>OY754337.1:79875208-82287658 GCA_963573305.1 Pyrrhosoma nymphula
CGAATGACTATACCGCAGTCTTAGTTCCAAGAGCGTAAATTATCTAAAATAGTACAAAGTGGGAAGATGATGTAGTGCACCGACGTATCTCATATCGTATATGTGAATGTGAAGATAGGTATCAGCTCATAATTATTTGGATGCAGTAAGAATAAAGTTTACGTTGAAATAGATTACTCCTAAAAGTTTTGTTTTGTCTTACGTTTTTGAGCCTTCGAGCACTGATATTCTTGACACATATTCTGCCTCTGCATTCGAACATTTCTACATTGTATGAGACAGTGCACTAGCAGAACAACTGTTACAATATGATAGTATTAATACACGAGATAATCAATTGTATTATTACTAGTGAATAGGGAATAGGAATGCTAATTAACGTTTTCAATAGGATTAATTATTGATAATTGGATTAGACCTTAATCCTCTGCAATGACGAATAAAAGGGAAACCTTTCGTGACTGGCGGTTCAATGGGCTAATTTAGTAGAGCATTTCAGCGATATATCAATCTTGCAGTATGAACTGATATAATGAAGGCCAGTTGCTCCTGTAAACTCCGTCTTATACTAATTTTTGTCGCAGTTCTTTTTTATTTGAGTGCTCTAAAACGTGTGAAGAGTTTTAGCATATTGAACCCTGATTTAGCCACTCATGCACCTAAAAATGTTAGGTTTTCACTCTCAAGTCATGTGCAGCTTGTTTCCTGAGTAAATTTGTTGTTACTGCTGACATACTTCTTTTTAATAAGATAAGAGAATAGATCTGATTCAAAGTAGTTAATAATTGCACTTTTTCATTGGAATGAGTAATAGTTAGTTAGAGTAGATAAAATGAATTGATTTGACAAGAGCTCTTTATTACTTCTGAGTGCTCCCTTAGTCCCATGTTAGTGCTGGGGAGAACTAACGATTAGTTTATTGACATTGTTTGATGAGAGTTTCTCAATAAGGGTGTGACATTGATCCTTTTTTCGACGGTAGTGTACAGTTTTTGTACCATTGTGTTATACTTTGCGCTCAGAAACATTCCGGCCAATGACTCCGTAAATTCGTGATGAGAAGCGAAGAAGTCGATATGTTAAATGGTATTTATCCTCTCAATCGCGATAATACCTTACCTCATATTAAAAGGTAATTCATGTCATGCTAAGAAAAAATTTAAAATATTACATGAAAAACTTTAAATCTTATTATACGAGCCAATTTCAAACGAAGAACTACTTTATTGCAAACAATTTGTATTCAGTAGTCTATTTATTATGCTTGTATCTAATACAAGTCTAAATAAGGTTTTCTCAGTTTAAAATTTTAACAAGTACTTCCGGTTGGCTCGATGGAGAACATATTGGACGATTGGATGTTGAGACCAAGGTTCATCTCATATTTCGTTGGCATTATATCAAATAGCAGATGAAAATGTTCCTGAATAAAAAGAGTATTGAAAGCGTGGGAGTAAAAATAAGTATCCGAGTATAACAGCAGTTTCCTTGCAATGCTTGATGAAGGAAAGTTTGTATGTTATGGAGATATTGAGATGCAAAGAATATTGATACACGAGGAAGTGATACGACGATAGTCTTGGACTCTTTTTGAGCTCCCTTTGTAAGGAAATAATAAGGCCACAAATAGTATGTTATTTCGAAAAATAATAGCTTCAGAAGGCCACTTATAGTTTTAAAATGATGTTTAGATATATGTTAAACGTGCTTAGGTTTGTTGAGGTACCATTTTTCCGTTTGGTAGGTGTTGTAATCGGTGGTTTTAATTGAGCTATCTCTACGTTTGAATATTCAGGGGTTCATGTTGTTCCCAATGGAAGAATTTGTACTTGAATGACCTGCTTTTTGAAAGATAGAAAGGATTAGTATATCGGTCGCCTGCCAATGGGTCTAAGCCACAGCACGTACTGCACCACTGCAAGACAGTTTTAGTATTGTTTCTTAAGCCTTTGGTCGCACTTTTCCACAGTCTAGTCTGTATGGTAGTCCATCATAAAAGTACTTCACCTCTTGTCTCACGCCCGTCAACTTATTGTCTACCTACCTGTCTTTGTTACTGTCGGTCTCGCTGCCCAGTTTGCTTGCCAATCTTTCTATGTCGTCGTTTCATTACCTAATCAGATATGACTCGACTCTTCGTGAGTCCCTGTTATCCTGACTGTTATTGAATGCCTGAGTTGGACGAAAGGGATGTTGCTGTTTGCATCGCTGCCTTGCCGAATATTATTGCGTTTTGCATCCGCGAGAAGCTAAGTTGATTTTTTTAAAATTCATAAAGCCTAGACGTGAGCTGCTGTCTTGAATGTGTGCACTTCAACTTTGCTCTGTCTGCTAAAAGCCATGAAGAAAGTATCTTGCTCTAGCATTTGCTGGCTGTATTGCTCCATCCGCAAACCGTTACGGCAACTGAACGTGAGCCGTACGAAAATCATTGACGTCTCAATAACACATCATTTACAAATATATAGCCTAGCTAACTAGACGACTGGTCACTGTGATGTTGAAACATTGTATTTGATATACTGCTTATGTTTCCTTGCTATCTAATAAGAAGTAGATCGGCTGCTTAATTATTGAAACATTCTTTAAATGTCATTAATGCAGACAATGTCTCAGAAACATTTTCCTAAATATATTAAAGAAGTAATAAAATGTCAAATGCGGAAAATTAGATCAATGCCCTGATAATTTGGCCTATTATCAATAGATCGTTAACCATTTAAATTTCTTCAAAGTTTCAATTCCTTTCTACTTGAGTGCGTCCAAAAACGTTGAAAGAGAGCAATGTAAACCATAAGATTTTCCCAAAACGACCTGGATGCTATTAATACGGAATCTTTTAACTGATAACGTATTTTTGGTGATAAATTTGGTTGCATGGATAACTTTTTAGTCTGTACCTGAGCTAAATGTGTGTTATACTGCACTTCTATAGACTCCCTTCACGATTGCATCCCATCCGTGTTGAAATATTTGCACCTAGTTTGAAATTCACTGCATAAGCATTTCCACGTTCGGTGTTGCTGTTAAATGTTTTGTGGGCGATTTGTCTTGCGTAACAGATATTTGCTGACTGCTCATGGCTGATTGGCTATAGTCACATCTGATATTGAGGCTTTGTGATGATTTTTTGTGTGTAAAGGTCAACATTAGGTTATTTCAATAGTTATAATACGTTTAATTTCGGTCTTATAATGAATAGTTTTCCAATTTTGGTAAACATTTTAATACTAATATTAATGTTAAGGTTTATGAATAATTTTTACTTTTCAGAATTTGGATGATTTTTCATTTGATGGCATTTATATGATCCATATCTTCTCTTAACATGACAGACGTGCCAAGAAATAGGAAGATTTAATGTCTTTGTCCATTCACATTTTATTGTTGTGCGATCGTAATTTGTTTTTTTTCTGTTATGTTAGTGCAAGGGTCATGTGTTTGTTTTCCATTTTTTATGGTAGATCATCGGGAAACATCAATTTTATTATGATGGATATTTTCTCATTGCTTTTCTTTTATTGGTTTGAAACATGGTTTTAGATCTTCTGTTATTATTTTTATTTTTTCTTTGACATCATAATGGTTTCTACGTGAATTATCAGAGGTACACAACCACAGGAAACATCTTAAACGAAGATTTACTGATGACGGGCTACATTGAAGTAGATTTTGATGTGAACTCAGCCCGTCCGCTGGCAGCAAGGCATGACCTTTTCACCACACATGTTCATCCACCTTATTATAAATTAAACCCATTTCCAGATTGAGTCGGTGACCTTGCGCAATGTGCTTCATTTTGATCATTTCATTCACCTGATATGTTTTAGAGAGCATCTTCTTTTTTTCGTAACCCTAACTCTCTTATTGGTACCTACCTACATAAAATCCCGGCTGACTGCGCAGTTCTTTTGGAAGTGTAGTGAGCTGACCATATAATTACAAGTTGCCTTCTTCTACCTATTACATAGGTTGAAGTTGTAAATTTTGAGACTTTGTTTAAATACATACTTATATTGTTGGACTTTTTGACGGAAAAAAACTTTCCATTAAATTTTATGCTGATCAATTGATGACCGTTATGTAGACGATTTTTATGGATAGCATTCATAATTTAAAAAAAATTCCTTAAATCACTTCGCAATAAAAAACCTACTGATAAGTGAAAAGATCTAAGGAAAAATTTAAAGTTTCCGAATGCACTTTTTAAAAATATTAGGGTGTAGTCTACACACGATTTCGATAATGAAACTGATCACAAAGATACTAATTGCAAATAATAATAATCATTTGCGAAAAATATAATATAATAATAATATAATAATACGAAAATAAACGAGTTCACAATCACCTTCAATTGCATTATGATAGTTATTCACGCCTGAAGCATAATTCTGATAGAAAGATAAATTAACTCACCCTACGAATTAAAAATATCGGAATAATTTCCATGCAAAAGATTGAAGAGCCTTTGGAGAGCGTAGCTTAGGCCAATCGTTTAGTAAGGCCTTTAATTTATTCAATTAATCGAAGGTGGAAATACATTGAAACTTCAAAGAAAGTACATGCGAACTTCTCTCTATGATATATATGATGTCTATAAATTCATTTATTTAGGATCCGACTTGTAAATTGACGAAGCCAACTAATGTATCTACTCTTTCCGGATTTTTGAGAGACACTTGTATGGAAAGGGAAGAAATTGTGGGAAAGCTCGATGCATGTAACATTTTGCTGGGATTACCCAGTTTGTGGGTCTATCGAATGACCGTAGCGGGTGATGGACACTGCTTCACGCTGTACATGAACAGTTTGTATGAAATATGAAATTAGTACAACATTAATGATGAATTTGGTAAGAAGTAGATGTTTATTTATCATTTATTCACCACTTATCTCCAGGGAGGTAATTTGCAATGAATTATCTGGCAATTAATGGAGTAGTATTAAAGTATAGTATGGTTTTTGTGAATAACTGAAGATATCTGTCCACGTGACAGACGTTGTTCAACGTTGGGATGCTGTTCATAGCATTAATATATCATTTCTACCACTATTTACCTGCCATTAGAGAATATTTCCCTGAAGTCACCTTGCTAAGCAATGACTTTACAATACTTGGCTTTGTTGCATTCTTACTTAGTGTCTCCATTCCCGAGACTTACGACTAAGACCACGATAATCTTACTGTAACTGACGGTATCAGCCGTAACTTTATGGAACCATGAATTCATGATTGGAATGAGAATACTTGGTTGTTCCACATAAACATTTATATTTCACAACACGACCTAGGTTTCGACGATAAAACGTCATCTTCAGGTGAAGACTCTACAGAACATCAGTATTTATATATGCACTCGGGGAGGGGTGGGTGCATAGGTTGAAGTTGTAAATTTTGAGACGTTGTTCAAATACATACTTATATTATTGGACATTTTGACGGAAAAAACTTTCCATTAAACTTTATGCTGATCAATTGATAACCGTTATGAAGACGATTTTTATGGATAGCATTCACAATGTTAAAAAATTCCTTAAATCACTTCGCAATAAACAACCACGCCTTCACCCACCCCTCCCTGAGTGCATATATAAATACTGATGTTCTGTAGTGTCTTCACCTGAAGATGACGTTTTATCGTCGAAACCTAGCTCGTGTTGTGAAATAAAAATTTTTATGTGGAACAACCAAGTATTCTCATTCCAATCATAATCTTACTGCATTATGTTCTACCAAAATTTTTTATTAACGAATATTGGTAATTTTCCACAATATAAATTTAAATGCAACCGGTTGCGATGCACTACATCATCATTAGGTGATAATCCTGATGATGATCTAGTGCATCGAAACCGGTGGCATTAAAGTTTACATTGTGGAAAATTGCCAATATTCTTCAAATGCCATATTCCAAAAGGTCAAGCCTGAAACGACTCTTTATCTTCCAACCTCTTCACAAAATATCGCCAACTGTTTGTTAAAGGTAGTGTCCCAGCTGCTTGATTTAGAGAATCATACAGTTTAAATATTTTTTTTTCTAGAATTATTTAACCACATCAAAAAATGTGCACAGATTTGTACTTATTAAAGGAATTGAATTGAAAGCGTTCAGGCAACGCTCTCAATTATGTCCTTAAACAAATGTATATTAAATTGTTTTAAAATGTTTTAAAATTTTTAAAATGTTTTTTATATTTGATCCTAACCTTATTTCAGATCAATTTTGTTACATTTATTGACTTTATTCTTTATAATCTGGTGATTTCTAGCGCAAGATTCAGGGATAGACTCGGGGATATATCCATTCCTCAGGACATAAGTATCGTTGTATTCACCATTTACCAGATCTGGCTTCTTATGACTTGTTCTTATGAGTATATTCTGCCCTTCTATTGCGGGAGACACACGTATTATACGTGAATGCAAGCTTTATAGCGGTCGACGACTCTCAGCGTGAGATTTAATTTTACCGTTAATGTCATTATAGTCTTAATGTCCGCATTGTTGCGTACAAGTTCGTAGAGCTCTAATAACTTGCCTGCAATAACATAGTAAAATAATTTTTCATATTTACTCGCAGAAAATAGCTTCTAGATAATATATTGAATAATAATTTTTTTTTAAATTTTGCTCGCATTAATGATAGTTAGGGAATTATAGCATATGGAAAAAGTACAACGTTAAAAAAGTGAATACCAATTTTCTTGAAGGAAGTTACTAAAAATAAAAAATAAAAATATCATACAGTCAAAAAAGAGAGGCATGGAAAGGTAAATGCGTGGGAGTGTGACATACATACCCCCATACGCATATGTAAGGGTTAAGGTAGTTTGAACTAAAAATCATTTCACCTAGAATTTGATATAATTTTTAATAAAAAACTGTCATCTTTTCCATGATATTAAAATATTAACCCCTTGCCAAATTCAGTTTTTAGCAGTTTTCTAAAAAACAGGCTGTTTTGCGTGGGATACATTAAAGTTGTGCGCTCCAGAGGGAGGTTATTGAAAAAATTAGGAACTTCTAACACCTAAATTTCTAACTAAAAACTAACGGTGTGTAGATTGTATGTTCTCTCAACTATTTACAAAAGTTAATTTATTACTCAACTCAATACCCTTTACAGAATCGCAAAAAAACCTTCTATTGTGAAGGTGTTTTCACCGTACGGTGTGAAAAAATGAGTCAAGTTAGACTTTTGTAGCTATATTTATTTAAATACTCAGAAATTTTGAAATGTATTATAACTATATTTTGGCGCCATAATTATTACAATATTTACTTCACACATCTTACAGACGCTGAGATTAAAATATGAAATTTGAATATGATGTCCATTATGACTAGGGATCTATCTCGCTCAAACTACCTTAAGTGGACTTCCGAGTTCCGGTTTCGAGTTCAGCCTCATCGCGACGACGCATCACCCATTTTGAATCGCCCTTTACGCGGATCGATTCTTCGGCGGTCGACCGAGAACTCGGTCAAATGGGGGGCCTGGAGTTGAATGCACACGCTGCGTGACTGGGGTAGGCGGGAAGGCCGTCTCAGCAAATGCACCCTCCCCTTCCCAGACTAGGACACCGCCCCCAGACGATTTTTGCACAACCCTCCCTCAGCCGATGATGACACTTCCGCCTCCCCTTACCCCTCCTACTTCCCCCCCTGACCCCCCCCCTCTAACCACCCCCCTGTTGGAACTGACTGACTTCCTCCCCCGACGATGACATCGGGCGGCGTGGTGAAGCGGTTGGTTCGCGCATTCCCCGCCAGGGATCGCCCTCCACTCCCCGCTACTACGTCGAGTGCGTAACATTCCGATGACGTATATTGTGCATGAACACGACATCGCCTACCCCTCTCCTCCCCTCCACTGGGATCGTGGCCGGCGCATGCGCAGTACCGGCCCCACACCGGCGGCGAATACTAACGTAGTAATGGAAGCCCATAGCGGGGGATTCTTTATATCTGGCCGCATCCATTGGACGCCCTCAGAGAGACGATCCCCACCTTTCCCTTTCCGCCCCTCCGAGCGGACACGACTCTCCCAGCCTCGCTCCGAAACGCCCCCCCCCCCCCCTCGCGCCCTTTCCCGTTCAACTGTTTTTCCCCCGACTGCTCGAAAACCGTTTGCTCCCTCCGAGTTAGTTCCGACTTTGCGGCAGCACAGTGCAGGGCGAAAGCGTCTCAGTAGTTCACACTATTGACGCCTTAGCGCTATGTGTATTGGAAGGAAGTTCAAATGAAAAAAAATTATCGCCGATTCAATTAAATGACTGTTCCAAGCGTATATTGAAGAAGACAGTCGATGGCGTCTCTGTCACAAAAAAGCCCGCTTCAGTTTGTGAATAATCCTTCAGTATGGATTTTTTCTCACAATTTATCTTTGAAATTTATGATAGTTTATATTTTAATATTAAAAAATAATTAGCAATAATATTTTTATAGTTGAATCCGTGTGGGCCGCTATACATTCGTGACTAATACCCTGAGAGACCAATGATTTCGGCATTTCCATTCAATATGACCGATTGCGTATTTTTATTGTTTCACTATTCTTTTGTGCCATTGTTACATATGGTTTCATGTATTCTCTTCTTAAAACTAGGATATTAACGATTTTACAATTAAAGCAGAATCAAATGCCTCGCTATACATTTATCAATTTGATAAATGTTAATAGCCACAAATGTATTTCGGTCCAATTGGAATCATAGGTTATAGGAACTGAAAATTGGATGTGCATCACTCAATAGTGGTGCTAGGGAGCGGAAAATAGTGTTGCTAGAGGGATAGAGACCAGCTATTTCAGAAACTCAACCGGTGCTCTATCTCCATGCCATCTAGTTGGCTGGATATGTTTTGTTACATAAAATTATTTTTGTTACCATTTGCAGACGAGTTGACATGAGGAGGAAATGTACTTCAATGATAAATTCTTTGTAATTATTCATGCTCAGATTTGAGATGCAGAAATGTGTTGTAGTATACTATTATTATTTTCTGCTTTTACGTTTATGTACACTGTAAATCACGTTGTACCTAAATTAATGAAAATTGTCATCTTTGTATACCTACTTACAAATCTTCCCATGAAGTAGTTTCCACATTCAGACTTAAATCTTTTCCACTTTGGTTCCGAAATCCATCTTTCCCACTGTTCTGGACATGTCTACTTGCTTGATCTTGACCAAAAGGTATAATGTCGTAGATTTTGAGATGCAAATTGGCCAATTGGTCTTATAATTGTAAACGTTTGAGGGCGCAAAGAAATAGTTTTCCTTATGTCCTTGTCAATGTTCTTTTTCCTCTGTAATTTCTTTCCACATCATGTTTTAATGTGGTACCACACCGAATGGTATTCCATCCAGAATCTCACATTGGCATATGCGTACCGCTCTAAACCTGGAGTTGAATAATCCTGTGTTACCTCAACCATGGTTGTGCTACTAAATATCGAAAATTACAGACCACAGACATTATTTAAATGACTTATACGAAATATTTATCATTAAATCTGGTAATATTAGTTTCTTATCCACAGAAAATAAATTATTTTATGTTCTATGGCCAAAAGGGGAATGAATTTGAAGAATAAGACACATATGCAAGATGATTCACGAAGTACCTTCAATGGTTCAGGAGGTTGCATAGGAGTAGATTTGAATCATTTTTGCCTAATGAACATGTAGCTGAAATTACTTTTTAACCAAACTTATTATACCATAGTCAGTTACCATCACATAAATGCCAGGCAGTAACTGTTAAGGACAGCTTATAGCATCAAAACAAGCAAATCTTCAGTAAAACTTATAACTTTTCTTTGTCAGTATCATCACTGTTTTTTTGCGATTTTTGGTAATTGCAAAATGTTCCCGATAAAATGTTTCCGGTGCCATTATTTATTAGCTAAAAAGTTCCGACCACATAAACGTATGCGACCAAAAATGTTCAACATCACCTTTGCAAGCAAGCCCTGAAGTATAATAAGTTTTTCGTGAATCAGCGTGTAATTTTTAAACTGTGCAATGAGGCATTTTTCGTCCGCCCGTTGGACTTTGGGACAAGCGTTCGGTTTTTCGTTTGTGTGCTACTTGGTGGGCGTTTCTTGCGAAGAAGGGCCGGAGTCCTTCCGTTGGTCCATCTCGAGGGAAGGAGAGTGACCCTCCGTCAGATTGGAGGAATCGACCCCGATTTGATTGCGAGCGAAACCAATCAAGGAAATAAGCAATCAGCGGGTGCAGCCATCTGGGACATGGGGTGGTTTTTCAGGGGGTGGGGTTGGATTAGGGTGGGTGTGGAGAGGAGTGTGAAGAGGGGACGGAAAAATAGGGGTGATCGAATGAGCGAAAAGACCCTACTCCCCATTTCTTACTAAATGAAGAACATCAGGCACCTAATGATGCGAGGTACTGCGTCGTGCTCAGCAAATTAATATACATATAAATATTGAATGGACTTATAAATATTCAACATTTGGAATTTATAGATATGAAGTACGTAGGTACATGGTATTGCAGGAAAGTTCTGTACCTAAACTTCTAAATCTGGATGAATAATCTTTAGGATGGAACCAAGAACAAAAAAGGTGCTATTTTGTCTCAATTACTTATATCCTTCTTTGCCTAAGACTCAGAAATATCAATAGAATTTTCGTATGTTTGACAAGGTAATTCTCTTGACGTTAAGTGAAGTATTACTTATCAGACTCGATAGATTTTTGTTCAGGTAGGTTTTCTGCTATGATGTGATATTTCCTCAGGGACTTTTGTATCGTTTCTGTATATTAAATTGAATATTGTTTATTACGAGTTCCTCCTAGTTATATCATAAAGTCTCAAGGCTTGGTTCAATGCAAGCAATGATCAATGATCAGTGGTTGGAAGCAAGCGTTACTTATATAATCAGTTTTTAAAACTGAATCAAGTTTTTCATCACTCATCATCGAATTTAGAATGGTGTTTAATTAATATTTCCCTTTTAAGATGAAGGTTCATGGGCCATTATCACGAAAATGCTACTTTTTAATGGGTCAAATATTCATTGAAGTGACCGCAGCAATGCTCGTGAACAAATACAGGTTTACCTTATGTGTAATTTTTACCTTGACAGATTCTCTACATCAATCGTATCCTTAGTTGGCATGCATTTTGCAATACATTGGTTGTATCCTTGGTGTTTATGCAATACGCTAAGTATGTATGTTTGTATGCACTGCCTACATTGTAGGGTGTTACTAGCTATCTCTAATGCGAGTATCCAAGGACTGGTGAAATATAATGCCTCTCAGGTCATTTGATATTTGAAAAACTATCTGGAGAATTATTAATGATTCAGCAAATAAATAACACTTTTGATATGTTTGTTGCGGGAGTGAAGAATGTTGGTAGAAATAAGCCAGTCATGCTTCTGAGTGTCTCCTTTGGAATTTTGAGAGCTTTAAATGAAGTAAACAACTGCCGGACATACAATTTAACGTCGCAGTCAAGGCGCGCGTATAATACCACCGTCGATGAGGTTAATGTCAACTTTAAACATTGAGTTGTTCACGTTTTTGACAATTTTTCATGACAACGCGAACTAACCGCAGTATTATCTTCATGGTGTCTCCACTAGTGTACATAATTGTACAAAACAGTTCTGTACACAAAACGGATCCGGGTTCATGTCCTAATAAAAGCTTATGACTTTTCCTCTGTGAAGTTATTGCACCTCTAAAGCTTTAGTTTATATGGTTTTTGGCATCGCTAATTTATATGGCCATTTTTTATGGTATTTAATATTTGAGTAGTATAGTAATCAGTTATATTCTATAAAATGATCACCTATCTAAGCGGAGGGTTTTATGAACCATTTAGAAGAACGTTTCTTTTATACAAATTTTCTGATAAAGAACGCCAACGATTGGTTTAGACATGTTAACGACATTTTATGTTCATGGACAAGAATATCTCGTTGTTTGAGATTTTTTAATCTGTTTAAAGTAATAGTTCATACTCCTTCACTGTAGAAGTAGTTGGAGATATTTTAAATTTAGATCTGACAAAGACATTAAGAGCGGATCCCATTTTTAAAGCATTTTTAGAAAACCCACGTATACGGATGCCGTAATTCAAAATCACTCATGCCACCATCCTTCTCAAATACTGTCAGCGTTTTACTCAATATTCCACTGTCTCTTAGTGATTCCAATGAACGATAACCAGTGATGTTGAACTTCTTACAATCAAGCACATGGCACAAAGAAATGGCTAAGGGGATCACCTAGTTGAAAATATTTTGAACAAAAAAATTATTTTCACAATATCCACGATTAACAGTCTATCCTCTCCTAGAAGTGGCACCCTTAGACGATGGTAAAAAATACCCTGTTTTTGTCTCTTGAGTTTTTCGCTGAGAAGGTCGCTGGAGTTTTTCCAAATGACAAAATCAGGCCGGCCTTCAATACCCCACATTCCTACGGAGGAATCCTTTTCAATTCTAAATGCAAATATCAATCCGGGTAAATAAATACGGTCTACAGACTTCGGTGTAGCACCACTATTTGTACCTCTCTCGACATAGATTAAACGATAAACGGGATGAACAGTATGAAAAATGCTTTCTCAATGCAGCCATCAGTTCAGCTTTCACTAAACACCTAATAGATGAAAACCATATGAGTGATTTTGTTACTTATGTTCTCATCGTGCAGAGAAAAACCCCCAGTTGGAATTCTTGGGAATGTTTGAAATATTATCATCTTTCAGGAATAAGGAGAACCTTCCTAATGACGTTGTTTTCTCATTCAACTCACTTCTGCTTTCCCTACACCTTCCCTCTCCACTACTTTCATCATGACCTCTCATGATATGCTGTTTTTATTCAGTCACTCACCATTTCTAACCGGTTTACGCAGATTTTATCCCCCCTTTTAACCAGTTCCTTCTCCTTTTCCCTTCCCCACGTTTATTAACCACCCCTTTAACCCCTTTTTACACCTAAACACCTACACATACTCCTCCGTAAAATTGCCCATTCGGCCTTGATAATTACTGTTTAATTCGAAGTCTTGGTCGGCAAATTGAAATAAAAGTTTATCGTGGACTATAAATAGCTTCTCTTTTGCCTAGCAATGGAGTACCTACCACAACGTTACTCCTGAGAACATTAAGTCTAAATAATGAGTATGATATTTTGGTATAAGCGGTAGAATTTCAAATGTAGGTATAATTGTATTTCTAACACCAATGTCTAATTAGAATTTCCTTCGTCTTCGTCAAAAAAAGGTTAACCTTAAAAGTATCCTCCTTTGTCAGAAATCAGTCGAATCAGTCGGCTGTTGTATAAAAAACAATACTTAAACGGGTTCGCGCTTGATCTGGCTTAACACATAGTGAGGGTAAAATTATTGTTAGATATATTATTTTCTAGTTATGCATCATTTTATATTTCTGAGAGCATTTACTTTAACATCAAATGACTAGTAGTTTCTAACTTCTTTTGGGTATCCTCTGCTCATTTTCAAATTCTATAAGGTTTAAAACATTTTTTATGTAAATGAACCTCCACTTCATCCAGAAATAACAATGAACATCTTAGGCAAGTTCTAATAAGTTCTTTCGAATCATGATTGCGAAAAATAATACAGAGTTATCTGGAATAATTAATGAATTTAAACGAAATGCAAGCTTATTTCGTGGGGTAGTAGCGTCTTCTGCATATTTTATTATTGAGAAATACATGTAAAATAAACTACCATCCTTTACGCAAAGAAGTCTTATCTTTAAGCCACCTTCTTGCCCAGATTCGATTTAAAAACCCTTATTTTTCAGTCCCACGCATCCAAATTGGGTTAAAGGCAGTAACCAGACGAAACGCACCTGGACCCTCCCTTCAAGCGAACCCTAACATATATACCCTCGACAGCTGGTCCCCCGAGTTTAATGACCAGGACAATGGATCTCTCCCTGCAAATAATTGAAAGGGGTATTGTAATGAGGAATTTTGTTAATTCTACGATACTATTAGTGCTGCTCTTCGGGTGTTGTGTCAGTACAAGTGTATTTACAATACAAAGAATTTTTTCGAAGGACCCAAATCACTTATTCTCTCCAATTTGATGGAATCGTTTAGGCAACGTTAACACAAGTTGTATATTGCTCCCTGCAAGATTTTTTTCATCTATTCTTCCATTAAATGAAAAACAACTCAAATGTGAGATTTGGAAACATTTTAATGTAATTTCAAGGTATTAAAGCGTAAAATCTGATCTCTGGTGAAGAGTGAAGAGAATATGGTCTCAAAGCAGTTAACTTGTAAGTTGCCTTTGAATCCAAAACAAATATCGTTCACATCTTTCAGAAAAAGACCATTCTGTGTTGGTCTTTTAAAATATTTTCTTCGTAAAGCATCGTAAGGCTACCGTAACTTTTGTACTAAAAATACTTTAAAAATCTTTAATTTAATGATGCATACAAGTGTAGTGGTACAAAAGGTAAAGATAATTACAAAGGTTTTATTGATATTTAAGTTTTCCGCAGTGCTTATATGAAATGCATGGCTAGTGCTTTTTTTAAAGATAAGCTCTGCTCACAATGGGAGATTAAGTACCTTGCATCACCTTCAGAAAGGTGGTATTTTAGGTATGATTCAAGACGTTCAGTAGGTCACAATCCTGCTTGCGGTTTCATTGAATAGGCCTTAATTCTGAATTTAAAATTCTATAAAAGGCCTTACACATTGTATAAAAAGATATATGAACCTATTCCCTGCCCAGTTAGTCTGAGGTTATTGAATTTCACCGTCAAATCATATTTTACTTGCTTGTGTGGTGACAAGACAGAGATAACTCTCCACCGATATATTATAATAAACCACTACTCTGCAAGGGATGTCTACGTGGAGAATATTTTTGGTAAAATTTCATTGTGCAATAATCTACTACCATAGTACGTTTATGCGTTGGAATATACTGGTGGTTACTATAATAAAATTACAAAACACATGAAATTGCTGTACCAAGACAATCCTACTAACAACTCCTGAACACAGCACTAGAGGGAAGTTAATGAGCATTTACGTCGGGTAGTAAAATTTCATTGAGGAAAAAAACAAATGGTTATCATACTGTCCAAATAAGGACCTATTATTGACTACACCATATGCAAAAGCAGTGGATGCGTCAACTAAAGATAGTAGTTAACACCCATGAGATACACTACGAAATAAAACAATATAATACATCACTCAATGGGAGCTGTTCCGAAAAAAACGTAATGGTTCTGGAATCAAAGTCAAGCCGTAGTCCGTCTGAAGGGCTTCTTCTTTTTTAACGACTGTGGCCTTAATGCTGAGGAGTCTTGTCTTTCCAGATGCTAATTTCACGTAACATACCATAGTAGATTGATGCTACTTATTCCTAAATCATTAGTTATTTGCTTCATTCAATGAAAAAATAATTTTTAACTAACTTTTTTTACGAATTACGACATACTAGAGAGATGTGATCTTTAGTAAAAGGGCCTTAGGTTTTGAAATAAATAACGATAATTTCTTATTACAAGAATGTATCTCTTCAATAATTGATTTTGGACAATGGCCAAATGTGTAAATATACCCATATAGGTACTTCTGGTTTTCTTTGGAAAAATAAAAGTTACCAATCTGCTACAATCCAATAAAGTTTTATGTTGAATTCTATAGTTCTGAGAACGGATTATTAAAGTAATTTTCACCGCGTTAACTATTCTCTCTAGCAAACAAACTAATGTGTCACGAACCATTTCTCTGTTTTATTCTTTCCATTTTTTGTAATAACAAAAGTACGTCACATTGCTATGTTTTTCGATTTTATCATTGCATTTGGATCTGAGGATTAATACTACTTGCATTATAATTTCACAAGGCACCTTCACACCCTATCGCGTAATTCTAGATTTCTGCTCGTCCAACTGCGTAGACGATTTCCTACCTAGGTAACAATATGGTAGACAGTAGAAAACAATTTGATAGGTGCAGTCAGGTGAACTAGCAAGGATTGAAAAGTTAATAAATTCTAGTTTAAATTAATTTCCCCTTTGGTGAAGTAAGAATTTCCCCTTTAAGAATCTATGACATATTCGTTTCAGGCTTGGAAAAAAGTAAACGTGAAGAACATTGGAAAGATTTAGTTGGTGGTTCGAGTCGTTACTTGAGTCCATTTATTTCGTATTTTACCAATTTATTCGCTGTAAATGATCATGAACTATTATACTTGCAACACATACATGGGACCAACTCAGGGCCCCAGTAGCTGGTCATCTGGAGGTGCTGCTCCAGAGAGGATAGTCATCCTAATAGCATGCTTGAAGTGTCACCCCACTTCCAACCTCACGTCATGTCCCGCGCGTTAAATTCCATAATTCGGGGCCGTATCTAAACTTTCCTACTGACACCTATATAACCATATATAGATAAAACATATACCAAAGTGGAATAGACATAAGAGTCTATGAATTATGTAGATGAGAATCGTATTGTTGGAATCTAAAATATAAAAAAATCATCCGGATTTGATAGTGTCCCGTTTATGTATTTTTTATACAATGCTTTGGTTAATTTTCTATGACGGAACAATAGCACACAACTCAATAAGGAAGAAATATTAGTAACTATAATTTGAAAACTATGTGACCGTCACTTTTCCTTCCAAAATTGCAATGACATTGATGAAACCTATTAATCAGGGCTTAACCTAGGCAGTGCCTATACTTAGTTTGGCAGTTTGTGTTTGGAAAGTTAGAAACTGATTTATTTATTGAGGCGAGATAAAGTTGTCAGTATTGTTGATCACGACATGAGTGTTTTTTGCATCATGCCCTCGGCTCTAAATCTCTCGAGCTTTTTTGACCACCTTATTCGGCTAGATCCTTTAGAAACGCAAAACTCTTGGTACAGTTGTATTCTTTAAAAGATTGAATAGCGATAGCAATGGTGATATCTAAAAGCAGGTGCTCCCACTATCCTCTAAACGAGAAGAGTTTTGATGCTTCTTCTTCAATCATCGCTAGAATTGTTTAAAGAAGTTGGCTAGAAAGGTATGATGAAGAGCTTTTAGACTTCCTGGGATGCGTCAAAGAAAAAGTTCCTAAATATTCTCTTTTCGGTTCTTCCGTGATATTAACTTTGTTAATCAAAAGTATACGAAGCTGAAAAATAGCATCATAGCTTAGCTTATCCTTAAGCAGGAAGGTTTTGGTGAAGTATATAAAAAATACGATTTGGCTTAATTTTTTCGTGCTTGGTACGTAATCTACCTTTGTCAGTTGTGGAAATATTGGTTTGATACCTTACATAACTAACATAGTTTTGACATTTCATTGATATCATGAAGCCTATGAAAGTGAATTGAAATGTTGTATTCCTGTCACAAAGAAGCAGAAAATGTTTTATGCCGACTTTGTGACTTACGACCAGTCTTAATGCGCCCTTCACGGATTATTTTGTCAGGGAGACATATTTTCAGATATTCAGTTTAAGCTCCTTCGATTTCATCGTTTACTTTCAATTACTGGATTTGATTTGGACGCAGGTTTATTAATGCAAATTTCAAATGCATGAATGTTATTCATTCATTGAATTTACTACGAAGATTTTTATTCTTTTCAAACAAATTACACTGATTAGATTTAGCTGGAGTCAATTCAACCTTTGTACTTTCTCAATAAGAGGCCCTTTTGTGAGCAGGATAGCATGGTTGAGTATGAAGATTATTTCATACTAATTCCAAAAATGTGTGTAACTCATACATACAGTGCAATGAGGAGTGCTTTACCTCTTGCCATCATCAGTTTCCTACGAAGCTCTAGAATTACCCAAAATTGGTTGGGAATTAAGTTAGATTCGAGGAATTTTCTGTAAGTATTTTACTCCGGGACCCTCCGATCTGAGGCTGAACGCCTTTTCCACTCTGCCACCACCTCTCATTTTAATGAGTGAATACGGAACTGTAAAAAATATCAAAATTTTGAAAACTGAGATGAACAAAATAGTTTTTGTTATTTCTCACCAAACTCAGCATTTCCTTACTTCCTAGCTCAAGTGAATTACCGCAAAATGAAAGCCCTTGAATGCCGCGCAATTTCAAAAGCAGTAATTCATTGCAGTATTGGCTTTTTATGACTCATCAGAAGAGACTCCGCCGGTCATAATTTATGTTGCATGATTCACGAGAGCTTACCGCGAGCTATATGTGAAGAATCGTTTGCTATTGGCCTGACCGCCGGAACCGGATGACGTCAATTTCGGTTTCCACGCACAGCCAATGCCGAGCTGAGAATGAAGTTTATGTTTTTCTCGCTTCCCGCCTTTTCAGGGCAACAGTATTGAAGTGGTGACTGACTCACATTGATTGAGTTCCTTGACTCTCGGCGTCACACGTAGCTTACAGTCTATTAACCTCCGCAAATTCAAGGATGAACAGGGGAGGCAGAAGAAGGCAGCATATACTGAGAAAAACGGTCTTAAACGAAACCTGAGCTGAACGAAGACCTGTCTTACTCGAAAAACATTTTTCTCTCGGCGGCAAGGTTTGGGGGGTCTTGATGTATCACTATTTCTCTTTGAATAGACGTTATCTAACTTGGAAACGTAATTGATACACAAACACGTGCACTTAACTTGAGAGGAATTCTTTCAACAATTTTCACAGAAAAAAGTCTAGTTTACGGAAGACAAAAAACCACATCGAGAAATGTTGTAGAAAGAATTTGGCAGAGAAAAGGCAGTGAATTTGAAAGTGATTCCGATTTAGTTAACTAATTGTGGGGCAATTGAGAATAAAATAGCTTACATTTCATGGAAGAGGGAAAAATAAACAACGGCCGTATAAAACGAGATTAACGCGCCGTTTTAAAAGAGGTATTGCTCTGTTGACATAAACACTTCGTATCTTATCAAGACCGCAGTTTAAAGAATCTTTATTATTCTGTGTTCATAAAAACTTGATGCACAAAAAGTGACTCTGATCTTTTCGCATTTCTTATGAAATCAATATGTGCTTTCAGGAGAGCATGGTAGGCGTCATGTCATATGGAAATTAGACATTATCTTTATCTAGCTGAATAACCCGGCGTTTCTCGTGTAACTTACTTCATAAATCATCATATAAGTGGAGAATCTATAGCAAACATGAGGAACTTCATTCTCTCGGGTATCTGATAAAATAAATTTTAACTCTCTATCTTGAGTGAAAGTAGTTTAAAAAAGAAAAAAAACAAACCACTGCACGAAACCCAATGCATAGCATTCCTCATCAGCTAAAGGTGGTTCCACCGTAAAATTACTTAAATGTCATTTTATTCATATTCCGTCTACTTGTAGAAAAAGTTGTCCTCTATCTGATATGGACAACAAAATAACACCTTTCCTCAGCTATTTATTCTATAATTGAACGTCTGAGTGGAAGAAAAGTATTATTCCAAAATCTAATTTTTCGGGAAATTAAAAAAAACTTTATAACTAAGAAATTTGAAGTTTAAAAAAAAAAACCTACCATTGAAAATATGTAGATATTTGGACACTAAATACTGTCTGAAAATGGGAAAAAACACAAAATTTTAGTTTTATATATATTTACTATAATGTGCCATGGAATATTATCTTTCTTCCACTCAAAACAGTTTTTATCAAAAATAGGAATAAATAACAGCTTATTTAATTACTTTTTGAGACGTAACTCTTTTATTTAGCATGAAAAAGGGAAAATAATAATTTTTAGGGAGAAGTAAACATATTTTTTTAAATATAGAAGAATGAGTTTCTTTTAAATGTGAGCCCATTTACTGTTTATGTAATCATAATAGTTTTGGTTCTTTCGTTTCCCGGCAATCTGTACCATAAAGAGTTTATTAGGACTTAAAATAATTCTTGAACTTAAACACAGCTTTCACCACAATATAACCTCGCAACAACAAACTCAACGAAAATCACAATATTATTGTACTGTCAGTTGTGAGAGGACAGCGCCCTGGGTAGTAGAAACGGGTACTAGGCGAGCACGGCACGGCGCGGCGTCTGAGTGGAAGAAGAGTAACATTCCTGGAATGTTATTTTTCTTCCACTCATTGCAAACTTTTAAGCATTATTTCAACGACAGGTAAGACGGGAATATTACTGTTCTTCCGCTAAACGATAGCACTACATTCAAACTACAAAATGGCTATCTTAACTTTTTTTTGTATTTTTTGGAATATTACTGTTGTTCTACTCAGACGTTCAATTGAACTTGAAATTACATGGTGTTCAATGGGGGAATGAGAGAAACACGGGGAAAATAGTATTTTTACATAAGATATGAATGCCATTTTTGCAGAAAACTATGTATAAGAAGGAAATAATCCAGAGAAATTGAATAAAAATGAAATATGGGCATCTTACCACCTTATTTTTTTAGTAATTAGGGAATTACTGCCGTAATTGAAGTCAAAATGCGGTAATTCGTAGGAAATGGCGCTGCAGTCGGCTCCTACGGCTGGAAAAAAGTGCTCATTTAAAATTCATTCGTAGAATAATCTGTGTATGTTGTACCTTACTTTTGGGTTGCTAATAGTAAAGCATTTCATCGGCGAAAGCAGGATTTTTTGGGCAAAATATCAAAAATGTGGAATTTATTATTTGTTTTGACTCACACAGTCGCGGCGGAACCTCCTTAACTAAGCCATATGAATTTTAAACGCGTTTAAGACCACAATCTGGTGGCATGAAAATATGCTATTGTTGATTTCGGAGAAAAATGTGCTTTTTTGCCGCTAAATACGCGAGTTGTAGATAAAAATACGAATAGTAAAAGATAATTGATTGATAGACTTGTAAACTTCATTCTTTCATCCATTTGATACAAAAATCACAACCCTCTACCTTGAGGGTGAGCAATTTTAAAATGCAAAAAAGGTAACCACTGTTCAAAATCCAATACGTAGCGCAGACCACTTAATGGGCCATTTTTGTGACCTTTTGGGGCTCTGAGATATTTTTAAAATAGCCTAAAATTTGTATCTTGTCTTAAACTATTGGTTTGAAAAACTCCAGTGCGATCGGAGTAAAATTGTAGATTTATGTAAAATATATACAAGCATTCTTTTTTCTATATATTGATAGATTAGTGGACCTGAATTGAGTTGAAAGGTGTCTAAACAGGAAAAATATAATCATGTTCCTCAGAGGTTTTGATAAACACAGGTGCCTGTGCACATATTATTGGGTGAGGAACCCCTCCCGGGGGAAGAGAGGATGACAACTCTTGCAAAGGCTTTCCTCAAGAAACGATGCGTTGCCTCGGATTGAGGGGAAGCTAGGGAACCAATCACGAGGTGACATGGGGAGGGTGACTACAAGGGGAGCTTTGACCTCCCTACCTCTCTCTCCCTCTTTTTCCAGAGGGGGCGACCTCTTATGACTCCCCTCCTCACCCCTTCTCTCTCCTGCCGTTCAATTAACTCGGAGAATGAGACGAAACGTCTTACGTCGAGCCGATGTCGGTTCCAGGGAAAGAGAGGCCGTCATAGGGCTCCATCCGGATTAGCTGGTTATTTGAGAAGGCGACCTACCAAAGAGGTCGTTTACACCGCTAAGAATTGGTGGGTAGACTAGTTAGAGGAAGAATTGTGTGGGAAGTGTGGAGAGAAACCCGGCGTGGGCATTTACTAATGCCTGTTGCTCAGGGTAAAATTTTCTATAAAAGATTTTATAAAACTTTTTATTGAAACTTTCATGAATCGAACGTAAAACGTACTTGTTTTCTCACGATAAAACTATCCATAAAAACCGCAATGTTGGCCAATCTGCCATCTATGGGACGCTTTGTGAAAGTGGTGATTTCACCACGTAGATGCACTCGTGTTTTTGGTACCAACTCTTCTAATATGAAGGAAACTTCCTCAACGTTCCATGAATTTCCAGCCATGTTTGTTTACTTTTTCCTTGTTTGGCTTCCCATGGATACGAGATTATCAACGCAATGAACGGAACATCTCATTGGTTGTTGCATGAAATGGTTTTATGGAAATAGAACCTGTCCTATTCCGTAAAAATATTTTATAAAACTAGGTTTCATTAAACGGTTTTATCGTTAGCAAGCTCATTTTTTATAAAATTAGTCGATTTGATAAAACATTTTACCGAAAATGTTACCGTGGTCAACGGACATTACTCTAAACGAAAGGTCCCATGGCGGGTTTTACGCTTCTCCCAATGGATGAAATACTGCACTTGAAGTGCCCTACACGACACAGAACCCATTCCACTCAAAACCTGGCACCTCCAAAATCCAAACCCGGTCCCTCAGGATGGGAAGCCAGGACTTAAGACACCAAATCAATCCAATCCCAGAGTACCATTCTTTGATGACTTAACGATGAAGATCCATGTTGAGAAAAAATCCATCTTTTTAATTTCCACAAACCTTATTTCGCTGGCTGGCCTTTTTTTAAAAAAATTATTTTATTTAAAAAAGGCCAGATGAATTAATTAAAAAAAGGCAAATAAATAATAAAAAGTTTTAATGAAAATAGAGTTTTACCACACTAGTTTTTTTTCAACATGGATATCGATCATTTCCACGATGTAAGGCCTGATACCATCAGTTTCTACAATGAAGAATTAATGCGACCCCGTTATTTTCCTTTGCGCCTACAAAGTAATTATGTCGAGTGTTTTTCAATGTTTCAGGCCCGGAGCGACACACTTATAAATTAAATAATTCAGTACGTTCACAAGGTTTATTCAGTGTTTCTTAATATATTTCTTGAATAATTCATTTAAGTTCTTTTTTGACAAGAAACTGTAACTACCCGGTTTTCCACTTGCCTATTCGCTCATACGTAAGTTTACCAGTAGGAAATTTAAAAAAATAAAATTAACTTTTACGAAACACAAAAAATATAGCTCAGTGAGCTATAATTTTTATGTGGTTAGTAAAAGTTCATTATATTAACATTTAAAAAAAATGAAATACCACAAAGTTACCAGAGAAAGTCTTTTATGTTTCCAGCTGGATTCCTTTACTCTGAGCATGACTTGAACTCCACAGCTGCTATTACAGGGCTACTATTGGTACTCAAGATGTTGATATTACAGTTTTGTCACTCTATTTGAAACGATTTATTATTTTTGGCTCTTTACTTCTACCAAAATCTGGCGTAGCGTCATCAGAACCAATTGCGTATACTCTCAATTCTGTGACCCGTAAAATGAGTGAAAATTTCATTTAATGATGTGATTAAACTCGTTTCTTATTAATAAAGTAATACTTCAATGGTGATTTCCCACATATATGATCTTATTAATCGCCAAAGCAATCATGACATAGATGTTTGAAGTTATTTCGTACCAGAATGATTGGAAAATAAAGTGCCCACCATAAATAATGGGAAATTCACATTTGAGTTGAATAACCTCATTGCTTGGGCCCGGCTCGGAAATGCTTACCTTGTCTGAAATTCCTTTTGTAGCAAGTCAATTTCTCTCATTCAACCTCGCTCTCACAAAATCCTGCGTGACATTATTCAGTGTACTTCAACAGATTCAAAGCACATCGTAAAATTCTTGGCTACCATGCTGCTAGGAGTTGAAACATTGACAAAGTTTTTAATTGGACAGTCACTACTCATTTCATTTTTGAGATGCTTCTGATTGCTTTTTGTTCAGTCGTGAAGTTTGAACTGTCCTAAGATTTTTCCTTGCGTTCTTAATGGCTTCTTTAGCGGTGTCATTCATTTCCCCTGTGAATAATTCTATTAAAGTTTGTGAGTATCTCAGTCATTAAAAGTTTGAAATGGATTCGGATATTGATAGATGTTTTTTCGCTGGGTAACATTGAATTCTTATTAATGACACCTACTCAGGGCTTCTACAATGGACCTTCATATAATAACATTAAAATACATAGAATATTTGATAAAAAAGTTGTCATAAGTGGAAAATAGCCTTTAAAATTTACCTAAAACACATTTTGGCTCGCAACGCCATCAGAAGAAGCAAATATGTGTATAGGTATGAACGAATGACTAGGAAAGACCATAGAAGAAGAATAGCTTACTTATATCTGCTGTAATTCCATGTTCTCTTACAGAATTCTCTGATGATTTTCATACTCTATTTCTCGTTAGCTTAACTTTGTTTTACATCATGGTTAACCAACGTCTTACAGATGATATCAGAAACAAATATAATGAATGTTCTCATACCTATCGTAACAATTAATTTCCTTAAAAAAATAGAAATTATGGTTTATATGTAATGCGATTTAAACAATATATATCTTATTTACTGCCTTTAATTATTCCTTTTATTGGAGGAAATTGAATAAGCATGACTCCTAATAATCGAATAGAGTGGTACTATAAACATAGAGTTTCAGTGGAAGATTAATTTGTGTTAGTTCATGATGTGCCACATTAATTTTTAATTCATGTGGGTATGTTTTATGCTGGAATTATTCTTTCCCTAAATCATTTTTTGAAATAACTACAACGGGTCTTCATTTTGAAGCAATTGAAAACTACTGATGCAAAATATTATATCCAATTTTGAGAATATAGAGACCTCCATACGCCATGATTTGCATGCCCGTATATGCGTTAGTATCACGCCTCCCAAAACTCTTGGGTAGACAACGCTTGAAATCTACCTCGTAAATACTTAGGAGTACTGAAGAGCTAAAACAACGCCAATATGTATTCGAAAGTTTAACCATACAAATAATGGCCTTACAAAGTTAACATACACGAGTTAGAAAAAGTTTAAATAAATATAAATATTCTAAGTAATTTAATACAAATTATTCCGCATTCCCCAAAGATTTACAATCCTTCTCACAATTTCCTCAGAACTTGGACCCTTCTCTTTGCCCCATTGCTGGAGTTCTGCCTTCTGAAGTATCTTACTTCTATATTATTCAGGTTTCTGGTTCTGCGATTAAATTATTTTATATTATGCGACAGTTTCGCCGTACTATGCTGCAGGCTTCGTCGGGCTTTTAAGAACAACAATGGTCTTTTTTCAAAAAGTAAATAAAGAGTACTACAAGAGTACTACACAAATAAAGCAGTTACTTTCCACGGCTCATAAGGGATGCGATTGAAATAAAAAAAAGACCAAATAACATCAATAGAGAGGATAGTTATAAACTCCCTTATACCTACTTATTCGTAATTAAGTTTTTTACATCTCAAAATCATCAACTGCTGGAATTGTTTATTTACTTTTTGAAAAAAGACCATTGTTGTTCTTAAAAGCCCGACGAAGCCTGCAGCATAGTACGGCGAAACTGTCGCATAATATAAAATAATTTAATCGCAGAACCAGAAACCTGAATAATATAAACATGAGCTGCGAAAATCTTCAAAAAAAGTTTATCTTACTTCTAGTTGATCTCCACCTTTCTCAGGTTCTAGTCCTCAGTACTGGCCCTTGATTTGTCATTGCCATATTCCTAAACAAAGAATGGACCCTTAACCCCTCCATCGACAGACTCTCAAACAATGCGTTTTCTTCTTCCACCTCCCTTCCCGATCGTATTTCTCCTATCATGCCAGTCCGTTCCAGCCCCATTTGCTTTCATTTTCTATATTATTTCCATCCATTTTCTCTTTGTATTTCCCTTCCTTCCCTTCACAGTCAAATTTGACCCCTAGACACTTCATTTTATGACCTAGAACTTAATTTATCGCAGTGGAGTTTTTAATATTTAACCGGGCCTTTAGAAATATAGCTCCCAAGTTCCGCATTTGTATTTTTACTCCTGCCTTTCCAATCAAGCAGTCTGTTTTTTTATATTTTTGAAGTATTAGAAGGCATGTAGCAATAGAATTTCTATTTTATGTGCTCTCTGAAAATCCCTTTATATACACATTATTATCACACGAGTCAAGTTTCCAAGTCCTTATCCCTCAATGTTCCTCGTGTTATTTAATACAGTTATTTCCTTAATTCGTAGTTGAGAAAATGCATACTCGTTCTGGATAAATCAGATAACGAGATGATTAGGTCATTTTTCCGAAAAATTACCCTGTTGAAATAACTCTCAGTAGTATGCTTCAGTAAGTTTAGTTTTTTGTGTGCGTATTCATTATAATTTTCTCTCTAAAATGTGTGTAATACCACGCTATTTATATTCTTCTACGAAGTGTAAAGCTAATTTTTGAAAATTCCTTAAAAAATTCTCTTCAAATATATCATCGTCGGAACTATTCTGATCTCCTCTAATTCTGGTTGCCTACTCATACTCTCCCTGAATTTTGTAGCCTAGCTTGAAACTATTTTAACACTCTAATGGGCGGATCTCGGCCTTTGACTGTAATGTCTAATTTGCTTATTGCTATACGGCATCAATCAATGCTTTTTTCTCTCCAAAGCTAGCCACAGTTTTATCTACTTCGTACTCTTATTGTAAAATTGGAAGTAATTTACAGCAATAATTTTTAAACTATCATGCATAATGCTATCATGCTGTATAATAGGTGGATTCGATCAACTGTATTACTGTTAATAATTGTTCATAAGATAAATTAACGTGTTAGGTACTTATGCTTCCATTCCAGATTTTATTAATTCAAGAATGCTCTCATGCCCTCCTACTCTGAATGGATAAATATGAGCGAACTTTCCTTTAAAATTCCATTTTTTTCCTCGAAGAATTAGCTCTTTGGGTTTTTATAGCGTGTGCGTGGCATGAAAAGAGCAGATTCTACAGACTAATGAATATCAAGAGGATATGACTATAATATTCACTTCGTTTTAAGATGAAAAATCAGAGAATTGTTCTTCATTTGTAAAAATTGCGTAGATTTCAACAAAATGCTGAATTTACGGGAGATAAGTATCAAGCAATATAATACCTTTGGGAGATAAATATATGTGAGGACGTTTGTGGTCATCTTCATTATAATCTTCTATTATAACTATTTGAAAACGTGTGATTTTATACAATTTCGGTATAACCTCATTACCAGAGAACCAGAAATTAATTTGCATATGTACAAATCTTCAATATGTATATGTAATCTCCATGCCGGATGCAACAAAGGTTGGTTGTTAAAGCACTTTCATTTCTATTGTTGGTGTATTTGTCACATCCTTTGATAGTCTTATAGGCTTTTTGCTTATGTAATTTTACATGCTAACATTTCATCCCAGAGCTTCTATAACCGCTATTGTAGTAATTACTCTTAGTTACGTGGTAAACGCTGCCTTTGAGATTCTTCTGTTGAAAGTACTGGACTAGAGGCATTTAATCGGTATATCATACTTTATCATTGTTCTACATGTTATTCAATTACACTCATATGCCTGAGTGAGTTTTCTCATATTTGATGAGGATAAGAGGATTAGTTAAATTGAAGGGTACTTAGAAGACTGTCATATTCAAACTTAGCGTAACTTCTCTCAGAATATTGAATATTGTCGACTAATGAACATGTCTGTATTATGATGTAGAACTCAATATTTTCCAGATTTCGAGTCAAACTGTAGAAATAGCACTTATGAAGGTCATTGATTTCTAATAAATTCAACAGATTCAGGAGAGATATCGTGGAAGTTCTTCATAATGTAAGAGAAACAATTGCACTTTTCCACAAATTCCTTTAATGCGTACAACGCGTTTTGGCTCAAAGAGCCATCATCAGGTACAAGACCTGTACCTGATGGTGGCTCTGTGTACCTCTCTTCTACATGATGATGGCTATGTGAGCCGAAACGCGTTGTACTCATTAAAGCAATTTGTGGAAAAGTGCAATTGTTTCTTTTACATTATGTCATTGATTTCTTTGTTTATCACTTCATTAGCTTTATTAGGACCTCTAAATCTTCGTAACTCACATTCAATCCTGCAATCACCCACTGAGTTGTGAATAACGTTTTGCCTTGTTATTTTGTGGTTAAGGAATTGGGAAATATTTTTAATCGAGTAAAAGATTTCCTTTAAACTATGACCCGAATGTTAGGCATTTAGTTAGAGTTAAGGAGAATGCACCCATCGCTACGTTAAATTGAAATAAAAAATTTACCCTGTTATATCAGGCCAGAGTGTCAATTATTTATTGATTTTAGCAAAACGTTTTTGGTAGCTATTGCATACAACCCATTTCTCAACTATGCGTCATTCAAAATATAAGTCAATGTACAAGTACTCAACGGGCAACAACGGCTCGCCGCAATGGAAACACCGGTTCCCGTTCAGTCACCGAAGTTAAGGAACTTTGTGTTCGGCTCGAATTTGGAGGGGTGATCTTCCGATTCGTCTCAGTGCTGTTACCCCTATCTCCGAGAGGTAAACACCCCCACAAATATCGTCCCATTCAATCGAATTATGCGTACAAATTTAAAAAAATCACTAAAAACAATACTTATGAGATATGCTGAGGACAGCCTTGTGAAGTATCTGAATCCAACATAAGGACGTGGAGTAGCCTGTAAATATTTAAGTAAATTTACCAAGCATTTTAACAGAAATTTGTGACGTTTAACATACTCGAAATTTGTTGGTTATATAATAACCATAACATAAGATTTTGGCTTGTTATTGTATTTGTCGTTGTATTTGAAAATAAATTCATGAATACATTTACTTTTGAAATCGAAAAAAAAGTATTGGCTCATATTTTCTCGTGTATATGTGAGGCCTATTTCTACCTTATGGAAATAAAAGTCGTGTTTCTGCAAGATTAATGTAAGCTGTGTGTGATCCTGGCGAGCCTGAGTGTAATGCTTGTGTATTAAACGTTGGATGTATGTGGTGTTCCTCTGCATGTTTCTCCGTCGAACTCTTTTGCGTTACCCTTTTCTGTTGTGGTATGTGTGTATGCTGTCGTCTTTTGGAAAGTATTGGTGTGTAAAAGAGTTTGGTTGTGTTTTGAAGTAGCTTTCTGTTCAATTTGTTTACTACTGAGTGTGTGTGAGAACATTATAGAGTGTCTCTTGTGTAAAAGAATCGGAGGGAGTATTGAGAGATAGTTAAGTGGTTTGAAAAAAAATGAAAATCGTTGGCGTGACATTAACTTGCGTCAACGCGTCCTCTCACTGCCGCTTGGCTCTCTCACCCCGTCGACGCACGTGGCGCCTCCTCTCGGCAGATCCCGAAAACACGGAAGCCGCGGACCTCCAGCGGAAACTAGAGATCCTGAACAGCATAATGGACGAGGAGGCCAGAGCGGAGCAGGCCAGGAGGCAGATGCAGTACTTCGGCCACTGTGAGTAGGCTTCGGCCCTTTCCGTGTGATGTCACAAGCGCGTAACCGATCGGGGCACGAGGAAGGACGAGAGGGGCAGGGGACGGGAAGCTTGAATGATGCCCTGCCCCTCCTCCAGTGCCTCATGATCACACACGCTTTTTCAATGTCTCCCAGACACCTTTTTCACTCTATAACGCGGGAAACACGTGAGAAACCACACAGTATTACTACAACTCTTCCCGGACTGTTTCGCCATCTAATTGTGTACAAACATTCCCTATGCTTCAATGTGATATATACTTTTTTAACATGCTCATCACGCATTGCCGATATTTCTTTTTAAATAAAAGTTTCTTTTTTTAATTTTCTTTCTCTGCATTAAAAACTAAGCGTCTTCGAGATTCAAATACTGTTGCAAATTGAACTCTTTTCCTCTTTCGATTATTCTGTGAGTATTGCGTACAACAGCGTCGAATTTAACATCCATAGGCAAGCATAAATGGATTGTATAAAAATCATATCAATGGTAGGAGTTATTTTTGGAATGAAATTATGTGAATACATTTTTTAAATTTGCGGGCAACAACTCGTCAGACATAGTTGTAACATGTGAATAAATAGAAGACACCCATAGCTATCCTATGGAGTCATATAGCTTCACTTTTCTCAGCATATTTGGAGATACGTAGAAATGAAATTTCAAGCCCGCCCATCTGATAAAAGGTTTGAACACATTAGCTCATGCCATTCAGGATAATGTTCTTATTGGAGTGCGCGCATATGATCAACAAATGCCTTAGTAAGCTAAAGCACACCAAGCATTGGATTAACGACCGCTGATGATGAAAGTAACTTCCTAAATGTAGCATTCAATAGATTCACGAAGATTTCTCATTAAACGAAGAGTTTTAGTACCAAATGCCTACTGCGAATTTTATAGGTGATTATTTCCTTCAATTGACGTTTACGGGAGGTTCATTTAGATGGAAATTATTGAGTTAACCATGAAAACTTTTGATTTTTCTGAAATACGCGTCGCGTTCAATATCCATTTATAGTTTGGTTTACACTGAAGACAAGTTATTTTTAGTTGGAGTACTCAGATGATATAAGTGCTGCTCTTTGGCTATTTAACTCTTTGAATTTATGACAGCCAATCTCACTGGGAGAGCAAAATCAAAACGCGACACATTAGGATTTTCCAAAATGCATATCTGCGCACATTTTTCGTTTAGAGAGCTAAACGTTTACTAAATTTTTCTCGCAAAGCTGACGTTATTTAGACAGTTAGTTTAAAAACTGTGTATTAATTTACCAGTAAATATGTTTGCAGTAATTAATTCTGTGTTAGTAATTATTATATAGCCATTCTTTTTCAATCTCACTATAGTGTAGAACTCTTAACTAATTTTTGTTGCATATATAATAAAATGGTCACTCAATCAGTGCAAATATTAAGAATTCTCGTTTGAAAGCACTCCTTAATTAGCACCAACACCTTTCTCCTCACCACACTATATCCTGAGCACAAAACTTGTATATCCACGATAATTCTCACATAACCTGTGTGCATATGTACATACCACTTCACGTACGTTTTTTCTTTTGCGTGACCTGCAATTTAAAGCTATATTTTGGAAAAGAGGACTTGTCAGTTTATTTATGTGTGCACAGGAAACATTCCTTTAATTATTATGTAATATCGTAAATAGATTTTATGAGAAAGAAGGCCTATGTCTCAAGGTAGCGTCTCATTGTCGCCACCTTTGAACTTTGTGGTCACATTAGACAAAACTTCTGCCTGAATTTATATTATGTCTGCACTCACTTGTACATGCGACTGAATTTCTGGGTTGAGTCATTCGCGGTATCTACCGATTAGACTTATGGACATAATTTCAACAAAGATAAGTATGATTGTTGGTATTTTCAACTGCCACTATTTTGTTAAATTGTAGTTCATATGGTATGCCTGAAAGTTAATAATCCTTTTAGGGTAAGATTACGTGTGTATCGTAAAATGTTGGATTATACGTTGAAGGTTTTCTCATTCAATTGTCTCGGTGGCAAGTTTCTGTTACGGGTTAATATTTTGCACATGATGATCCGCAGAATGCAAACTATTAGTGATGGATTTTCCTTTTGGTTTTGAATCAAATTTCTGAAAAATATATTTCTTCCGAAGTAGATATTATAAATATGGAATAATGCAAAGTTTCGTTTTCCTAGAAGTTGCTGTATTCTTTGCACTTAATATTTTCAATGTCACTTCAATGACGAATCTTTCCAATACCTTCTCAATAAGTTGCAGTGGAAAATGTGTAATGTAAACTATGACTGTAACCTAATGAAGAGGATTTTAATTTACGTAGTTTCGCGAGAATATATGGGTATTTCCCATTTTTTATCGATTTTTTTATTGATAAAATGCTGTAAAAATGTAGTTCAACCAATATAGAGGATTATGTTCGGTGCATAACCGTCAATAATGGAGGAAGGGATTAAAGAGTCCCTAGTAATTCCGTACGGTGACACATGTACACTTTTATGTAAATCTTTAAACTTAAGAAGTCTATTGCTTACAGTCTTGTTACTGTTCTCAAAAGAGAGAACGCTGATAGTTACTGATATTATTCATGAGGTTGATCTCATACAAAAAAATTTAAGCGTATTCCTTTCTCCAATACTTTTTAATGCATAGCGCAAACGAAAAAGTTAGGCATTTCATTTTCATGTCAAATCATTTATGAAGAAATAAAGAAAAGAGAAAGCAGAAAAAGTTATCAATACACCACCTTTTAAATACCTCTTTTCTTTTAGTCTTGTGTGCAAACATTATTTTTTTTTAATATTTGGTCTTAGCTTTTCCCGAATAAGTGAAAAGTGATATCATTTGCGAATTTATCTAATTGTGGCGTATATTTTTTTCAAAATGTACCACTTAGGTTCTTCTTTGTTTTATTTAACTTATTTGGGACAATTCCTGTGCGTGTAATTGTTTAGTAATTCACCGATTCTCGACCATTTGCTGAGGTAAATCACCTTTCTTTTCTGCACCATTCTAACCAGACTCACATTCGCATATTTTTTTATTTTCATTTATTCACTCTCATTTTATCTGTTTCCTTCTCCTGGAGTGATCAGAGTCATCTACTATCGTTAACTGGATTATTTATGATCCGTATTCCATAAATTATCTTATTTTCACCAAGTGTCTTACTTCTCTCATTTCACTGTGGAATTGTTTTTGTAAGGATATAAAAGACATGGTTCGCAAATTACTCACTGACTCACCGCATGCTATGTTTACACGATTAATAAGTATATTAATTCATCAAAACAAGAGACTAGATAAAACTAATTATACTTATCTTTTTTGTGTGTGATAGCGTTTGTAGAACGTATGAGTGACGTTAAAAACCCTCCACTTAAAGTTTATAAATAAATATATTCATACAGATATTACATAAATCGTAATGGTTCTGATGTTCTAGATTTAAGTTTCATCATGGGAGTTAATTTGAACTTAAAAATAAATTTTTACCACGCAGTGACATTATTAATATTTTTCTTTCCAGCCAGGTTTTATACATATGATTAGAAAGAGATAATTTGTATTTTACTATACTCATTTTAAAATTATACTATCACGTAGTTTTTCTACGAGTTTCGATGCTTCAAGCACATGCTTAGCCGTTCAGTTGTTTACTTTTCTCTGTCTTGTAGCTTATTTTTGGCTTGGCTGAAGTTTTTTACTCCGCAGAACTTTGAGTACAATGCAGTAATTTGAGTAAAATATTGCAACACCCCGTTGTCATATGAAGTGCACACTCTAGCTTTAAGATTTTACTGGCTAATGTCTTTATGGTTATGCATTTTGTTCTGAGAATCCTTATGCTCATATTAATACTGCTTGATTTTCAGTCTTTGCAAGATACTTCCATGTAAATATTCCATCTCATTTTATTGCTGAGGTAATTAAGGTGATCATTGCCAATGAGGAGCCAATATATTCTCAACTAATCTACAGAGTGTTAATTCATTTCATTTTTCCCCAGGAAACTCTTCGAAAGTGCTTTGAGATCCATCTGCTTAGCCATGGTGGCAAGAACATTACTTATGCATACGTTATGAGAATCCAGAATCATTATAAATGCACTTGAAGTTCTAAAATAATTTCTAATCTCAAATAAGATACCAAATCATATATATAAATAATTTTGACTAGTAGGCAGCCAGAGCGACTTTTCTAGAAAAAACTAATTTGACATACTTCATGAAGGATTGTGGAGCTAGCCCTTGGAAAAAGAGAATTATTAGCGATATCTTTTGTGTTTGTGATGGCAAATTTAGAAAATTCTTCATAAAATTTCCTTTATGCTATTAATCAATGTATTGTTATTCAATTGTCATTTTATGCCATACTAATTACTTAGGCCAACTGCAAATAAGGGAAATTCTGATATTTATTGAGGGATGGATGCTGATAAATTATGGCAAGTGGAAAAATGGCAAATATTCATGCAATGACAGATGAGTTGTATCAACTCAAAATACCGTATTTAAAAAACATTAATGACATAAAAATGAAGAAACGAAGATAATAACTATAGTTTATTTTTAAAGGGATATTTGTTTTTATTAAACGACGTTTAATGTAATGGAATCAGCCAAACGAGATTTTTCTTTTAGTTATAACTGGATTCTGGATTTTTTTAAAGATTTTTCATCTCTCCCTTTCATATATTTTGAGAAATCCTCTAAACAAAAGGGGTTTCCATTATTGAAATTTGCCATGTGTGTGGCTCCTGTGGTCATATTAACGAGGAAAGTACGTAGAGAACCGCAAAAATAGTTGAAATTACCCCGGAACCTATTTCATATTTCTTCATTCATAGTTCTTGCTACCGGACAGTATTATCGCTAACGGTAGTGCTCCTTGAAATCTCCTTGAAAGTTGATGAAATTTTTAAAAATAAAATCCTTCTCTCAAAAGTCTTTCATTTTTTGGAATTACAAAAGAAAAGAAAAGTATACTTTAGCACTAACTTTTTCTGAGAGAATTCAAGATTTGATCGTAAAATTTGTGTTGATAATTATCTAACCATCGTTTCGAAAAGCATAAAACTGTAACCGTGGCTTTTACTGTTCAATGTTACCGCGCCTTTTACTGTTCAATGTTACCGCCCCTGAAATTTAGAACAGCTCTACTCAATATTAACTCTATCGAGTCATTTAAAGAGCCCAGAGAAAATGGAAGTGAATGATTAGGCTTATTGGATCTCTGGAAATGGATCTGTGGTCAGAAAACTTCTTCAGTCATGATGTTTTGAAAGAATGCAAAAAAATCAAAACGAGGATAACCATTTCAGGAAGCACTTAAGTTGGAATAGTAAACGATGGAGAAAACAACATGTGTCAAATTGGGGTGTGGTTGGAAATGCATCACTTGAGGAAAGTACTGGGTTTTTGCTCGTGGAGGGAGAAATTTAGAATGTGTTCTGGATGTTTCAGTAGCCCTTTGAACTGATGGAGAGAGTAAATAAAAAAATAATATGATGATAGATGAAATGAAGTGAATAAATGAATAAATTCTGAAATAAGTAATAGATTGGAAAAGCAGAGAACACATTTCAAAGGGACAGAATAGTCAGGATAATGAATGGCAAAATGGGATAGTAAGTAATTCCAGTTTATCAAAAGGTAGTGGTTGTTATCATCATTGTGTTTTCAGCTATCACAGAAGGGAAATGTTTCAGAGGGCGACGGGAAGGTTGAAAGTAAAAACGTTGTGATGGGGTGGGTTAACGTTTTTGAGAGCGTGATGACTCGTGGTTAACTGATAACTTTCTTTCTCTTCTTCTTCATTCCCTCTTCCATCCCTTTCCGCCAAAAATCGCACGTCGACTCTTCTGCAGCCGGCTACTCGGAAGACAGCGACTACACGAGCGACCTCAACTACCCCATCGGCCAGAACGCCAACTCGTCCGCGTCGCAGTTCCGCACCGCGGCGCACCAGATGTGCACCCCACAGCGCTCGCTCGAGACGAGCCGCGAGAACTCGTACGAGCGGGACGAGGGCCACGTGGGTGGTGGGGGCGGAGGGGGGCGGGTTCCCCCGCACGGCCCCGGGCCAGGGGGGGGCGGCGGAGGCGTGGACCCGGACGGCTACTACGTCGGCGAGACGGCCAAGAGAAGTGACAATGAATCCGAACCGCTTTACTACAATAGTCGACCGAAAGATTACAAGGAATACAGGTGAGTCAGTCGCATGCGAGTTGAGTCTCGTGTCGAGACGGTACGAATGCGTGATTCAAGAACCTTACAATGAGGACGGAAATCTTGGTGCGCTTCCGATCGTCATTTGCTCAAATTACGGGTCGCCAGTTAATGCGCTGGTGTTGCGAGGGAGGCCTCGGTAAATGTGAGCTTTCGTCCCGCCAGCGTTTTCGTAAATTTCACCAACTTTTAACAGAGATATTGGAACCAAATTCACCTCACTTATTATGCAAACCATGCGCATTTGTAAAATACTTTCAACACAAAAATGCATCATTTACTCTAGGAATGGGAAACTTTCAAACCTGAGAAGTGCGATTTTTCCTCTCCACCATCTTGTGAAAAAATGCCGTTTCCTCTTATTCACTGTACGTGGCGCAGCGATCGAGCAGTTGCTTCTCTAGCATACACACACCTCTCCTATACAGTTTCTTCCCTCCTTCCACTCAAACTCGCCCCGCAACAGCCATTTAACACAATCATTTTAAGACTAGAAATGAATTGGCCTCCCACGCGGTTGCAGCCCCTCTAGCGCCCGAAGTTGGAACTTGATTTCTTTCGCGGCCGTTGATAACACGATCGAAGTAGGAGATAAACGTCCTCTTATAAGGTTCTTGGCGTGATTATACATCTCCAGAGATGTGAAATTATTTGTAGTCATGGAAAAATACACGGCACGAAACAACTTTACTGGTCCTGAAACAAGCAAACACTGTTTGATGACCATGGGGGTGGAGATTGTAGGATATATATTTTTTAAATCTCGTTGAAATTGTGCAACGTCAACATTTTTAACTGTCCATCTATTAAGTTGGTTAAAAGTCCTTGTCACTCACTCACTGACTCAGGAACGCTGCAAGATGGAGCAATAGCCACTTTTTTCACTCACAATTTTAAAATTCCATTATTAGATGAAGCCACAGTGACTTAAACTTTAAAACTTTAAAACACCGTTATAAGATGAAGCCACAGTCACTAAAATTATTAAATGCTGTTATTAGATGAAGCCACAGTCACTTAAATTTTAAAATGCCGTTATTCAACTGCTTGCAAGAAATTTCACAAAAGCGAGAATCATTTCTAAATTTTGCTCCGACTGAGACAACGCTCCTTTTCATCTTACGACGACGACAATTTCCAGTAGTTCCGGCATAATATGCGTTCACAATGAACATGTCGCATGGTCAGTCGATTGATCACGTTGGACTTCATTTCCAAACAGCAGTATGCTCACACGGACAACAACTGCACGTTGCTCTCACTCTCTCTCGCAAATAAACGGAAAGAATATAATTATTTTAAAGTTGGGAATTAACTCTTTGTATTAAATACCATTTAATTACAGTATCATGGTACAGTATAAGTGGGCGTCACGGGCGTCTTATAAACATAGTTGGTATATAAAGCCGTAGTTATGACTTAATCGCCCATGCTCGTTCCTCAAAACTGAAACTTCAATTTAGATTTATCACTTATTTTAGTTTCATTCAGACAATTTCTATGCCCTTGCTCTGATACCCATAATGTAGTTGATAAAACTGTTTTGTACTTAACGCATGATAGTATGATTAATGTTCACCATTCACTCCATGGTTAATTGTGGTCTTAGTTGGTGTTCACTGTAGAGTCAGACCAAGCCGGAACATCCAATACACAAATGCAGTTGGGTTTTTGGATGACAAACACGAAATGTTTTCACTCAGATTGAATCATAGACTAATGTACGATATCAGCTCGTGTATTTCATCCAAAACTTAGTGACTTCTTTTAGGAATAGTTAAGACCCATGTTTGCATCCAGTGTTGCTTGTTTTTGAACCGGGGGCATGAAGGTAAACACTTTCGATCCATCTCTGGTATTATGCTATGACAACAATGATAGAATTATATGAATAGAATAGAATATGCTATGATAGAATTTTGTCAAGTTCATGAATTGTGACTCACAAACAGCGTATTTTCACTTAAATTTGTATTCGTTTCATGGTAGCATTCCGCCATTTATTATTAATATTAGCTTCAAGTAATGTACGCATATTTCAAATTCACTTTTTTGTAAACACTATCGGTATAGAAACGTTGCTCACAAATATTAGTACAAGCTTTTATAGGTATTCATCATTCCTCATACTGACACTTATGACGAAAATGTACAAGGTGAAAGTTTTTAAAGGAAATAATTACATTGGTAGTTCACATGTGTTTTGTTCAAATATGTGAGTTCGCGTGGAATTGAAGGTTCGTTAGTATTCTCAATAGAATCCAGAAATTTCCTCCATCTTATGTGAATGCTATTGCTATATTTTGTTGATGGCTGTAGAAAATTATCATGGCGCGTGGATATCCTAAGATAACTAGCGCCCTGCATACTCTTACGCATTCAATGGTGTAACGAGCTACTAAAATTTCCTCCGTAAATAAAGAGAATTCCTTACAGGATTGGAATAAATATTATAATTGAATTATATAAAGGCTACTATCTCCCATTACACGAATATTTTTTGTGAATATTAACAGACTTAAAAAAAAACTTTGATCAGGACATTTCAATCATAGTAACAGACCTTTAATGTTGTAGATAAGCAATGTTTATTCTCTAAATGAAGTGTAAAAATAAGAAATCTTTAACTTCTCTCAGGAATAGAAATTCTGATGAGCATGACACAATAATTTCTCAGCAATATTTTAACCCAGTTGTGAAAATAGCAAATAGAGTAAATAAAAAATATTCTGTCTGAAAGTATTACGTTTAAAAAATTAGTGAGACTCCTAATTCCCCTCATATAATGCCCATTGGCCCTGATATATGATCCCTCAGAATTAACACAACTTGTACGAGGGCATATGCCTTCATTATTAACAAACGCTGATATTCATTCTTTCTATGCTCGTTCAACGCAATGAACAATCTTATTAATGCATAATTTATGCTCTCATTTCTAATTTATTAGATTTTCTCAAGTATGGTCTACCTTTAGGAAAGCTAAGAAGGGTGCTTATGCATTTCAAAGGTGTAATTTGGAAATTCCGTGAAACAGGATAGTAAAATTTATTCAGCTACCTCTTTATTATTGAAAACTCCTCTCACAGAAATCCTAAAAAAATACCTCATGCAAAAGCTATACTGGAAGATAAAAAAACTGTTGCTTGTAATTAAGTTTGCTTAAAATGTAAAACTTCATGACTTTCATTTCAGATAATATATTTTAGCATTTATAATTCCGTATGTATTTCTATTCAATGGGATTCTTAATCTTAATCATGGTGCACGAAACATCACACCGTAATTAAAATTATCGATTTCAAAATATGTGAAGAACTTATTAAAGCGTTTTATATATAATATCAATGTATATATGTTCAAGAGATCCTTGGATTTAAAGCTTTTTAATCTCTGATAAATTTTATACGCTCTGGTAATAGTATGTATACATTTTTTTTAACATCAGGCATGATCATTTCATGAGTAAATTATAAGATACCTATTATTTTTGGCACACCCATGAATTCAAAAGACTTGAATTGATTTCAAATGATGTAACAAATGAAGTATGCCAAAACGCCATTTGAAAGTTAAAAAGCTGTTCTAGCGAGAGTGATGGTTATTAATACGTCGCCAAATTTCACGCACCCATAGCAGACCTAAATTGAAAATTAAAACCCTCAGTCTTTTCAAAAGCGGACAAAGTAATGGTCTGTTCGCTGGCCGTAAGGTGTAATTACATAACTACATGTGCAACGCATTTTCCGCTTTTAAAACTCAAATACATAAGCGTGTTTTCGAGACACCATTTCTTTTCACGTCCGATTTCTTCCATGCACGCCCAGGCACCGGAAGAACAATTGGGATACAGAGGACAGGTAAGGACACTAGAGGGCGCGCACGAAAAATGCGAAAGAGGCCACCTCTATATGTTGGGAAACAAAACACGCATGTGACGCAACCAACCCTCGATCGAACGTGATATCTCACATTTTTCTATTGCTCGCCTCTTGCCAACATACTTCGGCGATTTGGCATTGCTGGGGCATGCTATTACCATTCTGCTTTTTCTTTTTCATGATCCTATTCTTTTTCTAATTCTTCAGTTATCTCTAACTCTCTTTTGTATTTCATTCAAATGAAAAATGAGATAAATTTCTAATATTAACTGTTGTACTAGTCCACTGTTGCGTGGGGTTAACTGAAAGTCTTTTATAAAAATGCGGATTCTTGTCGACCTCGTGGTTGTAAGAAACCACCATATTTATTCATTGATGGCCTGAGAAGGAAAAGGTTCCCTCAAAGTACTAAATATTTAGAGAAAAGAAACCTTTGGCGTAACCAATTCATTAGACTCTGACCGAAAAAAAATTGTATTGATGGAATGGACTTCAGCGAATAAATTTATTTCGAATTTGAATCAACAAAAAGAGATTGTTTATGTGATAGACGAATTCACTCATGTGTGTACCTCATTAGACAGAGCTTTTAAAATCGATCATAATTTGCTCAGAATTAATAGATAGTAGTTTGCAGTAGAGTCATCAACTTCTTGACATAGCAGAAAATATATTTCAGGAATCCCGATGTACGGACTCAAAGATACTCTTTTTTGTTCAGTGAAGTTTTGGAAAGTGAAAGTTGATTTTTACAAAGAAAAAAGTGTTTTAGTTTTTGTGAATTTACTTCAAGTAGCAGTAGCCTTTATGAAATTTCAATTTTGCTAGCAAGATATATTTGTCTACAGGGAAATATATTCAATTCAAAGTGCTTCAAGACTGATTCGTGAAGAGATATGGCGAATTTTCATGCAATGGAAAGTTTATTGCTCAGATCAATTATAGTTAGCCTGGATTTTAAAGCTGATAGGGTGTTCTAGTCAAATGAATCAAAGTGAAATAGAGGAGGAATTTTTTGTATTATTCATGAGGCATATGCATCTCAAAAAGAAAGGTGAAGCTTGATGCTTTACAAGCCCGAAAAAACTTGCCGCGGTGGACTAATACCAGAGCCCTGTGTCGGATTGATCTCTCATTCTACCCATCTTCTTGTGCTAACCATCTTTTACTTCAGCATGGCCTTTGATTTTGGGGATCACTCGCATTGCTGAAAGGGAAATGTTTGAGGCATATTGGTGCACGGTGGCTTATGCTCGCTGCAGCACGAGTGCGGCACCTCATACTTTTTTTCATGCTCATATTCTCAGCACACATATCATCACTCATTAACATCTCATATTTGTTCAGGATGAAATCGCATGTTACAGCCAATTTTTCATTGAAATTCAATGCTACGCATATTCCCTTTAGTATCGTCTTCTGTTTACAGGAAAATAATCGCAGCGACAACCACTACGAATATGCTTTAATATCTCATTCCGGGATTATAGATTTCATCTCTTGATTTGCGCCATGAAAATGCTTGTTTCGCGTACACGAAAATGGCGATGCTGAACGCTTTATTCTTAGAGATCTTGCTGCTTATTTATCATTAGTGTGTCAGGCAATGATAGTTACCTATTGACAGTTTTTAAATAAAAATACATTTACTGTAGAACATGTCAATAAAAATGTTACATCAATGGTTTTCGTAAAAATTTGTGTTAACACTACGATACCTTATGGCTAATGTTTCCTTATAAACTAGATGCATTTTTAACGAATAGGAACCAACTACATCATTGTCAAATGTGTCATTTATAAGAAACTCCTAGAACTAATAAATTTACTAGCTTTTCAATTTTCAAAGTCAGCGTAGTTATTGGCATGTGCTATTTCAGCCACAAAAATCCTGGCTCGCTAATAATCTCCTTTTTTATGTCTAATTTTTTTAAGTATGATATTGAAAATACATTGTTGGAAACAGATGGCTTGTAATACTAAAACCATGCACTACCATTTTATGTGAAAAAATCACGATATCTTCTAGTTATAAATTCTCTCAATAAGAGAGTTGCTTTCCTTTTAAATTCTTGCTATGTGATGCTCTATCGATTTCTCTTGCCACTCGATTTTGTATTTGCGTGTCACCACTGTAACTAGTCAGCATGAAGTTTCCTATGTGCAGTTAACGATTTTTTCAAAAAAGTACTTGTGTTTTTCGCTTGGTATTATTATTGTTTTTCACGTTGTCTTTTTCTCTGTTTTACCCTTTCTACCTCTGTTGTTGCCTTTTTATTTGCAAAAAAATAAATATTTATATGCAGTGACACCACGGTACTAATGTAGAATAGGATCATTGTCTAGAAGGAATCGCTATTGACACGCTTTTCGGCCGTGCATTTGGTTTCACCGCAATTGTTAATTACTTATTTTGCCTAATTTATTGAATGATAACGCAGTCGTAGTGCATAAGTATGGACAACGCATTTTTAGCAGCAATTGGCTAAGCGCACTTGAATATCACGTTCTCCTGCCGTACTTTTTTCGGTTTCTACAATAGTCTTAAAAATTGGCGTGCAAGGACACCATAGTCGTTTTCAGATGAAGATACTGTAAATAAATTAGTATTCCCGAGTAGAAGTTTAAGCATCGCCTGATTTATTGCAATTAGAAGGCTTCAAATATAATTTATTATGTTTCCACAGGAATGGATGAAATAATAATCGGTATGTATCGAATAGATTGACGGAGTGGATATATATATTTTTGTAGGATGCATATACTTATGCTTCCAAGTTTTTATGTGAATCATATCACCTCTTACACATTCATAGTACTATTTTATCTTTTAGTCACATAAACGTATGTATGCTCACCCTTCTTGCATCTATATTTTTAACAAGAGTAACAAATGTTTTTCATCATCTCCCATTAAATAATAAAAAAGCAGGTTGCATATAACATGCATTGCATGTTTTCAATGTTAATTTTGGCATGTGATATACATATGAGTATTTTATTTGTATCATTTCAATAATTTACTTCCATATGTAGTCATGATGGACTGCAAAGTAATTTTAAAGGAAATTAATATCAGTTGGTCTTGCGTTATTGCATGATACTTACGCTTCATTATCCATTTAACTCGTAATTGTTCATATCTACCTTAATTTATCTCATACATTCCCAATAATATGTTTGCTGATACGTACTATGAGAATGATACCCCTTTTTGATAAGTTTACTCTCCACAGTTGAAAAAGTCAATTATAATTTTTGTAAATAAATTATATGCAGCTCATATACACTGTAAATAAACCACATATGTTGTAGACTCTGTCCTACATTGATTTTTGTTTTCATCTATTATTCATAATTCTTTCCATTTCATTGATTTTGCGTCATGTTTCCCAATGTGCACAGTCCTAACGAATTTTGTAATACCGCAGCATGGACACGTGGTACGGAGGCACTGCGTACACGGAGTACCCGAGTACGCTCACAGGGAGCAGCACTGGCATCTACGGCGCCAACGACGGCAGTGACGGTTACTACTCCAGCAGTCGGAGGACCAAAGGTGGGTGAGGGGCGATGAATATAGTCCGTGAAATGTCATTCCCTCCATCTGCACCAATTTTAAATCACATTAATTTGTTGCTTTTATATTTGGTTAATTCTATTTAAAACATTTGCTGTTGTCTTAATTTAATATTATGACCAAAATGCATTACTATCCATTTCATGTTATGTTTGGTAGCCATTCTTTATCACGTTTTTAATAGTTTGGTTTCCGTCATGCATGTCTGTCCGGGTGGAATATTGTAACCGAGTTAAAACTCATTTCCCGAGCAGCTAGAGACTTGAAATTTTAACCATAGCTCAGAAGTGGATGACAATGCAATATTAGCTATCTATAATAACAATAAATAGATAAATTAATTGTTAATAAATAAACAATTAATTAATTAACATATTTCCTGATGTGCTAGTAGAAGCTAGAAATATAACCATAAGTCAGAATTATATGACAACTAAATTTTATAACAATTAATTAATTAACGATTGATCAACTAACAAATTTCCTGATGTGCTTGGAGAGGCTCGAAACTTAAACCGTCGCTCGAAACTGGATGTCAATGCATCATTAGCTATATGTTACAATAATTAATTGATGAATTAATTAACGATCAATTAATTAACAAACTATTTAGTAGATTTTCGCAGCTCATTGTTTATGGTATTCAGGCTTTTGGTTCTGCGATTAATTATTTAGTATTAAGCGACAGTTTCGCCGTGCTATGATGCCGGTTTCATCGGGGTTTTAAGAACAATGGTCTTTTTTGAAAAGTAAATGAAAAATTCCAGCAGTTTATGATTTTGAGAATTAAAAACTTAATTTCGAAGAAGTCTCTTCCAGGTATGAGGGAGTTCATAACTATCCTCTCTACAAACAAACAAAATGCCTGAATACCATAATCAATTAATTAACAAATTTCCTGATTTTCTAGTCGAGCCTTGGAACTTTAACCATAGCTCCGAGCTCTCGGACGACCCTCGTTGAATGTATTCGTCTGGAACGAAATCATGTGCCATAACGGCCAAGGTGTATAAATAACTATTTCACCACAGTCACACGCATTCGGGGTATTACTGACCCAGTTCTCAGTATGGTATAAGTTCTGAATATGTGCTTGTCTCTTGCTCGACAGATAATCATACTCAGCCGATGCTTCTTCTTCTCAAGTACTTCTGGACATAATAAGGACGGCTTATAGAGCTGTATACGCTAAGCTTTTACTAGAAAGTATAGAGAAATAACAGTTGATAATTCCTCATGCACATGACTCATGGTAAAATATTCTATATGCAACTCGGTCGTGTATGTCACATGGTTAACTAATAGATACCTATACCTAGCTGAGTATGACGCGCCTCACCGGCTACTTTGGTTTAATTTTCAGGGTAATAAGAGTTACAGAATTTGAAATATTATAGGTAGGGAGAGGTAATACTTTTCAATTCTACACAATGTCAGCTGAACAGAACCTGAAATACATCGGGAATTTCCTATGTGCCCCTGTCAGAGTCTCATCAAGATGTATAAAATCGATTGGAAACTTTCACCCGGGCATAAGACTAAAAAGCAGAAAACAATTAATTAAATAAAAACAAATTTTTAATATACCACGTTTTTAAAACGGACTAAAAAGTATAAAATAATTCCCTGGGCCCTTATAAATTTTTGAGGGTAAAATTTTCAGTGGCTATGGAGATATTTGTGAGACTTGAAGAGAAAAACGTGGGGTACAGGCAACCCATGATAATTAAGGAGGAGTAAAGGGACCAGGTGTCGTTGAGCAAACTCCCACAATTAATACCATTTGCAGTTCATTGAAATTGGTTGTGAATTCATCCGGATTATCTACTTCTATTATCTACTGCCTGCGCCCCACGTTTTTCTCTTCAAGTCTTACAAATATCTCCTTAGCCACTAAACATTCACCCTCAAAAATTTAGAAGGGCCCAGGAAAAATTATTACTTTTTAGTCTGTTTTAAAAACGAGGTATGTTAAAAAATTGTTTTTATTTAATTAATTATTTTAATATAATTTTAAGTTTATCACTGAAAAAAAGTTTAATATTTTCCACTTCGGACAAAGCTAGGAGAGGAATGAACCTTGGGATCCCACGCAGAACGGGATATTCCAGGAATATTCTATTTTCATCCCCAATATTCCTATTTGGTCCATGGGACATTGCGAACCACTATAGCATATTCCAAGAATATGCGAAAATGGTTCGCATGGAAATTTCCCCGTACTGAAGAATTGAGAATATACTACGAATTATACTACGATTGAGAATATACTACGAATATACTACTATTATTGTTCGCACGGAAATATCCCCATTTGGAATATTTGAGAGTATACTGGGAATATTCTGTAATCGTTCGTGTTAGAATATCACCAACGGGAATACATTAAGTAGGTATTATTCCATATAATGGTTTGTATTTGCATGTTCCCATTGCATATCCGAACGCGAATCGCATGCGCATATATAACCCGAAATTATTTTTGGAATATATACGCAATACTATGACATAAAAGAGTTCCCGATTGAAAGAATTTTATTTTGACATATATTTCATCGCTGAACTTAATAATTAATTAATGCGTGATAACTGCTATAGTGATTGTATGGTATTTCTTCAAAATATATCACGGCATTGACATTTAAAAATTAGTTCGCGCAGACACATTTATGCACGGGAATGACCATTTATATATGACTTTCTTGATCTTTCTCCTTCTGTTGCGATTTAAACACGATAGGCTGGTCGGTTAAGTAGGTGATAGGTATATTGGCCATGGACCAGTATAATGAATTCTAGGCCTGTACGGGCTTAGTTCCGTTACTATTTTTGAACTCCGGCGGGATATTCTGAGAATATTTTAGGAACATTTTTAGTATCTTCCTCAGGAATATTCTTAGCATATCCTACAGTCCGGACGTTTCGCATATTCTAGGAATATTCCCGATATATTCTGAGAATATTGAAGGTATGCTGGGAATATTCCAAAACTCCCAATAGAATAATCGAGGAATATTCTAAGAATATGCCAGTAATATTCCAGTGAGAATATTCCAGGAATATTCTTAGTGTATTTCGCAGGAATATTCCTCAGGAATATTCTCAGCATATCCTACAGCCCGGACATTAGGGATATGCTAGGGAATATTCCCGTTACATTCTGAGAACATTGAGAATATGAATATTCCCATATTCTCATGAGAATATTCCAGGAATATGCTAAGCATACTCTTGTGCTGTGTGGGATATTTGTTAGTAAATAGAAGAACGCAGATCCTTATTTATTATGCAAACGTTTAAAGTTTTCCAAATAAGCTGCCAATGTATCCAATTATGCTCTGGAGGGACATTTACATAGTCGTTTGAACATTTTGAAATTCTTTTAAAATGATGTGCAACAGCTTTCTTTTTAATTTTTATTCTACTGCAGCTTTCTCATAACAAGTGTGTTGTCAGTGTCCGTAAGCATAAAAAAACGAACAATAAAAGTAACTTGTAAAATTTATTATGTCAAGTTCACCATCTAAGGTGGTGGACAGTGCCCGGAGGAACTGCAAAAAGTCATTGACAGCGTGAGAGAAACGTAATCAAACTTAGTAGTAATGTAGGAAAAATTCCATTTCGATATGGGTGCATCAATAAAACTATTTTATTTTCTCCTAACTTAAACTTTACTGAAGTTCTTTAGTCACCGCAAGTAAATATAGTAAAACTCAATCAGTGACGGATCCCGATGGTGTATTTTTCTGGTAAAAAAGTAAAAAAAGTTTCAACGTGTCTTTGCGGTAACATGGCAAAGTAAAGCACATGACATGAATAGAAGTTGTCAAATATTCATTATTTATTGTATTTGTCATCCCGCCGTGCCATTTTTCGTAAAACACGTATTTCCTAAGTAATAAATGTCCAAATATCTAATAACAAAGAAAGAGTTTGGTTGTAAAAAGAGTTAACTTGCATTCACTAATAGTTTAAATTCCTCGAAATTATTCAGAGCTTTTGTCATTTTTATACTAAGAAAGCAATATGCTGTTGCATGAAAATGTCCTGATATACGATGTGACACTTCCCATTGTTAAATACATTAATATTATGTGATTTAGAGAAGCTATTAGCAGTAATAAGTCATAAGTAGAAGATCTTTTGGTGAAAACAGAAATTTTTAATGTGATTCTCATACTCGTGATCATAAAACAATTATACTAGGACGAGGAAATACGGCTCGAGTTTGGAGGGGTGATCCTCCGATTCGTCCGAGTGCTGTTGCCCCTGTCTGCACGTGGCAGACAGTAAGTGCGAAATGACCTTAGCCGTCGAAGCACGTTAAACAAAAATACTACTACTACGAGGAAATAACGGGATAATTTTTTTCGTGGAGCTTTGGTGATAATCTTTGTGTTTGAGGCATTTTAATATTCTAAATCCTCAAATCGGGATGTCTCCCCTACTGACCACTATACCCTATGAATCATCATATTTCCCACTTTACCTTTTGCGTACAGCCCTGAGTTACAGGCGGCGTAAATAAAGTGTGCCCTTTTAGTTAGTTAAACAAAAATACTACTACTACGAGGAAATAACGGGATAATTTTTTTCGTGGAGCTTTGGTGATAATCTTTGTGTTTGAGGCATTTTAATATTCTAAATCCTCAAATCGGGATGTCTCCCCTACTGACCACTATACCCTATGAATCATCATATTTCCCACTTTACCTTTTGCGTACAGCCCTGAGTTACAGGCGGCGTAAATAAAGTGTGCCCTTTTAGTTAGTTACCTTCAGTGCCTTTCAAATTATTTGAATTTGTGCCGTTCACCCAAAGGGGGTAAATAAAGTGGTTCTTAGAAGTATTTTTTAAGATATTTTTTATTATCGTAATGAGAGACCTACATCAGGGTTAAAGTAATTTTTTTTAAATCTTGAGTACTATGAAATATTTGGAGCAAATTAGTGGCTGATGACAAGAAAGTAAATAAATTGTACTTTAACAGTGGAACAATTTTAGCTCAGCTTGAACACTGTAGTTACTGCCGTGTGGTGAGTGTATCGTATAGTATGTAGTCATATATATGGTCGTACAATTAGTTATAATTGGGTATAATAACTGAGATTTTGAAACTAAATAATTGAGAGAGTACAGCATGGCTGAAGGTATGCTGATTATGACTGTTGTTCAGAAGAAGTTGGGGTATTAGTGAAGAAAAAGCGTTGCATGTGCCGTCAGTGTGATGGACGTGACTGTTCGTGCACATTTTTATGCTCGAAGGTTTAAACCATCTTTCCACTTCCTCAGGAACAAACCGACGGCCGAGTCTGGAGCGGCAATCTACGCTATATGACGATCACTGCTACGGCGACAGTTACCAGTCCGGTGGGCTCGACTCCTACCAGCCACAGCAGCCGGCTCCCGATAACAGGTACCACGGCACCACCGCCTACACCATCATCACACCCCCGCTCCCCCTCACGGCACCCGCCCACCGCCAGACTCACCACCATCAACACCACCACCAAAGGCACCAACTCCACCAACGCAGACCCATGTCCGCCATTCCTTCCATCCGCACCAATCCCTCCTGCGAGGAGTACAGGTAAGGAGCAAAAGATGGCAGCACCCTCGGACCTCGTCAGTGTCATAGAGCAGTCCCCCCTCTCTTCCTGTCTCTCTTTGAGCGCTCTCAGTCACTAACTAGTGTTTGGCGTCGCCTTGGCTGCACTAAATATGTCTGGGACATCCTTTTTCCCCATCCATTTTCCCCTTGAATGGCCTCTTTTTACCATATTCCTTCCAGGTTGATTTATTAAGCCTCCAATGAGTGCATCAGGGCAAAAACATCCTGTGATATTTAATACAGGGCTCATTTAGGGTTGATTTTTTAGCGTAGCTATTTTGTTTTCGTGCCATTAAGTAATTAGTTTGAATAAGTAATTATTCGCAAACGGATTGATTTATTATTCCCATTCCAAGAGTTTGAAATATCTAATAGGAATAAAAATGGGTGAATGTTCAAAGAAAGCAAAAAAATGGTATTGGAACGCATTGAAGACGAACAAACAAGCATATTATTTATATATATTAGTCTAGTGAAGGTGCCCGTTGCATATCAACGGGAAGTAAAATAATCTACACTGCCCGTGACTGCGTACTACGTCAAATATTTCGATGACATTTACTAAATATTTTACCATTTATAAGCAAAAATAAAATGTCGATACATCATTTAAAATATTATAATTCATCATATCCTACTTAGAGCAAAGAATCATTGTGTTAATGGATATACACGGATTCTCGGCTTAATCAAAGAGCATGGTTGTTATGGAGACGATGACTCAAAATCGCTAAAATATTGCGAAAGATCGTTACGTTTTAGCCAATATTTCGGAATTTCGACCGGAATACAAAATTCGATTGGAGGAATAAGAACCTTTATTTCATTTGATTTCTATTGCTACCTTTCCCAATAACAGAAATCCACTATTTCTAATTTAATTTTGCAAAAAAAAAGTCTGCAGCCTAATGAAGATTCAGCTTCACGTGTATTTCTTGTGCGACAGTTACTGACATATATACTTGTATATGTATACACATCGGTGATTATTATGGTAGATGATTAAATATCAGTCACCTACGCCAGACGTGGTGCTTTATCCTGGGGAAGTCTAGGCGCAATCCCTAGGGCCCCATCCCACCACCTCCAACTCCAGCCTACTTCCTCCTCCTACCTGCTTCCCTCAAGTCCCCAAGACATGAGCAAAATGTCATTGGTATGTTTGTGTGTGTGCCTTCGCAGCCCGTTCGTGTCATGTGGTGAGTGTCTGCCTGTTTTGCATCCAATGCCGTCCTCAGCCCTCCCTCCCGGACCCGTCCCTGTTTCCCCTGCCCATCTTCCTCCGTCCACTCCCCCTGAAAGTTGTTTTATGCCCATGAATCTTTCTTCCATCTTTTGCCTGTGTGTTCACTGTTGTTTCTTCGTCTTTATCCGCTCAATATCTTCGCACGATTTGTGTTACAACACCGTGCTTGGTTACACTGTGATGTTTGAAATCTCTTCCTCTTTTCATGCATACCTTTCTCCTCTCACGAGTTTCAATGCACAGTAATTCTCACTCTATTCTATGAACTGATGTTTGCCTGGTGGTAACATGTTCAGTGCAAGTGTTGATTTGGTCTCGTAGTTGCTGAGTCTTTAAGAAAAGTTATGAAAGACCAGTTTAGTAAAAACGCGTGATGGTTATCTTTTTTTCTGCCTATTAATGTAATAATTCAATATAAACTATTACCCATGGAGGAGTTATGGAAATAAGCTTTTTTTAAGGGCTTATTTGTCACTAATTGACTAAAAACTGATACTTATTACCATGACCCGATTAGGGTTTTATTGTATACTTCATGCAATTGCATGCATGCTTCCAGAATTTCCAGTTCTCTTGATAAAAGAAAATGCCTTAATCCGTTTAAATTATTACCATAAGCTATTTTGGCTTTGGAACCAGAATATTACCAATAACTTCTTATTCAAATAACCGGAGCTTCTTGTGGTAAATTCATTTACGATTTAACCTGATAAGAAATGAAATATTTGGATGCATATTGTGCTTAAGTTGTGACATATTTTGATTCCGCACAAAAATTGGCTGAATGTGGTCAGAATCCTTACATTTTTTTATTAATAAAGCGTTAACTTCCGGGATGTACCGAAGACTTCAGTGAATTTCGATGAAGACCTATGATGTTGGCCTATGATTCCTTTTTCGTTAAAATTCCTAGTTTCCATTCCTCAATCAAAGTAAAAATTTTAAGAATTGGTGAATATGCGAATGATTTGGCAAATAATTAAATAACGCTTAATTATGGTTTTTTCCAAGGAATGTAAGACTGAATTGGCAAGTGACCAATATGAGGTAAATGTTACACTTACATTAAAGTGTGTTGAAGCAGCCTTCATGATCAGATGTCAACAGCAGTGCATTGAATCTTTCCAACTCATTTCTCCCCTCTGGTCCAGGCACTTCGTCTGCTTGTTGTTTGCCAACCTTTTGTCTTGCATGGTGTCGTTCACACATTCTTCACTGTCATAAATATTCTTGATATTTGCTGTTCCTCTACTTCAGTGTTCTTACTTCATCTCCTCTTTTCCTGCAATTCATCTCTTTATTCTCTCTCTGAAGCACTTCTTTCGAAATTCTACTCGTTTCCTTCTTTATATACCTTCACTGTTGTTGCTGAGCATTGAATGCTAATTTGAATGTCATAACTAAATGTGTTGAGTGTTTTCGAAGTGACTTGGAATTTTCTGAGCTCCAGTTGTTTTCCCCAAATTTCATAATGTGATAAAACTTTGTACTGTGGACTTTGTACACGTGACATTTAAATAAAAATGACTCGTTTGTCTGACTGAAGTAAACGAAATATTTTTGATAGCTACTCTTATGATCAATTGAGGTGTTTCTAATTGATGTTTCAATCTTTTAAAATGTGAGAAAATACTATTCTTCTTTGAGAAATGTAATTATTTGTGCAAGTATTTGAAACTTAAATACCTAGATGCTACAACTATTGTAGGTGGCCGGTTCCATGCCCAGTTTTTTTTAAAACTCGGGTACCAAAAATATTACATTGCGTGTGTCGTAACTAAGGACTCATTTCGAGTATCCCACTTGACCAGGGGCTCTTCATTATCTGAAATTTCGATTTTCGAAGTTAGGATCATCATCAAGGGTGATGAGTGATAATAATTTAATTGCTGATACTTGATAATTTTCATGGCGGCATATTGACGAATCTGCTTCTCGCTAAGCTACCGCACCACCCGCGGATACATGGGTAGAAGTCAAAACCCTTTGTCACAATGAGTGACAGTTTATGGGGAAGAGAAGACGTTCCTCTCTGTGGTTATCTCAAGCGTGTTCCAAGGGTTGTCGACTATCGACTAGTGTGGTGTCGGTCGTTGATGCGTCATTCCATAGAGTTATGAAAGTACCAGAGGTGGCGCTGGGTAAACTCGGCCGTGAGCGAAAGTGAAGCCGCCTCCGTCATATTGAGTTGATATACCATCAGCGTAATTAGGCCGGAACATGTTTATCCACATGTTTGCTGTACATAAAATGTTTGAATGTTAAAATGAAGAAATACGCAAGTAGGAGCAATGAAAAGCATATCGTCTGATCTTGAGTGCCTATGCTATCTATATATACGTAGTAACGTGTTTGGAATTAAGAAGAATGAAATACCGGGATTGATCCGGAAATAAAATAAAATATTACCATTTCATTATTATTTATATAAACAATGCAGGCGGCGATCTATGAAATAAGATTTTTTTTTAAATTTAATGTTCGCGTTGCTCTTTGCAATACACTGTAGAATTAGTTAAAAAAGAAATAATGTTTTTACGTATCCTCAGGAATTTCACTTGAAAGCAGGAAACACAAGAACTCGTTGTTTATAGAATATCCTTTCCGGTTTCACGATCTTATGATTACGGCAATCGAAGTATTTATTCTGGGGGACGCTCAATATGCCGGAAATGGCTTCACCTGAAATTCATCACGCCACCTCTGTTTAATTATTTGCTCTAAGCGTCATTCGCCAAAGAGACCGCATTCCCATTTTTAAAACTGTTGCCACGCTATTCTATCCTTTGACTCTTTCATATATTTGTAACGATCTTTTAAAATTTTCATGTACTCAAATGTTAATTTCATATATAAACCTTGGCCTTAGTTATTTACATCGCAATGCTACACATTTTGTGTTTTTGAGCCAATAAACAGTTCTTCAGTTTCATCATCTGACTTATTAACACCTATTCAAGCTCCGTTTTGCGGCCATAGAATACTATAAAAGGATTTAAAACCTATGACTGAGACTCTAAAGTATTTGTTTATTTTTCTCGGAAGTCAAATGGTGGTCCTAAACTGGAATTATGCCATGCTTTTCGGAGCATACATGGAAAAAAGTTAGTTATAAACTATTCTATTAACCCGCTTTCCGGAGCATACATTGCCCTTATAAACTATTCTATTAACCCTCACTTACTAATTTTTCTTGCTATTTTCTGTTTTCTACAGCTCCTAAACTTCTATTCCACACATTTGTAATTTATCAAATAAGAAACTTTCCTCTGTAACCCTTCATGACTTACTTTTGAGGGAAGTTGCTGGTGAATCTTCCTTCCTCAAGGAATAGTTTTAAGGAATAAAACGTTTTGCTTTACTTAAGGAATCGTTGGACTTTTCTGATGAAACTTGTACCCCTCTCCCTAATTCCATTTTTCTTGGTAAAATTTCTTATAAAATGCAATATTTTGTACCTTCTTATTACTGAACACATATTAATCGAGAGCGCTCGACACTGTCCAAAAAATTAAATTAGCCCATCTGGTGTAATTTAGACCTCACATAAGATAGACATGCCACTTAACCTACTAAATGCGAAATTGTTTTTGAAACTTACATTTGTGTGTAGTAGATTGCATACGTTTTATTTTGTATGTATCCCAAAGTTCTTCCTTTACCTAATATATTTTACATCATATTTACTTAAATTGTTTCTTTTAAAGACACTTTCTTCCACTGCCAAAATTTTGCAAACTGTTAAATACATAAAATTCGATGTAGTTTTTTAACAGAAATGGTAACATTTGAGTCTATGAAGCAATAAAAAATCAATAACTCGGAAATTATTGAGATACTAGCATCGCTATAAATCAGTTAACTTTTTTTTACTTAAACATTGATCCATTGTAATTTATAATTTCCATATTTTATATGAACTTATGACGTTATATACTTATTTTGATTTTTACCGAGAATAATTTACGCATTTTGGTTAATAATTCTTGTTTCTTTATATTTTTAAGTGTCTCAGCAAATGGTCATGAGGAATATGCGTAAGTATTCGTTTCGTTTTAGCGTTTTTCGTAACGTAAAGATGCGGTCGAAGTAGAATTTCGTTTCCCTTTTAATTTTAGCATTCCGCTCCCACTCTTTACTGCATCCCTTACCTCCGAATCCATCGCTGGCTACATCCCAAACTGCACAAACAATATTCAATTGGTGTGAATTTCCAGTATTACACGTGATTTACCTCGTGGAAAAACTGATCTTACATGTGTAAAACTGGTGGAAAATTGGTGTTCATTTAGTCTATCAGCCGATATTGCTCGTGTGAACTCGTGTGTAGGCATAATTTATCATTCATACACATAGTTTAAGATATTATACGATAGTACATGAGCATTCTACGCAGGCCGATTTTATAAAGGTACTCCCTTTATGCTAAAATGTATACACTCAGTATAAATATGCATGGGAGACACAAGTCAATTTTGAATCAAACGCCAGAAATATACCATTTTTAGCCGTACACGACATTACGACCGAATAACACGAGTAGGTATATCTCAACAATGAGCTGTAAGGGATGCATTCGCCCTGTCTGTCTGTCCCTGCCCTCCGTTTCCCCTAGAAAATATACCTATAAGGAACATTTTTCCTAGTATGTATTTATTATGGGAAATGCTTTTGAAAGTGGGTTGCTGTGGATTAGAATATTTTTGTTTTACACCAAATGTATTTGACTGTGAGAGGTGATTTTTTAAATAATGGTTGCACATCTATCTTTAATGAGAAATATTTCGTCAGTCTCATTATAATTAATTAAGTTAACTATATGTTTGAACAAATGAAATTATGCAGAATCATTTTTTAAAGTATATATATTTTTCCTCAATAGTAAATTTACCCAATGCACTGCACTCTATCTAATTACTGGTGTAATGTTTCTTATGCCTGGAGGATTTTCCTAAAGTATCATTTTGTTCTAGGGTAATTACTGAACGAAGTTTGCCATTTTTATGGAAAAAATTTCAGGAAAAACATGTCAGATTTATCTAGCATTTCCTTAGTAAATAAATGTTTTCTGAGGAATTTTCATTTTTTCCCATGATTTTCACAATGTTCTAATGAATTCTTAGAGGGAAATTTCAATCAGGGCGGATGCTGGCTTGATTCGCGTGGCCCACTCCCGCGTTCAAGGCTTTAGCCTCGTACCACCCTTTACCTACTCTCCCCACCCCCCAATCTTCCAAATGACATAACTCTCTCCACTGTACACGAGGTAGCGTTGCGTATGTCGGGCTAGGGGGGCGGGGCAATGTGGATGAGAGGAGGAGGGGGGTAGATGGGTGCATCTACCAATCAGGGATGCTGAATATCCACCTCCCCCACCCCCCTCCCCACTCCCGCTTCGGTTAGTCCCTCCCCCACCTCGTGGTCCATCCCCCTCCACTCCCATGCCCCCCTCTTCCCATCCAGAAAATCATCCAATATTCCACCCCACCCACGGCGTGCGGGCACATTCGTTTTCACTTGCTACGCAAGAGTGGTGCACGTAGCTACTACTACGCACCTCGTGGTGGCAATAAAACAACACAGCGGTTTCACTGCAACTGTTTGGCAACCGAAACAGTTTCAAAACGAAACAGTACCGCGAAACACGCTGTTGTGGACAGCAGCTAGTGACCGTAACGAAACATAGTGAGGCACTAAACTTCTCCTTTAACATGCGTCTTTGTCTCCGTTTAGGTAGTTTGAGCGAGATAGTTTCAAAATCATAATGGAGACCATATTTGAATTTTATATTTTAATATTAGCGTCTGTACGAAAGTGTGAAGTAAATATTGTAATATTTATGGTGCAAAAATATATTTATATATGACAAAAATTCTCAAAAATTGAATATATCTACATACGTCTCTAAATTGACCCATTATAGGCACTATGAATTGATTCTCTATAGGCACACTATAAAACACGTGATTGGCTGGCGCTGTTAGAACATGGCTGGTAGTTCTGTATCCTATGTAATAAGATATCTTTCACTCAAATAAAGTAACAATTTCATTTGGATTCATGAAAATTAGGTACTTCATAGTTATAATTCTATCTGCAACGACGGGCGGACTTGTGTTGGCTGAATGAACAAGCAATCGCCTGCAACAGATTCAAATCCAACCAGTAGAGTATTTGCGTAAGTGAGGTATTTTGTTGAAATTTATTATAGCGAGTAGTGTTTGGTTTCGAAATGCCACGTACGAAATACCAAGGTATAATTCCAACTAATTAATTTAATAAATAGCTTTTAATATGCATTGTTTTAGCATCGAAATTGACTATGTCTAAACGCCCAAACATTGGTTCTTCGTAGTGTGACGTCATCTCCCATTTTAGCAGAAGCGAAATAGCCTAGCTGTGCGTTGAGAGTGAAATAGTATTTGCCTTTTCGAAGTTATTTCGATATTTGCTAATTAATAGCAAAAGTTTCGTCCGCGCGCTAAGACTACACAGTCACACAATCTCCAAATCAACAAATGGTCGACTATGGGAGATGACGTCAGAGCCTACAAAACATGGCGGACCAATGATTCGGCGCAATAATAATTTATTAGATTTTATTAGCTAATAAAAAATTAACGGAAAGCCTCTCGAGCGTCAGAATGAAAATTTAGTGTCTGAAGTATCGATAGATTTTTTAGATGTCACTTCCCAAAAGTGTGCAAATACTCTAATAGAGTAGCTTATAATCGCAACACAGCCACACGTGCATTGCTACTGGAACGGAATAAAAGACGAAACGGTCAGCTTCAGCTTCATCAGTTGCCGGTGTACAGCACGGATCGCAATGACGCGGCTGCAGCACGATCACGAAGCTAACCAGTTGTCTGCAACAGTTATTTGAACTGGGCAATCCGGGGAATTTCACTCGATTGGAAGGCTGAGCACATCACCCTGATAGAAATTTTGCTATAAGAATTCCCTAGAACAGAGGTCTACAAACATTTTACGAGGGCCACAATGGGTACTCGAACACTTTTCAGCGGATCGCAGTTAAAGAAAATAAATAGGTAACTCAATATATGATTTTTATCGAAATCAGAAAATGTTATTAACTAATTACAGAGAATGTGAAATTTAATTATCGTATACTGATGACGTCGATCATTATCAGCAAATCCTCATATTGTCATCACATCACCATTAACATGAATGATGTTACACTGTTCGTGCTTTTAAAATCTTATTGCATTTCGATAATTACAAGTAGCGACCATCCAGGCAATAACCATGCGGCGCATAATTCTTCAGGATTTCCGTATAATTCTTCAGCGGGCCGGATAAAATCATCTTGTGGGAAAGATGTGGCCCGCGTGCCGTACTTTGGTGACCCCTGCCCTAGAACATAGGGAAAAATTGAGAATTTCAAGGTAATGCCCTAAAACTCTAGGAATTATTTTCCTTTGAACTATTTTACTAAGAAATGGCAAATTCGGTCAGTTTTTTTCCCTGTACTAACAAAATGCTACTTTAGGGAAAACCTTCAGACATAGGAAACATTACACCAGTAATTACTTAGTGCGTGTGCAGTGGAAAGAGTGATTGACTATAGAGAAAACAACATATATTCATGAAAACCAAAACATATTCAACATATTTTCATTTATACAACTCAGCCATTCCACTTAAAGTGATCCCAAATATGGAAAAAAATTAAAAAAGTGTTTTTGTTCTACAATTTTAAATTTCGACTTAGTCAGGTTAAATTGAGATTAATTAATCAAATATACTAAGCTATTACCAAAATTTGAGAGAAAATTTGATTTTTTTTCATAATGGAAAGCAGAAAGTATAATAATGTCACAATCAGAAATTTACCGTGTCACACCCGGAACTTATTAAAAAATTCATAACTAGAAAAATTATGCTTTTGGATACTTCTCCATTAGTTTAAACTAAAGAACGATTACTCTTATCTTACTGATACTAATATCAATATTTAATGTTTAAGCTATTCACAGAGTTTACAGGTTAAAGTAGTATTGATATTGAGTCTCACCCGAAACCACAGTTTTATTCCAATTACAACGGTGCTAGTAAAGTTTTTAAATTACATATTATGTTATCAATTTCCTTCTTCTATGTCTAACTAAATATGTACGCCAGTATATTTTAGTTGAAGTATTTTATGTGAAAATTTAAAATTAAACGCTCGCAAGTCACACCCGGAACCAATGGAATGGCTGAACTATAGAGTTAAAAAAATTAATTATATATTGGGGTTGACGATATATTTCTAAATATAAAAGACATGCACCCATTTATTTAAAAATCATATCTCTGAGTGAACTACATTTGGTGTAGAACAAGTATATTTTAAGCCACTTCAGCCCATTTTCAAAAGCAATCCTTAAGAAAAAATGCATTATTTGTAAATTTTTCCCAAGAGGTTTATTTTCTATGGATAAATATAGGTTCAATTTTCCTGTGAGTTTTCCGGCACGGCGTTGATTAATTTATATTTGGATCAGCCGTGGAAGGTACCACTTGGGTATGTGGCACAGGGGTTATCCTCATTAGGCACGCGATATTCGTCCAAGTTCAAGGTCGAATCCCGTTTGGGAGCCACAAGAGGGGGGGGAATAAATGCTGGGAGCAGTGATTAAGGTGGTTTGAGCGAGATAGTTCCCTAGTCATAATGGAGACCATAATCAAATTTAATTTTTTGATTTCAGCGTCCGTAAGAAGTATTAAATAAATATTGTAATATTAATGGCGCAATGATATAGTTATATATGACCAACATTCGCAGTAATTAAATAAATAAAGCTACATAAGTCTCAACTTGACTCATTTTTTCCCGCCGTACGGCTGAAAATCCTTCAAAACAGCAGGTTTATTTGTGATTCTCTCAAAATTACTGTGGTGAATAATATATTATTTTTTATAAATAGTTGAGAAAACATGCAATCTACACGCCGTTAGTTTTTTGCCAAAAGACCTAACGGCGAAAGTAACACTGTTTCGGCAAATTGCTCGAAAAGTAGTTTGGCAAGGATTTGATATTTTGATATCATTGGAAAGATGAGAGTTTTTTCTTTAAAATGAAGTCAAATTCATCAAATTCTTGGGGAAGTGATTTTTCGCTCAAAGTACCTTAAGAGTAGAATTCCTGGTAAACGGGGAAGGGGGAAGAATAGTCTTTCTACATGAGGTGAAGTCAATACAAAGAATATCGACCTGAAATTGCAGCTAGTCCCCGAAAGTCTATTATGGAGCACAAGTACTTTCGGTCATCGAAGATCAGATAATAATCTGTCGACCAATCAAAACCTGCTTTGATGGGTACTCTACCTCTAATAATAATAATAGTTAGCCGACTAAAATACACCTTCTTGATGTCTTGGTTTCTTATTCTATGCTTGGACGGTGAAATAACTATAAAAATGTGGTCAATCGATTAAACCTGTTTTACGCGATATATTTTCCTCTCTTGTTGACAGCATGAGTACTTATGTCAATTTTGATCGCTAGACAGCACTACGTGTATATTATTGACTAGACCAAATAAAAATTTAGACTTGGCATCAATTTCACCCTTCGCACAAAGTTGGTGTACTTCGTACCTAATGCACCTCTTTTGTATTATATTCATCGAATTTTTCTTCTCCTCTTCAAGCCTTTCAAAGTTAGACTACCTGTCGTCTAGTTTTTCCTTCCGCTGCTGTCAGTGTATTTCTTAGCATCCGAGCACTTCTCTGTGATATTTTGTCGTGTGCTAGCTTTCAATGTATTTGTAACTCGTAGAGTATGGCATTAGTGCACTTTCTTTTATTGTTGGAGCTATTGCCCTCTCTATCGCGTACATGTTCTTATGGCATCTCTTGTCAACTTTAAGGCTTGTGTTGCTTAATCAATGTCATAGAGATAATTAAATATATAAATTTCTAAGTACCAAAGTAAAAAGTATTAAATTGCAAAGTAATTAATTTCAATGAAAAAATATGTGATAAAAATTTGAAGAAAAACATGGATGCTTAAAATGGTGCTAAAGAGTACTGATTATCATTCACTAGCAATGTTTTGTGAATTCAGTAAGCATATCAGGTTTTGAAAATGAAAGAGCTTTGGAAATATTAACTGCCTTGTGTTCATAGTTAAACTGTCCACATTTATAATTTGAGATTGTGGACTTTTCATTTCTTGCAGCATCATTTATGTGGTTCTTATTGTTCACTTTTCATCATTACGATGTTCTTCTCTCTTCAAATTTAAATTGGAAAAGATAGATTTTCTCTGGATGAGCATGCCAACAACACAGGTGTCGTCTTGATTAGCATTCTTTTCGTCTCAAGCTCTCGTATTTCTTTAGAACTTCTGGTCATTGATTTACTCCAGGGTTCATTCAGGGGAAAAAGGGAATCAGTCACCCTAAAACTTTTACGCAATTTGTTATCGATAGTTATGAAACGGAGCCATTTCCACTCATGGTTATGCTGTTATCCAATGGAAATTTTTTATATTAATTAATTTTTTTATTTTAAAATTCGTGAAAACAGCTTAACCTTCGTCACAGATTTTATCGGTAGCTAAAAATCATATACCGGCAGGAGTAAATTATTATTTAGCTTTTTTATATGGGTTAAATTCTTACGGTCAAAATTAATTTGCTGAATAAGTTGAATGTGCTTTTGGTATGAAAAAAATACAGCTGCTCATACAGTTGATACAGGTGCATATACTCCCTCAAGGCTAAGGACACTGCTCCAACTAAGAAAATTAGAGGATTTCGTAATGCAATTAATAAGACGGAACATGTATAAATGACATGTACATTTCTCAGTCTCAGGCTTGATATACTAGAATAGATTTGCAAAATGAATACCTTTCCTAACTGAATAGTTCATCAGAAATTTTAGCCATGGCCGTATGTTTCAGGTGCGTGCACATAATTCTTATAGATAAATTTACAGTTATATTTACAAGTCAGGTTATGTTTTCCAGCATATAAGGACTACGAAATTCGTGATTACGTGTCGATCATTGATTTAGATTGGATTTTTATTTGTTTTAGAATAGCTTTTTGTCGAGGCGGAAATCCGACTTCGGTGCTATTGGCTAATGACGACGATTCCTGTTGCACACTTTTATTTCCAACTTCTCACATTTTTCCAAATTGTCTTCTTGGACTTTCTGCTCCATCGTCTTCTTTGTCTCTTTCTCTTCTCTCTCCTTTTTTTCTCATTGCGTCATCGCATCTCACCATTCTAAAGAAAACCTCCTTTGGGGCACTCTTCTTCATTCAATGCATTCCGCAGGGTATACGAGAGCTCAGCAGCCTACAGCCCCGAGTATACCGGGGCATGCTTATACGGGTACGGCGATACACGGTAAGTGTCTTGCTCTGTAAATAAGCCACTACTAGGTACCTACTGCACAGTTCGGATTCGCCGAATTAACTAACCATATAGACACGTTAACAAAAGGTACGCGTGGCCGTCACTTTCTTACGCACCTACCCAATGGGATGCTATTTCTTATTTATTGCTGATGAAATTTTATGCAACCAAACGTATTCCGTGCTTTGCAAGGATTCTATTTTTGGTCATTCAGAGGATTTGTTTTTCTCTCATTGTAAACAGTTCAAATCGCATTAAGTACAATGCTATTATTAGTGTTTACGTCAATGTAATTACCATATGTATTGATTAATACGTCCTCTGTGTTATTGAGGCTTGTAGTAAATCAATGTTTTTGCGATAATACAAAAACTATAAAAAGGACATTCTGAATTTATTATCTAAAAATTAATAAATTCTCCCCATTTTTTTTAAGACTCTTGAGCAAAGCATTTAAATTTTGGCAATATATATTTGGTAATGGTAGCATAATGAATATTTAGTTATTAGAAATGTGAAGCCTCTCATTTCTCTCTCATATTGAAATTATATCGTAACAATCTGTAATGGTCTAGCTTTAAAAGTAGTTCAATATGCAGGTTCTCATTTATTTGTATTTTCCATTTCAATTTGATTGCTTCGTTGTCATAATTTACGCCTATTTCTAATAAACTGTGTATTTAAAAAAAACATTTTTTTTCTTGGAGTTTGAGTGTGATAATAGAAAATTTATTGCGTGTAATCATTCAGCCTCTTATTTTATTGAGTGCTATTAGGCAATGAAATTTATTAAGCGTTTATATATGAATGAATGTAAATCTGTATTTATTTTCTACAAATCTTTGCATCTAATTCGTCACCGGAATGATTATGACGCTACAAGTACTTCCAAGACGAATTTTAGCTATTAGAAATCAGAATATAAGCCTATGTCATGATATGAAAATATTTCATAAGTTCGCGATACTGTAACGCAGATTTGTATTCATATAATATAACTGTATATTTTAGCTATGAGCGTTGCAGGAAGCTACTCGTCATCTTTATCTGTACTTAGTACTCTAAGGTTTTACCTACTTTGTTTTTTCCACTTTAAATTTTAATTTTCACGACCATGGTTTCGACGGTTAACGCCATCATCAGGTAAAAAAATTAAAATTTAATGTGGAAAAAGCAAAGTGTAGCTTTTTTATTCAAAATGAGCAGTAAGTTCCGTAAAGTTACGCCGGAAACCATCAACTTGATCTGAATTTAAAATAAATAATAATCTTGTTTGAAATTCAACATGGTTAAACTGTATTGTAATTATATTTCACCTTTATTTTTATTTAGATTCACGTAAATAAGTTTAGAAATTATAGATATAAATATTTGCATAGAGTGTACTCTGTGTTTGGTCAGTAATAATGGTGTTCTCTTATACTCCTTCCGCCCCGATTGACGAAACAAACGAAGGTACGACGATGATCGCCAGTGGACTTCGGGCGCATATTACCAAACTGGGGAATACTCGACCGCAGTGCCCTCCGCGCCATCTGGGGACCACTACAGGAACGAGGCGGACATCACGGTCGCCCCGGATTCCACCGCGGACTACCGCAACTACACGCAATACGGTGGTGGCTACGCGTCGAGCTACACTGCCGGCGGCTACGGGGTCGGGGTGTCGGTCAGCGAGAGTGGCAGTGCGGTCATCGTGGCACCCACCAGGAGGTCCGCGCGCCGTCCAAGCTCCGTGGCCGACCTCTACTCCGATACCCCGAGGGTGGAGGTCACAGGCGGCAGCTCAACCCCTGGTCCTACGCGTCGCCAAAGGGTTATCCCTCCCATCCCTACTTCCTACAAACAACTCCACGAGCGGCAGCAGAGACACCGTCTACTCCAGCAACAGCAGCAGCAGCAGCAGCAACAGACGCAGCAGACGCAGCAGATGCAGCAGACGCAACAGACGCAACAGACGCAACAGCAACAACAGCAGCAACCACCACCTCAGACCATGGTCACCGATCCGGTGATACCCACGACGCAGACTCAGTACTACGACTCCTACACGGGCACCACCGACTCCGGAATGGGCGGATACGGGCAGAGCAATTCTTACGGCGAGGAGACCCAGCGGACGGGCTACGCGGAGGACACCTACCCCACGTCGTACTACGGAGACGCCCAGGACAGGAGGACCAATGGCTACAACGAGGACTACAACTACGCCTACCGGAGTATAGACAACCTGACCCCGCCGGCGACGGATACTTCGAGGGCGCTGCCGACGGTCACGACGACGGCGCTGAACCGGACGCCATACGGGGTCACCACGACGGCGGCCTCGGACCTCATCATCGGGGACAAGACGACGGGTTACCAGACGGGGAGGATGTCGGCGGAACCTCCGGTCACGGACGGCAACCGGATGACCAATGCCAGCCACGCTCATAGGAGAAGGCAGCCACCACAACTTCCTACGCCGACCACCGTGACCACAACGGTGACCCAGGACGAGTACTACTTCAGCGCTCATGAGAGAGACTACGAGGAAGAGGAGATAGACTCGTCTTACTACGGGAGGTACGACTCTACCACGGATTCGAAAACATCGGCCACCGTGCCTCCCGTGGAGACGTCCGTCGCTATCCCTACGGCGACGTCACAGACGTCGGCGACCACCACTACGGCAGGGGTTGGGGAGAAGAGGAGGGCGGCTTGGAGGAGGGACAGTCCGCTCACGGTGGAGCAGAAAGACGAGCGCCAGATCCCTCAGACGACGGTCACCCTGGCACCAAATAATCAACAGCAGCAGGTAAAATAAATATTTATTGATAAGGTACATGGCAATAAATATAATACGCATGTTACACAAGTGCTTAGGGTTTCTTTGAGATTTATCCCCAATTACATTTCTCTTTTAATTTAACACAACTACTTTTCTTCATGATTTATATTGAGGCTAAATATGGAAATTATGCAATTGAAATTTTACATCACATTTATTTCCCTATTCCTAGTTTTTTCTTTACATTACAGTATTTTTATTTGGTTTCTTCATTTAAATTGTTTACATTTCTAAATTTTCACATTTTACTTGCTTTGTTTACATTACAATGTATTTATTAGATGTTTTCTTGCTTTTCATAAAAGTCTTATTTTTTTTGTCTGGGTCATCTTTACTTCCATTACGTTAAATTTCTTTTTTTTTCTTATACCAGGTATTATTTTCTTGCTTTACAATTTAATACATATATGTATAATTGTTTACAGTACAATATATTTATTATTACAGTGTATTTATTTATAATTTATTCTCCCTTTTCCTTAATTTATAATTATTTCCTCCTCTACATTCAAATAGATCGGTCTGCAGGCGACGACGTACCATCATGACTCAATCGAGTCATCCCAGCACGACGACCTGAGGGACTCTTTCGAGACGGCTGCGTCATCCATCAGCTCGTCCCAGCGACGTTACGATTACTCCACGGCGGCCGAGACTGTGACGACGGTGGAGAGTCCTGCCGACGCGACGCCCACCACGACGGCGTCGCAGTACGGTTCTGGGTACCAACAAAAAACCACGCCTTACCTTAAGACGCAGCAGTCGTTCCACGAGGACGACTACGGCAACGAGCCGAGCCTCGGCTACTCGTCGGAGAAGCAAGACGCGGACATGTCTTACGACCAAGGAGAAACGACCGACATTTTCGAGGATACTCAGTACAACGGCCTGCAGCCTTACGGGGAGGATTCGTCCTACCAAACGGACCAGCAACAGTCTTCATACGCGGAAGAAGACGATTACTCTAGACAATACGGGAACGATGAGGACCAGCAATACGGAACGGGGGACTCCCAATACGGAATGCAGGATCAAGAGTACCAACCGATCACGTCTTCGTACCAGGACGACAAGTCATCGTACCTGGATCAATCGCAGCAGAGCTATGGTCAGGATCAGTATTCATCCTACGACCAGCAGCAACAACAGCTACAGGATGAACAGCAGCAGCTGAAAATGGGGGAGCAACAGCAACAGGAGCAAAAGTACAACAACCTCACTGCAAGGGACCAAGTAACCGCTCCTCCTGTCTCAGCTGCCCCGCCACCCAAGCCTGTCTCAGCCGCGGCTTCGTTCTTCTCCTCGTTGACCGGGTCTTCCACTCCCGCATCCTCCACGTCCTCCGCCCAGCCCTCATCCGGCATCACGGCCGGCGGCCTACTCGGAGGCCTGGGCTCAACGCTGTCCGGACTGTACCAGCGGCAGAAGCAGGCGGTCTCCGCCGCCGTGGAGGGCGTCGTGCAAACGGCCGCAAAAAAGGCCACTCCGCAAGCACAACAACAACAGCAACAACAACAACAACAACAACAAATGCAGCAACATCAGCAAATGCAGCAACAGATGCAGCAACAGCAAATGTTGCAACAGTCTGGAATCCCGACTTCAATGGCGGGCGGCGATTATCAAGACAACCAATACAACGCCGCCCAGTCCGGCCAAATGGGCGGCTATCCCGGTTCGATGCCCGACTCCTCCACGGGAGTGTCGGTCGCGGCGACTGGCTCCATTTACGGCTCTGTCCTCGGGTCGACCGCCGGGTCGCACCCTCCGAGCCTTGCCGGTTCCCTCCCGGGCTCCCGGGCCGGATCTCTCGCCGGGTCTCTCCCCGGCTCCATCGCTGGCTCCCAGACCGGCTCCACGACCAACCGACAGCAGAGGGGATACCTGAGGGCGCAGGAGTCGCTGGACAGCTGTGCGGAGGAGCTCCTGGAAGTTGTGGACGGCCTGGAGGAAAGGTTCCGGCCTGGAGAGGACGAGGAGGAGGAAGACATCGTCAGCCGGGATGAGTGAGTACATCTGTGCATCAATTGATCCATTGCGGAGACACAAATCAGTGGTGGAATAACACTTATTGTCCATAGTCACGCATGTATTAAAGCCGCTTAACTCTCCTCATATTTCAATACTGAGAATGGAACTGAATTCTACATGTTCCAATTTAAAACATCAAAATATTACTGAATGTTCCGTGGACACGAGTAAAAAATATTTTAAAGGTTCTGTAAATATTGTGTTGAACATATTGGGTGCCTTCCATTCACTCTAGTTCGCTAAAAAGTTCGCAAAACACAACAGCGCACTTGCCTTCCATTCGTGATTCAGACCCTGCGCACTAGGTAGCGCACTTCATAACAGATCGGGAACAAAGTTGATGTGAGCTAAACAACAAAATAACGTCGATAATAGCATGTATGATTGTTTGAAATTTTTTTGTTTTCAGTAAATGTGGCTAACATGCATATTATAAAGTTTTTAATTACTCTGTGGCAAAAGGATTATGTTTGTAAATAGTAATTTTGAACAAATTCAACAACTTTAAGCAAAACATTCGAATGTGACTGCTGTTCACCTATAAGAATTCCACCTACCGGTACGTTACAAAACATTTCGCTAGCGCACATCGTTCCATTCAACGTAGTTCGTGTTCGATGATGTGGTCCGATGCGAGCAGTGACTTCAACACCATGAATGGAATGCCCCCATTGTGTGCTGTAAATGAACATCGATTAAGAATAACGCTACATCCGATATGGGACACCATAACGCTATTCATTCGATGCATGCTTTAAAACTTTCGAAAGGTTAAAACGTTTCGCCCCCTCTCCTTGCAGGCTGTATGAGGAGGACGAGGAGGCAATCATGGACGACGAGGAGGAGGAAGACATGTACCGGGAGGAAGACGAGCTGTCGCCGCATGACAGCGGCGGCGACCGCTACGACAGCCCGGGCGCCGAGGACGAGTCTGAGCCTCCGGAGAACAGTCTCATAACGCCGTACAAACCGGGAAAGCTTCCCCCGGAGCCCTCCGAAGACATGATGACGCCTCCGATGGGCGCTGACGGATCGTCGCAACAACCGGGCCTCATGCCGCAGGGGTCGGCGTCTCTCGAGGATGGCGACCAGCAGCCCAAGCCCGAGAAGGCCAAGAGCGTGAGCTTCGAGGAAGACGAGAAGCCACCGCCAGAGAGGCGAATCATGACGGCAAAGGAGCGCTGGCACTGGGCCTACAACAAGATCATCATGCAGCTAAACGTGAGTGTTCTCCTTATCTATATTAACAGGCTGGTACCTTGTTCCATTGAGTGTAAGATCAACGTCACCTCAACTCGGCTCATGCTATTTAATACGAGCGTCCTCAGTTACCATAGCGCTGAAGCGGTGCTTAATGATTCTTCAGTCGTCAAAGCTACGTTTTCCAATTTTCAACTAGTGATGATTGTCGTCCAGTAGTCGGGAGCGTGCGGGTTAATGTGGTGGACATTGGAATTCGCATTGTCGCTAGTTGAATAATGTAAAAAAATATATATGTAGCCCGATTACGCTGCATAAATTCAATCAGTGTCCACAATTACACGCGACTCAATCATTCTGTTCCAGGATTTTAGAGGAAGACTTTTCAGAAGTGAATACGATGGCCAAGTATTCATATCAAAAGGAGCCTTCCGAAGAGCTGATAATGTCATAGCCAATCCTTTAACCCATTGAAGATAAGCTTGGGAAAACCTATTTTTGACGCTTAATGTTGGTGAATAATCGTGGACTATACAAAATTTTCCATTTAAAAGCCTCGTGAAAATTAGAATAAACAATTGGAACTCTTTTTTGTTTCACGAATATTCTGCTAAAACCTTTTTAATTTGATGAACTTAGCCGAAATATAAAATTCATATTGAAATAACATGTTAATTAAAACATGGCTGGGAGTATCGCTGTGGAATAGTACGATTTACCTCAATATATTTGTCAGTCGTAGTAAATGCTGAATATCAGCAGATTACTATCATGAAATCCATTGAAAGAGGCAATCAAAGTTTCCAATCGTCCAGAGGTAACTAGGAAACCCGAAGGAAAAAAATATCACTCATAACTTCTTTGCCCAACTCTTTCATTACATTTGGGATTCCGAATGGTCCAAAAAACAACGTCTAGGTACTCGCTGCCATCAATGGAGAAATTACCGGGCAGTATCATGTCGAACTCTTTGTCAATAATTATTTATGATGGAGCTGCCTGGACTCGCTAACGAGTGAATGGGCAGATCATTTCTCCAGACATTTAGGTAATGGCTACGAGAAGAGTGAACTGTGGTTTAGAAAAGGCCAATTCTAATATTCCAAAATTAAATGCAACGTACCGCGGAAGGTTACAGGAAAAGGAAAAATTGTGACTAGCAAGTAGTTTGTAAAGTCTATGCGCTTGTGCATGTAAAGGACGCAAAAATTTAACATTTTAAGTTATACTGTTCGGTATTTACTGCGTTTTAATCCAAGCCAATGCGCTGGCTTCATTTTTCAGCGTAGAGTTGAAAAATGTCCCAGCAACGCGTTTGGTAACTATGTTCTTTAAAAGTTTTTTTATGTTAGCCTTTTTGTCTAAGGAAATCTCATTGGTTAATCCACTGAAACTAATGCATATAGAATAAATTAGCTGAAATTACGAATGTGCATGTATCATAGCCTTTGGTGAATATTAGTACCTTCATGATTTTTACTTTCGATATATTTGTCAGTTACAAAAAATTTACGAATTTGGACAACCGTAGAATCAATTGAAGGTTGATGAAGTTTCTTAATCTGTACGTAATAAGGAGGCCGTAAAGAAAGAATATAAATTTCCACTTCACTGTTAGCATCTCTCTTTACATTTGAAAATCAAAATAGTCGTACGGTACTTAGCTGCAGGCCCTTACAACTCCAATCGCTCCGAGACATGTTGAGCTTTTTGGTTCTGGTCTGGATTCCCAATCCCTCTTCAGCCGCGGCTACAATGTTGGGAAAGAATTTACTGCAGTACGAACGTGTTCTTTTTCAAATATCGCGACCCAATAATATCAAAACCCTGCTCATTTCTAGCAGATATTTATGTTGCAATAACAACCCACTACGAAGGCTTAGGGCCCGTTCACATGGAGCCACTCAGCAGCGCTGCCGTTGGCTAATAATGGGGTAGAATAGAAGTGTTTACACAGAGCCACAGCCACCGGATGGAAGCGCCACAGACGGTTTCAGTGGTTCCCTCCGCCGCAGACGCCGGCGTAGAAAAGTGGCGCGTCTAGTAAGTTTAGCCGTAGCTAAATGGCGGTGTTCTCACGGAGCGGCTACCATGCCATTGTTCGTGGCCCTGCAGAAGCATTGCTAACGGGCGTTCGAATTTCAAGTAAAGCTAAGGTTGCAGGTTCACGCTAGTTAAAAGCGCGTGCGCGTTTCTGAAAACGCCGGTTTGACGCTCGGCCATTAACCAACTACTTACAAGCGCTGATGAGTGGCCTCGTGTGAACCCGGCCTTAGGAGACGAATGTGTTTAATTTAAAAGTGTGTAAAAATGGAAAACGTATTTTACCTGAGTGAATCTAACGTCACTTAAGTGAGATGGTTATTACTAAATGCTCGCCAGTTACGCTTATACTTAATTTCGAATGTTTAAGCAGTGCTTTCAATTCAAAAGTTTATTCTGTGCGGAGATAGTTATTTTCTTTTCATTGTTGTGCTATAATGTATGTATTGCGATATTAAAAGATATTTCGTATTCCTCATCTTAGCTTAAATGATCTTTTACTATGCGGCTAATGTATAGCACCAAAAAAGTACCGCACATCGTCTCCATTCAAAGATGGTGAATTTTTCGCTGTATTTATCCATCTTGTTTTCTGTTCAGGTTTTTATGATTTCAAACTCTACAGCACTTGAAAAAGAGGATTTCGTACGTCTGCTTCGTTTGTGTACCTCTGAGGTCCTTATCTTAATTTACTTAATGACACGTGGAACTATTTGGGTTATAACTTTTTATTGCTTTTATGGAGTACCAAGCCCATCGCTGAGGACTTACTGTTTCTTGTTACGATGTAACAGCCAATGGTAAGTGATATCACTGGGATCTTAGTTTATTTACGAAAAATCATATTTAGATAGGCGGACCGTAATTTGTCTTGCAATACATTAATTTAACCGAAAATCGTTCTTTTCGGCCTCAATATGAGATTACGGTTTCAATTTTCCACAGAATGACAATCTAAGAGGCAATAAGCAAGATCCAGGTCAGATTTGTAAACTCCATGAATTTCTGGAACCCATTTTTCAGGTTCAACTACGTGCGTCAGCATTAAGATGCCAAACGTTATCTACTCCGTTTAAGGAGGCGTCTTCAGGACGAACTGGAGATGTTCGTCCTGAAGATCGTTGGATCGTTGCCGAATTATGATGGCAAGCTAGTGGCGACAAAATGGCTTCTCCATTTGGTTCTGTGTTTTCAATGGTTGAGGGGTTGAATAGCCTTTTCCATGTTGTTGCCAGTGAACACCCATTCTCTCTGATGAAGTTTTCTGGCATCGCCTCAGCCATCGCCGAACATGTCTGTTCGGGACCTGTCCACTACATTGACTTACAAAATACAAGGGGGATCGGGAAGGAAAGAAGATACTTCCCAAAAGCGATTTGCGAGGCCATTGAAATTATAAAGAATCTAGAAAACTTCAACAGGGAGGTTGGGTATTCACTGGTAACAATATGGAAAATACAATTCAACCTCATAACCAATGGAAACGCAGAACCAAATTGAGCAGTCATTTTGGTGCCATTAACTTGCCATTATAATCCTGCTACGATCCAACATCTCCTGTTTAATCTGAAGACGTCTGCTGTAGTTATAGGAGGAGAAAACTATTGTTATCACAACGCTGACGCCAATGTTGTATCTGAAAATGGAATCCAATTCTTCAAGCAACTGCGGAAAGCCTTTTCTCCAACTCCATGAATTTAATGAACTCGATATTCTCAGGTGTGACTTTGTTTGAATCCATTTTGAGAGAATCAATACAAACTTTGTAAATTTCACAATGGATTTTATTCAATACGACCGGTTTCATCGCATAGAAGACACCTGAAAATGTCGCCTATGCGATAAAACCGGTCGTATTGAATAAAACCCATTGTGAAATTTACAAAGTTTGAATTGATTTTGTCCATGAATTAAAATTATTTGACATTAACCAATAATGATGGCACGTGATGGGAGATTTTTTACGGTATCCTTTCACGTTAAGAGTTTTGAAACTCGCGGTTTGTGGCTAGCCGGTTGAGGAAGCCATCGACCGAATGGCGCTGCTCGCCGCGGCCACTTGCATCAACTAGCAGGCCGCAAGGGATTACGGCCGCGAGAGCAGGAAGTTCCGCAATCCGCCGTTCTCCTGTCCCCGGCGCCACTGAGCTCTTTGCGGTGCAAGATCGTGAGGGAATGAGCTCAATGGAGTGGAACTAATAGCGACGACGTTCTACTCCATTTCTCACCATCGATCGTCCTTTCTGTGGACGAATTTATTTTTGAAACCCCCCAAAAATTGAATGGAAACTCTACCCCAATACACACAAGTTGATTGAATTTCTTGCGACTTAAGTCAAAAACTGTACGTAATAGACCGAATGAAACCTTAAGTTGTGCATGAAAGAGAGAGGAGAATTATTTGCTGTTGAATTAGTAATGCTATCACATTACCTAATCTCAACTACTCTCTTTCCGGACTGATACACTCGCTCACTGAATTGCTCCCAAACGCAACTATTATAATTGTCAGACGTGATTTACCGGTTTATGTAGGTTTAAATGAAAGTAGAAATACAATTGAATCATAAATTTCGAAAAGGGCTCATCTCAGTTTTTGAAAAATTTCAGGAGGTTAAAAAAAAGTGATTTTTTTGACAAAGCCATTTGAAGTAAGAGCGCAGTTATTTTTTCTGAAACTCCTGATGAAAGCTTTATAAAAAGCATAATTTGAGGTATTCTTGCTCATTTAATATTTGTCTATACGAAAACATGAAAAAAGAGGGATAATGCCGATTTTCAAAAATTTCCATGATGAGCCCTTTTCAAAATTCATGATTTATAGGAATAGCAAAACTTAGTGGCACTCGCCAGATGAGAGTTTAAAGTCACTGAGGACGAATTACTAAGCATTGATGAGCGGTAAAAGCTATTGAAGGACTCAGATAAGGACTTCTAGAGAGAACCTAAGCATCTTTATCCCTCCTCTCGTGTATGCTCTCCTCTCCCTGACGTAATTTTCTGAGTGTCACCAAGTTTTGCTACAACTATAATTAATCTTTTGCAACCGAAGTTTATTATTGCATGCATTATTTCACTTATCAGCTCGGAATGCGTCCCACTTCTTTTCATCCCATCAATGAAGCCTCTTCCTTCCCGGCATCTTCCACTCTATCACAGCCTTCAGCATCCCTTCGTCTCTAATCGCCTATTCCAACCACCAACTTTGCCCTCTCCTAATATCCTCCAGAAGTTTCCTTTCCTCACCCACCATGCCAAGTACTTCCTCGTTCGTCTTATTTCCTGTCTCCCTTTTCTTTTGTTACTATTCTGAAAACTATTCTGACCTTCTTTTTCCTCCGAGTGCATACAGCGCTACACTCTACGTTAGACTCTTCACCAAACTTATTCTTCTCACTCATCTTCACTAGGTCCTCGTCATTAATGTTCTTCTATTTGGGAACGCCTCTTTTACTAACGATATTGTCCTTCCAATATCTTCACTACTTGACCCAGTTTCCTCTTACCCAAGTAATTAAATTATACTACCAGCTCTAGTTTGTGTTCTCCTACTTATATCTCCAGACGTGTTTATTAATAGTTGGAAATTTCATTAATTTGCATAGCAGATTATAAATGTTATTTGCATGAAATTTCAAGAATTCGTTTTTCATGATATTGGTGCTCATTAGGAATCATATGTTTTAAACTCACTTTTAAAGTGAATGAATTCGGTAAATAATTTGAATTACAAATGTCACATTAAATTCTGAAGTAGGTAATTGAGATTACCACTTTCATTATAATTCATATCCTTGCAATATTACTGTCAAACTTCCCCTATCCCCCGCCATCAACGCCTTTATCGGAATTGTTGTATTTCTGAATCGACTTCACGACGTTTGAACGACTTTTTACTAATCCTGCTGTTCTCCGCTCTGATTTTCATATTACGGAGATTCGTAAGGGTCTCACAAGCACGTAGCATAATCCTTAGCAGGTTTCGTATTAGGTAACGAGAGGAAACACCTGTACTTCAGCCTTGTATTTCCCCGGTATCCTGACATTGATAATTGATCGGTTATGGCGTGTTTCTAGATTTCAAATGCACGGGACTTTCAATAGAGTTCCCAAAATAAGGGCCATATTCAAGTATTTGATGCAAATTAAAGCCATTTCATTGAATCACAAAAAGCCATTTGGGTAGACGAGCAAGTCGAACGATTGGAGCCACCAAACCAAGCAAAGGATTTTCATTTTTACTGCTTCGTTTCCGATTCGTTTCCTTTAAAGAAGATGTTCGTGAACGGAGGCTTATGTAAATTTCACCCAAGCATTATCAGATATTAAGATATCATGATTAAAGAGATATTCACCATCTTCCGGCCCAAAGACAATGTGGGATCGCCTCAGCATGATGAAAATAATGCCTCAATCATCATCCCATCAACAAGATATTAGCTCGTAAATGGATGCAGGGATATCTGAATATTTCAGGAGACGCCACTTTTATCCGAAGTTGGATGTGACTAATTTATGTTGTGCGGCCTTGAGAAAACTTCATTTTTGCGGAAGAAATATTAAATGATTGCCTGGCGTAAAAGGTAATACAGTTTTGAAAGTTTTTCAACATCAGTTATAAAAATGTTTACCGAAACATGCCTTCACTACATATTCACTCATGATGGAAACAAAAGACTTTTTCATGCTATTATAACTTCTTTTATGGAGTAAATATGCAGTATAAATCTTGAAGTACATGGTAAGGAAAGTAATTTATTAAAATATTAAGGTGAACCTACTCTATTTATAATCCGTATGTTTGCTGCTTTTCTAAATATATATGAATTGTAGGATATACGGCCTGTGTCTGAACTGGTTTCGACAGGATGAGTCCCTGTAGGGACAGGATAAAATTCTTTTGACGAATTTTAGATTCTCATTGAATGGCCACTTGGATAGCGTTGCTATCTCCTCACCCCATTGAATGCTATATGATTTTAGCAGCGGAAAAAATCCTCCTCGCCTTGGGAGGATTTTTCACCTCCCAGGACATGGTTGTCTGTGCTTGTCCATAGTTGTTAAGTTACAACACCTGATGTAAAAGGCCCTTAATGAGGCTCCGCCGCGACTGTGTGAGTCAAAACAAATACTAAATTGCACATTTTTTTATATTTTGTCAAAACTCCTGCTTTCACTGATAAAATGCGTTACCTATAGAAACCCAAAAGTAAGGTACAAAATATGCAGATTTTTCCACGAGTGTATTTGAAATTAGCACTTTTTTCCAGCCATAGGAGCCCACTGCAGCGCCATTTCCCTATGAATTATCGCATTCTGACTTCAATTACGGCATTAATTCTTCAATAACTAGAAAAATAAGGTGGGAAGATGCCTGTATTTTATTTTTATTAAATTTCTCTGAATTATTTACTTCTTTGGGACAGTTTTCCACGGCAAATGGCATTAGTATTTTGTGGAAAAATACTATTTTCCCTGTGTTTCTCTCATTCCCGCATTGAACACCATGTAATTTCAAGTTCAATTATAGAATAAAAAAGTGCGGAAAAGTATTATTTTGTTATTCATATCAGATAGAGGACAAAATTTTCTAGATGCAGACAGCATATGAATGAAATGAAATTTAAGTCATTTTACGGTGGAACCACCTTAAGGCTGTTTTCCGGATGATAAAAAATAAATAAATAAACCCTAATTTATCCTTAAGTTCTAGTCGGAGGCAATTCCGTGACCAAAACATCTCTCTATGCTTGCCATCCCCTTCATTTGAACTCAAATTAACCGTGGTAGATTTCCGCTGAGAGGTCCATTCTCCTGCCAGGAAGTCCAAGTGGAGTAGCAAAGGCGCCCGCCAGTCCTCCTACTCAAAGAGACCTCCCGGAAGTTCTCGCTGGACGGAAACGAGTCCGACTCCATCCGATGGGAGAATGACTAGGGGTTCAACCACACTTATATTACATTAGTCACAACTAAATTCTCCCACAGGAAATTAGTGATTCCTCGTAGTTTTTCTTTCTTTCCGTCCCGCTACACGAGTAGCAAAGTGAGATGGAACGGAAGGCAGATCCGCGGGAGATGGACAGCTTGACAAGTGGGAGTAGCGATGATTACTTATAGCTGGGCCATCCTTACAAGGTACCTATGTCGAATAGAACTCTCTTCAGAGGGGTGCATACTTTTCGGCAATGCAAGTGGAAGTTCTCCATAATCTGTATAAGAAAAGCCCCTGTCACTCGCTCACTGACTCAGGAACGCTGTAAGATGGAGCCACAGTCACTTAAGTTTTAAAATACCGTTATTAGACGAAGCCACAGTCACTTAAATTTTAAAATGCCGTTATTCAAGTGCTCACAAGAAATTTCACTAAGGCGAGAATCATTTCTGATTTGGCTCCGACTGAGATAACGCTCCCTTTCATCTTTCGACGACGACAATTTCCAGTGATTCCGGCATTATATGCGATTACAATCAACAAGTCGCAGGGTCAGTTGTGTGACCACGTTGGACTCCGAACTGCAGTTTTCTCACACTGACAACTGTACGTTGCTTTCTCTCTCGCAAATAAACGGAAATAATTTAATTCTTTTAGTGTTCGTAATAAACTCATGATATCATGTGTCACATAATTTCACATATGTCACAATATGTATTATTTCACAATTATATATATATATATATATATATATATATATATATATATATATATATATATATATATATATAATATGTATTATATGTCACAATATTTCATATGTCACAATACCTTCGTTGAATAAGTGGGCGCCTTTTAAAACCTAGATCATTACAAACAAAATCTGAGGTTTCAGGCGTGATGGAGTGGAACCGGAACATCACTGCAGTTAATGAAACAAGAGCAATTTCCACAAGTATGACATTTATTGCACGACCGGTTTCGCTTTTCACAGCATCTTCAGGTGATGCTGTGATGAAGATGCTGTAAAAAGCGAAACCGGTCGTGCAATAAATGTCATACTTGTGGAAATTGCACTTGTTTCATTAACTGCGGTGTAGATCATTACAATTTCGTGAAGGAGTGAGTGGAGGTGGATGGGAGACAATTCTGGTGGAATTCGGGGCCCTGGTTGGAGAATGCCGCTGCCCTTATGACAGTCCGCCGAGGAAGGCGTATGAAACCCTCCACAATTTTCACGATTTCAAAAATTCTTGGGGAATGACAGAAGTCATAGGTGAAGGATCATTGCAAGATGCATATTCTGGTTGTTTTTCGTATCACTCCCGATCACCTATTTCTGTTATGATGAAAATAATCACATCCTCCTTGGCTTGTATTGTTGGTTGGTGTTTGTACCATTCCTAATTATCAAACACTCTGTTGAATATAGAGTATTTTAATCAAAAATTGCAATTTTTCCTTCTGATACAACTAGTATCAAATTTGCGAGCACCGTTCACCCAATTGCTCCATCTTTTAAGCACCGAATTGGGAATACAAAATATTTTACCTACTACTATGCAACAGAGACAATGAAAGCATCAACGTTTTGAAAACGCAATTTTCAGGCGTAGTATCCACCCGTCTTAATCTACTCAGGTAATTTTAAACGCAAACGCAAACGTCACGCATTTCAGTACCAAAATTTGAACTCAATTCAGCTTACTAAATACTAAATGAAATAATTGGTGTAACTACAGGGCTCCGTAAACAGACTTCTGCATGTATTTTTACGGTCAGTGGAGTCAAGGTCTGTAATTAATTATTACTATTGGATACATAAAGACTTGAATGAATTCTTCCCTATTATACGTTTTGATTTCTGACCGTCACATGCGCAGATGCTATTGAGTTTAAAATTTATGGGCGTGTTTATTTTGTAGTTTTAAAGTTGGTATGAGTGACATTTTATTATAGTCATATTAGATACCGTACTTGTATTTTATTTTTAAATTTTGGGAGTTTATAAGCATTAAGTCTATTCAGAAATTTCAACGACGCAAAGACTTCGGCTGGTTAGTCTTCTAAGTAATTTAATATGCATATTAGAGCCTTGAAATAGACAACTGTTTCTCGCTGTGGGCTGAAAACGCCTTACCAACCGAAGGGTTTTAAGGTATTTTATTAATATTATTAATGTGAGTTACTACATAATATATAATAAAATATACGCAATACACACTGTCACATTTATGACGATGTGATAGAAATTAAGATTACATTTCTTAGTGTGTCTCTGGAGCGTACAGCTGAACCTTATTCCTTGGAAATGAGCTTCAATTGTTTTGGCTAACATCTCGAAAAAATAGTCCAGCAAGTTGCTGATGTTCTTGTACTTATAGGAAGATGACACGTTTTTCTTTACATTGAGGCCAAATGCATTGATTTTTATATGAAAAACTATGTTGCTTAAAATATCTCAGACATTCTATGCTCCTTTTGTAAATTCCGGGTTCATAATGGAAGAATTCTTTCCACGGCTCAGACAAAGACTCAGGTGTGGTATTTGGAGCATTAATGATTGCCAAATGCTTAAAATCCCGTAGACGTAAAAGAAAAATGTGTACGAGACATTGGATGGATGGTAAAACGTTAAGATATTGCGGTAATACTGTGAAATGACCTGTTTTTGTATTATTTTTAAAAAATTGAATGTACGTACAATAGTGCTAAAGCTCCAAGTTCTATGTATAAATGGAGCAAGTTTACGTGCTTTCTTGAACGAGTTATTATTTGAGAATAATGATTAATCGGAGAACGAAATTTCTAAGGTTCCACATTTTGCTTTAAAATATTACTTTCATGTCGGTGACATGGGAATTTTAATCTTTTGACCACCGTTCTAATTCTGGTCTCTTGAGAATTAAAGGTATTTTTACCAGAAGGTAGGAATTCAGGGAATTTAATTTCTTGTTGGTCGACTGCGCCCGGTCATATTCAAGTCCTTACCACGAGAAAAGCAAGGCACAAGACCCCGTAAGCAGGGCCAAGTGAGTCTTAAGTAATTGAACTTGGCTAAACCAAGGAAGACAGAAACAATTTCACATTCAGTGTCCCGTGACCCTTAACGAAAAGAAGTTGAAGTGAGTCATGCGGTGGACACAGTGGTACTTCAGCTTGTCCAAGTGACCATTTGGTGGCCGTGATGAGTTGAAAGGTATATGATGCGAGTCGGAAAATGGGGCGGAAATATGGTTTGAATGGACTGTCTAAACATACATATTACCCTGCGTGCCACCGCAAAGGGCGTGCGGCAGGGGGTATTAGTACACCAGCCTTGAAAAATATCGTGAGAAATACGAAAAAAGAAAAGAAAAGGTATAAGAAATAGAATAAACCTTTATTATACTCTAGGAAAGGTCCCCAAGAGTAACAATAAGATACAATGAAATAGCAGCGAGGTAATTAACAAAATTAACAAATTATTTTGTTCAAATCAGAAAATAAATTGAAATTTATAACAAAGAAAAAGATAGACAAAAACCACTACCCTCAGTGAAAAGAATAACTGTACTTGTAATACAATGGAATTCAAAGTTAGGTATAGATATGATACAAGATAATCGAATGGTAAAAATCGTTAAGGTTACAATACGTATGAGATTTGAAAAAGCATTTTGAACAGTTCGAACAAAAAAATGAATGGACTATAAAAAAAACAATTTTTGTCGAGAAAATAATTAGTTATAAAAACTTAATACTGAACAGGCTAAACTATCCAGGAAAACATAAAAAAAATAAAATTCCATACAATTGGGATTGAAAAATTGTCATCGAACGAGATGTCCTCGAATCAATTGGAATTGAATTCCGTAGTTGTGAGGCGGCCACAACAAACGACTTGTGAAAGGTCGTGATTCGGCGGGTTGGAAAAGTAGAAGGGTACTAAGTTCCGTTGTAGTAACCATTGCATGATTAGTAGTTCTTTTATGATATATATCAAGAAGGTAGGATGGTTCGTTGTTGGCAAAAATAGAAAAAAAAAACATTCCAAGTAGTTATTTACGACGTGAGCTGGTATTCAACCAACCAAGTGTTTCATAATAGTTGTTCATCTTTGTTCAATCAACATGTTCATCTTTTTGAAGATTAAAAATGTACCGAACGCTTGGATTTAGGAGACTCTGTAGCCTAAGATTCTGCTCAGCCGTTAAATCAACATAGGCGAGGCAACAATAATAAAAATTAGGAGATATTAGTTACGTAACGAGCAGTTGCCGGGTATGAAAAAGCTGTAGGTTTTTATTCACCTTACGTTGGTAAAGCGTACTATTGATTTTATTTGAAATATTTCAAAATAAGGAAGACAGAGAAAAAAATTGAATTTCGCATTAACGCTGTTCTGTTTCTCGCTGTTCATTTTATAGTTACTAATGTTGCGTGAAAAGAGCTCTTGCATCTATCGGTTAGGCAATGTAGGTATCCTTTAAATTTTTTCGCTTTAATCAGCTCAAGAGATGCAAGGTGGAACCAAAATAATGTCCTCCGTGTCATTATAAGGCGAAGAAGAAAAAGGAATTTATTACCCTAGGGCATATATCCTCTAAGAACAAAACAATTTACAGTCATAAATAGAATCATTAAATCAAACAAACAATCGTTGTGAGCGATAGATAATTATAACAAAAGAGTTCCATTATACAAAGTTCAAAAAAGACAAACATATCAAACACAATATTCCAAAAGGTTATTGAAAGTTCCATCATTGTAACAATAAATAATATTACAACCCATCAGTTACATTGCGGTAAATCACATTAAGTAGTACGGATTGTCAAAATAAGTTATTGGAACTGCTTAAAATTACATACAAATAATAACAAAAACTGCAAGACTAATTTTTGTTCTCATTACCAATGATTTATAATGAGGTGGTAAGCAATAAACCATAAGCCTTTGTCTTAAAATATTTCGACGTGGGAATATATTTTACTTCATCTGTTAGATTATTCAAGAGATTGGATCCTACGACCTGGAATGAATTCTGAAAAGAAGTTGTACGATGTTCGGGATTGTAGGTGAAGTTTTCATCTGATCTCGTAGTAGCAGTTGTAGTTTTATTTGCTTAGTTAGGATTAGTTATTTGAGAGAATAGGTCGAATATATAGAGAATGGGAATGTTAGCAATGCGCAAAGGAATGGCTTTAGAATTTGCAGAAAATGTAAGTGGAAAATGAAAAGCGATGCTTGGTATATAAGGTATGAAGAATTGCAGTGAGTGAAAAGAAAGAGACGTAAAAGAGATTGCTTGCAGCCAACTCTTAAGAAGAGTCTTTTTTCAGACGTGCGTGGAACGATGAGAGAAAAATTATGGAAGCAATATCCTTCTAAAAGAGCAAGGAAGGAATGATTGTTATTAACGCGACCAAAATGCAAAATGATTTTGAAGGCATTAAAAAGCTATTTTAAAAATTGGTAAAAAATAGTACCTGAAGCAATAAATGCATTGCGAGTGTCATATAGTTCCTTTTATTTTCCACCAGTTTTGAAATATAAAGTCTGTCTGTCCATCGAGTGAACATTGGAATCACCACTGGTTATAGAATTATTCCGTTATTTTGATACCTGAAAGCTTGCCCACACTCTTAAATAGAAGTTAGTTTGCATCGGGTGGTTTTTTGCATGCCCCTACAAAGGTTCTTTTCATTGAGCATGTAATTAATTAGTTTTAATGGCACATTCTGAAAAAAATGTTTTATTTGGTTAAGTTTAATGTTTTACGGAACTATTCTCATACATTATGTTAACCCATCCCAATCATCTAAATATTTTTAAAGGGATTAGTTTCGGGCAATTTTACTGGGGTTATTTTTCAGGAAATGTATCCATAAGTACAAGAACGGGAGGGGTCATGTGGGGTATTCTTTAATTTATTCTGTTATTATTTCTTTGTTGCCACGCCATATTATAAATTTGTTGAAGTTGTTCTTGACCACTTTTAATTATTTGTACGTATTTTATGGTGAGTTGATCAATGTTTAAAAAAATATTTCAAATTCCTTTCGCTAACGTTTCGCTATTTAATATTAGCATCATCAGGTGAAAATGAGAGCATTTAAAAACTGTTACTTGTTATGGATAATGGCGATGGTTACTAAACATTGACCAACACTCCATAAAATACATACAATTATTAATTCTATATTTTGGCATTTTTAACTATATTTTAAGTACGTTGGTGCGTGCATAATTATGTAATCGTCATTGCGCACTTTTTTACAATTAGTTATACCTAGAAGGACGGGTATGAGTCATTTGAATCCTCCTTGCATTCAGTGTCATTTTCGCGTTTCCTTGGCCTTTTCTCCCTCTCAAACCCGATGTTATTCATCTGCATCATTCAGCTCAACTTTTTCACCTTACACTTCCCATACTCTTGCGACACGCTGGTGTGCTGCGGCACATATATTTGAAAGCAGCGTATTTGATCGAAGTTCTATGTACCTAATTCGAATGTTAGGGCGCAGATGCCAAAATTCTAAGCTAATTAAGCTTAATTTCGTACTTTGATGGGAGATTTATTTGATTGAAATGATGAGAATTGTTAGGGAAATTTGTAATTATTTTTGCGGTCATAGATGTTTCCACAGAGTGTTTTGAAATCACCTTCGGAGTCGGCTAAACGAAATAATGTTTAACTATTAACCCTTATTTTTTCATCGAGCCTTCAAAATTTTAAAAAGTACGCAAGAAAGCTTTCATCTTTTGAAATTTTTATGGGAGTTACTACAACTATTCCTTTCATTTCATTTATTTAAGTATTCTACCAGCTGATTGGTAGGTTCTTGGACAGTCTCCATTCTTCATCTCAACCTCATAGACATTGTCTCGCTTTCCCTCCGAAGAATGGCGCGATATTAGATCCCTCTTCAATTCTTCATTTCTTCTACTTCCTTTTATTTCGTCGAGAATTCCTATCCTCTTCCTTCCTCTTCCACGCTTCCCCAGTGTTCTCCCCTCTATCACCTTCTTCAGCATGCCCTCTCTTCTCCAACCTCCTCCATCCGTCTCTTCTGCCTTCTCCGAACCTCTGCCACAAGCTTCCTCTCCTCTCCGACCATATCCAGTACCTCCTCGTTCGTCTTCCTCCCCATCCAGCTAACCTTTTCCATCCTTCTCGAAACCCACATCTCAAACGCCTCAAGTCTACGCACATTCTCCCTTCGCAATGACCAAGTTTCCGATCCATATAGCGCCACGCTCCATATTAAAGTTTTCACCAGCCTCTTCTTTACGTCTCTTCTCAGACCCCCCTCATCAATTCCCTTCTCTTCGAAAATGCTTCTTTAGCGAGCGCAATTCTGCACCTGATGTCCTTACCAGTAAACTCATTCCCCTCCAAAATACTACCCAGATACGTAAACTGCTCGACCTGATCTATCTTCTACCCTCCCACCCTTATAATCAGCCCCGCCTTCTTACTTCTAGAAAATTTCATTACTTTCGTTTTCTTGTAGTTGATCTTCATCCCATACTTTTCGCACTGGATCTCTAACGCATTCACCATTGACTGTAACCCCTTTGCAGACTGACTAACTACAACTATACTTACAGGCAAATCACTCCGGATAGTCTACGCTTTTATCTGGTGATTTTGACATAACGTTAATAAAAATTGCTTATATACCGAGTATTTGTAGTGTTTTAGTTGTACGTGCTTCGACGGCTTGCCTGCCATTTGCCGACAGGGGCAACAGCACTCGGAATAATCGGAGGATCACCCCTCCAAACTCGAGCCGAGCCCAACGATGCTTAACTTCGGTGACTGATCGGGAACCGGTTTTTCCATCGTGGCCATTGGCCCTTATACGCCGAGTCAGGGACATATAATTAGGTAATGTAGACAATATCTCCTCACAGAAGATAAGATCCTGCCCTGATGTCATGATTTCTATTCTCTCTGGACTGTGTATACATACCCTGACGGAATATGATACATTTTGGGGTACACATAAGTGTCTGAATAACAGGGGAGACCTAGAGAGACAAGTTTTAAATGATTACTGCGATTATATCGGCTGACTTTAAACTTTCTTCGCGAAACGGGTATGTTTAACGGATAAAAATCAAATACAAATTTTAACTTGGAAGAAATGTAATACAGTTACCAATCTGGGTTTTAATGAGCGGAATTTTAGCAGCTAACTGAATTGTGCGTGGTGTGAAAAGGGCTTTCTTTCTGATACACACTTAATTTTAAATACTGCTAATATGCGGTATTTACGAGTGTATTATGAAACGATAGGTAGGTAAATAATAAGTGTATTAGGGCAAGTGGATGGGATGGCGAAAGAGTACTTGAATAAAGAGAGGAATTCATGGGGGGGATGAATAGGGGAGGGGAAGACGGAATGTGTCTCATGAGTTTCGTCGTTCCACTGGTTTCGCAAGATCCGGACCCTCGCGCTTGTGTGTTAAGTACCCCACTAAGCCACCAGGGGGATATCCCAGCGAGGGGGGGGTGCCCTGCCAGTAATGGAAGAGTGTCTCGGAAGGTGGCGTTGCTGTAGACGGAGGCGACTGAGCAAGCGGCGATTCCACGCAGAGCCATATAATGGAAAGGCTGTGTACGATCTCCTCCCCCTCCACTTATCCAACCCCATCCCTTCCATACCCTTATTAACTCCTCCCATTCCTCCCCCAGCGTGGAGAGCCCAGAGACGCTAACCGCCGTCGGTGGGAGCGGAAATCCTTTTACTCAGCCCTCCCTTCCCCGAGCCCTTATCCCTCGTCTTCGAAAGTACCCCTTAATCCGATCCCTCCACTTTCCCCCAGAAGGCCTTCCGCCTCCTCTACCCCCGCCCCCACCCTCAATTGACGCCAACGAACCTTGCTCAGTTCAGAGTAGAGCGACGCCTCCATTACAGGGTCTTGCCCGTTGGGGTAAACCGCATGATTCTCCACGGCAAATGTACATTTAAAGGCACATTAAAAGTGTCTCTCTCTCCATGTGTTATTGGAAGCTTATCATCCGAGGTGTGGACGTTATCGGTAGATCGGAACACATCAGCGTGCTTAAGGTAGTCTGAGCGAGATATTTCCCTAGTCATAATAGACATATATTCGATGTTTATTATTTTATTTCATGATCTGTGAGTATGAAATACATATTGTAGTTTTAATGGCGCAAAAACGTAGTTATTTATGTAAAAAATTCTCAGTAAATAAATAAATATATCTATTTAAGTCTCGTAATTGACTTATTATTTCACACCGTACGGCTAAAGATCATTCAATACAGCATGTTTTTAAAATGTGGTGCAGTGAGTAATAACTTAATTTGTATAAATAGTTGAGAAAACATACAAACTACACATGTTTAGTTTTTTTTACGAAATCTAGGTGTTATAAATTTCTAATTTTTCTAATATTCTCCCTCTGGAGCGCACAGCCGTAATCTATCCGATGCAAAATAGCTTGTATTTTTAGGAAAATTGCTCGAAAAGTAGTTCGGTAAGGGGGTAATATTTTGATATAATTGGAAATATGGGAGTTTTTCCTTAAAATGAGGCAAAATTAATCAACTTCAAGGTGAAGTGATTTTTAGCTCAAACTTTCTGAATCTCACGCGAAAGACGATGAATGGGAATTCGTCCAAACCACGTGCCGGAGAAGGAAAGTTAATTCCACTCTAAGCATAAAAAACTTTACACTATCCTTGCTTGAGGTCTTTTCTGAAAATCAATAATCTCTGATGCAATCGAAATTTTTTTCTTCTAAAGCGCACTCGATTTATCATCAACTCTGCTCCTGGGGGGCTATTCTGTATGTTCTCGGAATTTTCGAGCCTCGAAAGTGACGAAATGTTGATGTCACAACGTCTGAAATTTCAAATTCAAAAGTTGAGATTTGTCGGGGGCTGTGATATGAAATCCACAGAACTTCCGAGGGTCGACTGTATCGAGTCCTTACTGAATAAGGTCCCTGATTTGAAGAGCGATGCCCAGTGCGCAGGGCCGAAATCGAATCGAAGATGCGCTGCTGTGTACTTTCTAATACTTGTATCAAAAACGTTTTCTCTCTCTCTCTCTCTACCGTTCATGAAGAATTCACCAATTTCTTTCGACTTTTATAGCCCACCTCTTGTGTAGCGTCCGTGCGACTTTTGCTGAATCAATAATGCTCAATATTCCTCGATTCATTTGTCTTTAAATCCAGCATTTAGAACATCAGACCCGTCAACTTATCCTTTTTCCGAAATCTTCCAATAATCTTTTTTTTCAAAAATCCCTTACATGCATTGTATAAAACTATAAGAAGCTAGGTTTTAAAAAGCGCACGTGGCATCTACTTATGCAAGCAAGATATTGAAATTCAATGACACTTGATATCATGACACTTGTCGGCCTCGCCTTCTAAACTGAGGGTCGCGGGTTCGAGTCCCGCCTGAGTGGATTTTTCACCACTCAGGACATGGGTGTTTGTGTTCGTCCATTGTTACATGTTAATGTTACCCGATGTAAAAAGGCCGTTCGTGCTGTTTTCGGGAATGTGGAAATGAATAAATAAATAAATAAAATAAATGAGTTTATTCCCAACAGTAAAAGAATTATATTATTTCCGTTTATTTGCGATAGAGAGAGAAACATACAGTTGGCCGTGTTGAGAATATTGAGAGTTTGGAGAAGTCCAACGTGGTCAAACGACTGACCCTGCGACTTGTTCATTGTAATCGCATATCATGCCGGAATCACTGGAAATTGTCGTCGTCGCAAGATGAAAGGGAGCGTTGTCTCAGTCGGAGCCAAATCAGAAATGATTCTTGCTTCTATGAAATTTCTTGCAAGCAGTAGAATAACGGCATTTTAATATTTAGGTGACTGTGGCTCCATCTAGTAACGGCATTTAAAAATTTTAGTTCCTGTGGCTTCATCTCATAGCAACATTTAAAACTTTAGTGGCCATGGCTTCACCTTACAACGTTCCTGGGTCAGCAAGTGAGTGACAAAAATTTACTCCTCACTGCTACATGTAACTCAGTTTGCATTTATAAATAAAAGTAACAAAAAAAAAGTTCTTAAATAGAAAAATTGTCTGGGTCCATATTGCTTGCTCCATCCTCCGCCGAGTATCCTTCATCACCTTTCTTCTCTCGCTCGCCCAATGCCCAAGGCTCCATTAACACCCTTTCGCCTTCCCCTCTGGTCCATCACACCCTTCTCTCTCTTGCTCCATCCTTCTCACCACAGCCACATCACAAACTCCTCCAATCCCCTGGCACCCTATCCACCGTGTGCCCTGTTTTACGAGCTATTCGAGGCAACTCTCCTTGCCAGACTCTTTTCAAAGACATAATATTCCCTCGCTGTCTTTAGCTATTGGAGTTCATTTAAATATCCTTAGATCGAAATAGCTGAACACTCAATATACCGCCCTAAATAATAAAATATTCTGCGTCTTGAATTGGATGAGCTCGCTTTTTAGTCATCATTATCAACTTTCCTATCTTGTATTAGGTAAATTATTAAATTTTTCCGGCAAAACCCTGTCTATGATTTACTATGTTACATCCTAAAAGTTTTAGATTGACTTTTATTAAGTCAAAATCATTACGGATTAAACCCAAAGAGATATTCACGCTAAGAGTTACCCTGGAAACAAGTAGTTTTTACTTACGGTAGTAATAGCTTATGCAGAATACTATTTTTTGCAGGTTGAAGAAAGCTAAAGAGTGTCACCTATTTCAGAAATAAATGATGCTTAAAATACTGCATTAGTGTATATTAGAATTACTCTGGGATTCTCCAGGATATCCTAGCTTGGGATAATTTTCGCAACTACGCCCGCGGTATTAAATTCCGCCGGGATGTACTATTTAATGTTAAATTATCGCCTGCTGTAGTTCAGTGTATGGAATTTTCTGAGGAAGAGTACAGCTGAATAACTTTTTCACTCCCCTAAAAGTTATGCTTCCTTCAATTATCCGATATCACTTTTGGTAGGGTGAAGTCGTCGTCTGCTATCCTATTGGTCGCGGATTCGAATCCCGCCTAAGTTGTTTTGTAACACAAGATACATGGTTTTGTGCGTTAATGTGAGTAAATATTAAACAAGTAATAATTGGTGACAGCTGTTGCCAATGACGAAATTCTTATTTTTATCGGCACCCTTATGGTTATTAATAAGTAATTCACGGATATATAATCAAGTAATTGTAGACTACTAAGAAGAATTTATAATACTTAATCATTTGGGGAAAATTTTGGTCGGCCATGAAAATCTGTGCGAAAAGTCTTTTTCTTTTTCGTCACATTTACAGAGATATTTCCTATTCTCTCTTCAGCATATTCCCCTAAGTGTTTTATCTAATAACCTTTTGATATTCTCGGATCCCTCAACGTTGCAGTGAGACACTTTTTGGTATCCTACATAACCGCTAAAATATTTACATTTCACCCCTAGTCAGCCGCCCCACATATGCTTCTAACTCTAGATGTCAGCCATGATGATGTTGTAAGTATCTCACGGCATTTTTATTGCCTCGCGTACCACTGCAGGCACAAATCACGTCATCCTCCTCTTCTTGTTATTTACATTGTTACTAATGCTCTCAGGGTTATAATCTCACATTAATCGTTGATTCTATTACATCAGTGATCAAGGTTAGGAATCATAAAAGCTGAGGATTGTCGAGCATGTTAGCAACCTCGACCTATTTATTCTCTAAATTCGGAGTCTGCTTCTTTTTCACCTGTAACCAATATTTATTTTGGAAACATCGTTTCTCTTATGACTTCTTATTCATTCACAACATTTATGGAAGTAAAATGAAAAAAATTAAACTCTAAAAAGAAGCAGTTCAACTTATGTAAATTAATTGAGATATAATTTCATGATGAAATTCTCAGTCATCGTAATAAATAACGTTCTGCTAATGGTGTAACTAATTAAATTAATTGATTCCTTTCTCATGGTAGCGATAGTGATTAATGTCTTCCGATAATTTTATATTTTCAACAGTTTATATTTCCTTAAGATAATGGTTTGTCAGCCTCTGATTCAATTAATCGAATAATCGCACAGGCCTACAACTTCCCTTTTAGGAAATTTTGATTTATGAATAGCTGCGTAGGTATATATTCGGTTTCAATATGGTTTATCTCATGCCTTAAGAAATATAGATAAAGAGGTAACACCTCCGTCAAAACATGGAATTTCTCTCATGTTGACACTGTGTCATGACCGACACCATGGAACTGACTCTGATAGGGGAAAGGGAATACCTATCGGGAAGCTCTCAATATATTAAAGGATTTCGTCAGTCAAGTTTTCTATCTAGCGTTGGAAGAATAAGGAAAATGTTTACAACAATAAAAGTTGCTCACAGAGGAATTCAGTTGGAGGTGTTTTAAGGCCAGGGTGAATGGCCACTATTGAACTTGCAGATTGTAAGGCCGACATAGTTTTGTGAAAAGGCTCTGATGTAGAAGTGCTTTCAAAGTCTGGCGTGTCAGAGAGACAACGGAAATTCTTAAAATCTTTGGCAAAGTGGTCAAGAGTCGCGGTTCTGTGCGAATCTTGGAAACTAGTTTTTTCATCGCATCCTTTTATATGCCTCCTATCCCATGCTCTTCGCATCTCTAAGTGCAAACAGTCTCAGTAAGTCAAGAAACTCTTGCTTCCTGCTCACTATTTCCACATTAAAGACTTGATTGAAGTATCTTTTCATTATTTTTTGTTGCATATTTGGCCATCATCAGAATTTGATGCATTTGCATAGCATAAATTCATTTATTGAGGTCGCAGGAGATCAAAATGAATTTTTACAGTCATATTAACAAGAGTATTAAGAATTTTACGAGCTAAATAATTATCCAAAATATCACGACTTTTTTATTTAAGTAAAAACGTTTCATCAAATATAATGATGATGTAAAATATTCCTCTCTATACCCGCATTATATTTCTATGTTGAACATTTATTCTAAGTAACTGACGAGCTTTTACATGATCGAGACTGGGGCTATTAAATATATTTGTAGTCCGTCCAGGAAAATATAGGTGAACGACATCGGGTATAGCAAAAGACAACGAGATAAAACAGTTTATTCAAGAGAAAGAGGCTATTAAAAACATAGCAGGTTACTTTCTCTCAACTAGATTGTTTTACCTCGTAGTATTTTGTTATACCCGATGTTGCCAACCTGTTCATATATATTATAATGTTCAGTATACATTTTTTATCCATATATATTTTTGTATATATATATATATATATATATATATATATATATATATATATATATCCATATATAGTTCGGTAAATAATATCATGGCAGCGTGACGCATCATTTATCCGTGAGAATCCCATTTTCTTATTCCGTAGACATTCATGCAATCGCCGCATTCGAAATTATGACACCTTGATTGTGGCACCGTGGTCCGGTGTTTTCGAAGGGTGAAGTAGTGGATAGTTCCAGTTTAAGTCCTAGAAGACTCGCTCCGCTAATTGTAGATGTTCCCCTTGCTATAGGATCCCCATGTTCCCCTTGCTATAGGATCTTACGACCTTCCAGGCTGACTGGCGTTCCACTCACACGTGTATATATATATATATATATACACACACACACACATACGCTGGTCACGTGACCGGGCGTAACTTTCCGGGGATTAAGCCTTTCGGAGAAACTCCTCCTTGTGAGATTTCGTGGGATTAAGGTTGCCGACCCGGACGGCAAACTCCGCTTCGCACTTCATCTCAGCACACCCTTAAAGGGCGAAACCCTTATTCACTCCCACAACCCTCCTCCCCCCCACCTCATTCCCTACCCCCTGCACTCCACTGCAACCCCTTCCCCTGTCGATGCCTTCTACTTCATAGGCCCTGCCACCTATATTGCCTACGCATCAGGAGTCGCGTTTCATATTGGGTCTCTAATTACTCACCTTTGTAATCTTCTAACCATTTCGGAATGAGATAAATTAAGTTTTCCACTTTTTTATATCTACATCTACATCTACGAAGTACCGTGCAAGCCACCACTAGGATGTGCGGAACGGGGTGATTCCACGTCAGGCATGCAGCACTCGTCCCAGCACAAATCAGAACCTCGCACGCTCCCCCTGGTGCTAGGTACAGGCCAAAAAGCAGTCAGGAGAACAGTGCGCGGTCCAACCGGAAACTGGGAGAGTGATACGTAAATGAACATGCAAACATGCAGAACAATGCTGTCAACATATCAAGTGGTTAATATTACAAATACTGTTAATTTATGAATGCTACGAGATGCTACTTCATGCAGAGAACAAAATAAAATAATTGCTAGGTAGCTAATGTATTAATTACTAGTTGTGCCCTGCAATGCCTCTTTTTCTTTCTAAGTAGGCACACATATATGAATGAGACACATTTAAATGTACAAAATAAATGAAATACAATAATATTTTGTGTATTAAATTAAAGTTGAAAAAGAATTATTCAAGTTCTTTGGGATATTAAATATTTTTGGTCTTACCGCCCTCTGCAAAAACAAATAAATTTTTTTGCTTTCCCACCCGTGAGCATGCAACATATAATTGACCATGTGAAAAGTAAGAATTTTCCAGATTTAATCCACGAACTTGAAGTGATTGACCTTTTGCCTTGCTCATCTATCAAATTAGTCACTGGAACTGGCCTCCATGCTCCAGGCGTGAATAGCCATTCACGATATCGCTATTAAATGGATTTTCACGCCTGGTAGCCAAGGAAATTTCTATTGTTGAAAAGGTAAAAAATTGATAAATTTAGAGATAAAAACGCACTACTTGGATAAAAACGAAGCGTATAAAAAAATTGAATGAAAAACTTAAATTCTGCATTATTTTATGCGTTGTAGGATAAAACTTTCCATCCAATATCTTGAGTGCAAGTAATTTAAAGAAGCAAATAAAAAAACACCTGCACTCAGATTCAATTCAGCATTCATTCAGAATTCAGAATAAGAAGAATTAAATTATTTTCTAATGGGAGTAAATGTAAACAATATTGGGATAAAAAAAACTCCAAAATTTGCGATTTTATAATTCAGGAACATTCCTTGGCGCGTGAACAACAACTCAACCAAAGTTTCATCGCAATAGGATGAATGGTATTGGAACGCACAAAAGACGAACAAACAAATAATCATTTTTTGTTTATTAGATTGGTTTATTGCAACCGGTTTCGATGTATTTACATCATTGTCAAGCACGGTTCTAATACATACTAAACAAATAATATTTACATAATATGTAAAGATGGTTGTTAGGAAGGGATTGAAAAAAGAACGGTGGAGTTATTGACGGGAAGGCTGAAGCTATAATTATTGTGGGAATATTATTGGAGAGTAAAGGGGAGTGGGATTGAAATGTGTTCTCGTTCATGAGCGGAATTTGACCAATTTATTTCATTCCTTATTAATAAATTCCACCACATGTGCCCACAGACAACTTTATTTATTCTAAATATTTAGTTGAAGATCAGTTTAGTGGCAAGTACTGGCTTCGAATCCTTCATGTAGGAGAGATTTTTGGCGAAATTCTGGAACATACATGGGTCTTCAATTCCAGTACAATTCCAGTCAATTAGGGGAAGTCAATGATTTCAGAAAATGCAAATGAATATTTGCAAAAAAGGGAAAATAATGTTGGTTGTGCAAAATTGACCGTAGTTGACTTCTCCTGCTGGTTGGCTTTTGTATGTTTTCTCAATACCGAGTACGCCTACGTTGAATATTGTCATTTTTTTGCTTTTTAGTATTTTTTGTTGCAAATGAGATTCTTTAAAAAATATTATTTGCTCCATTGATTCATATTTTAAACACCAAATACAATAACAGAGATTTTTTTATTAATTTAAGCATGCAACTGAGGCGATAAAAACCCAGCGGTCTGAGAGCACATTTTATTGGCTAAGTATACCTTTTTGCCTAAGTATTTACCCTCTTAAGTTGTGGTTCATACGGCGCCTTTCGTTACGAGGTAATCAATGCTGACACCGGGTTTTTCTACATCCTTATCCCATTCCGAAAATATTCGTCACCTTTCAAGCAACTCACTTGTGATCGATGGCTGAAATGACGTCACCAGATGGTCGCATCCTCAAAAGCCAGCTAACTTTTCTCATAACCAGGCTCGTCCCTCTAGAAAATCAATTCTTAAAGTTGCTTCCAAATTTCAAATTTTACTAAAAAATGCTTCAGTAACTTAAACCATCCTTAAATTTTCTTCAGAATTCTTTAGAGACCATCGAAGCAACTTCAAAGTTTTATAAGTACTCAACAATTTTTCTGTATAAGTTATTGACGACTTCAAAGAATCTTACGGTTTGAAAGCACTTAAACTCACTGAACAGTTTTTGTCTTAAGTTATTGGCATCTATAAAGTGGAACTCAAAGTAGTTTAGTTTTGTCAATAGTTTTCACACTTAAAGTAGTGACAATGCTTTAGTAACCCTGCACTTTAAGAAAAAATTACGATGGTACCACAAATATCTAGCCCCAAAGTTTTGGAGGGAAACAATTTGTCACCTGGGTTTTCTATCTAGACTAGAAAGGGTCAAGTTTTGGTTGCATTAAACTGGTTGTGACTCAGCGTCTCACCTGATCATATCGCGCTATCATAATGTAAGAGACGCCCGAATACTTGGGCTACGTAGCCAAAGGGGAACAGAAAGGGTACAGGGTAGGCCTCTTGTTTCCAACTAGATTCCCTGTAAACCGTTTAAGCAATTATATAAAAGGTCTAATCAATGGCCAGGCGCCTCGGGCAACCATCCCGGGCACAGGATTGAGCCGGACGCCCAAATCATGGGATAACCTGTAATCGGCACGTGTGGATAGGTGTAGCTACCCAAAGATTCTTATCTCGCATATACGAATCCATCTCCGTAAAAGGAGGGAACCCATCGATATATACTTACCACTCCGACCTCTACTGTGAGCCCCGTTAAAGCCCCTCACCAGAGACTGGAACTTGACCCGGGGTGATTGTGGGACATGATCGCTGTAGACGATCATGGGAAGGGTGAGAGATCCTCGTAACCATTGACGCTTGGTATGTCGGAATCTTCAATTGCTTGGCAAAACTTCTGCTCGTTATTTGCTGGGGAAAGTTTAGTCGGGGCAACGTTCTGCATTGTCGTCGGAGAAATGCTTCCATAAATCGACATTGATGATTGCTTAACATACATTCTTCTACATCTACGTAGGGCCGTGCAAGCCACCCTACGAGTGTCTCATAGGGGGTGAGTTTTCACCAACATGAACTACACCATATCCTACTAATCTTATTGAAACTTAAATTATCGATGCATTAGCAAAAACAATATGCATTATTTTATATGCTGTTAATTCCGTAGAAAGTACCAGCATTATTGTATTTTGCAAATATATAAATACCCAGAGGTGCAATAGTTGTACAGAAAGCTTGCAAAACGTGCAACTAATGAAGACTAAGACTAAACGAATGAAGATAAATGCACTAGGGAGTTGGTAAAAAAATTAACCACTTTATCTATAAAAATTCTAATTATAAAGTCTTAGTGGCAGCTATTATTCTCTGTTGTCGTTTGTGAAAAAATGCGTTATAAACTTTTCCATTTCCCTGATGTCTGTTTCCCTTCTTATACCTTAGTATGTCGAGTTTTATAGAATAATTTTGACGTCGTAAGATGAAAGATGGGCTTGAAATTTGCTGCAAAGATGATGCCTTCATGTTTGCCAACAGTCTGATAGAAATTGCAATCCTATTTGTTATAGTGGTCTTGTAAAACTATTGAAATGATTGTAACGAGCTTTTACGTATCTTCCCGATCATTGTTAATATTACATTTTTGTAGGCAAGCCATAATTTTTGGATGATTGGTTCATATCTGACCGTGACTTGGGACAATAGAGACAGAGTACATTCATTGCGTGGCTCCTCGAGTATGAAGGGGAAAATAATATTCACCGGGCTCTCTGAAAGTCTGCCTGGAAGGACTTCTGGAGTAGGCGGTGAAGTATTTTTTTTATTTTTTCAGACACAAATTAAACTCCTGAAATTGACCTTTTTATCCCCGCAGTATCATGGATTAATCTTGAATAGTTATTTAGCAATCGGTCGTTAGCAATCGATGGCTTATTTATTCGAAATCACTTAACCTAGCATGCACAGAAAGTGTTTATTAGTGATGAACAGACGTGTTATTTTGAACAAAGAGCGAGGGTTTAAAGTTTATGCCCTTACGAATTGAGGATATAGGAAAACCTTCACCGACGGACACTCAAGATGAAAGACAATATTCCAAATTTAGGTTTTCTTGAAACAGTTAGATCGTCAAACTGTATGCGAGCATGTTGGGATTTCTATTAAATAATTCCTTCAATTTTGAGTCAGTGGCCAGTAGATCTACTTCTAGGAGGCGTTGTAATATGGACACTGAAAACATTGATGAGGTGATATAGTATACCATGCACTCTCATGACTGGACTATCATCTGGTAATACCTCCAGCCATGGACCTAATTCATGGGAAATAACCATTGAAACTAGACGTATCAAACATTTTTTGTTCCCTGCTTTCTTCCAGAACTTCGTTTTATCTCAATTTTCTTGGATTGTTGTCTCTAGGCATTGTCTAGGTTGCTGGTTTTATATTAGCATTCTTGTTAAATCATTAGTCTTCTCTACTATGAGAAGATGAACCATGTCAATACTTTTGTACTCTCTCTGGCAGATCTAGCCTTTCCTCAATTGGAGGTTAACTCTTCGTCATTCATAACGTTGCCGTATAATATAACTGCTTACCTCGCGTAGAAGAAGAGGTGAGAGAGAGAAGAAAGTTTATTAGTACTCAGAATTAATAATAACACTTAGTACTCTTCTACAAAATTATTATTGTACGACGCGTTTGACCGATTTGCGGCATTTAAGAAGGTTTGTTGGCCGGGCGGGATATTGGAAAAGCGGTTGGGCTGCGAGACTGATGTGTGGACTTAATTCTGGCATGAGTCATGCCATAATCGTACCGATATTCCGTATTCATTGATAGCATTTGACATTATGTCAAATGTAATGTCAGCATGTCAAATGTCATGACAGCATGTCTGAATTTGCGTAGAATTTTTTTCATTAGGGCTCCATATACGAGTATTTAATAGCATGTTAGAACAAGCTTCACAGATTTTAGATATGTGGCACTGGTTACCTTGAAGTTGTATTGGTTTAAAAAAAATGTTTCAAGCAGAGAAGGGTACTACAGGACGTTTTTTATATCTTTATTCCGAACCGTATTCATTGATAGCATTTGACATTTGCTCCGTTTTCTAAAACTCGTGCTGAGGATTTTTATGAAACATTATTTTTGCCAAAAATAAACCAGGAGTAAAAGCCCTTTTTCTCGGGAGAATTCACTGTGCCGTTAAGAGTAAGGTCAGTGAAGTGGACCAATATAGCGCTGTCGGTGTTGACAATTTCTTTTCCTTTCCGCACTCTTCCATTCTTCATTCCCTCCCACGAGTCAATGGTGAGTGAGGCATTCAATACGGTTCCGGAAATTGAGATTGAAGGCGAGGCATTCGACGCCAATTTGATGAAGTTTTCGACCTTACGACTCGACACCTTGTCTATGGACGAGCTACCATGTTCGAGCTTTCATTCGGTTTCCATAGTCTTGCTGTTTCCTCGGGTGCTGTTATCGCTTGAACGAAAAGTCTGACATGACGGCAGAGAAAATGTTTGCTATGCGCACCTGCAATGCAATGACGCGAATTGGGCATATCCTACCAAGATTCGACAAGTTGAAGAAGTGATATAGGCAATTTAAGTGTGTGTATTATTGATTGCGTGAATGGCCAAAGTGGTTAACTTACGGTAAAAAATGTCAGGGAAATAACTTATATAGAATAATAATATCGAACTTCATAGTAGTTAAAAAAATTACTGATGTTTAGTAAGTTTAAGTTGTGATTGAAATATAGAGGTGATAACGTAACTAGTTGATAGTACTTGCAAATCATGGGAAAAATTTGATTCAATACTTTTGCTTTATATCCATTGAATATGTCGGACAGTGATGATTGAAGACTTATTTCCATAACAAAGTAACGCAAAGACACTTTCGATTTCCACTCGGAAAATATCTTAAGGAACAATCACATTTTACCTTATATAGTGTATAGCTGTTGAAGTTCAATACGAATTGAAATTCTCAAAATTTTCACCGTAACGTCGATTTCCGTTATCGTTTTACAGATACAAGAACTGTCAAAAATTTGTTGGCGATTTACGTGTGATCTTGGATTTAAGTATTGCTCTGAAGTGTGATTAGGATCATTTTGGGATTCATTGTGGTGTAGTTTTTGGCTCGCAGCTAGTGAAAATTCGTGTTGATAACCATGAGAACAAATAGGTAGTAACTACCACAAGCGTTATTTTAGGAGCTGAGTCTATATATTCTGGAATGGAGTCTCATAATGAAGGATCGTAGTTAAATATAGATTACTTTATATTCATTATGGTATTACATTAAAAAAGGCATATTTTTTAAATGCTGGAGAACAATGTTTTTGTACTGTACCATATGAAATATTTTCTTTGGTCCAAGATCTCTTAGTCAACATTTAGAACTTATTTACTCTATTGTTTCATCAGAATGTCGTGAATATATCTATCTCACAGTTTTCACGTGAAATTTGTTTTCTTATTTATATTAATTAGTTTTTAAAACTTTTTATTGGCAGTACTTATCTGAGAGTTGTCTAACTTGTATAATTTCGTGGTAATGAGTGGCTAAAAATTGTTTATCCATCACTGTGCTATGTCTGAATTTGCGTAGAATTTTTTTCATTAGGGCTCCATATACGAGTATTTAATAGCATGTTAGAACAAGCTTCACAGATTTTGGATGTGTGGCACTGGTTACCTTGAAGTTGTATTGGTTTAAAAAAATGTTTCAAGCAGAGAAGGGTACTACAGGACGTTTTTTATCCTAGGGACACCAAGTCCTGTCCCTTCACGGTTCGAGGGAATAAAGTGATCAGGGCTCTATAATTCACAGACGACGACAAGATTCCCTGGATTGCGGTGGTCGCCTGAGTGCTTTCCCAGGGTCAGCGCCCGCCAATAAGACACAATCCCTGATAACGTCCCACCTCACGCTCGCGCTGTCCCTGAGGGAGAAAAAGATGGACCCTCGAAGAAACTGCTTTACTCTTTCAAAGACTCGGCACCACTGTCCACGCGAGGGGCACCATGGGAAGGGATGTTGGCCGCGGCACGGCGCGCCGCGGTGGTTAGACTCTGGTCAAGCGATTTGAAGGGACTGGTACGGATGTACAACTGCGACTGGCTTGTCGCCGATTTGTCGCGCATTTGCGGCCGATTAATTCTACCACGATTGACTTTGTTATGCCACACATAGTTTAGTACACGAATGACAATTTTTTCTCCATATTAAGACCAATGTGGACTACAGATCTGAGACACCAAATAAACCCAAAGAAACTTTGGTGATGAAAGAGCTACGGTAAGACTGTTACAAAAGTGGAGTGAAACTGAATTGGCGGGGAATTCGGTCTCATCTTGTGGAGCTGAGTATATTAAAAATGTATTCTCTCAATTAAAAGTTAAAGTAATATTTTTGTTTCCAAAACGCGATAAATATAAAAATTCATAAAGAAAATTTTGTTTCTATGGTCATAAATCTCAACGATTATCAATTTTCCATTTCAAGTCATAGGAAAAGGGAGGAGGCAGTAGAAAGAGAACTTAAAATTTCAGTTTAATCAATCGTTTTAAATAAGTGAACATACGAGTATACTTTGTTTAACCGTGGACGCGCAGAAATGTTCAAGTGAATTAAAAAACATAATTATTATTTAAAAAACGTGGTCTGCGTCGGACCAGACGGTGGAAGTTATACTTCTTTGGCCGGTCGCACACACCCGCTCACACACACAGGCAGACAGGATATATAAATGAAATAAAAGACATTTTTTCTCTATTATTCAATATATTTCTCTTCGATATATTGTTATGAGTGATTTAATTTTTATAATATACACCTATATATTATCTGTCATATACACCTATATACTATATGTACGTTTTTGTATGGTTTTTTGTACGTTCGAACTTTGAAAAGAAGTTTTGTTTTAAAAAAAATCGCCCCAACCGGGAATCGAACATGGGACTCTTAGGTGAAAGTCGAGTGCGCTACCGACTCACCCATCGATGCTCTTGTTCCAAGTTCGAACGTACAAAAAACCATACAAAAACGTACAATTGTGGATTTTTCTCACCCAAAAAAGAGCGTGACGCGGTTTCTCGACCAACATCCCATCCCAAAAGTCTCCAACGGGCGCAAAGAAGTATAACTTCAATAACGCGAAATTCTAAGTTGTGATTGTTTGGATTGTTACTGTGCCTTTCTAAGATTTAATGGAGCACATTGCAAAACAGCCAAATGCCACAGTAAAGCTAGATCTTCAGAGTAGTAGCTACGTGCCATTCAACTTCAAATACAAATTCTTCCAATATCACTCCATGGCATTCAAGAATCTTAACTTTTTAATTAAAGCCATAGCAGCTGATATAGACAACTCTCACTGATGGATGAATTTTAGCTATGGTCCATGAGTAATATCAGTAAATATCGTGGCATTACAATATTATTACAAAAATATCTTATTTTTTCTTCGCTTGAAGTGATTTTCATACTTATCTTGGCCTCAAACAATCGCATTAAAGTGCAAGGTACGTAAAATTAATACTTCCCCGAAAATTTGTGGCTTTTAGTGTAGCCTCTAAAACATTTATTGTGACAGGTCGTATTAAATTGGAAATAAACCAGTTACTAGGTGCCGTAAATTGTAAAGCAAATTAGTTTAATTTAGAAAAAAATGCTTCTTGAAAACGCTATTAAATGTGTTGTTGCTCTTTGTCATAGCGTTAACAGAAATATTGTTTCTTGCATATCCCTGGAAGTAATTCGTTAATCCTCAAAAAAATATAAAAGCGCACAAAATCATTTTATGTATCTTCAGCTTATTTATTAAGATGTCAAAATTTAGTGAGGTTTATGTCGACTATAGGCATTCGTGAGACATCTTAGCAAAATGGCCAGATAGGAATTGTACCACCCACGGCAAAGAGAGACTATGTGCGACACCTCAACTGCAATATTAAGACCAAGCGACCAATTGTAACAAATGGGAAATATTTCTGTTACCATACGGTAAGCCACCTATTGGTAACCAACTTGGAAAACGTTCCGTATTGTTCACCTGGAACACTCCCGTCTATGTTGGATTGGATAACTCGTCTGTCCCTTATCATTCCCAAATGACACCGGGAAAGGTATTTTCTTCCGAGACATTTTTTTAAATTGGTTCTTAGAATCAAGCGAGTAAAGATAAGAGGTGGTGCATGATGATTAACGGAAGTTTGGGGAACTTTAATTAAGAGAGAGCGATTGGTATATACGAGCCTGCCTGCTGACTCAGCTTCTGCGCGAAATTGAAAATCCCAGAGCCGCCATGAACGTGTGGGTTGTGCGTAATTCCGGATCAATCATCCGCAAAACTTTCAACCCAGTTTTTCACACTAATCTTGGCACTAATATGACAATTAATACGTCATTATATATGTCCGCAATTAAATAACCGGTTTCCCTACGCTAAAAGTGCGAGAGAGCTTCAGGGAAAATCTTCAACCGTAGATTCGTTATTTGATAAAGATGGCAAACTTGTCACCGAAAATATTGACAAAGCTAACACGTTAAATTCCCACTTCAAAACTGTATTCACCACAGACGATACTGCATGTAATTTTGAAATACAATTCACTGAGGAACCGATGAAAGAAATCACTATTCAACGTGATGGGATAACTAAACAGCTGCAGTCGATAAAAAATAGTAAATCTCCGGGTTCAGAGGGAATACCCGCGCGTGTCCTCAAGGAGTTAGCGCCACAGATCGCACCGTTCTTAGACATAATATTCAAGAAGTCATTGTCTGAAGGAAAGATACCATTAGACTGGAAAATTGCAAACGTTACACCGATATTCAAAAAGGGAAACAGACACGACCCAGGGAACTATCGACCAATTTCATTAACGTCGATTATAGGCAAGATACTCGAACATATCGTCGTTAGCAATATCATGACGTTCCTGGACAGTCGTAACGTCCTCCATGGCTGTCAGCACGGCTTCCGGAAAGGTAGATCATGTGAAACACAACTCGCGCTCTTTCTTCATGACGTTCTCAAATCTGGTGAATCGAAAAGACAAGTTGACGCATTATTTCTAGATTTTAAGAAAGCTTTCGACGCGGTACCTCATAACAAACTTTTATACAAATTACAGTCATGCGGCCTAAACGAAACAGTAGTAAACTGGATACGCGACTTTCTGAGTGATCGTAAGCAAAAGGTAGTTCTTGACGGAATTAGCTCTGATGTCGTTAAATTGACATCAGGTGTCCCGCAAGGAGGCGTGATCGGACCCCTTTTGTTCATTATATACATAAATGATCTATGCTCTCGAATTAGCAGTAAAATACGTTTATTTGCCGACGACGCTGTCATCTATCGTGAAATTAATGATCACTCTGACTTTGAAACCTTATCATCGGATTTAAACAACGTTCATGAGTGGAGCCAAGAGTGGGGACTCGAACTTAATCTAAGCAAATGCACGGCGGTACAATTCTTGCGGAGGTCGTCCAACTATTCCCATGTATATGCTGTGGATGGTGTTAACATAAAGGTGACAGATGAAGTGAAGTATCTAGGAGTTACGATAACTTCGGACCTATCGTGGGGAGCACATATAAGAAATATTTGTGGCAGAGCTCTGAAGAAGCTAGTATTCGTCAAGCGTATTGTGGGAAGATTTTCGGATGAAAAAGTAAAAGAGAGGTGCTATTTCGCACTCGTCCGGCCACACCTTGAATATGCAGCGAGCATATGGGATCCGGTGCAGAAAGACTTAGTCCGGGAACTTAATAAAATACAAAGGAAAGCTGCGCGATTCGTCAAAAACAGCTACGGGCGTACAGACAGCGTTACCCAGATGTTAAACGAATTAGGCTGGGAGCCGCTAGAGACTCGGAGGCTGCGCGCTAGGCTTAGATTACTTGAACAATTGAGAATAGATATCTTTCAGAGCGACACGGAGAACATCATATTAGAACCCCACTACATTTCCAGGTCCGACAGAAACGATAAATTGAGAGAGATATTTTGCCGAACGGATAGGTATGGGAATTCGTTTTTCTCCCGAACAATAAGGGACTATAATAAATGCTAGGCGTAATTTCATTAGAGCGTTTCCTTTTTATCTTTAAACGGCTGGTGTCCTAACACCCCCCGCCACACGCCTATTGAGGCGGCTTGCGGGGTAATATGTAGATGTAGATGAAAAGTTCTAATTTACTTTCGTATCTCGGTGAACGTTTTTTAATTTGGTAGTACATCATCTACCTTGAAATTCATTACTGAAATGATATTAAGTTTGTGAAAATAAAGTTATTGTAACGTATGTTAGGTTATTTGAACTAATCAATGTATGTGGCACAGTTTTATAATCTGTTTTATAAGGTAACTTGGGCTGAGCATAAGAAATTAGAAAGGAATCGGTTGTAGGCTTGATTTTGTTGAAGGTATCCGTTGCGGAAGAATTTAAATATTTTAGTTAACTCCACTTATTGTTTATTATCACATAAATAATAAATTAGTGATGATAAATAATTAGTGGAGTTCATTAAGTTATTTTTATTCTTACATAAGAAATTAGGTTAAAAAATAATGATTGTTACTACTCAAGAGTCAAGGAAAATATCTGTAACGCAGATGTATTAGTTTTTTGCAGGATCCAGTTTAAAAAAAAATCATTATTCATATGAGTTCGAATCAATTGGACTTCCATTAACTTCTACTGTGTTAACTTCTACGTTCTCACGGTATTTACAGTCAATGGTGTTAAAGAATACGGTGGATGTAGGAAAAACAATTGGGATTGGAATTTATTTATCAAGCGAGAAAGTAAAACCGTGTCCCTTTCTGCGTCAACCTCAAGAATTATGTCGTGAAGTACATGGCATTATTCGAGGCACCTTGGTGGGAATCTCTTTTTGCTTCGAGAGCCTAATCGTTGTTGCAATTGTGTTATCCTATGGCGATCCCTTGCTCTGGGCAGTATTCCTTCGTTTCATAAATGAACTGATTTTTTAGGTTTTAAGTTTGCTGAATTAAGGTGTTACTACCCAGGGAGCTTAATGAATTTGGCAGCATTATAAAGAAAAACGTTAGTCTTTCTCATTACAAAAAAATATCAACTTACCGCACTACTAAATGTAGTTACCCCGTTTTCAATAGGATTTGGACCGGCGGTACGCGTCAGAAACAAACTATAAAAATCTAGCAAGTTTGGAGGCAAATACCGCGTCATAAGTGATACGATGAGGATCAGAAATGAAACATTTCGCATGTATTCTCAAAAATGTTTTAGTAAATTTCTCTCTAACATATCCGCGACGACTGGGTAGATATTCCATTTCTTCTTCCGGGATATCAGTCGCGTCCATACTTTTAGGAATACGTTTCTCCTCCCGTTCTGGAGGCTTCTTCAGGCCTAAGGTCGGTGTCGTACTGTCGAAGATCTTTGACCTGAATACGCCTCCATTACGGGAGGGGAAACGTTGTCCTATAAACAACGACGCGGCTGATTTCCCGGAAGAAGAAATGGAACAATGTTTTAATAATTTTTTACTCACCATAATTCTCATGTAGATTCACAAAATTCTTCGCTTGAGAAAGCATTTTCAGCGAGCGTAGTATAAAACAAATTAGACTAGTACAAGTGTTAACCCCGAAGATTCTCGCGAATTTGAGTGGAATTTGTACATAACGAAGGTATAACATGTGAAATTTTCCACAAAAATAAAATTTACTCCCAAACCGGGTTCCAATATAGATACATCATCTTCAGGTCCTGAAGATGATCTATCAGGACCTGAAAGTGATGTATCAGGACCTGAAGATGATGTACCGGGACTTGAAGATGGTGTATCAACGATATCAACATTATTCGGGTGACGTCTGTGTACGTTGTTAAGGATCACAACAGTTTCGTCAGCTATCCTGCTGGCGTCCTCCAGGGAAGGAAATTAAACTTTATTTTTGTGGAAAAGTTCACGTGTTATTTCTTCATCAACAAGTTTTAGTCTATAATTTGTTAACTTAGCTGATTGCTGATAATTTAAATTATAATATCTGGAGGCCAACCTTCGATTGGATTGTAATTTTAAATCAGGCGAGTTAATGAAGAAATCACATGTTCTGAGCAAATTGGTGTTTAGAACGTCGTCGAAAATCATCTAGTTGCATGACCGCTAAACAATCACTTCTCTGGCTCATAAATAAACAAATTTGTAATCGTAAAACCTCAACATGATGATGCAAAATGGTGGTGGCATTTGATGATTACCTCGAAAAGGGTGATTAAAAAGCCTGATAGAAAAGCTGGCGAGTTTATTTGAATCCATGGCAACGGTATAACAAAAATGGAGTAGCCTTTTTAAATGTCAAAAATACAAATTACTTTTGCTCATTTTCTTGTAAAAAAGAGTTTACTAGATCTTTCAAAACCTAGGTAAATCGCTTTTTCGTACCCTAAAGTAGTAAAATTTGTGATTTCCATCAAATCGTTAGGGTCGTTCTCGAAACAAAATTTACATACGAACATATTCATATACATATATACGAAGATTGCTCGCTTAATATAATAGGAAAGAAGAAAGTTTTTACGTCGTTAAAATCTGCATTTTTTCATGCTTCTTACAAATGGCTGAATTTTTAATTAGGACTGGAATACGGCCTCTTATTCGAGTGGCGAAGAATCTCGCTTGCCCTTGAAGGAGGCCGCTTGTGCTCTGAAGTCACCGAAGTGTGCTCGGCTGCTGCTGCTGTCACGCGCAGGCCACCTCGCGGCGTCGTTGTGTTTCCCCCGGTGGCATCATCTGCCGACCGCGAAAGTGGGGCGCGCTGGTAGGCTGCTGTCAGAAGAGCGGGAGTGATGAGGTTCCTCTCTCCTCCGAGCTCATCTTCCCTTTCCTCCTTGCAAATGACAGCCTCAACTTTGCTCTTCGCTTGGGGTCGAGACGCGCCACCGAATTTCGCTTAGAAGGGCGTTTTCCTAGACCCTTTTCTATTTGAAATGGAAGACTTCGGTCAGTCATTTCCCTGGGACAAAATATTACATCTACATACTACCCCGCAAGCCGCCTCAATAGGCGTGTGGCGGGGGGTGTTAGGACACCAGCCGTTTACATATAAAAAGGAAACGCTCTAATGAAATTACGCCTTGCATTTATTAAAGTTCCTTATTGTTCGGGGGAAAAACGAATTCCCATACCTATCCGTTCGGCAAAATATCTCTCTTAATTTATCGTTTCTGTCGGACCTGGAAATAAAGTGGGGTTCTAATATGATGTTCTCCGTGTCGCTGTTAAAGATATCTATTCTTAATTGCTCAAGTAATCTAAGCCTTTTACATATAAAAAGGAAACGCTCTAATGAAATTACACCTTGCATTTATTAAACTCCCTTATTGTTTGGGGAAAAAACGAATTCCCATACCTATCCGTTCGGCAATATTACTTTGGGGAAAACTAAAATAATCAGGACCTTTTCTTTGGAACAGCTTTATTTCAACTGACAAACATAGGTACAAGCCACTGACGTTTTTAGGGTAGGTATCAAACAAAAGACAAGCGATTTGTTGGAAATTGTCGTCACATCCCAACGCTCCGCCTCAATTACTGAATCATAAAACCGAAATTGACGCAAATGCAAAGAATTCTCAGCGTATTGTATTTAAATTGAAGAATGGATTTTGTGAGAATATGTGGCTTTTGTTTCTTACTTTGTACATATTCAATGGATATCACATTTCTAACAAAAAGATCTTTAACAATATGATACCTTATGTCAGCACACTTCATTCTCACATTTTGCTTAACAGAAATAATTGCTTGAATGCATGCTTGATTGTCTTCATAAATTATGATAGGATATGAAGGGTTTATTAATCAATCCCTTGAAATTGAATTTAACCAGAGGAGTTCATAACACACCTCAGTTAATTACACAAGTTATGCTTCCAGAGTAGACCGTGCTGCAATCGTCTGCTTTTTGATATTCCAACTACATAATAAGAACTTTTTTTTGTAGATTTTCGCAGCTCATTGTTTATGGTATTCAGGCTTTTGGTTCTGCGTTTAATTATTTAGAAAGCAGTTACTTTCCGCGGCTCATAAGGGAGGCGATTGAAATAGAAAAAAGACCAAATAATATCAATATAGAGGATAGTTTTGACTCCGTTATACATGGAAGAGACTTCTTCGAAATTTAATTTTTACTTCTCAAAATCATCAACTGCTGGAATTGTTTATTTATTTTTTTAAAACGATCATTGTTGTTCTTAAAAGCCCGACAAAGCCGGTAGAATAGCATGGCAAAACTGTTGCCTAATAATAAATAATTAATCGCAGAACCAAAAGCCTGAATACCATACATAATAAGAAAACTATACAATTCAAACTGATAGCCTGAAATGAGACGCTCCGCCGAATTTCACCTCTGGACCGCTTTAAGTCTCTTTCAATGGTGGAATAGGCCGTGTTCCCCGCAGTCTGAAGGACTGGAGGGAGTAAAAAATGAATAAAGGAAAATGGTATGGCCTTGCTCCTTAGAGAACCGTTATGGGCATTTATAACTTAAGTGCCATCCACATTCCTCTTTGCATTCATAGTAATGTCTTCAAAATTGCTGATGTAATGGTTTAAGTTTAATTAATGAGTGTAATAGCTGTTACCTAAGGCTTCGTTTGCCATATTAAAGACTGGCACTAAGGCTGATTTTGAGAATAGCGTTCTATTAAGCAGGAACGTGAACTCTGATGAAAAAAAGACAGGAATTGGCTGCAGGCGTTGATATGTGGGTGTGAAGGAGAAGATAAAAAGTGCGGTGGACAAACAAGAAAGTGCTCAGTGCAACGTGGTTAAGAAGCTTTAGTGAGGGAAAGTACAACTCAGCGATCGAAAACGCTAAAATTTTGCTCGAATGTAAGTCGAGACCCAATACCTCCGACATGAAACCGTGAGCAACAATTCTTAATAGTTGTTTTTACTCCATTTTTTCACATTTTACTCCAATAAATAAAGCAAAAAATTGGGTCAATTGTTTATTCTTTATTTTTAAATTACTCGTATAATATATGAGGTTGCAATGTTTAATACTGGTTGGTTGAATATACATATGTAGTTTTTAGTTCTTGCAGTTGGTTTTCTTATTCCCTTCACCATCAGTTTACCAAAAACAACACTTTCAGATCCAAAGTTGTCTATTTTTTCTTATGTCTACAAGAGGAATTTCCTTATCAACCTGAAAAAACATGCTCTATACTGATTTTCACGCCTGTGTTGTGAAAGCTCAGGATACCACCATAACCGCTTCATGTGTGGAATAGTTCAGGAAGGATCAGCACCTAGTGATCGCAAGCATTTAAATCATATTAAAAAGTTTTTTTAATCAAGAGAACTTTTAATATCACTAAGTGATGAGTTCTGTGTAGCAATGGGAATTTAGAAAAATATTGGTAATACACAATGGTTAACCTCCTCAGTCCCGACAATCGATTGAAAAATTTCATTTAATTTTTTTTACGTTTATTGAGTTGTTATGAGATGAAATTATGCACAATATTGTAAAACAAAATATAGGGGGGTTTATTAGAATTTTAGAGCATGTAGCATATGTGCTACATCAGGACTCAAGTAGGACATTTATTTATGTATGGTTCCATACGAAGCCATTGCTATTTTTTTATTTAGGATTTTAAACGGGAAAATAAATGACAAATGAATACCAAATACTTAGAAAATATGAAATATTTATTATACCTTGTCAAATATTAGAAAAAAGATAATTTTTACTTAAGTTATACAAGCTATAGCAACAATTATTTCTTGTGAAATGTTAAGAAACAGTTTCTTTTTTCCGTGAAACACAAAAAACTTGGCATTTTGTAATTGTACAAAAGTAAACCCTTTACATCCTGGCAGTCTGCACCTTGATCTACACTTTTGATGTTTACTCATCATTTCTGGCAGATGCATGGCCTCAGCCATCCTAGTCTGAATTGGTGGCACAACAGCTGGAACCCTACGACGTTTTAATTCTGGAGAGTTCCATTATCATCTTCCATCTCTTTATCTTCCCAGTAATCCTCTTCATCACTTTCTTTATCATCCTGCTTCTGCTCCTCCGAAAAATGAATTAAATTTTTAACAATATCCAATCTAAATTGGCAGTATGTCAGAATATCTTTCTTTGCCCAAAATTCTTCACAAGCAGTTTGGCGATACTCAAGCCAAGCTCCTGCAATGGCGAAGTAAAGAAAATGGTGAATAACCCTAATTGTCCACTTCTTTGTCCTACCCCTCATGGAGTACTTGCCAAGAACTCGATCAAAGAGGTCCACAACTCCCATATTAATATTGTAGTTTTTTGGACATTTTAGATAGCTATTTTTTCTTTGTATTTTTTTAGCATAGACTTGGCACTATTATTGGTGGGTCGCATTTTATGTTATCCCCAGAAAACGACCGACAGACCTTTCAAATATGATCAAATTAATTCAACCTGATAAATACCAAAATGTGGGATATGTAATTTTATTTTCCATGTTTCAGATTAGCAAAATTTTAAATTTTACTCAGGTGTCTTCCATGCTCAAGAATTAGTGTCAATGAGGCAATGGGAAAAGTTTTTATATTTCAATATTATTCCAATCGTAATAAATAAACCAATTTAAATACTCCGTCAATCCAATTGGGATGTTATATCCTACATTGTTCACAGAGAATATAGTTTGGTTCGTGTCGGAAATTCCGTAGCATAATGCGCACGTATGGATATAGAATATAATAGTTTATACTCCCGTAAAAGACAGAATTTCAAAATATCTTCGCCTTTTATATCGAAGTTGATTGAATTATCGTTCATTGTACCCTGTGTAACTTAATGTATCGCACACACGCTTTTACAGTAAATTGGAAAGATATTTTGTATTCTATGAATTATGTTCAACGTTATATCCCCCTAGATGTATCTTAATGAGTGCCGTCCGCTAGTATAAAACTACAGTGACATAAAAATTAATTAAAATGGAATTTTTATTTGTTAATATTGTAATAGTCTAATTTCACATACCTGACAGTCAACAGCTATAATCACTGGCAGGTGTAGTTCACTAATAAGTCGATCTTTTCGACACACCTGTTGGGATATAGGTAGTAGACAAATTCCGTTGTCTCTGGCTTCGTGACTTCGTGGAATTTGATTAGCATTGTAAAATGATAAATAACTTCATATTTATTGCAACAAGACGACCTATTTTTTGACGAAGCTCGTCATCATCAGGTATATTAATAGGAAAATACATAGAATGTATAGTCCCTTAAAATGGGGGGAGGTAGAGGGACTACCTCCCCCAATTTTGAGGGACTATACATTCTATGTATTTTCCTACTAATATACCTAATGATAACGAGCTTCGTCGAAAGAAAGGTCGTCTTGTAGTAATAAATCTACGTGGAAAAACTAAGTTATAATTATCATTTACAAAGTAGTAGACAAATGTAAAAATTAATATTTTTCCTTGACAAAAAACAGTACGGTAGTAATTATGTTGGTGCGGACGCAAAGAGAAATTGTACACGTTTACAGCGATCGCTGGTAATTGGTGAGAAACAGCATTAATGGAAGTGACTTGGTGAAAATTAATAGAACGCCAAAGATGGCTTCTAAATCTTGACACTAAATATTATTTCGAGACACAATGAAGCGACCTGCACGAGATCGTCAGCCCGAGCGGAAATTTAAATAGCGACCTTTTTCTTTAAATTCGAGTTACTCGTTTCAGAGCGTTGATTCAATTTGGCAACAGTGCCGTGGACGTGCGCCTGAGTGGCCCTAATCTGTTAACCCCCTCCTCCAAGTACCTTCCATTTTGAAGAGGTATACCTCCTCCTCCACCCCTCCTATATCTCTCCCTTTGTAACTCTACCTCCCCCTACCCTTCCCCCCCCCCTCGACTATGCATATGCGGGCTTTGAATCGCTTGCTCTCCAATCGGTGAGCTTTATGTTTTGAGGCCACTGTTGGAGGCAGTGTGCATGAACCCACGAGATATCTCTCCATTGCTCACTCACTCAGTGCCCTACTTTACCCACTCACCCAGTCTTCCCCCTCCCAATTCCCGCCACGAGACGATAAAAACATGTTACTAACGTCTTTCCCCATAAACCCCCTTCCTTTCTTTCCCCGAGAAATATGGAAAAATCTGCCTTTTCTCTCGTTTTTCCACTAAGACCGAGTTCTCTTGAAGAGGCGATCAAGTACTCGGAGCATTGCTCGCTCCGCGCGTACCCACTTTGTGAATTGTACCGGTTTGCGCCAGGCATTAGAAAAGTAAAAATAGTTTTCTTTTTTCCTTCCGTAAAGAAAACATGGAGAGAGAGAGAGTTTCGGGCATGGTAACTGCAATGATTGTCTTGCACACTTGGCTGAATGAAGTTATCCATAGTGATAAATAGGCTTTGCCATTTGTCCGGGATATTCCCGGTTTGAGGGGCCTGTTTTGGTTACCCGCCCGGTACATAAAATTTGTCTAAGCTGATACTGAAACTTACCGATAGGTCCGCTGTTCAGTGCACGGGGTAATGCACAGCGACATATTTTTGTTGAGAAATTTGCAAATCGGAAACATTATATCAAATATATAACACACCCTCTAAGGTTCCAGTTTGACTATTGGGAGTTTATCTCTCAGTTGAAAAGAACGACCCCTGTCATAGAAGCCGAACGGAGCAACTTAATTTTTCATCTTTTCCCGGGGGGCCCAGAGGAATTAATTTTTATCTCCAACTTCAACTCTGTATAATTATCCTACCGGTATTTCCTTGTACCTCGAATCCGGTCATTCCAGCCGTCTCTGCATCCGTATGTTAAAAGAATATCTATTTACCAACCCATCTCGACGGGTCAAAATTCGAAATGCTTTAGTTCTGTATCTTTAGTTCTTCCCTTCTTTCTTCCTGACCGGATAACATTTTGATCGCCATTTTCGTCATTTAAGAGTTAGGTTATTTTCTTATAAACAAATATTTTTATTCAATTACCTACTTTGAGAAAAAAATATGTCCAAATTATATCCCTCTTTTTACTTTTTGGATCTACAAATTTACTTTTCCTAGCCAGAATTTAAGAGTGACATTTTTCTCATGGGGGGATTGGTAGGCCATAAAGTTGAGCTGCCTACTGTTGACCCAGGGGCCTGGATTTATGCCCTAGGGGATTTCTCAAGGTTATCTCCTGATTTCCAACACCTGTATGTTTTTCAGGATGCAATGACTTATTAAGAAACTGAGGCTACCTTATTGAAGAATCCAAGATAACAATCTTGTCATGCTCTCGCTCGTACTGTATATTTCATCGTCTGTTATTCCTTACCTACCCTGGTGCATCACATCACCATGCAAAAACTGCAGGAACTCACATCGTAATATACGTGAAAATACGGATTTAATTTGTTCTTTTTCTTCTATTTAAATATTTTTCTTCTATTTAAATATTTTCCTTAATTAAAACACTTCCCGTATTTAATATTGAAGTGGATACTGTTGATCAGATATGCAATATAGTTTGAAATAATGACGTACGATTAATAAATCTCTATTGCATCAAATAAAATCCAATACCGTGCCGAGATGTAGCTTAAAACTTCAGGTAAATTCACAAATCCTTATAGGTCGGAAATTTTAATTCCGGTAATGATCAATATCGGAAAAACGCCTTTGTCTTATATTCATTCCACATTTACAGAAATGGGTTTATCACGAATTTTGCTTTTTACTTTATCGTGAAGGGGACCATAACAAATGATCGTTTGCAAATCATCTCTTAAAGATTCCAAAAATTGCCAGAGATATAGGAGTCTGAAGTCGAATGGACGGGCAACCTTCCCATGACGGCCGTGACGTCATTTCATCCTTCGCTTCTTACCTCTCCTTCCCGATACATTCTAAAAGATGCCTTAAAAAGGCTTTTGTGAAGATGTCCACTTCTGCCGGAAATACAACAGCATAAAGATTTAGAAAATGCTTTGAAAAAATATCCGTCTTCACCGGGAATCGAACCACGAGCCTTTGATTGAAGGATGAAATGAAGTCAGAGGGCGTTTTGCGGAAACAGAAAAAAATGCAACCTTCTACGATTAGTTATTTGGTTATTAGGCCTTAATGTTTCGAAGCAACTCCGTAAATCTAAATGAAAACCTTTGCAAATTTGATTTCAACAGTAATATCGAAAAAGCCTACGAATGATAATCCCTCATTTGGAAGAATTTTCGATGGTGGCTTTAAAGGAATTTCAAATAGACTAGAGCAGTCTTGAGAATAAGGGTCTCAAGAAGCATGAGCGGCTTTAACTTCGCGGTCGGCAGATGTATCCCTTTGGATTTATGAAGGTATTGGTGGGTGCGAAAATAGTCGCAGCCGAAGGGAAAGGAAAAGGCCGTCCTCTCTGATCGATAGATCTCATCTTCGTCCCTCCCTCTCTGCCCCTACCCCACCCTCTCACCCCCCTCGGGAAGTTACCCTCCCTCTTCCCCAAACCCTTCCCGCCCTCTCCCACCCGCCGACCATTGTTGAGCAAACAGGGTCGTCCGCCCCTTCGAGATCTCTCCAGCGCCCCGCCGTATTTATAGAGGGCGCCAACAGGTACGAGTCGCCCAGATCACTTTGCGGTCTCCGCCCTCCGAATGCTTGTTGAGTCCAACGTATTGTTCGATGGAATGATACTCGGAATTCACACGGTTAAGGGTGATTGGATTTTCTGATTGGAAATATTGAAGAAATAGATAGTCTCCCATTGTAATGTCGCAGATTTGCTTCTGTCAATGAAACGTTTCCCACTCTATACAAGTAGCCTTGGAACGATAGAAAACATGGAGTTCTTACGTAAACGCTTTTTAAGGTAGTTTGAGCGAAAAATCACTTCACCTAGAATTTGATGAATTTCACCTCATTTTAAAGAAAAAATTCTAATATTTCCAATGATATCAAAATATTAACCCTTTGCTGAACTACGTGCAATTTGCCTGAAAATATGAGCTGTTTCACGTGGTATAGATTATGGCCTTGCGCACCAGAGGGAGAATAATTAATAATTAGGAATGTATAACACTTGAAAATTGAAGTGTTGCATGTAGAAAAGAAAGGATACAAAATAGACGCATTGGAGCAGTTGGAGAAATTTTAAATTGTGTACGCTCCAAGCAGAATATTGTTAAGTACTTTTTTTTACAACTCCCACTCACCCCTCCTTAATCTCCAATTCCCTTCCTCCCAAACCTCCTATTCATCCTAACAACCCAGATAGAAAAAACCACTCCCCTTCACTCCACCTTGACAGCCAAACATGTATAGGGTATTATGGTTTGTTTTGTTAAGGATTTTTTGTTATGGTTTATTTTATATGGTTTGTTTTGTATGATAACTCCTCCCTCCACATTCCTTCACCTCAGAAGAGTGCTCCCTACAGGAAATATATTCCCCCCCATTTTCCTCAAGCACGCGATACCTCCCTCACCCAATCCCAAAATCCTCCCCCCCCCCTACCTTCCTTCTCTCCAACCCTCCCCCCCCCCCTACCTGAGGGCAGTATATAACCACGAGTATTTTGTAGAGTCTTCACCTGAAGATGGCGTTATAGTACGTCGAAACCCGGGTCGTGCAAATAAAATTATCATCGTGGAAACACAAAGTAGAATGTAGCAATTGTTATCCTGCACGTGACACTGAAGTGACTGAGGAGAATGATGAGAACTAAGACATAACAAAACTATGAGTCAAATAAAATTAAAGGCTTGTTGTTAAAATAAAATTCATGTAATAACTCACTTTGTTTCAATGTTTTTCATTGAAAAATCAAAAACCCTTTCCAAAGATATCTTAAAATGAGGAAAAATTTTGCGCGTAAAGTTAAAGAGCGTTAAAATAAATGTAGGTAAAATATCACCAATTGTTTTGAGAAAATATTTACTAAAACACACTCTTAACAAGAACTATTAATCCAAAAATATTAAAACAGTTATAAACAATCGTATAGGACTAAAACAAACATCATCCTTGGGACGGGTCTAATTGACCCAGCGCGAGTACTCACGTTACAAAAAAGGCGCGAGTATAGTTTGTATGTTTTCTCAGCTATTTATGAAAATTAACCAATTGCCGCAGTAGCTTTTACAGAAGCAGAAAAAAACCTGCTGTTCTGAAGGCTTTTTAGCCGTACGTCGTGAAAAAATGAGGCAAGTTAGAAACTTATGAAGATTTCCTTATTTAATTGCTGAGAATCTTGTTCACATATAACTATATTTTTGCGTCGTTAATATTACTTATTTATTTCACACTTCTCACAGACGCTGAAATTAAAGTATAAAATTCGAAAATGGTCTCCATTATGACCAGGGAAATATCTCGTTCAAAATACCTTATATGAACTTTTACTTGTATTGGAAGAAGTAGTTTCAATATTCAATCCGCTTAAAAAATAAGGCTTTTAAAGTTCTTTTGGAACAATTAATTTGGATATTATTCTCCTTATACCTTTGTTTTAAACTTTAAAAAATCACTACAAAAATGTCCAAGCAAATATTAATTGGAAACAATAAAAAATTTATAGTTTAAATATTCCCTTATAGGTGCTGTATTTCATGTTTTTTTCATTATGGAGTTCTAAATTTAAATGAGGAAATGTTTCAAAAAGAGTAATAAAAGATTAAAAACCAATAGATTTCATGAAATATATAAAATCCAACATTAAAAGTAGAAGTATTAACGGGCAACGGCCTGCCACGATGGAAACCCCGGTTTCCGATCAGTCACCGAAGTTAAGCATCGTTGGGCTTGGCTCGGGTTTAGAGGGGTGATCCTCCGATTCGTCCGAGTGCTGTTGCCCCTGTCTGCGCGTGGCAGACAGTAAGTGCGAAATGACCTTAGCCGTCGAAGCACGTTAAGCAAAAATACTACTTCTAGAAGTATAAACTAATATTCTGCCATTACTAGCACATATCCCTGGTGTGTTCCAGGGGTCGATATTTGCATACCGGTAAAACAGTTTTTTCTAAACCTTATACATTAAAAATTCAAAAAAACAGTAAGATTCGTGTACATAAGTGATGAAGCGGTTTTCCAGATGTAATGCATTCCCAGATACTGAAGGGATACTTTCATCTGAAGACCATTCACTCAACGTCGTCACATAAATGGTCACCAACGGTCATTTGCTGCTTCTAGGCATCGGTTTAATAATTTTATGCTCTACTCAATCCTCTTTATTTCATAAATTGATTGCTATGCCTGCGTTAAACTGCATTCTTTCACTTTCCTCGTCCGAGTTCTATTCGTCGTGTGAATGGGGCTTATGATCACTTCGTGAAATCCTGCTGCGGAGAAGGTTTCCAACTGCTTATAAAACCAGCGAGTGCCGTAACTGTGGCAACCCGTTCGAGAGGATTTTATTACAAGCAACGTTGAATTAGAGTGACTCTCAAGATTTTACTTCACCGCAGTAATATCCAGTCGAGGTATAAAATGTGTTAGGCTTAGAAAGGCTCAAAATGTATTTAGTTAAGATGTGATCCTTGAGTATTTCTTATGCAACTTTGAAAGCATATGTTCAAAAAATATTATAAAAATAAAGTAATCACACAATTTCGTGGAGTTCTGTTAAAATGGGACTTCTCCGAGTTATCGCTGACTGACCAGGCTTAATCACATAATGTTATAATAATTGTTGATAACGTTCATACCTCCTCCGAAGAACTTTCTAGATCGTGCTGAAAACGTCGCGAGACGTAAGACATGGCCAAGGGATTGGTAATGTCGGCTGTAGCTGATTGGGATACCTGTTTTCAATATTGGTGTTTTAATTTTTTAACTCCGCAAGGAGTAGACACTTATCATCTGGGATTGAAAAATACTCTCAATTTTTCTCCATCTTACTTGCGAATTATTCAGCACTGGCGATTTTTTTTCATATCTCGTCTACGCTTTCATTGAAGCCATTCTCTTCGAATCCTCTGATCTATTGTGCTCAACCTGGTTTTGAGAAAATTTCGAGGAATGTGTTCTTGCACTTTGCCTCATCGGAGTATCGTAATGGGGCAAGAATATATGACGATAAAGAGTTTTAACTCCTGAGAAGCAAAAATTGGGTCGACTCAAGTAGAATGGGTGCTCAGTTCTTACTATATTATGCCTTGTTTTTCAGCGGGGAACGGATCTCTATAATTCGGTGTTTCTTTCCAATTATTCTTTTACTTGTAAAGTAAAATTTTCAATTATCCTTGAGAGCATTGCAACACTAGCTTGTCTGATAAAGAAGTTTAATATATATTTTAGACCGCTGCCTCTACTACTACACTTTTTAGGAAAACCTAGCATCCCTCCAAAAATTTGCTTAAATGAAGATTGTGTTTTTTTTAATTCAACCTCTAAATAAATGTATTTGTGTACTAATTTAATTTATATCACTGTAAGGACTCTTTATGCCCTTTAAGCTCTTTAATCCCGAGTTAGGCTAATGGAATGAAAACGTTGATATAAGTAGCTTTTAATTTTTCCCTCGACATAAGCAGATATATGTTCGATGTGGACATTTACAGCCTCATCTATCCCTCGTTCTCCGCTGACGTTATCTGCGAGTCGCAGGATGGGGTGGTGCAGGGAATCTGGAGTCTCGCGCTCGGGGATGGGGCCCTTCAACTTCCCTATCGCCGTCTGGACTGCCTTCATTCTCGTCCTAGTTTTTTGTTCCTAGACCAGTCGAGTTTTCTTTTCCATATCGTTTTTTCCCTCATGTAAACACAGGCGCTGGTGTGATTCCGAGGTCGTCCACCTCTCTTCCGTTTCCACTTTCGTCTAGTCATTCGATGGGTATACTTTGAGGGAACAATAAAAAAAAAGGTCATTGACCTCATGTTTCTCGTTTCATCGGTTTTATTATTAAGATCAAAAAACCACTGTTTTTTTAAAAATAGATTTGGGAGCTAAAATGTTGGTGAGAAACAGAATGTGCTGATGAAAAGATTTTAAATTTAAAAATATTAGCCTGTATTATATATTTCTTGAGTGTGTTCTTAACCTTTTTAATTAATTTTATAGGCATATTTTATGGAAGGTTGGTCAATGTTTAAAAAATATGTCAATTTCTTTTCGCCAGCGTTTCGCTATTTAATATTAGCATCATCAGGGATTTAACAACACGATGTTAGGAAACAGTTATTATATTTTATAATAAAATTTATAAAGATGAATTTAAAAATTTAAAGATGAATTTAAAAATTCATCTTTATAGCGCAAAATAAATATCACATTCTCATTAAGAAGATTCAATGAACAGTCAAATTTTTATGAAGACATTACTGCTATAGTTATCACATCGGGCCATGAAGCATGGCCTTACGTATTCAGTATACTGTATTGTTAAAATAATCAAAGCAATTGAGTTAAATATCGTAGCGCTTAATGAAATACCTCATTTTATGAGGCAGGTATATTTCATAGAGAGCTAATGCAGGATTGCATTTGAATGAATTGCTACGTTTGGGTACTGCCTTTCTTCGTGGAGCACACGGGAGCGAATCCAGGTGGTGACCTAATCTTTCAGAAAAATCTCAATACTTACTTGGGTGCCAGGAATAAAGTACACCCAAAGCAGTACTCCGTCCGTCGCATGGGCCATTAAACTGTTGACCCCATCCTTGGTGTCTTTCAAGAAGAGCAGGCTGAGCCGAAGACAAGCTTCTCTCCCTTAAACCTCACATTTTATTTCGGCACAAATGCCTATGCAGTAGTACTTTAGTTTAGCGTGCTTCGACGGCTAAGGTCATCACGCAGTTACACTGTCTACCACCAGCAGACAGGGGTAACAGCACCCGGATGAATCGGAGAATCACCCACCGAATTCAATTCGAACCCAAAAATGCTTAACATCGGTTACTTTCGGCGTGAACAGGTGTTTCCATCGAGGCTTGCTGTCATCCGTCTAATCCCCTTAGGTATCGGGTGGAGATGGTGGCAAAATTGTTGACTTCCCTTCACGTGGGTCTGGGTTTGAATCGAGATTTTAATCGGTATTAAGGATCGGTACTCCACCAAAAAATATCTACCTTCACTGCTCTTTGAACCCGAACCATGGAGGTGATAGGTCAGTACTCCAGCCTCCATACCAACCCGATCACCCTCTTCCAATACCTTGTCTCCTGCTACCCTCTAGTCCTCACGGAAAGTATCCCGGGATCCTTCGCAACACGGCCTTGCGCAGGATCTCAGAGCAGAAAGATGACTATCGGCGTCAGGGATAATCAATAGGCGAGTAGGTACCTACAAAAATTATTGTTTTCCCGGGGGATCCTATTGCATTTGGAAGGGAAAAGGAATGTGAGTAAAATGTTACAGTGTTTCGCACGCAGCCACGAAATACAGTGGGCGGGCACGGTTGCGAAACCTGGGATTTGATCACTCAAGGCGTGATCGGACAAACGTAATTATTTCAAGTGTCCTTATTGACATCTTGGGCAGGAAGCCAGAGCCTCTTTAGTCACCAGAGGACAACAGCAGGTTCAGGCACTGCCACTCTAAGAGCAACCAGCCATCAATCCCCTCCAAGCTCAAGATTTTGCGCCACGTCAAGGCAGAGGTCTTCTCCGAAAAAAAACGGGAATTTCCCTTTGCAAAATCTCAGTTCTCAGGTCAAGTGGACATGTGGATATGTAGAAAGAGTCAAGAGGGTGGAAGTTGTGCATTAGTTTTGATGGATAATTGCAATGAAATGGAGAAAGCCATTGCCATCAACTTCCACCGCTTGCACATTTGTAGTAGGCGCCGATTCGGCTGTAATTTTGTGTTTCTGTCGCACCCGAAATTTTCTGGAGTGTTGTGTGAATTACATTATACGTTTCTTTGATCCAGGATTCGATGGTCTTCATTTTTTGCCTAATTGTGTTGGCAATCACTCTCTTGTTTTGGAGATATTTGCAACATTTTTTATATATATTTCTGAACTTAAATATCTCAGAGTTTTATGCCTTATGACTTCAGTTTATTTCGTGGTCCAATAGATTGATTCACACTTTAAAACCACTCGAGAAAACCCTCGCACGATGTCACTTCGAACAGCGCTGATTTTACGCTGGCGGTCGAACGTGAAACTAGATACGTGGTGGTGGATTGGGGGCTGTCGTGGGGAAGAATAAGGGGTGGTGATAAATCTACTTGAGGGAAATAAATTGAGACGAGAAAATCAGGGCTGCCACCCGACATTGCCAAGAAAACCAATTGCGAGTAAGCTAAACCCGGTATTTCTTTAAAAAGATGGAACGTTTTATAATGGTGAACGGCAAGGATAGGTTACACATTTTCTAGCTTTGGTTTTTGTCTACCCCTATATGTGATTGACAACCATCGCAGACAATGATTTCCCTAAATAGTTAAATAGGCGCTCAAAAAACGTTTTTTCCATTAATGGAAATCGGAGATTAGTTAATTTTCAAGTCAGATCAATCGTTGACGAGTTTACTTGGTGGAAATTCATATTAATAAAAGGTAACACTTTATATTTTCTACGCTACTTTTAATGCTACCTCATCCGAGCACCAATGCTACCTCCTCTTGAAAATTACGTGTGAACGTTGAAACCAGTTGAGCTAGAAGCTCTGAAGAAGCTAGGATTCGTCAAGCGTATTGTGGGAAGATGTTCGGATGAAAAAGTAAAAGAGAGATGCTATTTCGCACTCGTCCGGCCACACCTTGAATATGCAGCGAGCATATGGGATCCGGTGCAGAAAGACTTAATCCAGGAACTTAATAAAATACAAAGGAAAGCTGCGCGATTCGTCAAAAACTGCTACAGGCGTACAGACAGCGTTACACAGATGTTTGACGAATTAGGCTGGGAGCCGCTAGAGAATCGAAGGCTGCGCGCTAGGCTTAGATTGCTTGAACAATTGAGAATAGATATCTTTCAGAGCGACACGGAGAACATCCTATTAGAACCCCACCATATTTCCAGGTCCGACAGAAACGATAAATTAAGAGAGATATTTTGCCGAACGGATAGGTATGGGAATTCGTTTTTCCCCCGAACAATAAGGGACTTTAATAAATGCTAGGCGTAATTTCATTAGAGCGTTTCGTTTTTATATGTAAATGGCTGTTGTCGTAACACCCCCAGCCATACGCCTATTGAGCCGGCTTGCGGGGTAATATGTTGATATATAAGTAGTGTGGAAAATACTAAGTGTTATCTTTTATTAACTTTCAACTCGCCGAATTCAATCCATCGGCATGATTCATATGGCGAGTGTTTTGGTTTCCAAAGTGTGGAGTTTCATTTAAGTTTCTAAGGCAGTGTATAATAAAAAGTGAATAATTGTAAGAACTTTTATTTATTTGTATGATTTCGGAATAGGAGTTACATATGACACCTGAAAATTGCCTTATATATAGGCCTACTTCTTCAATGGCAAGTTCCTAGCTGAAACTCTGACATTTCCCTAAATCTTATCCTAGATATGGTGGGAGTGACTATTAAAAAGAGGAATATTAGTAGACTTAAGAATTGGAGAATTGAGTGCATGAAGCAATGCGTTAATGTTGCAGAGTCATAGGACTTTTGTAAGTTTTCAAGGTATAACGCCAAAATGTAAGCTCTTTTTCGTACAATACCTCCTCCAAAAGGGGACGGCAAGATGGACATGTATGCATACATGTATAAAGTTTAACGACTTGATGTATAAAGGGATTTAATATAAAATCCAGGTAGAGCGGAAATTATTGCATCTTTGAAATATGTTAGCAAATATGTGACACTCTCGGCGAAGAGCTAAGTGGGAGGCAAATCATCAGAGATGACGCTCGAAGAAAATTAGGTAGTTAGAAGAGTGGCTTAAGGTAGTTTGAGCGAAAAATCACTTCACCTAGAATTTGATGAATTTCATTTTTAAAAAAACTCCCATCTTTCCAATGATATCAAAATGTTTACCCCTTTGCGGACTACTTTTCAAGCAATTTGACTTAAAATACAATCTGTTTTATATGGTATAGATTAACTACGGCACATAGTATAGATTAACTACGGCTATGCGCTCTGCACAGCCGTAGTTAAAATTTACATTGAGGAAAATTGTTTGGAGCAGTATTTAGAGACCTAAGTACTATATTCCACAAAGGAAAAGTCATTCGCCTTGACCGGGATTCGAACCCGGATCGATCGATTTCGCGCCAAGTGCTTTAACCAGTTAACTACCAAGGTGTTCTTCTCCCCTGTGGATTTCTTAGAGTTTTATAGGAATAAGGTGTCCAGGACTGCTAGAAATATGATGCCAATAATCAGTCCAAAGCGTACGCTTAGCGCAACAGTCCGCGAGGATAAAGCCATACATGGAACACAATGAGGTGTTCTCTCTTTTGGCCAATTTTGAGGAAACCAGGACTAGCCACGGTTAAAGCACTCGCCACGAAATCGAGGGATCCGGGTTCGAATCCCGGTCAAGGCGGCTGATTTTTCCTCTGTGGAATATCTCACTCATGTAGAATTGTGGGTGACTCCGCAAAGGTAAATACCATGGCTAGTCCTGGTATCCTCAAAATAGGTTAAGAGGCTTAAGCAAATTTAGCTTACAACTAAGCTATAATGTCGCCACTTCCCTTGATTCTTACTTTCTAAGATTTCACGCAGTTTAATATGGTGAACTCATATTTATGAACAGCTTCTGTCCATTTACGACTGAACGAGATGAATGTGTAGCATTTGATCTAGCCATATATAACCGCTACTTCTGTCGCAGCTGGAGGTTTCGAAACAATTTTTCTTTCAAAAAATTTCTCGTACGAAAGTATTCCGATACTGAGCGTAGGATGGGACCAAAACCTGGGAGTAAATTTCAGATAAAACCTAAGGAAATGCATTTACTTGTACTTTTAAATTTAATGAGTTCCCTCGCCACATCAAATTTCCCTTGATAATTGCCGTTCCCCAGGGATATTCCTTCTCGCCTGAGGGCACATCCTGCTGGCATCCAACTTCTTGCCAATTTGGCCCGGAAAGAGCGGAACCGTGTCACCTGACTACATATGGCCTCTTTATAAGTACATGCCATATTGTAACGCTAATTCATCTTTTTAGTTTCACAGAATTGTTTCCTAGTTTCTGTTTGCTAATGCTCAAAGCCTGTTTGTTTTTCACCTCTCTCCATCACGCAATTACTACACTAAAGATAAGGGCCCTCTGGCTGCTTTCTGGTTCGTTTGATAATATTAAAGCCGGCTTAGGCACGTTATCTGAGCTTTCCCTGAATGAAAAAAGAACGTCGTGAAATTGGTTATTCAAAGCGAGTGAACATCTTTCCTGGGAATTTTGTGTTCATTACTTACTCTCCATTTTGTGGATATCCACGCATGAAATGGAAATTGTGTTTATTTGGCTGTAATTCGGAAGTGTAACAAAAAAAAAGAAAAGAGAAATGTTAATATTCAATGGAGTGTACTTGCAGTGATGAGTGAGCTCGGGGAGGATTCTCGCATTTGAATGAATTCCTATACTATGAAACTGAGGAAGATGCAATCTAATTCGATTGCTATCAAGAGATTTTCCGGTGCGATTGAAGTACTTTTTGAAGTACAATTTCGTTCCTGTCGTGGCATTGTTTTACTTTCCTGGGCTTCTGAAACGGTAACCCCATTTGCGATCATAGAATGGCTTAAACCAAAGTCATATATTTTTTTGCATTTCAACCGAGTCACTAAATAAATCTAAAGTCCTTAAATAAATTTATTATTCTTTGTTAGGAAAGATAAAAAATTATGCGAATTTCACAAAAGTTGGTTTATTCACGACCCGGGTTTCAACACATTATGTCATCTTCAGGTCATAATGTGTTGAAACCCGGGTCGTGAATAAACCAACTTTTGTGAAATTCGCATAATTTTTTATCTTTCCTAACATGGAAAAATTTCACATAATTCTCCCTGAAACCGCAAATTTTCTTATTATTCTTTTATAGAAATTAACCAAAAATACCGTTTGACATTTCCCAATAGAACGTGGTACGGCAGTTTGCTCCTGATAGACATAATTAAAGAAGTTATGGAGTTATGACGTAAAGATCGCAATAGAAATGATATTATGTGTACTTCTTATGTGCACTCAATTTTTTAAAAAGTTTACTCACCGAAGTATTTGTATTAATTAAATCGCAAAGGAAACCATCTGTTTTGAAGTCCTTTTCTTGGGAATATCGTATAATATTTGCTACATCAATACCTCTAACATCTACATTTAAAGAATTACTGAGGATTATAGTCATTAAAAAACCAAGATTTTCTGAAGGGTTGGCTAATGGTAAAAAAATGTTTTTCAAACTGCTTATTGTTGTCATTACTATTGGCTAGGAATTTTTGCTATTCTAAGTAAACGACACTTTTATTGTGAAAATAAAACAACATAACAAAGTCGCCACTCAAACTAATATATAAGATTGTGCTAAATATAAAGAATATCCGAAAGGTTATGGGCTCAGGATTGGCTCTCGACAAGTGAAACAAGACAGTACATCTACATCTATATACTACCCCGCAAGCCGCATCAATAGGCGTGTGGCGGGGGGTGCTAGGACACCAGCCGTTTACATATGTCAGTAAATACATAGTAATACAAAATTGCATCAGTTTAAGTGGTAAGTGATGACATTGCATGCGTACAAATTCTAAAGGTCTCGAGCACATTACCCATGTGGCATTTTTAGTTTAAAATTCTGTTAACAGCAAAGAATATAATGAATGCGGTTGGTAGTACAGATTCCCTTGCAAACCGTAGTCAACAAGAAGAACAATCAAAATTTTTGCTTCATTAGTATTGCTTTGCTTTGTGCTGCTTATAACTTTCAAAATCTCTTTTTATAAAAAAGAATGTTCGGCTGTTTGTCTGTCTGTCTGTCTGTTATTAAAATCTACAGTTATAATACGATCTTGCTGAAATTTTGCAGACTAATAGTTCAAGAAAGGAGGAAAGTTATAGGCTATTTTAACCACTTCCCTGACGCGCCCGAGTATACTCGGGCAAAGTTATACTGATATGCAGGTGGCCTAATTATCTTAAGTTAAGGGGCAACATTCAGAAATTATTGAATAATTCATTAGTTATTTAGAAAAAAAATTAAGTAAAAGATATTCGGATTTGCCTGCGTTTAATGCTTCTGAATCTGAAATAAAAAAATAACACTTTTTTACCATTTTTGTAAAAAGAACCGTCAGGGAAGTGATTAAAAAGATCTCAGGGCCCCAAAAGGCTCCAAAAAGGGGTCCATTTCGTGGTCTAGACTACGTATTGGGTTTTGTGCAGTGGTTTAATTTTTTATTTTTAAAATTACTTAAGCTCAAGATAGAGAGTTGAGATTTTTTTATTAAATGGTTGAAAGAATTAAATTTTTCATTCTTTTAATCAATTATCTTTTCCTATTCGTATTTGTTTGTAAATCGCGTTTTTAGCTCCAAAAACGCACATTTTTCTCTGAAATCAACAATAGCATATTTCCTTGACAACCAGATTTTGGTCTCTAACGCATTTAAAATTCATTTTGCTTAGTTAAGCTGTTTAGTAATGGTAAGCATTGGGTTTTGCGCAGTGGTTTATTTGTTGTATTTTAAAAATACTTTCACTCAAGATAGAGAGTTAAAATTTATTTTATCAGATACCCGAAAGAATGAAGTTCAATCGATTCTCCTCTTGTACGATGAGTAAGCTGAGGACATTGCCTAAAATGCCTATTTTTTATTTTACTCAGGAAATCAATTTTATGAAGTTATAAGTTCATTTAGGATCATTTATGGCGAAATTAAAGCGATTTGTTACTGCCTAAAAATGCCTATTTTACCTGTTTATGCCTTTTTCTGCTGATATCGCCTATTTAAGGGCCTAAAAAAGCAATATTCTTTTCAACGTCGCCAAACTTATCTCTAGTGCAGAGCTTGTCTGTTATTTCAGTTCCTTTTTTAATCTATCATGGTTGAAATAATGTCATCAAACATACATAAAGAAAAATCATCCAAAGTATTATTATATAAAGAGTAGAAAAACAACTATGGTAATTTTACGTGATGCGTACATGCGATGGTTTCAATTGCCAAAAACTTGTTTTTGAAGGTACCACTCATGTCAGTATTGCTGAGTTTAAAGACATACTGCCTGAAGTTGATCTGCCTTCACAGCCAGTATTGATACCATGGGGAACATGGCTAAATACTGCATTATACTCTGCAGATAAAATTATTGAAATACGTGAGGTATGTGACAGGAATAATGTGCGCCTCCGATACATCAGTTCGAACTTCTTTTTCACCCACTTGAAGGTACACTATTGGGTCATTGCATGCCAAGTGGTCTGGTGGTCCCAGCTCGACCATCACTGATTTCAATGAAATTTTGTATGGACATTCACACATTTCCCCAATAAACATTGGTAAAGTTTTACGTTCGCCAATGGTATATTTGCTGATGTATAGTAATTTGTTTGGCCCCGTGCCGCAGCCTTCTTCAGTATGATTATGAGATTTCGGTACCTTTGAAGCATAGTATCTCAGGAGATATTTTGATAAGAGAAACAAAAATTGGCTATCTTTTCCAAATTTTTGAGCTCTATTAAACAACATAATAAAAATAACTGTTAAAGCGACCTACTTGTAGAAAATTCAGGGCGAAACTGGCCCGAAAATTGCGGATCGAAAAAAATTAAAATTTTGACTTTTTATATTTCAGGAAGTAAAGGTATAATCAACGTCAAACTTTGAGCATGCTAACATATCAATACATGGTTTATTAATATAATATTTCATCTAAGTGATTTCCATTATTTAAAAAATCGAGTCAAAATGCGACACTTTTTGTAAAAACGCCAAAAATAGGGTATTTTCTCCCCGCTTTTACAAGAAAAGACCCTCTGGAATTTCTTTTGGCTCATTATCATTATAAAGAGAATGATTTCAAACCTCTAAAAAAGTATATCTGGTTTTTCATCGCGGGCATATAAGGCCCTAAAAATAGGGACAACGTTGAGGATGACATTTGTAAAAACGACAAAAATAGGTTTTCTGGCCGCTCTTACAAAAGAAAGACCTTCTGGATACTCTTTTGAATCATTTTCATTTGAAAGAGCATGTTTCACACCTCTTAAAAAAGTAGACTTGGTTTTTCATCGCGAGCACATACGGCCCTAAAAATATGAACAACGTTGAGAACGTTGCTATGGTGGCGCCAAATGCAGTCTGTTGTTTGTCGTCCTGTTTGTTTTATGTAGACTTTTTAGTATATTGCGTTGGTCCTTGGTCACATTGTCACTACCAGTTCAGGCATTTGAACCCGTAACCCCATCGCCGTAGGGGTCGCGCCCAATTGCCGTGCAATACCAGCCACGGGTGGGTTTCTTGGCTGAGGATCCCAAGCCTGCAATTTGGTTTCTTCGACAAGGTTTCAAATCCTTGTGCGGGTATCTGTCTGGTTCCAAAGTCAACGGTTAGGCAGCTTATCCTAGGTTCCCAAGCCTAAAGTTTCCAAGCCGAAGCTCGTATGGTTTTTTTTAGACTTGGGTAAGCAGACTATAATAGAGACTTGGGTTAAGTCGTGGTCGTGTGGCCGTTCTGTATTGAGTGACTTCGAGTTTTTTTAACTTGTGAGTGATGCCATGTATTCATTTCTTGAATCCTTCAAATTTCATGTTAATGAATCCGTTACTCCACTAGAGATGCTTCTAGAATAGTGACAGCTGTTACTGGTATCGACCAACTCGTTGGGGCCAAAGTTAATAATTGAACTTTCGTCGATTTATCGGTTTCTTTAATGTTTGTTTTCATATCTTTGAATTTAAAAATATTTTAAGCGCCTATTTTAAGTGCCTATTTTGAATTTTTTAGTGCCTATTTAGGCTGCCTATTTCTTCATTTTTAGTGCCTAAATGTCCTCAGCTTAATGATGAGTTATAAAGCACGTGTGATCCCGAGTATCGCTGTGTAATTCAGCTAGTTTAAGAATAAAATTCGAATATAGCCTCTTATGCGACTATATAAAAATCTCCCTCCAATTACATTAACCCATCATTCCTGGTAGTAATTCATCATTATATTAACTCATATAATGCCTATCGACCTATCTCATCCCTTCCCCAACCTCCCACTTCCCCCTCCGTGGCGCAACAAGTCGTCGTGCCCTTGTCGCCTTACCCCTGAGGCCGTGGTCAAATGGGGTGACCCGTCAAACAGGGCCGTAGCGACGCCGCATTTAACTCGCCATGCGTCGTTCGTAGCCTTGGCGTGGGAGTTGGGAGACTAAAAAGCCCCATCGCTTCGACCACTTCTTCCAGCGTCTGTTGACCAGATTAATGAGCCCTGACCACATCCATCTTTGACACCAATCCCATCATCTCCCTACGACCCTTCCTTCTCCGAAAGCTCTTCTCCTCGACCGCTGGACCCCTTAGGGTAAGTGAGTTTCAGGAAATAAATAAAGAAACAAAATATCAACTTCTTCTCTTTTATTGAAAGCAATTTTATAGCAGAATATAATTTTTGGAGTATTGGCATTTTTCTTGATTTTTGCTTCATCAGGCTTTTGTTCATGTTTCATATTTTTCTATCTATTTTTATTTTTATTGAAAAAAATTGTAAAATTACCTAATTACAGCAGTCACTTATATAATCCATGGTTACTGGTTTATAAACAACAGGTTTTATGCCATCTTGCAAAAGAACTTTTCATTATGTATGTAATTCTGGTTCTCTCAACATCATTCTGATCGTGATTCACGCTTTTAAGGACAAAGGTATTCAAAATTATTAAATTGTTATTGCCTTATCATTTTAATACCCTGGTTTTGTTTAATTGTTAAATAGTTTGAAAACTTTTAGCCCTGAAGATGTCAATAAAAAATTACGAAACGTTGGTAATATCAATGTGAGCATTGATTATTAAAAAAAAGGCCAATACTACAAAAATTATATTCTACCAAAATATCAACAACATAATGATAATATAGCAAAGCAAAATAACGTGCTGTGCACAGTACAAGAAAAAGTTAAACAAAAACACACAAAAACAATGGAACGTCTCAGGTTACTTCGCTATCATAAAAAAACTTAGTAAGCGTAAAATGTGAATGAATGAATTTCTATTATGCTCTAGGTTCCTCCGATAATTACAATACAAAAATTACATAAATAGTTCTGCTTTCGAAAATAAATTGGCTGGCAAAGAAGTCATCAATTTATATAAGCATAGCATCAACAAATATATCACACACCTAAGGCAAAAGGAAATGGTCATCTACAGTATGAGAATAAAAAAAACAATATTAAAGAACCAATATGCAGCTAAAGAAAAAACTATAAAATGAAGTCGAAGTAAAATTGTTGCAGTCAACACAATGGCTTGAAGGTACACATGCTTACAAAGTGAGGTTGCAGACATTTTCATTGCTCCCTATAATAATAGTAAACTAGTTACTCCTTAAAAATTGACAGAGAGGCAGAATTTTTTAATGGACAGCGGCAGCGAATTCCAAAGGTTTGAATCATAGTTAAGAATAGATTGAAGGAAAATATTTGTCCGGGTTATGAGGTCAGAGGGGTCAATCCTAGAGGGTCTAAAGACAGAGACTGGGTCTGAGATTGGGAAGAGAGATCTGGGTTCAAACATGGAATATAAGAAGACTGGGTTTTTATTGTAAAAAAACGTTATGGAGAAAAGAGGTCTTAAGCCATGACAAGTTGTGAAGGTTGTGGGAGATACGCTCATCTTTACGAAGGTGAAGGACAAATCGTAAACAGGAATCTAAGAGCCGCTGAGGCTTATTTTATTATTCAGAGGGTAGGTCATCATAGACTAAGGCGCAATGATCAATGGCAGGGAATATGAGAATTGAAACAAGTATTTTGCGAGTCAGCATTGGGAGAAGAGTTTTGTGCAATTTTAATGAATGTACATTTTTGTTGAGCTTATTTGAAAATTCGAGTACAATGTGTTCAGGAGTAAACGTCACACTTCCACAATATTTCAGGTTTCCTGACGGGAATGTCAAAGTCAAATAAACATAAAATCCAAATATTCTCTCTCATTTCACCGTGGATTACCAATACCAGTTTGAAAAGGCGTCTCGCATCTCCAAGTTTCCTCAGCCAGCTGGTCACGTGCATGGGCGTATAAATCTTAAAATTTCATTTAATTTTACCACTCATGCCTTGGACTTATCATTCAGAATTCTAGTGCCATTTCGCTTGGTTTTACCCACCTCTACATGCCACTCTCCAAGCCGCAAGGGTATATGGCATGGGGTGTTAGTACAGCAGTCATTAAGAAGGGTTATAACTGGTTAAATCTTTCCGAATAGAATCTGATGGATGAAAAGCTCTCGTATTTTCCGCCGGGTAAGGTTCTCAAGTGCATTCAAACATTGACTTAATTAGTTATAGAAACTGAATAAGGAGACATGTTTGGATGGTAATTGACGACCTCGTGGTTGACATAAGTACCGGAGAATGGATGTTCTTTGCGTCATTTTTGGAGATATTTGTCCTAGAACGACATAATAAATGCAATAGCCACCGTTTTGGAATGAAATGTATTCTTTGTAATATTTAAATGCTATATTCATGATTAAAAGCTAATTTTTATCCAAATATCTCAATATATTTTTAATTGAAATTATGTTGAGAAACATCCTCTGCGGAAGATAACTTACGATAAGTGATAAGTTTTCATTTCTAGTGATTTTCTATTACGACCGCAGTGAATATTTTTCAATTATGTTCTCCTTAAGTCTTTGCTTGATGGAACTGATAGTTTGATATTAATTTGCTTGATGCCGGCTTACCGGCTTCAATGCTATTCGATACGGCTCCATAATCCCTTTTGACTAAGGCAGTTTGAACGAGATATCGCTATTCATAGAATTTCATGAATTAGATTTCGTCATAAGCAGAAATATCTCATCTTTCTCATGATATTAAAATATTTGCCATTTCATTCTTTTTCGGGATTGGTCGTGAAACAAAAGCCGATATGGTAAGGATGCGCGCATCACGGAGACATTATTATAAACATTAGGAATTTTCTACGCACAGATCGCGTCAGAGATGTAGTGGTGTATGCTACTATGTTTTATTACTATTTAATAAAATATATTTCGATGTAACCGTGATATTTTTTCATACAATCGCAAGAAGAGCTTTCGGTAGTGAAGGAGTTTTCAGCTTGCGGTGTGAAAAAGGAACAACTCACATAGCCCAAAATATTGACTAGATATCTACAGCATGTCTTCAATGTCTTTCATGTCTTAAATATTTACAAGATGTCTAAGAAATATCTTAAACGTTACCCAGAACTGAACATTGTTTTTTGTACTTAGAAATTCCATGATTTGTAGTATTCAAGATTATATATTTTCCATGATAATTATTTTTTTCATAGAGAAAACTTAATTGGTTATGACTTGCAATATTGCAGGGTTGAAACTTATTGGGGCGAATTAAACCGGATAGTTTTCTTTAAAGGTGAACATTTTTGCAAATTGACGAAACCACAGTTTCTTTATGGATACCTACACGATTAATCAGTTATGTCTCGTGATTAAGTTACACACTGTAGATATTAAGTAATGTCTTGAAGATATCTTTTGAAGGCATTTAGTAGACATAGGAGAAGCCGACAATTATATATCTACAAAATATCTAGAATATGTGTACAAGTTACTACAAGATATTTCCCTGCTATTAGTTGAAGATATTGCTGATATTTGTTAATATTTTTTGTTCTATGTGAGAAGTTGAATCCTCAAATATGTTCTTAGCCGCAAGTACTGATGAATTTAGTTCCTTTACGTGAAAATGAGTTGATTAAAATAAGGAAATAAAGTTGACTAATGAGAAATTTAGTCATTCAAAAAAATAAGCTAAGTTTTTGCGTCATCAACTTGAATGTAGTGTGAGGGTACTTTATGATCCTTAAAACTGCTACATTTTAAAATACAGTTCAATTGTGGTCTCTTTTTATGTCCAGGGAGAAATCTCACTTTAACTGCCTTAATCCACGGGGAAAGGACCCCTCCCTCTGCTTCCCTGCTCTCCCTTACCACCCCTCAAACCTCCTCCTTCCCTACGTCTCCCCTCCGCCCCCTCCTCACCTTACCAACGCACGCGATAAAGACCCGTGACCCCCTTTTTTTCTCTCCACCTTCACTCCTCCCGCCCCCCCTCCCCACGCATAATCAGCCCCCCCCCCCGCGCCCCTCCCTCGTTACTCGCACGCACGCCGTACTCACGCACCCCTTGTTAACGCCCGCACAAACAAAACAGCGTTTCCGTCGCCTACGCCCTTCATTGCCCCAGTCAGTGGAATCGTCGCCGACGCCTCCATCCTCACCGCACTACGCTACGCTACAGTTCTGAGTTCCAAGAGGTACGAAACGGTATTATGACGAACAATTTTAAAGGGAAAAAACCTTTTTTACGATAAAAACGTTTTTTTTTATCTTTTAAATTTCAAATTTTCTTTTCATCTGTAGATATTATATTATACATATTATATATATTAAATTATTATATATTATATTATATTATATTATATTATATTATATTATATTATATTATATTATATTATATTATATTATATTATATTATATTATATTATATTATATTATATTATATTATATTATATTATATTATATTATATTATATTATATTATATTATATTATATTATATTATATTATATTATATTATATTATATTATATTATATTATATTATATTATATTATATTTTTTTATTATATGGATCATCTGTAATATACATTATATTTTAATACATATTTAATATATGTAACATATAATGCCTATATATTATTAAATAATATTGAATTGTCATCCAGTTCTGAGTTATGCTTCAAGTTTCAAGTCTCTAGCTCATCGGGAAGTTAGTTCAAAATCGATTGCAAAATTTTCACCGAACAGACAGAAAAGAATTCAACCTAATATAAACGTTTTAAAATACTGGTAGAATCGGTCGGTAGACCGGTTTTTAAGATGTTCAATTTGCTACGGAAGTATTATTCATGTCTGTTTCCCTCGCTTAATTATTACGTAAGGGGAGACCTTTAATCAAATCGTATTATATTTTTCTGATATGCTACTACATACTAGGTTCTAAAAGGCGCCCGTAGCGCCCACGTGTTCAAGGAAGATATTGAAATGTAATGACACTTTATATCATGAGTTTATTATTGACAATAATAAAATACATTATTTCCGTTTATTTGTCACATTGCGTGTGAATTGACGATTATCGTTGAGCAGTGGTCTTTTCTGAGGGTTGGGCTATTCGATAAACACTTTCACTTGGCGGGAAATTCTAGAGCGAGAGAGAGAGAACAACGTTAAGATGTCCGTGTGAGAACACTGCTGTTTTGGAGTTGAAGTCCAGCGAGGTCAAACGACGACGGAGGACCCTGCGACTTGTTGATTGTGATCGCATGTGTAATGTGCCAGAATCACTGGAAATTGTCGTCGTCGCAAGATAAAAGGGAGCGTTGTCACAGTCGAAGACAAATAAGCAGTTGAATAACGGTATTTTAAAATTTTAGTGACTTTGAATCCATATTACAGCGTTCCTGAGTCAGTGCGTGAGTGACATGGGGTTTTCTTTTGTAGATAATAAGGCTTTTCTTACGGACTTTTCTTTTCTTAGATATATGGTATAAGATATATCCCGGGAGATTTCTTTTGTTTTTCTACCTACTCAAATACTCGAGCTGGCGGGAGCTTAGTGAACCAGTCAAAAGAGTGCCCAAAAATACATTTTAGCTTTTCCTTTTTTTTATTTTTACTCAGTAATAGCCACAAAATTTGGTTGGTGACAAGGAAATTCGTGTGAACACCTAAACAGTGCTGTATTTCGAGATCCTAGTGTCGGCTTTGAATGCTGCTTGCTCAGGTGATCGTCGAGAAATCCGATTACGCGTACTTTCGATATTATCGGCTACAGTAGATTAAATATCACTACCACAATAATTCTTCTCTTGATTTGATGAGTGTATAATTCCACACGCTCGTCCGGTAGTTATGGCGAGAATTCGCTATCCCTAAAACTCAATGAATTTGGAATCAACAATAAAAAAAATATCTCAAATTTCTTTTGGCTAACACTAAAACGCTAGACACTTAGTACTACTTTTCAAGATTCCCTTTCTTATGGAAGACGTTCTTCATAGTATACCTATTTCACGTGTATACGCTCCAAGATTTTTCAAGAAAATTAATAATGTTTGATGCACAGATCGCGTTTCAAATGTAACCGTGAATATTTCGTATTCATTTAATTTAAAAATAAATTCAATACTCATCGTATTACGTTTCATAAAGTTAAAAAAACAGATTGAATGGCGTTTTCAGCGCATGGCGTCAAACATATTACCTAAAGCCCAAAAAAATGTATATGTACTTATTTATTAACACGCAATATCAGTCAATGAACAATATTATTGTATAGTATTACAATATTTATTTCGCATTTCAGCTGCTAATATTTTAAATAAAGTTCGATTTTCTTTCGATTATGACCAAAGAAAAGCATCTCTCGTACTATCTTATGTTATTGCAACTGTTTTGGATTAATCAAATTCAATTTACTCAAAAAGATGTTACGTCGGTTGTTTAATAAATCGCCATCAAATAAAAGATTTTGGTACACTCTGAGCCTCAACATCATTGAAAGCAACGTCAAAGTTAATGTTTAACTTCATCAATCAATAATGAAGTTCATTGTGATCCAGTGGATGGTTAAAATGGTCCATATGCTCTACATGATCGAAAGTTACATCTACGTTAATGTTATACTTCATCAATGGGCAATTATGTTTATTATGGTCCAGAGGTGTGAATAATTTTTGGTCTCTCCAAAATGTTTGTGAGCATCGGAAGTTAGCTCTTGTCAAAGAAAACGTATGGTATGCTTGCCTTTAGAGAAAGAAATACTTTTGATATGGAGGAAATACGAGGGCATTGTGAATGTTTTTCCTGATACTAAAACTACTTGAGTTATAGAGGTTTTTGTTGCTACGTCGGTGGATGTCCTTATAAGAGAATACAGGTGAACATGGAGGCAAATAAAAAACTATCCCGTTTAACAATGGAGATAGAACGAACTGAATCAGTGAAAAGAGGGAATAGGACTAAAATGACGTAGGAGAACTTATTATAAGGAGGGAGGGTTATCTAGAGAATTTCAAATATTGCATGATGAGACGGTACATGAAAACGCAAGTTTATCGCTGTTATCCGAGAGGAATACAGGTGCACGAAAAGAAGACTAAAAATTGACAAAAGTATAATGCCCAAGTGAAATGCTTCAAGAAAATGCAATTGTTATTAATTTGCAGAAAGGGGATAGAGGATCATTGGGGTCAGATAATCGGAGATCAGAGGAGGGAATATAGTGAGAAAAGAAATTCATTGCTTCCACTATCCCTAATTCGGGGATGCTGCTCTGAATTTTCCGTCTGACCACCACTGACCAAGGAGTCTTTCGATTTTCGATGGGTGGAGTTAAAAAGAGTCTCTCTAAGTCCAAGCGTGTCGTCCACTCAAATCAAAGAGGAATAATTTCATCTCTCTATAATTATATCTCACAATAACTTCTTCTTGAAAACAAGACATCCAAACAATTGCATAACTTAAAGTAGAAGTGGAACATGGCTAAAGAGGACGCGTTTTGATATGAACTATGAGCTCTCCCTGCTTCTATCGCAGTGTCTAATTTCATAGTTTCCCGAATTTTATGCAACCGCTGTAGATATAGGGCAAGATGGGTGAAAGCCACTTCTGCGATGATTGAAACAAGGAAATTTCAATGCATTTTATAGAAAAACTTTGGGATTTATTAGCCTGCTTACTAAATACCGACACTCGCAACTAATTGGAATTAAGGAATTTGAAGTAAGTGCTATATATATCTGGCAACTCCCCTGCGTCAGTGTAACTGTGGTAACTAATTTTTAAATGTAAATGACGTGATAATTTGAGAAAATGCCATTCAATCACGATAACTGTTTTATGGCATTAATTAATTGAAACTATTGCCAAATAGGATGAATATAAAATCAATATTACTGAACCACTCGAAACCAAGCTATAAGTAAATATGGAAATAAGACCACAGGACATAATTCAACACGCCGCACTCACCATGCACATTTCAGGATCACATACAACACATCAAAATTTGGAAGTTCATGGCCGGTAATGCAAGCCAAAATAAAATCTATGAAAATATATCAAAATTGTCATTTGGTTTTTGTTCAAACTAAACATCACCACGAATATTCCTAGAATGTAGAATGAACATTGTTGTTAGGCAATTGAAATATACATGGTTTAAAGATGCTCTTTAAATGTTCAACCCCGGAGAATATTTGAATAATACTTTGTACACTGGAAACGAACGATCTATGAACAGTCTCAAATGAATAGTTCACAATGGAACATACAATGAACGTTATGTCGTTGTATGCTCAGGATAATTCAGTCGTGGATTATTTTTTAATTAGTTTATGAATGTCTTCTGCATGGTTTATCCCCAATGGTAAACACTTGTTAGGAATAACACTAATCGGTTTTCTGTATGATATTGAGGATGAATAAAAGGTTTAACTCAAGACATTTCCACAATAAAATCAGTCAGTTTCACTATTTCTTCTTTAGAGTTTTCACGCAAATCGCTCGTGGCATAGTCAATGTATTGTCTGCAAAAACTGTGTTTCTTTGTGTTCTGTTAGTGTTACCTGCACCAATTAACTTCGTTGCTGTGAACTCTTGTTTGTTGGAAGTTTCATTACCATCGTTTGCCTTTTTCTTTATTATTGAAGTTTATATGGCTTCTCTGGCTACTCTCTAAGTTCGAAATTACACTTGTGTGTATCGCAATATTGGTATTTTATATGTATTGTGATAACAGCGCGGTAGCAGAATATATGATCCTTTGCTGACCTGGTTAGTCCGATAAATATATCCACATATCAGCCAGTGACGTAGATGCCGTCTTATGTAAAGCTATTACTTCCTCCTCCGTCAAAATGAAGATTAGTCTCAGCATCGATTCAAAAGTGCCCCTTTATTAATTTACCTTTTCTGGCACACCTATAAGTATTAGCGACTCAGTGAAACTTTCCTTATCGACGATATGGGTACGTAATTGGTTTAGGAACTAAATATGTTATTGCCCTAATATTGAGTTGTCTAACAATTCTTGTTTGATAATTTGCTACCTTAAATTGGAAAATATATTTTGTTTAAAAGAATTGTCTCATTTCTTCTATTATTACTACAACTTTTACGCACTTGTGAGACTAAAAATGGCTGAACATGGCAAATCAGTTGTAAAAGTTAACAAAAAATTTGTGATACCTTCTAGGATTTGTGCATCTCAGCTAATAATTATTTTGTATTGAGCTTACGCGCAGTTATTCTTAGCCGTCCTTGCATTTCCTGAAGTATACATTTCATGCATACTTATTTGAAAGTAGTTATTATCGTTGCCATATATTTTTTATGATGTCGTGGAACCCGCTGACAAGTCCTTGAGACTTAGCGGGGCCTAAAGTGTTTTGTAAATGGCATTAATATGTATTAAAATGTAAGTCGATCAATTAATTAAAAAAAAATTTAACTTAAAAAAAAATATGTCAGTGCCGCTTTGTTTTTTTTAAATAGTTATCAACAGAAAGCATTGGTGGAGTAGAATGTTATCTTGCCTTATCCTTCTTTACTTTCAAATCATACTCCTCCTGAGAGATAATCGCTTAGATATTAAGTTAAAACAGTTGTAATACTTTTTAGTACTCATGGTCAAGGATGGAAACGCCAAATGGAAATCAGGAGTGTGAAAATTGCCGGTTGCACTTACTCATGCCTCCCCAACCACCGCTTTGTCCATTCAGCGCTTTCCAGCGATTGTGGTTGCCTAGACGACTAACTCTAATCGCTAACTTTCATAAATGTGATTTCTTGTCGTCCAGCGTGTTATCTGTGGAGGGCGCTAAACTTATCTCGTGCACCATACGTATTCGCTCTGACTCGCGGTAATTGAGGGAAAACTCCTGCTTTCCCCAGCCATATGTCAAAATACTCTGCTATTTTTGTAACTTCATACGGAAAGATTAGCATCATAGTTTGTGGATATATTATAAAAATGTTAAATTATCAAAGCTATCTTTATGCTGTTGCACATTTTAGCACGCAATGGTGGGGTTTTTGATTCGTGACGTGAATCGGCAAGTAATTAGTAATTGGTTTGTTCTAAGCCTGTCATTTTAAATTAGTTATTTGATTTGGAAGAAGAGGAAATGAAAAACAATTGGTGTGCTTAAGACCAAGGGTCTGACGGAATTGCGATATATCGTATGGATTACTACTAGCGCCAATTGTTTCAGGCACAAATGGAAAAGTATGTATGCGTGAAAAAGATAGATCGTATGCTTTTGCCATAAATCTTTTATTTTTTGTGAAAAAATGCAGTAGTTATTCCTTTTGTTGGAAGACGTTTATCAGCGTACATTTAAAATACGCCTAGGACCACACGAGACATCGCCATCGCAACCGTAAGTAAACAACGAAGATGGCCGAGAAAGTAGGTACACTACGAATACGCCAATAGAAGGACTGGACGGCATTATTGCGCTGCAATCTGAATCCAGAATTTTTCAGGATGCAGAATTGATTATACAATTACCTTTTTAAGTTTCACCTGAGAAATAAATAGGTGATTTCCCACTTAAATCTACCAAATATTCAATTAAAGAGTATACCTGTCGTGCTGTTGCGCTGATAGTTAGCGCCTGACCGCTAGAGTGCTCTGGGTGAAATGTATAACCATTGGAGTAATGTGAGCGTACCTTGCTTAAGACCACACGGGAGAAGTCTAAACTTCTATGGCGATATTCTGATAAATACAATAAATAAAAAATATTATGGAAAGTATTTTGCGTATAAAATAAATACATACAGCATCAGCACTACGCGCTCTTCTGCGCTCATGCTATAGCTAATACACATATTTGCGTACCTACTATTACCATATCTAGCCGAGCGTGACGTGATAAAAAGAGCGTGACGCCCAGAATCCGATGTACCGCCTGCAGAATTTTCTGTGCGTGGTACGCCTACAGAAGTTTACACTTCAAAAACTTTCACCTTGGTTAACTTGGTTGAGAATTCGGGCACGGAAATTAATTACATTCTTCATATTCTACCATTTCTTTCTTGCTTGAAGTCCACAGTAAAGCGCCCCACACTATTAAATGCTCGTGCAGCGATGTGTTACGATTGAAATAGTGATTTCCAGTCGATCTGTATGGTCAAGCACTAATGGATTTGCCTCTAATTAGAATCGTATGCGATCGTTTGTAGTATCATTGTTCCCATCTGCCAGTTACAAGCAGTAAATGTTAAATGGCTTCAGATGTAGAAGCACGTTGTTTTAAATAACATCTACTGCTGAAATTACTCCTTCTACCACTAGAGCCGCTGGAAACTCGAAGGCTACAATATCTTTTTAGATTATTTGGAAAATTCAGATTCAGGTAAATTAAAGGATGATATGGAGGGTAATATTTGAATCCCGAACTTCTAAAACTGATGGAAGCCGAAAAATTATTAAAATACACAGTAAAACTAATAGGTACAAATATTCTTATTTCCAGGAATTATTAGTGACTGCAACAATAAGCAAGTTGAGTCGCTAGCACACGTTTCACTTTCCTAGACTTCCTCCTATTTCTGTTTTCTATTTCCTTCCGTTTTTATGACTGAAACAAGGCTAACATTGTAATTTTCAATAAGGTATTGTTTCAACACGCCCAGTTTCCATACGCGACCAATTCAGGTAATGCAACGTTATCATTGCTTCAACTTGACAATGTATTTTCACTAAGTTACGCCTGAAAATGTCGAGTTCGTCCATTTTTATGGATGATGCCCTCTGTCGCAGGTCACAGCATTGGCTGTGTGTAGTTGTCGATCGAATAAATGCTATACCTCTGTACTAAGAACCATTCCATTTGTAAAAATATAAAATTTTCCAAAAGGTAGATTTAAAGTCAATGGCGGAGTAACAGCATGAAAATTGGAGCACGTGTTTTGAATATAATTATGCATTTGATTAGCAGTATGCCAGCACTCGGTTTTGATGAATTCTGAGGATATTCAACTTCCTCTTCACCTATTTCCACCCTTTACATTACTGAGCACCCGCATATGAGTCACTGAGACGATCCCTCACCGCGGAATGAATTGAATATGCGTCCGAAAATTAATTACTTTGATGTGATTTGCTTTAAAGTATTGTATCAGGGTGTGCTGGGAGACTGTCCATGGAGTAGAGATGGTGAAAGCAAAATTACTGAAAACAGAAAATAAACGCCAACTCAATATTTCGCGCGATGATTCCGAGTTGAAACAAATTTTTCCAGTGGACGTCTTGAGTGCTCTAGACACTGCCCTGGATTATCGCTGCATATGATTGTTCCTAAACACAGCGCAGAGTAACGGGTTAAGTGACTGAGGCGCTCAAGCCGAGACACTTATTCAATATGGAACGTGATTATTTTGTTAAATATTTGGATGCTGTAATAAGTTTAACTTAAGTGAATTTCCATATCATGCACTTTCTATAGAAAAATTAACTGAAATTAGGACGGAAGTTTTCGCAAAGGTGCTTTGCCCTAAGGAGTGAGATAAGGGCAGATTAAATCGCGCTAGTCCATTACCTTATTCAACAACAAGGGAGCAAATTATATTCTAATTAGGTACCATAAAATCCAAAAATTCGAACATGGCTTCAATGTTGGATTGAAGGGGATGATCATAATAATAAGACAACTGTATAGGGGTGAGATTGAGACAGCGTCAATCCCTTCTTTATGGATGGAACTCAAATGCAGCCACCACAAAGTGGCGGGTATCAACTATTTCTGACGGTGAACATACCGTAAACTAACTCGGTACTGAATAATATAAAAATATACATTAATTATGACGAAAATTTACACATTTTAGGACCACAAAAGCGTTGCTTTGCTATAAAAAAGTTATGATGCGTTGAATAGAGGGATGCACAAACAAATAATGGGGTTATCGTCTTAAAATGACAGCGAATTAATATTGTCAAATTTGAATGACTAATGTTTGCGATACGTTTCCTGCCCCGCCAGTTGCTTTTACTTAGAAAACTACAAGTTCTAAAGGAAGAGTTTTTCCGGATACCGCGTAATTTCGGAAAATGTCTAATATTCAACTACATTTAATTAATAGGTAGGGCATTATTTGATTTTGATGAATTTCGGGTTGATCATAAACACCTCAAAACAAAATCCGCCCTCTCAAAGGCATTTGGAAATTTGATGCATGGACAGCGTATTGAGCCATGAAAGTTTTATTTTCTCATTGAAGTATATCCGTATTACATTGCCGTGAATTGCGCCAGGAACTAGAACCTTCAATGCGTAATCCACCGGCCGCCATTGTGGGTAGTATAGGATTTAGGCTCGCGGGCAGTGGTTTCTTTGAAGCCCTTGTACTTAGCCATCCTTGATGGATCATAAGGATATAATATGAAGTTTCTCCAAATCCTGCTTGAAATGCTTCAAGAATTGAGAAGCCTGCATAGCGTTTTGGCCCGATAAGCCCGGTCCAATCGAATTTTTTTTCTCGCGGTAATTTCTTTATACCCTGGAGCATGCTTGGATGAAACGTGTCGGTCGTGGATTGGTTGGTGGAAGTCAGCAGGAATGTGGGCTAGGGAAAGGCCTTGGGGTGACAAGGGACGGAGGAAGAGGAAGAAATTGCATGCCCGGAAAGCTGCATCCTCATAATAATCAATGTATGGCATTGTGTCCTCATATTCTTAGAAGAAGAATCCATTTTTAGATAAAGAAATAGCTCTTATCGCAAACCACAACTTCCTATTCCATTCATTGCTTCCTGAATCCGAGAGCCTCACTAAATGTTTAACGGGTGGGCATATACATAGGTATGTAGCCCATCGGTGAAATATCAATTGATGTTTGCAAGAGCGCAACGAAATAAATTTCTGAGCCAAAATATATACATTAATCCCATACTATCAAACCTCTATACTTCACATAATGAAGTCTCAATTGAACAATTCCACGTCCATCAATGCTATTGTGAAGAAACTCGTTTTATAATGGCTATAGCTGAATCACACTTGAAAAATCAATTAATTTTGAGAAGGAAGCAAATGGTCCACATTGCATTCCGTCAGCGTTTCAGCATAATCTGGAGCCCTGTTCTAAAGAATGGTCTACAATGATTTTTTATTTCCTCTAGTTTCTTTCCCGCAGGCTAATTCTACAATACTGGTTTGCGAAGCCTAGGGAGCATATCGGCTGTGTTATTTTGCATTAATATCTTCTCGTATCTTCCTCCAAACATTTTTTGAATTTTTTTAAATCGGATCAACCATATACGCTATTGTACCTTACTCCAGAGCCCCTGAGTATAAAGGCATGTGGTATGGTAGCCTTATCCACTCAACACTTGTAACAATTTAAGTTACGCCCTCTGTTAGCCACGCTTAAAATGAGAAGGTTTCACCAGAGTAGTGATAGGAACTTCAGCGCGAGACCCTCATTAAATGTATTTTAATTAATATTAATTAACATTAATATCAGGTCAACAAACAGTAGCAATACGATATATTTACTACATTGGTTAATTTATGGAGGTTTGTTCATGTCTTATTTTGTTTTAATTTGATCTCCTATAACTAAAGTTTTTTTTTCTATGTACTATGTAGTGTTCTTCAGAATTTTAATACGAATATGTTTTTTTATTCGTAAAATATATAATATAATTGAAGTTACGATGTCTGTAATTCTTAATTTCATGATTTATACTATTTATTTTAAATATTTTTATATTCACTTATTATATTTTTTAAACAAAATTTTAGCTTTGTTTTCCATTTTGGTTTTTTTTAATGTTGATTTTGTTGCTGAGAGGAGGATTTTGTTTTTGTGTTACAATTGTCGCAGTAAGAAAGTTAATCCTTTGAGGTACGAAATTTATGATTGAAAACTTTTTTGTATTTGTAGTATTATAATTATTATTAACTGCATTCCTTGCATTGTACTGTAGCCCTGAAGAAGCCTTAATAAAAAGGCGAAACGTCGGCGGAAAAAGGAAGTTGAATTTCTTAAAAAAGACATGGCCAAACTTCCATAAATTTATCAATGTATTCTTAAAGTAGTCAATAACTATACAAAGAAGATATATTTACTACCAATAGTCGCATGCATTAGGTATTGCATTCAATGCTTCATAAGGAAGGAGAGTATATAGAAGTTCATACATTTCGACGGCTATGACCATTACTACTATGTTATATAAACTTACTTGTCTCTGAATTTGTACTAGAGTTTAGTCCTCGCGTGGTTTTCTTGTGTCACGCTTTTACTCGGCTGAAGGTTTTTGTGTCTGAATACGTCTATGCCAAATTACGTTTCACAATTTGTGTACATTTCTTTCAATTTATAAGCGTTTCCGGCCTTAGTGGGACCGTCACATTATCAGAAAAGGAAGTCTAAATGGTTATTTAAAAAAAAAAAATTTTTATATGTATTCCTAAATTGAAAAGAAGAAATGTTTTCACCATTCCTTTTTTCACTTTACAACCATAGTGTCATGCTTATTTGGTTGCTCGATTTACTTCAACCTGCCAAGTTCCAGGAATATGACGCGCAACTTGTGCCCGGCAAATGTTTCGCGTCATTGTTCATCCTGTTTCCAATTCCCTTGCGACATCTGCAAAAATTGTATAGTTTGTTTATTAGTTTTTTTCACTCAAGTACTGAGACCTCAGTGAGTGAAGTTTTCCTCAACTTCTTCAATATTGCTTTCCGTAACATTACAAATCCGTTGAAGGGCATCGGTTCTATTATTAGAGTTATAATGGCTTGGATTTATTACATACCACAACACTGTCCCCTGTTCATATATTTCAATAAGTCACGCCACTTAACATTTAGACAACTCCATCACAAAACAAACACTAGCACTGACATAACACTGAAAATACCAAAACCACAAACAAGAGAGCACGTTTGAGGTTAGGAGGTTTGGAACAGCGAGTGTAGGCTGTACTGCTTAGGCCGGTGCGATTATTCGATTAATTGAATCGTCGATTCAATTTTTTTACAATTGATTGATTATTTCAGCACATCGATGTCGATTGCGGTAATTGACTAGATTGTCATTTTTTTTCAAGTGTCAATTGTTGTTCTCTTGTCAATTATTATTCAATTCACAATTATTGTCTAGTAATCGATTAATTTACGATTATTGAATCGCTATAGATTGCTAATTGCACGTTTAAACTTGTTGCAAATTGCACGTTTAAACCGGCCGATGGCCGACGCTGTTGATGATTGCTGCTCGCTCTCGCTCGGCGCTTGGCTCGGCGTGATCAGGATGGATCAGGCCTCGGCGAGACTCGGGCTTGCCTTCCAGCTATCACACTGGAGATCATCTGGGAGGAAATGGCTAGGTTCAGGAACATTCTAAACGTGAGGATGGAGGTCGCCGTAGCGGCGGGAGGGGGTCACCACCTACCACTCCCCCTCCAGAAGTTAGCCAAAGTAAGCTTCATGTTAGAAAGAAGATATTCCGGCAACTAGTACTGCTTCCGAGAGGTTGTTCAGTCTCGGTGGGAACATTGTCATCGACATACGCCAGCGTCTGTCGGATGAACACGCTGAGTATCTCATCCGCCAGTCTTCAAAAAGCGATCTGTTTCTTAAGTTAATTAATAAAAGCTAACTGATTGAATTATGTTGTTGTTTTTCAAATTAGTTATTTTATTCTTCTCATTGCCAAAGAAAAGCGTTTGAAAAATATACCTGGCCACTCCCGTGCGTCATTGTAACTGTGAGAACTTATTTTAAGATATGAATGCCGTGATAGTTTCAGAAAATAACATCCATTCACGATAGCTGTTTTTTGGCGTTAATTAGTTGAGACGTATGTTGCCACATAGGATGAATATAGAGTCAATATTACTGAGTATTTCGAAACCAAACAATAAATAAATATGAAAATAAGACCGCAGGACAAAATTCAGCACGCCGCACACACCATGAACATTTCAGGATCACATAAATCACAACTGATTACGGAAGTCCAGAACCGGCAATATAAGTCAAAATAAAATCTATGAAAATATTACGACATTACCATTTGAGTTTTGAATAAACTAAACATCACCACGAATATTCCTAGGATGTAGAATGAACATTGTCGTTAGACAATTCAAATATACATGGTTAAAAGATGTTCTTTAAATGTTCAACCAGGGAGCATTTTTAATAATACTTTGTGGACTGGAAACGAACGATCTATGAAGTCTCAAACGAATATTTCACATTTGAATCTTCAATGAACGTCATGTCGTTGTATGCTCAGGATAATTCAGTCGTGGACTATTTTAGTGTTAGTTCATGAATTTCTTCTGCATGGTCTATCCTCACAGGACTAGTATCCAATTCAAGCGTAACATTCATGTATATTAAGTGCTATGGATAAAAATAATATAGCACTCGATGCATAGTTCCTTTCTCCTCATTGCTGGTATTTTCTGCCCGAAGATATCTGAAGTTTCAGATACCCGAATACCCGAAAATGAGCCAAATGTCTTCCCGTCCTTAGAACGTATCGCCACCTACTCACGTTGGGATGACGATAAAATACATATATAGCATATGTATAAATGAGCCGCTTGGACTAACCTTGAGGGTATAAAGGGATATGTGGTGATATCAACACCCCTACTGAAAGATTTTGGCCGGCGATCTATAGCTTAACGCTCTCAGCATTCGACGCAAGAAGACCGGGTTCGATTTCCGGTCCATTTGAGCTTTCTTTTTGTTCGTGATAGGCAATATTTAAAAAAGCGTACATTGTAATCAAAATCTTTATTTTTTGTTTTTGTAATTTATATTATTTCGTGGTTACTTTCTTCCTTCTCCTGTTTGTGACTTACAAATGAGGCCACACACCCTTGACGTAGCTTGCAGGGTATTATTTAGATGTAGATGAGCATTTAGGTAGTTTGAGCGAGATAGTTCCCTAGTCATAATGGAGACTATATTCGAATTTAATTTTTTTATTTCATCGTATGTAAGAAGTATTAAGTAAATATTGCAATGCTAACGGTGCAAAAATGTATTTATGCATGACATAAATCAGTAATTACATTAATATATCTGCCTTAGTCCCTAATTTGACTCATTTTTTTCACGGCGCACGATGAAAGCGCCTTTACCACAGAAGGCTTTATTGCGATTCTGTGAAACATTAAACGCAGTGAGTAATCGATTATATTTTATAAATAGTTGAGAAAACATACAAACTAAACATCGTTAGTTTTTGCCTGCTCAATGACCATCAACAGCGCACAAGGCCAATCGCTTCATGTGTGTGGATTAAATCTGGAAAATCCATACTTGTCATATGTTTCATGCTCACGAGTGGACAGCCGAAAAATTTATTTCTTTTTGCAGAGGGCGGTAAGACCAAATATATTGTATATCCCAAAGCACTTTAATACATTTTTTCAACTTTAATTTAATACAAAAAAATCATTCTTTCATTAATTTTGTACCAGTAAATGTATCTGCTTAGAAAGGTAAAGAGGCATAGCAACGCAGGCCGGGCACAGATACTAATTAAATAAATTTAAAGCTAATGAAGACAGAAAACGCTTTTATCTCAGCAAAGAGCTGAATAGGGTGAAGTCTATTGCACCTAACTGCCAACTCTATTCGTAATTTTCCTCCTCCACCATTTCTACCATTAGCATGGTCTCTACAAATGCTTATGACTTACGAATCCGATTGAGGGGAACAATTTATCGCCTTTCATGTACTTATAAATGTGTCTGCTTTGTGTACGTTTGCCTGCTTAGAAAGAAAAAGAGCCACTGCATTGCATGCCGGGCAGATCTAGTCTAATATACAGGGTGTTTCAAAAAGGACTTTACAACTTTGAAAATTCATATAAATTTAATGAAACAAGGTACAGAGCTGGTTTTGGTGTTGTTTTAAAGAAAAACACTTCAAGTTTTTTTTACTGTCGCCGACTTCGATTCTTCAAACCAAAACACACAGCTAGCACGCTCGGGTCCAGTGAAGGTAGCCATCGTTAACGTAACTGCCGAGCGCTTGTGCGGCTTATGCGGCGCGATTAGGCACTATCGGACTACGCGAGTCAAAACTTGATGTGTTTCCCTTTAAAACAACACTAATACGAGCTCTGTACCTCTTTGGAATAATTTTATATGAATTTTCAAAGTAAAGTTATAAAGTCCTTTTTGAAACATATAAAATGTATATTTCTAGTTACGTACTCTTTCACTCTAATGCTGAAGAAAGGCCTTCCAATTCGAGAGGTCTTCAGAAAACTAAATTCTATTCCCCTTTCCCCTCCTCCCTACAAGTATATAAAATCAGTTTTCGTAGGAGAGGGATCAAATCGCAGAAATGGTCCAATTATGCCGGACCCTACCGCTCCCCACCCCCTCAGTCATTCGACTGCTGCCCCCATCATCACACACACACCCAACCCCTCTCTGCCACCACGTCCACCTCATGCGTCCTCCCTTCCCCCTCTCCTCCCTCCCTGCCTCTCCCCCCCACTCCTACTCTTCTTCCTCCTCCTCTTTCGTTTTTCCGAACCGGCCTTATGCCTTCGTGTGAGAGAGAGAACGCATGTGGGGAGGATAGGGGGTGTTGAGGCGTAAGAAGGGAAGAGCGGAGAAGGGTGGTGTGAGGAACGAGTCAAGTTGTGGTTCTGTATGGGGAGGAGGTGGAGGCAAAGAGGAGGAGGAGGGTGAAGTGATGTGGAGGGCACTCCGCACAATCTTTTTTCAGTGTTCCGCGAGACAGGACGTGAGCAAGAGCGAAGCTCACATACTGTAGATTGAGCCACTCCACAAACCCTTCGCACGCGAGTCGGTATCCTCAACCACCCACGCTATTGTTGTCGGATTTAAGTTTATCGCGTACCAGTCCTCCGATTCCCTACGCATGTGACCAACTGTATCCGTGTTCCTCCACAGTGTCGTACCTCAGCTCATGTTATGACAGCTTGTGCACAAGTGTGGTAGCAGTGCGCATGTGCAAGTTTCGGACGAAGTTTTTCGAAGAAGTGAAACTTTCCCTCTCAAAGTCCTTGAGTGCAGTATAGGTTTGTGCGTGTGTATTATTCTCAAGTAATTGAGGAGCTAGTATCAATGATACTTTCTCTACCCAATGAAACCCTCGTTCTCTAAGTCACCGAGTGTAGAACATTATACTGTGTGTGTATCACTTTCAGAGGTTGGAAGGTTCTGAAGAAATTAAACTTACCCTCATTATAAATCCTTGAGTGTAGTAATAGATAGTGCGTGTGTATTTTTTTAAGACATATGAAGTTTTTTTTTTGAGTGAAGAAGTTTCCCTAAACCTAATGAAACTTGCACGAAGTCCCGGAGAGTAGTATACGTTACCGCGTGTGTATTATTTTCAGTTGTCGATGGTTTAATTTTATGTGAGTAAACTTTCCACTTGACAGTCCTCGGAGATTGTTGTTAGTGTCCGGCAGAAGTTTCTCTTTTGTTCACTTCTTTGAGGTTCCGCGCTAGAAGTCAGCTGTGTAGGAGTTTGGAGGGCGTTGACTTTTGAGAGCAAAGAAAACTACTCGACAAACAGGCCTCTACCGGAATTTTCACGCCATTAAGGATGACTATATCCATACGATACGTCAATGAAATACTCCATAATATTATATCGGCTGTTTGATTGGGGATTTATGTTTAACATTCCCCATTTCCCTTACTGATTTTCCCTCTTTCAATTATAATTTAACTATATGGTTCGCTCTTGTATTTTTTGGATCTCTTAAACACTTCCACGCGTCCGATTTGACTACAAACACCTCCCTTCCTCACTGTAAACAAACACCAGGGGGTCACCAGGGGCCCTCTCTTCCTCTCCCGACCCCTTGCGCTGTTCGATGTAAGCGATTTTGCCGTGCGAATTGTCAAAGCGTGCCCAAGTCACCGGAAGGCTTGGTGGGCACTCTTTTTTTAAAAGTGACCCATCCCTCTCCGACCCGGCTTTAGATAACTTTCCTCCCTGTCATCAACCTGAAGCGCGGGTGAAGTCCTTTTTTTTTAATTTCAAGGCGACCTTGTCCTCGACACCCACCTCTGAACTTGCCCATGTTGCTGCTGCTATCCAACCCATCGTAGGATCAACTTCTGCAGTTAACCCCTCGTGTCACACTCGCTTTGCCTTCGTATGCATGCAAATTTCTTTACGGCCAACTTGACAGGAGTTGTGTTTACAGCTCGCCTCGTGCAGTCTGTGAAGTCGGCGGAGTAGTTGGAAGATTCCCCTCACTTCCCAGCTCCGTCATTTCCTTTCGACTATCGAGGTATTGTTTCAGCAGCCACGCGTCGTGTGCGTGACTTAATGTTTTGGGAGAGGTTTACGACATGAGATAGAAGGAAGTGAATTCAGGTAGAAACCGGTTGTATCAGAATGTTCTTTCACCGAACAAGTTGTCAACTTTACCCAATATTGTTTCCCTTGAATGAGTCATTACTGAATAGAGCGAAGTGATTCCTATTTCCTCAGTCAGAAATAATCGGAGGAATAATTGGGAGACGGAATCAATGTTTGACGTTTATTGAGAGAATAAGATCGTCTTTTACATTTTAAAGCATTCAAATGTAATAATTGATTACATTGAATAGTAACTTAGCAAAAGCTCTTGCCTTTTCCGCACAATTCTATGCCCCTTAACTCAGGCCTCTATTGCATGTTGAAATCTTCATAGTTTCGCTTGTGATTACGTTGAGAAACTGGTGATTGAATCCATGAGTTTTGAATTAACTTTACTAAATATCAAAATGTGGATGAACTTTCTGCAGTCATTACGAGCGTCCATATTCCGTGGTGTGTCATAGGATTTACTAGCAGAGAGTTTGGTCGTAATTGCCAACGTGACATTGATCGAGAAGCTCTCTGTGTCTGGCTGAGCCCAGGTTTAACCACGCTTGCTTTTCGCTTTCGTTGGAAAGTTTTTATATGTGAATCTACAGGTGCCGCAGATAAATACGGCGAGTTAACGTCACTGGTTGACACTCTTAAACTCTACTAACGAAAGCACTTTGAGGCTTTGAAAACATTGGCAGAAGTTATGCCTCAGAATTTGGCGGAAGTCGATCAATAATTAAAAAATTCATAACTCAATAATGCTAAGATAGTCGGCTAAACGTAGTGTATTTTGCACATACATAAAAGGTAGCAGAGTCTTCACGAAATATTTTTCGATTTACTGAATTATAAGTTTCAATTAATGTGGGAGATCGTCTAAGGTTGCTGTTTTGGCTAATAAACTTATGGAGTAAGTAATCCATCTAAGTGATTCGCATGAAACCCTAGTTACAATGGTGTATCCCGATAAACTTGGTAGTTATCGAACTCATTCCGGAAGGGGCGAAGATTAGATCGGTTTCAGGAGTGACGACCTAAGATTTAAATTGTAAGAAGAGAATATTCAGGAGGCTGACCTGGAAATGAGAGAACGATCACCTTAAGTCTGCGTCCGTTTGGAAGAGGAAAGTGCGAGAACCCGATTTGAACTCGAGGAAAGAGAAGGATATTCTTCAGCGCTGGATCGGCACATATTCAAGACGTCCAAGATGGACGAGGGAGCCTCGGAGCGGACCACGCAGCTGGCGCTGCTCTTTCCGCTCAAGGCAAGCCTCTTCCCCGCCAAATCACCGGCAGCCACGTCACCCAAGCACTCCGAGAGCCCAGACATGTCCCCGGGAACCCAACAGAACCCCCTGACGCACCCCAACCTCGCTTGTCCCCGCCTCAGGCTCCGCAGAGGTTCTTCGCTGTCGGACCTCACCGCCCTCCAGCAGCAGTCGGCAGGGGTGGCCGGGGATGAGGCCTCACAGTGCGACTCAGGGCCACCGTCCCTGATGCCTCCGAGGGACGGGGGCCTCCCCGGAGGACGGCTGAAGCAGAGGGGCTGCGACACGGCCCCGCAGAGCCCTGCCACCGGGAGGCGCGGGGGCATGAACGGTGTCGGGGGCGGGTCAGGTGGCATCGGCCGAGGGCGCAGGCTGTTCCCGGGGGACGAGATGAGGGGCGGCTCCATCGGGGACCTAATGAACCTCAAGCAGTACGGCAGCGTCTGGAGCGTGAGGAGCGCCACAGAGTCAATAGCGGAGGCCGTGCCCTTGGCCACCGTGACGCCGAGGACTCCTCGCAAGGGGCAGTCGCCCTCGGCGCAGAACAGGGCCTCCGGGGAAGGGGCGTGCCCCAACGAGCTGGCGGCTGCCCTCAGGGAGCTCCAGGAGGACGAAGACGAAGCGGAGGAGGCGCGGGACAAGGTCGACTCGTACTTGCCCTCTCCTCGGAGGCAGCACTCCCCGGCGCCACCAGCTTCTCCACCCCTCAAGAGGGTGCGGGATTACTTGCTGGAGGGGGCGGCGGGGGGCGGCGAGGGCCCGCAGAGGCCCCAGAGGAAGACCTTGTCGGCCTTCGAGAGAACTCAGAGGCTGTCCCGGCTGATCAAGGAGCATCAGGACGCCTTCCTTGATCACCCCGCGCGGAAAATTGTGAGTGGTTTTATGGGGTTCGATATATCTGCACCAGAAAAGTCGTTTTCAGACCACCACTAGGGTATTCATCACTACAATTGCATTCTAGTAGATGATAAATCCTATTTTCACCATTCGGCCCCTTAAAGATGTAACACTGGGACAGAGGTTTGAGTGTGAAGTCGATAAATATCATAGTGAAAAGAAAAAAACGGCAAAGATCGTTAGAAATAGCGTGTTTCCGACGGAGAAATAGGTACTCGGTAAGGGGCTGTCCATAATCCACGTAGACCTCAAACGGGGGGGGGGGGGGGTACGAGCGGGCTGTCAACGGAGGTCCACGTTTCTGGGGGGAGGGGGGTTGGAGGGATGTCTGCGCAGACAGTGGTCGACACGACGCAGCGGGAGTGATATCGCCACGGCATACTCAGTGTTGCGAACGGTTGCGAGGACGTTGTGTCGGTGGCCGGTGCTGGCTTGGAACGGCATAGCACGGTCCGGCTTCTCTTCTATAGTAAATAACAGATTATCATAGCTACAAAAAAAGTTTTTCCAGCCTTAAATTACAGATAGTACATGACAATTAATTAATACCGTTTCACAGCTTTTTCCGGAGAAAAAATGAAAAGACTACGTGGATAATAGGGGGGGGGGGGGTTCCGGATGAAGTCTACTATGCTCCACGATGGGGAGGGGGGGTCAAAAAAGATTTCTGTCTACGTGAATTATGGACAGCCCCTGATAGGGACTTCTACAAAACCAATATAAGTATGTGTCACGCAACTCATTTCTCGATAATGTTGGTTTTGTAGAATTTTCGAGATCGTTTTTAACAGAGGATGTCGGATGATTTCTATATTCTCAGATTCTTTGTTCGCGTATGTTGTTTGGGAAGACAACAGTTTCATGGAATGTCTTCGCGACATCCTTGACCTTAGAACGTCAGCAGGATAGCAGGAGATACAGTCGGCTTCGCAAACTCCTTACCCGATCAAAGAACCCGAAGAATATGGAGATAATCCAAGCAACGTCGCGAAAACCTGTGAAATAACACGAGGATCGACTTGAATTGCATACCATACACCACCTCCCCGAAAGTCGTTTGCATTTTGGTGAAGTTGTGTTTGCATTTTTGATAATTATCCACTCCCTTTCTTCGTCAAAAATTATAAAGTGAAGAAGGCAAAAAAACTTACACAAGGAGTCAACAAATTTAGACCGCGTTGAATCACTCGCCATATTTACAACGTCTCGAGATTTTGTAGCGAAGTTGGTTGCTCCACAGGTTGTTCCTCTATATGCATCTGAAAAACGTTATTCTCTTTAACCTTCTGGCTCCTCTGGGGTTTTTTTCCGCACACTGACGTATGAAATAAAACATATGGTAACAGCAAACAAGTTAACCGTGTTGGAATTTTTATGCTCTAGTGCAAGTACTTGGTATCATCCACAAATACAAAAGTGATATTGAATCAATTATTGTAGTGTTATCAAGTATTCTTTTCCTAAGGAACTCATACTTTGCGGCCAATTTTTCTCCCAAGGACTATTGATTTAGTATTTGGAAGAAGTAAATACTATGAACACCATGTCACATGGATAAGGATGCAGTCTATTTATATATTTACTGTTTTTTTAAAGTTTAATATCACGTTGAAAGTGTTCCCATCCTAAGGTTTTGGTTGTTTTGATGTGGCTTATGTTGGGTTGGATTCGAGAAAAGTTCATTTTCCTGGCACTTTTTTAGCTTTATTTAGATCGATATGATGCATAGATATATATTTTGTAAGAGTTTAGCAAAGAGGGGTTCAACTGTTAATGAATACAATAATAACTTTAGATGCCTTTTTAAGATATGTTGATTCAAGGAAGTGAAATGTCTTCCATATTGGCCCTGTATCTTGATAAATCCTAGTCTTTATGATGCAGTGCCGGGTTTAACCGAATTAATTGCTCAAGTTTGTTGTGTAGAGTATTAATAACAGTCAAGTTTAGTGATGTTTTAATTTTCTGTAATCGGTGATTTTGATTTTTCTTGCACCTAAGCAGTTTGTAAGATTAACTAACTCATATTTTTTTATATTTTCGACGTGCTGATGGTTTTTATTAATTCTTGTTGAGACCCGAGAGTCGACGATGGCAAAGTCTCTTCCTGTACTCAATCATGTGATGCAAGCGTGGTGTGAGAGTTGATGTCTCACTTCTTTAGCCCTCAAAATCTCTCCCAGTTCCTTCAACATATTGTCGACGTCACTAACAACCCTAGAGCGCCCATAAATCCCGCCATTTAACTGTCAGCAGCTCCACAGGTTGTTGATATATATACATCGATCCTTTCGGCGTCGGTCCGAACCTTTTCATCCAACCCTTTTCCCCGTGCACATACTCTTTTTTCTCGAACGCAAACCCTTAATTTTGCGAGAACGGCGAGCGATGGTTAGCTTTTCCACCTCTTGCGCTCCCTCGCAACCCACCCCGCTGCATTCTGGGAAGGGAGTAGAGGAGCACTTGCTTGAGACGCGTTATCAAAGTGATTGATTCCTTCTGTTGGAGAGGTTGGCGACCTCGGGTGGGGGAGTGTAAACAGAATGGGAGTTCGACGCGGCCCTGCTTGGTGGATGATGCCCCCCCTGGCCTTTGGTGGGGCAACGCGGCGAGTTCATGCCCACCCCTTGCATGAAACACCGAATCCTAATCTGAAGAGTAATATTCCTTTTAAAATTATAAAAATCAACAATGAATCACGGCGCATGGTGCGGTTCTCATCTATACTTTGTTCTCTCCCCTCCCCACATTTCTGACTGCTGTCTTGAAAAGTGTTGTCACGAGGTCGCTATTTAACCCGCGAGAAGGTTAAATGTAAGCAATTTGATGATATGAAGATTTGAAACATTGTAGAGGCAGTGGTTCAGTTACATTGAGTAAAATTAGAAGCTTGGGGTGTAAGAAACACCCCGCGCGCCCTTCCTCATCTTAAACTCCGTAGTATTGTCGACGCGATGCTGGCGAGTAAAAAACGTAAACAGGCGCATTGTAACAGCTACGTTACTATGAGTGAACCCCCCCTTTCCCCCCTCGTTACCCGACATATGTTTTAGGTGACCCCCTCCCCCCCCCTAAGTTGGGAACGTAGTTTATGCACAGATTCGAGAGTGCTTCCCTCAATGTGTTCCCTCTCTCAACTGGATGCAATATCCTTCGAAAATATTGAAGCGCGCGACAATTCTCATAGTCACCAGAGACACCACAGGATAGCCAACGTATTTCGAGCATTGAGCGTCGACCTGTACGAACCGCTAGTGTAGTATGTCGTGATAATTTATTAAGTGATTGCGCGTAAATCTGATATTCAGCCAATCAGAGCGCGTGGCAGAATATAGGGAATGCTGCACCAGATTTGTGGTTTTATCATAATAGGTTTGGAAACACTACGGAAATGATGCTAGAGCATCTAAAGCAAAAATAACCGTGTTACAGGGAAAACGATGGCTGTGGCATTAATTGCACTGAAAATCCTTAGCTCAAATTATCCGTGGACTCTTACGTGAAAAATTACCGTGTAATCATGTTTGCATCTACATATACAAAATTCCCTTAAAGCATCCTCAAGGGTGTGTGGTATGGGGTGAGTAGTCACCAACATGCATTACACTATAACCTAAAGTTAGTGTAACTACGACTAATTATGCATTAGCATGAATCGCTAATGCTTGTCACGAGGCGAGGACTCACAAGCATGCAATACACTATAGATATGCTACCTATGTTAGAGGGACCGTTAGTATATATGTATTTTGTAACTACACAAATGGACAGAGACTCAAGAGTAATGCTGAAAACATGCATGGTGTGCTGTAAATACTAGGAAGCAGATAAGGATACAAGTATTTGGGAGTGCTACTACTACTAAGAGCTGCACTACCTATCGACAAACCTAGTTAAAAGTCTCATAATGTTTGAGTAATCCATGCCTGTATTTGGCCATTGTTGGCAACATGAACACCGGCTTTAACAAACGCCAGCTAGTTTACTGCTCTTTATCTTCGAATTCTATCATTTCATATTCTAAAATATTATCACTTCCGCCGAATGAGTGTGAGAGAGGAAACCGAACAGGAAGTCTGGCGCCTTCCTCAGTCTTACGGCTTCGTTCCCGGCGTGCAGTTCGCTCTTCCTTCAAAATCCCTACGTTCTCCTGCCGACTATTCGCCCCTTAAAGCACCTGTTCTCTGGTGCTCCTGTGCAAATTGCATGTCGTGTTTCCTGTCGCCAGCTTGCGGAAGATATTCATGGAACGCACGAGGGATCCGTATCCGTGGGTTCGCCATAGAGTTTATAAATTGAAGAGAGGGGAATTGCATCCTACCTGGTACTTATTTCAACCTGGTACTTATTTCAACCTACCTGGTGCTTGCATGATGTTTCTACTTAACCAGGAGCGTTCATATTGTATTACACACTGTCAGGTCTCTTACACTCATAAGCCTAGGCTTCACATTTACCTAATTTTACAATTCTTCCGAGCGAGTTGAGCTCCGAGCTGTTAACTATTTTCTTATCATCCGGATTTGCGTGTGTTTGACATTTGTTTCTGTTTCTTTTGAAGCAAAAAGGCAATCGGTCCTTTTTAACTGAGGTTTGATATAGGTAAAGCTCCCGGTGTCTGTCCTATGATGATCAATTGTATGCTGAACAAATAATTTAGGTAAAACAGAGGAATCAGTGACTATTTTCTAGGAAATTTTGATAATTCCTTCTCCGGCCTTAACAGATATGCATAATGAGGAAATGCACTACTCGCAACATGGGTATGTGATATGTGAATGAACTTTACCAAAATTGAAAATTTTCAGATATCCTTCGCATTAAATCGAGAGATCCCTTATTAGTCCCATGGTTCTTTCATATTTACAACATGCGAATTCTGTCCCCACGAAATTATCTTCAAGGTAATCCTTCCCAACACGGGAACCACCGTGTCTTACCGTGAAGGTTACTACAATATACTTGTGCATGGACGGTTAAAAACATAACACGTAAAAAACATTACATAGTATAAATTTTTCATAAGTATTCCTGAATGATTTTTCCAACTCCCCGCGCAAAAAATTGAAAACTGGTATGTAGGTACGTATTAAGTTTTACAATATGTTCCACGAAGGACTTTGACTTTCATCTGCGATGCAATTATATTACTGTCATTAGAAGAGAGAGAATACATTGTATCTAGAAGTGGGTACGGAAGAAATTTGGAAATACTGGGACAAAATCAATTTCCTTAGACTGATAAAAATTGCCGTAAAGTATATCCGCTTACCTTCAGCTACAGGGTTCAGTGAAAAACTAATTAGAAATGCAGGGAATATTATAGATTTTAAAAAGAAATACGCTAAATTCAGATCAGGTCATAGTGATATTTTTTTAAATAAAAACTTGAGAGCTTGAATATCGGTGAATATATATATATATATATTCACCGATATATATATATATATATATATATATATATATATTCACCGATATATATATATATATATAAATATATGAATTCATTTTTATTTACATAATATTATAATATGTAACGTGATTTTCTGTTGCTTTTTTTCTCGTATTGAATTTTAAAAGTTGATTAAAATGATGCCTAAATGCAATAATATTTCCAAACTTTGGCTAAGTCGAATCTCATCGTTGTCTTACTTCTTATTTATATTGCTTTGGAATTTTTTCTGCACAGTTTTATTAATTAAAGTGTGACTGGAAAATCATTGTCATCGACACTAATATGCAATCTCCACCTATCTTTTTCTATTATTTTAAGAAGATAAGTTTTAAAAACTTGTTATCATTTTCATTACTCCTGTTTGTTGAAAATTTTCAAAGAAACGCAAAATTTTTTCTTCAGTCTCTTTTGCAGCTAAATGCAAGGTATAATTTCTCCAAAATGTATATTTACAATACCATTAAAGAATCTAAATTTGTTGTATCGATTGCACAGGAATCGGAATGGGGATTGGAACCGAAAGAAACTGGAGCCGACCTATCCATAATTACTGAATAATTTGATCAACTTTCTAATACTATGTATGAGTTTAGGCTTTCCCGGAGAATTATGCTGATGAGTTGTTCTCGGGTTTCCCACCGGGTTAGGCTTTCCATGGTTACCGACGTTTACAGAGCCTGGAAAATGGCAGAAAAGTCTCCTGCCGAAACGTCGGCAATCACGGAAAGCCTAACCCGGTGGGAAACTCGAAAACAACTCATCAGTTTCTAATACAATTTCAATTTACACGTATTGAAGAAATAATAATATTTGAGAAAACGAAATAATTGAAAAAAGGCACCAATGTAATGACGAAAGTCCTGGAATTACATATTTTGAAAATATCCGCGACGTAGTCTAGTTATTTCTTATTATTCCTAACTTCCATTGCGTGAAATTAAGTAAATTAAACGTGTTAATGTCCACTGAGTAATTTTACTGTACTACGCGTTTCGACGGAAAGGTGTCATTATCAGGTACAATCGTGGACTCAGTGGAAGCTCCCAAGTTTTATCTACTTCATTTCATCAGATGATCCATCATATCTTGTCGATGAAATGATAACCATGTTGAATATATTTCCCGCTGCTTGGTTGATTTTGCGGACAATGCTTCTCCTCCTATCCTGGAGGTGTCTTCAGGTTGAAGATTAACACCTCATGGATAGGATGAGGAACGTTTTCCGTGGAAGCAACCAGGCGTCGGGAATCCCAGAAGAAGACAAGAAGAGGCAGAAAGAGCAAAATTTCCTTTTTTTCAAGTAGTTACTTTTTCTGTGGCATTTTACTTTTTGTGCTTTATTCACTTAATTTTCGTAATGCATTGATTGAAAACATTGGGTAATAAAAGCTTATTTTCTACACAAGTGTAAACAAATTGTCACCACATTTAAGAGGAGGCACCAAACTTGATATTGATAATTATATTTTCCCGGATCTGAGTGTAAAAATACATTTTTCTTGTATGCTATTACGCGTGCTATTTCGTTGGAGGTATGTCGAAAAACCGGACGCAGAATGCACGTGGTAACCACGCAAGACTTTTTAGAATTTGATAACATTTCCGGTGAGCAAAATTTACTGGAAAGCACGGAAAGGAAAAAGAGTACTGCTGCTCGTAGAGTGTGAAATATATGCTTGAGAATAGTCATGCTTGGTGCAGGCAACAACTTTCGAATAAAATGTATATACCAGACAAAGGTCCTTATTCCTTTGCACAAATTTCTTAAGAGATATTCGTCGTTTTAATCGTCACGTTGAAGGGTAAAACTTCCAGGGCAATATCATAAAATGTTATTATCACTGGTACAGGTAGAGTCATTTCAAGAAAATTGTGCTCTTATTGTGATTCAGAAAAATATCGATACTACTAAATCCTGATTCTCTACGCAATAAACTTCGTCAAGTATCGCTTTCATTATGAATCCTTTGTGTCATTTATATCCTACATACGGAAGCTACTTTGTAGACCCGTATACAGTAAAGGCAGGTGTTTTTCTTTTATATTACATTTCATAGTTTTTATTAACATCATTCTCGTACCATGAAATATGAAGACCGGTTTGGTTGTCATGGAAGTACTGAGAGAATTAAAGTCGAAAGATAAAGAAATTTGAATAATAGGGTTCTTCGAAACGCCTTGTAAATACTTAAAATGTTTCGGTAGCACAATGTTCTCTTTATTGATCGTCTGTCGAACCATGCGACAGTGAGTAATGACTTTGCTAGTTTGTTTTCGTTTCTAGTCACGGGTACAGTAATTTCCCCAAGGTAGTTAAAATATGGCTGATCTCTGCAGGTGACGAGCGACTACCCAGTTGTGCAGCTTGCGACTTTCCAGAATGTTCCAGCTGTCAAATATCACTCCGCACGGTGCGGGTATTATAAGCGTCTAATAGAATTAACGGTCAATAATAAATTCATGAGCCAATTAAGCTTCCTATTGATTCACCTCCAAATTAGTTGCCCTAAAAGATGCCACAGTGCTGGAGAAGTCCTTCCCACTCCTTATCGCAGTGCTGGAAGTCGTTAAAAGGAATAACTTTCGGTTGGTCCGTCATAGATTTCAGAATAACATATTCAGTGCCAATACAGCGTTTTTTGAGGCGATTTTTCAATTTAGGAAAGAGGAGGAAGTCACAAGTAAACTTACAAAGGCGTAGGAGTAACGCGTTGAGGTTTCACAAAAATTCCTATTTGCTTAAAAACTTACTTCACACGGAGTGCTGCGTGGCAATACGCGTTATCGTAATTCAGAATCTAATTGTCAGCAATGCTTGGTCTTATTTGAAGAACTTCTTTCCATATCCCTGTTGTTCTCGGTAAAATTTTCGGTAAAACTTTTCATGAAATCGACTGATTTTATAAAAATGAGTTTGCTAACGATAAAACCATTTCACAAAACCTAGTTTTACAAAACATTTTACGGAATACGACAGGTTCTACTTCCATAAAATAGTTATATGCAACAACCAATGAGATTTGTCGCCTATCGCGTTGATAATCTCGTATCCATGGGAAGCCAAACAAGGAAATAGTAATCAAACATGGCGGGAAGTTCATGCAACGTTGAAGCAAGTTTCCTTTGTATTAGAAGAGTACCAAAAGCACGAGTGCCTCTATGTGTTGAAATCACCACTGTAGCAAAGCGTCTCACAGATGGCAAATTGGTCAACATTGCGGTTTTATGAATAAATTTATCGTAATCAAGCATGTACGTTTTACGTACGATTAATAAAAGTTTCATTAAAGTTTTTATAAAACTCTTTTGTACGAAATTTTACAGTGAGAAACCGGAATAAGTCTTTCGAGAATTACACGGTGTGAACCGCTTTACTGTTTTCCCCGGTAAGACAGTTTTTTTCGTTTTTTGCTAACACCATATAAACTAGGCTGAAAATGAAAAATCAGTTTAGTTTTGATCTAGGACTTACGTTTTCACAGCGCTCTAAAAAGACCTTGTGTCATCGGATAACTTAAGCTTTCCGCAAAACGTGCTCCAGCACTAGTGTCAACTTCTGGAACGTTTCAGTCCCATTTTCACGACATTTGACGTGCAACTTGATCGCATTGCGCTCCTCTAATTTCATTTTTTTTTAATTTCCGTAAAGCTCTGAAAGAACACACTTCACAAGAACGCGTCGTAACAGTCGGTCACGTGCAAGTTCAGTGATATTTTGGAGTAGAAACTCATGCTTGAATAGATTTGCATCTAAATGTTAAGCATGGGGAAGATCCACTTTGTTGCTAGGTCGTCAGTTCCATGTGTAGGTATTCTCATTACTTTTTTAAATTAACCTCGAAAGGTTACTGCTTAAAGAATCAGATTACGTAAAAATGAAACTTTGAAGCAATTTATTTAAAAATTAGGTTACCTAGAGAAGTTCCACTTTAATTAAGCAATGAATGGATAAGCCAGATCATGAAACTTAATATTAATAGTTTAAGGAAGTGAGATTATTACATTTAATAAGAGTTGCCTAAGTTTTCTCATTTTATAGATATACATAATCAGGCGATACATTGTGTTTTTTACACGGAATAATGGAGCATAAATTTTCTGTATTAAATTGCTTATTCTGAAAACATTCAATTTGAAGTGCAACATGCTAAAAGAGAAAAGAAGTTAGTGCTCATAAAAAGAGCTTCTAATTGATTTTTATCTTCTCCCAATGAATCTCTTTAAAACATAATAAAACGTGTCGAATCTTCAAACGTATTCAAAACTTGTTTCATAAAAATTTGGAATGACTGGCAAAAATTTAAATAATCTCGATTACGATATTTTTACGCCGATTGTAAAAGATAGTGACACTGGACATGATCCTCAGGACCTACATTTCTGTACCATTGCTGCTTAAAATTCATTGCTTGTGGAAATGAGAAACTTTGGATAGCATTTCTTGTAAGATTCCTGCGATATGTCTTCCCATCACGATCTTCCCACCTGGGTAGTGGGTAGAGTGCTTGGCTACTGATCGAAGGGTCCCGGGTTCAAATCCGGGTGAAGCTTTTGGACGCCCCCAAACAAAAAAATCCTCGGAGTTCGAGGTGGTCCAGCGACCAGCGACCCTGCGACTTGTTAATTATAATCACATATGCTGGAATCACTGGAAATTGTCGTCGTCGCACGATGAAAGGGAGCGTTGTCTCAGTCGGAGCCAAATCAGAAATTATTCTCGCTGAAATTTCTTGCAAGCAGTTGAATAAAGAAATTTTAAAATTTGAGTGACTGTAAATCCATCTAATAACGGCATTTTAAAATTTTAGTGACTGTGACTCTATCTAATAACGGAATTTTAACATTTAAGTGGCTGTGGCTCCATCTTATTGCGTTCCTGAGTCAGTGAGTGAGTAACAAGGGCTTTTCTGACATAACTCGAGTTTGATCAGGATAGTGCTTCAAGCACGGCCCTCAGGCGAATTCTCTTTGTTGGCTGCTCAGCGCGGACTCTCTGGCAGGCGGGCGCTGATTTCGCAATCGCTTCACGAGAGTGTTGGTTGGGGTGTCGCCTCTCGTTGTGCAATGGGAGTCGCTTGTACAGGTGAGCGGGCACCTCCACCATGTTTGACGCTGCCTGACTCACGCTGCTAAGCGCGGAGTAATGACATGTAAAACTCTACCCTATCCTTGTGAGTCTAGATATTCTAGTTAGTTTATAAGGCGCCTGAGGCACCCATTGAATGATGATGAATATATCGAATACTTTGATTTGTGGCTCCGTCTAACTCGCTTTGCTCACCTTTGAATTTATGAGTGCATCACTTTAGAGAGTAACAAATTGCGTGAAAATATTTACAATGGAAGTTACCATTAAGAAAGCACAATATCTAAAAAGATAAGCGAAAACAACTATGAGAAAAAGAATGAAAAATTCACCACACCAGGGCACCGAACTCCATACCTTCCAGTCCACAATCCACCACTAATCTACCGGTTCCTTGAAGGAATAGGTAGTTCACAGATCTTGAATTCGTTTTCGTGACTGTGGTTCCATCTTACAGTCTTACAGAGGCAGTAAGTCAATTATGAGCGTAGTTGTATATACTAATTAAATTTTGTTACAGCTATTGAAGAAAAACTAAGAAGTACTGGAAATAATAGTGGTTTGGTTGTTAATGTTACTTGTGGAGTGCCCGACAACTTCAGGCGTTTGCGCTGTTGAGGGCTGGTGGGTGGGCATGTAAGGGAAGGACCGTGTGAGAAATGGAAGAATAGTGGAGGGAAACCCGTCAGCATTTGTTTACTCTATGAAGTATGGAGTGAAGCACTAGGAGCGACCACCACAAAACACTCGAGTAGGAATCTGAATTCCACGGAAAAACCTCCGCAACAGCCAGGATTCGAATCTGGAATGGGAAGCCAGTACTCTTACCACATCACTAATCTGATCCCCTATCAAACTAAAGATAGAAATGCGACTGAAAAAAATAGGAAGAGACTGAGCATGTGGATGTAGCAAGTTATTGGAGGTGATAGGGAAATAAGAGCACGGAGAATGTAGTTTAAACATGATGAGGGAAGAAAAGGAATTTAGAAATGACGTATCAATTGATAAAAAGGAGATTGCATAAAGATATCTTTAAGGCAATTGGGCTATCAAGTGTGAGCGATATAATTAAAAGTAACCTATCAAACTACCCTTAGAATACCAGTGGTAATGATGTAGGTAATTGCACTTGGGCATAACATCTAATAAATAATTGGTACTTTTCGCTTAAACGTCTTTAGTACTACGAGTTTCAACGTTTTAGCTACATCTTAAGTACATAAAATTTCCATTGACAGTACGAAGTAGGTATGTATTAGTTTCATTTTTTTCCCCGGCATTGTGTTCCTCCATATCTTGCCTCATATTGCATTGAATCCATTTTCAAAGCTTCTTTTGCGACCAATAATCCCCTTGCCTGCGCTGCTTGCACTTTGACAACACGCAATTCTCTCTTTCATTTCACCCGTAAACGCAGAACAATTCCTGTTCTCTTAATCTCGGTTTCGATACGTTTCTTTTATCTCCCTCTTCCCTCTATACAAAGAGCTACTTTCACTTCAATCTCTTTCTTAAAAATCCCATGTTCCTTTCTCACCTTCTTCTTCCATCTACTTCGCCTAGTTACCTCCTGCAGCTTTGCTTTCTTCAGGAGAATTCTTAGCACTTAATATTTTGTGTTCTGGTCAAGAAGTCGCGTTTTCCATCCCCATTATCGGTTTGACCTTGCTGAAAGCCTGAAGAGGAACATCTGAGGATCGCTAATACTAAGATTATCAGAAGCATCGGAGGGGAAATTAGAATGTATTCTGCACCCTCTTTATCCATGTTGGAAAGTCCGTGAAAAATGAACAAACAATTGTAAGGTGGTGTAATAAGTGAAAAATATTTGAAGAGTGTAATAAGCCATTGAAGATGCATGAACTATTAAAAAATTTAGAATAAACTAGCAGACCTTCTGCCTACTTTGCAGGCAGCCACTATATGATTAAGATTGACTCGCTCTGGAAAAGTGAACCCGGGAGTCCCGAAAAACAGTAAAAACTTTTAATGGTTGGTCATCGTGGGCAGGCATGGTTTTCACCAAAGCTGGATCAACTATATTTTTATCGGCCACCCTCTTGGCATATATAGATATATATCTTCCTGAAGAATCACTCGAGTGATAAATATAAAATATGCCAAGAGGTTGGTCGATAAAAATATAGAAACAAGCGAAAGACACAAATTAAAACTTTCAATATTTCGGTGATTCGGCATCCACCTTTCTCAAGATAAGGAGTATTCCTTAGTAACTTTCCAAGTAAGTCGAAAAAAATTCTTGGACCACATTTTACTTAATTTAAATCTGATCATACAGTGAAAATCAGCATGCATGCAGTAAAGTGGTGATGATGATGCAAGAATTATATTTTAAAATGTTCGCCTAAATTAAAGTATTTTCATGACTTAGATTTTCGGCGTGGAATTCGAAATTGAAGCGAAAATCATATCTAAATCCGCTTTTGTTTTTACTCGGCATGACACCTTGATATTTGTAAAATACCATTATAATGATATGAAACGTATTATTTCGTGTTTAGAAGATAATCTGTACGTACGTATGCCATCGAATTATTACGAAATATGTATGTCATGTGCCTTCAGGCTGCGTGTTGAATTAGCATTGAATTGTCAAGGAACCAAATCGGTTTACATGCAGTTTTTTTCACTTTTATGCATATACATTACTAATGAGAACGCGTATGCAATGCTTCACGCAAACTTGTACGTAAACAGAAAACGCTCCAACGACCTTAATTATGTCAGCGAAGATTGTCTTGGGTCGCGTCGTGGTGTTGCTTTGGGAAAGGCGCGCGGCGCTCAATTTGGCAACAGGGCGAGAGGTGCGGTAATGAGGACGCGGAATGGCAATATATGGGTTAGACGGGTGGCCCACCCCTTCCCGCGCCTTTCCCCACACCCCCTCCACCCCCTCCACCGGGTACTAATCTCCCCCACTTCATTATCACGTATCGTCACAGCACTGCCCCCAACCCCCAGCTTCACCCTATGACTTTTCCCACGCCCGTATAACCTTGACCTCAAACATCTACCCCACTACTTTTTCATTCGCTTCCGTTTTAGTATTCATTAAACATGATTACAATTCCGGTAGTTACTGCGTCTGCTACGGAGGGCGGGTTCATCCATCGTCAGGCTATGACCATTGAGGACACATGCTTCCCGACCGAATTCGGTGTGGAATTGCGTGTGCGAATATTTTCGCGGAATTTCCGTTTTTTTCCCCATCCTGAGCATGATAGAAGGTCGGGATGGGATTAAACTCCGGTGGAAAATGTCTACGATCAGTCAGTGACCTCCCTAACTCCTCAAGGGTGAACTGCCGTAGAATAACGTTTCCTGGGTGGCAGAAGCAAAATCTCGTCTGTTGCCGAAGTGAAAAACGCTAATGATTGGAAATTAACTTCGCTTCGTTTCAGACCCAATTGTGTTAAGCCGTGTTTACACAATGCATTTACCCGCGCAAGTACGTGGCTGGACAGATGCGTGAACACATTCACCAAATTAGAACAGGGGCTATTTTCTGTCCACGCATTCACGCATTTGCGCAATTTTGAGTGTTTATACGGTGAAATTTTGATGGTGATTGTGTTCACGCATCTACCCGCGCTGGTAAATGCATCGTGTAAACACGGCTTTACATTATGCCACCAATTGGTTGCTATTGCTGAACCTTTTTCACAATTTCATCAGAAATTGGTGATACAAATTATTTCTGTTTCAGTTCTGCGTTTTCTTACTCATAGAGTCCACCAAGGTATACACGGAATGAGAGTAGATGTATTTGCCCTTCTTATCAAGGTTGCAAACAGAATAATTAGGATCATCTGGTAATGCTGCATGACATAATGGAGGCATTATTGCATCATATAGATTCTAACAATCGCATCGCTGTAAATTGTTTGTCAGCTTCAAGATTATAAATTATACCTCTTGCCATAAAATATAAAATGTTTCGTAGAATTAATTTAGTCCCTCATAATAAATTGCGTACCGGCATTACTTTGGTAACTAACTTGTACATGATTATGATTCTCATATTTATTTTCATTCTCACCTGCCCAAAAACTATGTAGGAATTCAGAGATACAAATTGATTGTCTTTGGCAATTCGAATCATGAATGCTTATGTCTTTGAAATGTTTTATCCAAATAATTCAAGCTGAAGTATAGTGTACTTTGAAATAACTAAAAACTTTTTCATATTTTACTTTTACGATATTTATGACAAAGTAAAAAAAGATGCTCTCATGGTTTCCATGCCATCTGACAATTTCTATGAGTTTCAACATTTTCAAGTACAAAAACATTATTACTATTGAATTGTCAATTCTATTGAATTCTATATTCAGTGGTATGAGTGAAGGTTAGCAATGAAGGAATAGTTTCGATGTACAGACAAGGGAATGGCTGCAGCAAACGTACATGTAGCAATAAATTTAACACAACTATTTGCATTTATATATAATGCTTGATTGAAGTAAATTTGTGTTAATTGGCGGAAACACCTATCGATTTTCATTCATGCGTACATTATCACAAACACGCTATGGTTTTTTTCATTCACGAGGATAATATCGGCAGAGAAATATATACTTTCCATTCCTGAATGTTTGTTCAGCCAGGTTTCATAGCCCCTTGGTTATTCCTTATCTCCTCTGGTAGTACGATTAGTAGAACAGATAACTCGCACTCATCTCTCGTTATACAGTAGAGATACTAGGGTCTCGCGATAGGAAAGGACAACAATCGTGTCCAGTTAAGGGGGAAAGTGTTTCCATGTAAATTGATTGCTTTTTCAGATGTCGGCAATATTCCCAAATTAGTAAGCACCTATTACATTACATATAACGTAAATATATCCCGTTTAATTTTGCCATTACGAAGGTTCTTTTAAATTTGCACTTCTTTGCAGTTTTCAGAATTCCTTAAAAGTTTTTAGCTGGTATGAATCTTCAGGAAAAATATCATGGGTGCCTTTAAGCGGGAACACAGGTTGCATCGTGAAAAAAACATTGCGTTTTCTGAGAATATTCCGTTCTTATTGGTCATGTTTAACTTTAATGAATATGTTCCAGATACTGTATTATTTTCCGGGTGAATTCGTTGGGCAGGTTAGAAGGATTTTAGGCTGCGTATGCGATTTGGCTTATGAGTTATAAATGTTTTTATTTGGAGAGGTTACCGGCCTGTCGTATAACCCCCAACTTAGAGGACCAGGGGCTACTGTTAGTTTGTCCCCAACCCTTTGACCAGCCTGGATTGGGTGGCCCTACCAGGAGCTTTAATTCCTGGTGGGGCCATCCAATGCAGAGAAGATAAATTGCAAATGGCAGTTCACAAATAGCAACTGAGTAACATGTATAAACATAAAATCTCAAAAGCTAAAACTAAAACTATGGCATTCTCAGGCTGCAACCCGATAAGACCAAACATTGTAATGGAAAACCAAGTACTAGAACAGGTATCACATTTTCAATATTTAGGATGTGATATAATGTACAAGAATAAAGATATCACGAATAAAATTAATGTATTCCAGAGGATATGTTGTACAATAAGAAGATCTTTAAAATGTAAAAAAAGGAAAGAAACCAAGATAACATTAAATAAAGTGATGGTAGTTCCTACTGAGTTGTATGGGTCAGAATGTTGGTCAACAAAACAAAAGGAACTAAAACAAATAGAATCAACATAAATGAAATTTCTTCGAGCAGGTGACGGGTGTACAAGGATAGATAAAGTAAAAGGAATACATCTATGAGAGAGGAACTAGGTGTCCAGCCGATATTGGAAAATTTGTAGAATTAAAAAAAATAGGTAGAAAGAGCATGTATTACGAATGCATAAGGAAAGATATCCTAAGCAAGCTTTGAAATATAAGATAAGAAGCGTCGGAAGACAAAGGATGAGATAGTAGAAGTGGAGCTGGAACAGGCTTAAAGCCTAAACCTGGAAGGAACGAAGAAGAAGATGTGTGATGGCACATATGAACACGCTAGCCGACCTTACTTCCTGTGCCCATGCACTGCTTGACAGTAGTCAGTGTTCTCAGTCTTACCCGTTATCAAAGAACAGTCCATGTTCCGTCGTGAAATACATTATTGCCGGTATCGGGGTGAGAGGAGACCGTTAGCGAGTCTGCAATGGGTGACTTACTTCTTGTCATAATCCACGTTCTGGTGATAGTGGTGCACGAAATCAATTCCATATCGTATTTATACTTACAAAGACTATCGCTTATGATATACTCAAGTATATTGTAGCTCATTTCTTTCATGATTTAATTGAGGATAGTTTTTTCTCTAGAGTCCTATATCCTGTGTTTTTATGCATTATTGAGTGAATGTTGCAGGTATTCATATGGATTAAGATGTGAGTACGTATTAAAAGTAGTGAACCATCTATAAGATGCATTTTACCTTTTAAATAGTAAATTAAAAGTGAAAAACTGAGTGTTTTCTGAGGTATTACATCAGTATACCTTAAAATCTTATTCTTACATACCCCCTGATTTTCCAACATAATGCTTCAGCATATATTCAACAGTGTATGTATTTTGTGTCTCCCGTAATTAATGGAAATAAATTGCGCTCCCGTTTGAATATCGCTAGCCAGGAAGATTTATTGGAAAATTTCTCCCACGGCAACCTTGTTTTGGCGAGAGACCTTATATCCCTTTAATTGCTTTCACTAAATTTTCATTTAAGGACGAGTCAAAAGATTATTGGACAAAATATATCATGTCACCATGAGCTAATTCTCTGGAAGGACGGTGATTAAGTACCAGGGGCTTTTTGTTCCCATTGGCACTCTTCCTGGAAAGGTGTTTACATTTATTTTTTTGAGATGAGATTCTTCGATTGATTAATACCAATATTCGAGCAGGGAATTCGGTTAAAGGAAATACAGAGAGTGATGGGTTTCCAAGAAAAACCAGATATCACAAAATAAACTGAGGATTGCTTCTCTCATTCTGAACCCATTGCAATGGGTAGAAAACATTCCATAGCTCATAGATCGAGCCAAAATGGCTTAACCGATAGCTTGCTGTATGTATCATTGTCTATTACACCCCTGTTATATCATTCTTTATGACGATAATGGGAGGTTTTCCATAAAACCGAGGAAAGAGAAAAATTTAATCTAACTATTCTATACTCTGTAGTATTTTACGAGCGAATGTGATCGTTTCCTTAAGACGTTTATTTGATGGAGACTGAGACCGTCACCAGATTATGAAAATTCCATGAGTTTACTTGGGCTGTGGGTAAATTCATATTTCAAGTTTAGCCAGAATTTATGAATGGCCCTTCATCTTGTAGCATAATTTTTTATTCATGAAGGTTTAGGGAGTGCAAACCGCTCTAAGCTTCTCTTTTGTGTTTTTCTGTGGTGAAGAAAGTTGTTATTCAACGTTTTATTCGCATTGTTTTAAATGTGAAGGATCAAAATTATGCTAATATTTCCGGTTTTGAAGTTAGAACTGTCGAAAATAAGTCACGTCCCAGTGAGCAAAAGTTAGTGCAAAGTATATGCAAAGTATGTTCTCAAATGCACTACCTTTAGTGCAAAGTACATTCTCAAAGTATATGCAAAGAACATGCTCGGTGGTGCACATAGACAGTGCATAGTACATGCTGGTGCACTAGTGAAAAGAATATGCAAAGAATGTTCTGACCTGCACTAAGTCATTTCCGAATGTTCTTTTAATGTTCTTTAAAGACTAACTATAGACTATCTAAAGTTAGTGTTTACTATGTGCTGCAGAGCATATGCATGTCTGCACATTCTAAGAAGCAACTTTGCATGTTCCTAAACTGGGTGCTACAGAGAAAGTAATACACCTGATGTATCAAGAAAATTAGCTGTTTATTTAAACTAATGAACTAAATTATTTACAAATCTTAAGGAAAACTAACAAAATAAAAAAATTCTTAAAGAGTTCAACTTGCAAATAAGGTTGCGTTTCAAAACTCCTGAAACAAATTCAATGGTATTCAATCATATATATTACAAACAAGACAATAAGCGTAGAAATTAGGATTATTTTCCACTCATCGACTAAAAAAGGATTCAATCTCATTTAAAAATTATACAATATAAAACGGGAACAAGACAATAATCCTCTGCACAATGGAACACAACACTTATTCACCATGATGGAACACTAATGATTGTGTAAATATAAATAAACACAGTAAACTCCACTCTAATCACAATATCTCGCTCTTCACTCACTCGCTCAACACCAACAACTTTCGTTCATGCAGTAAGACTGAACCAGAGTTAGGGTGTTACGGGCACGTTGAAACCTTTCAAGCCGATGGTGACACAAGGGTTCGCCGGGAGACGGAGTGGACTAGGGAGAGGCCACATGGCGGCGAGCAAGGAAACACAAAACTTCTTGTTGAGCACAGGAAAGTCACAGAAATATGACGATGGATTGTAGTGGAAGGGGGAGGGGGTTCACAAGTATAAAACAGAATAAAACTGGCAGAATACCGCGTTTGCACCAACAAAAAACACAAAAGAAGCGGGACGATAAGCACACTTGTGACTGTGGCGGCGGCCATCTTGCCGAGCATGAGTATCTCGGTGGTCACGGCTACGGGGGCTACACGGGAGTGGCGCACGGACGAAATAAGTGAATTGCCAACCCTCAGAAGAGAGGGCCGCCTAGAAATGCTCGAAAGTATCGTGGCTTGCGATGGGATTTTGCGGTTAAATATTCACCATAATAAGCCGTGACGAGCAGTGTTTTTCAAATTTACTCTTTTCCAGCTTTCTGACTTATATTCGGCTGACGGAAGATTTCGGAATGTTGGCATGACGTCCTGCAATCGTCATTCCTTTCTAAATACGAGTGATGACCGTCCGAAGCATCCAAACGTCAAAGTAAATTTTCTTTTTCAAAGTATCAGTTTATTACAAACTTTTGCAGAATTATTCGTCAAAATTTCTACTCTACAATAAACTCAAAATAAATAATATTTGTTTTCACGAACAAAAAAAAGCCTGTAATTTTGGTTGTGGATAGAGACTTTAGTTTAAGTAGCCTAAAGAGAGCAACTTTGTTCAACTTGTTAGCGAGAATGTTCGGTGCAGACTGTCCTTTTAATATTGTACGTGGCATATTTTCTGCACTAGTGCAAAACCTTACATTTATTGCATGTGTAAAGAATGTGTACAGGAGCACATATGCATAGTCCGTGCTCTGGAGACTATCTTTTTCCTATTCGTAATTACACATGTGTATTTTTGCACATTCTTTGCACATACTTTAGATATTCTAGAAAACATTAGTGTTTTTAAGAACATTCTTTTCACATGAAAAACATATTTGTTTTGAGATAGTGCACAACGACACTAACTTTGACTTAGTGCAAAATTAATTCTGCACAAACTTTGCTCACTGGGGTACATTAAAAAAACGCTTGGATCAGAAATTGTTGAAATAATCACTAAGGCGTTGATCAAATGTGATAATATTTTCAAGACATCTTTATATATATAAAAGTCAATGTATGTATGTATGTATGTATGTATGTATGTATGTATGTATGTTCCACATCTCCTCCTAAACCACAGGACCGATTTTGATGAAATTTGGAACACATGTTTGTTACTGGTAGACAACAAACACTGTAGGGTTCAATTAACCGAAACCCTATTTTTTCAGGGTTAAGGGTGTGATCCTTACTAATATGTATAAAAATGTAATGGTCTCTTTCTGTCTGTTGCTCCATCACGCAAAAACTACTGGACCGATTGAGCTGAAATTTGGCATGTAGATAGAATAAATATCTGGTTGTATCATATGCTATATTAAAAAGATCTAAGGGCCCCCAAAGGCCCCCGAAGGTCCCCCCTGGTGGTCCATGCTATGCATTGTGTTCGGTGCAGTGGTTTCATTTTTTGCTTTTTAAAAGTACATTCACTCAAGATATAGGGCTGGAATTTTTTTTATCGGATGGCTAAATCAATATAATTTTTAATTTTATCAATCGGTTTTCTTCTACGCTCCGTATTTGTCTGAAATTCATGTTTTCAGTTGAAAAATCTCACATTTTCCCTGAAATCAACAATACATATTTCCTTGACAACCAGAGATTTCATTTTCATAGAATATTCACGCCTCTAGCATTTTAATATCACGCTTTCCTGCAGGCCCATGATAGTACGTAGAAACAAAATCCGTATAAGAAGATCCTGGAGTCCCAAGGCCCCCATGATAGATTGCTTCGGGGGGTAATCGTTAAATTCAATGCATATTTAACAAGTATACTCTTCAACGTCTACTCTCCAAGTAGCTCTCAAAGGGGCATATATATGGGAGAACACTTACGTAGTAAACGTTACACATAAAGGAATTAATAGACTACACACTTAAAAGAATATATACGTGCAGCAAATATCAATAGTAATAATGCCTCTGTTGCTACAACAAACACGGCGTTGTTTATTATCGTTTAGTACTCAGGTGTATTACACATAGGGAAACCGTCTGCCTCTCATTACGATCGCGAACTGTTTTTAGACCAATTCCCATATCAGTAACGTCACGAATTATTTATACGTTTAAAAGTGTTAATGTGCAGTTAACTTAGGTACATTCACTCAATCATCGAGATGATTATTCTAGACTCTCACTTTCCGCTATGTTTCCGTTCCTTGGACTTAAAAATATATCCATCAACATGCCTAATAGAAAAAAGAGTAACCTTTCGAAAAAATCTTTTAAGACAAAATGAATGTCTTATTTGCGAGAAAATGAACCCTTGAAAGAAAAACGACAAAGGTTAGATTTGGATGGTCAAAAACATGCCCACCAGCGATCTCATGAGATTCTCCCCGTGGTGTTTCTCGGGTTACGCTAAGATCCGCACAAATTTCATCCTTACCTAATACAGACGGGTAACCAGCTCTAAATCTGGTTCAAATACAGACCCATCTTTTTCAAACCTTCAATCTGCTTTAAGATGGCGGAAATTATAATTACGTCACTACATACTTCTTATCCGAAATAAGAACGAAAATTCTGCGCAATTAACGACATCTGTGCATGAAAATCGACAAGTGCACTAAGGAATCACCATACATGTTTTATTTAGCAACCGAAACCAATGATTATGGCTATGCCGAAGGCGCAGTCCCATTGATGGAGGATTCATAGGTCAAATAAACATGGCTTCTGCTGCCATTACTCCTCTTGACGTGTCAACCGCTGGATTGTACTCTACTGTCCAATCCTGATTAAGATAATCAACGCACATATCAACGTTGAATAGTTGAATTAAGTCATGGAATGCAAATATATGTATGTATACAAGGGAAGCGATCAAGCTGTTAATCACTCAGAAGACAGCTCAAGAGGACCGGAGGGACGAGGTGACCATCTATCAACCGTTGCTATTTAAGTAGTAATGAGTCTGCGAGGCCGATTTTTGGGTTTCCCGTGCATGAAAGTGAACCAATAGTCACTCATCTCTCCGTGAACCTGGGAAACTGTCAGTGTGTCTACTACAACGAACACAACATACAAGATAGGTTACGAACTCCTCAAATGACCACGCATACTGTTTTTCTTCGGGCTTTGTGGTTTTATTATAAAAAATAAGTTTAATGTTTTTCACACCCGTTGAATTTCAACGGGTATCTTCCGCTCGTATTTAATAAATAGAGGCCAAGCATTAAAAGATCAGTCGTTATCTGACAGGGGAAGTCTTCAATGTGTAGCTTCACCAGGCATTTGGCCATTTTATGCTAGAAGGGTTAGTACTAGGTCTGAGGCCAAATGGAGTAGCTAGGAAACGACGAGACACCTAGACGACGGAGAGCATTTGTATGAAAGATAAATATCTACACAATGGAACTCTGTGATCTATTGGATTTCTTCTACTGTATCCAATTAACCTGATTCGAAAAGAAAAAGATCTCCTGTTATTTCACGTTTATCTATCTGGAGAAATGGTCTTGAAATATTAGGCCATCGTCGCAAAATTCTGGGGTTGGTCCTCGTGAACGCGTTACTTCTCAGCGATAGTCCTCGCTGACTCTTTTATAACTCTGTGAGCAACCTTTCTTTCCCCTTATTTTCACCTCCACTGGAGCAGGGAAAGAAGATTACACCGTTTGCCTGCTGAAGCGAATAATTTTGTCTCACCGAAGAGCTTTGTAGCACCAAAAGATATTTTAACCTGTGACTTTCAAACTGACTATATAATTAGTTTGAAAACTTGGGACTATGGATCTCTACACACAAACTGTATGGTTAACGGTGATAAAGTTCAAATGCAACCCAAGTATTTTGAAAAAAATCTCAAATTATTTCAACAGAGCAAGGTAGGTCCAGACCTTTGGTTGGTATCCAGGCGGTGGGAACTGGGAATTTATAGTGAGTTTACGTTAAAAAAATTATTGAGTTTTATTAATCAGAATCTTATTCCAGCATCTTGGAGGCTGCTTTAAGCCATAAAGGCTTCTCTTCAAACGACATACTCGTCCACTCTTGGCGTCGTACCCCTCTGGTTGACGAATGAATTTCTCCTCTTCTAATTCGCCGTATAAGAATGCTGTCGAGACGTCGAATTGTGCTAACTTCATATTTTCACTCGCAACAATACGGAGATTCGATCTATTAGCCCCCATTCTGGCTACTGTACTGTAAGTCTTGCTATAGTCGACCTAAATGTTAACTGGAGCCCTTGACAACAAGTCTTGCCTTGTATTTGTCAATGCTTCCATCTGGATTCGTCTTTAAACGATACAGCCAATTGCAAGGAATTGCTTTTGCTCCTTTCAGCAAAGTCGTTACCTCCCACATCTGATTCTTCTTGAGTGATGCCATTTCACTGTCCTTGGCCTTTCCCCAGTGAATCCTATTGGTTCTGTTTAGCACTTCTTCTAAGGTTTCTGGATCAAAATTTGCGTTGACGAATGCTCCAGCAACCATGACTCACTCGCTGTATTTTATTGATTTCTTCGATGTCAAACGATTTCTCAATCTCCCCAGAATTGACTGTGACTCTGCTTCTTCTCTTAGGTTCTTGTTCATTGAAACCTTATCCAAATCTTGTTCTTCCTCGCTATCTCGGTCTTGTAGCTGTTCATTGACTTGTTCAATCCATTTTTCGTTCATCCTGATGTCTTGAAGTGGCGTCTTCACTCTATCTGCACACTCAGTGATCTTCTCTTGAAACTTGACATCTCTCGAAAGGATAACGTTGTTCTATTTAATTACGTAGACTCTGTACCTCTCTTCTCCCTCGTAACCAACAAGGTAGCCCTTTACAGCTTTCACGTCCATCTTCTTCCTCTTCTGAATGAGATGAGAGTTCTCATTAATACCAGTCACTAAGAAGATTTGTTAGTGATACGAATTAAATCACTTTTTATATGAATCGGTGTCTGTGAGTTGATTTGATTAGTTAAGATTGATAGAACTCAATAACAATACAGAGAATTAGTCTTACAAAGGAAATATTTCAATTGCCATTAGTAGATGTATCCCTTAAAAGATAAATCCTTATTGGAGGCAGCGGAAGTAAAATAAGATAATGAATTCAGGGGAATGAAGTAATCGAGACGGAAAGGAAATGCGTCTTCTCACTCATTAAAGTTCTCTCTTCCGAGACTTCCTCTGACGTCAATGCTTTGCCAAACGTCACGGTTGATGTGTTTATTCTCTTTTCAGCCATTACATGTAAAGTGGGACCTAATACGAAAAAATATTTAAAAAGTTTTTTGTTCTACAATTTAAAACTTCTACTAAGCCAGATTTAATAGAGCTTAATTAATCAAATACACTGAGCCATTACCAAAATTAGAAAGAAAAAAAAGTTAATTTTAATCGTAATGGAGAGCATAAAGTGTAATAAGGTAATAACACCCATACATTTACAATGTCACACCCGAAATTTATTAAACATTTTGTTACTAGAAAAATAATGCTTTTGGATACTTCTCCATTGGTTAAAACTAAAGATAAATTACTCTTATCTTACTGATATTAATATCAATATTTAATGTTTAAGCTATTCACAGAGCTTACATGTTAAAGTAGTCTATGTTATTAAGTGCCATTTGTGTGAGTCACTCCCGGAAACACAATTTTATTGCAATTACAACAGTGCTAGTTAAGTTTTTAAATTACATATTATGTTGTCAATTGCCTTCTTTTATGGATAACTAAAGGCAAACTCAAGTATATTGTAGTTGAATTATTTGATATGAAAATTTAAAATTAAACAATCTTAAGTGACACCCGGAACCAATAGAATGGCTGATTTGTATACATTTGCAGTTTAAGTTGGTTTTCCGTAACTCTTCTCTGCACTCCCTGTTCTCTTGACATCTTCAGTCGTTGACAGTAACTCCTTATTCTGTCAAAATGTACACGATGTCCCTTTCATCTTTCATCATTCGTCTAAAATAAAAATGTGTTTATGCAGACTACTCTATACTTCATTGGTGGATATTTTATAAAAAATTTTTGATTAATACTATACATTTTAAAGCCATAAGAACCAACATGAGGTTTTGCGTGGTATCTCATGTTTTTAATTAGTAATTTGCTATTAAAAATAATGGTAAAATTACTGTTGCGTTTATAAATACGTAAAGTAGTCCCAGAGAAAATATCACAAATTATTGACATGGTAGTCTTGCTCCTTTTTATGCTATTTTTATGTAAAATGAAGCAGGCACTTGAGAAGCATGTAACATAATAAAAATATAGATTTATTCGCCTTGCGGTCAGTGAAGTATGTTTGTTCAACGGCTGTAATGTTCTTTTGTTAGATGATTACTTCTTCCGGTCAGGTAAATCTTCGCCGTAAAAATCGCATATGTTGCTAATTTATTAAAAATTTTATTTGATGTTAGCGCTAAGATAAGGCTCCAGACCAGGAATTAACGGAGTATTTCATTGGCCACGAAAGGCTTTTAAACAAGAATGAATATGCTTGTTGAAACTTAGATGTTCTCTTTATGATGTCAGTGATACTTAAGTTGCATTTAAATTAATGGTATTTGTACAAGGGATGGTGGTCGTGGTGTAGTTTGGAAGGCTGACATGAGCGCTGTAAGTTTTCTAGTTCTCCAGTCTACCCACCTTTGCCACCTAAATGACCTCAACTTCAAATATTCGGCCGACCGTATTGAGTTCTTCATTCTTTGATAGTATTTTGAACCTTTCTAGGAGTGTCCGCATTCAGATATTGCTTCAAGCAAACGAGGTCTTCGTGGAATGAATCCCTGGTCCGCGTCGTCTGATTTCTTGACCCTGATCCATTCGCGCCCCAGTTACCCCTTGAGCACTCTTCACTTTGTGCTCAAAGTGCGAGAGTGTTATTGTTTACCCTTGAAGTCGCGGCGGGCCTGAGACCCTGAGACGGAACGAATGAATATTCAACGACGGGACCCTAGAACATCGACGTGCCTTAAGCCGTCGTGGGAGACGGAAGGGGTTTGTGTATGTGTGTGTGTGTGTGTAAGGGTAAGCTCCTTTAAGGGTTTACTCGCCTTCCCACTCGCGATTTCAATTCAGGGCGAGGAATGTTACGGGGAAGGGAGGGGGGTGTGATCTGGGAACGTGGGAGCCTCAACTCTCTGTAGTCTTTGCAGTTTCCCATCAAGGATTTTCAGTGATTCGATTGCATGTCTGCCTGGGATGAGAAGGGTGGGAGAGCGGAATCTGTGTTGCATGTGGCTCCATGTACCTATTTTTCTAGGCTAGGATATTTCTCACATGACTCAAGTTTCGGTGTACGAAAATCTAGGCGTGCATTGTGGGTGGGGATAAGTAGTGAACCCGAGTAAAACTGGTTTCCTACGCCTGATTGTGTGCAAATAAGTGATGACATATTTGAAATAGAAATGTTTTAATATCCGATATCAAAGGGTACCGATGCTTATAAATATATATAAAAAGCAGAGTTTATCTGCCTGTCTGCCTGTATGTCTTGATTTCTGCATAGCTTTATTAGATATGATGAGACATATTTTGAGTTAAAAATTCTGAAACACTATCGCTCAGTAGAGCCTAATTCTATTATTTTGACAACTGAGTTCTATATGTTTGAATACATACGTGCTTGAGGATTGCATTGATGCGATGCGTTCTACCTATGGCATGGTTAATGCGCCTTTGAGATTCTCTAGTACATTCCTAAGAGCAGGTTGTGGTCTATTGAAAATGCTTCCTAACAGCTTGCGTAAACCATAGCCAACTTTATCAGGCTATATGTTTGTTATTTATCTTCATATTAATTAATATAAGGAATTGTTTTGACTTAATGGCTGGTTAACCGTTCTGCCGAAATGCAGTCGCTATTTTCAGGCTTCAAAATAGCTTTCAAATTTTAGTTCTGATGAACTGTTACGGTTAATTTTGATAAAACCGTTTTTATTTACTTATTATTAACTGAATTTTGGAACCAACCTTTTGAAGTATGTGTAAGCAATGCTGTAAAGTAGAAAAAATTTATTTGTACTATTTGGATCCTTTTATATCACATCCACTCCTGGTTTCATATTAGCCCTTAATATTACAATTTCTTCGTTATTTTTTGTCTCTTCTATCACACTATTTTAGCTGTTTAGGACCTGATTTAGTTAACTCAGGAGGAAATCCCTTACCAAACTCGTCAACCTCTCCTTAAGAACTCCTAATCTTACATTCATGATATGCAATATATTCAGTGCCTGTGAAAAATCCGCATTGAACATTTCAAGAATACCTTTTTTTTTAAACTATCTTGCATTATTTGTAGCATTCTGTTTTAATCTCATTTTCTAATAATTGTCTTTTGCTTTTTTCTTTGCAGGTGAGTTTTTGATGTCCCTTTCTCCACTTTTATCCAGTGAAAGTGAGTAAGGCCCTCAAGTCTTCCTATAGTTCGTTAACGTTATGTTTCCCGTTCTTGGTATAATGGATAGAGCTGTTAATTGTTGATATATTAATTGTTGAAAATATTTTATATACCTTGGAAATAGGATTTTATTTTTATTTCCCTTCAACGGAATGATTGCCTCCTGGCATATTATTCATTTTGGTGATGCCAGTGTGTTAATTTTCTTAATTTCCATTCAGTTAACATTGTATAATATTTACTGCTCGATACGGTCTTCATGTTACAAGGAATAGTCAGGTTAAAACTTGTGCTTGTACCAAATTCTGCTTCTTAGGAAAATGTGAGTTATTTTTATGGAAAAATGTGGCTACGGGTATGTTAATTGAGAAATTTCAAGTTGATTTGTGCCAATGTAGCACGCGGAAACTTATTTTCAATATAATTAACATAAAAAGAATGCGCGCATGGTGGTATATATAAGTAATGCTTAGAAATCATTCAGGTAACTATCCATGTACTTTACTGTTGGCAGAATGTAACTAAAATTTATTCTAAAAATTATTCGTGTAGTTTTTTGACAGGGGTGTATCCAGATGAATTAAATTCTTTTGAATGGAACACCTCTCTTAGGAGTGAATTTAAAACTAATGATGTAGACATATTGGTTTTTATATAATTTATGCTTGTGTCCAAATTTCTCACCTTGTCTCGTTTTTTCATCGTTTACAATTTCTTACGTGTATCTGAAGGGATTTCATTATTTTTCCTCGATCAACTCTTCGTCACCCTCTAACGTGGTATACATTGCCATAACTATTCAAGATGGGTCAATATTACCAAATTTACGGTATGTGGTCGAAACTTAGTGATTGACTTAGTGTTATCATTTTTGCACTTTCGTGCAACACCTTATATTGTTGGCTTGAACTCTTATTTAAAAAATACCACCTTCTATTGTATCTTCATCATTGTGGCCCTTTTTTATTTATATTTTTTATATAATGGTATTACTTATTACTTTTTTTAAATTTGTAGTGACGAAGGGAAATTATAGTTCCATCACCTAAGATAGAGTTGGTGCAGCGATGTTGGAATCTGAAATTTTTCGAGAGTTTTGTTTTAAACGAGCAAAGGCCGTGACATTAGGCCTCGTAGTCATCAATGACATAGATTTACCTTACTTTTATTTGTACCACGATAGTATGTACGTCAAGTTAGTGATTAAAACATTTATAAGTTTTCCTACTGAAATTAGTATCATTTTTCGCTCATTATCTTCGGTCTCTGGTAACCATTCTTCTGATATCACTTACCGCACAAAACTCAAGGGTGTTTGAAGGTTTTCAATTATTAGTACCCTTACCAATGAAAAAAGGAAATATTATAATTTTTGAAACACCCAAGTTTTGAGGTTTATACTCCATTGCTTATGAACCATACCGTAGAAATTTATAAGTCAGTAAAAGAATATTTTACACCAGCCTTTAATCACAGTTTAGGACTATTTAATGTGGATAAATCTTGAAATGAAGGAGTCATTACTATTCCCGAAAGTAAAGGGAATTTGAAGGACTCCATGCAAAATAAAGAAGAAAGCAAATGATTGTTTCCTCTGAGAAACTTAATCTACTTGATATTCTATATGAGAACACTATCACGGAAGTTCCTTAAAAAAATAGGATCGTAAATCAGTTCTCAGAAGTCCTGATCATACGTCTTAGTTAATAGTGACTCTTTTTCAGAGCTTCAGTGGCGATATGTTGTCCCCCCAGAATTTAAAAATCCACTAATTTTAGGAGAGATGCGATGAAGTCATTCTTGAAGTCCATAAAAGATTAAGCAGCTGTGAGCGTGCTGTTCAAGGAGACGAAATATAAAGGTAGCGATTAATGTTTTGCATGAGAAAATAACAAAAACAATGCTTGTTAAAATATTTTCCATTAATAGTACATGATGTAATTTATGTAATGTGAAACGCCATGAGATGTAACGACAACTAGTTCGCGTTTGTAATTCTATGGATGTTACGTGGTTGCGTACTTCACGAGTGTCACAAGTACAAACACCTGTGTTAGTAATGCATGTACCAATATTCAGTCATTGATACTATTTCCTCCTGCATCCCTCGTATTTCAGTGCGGCATTTTGAGTGATGAACAATATTATTCTCAATAGGAAAAAATACGTAATTTTTAAAGGAGAAAATGCTTGGCTCAAAACGCCAGTATTCGAGCATTTTTAAACTCCTGATTACGGTTTTGCAATACTGTCGTTGCCGTTATAGAATTGCTCCAAGAGTTTCCCACGTTCGAAGACCTGTTTTCGCTGCAAAATAACAATAGTTAGAGGTTGTTACCATTCCATAGAGAAAAGGGTATTTGAAAGACTGCTCTGCATAAGAAAGTACGTGATAGATTAAGGTAGCTTCCGTGGAGGAACTTGATTAGCTCATGAATTATTGTCAGAATTCAGAAGATTCAGAATACCAGAATTATATTAAGATTGTTCTATGTCTTAATTTCCTTGAATGTATTTCATCGACAGTTATTACTAATTCTTGAACATTCGTAATAGTCAAAGGTTAGATATAGCTTTTCCTTTTTAGATTTTAAATGAAGATTGTCTCCTATATTATATGCACTAACTCCAATTATTTTGAAACTGTCATGTAATAAAAAAACGAAACAAATCGAGAAGTTTAGAACTTTTTGCTAAAGTTTTTGTTGTTTTTTTTTTGTTCAAGGATTGAGAAATATGCAATTGATCAATACACGAGAAGCAAAACCTGCAAAAACAATCCTCATGGCACGAGCATGTATAGTTTGTATAATTTCAGCAAGCATGCGTTGCAGTGACGACTACTTTGAATTCGTAAAGCTTTCCAGAATAGGTAATCTTGGGTGGGAATTGGTAAGATTCTATTTAACTGTAAATCACGGTAATTGTGGACGCTTAAGGAAGCAATTTTTTAATGAATAATATGCCTTTTTTCCTTGCTCAAAAGACACGAGCAATACGCAGATCTAATATTCCTTATAATTTTGTCATCTTATTGAGTGTCTTATAACGCTCGATCAAAGATGCATAATTTCCTGTAAGTACAATTGTGTACATTGGCGAAGTTTGTTCATTTTCCTTTGTTGGTACTGTTATCGAAGAACGAAAACGTATTCTATGCGTGGTATCCGTGGCAACAACTGAAAATATAATTTTAACCAAGGAAAACCTTTTCAAATTTTGTCGAACATTATCTCTAATTAGGAAAATTTTATAGATTTGTTCTTTATATAGTCAAAATCTTATAAATAATATTGACTGTGTTGGCCATCTCTCTGCATTGTGGCCATTTCAAATAAATGTAGGGAGGAGTCCCTCACTTCTGTGGAAGGTCCAGATGAGTAATAAGTAGAAAATCTTCCTCTAGAGAAAAAGTCGATGTTTCCGATGAATGAGATACTCAGATATCATGTTCAAAAAAGTGATAAAATTAAGCAAGGGAGAGGCTTTTAAGATTTTCATTCTACAAACGAGTAGTGTAGTATGAAGTAGTAAGAGCATCATATGTCAAATGAACTTCTTAGGTGAACCTAAGTACTATAACATGTTTGCATCTCTTTTTGGGTAAGAGAATTTTTACTAGTGGTAAACTCAGGTTTAATTATTTTCAGCGATCCAAACGATAAACGGTTCATACAATATTGCTATGATAATAACTCAGTGTAATTTATCAAAGACAAATTGGTGTTCTTCTGGCATTATATGTGCGTAACGGAAATTTAACCTATTCTACGTCTACAAAATACCCTCAGAGCCCCCTCAAGGATGTGTGGCAAGGAGAGAGTAGTCACCAACATGCATTACACTATACCCTATTAAAGTTAGTGTAACTGCGACTATTGATGCATTAGCTTAAATCGCTAATGATTGTCAGGAGACGAAGTCTCACAAACATGCACTACACTGTAGGTATGCTACCAATGTTGGAAGGGCTGTTAGTATTAATGTATTTTGCAACTACATAAGTGGACCGAGATTCAAGAATTATACTGAAAGCATGCACAGCGTACTGTTTGCACTAGGTAATAGATATTAATACTAGTATATGGGAGTAAATAAACTAACTATCTAGTAGCTACACAATCTATCAAAAAACCTAGTTAAAAGTCTCATAGGCAGCTGTTGTGGTCTCTGAATATTACATTTTAAATCTGTCCGTTCTGCATTATAGTTCCCCGATTTTATTTCCATGATCTGATCTGCCATATTATTTTAGATTTTGCAAAATGTTATTTACGTTGCAAGTGAACAAATTGGTTTGGAACTTACATAATTGATTGTCTAAATTTTAATCGACGGTCTGAAAGCGATTCCCATCCCAGCTGCTTCAAAAGGTCAGTCACGATAACAAGATTATCATAACGGCCGATCTTCGCTGATCTTCGCTGCACGCGTTTTAACTCGGTTTTTAAAGGTTCTCGGAATTATTATTGGGGAGTGAAAGAAAGATTCCTTCCCAGACACCTGGGAGATGCGGGTAATCAGGAAAATGCTCGGGAAATTTGACAGCGATAAAATTAGGAAAACTAATAAATTGCGGAATGTTACTCGTGAGGTCGTTGAGACTTTCCCACACTCCCTCTTCTGACTCCGGACATGTCATTTTGAAAGTTGGCGCCCACTTTTGATTCCCCGGCACTGCCTCTCTGGAAAATCGAAGTGAGGACAATGCACCGCGTTGATTCAATGAACGGATAAGAGATGGCGCGGCATTCGTCCTTTGAAAACGCCAGCCGCAGCGCCACACATGGAGACAGTGTGAATTAAAAGCCCTCGGATATTTCCGTTCGCGGGCCGATAGCATGAGAGAAAACCGAATTGAATAACAACGCGATTGTTTGGATAAGTCCCGTGGGAACTTGAAAGGTTGGACTGCGGGAACACATTTTTTTTCTTGTTTACGCCTGGAACATAATTCAAACGTATACAGTGGGACTTGTTTTTCATATCCCGAAGAGGGATATGTTCTCGTGTTAGTCGCTGAGCGAAAAAATGAAGTTACTCTAAGTATAATTATTCAGATACAGAATTCACAATTGCGATCCCTGCTGGGATTGAAATATTCTCAACGGATTCCGTGAATGGGCCATAAGGCTGAATAAATAGGATTTGTTGCATGAAGCAAACACCCAGTCCATTACGTTTCGTATGCGTACTTACCGTGTCTTCTTTGCTCCTTCCCTTAATCCGAACCTAAAGCAAATTTACCCTTATGTTTACTGAATTCGCAGTGCTTACGGTAATTGTTATTTTAACTTGGCCATTGTTTTATAAAAACGCGAATGAAAGTGAATCAGGCCACACGTCGTGGAAGTTGTAGCATTATCGTAAAAAATAAAAGATTGATCTACTCTTTCACCGGTTTATTGAGGTGGCACGGCACGATTTAATGATAGTTGGCTACATCATTTTCTTGTAACTCTATCACCGCTGTGTTGAATATGTCTTTAATTTCAGCATGAATTTGGGAGTATTACTTTTGGGAACATGCTGAAAAATTACGCATTTTTAAGAGTTGATGTTTTGGGAATTAGATGCTGTGGACATGGATATTTATGTGATGTAAACAATGATACTGAAAAGTATTCTTCGACCGTAATTTTCAAGTCACATGCTGAAACGAAACTTCCGAAATTAAATCGTACATATTACTGTCTTCATCTAGGCAGCATTGAAAAATAGATTTTCCATCTCATTCGCCATTTGAAATGGCAAAACATTTAATACTGTAGGTAATGTTGTGCAAAATGATGCATGATACTATACTTCAATTTAAAGATTTCACTTTCAGAAATACCTAGTGTATATGCAAAGGCACACCGCATTGACCTTGAGTGAAGATGACCTACCCTTACGCAAATTTGCGCGCGTGCTATAGAATAATTTATAAAGATCCATGTATTAAAGGCTTTGTCGTAATGCCTGCGAAGGAAGAAGGGTTTAGTTGTAAAAACACTTGCAAATCACAGAATGAACTATAATCAGCTAATTACTTTGAAGGAATATTTAGCGTACCTGTTCATTTTTTACCCGTTGTATTTACTGCGATTAAAGTTGATGAAAGTAGACTAGGCTGCATGTGATTAGTCTTAAATAAGATACTTTCATTATGTTGGTAATCTACCGGTAGGTTTAAATGAAAGTCAGTAGAATATTCTTTGAACTTTTACAAATGGAGGCCCTTGTTTACCTATAATATGTCTTTCTTCATCTCAGCGTAGATCCTACCCTTCTTCATCCCGTCCAAATGAAATTATATTCTTCCTTCCCCTTCCCCGCTTGCCCAACATCCTCCCCTCAATCAAGATCTTTAGCAACCCTTTACTCCTCATTACCCCTTCCAACCACCTACTTTGCCTTCACCTAACCTCATCAAAAAGTTTCCTCTCCTCACCCACCATGTCAAGCACTTCCTCATTTGTCTTCCTTTCCGTCCACCGCACCTTCTCCATCCTCCTCCACACCCACATCTCGAAAGCCTTCAGCCTATTTTCGTCTTCCTTTCTCAAGGTCTACGTTTCTGCCCATACAACGCCACACTCCATATCAAACTCTTCACCAGCCTCATTTTAACATCCTTACTTAAGGTCCCCGTCATCAGCTCCCTTCTATTATTGAACGCTTCTTTCGCTAGCTTCATTCTCCTCCTAAAGTCTTTGCTACTACACCCATTTTCTTCTAACAAAAAATCAATCAATATAATGAAAATAGCTCAATGATGACGAAATGACGCCTAGCGCAACCAAAACAGGCCTATTCAGGGCATGGGGAAGATAGGGAGTAAACATTTTTCTACGGGAAAATATTTATTTAAGCAAGTTTGAACCATATGATGCTATCAGTTGTGATGTTTTATAAATAATTCCATGTTTTAATGACACTTATCGTCCCCAACTCCCTCGGTTGTCGGCATCGGTCAAGGACAAACGATGTCCGTACCTTTCTAATTTAGAGCTTTAGACAGACAGGAGTATCAGCGCCAACTGTTGACTGTTTTCGTCTACGGAATTCTAAATGGTTTCTAATTAGCTGTTTATTTTCATATTTTATGGTTTAAATATAAATAATCCGCAAAAATAATGACAATCATTGATCCTGAAATGTTAATACTGCTTCATTGTAGAGTAAAAACGTAAGTTGAACAATCCGGAATGGATATTTTGCAAATATTTTAATAATTAAGCTCACCTCCGATGGGCTACCGTTGACGTAGCGTGACGGCAACGTTAGACAAGGTTCGTTTATTGTCCTTTCTCGGTGACGTCATCTTAATGGTCTCCACTGCGTCACAATTGCCGACGCCACCACCCGTTTCCGTCACGTCAGGAAACGTCAATCGTTATTCCACCCTAACGGTGATAATATTGATTGAGATGAAATAATACTTTAACATCAATTGTAAATGCAGATATGTAACAATTGAAAGAAATTTCAAGGTAGCTTTATTGCACTAACAGTGCACAGATAACTCACGTTTTGTGTCCAATCTTTTACTAGTGCATACAGTATATCCAACGTGTGTAATATTCATTGTGGAGACATGAATTAAATGGCAATCTTAAAGGCACATATCGACCTTTTTGATCATGGTAGGCGTAGGCCCCTTGCGATTATGTATCTTCATGCGAAGTTCTTAACGTCGACGTTATCTGGGGGCTACGGAAAGTATGAGAAACTTATATTGCGAATTCATCCCACTCGGACCGACCCTTGTTCGAATCTTTCTATCCAATTCGAAGTAGAGAAATTGGTCACTTGACAGAACGTTAACGTTCTAACAGCGCTTCGGAAACAGAATACAATAAAGGAAGTCAGCTGAGGAAGAATACACTGATACAATATTTTAAATAAATGGTGTTTCTTAACAATCTAAATAAAAATATCTATGTGAGGTTGGATAAACGACAGAAAAACGCATGCAATGCATGTTAATAGTATATAAACGAGAAAAGCGGCGGGCAGATGATTATCTAGAGGTAATTCTTAGCGAAATCAATCTATTTACCTATGATTGGGTGGAATCAGTTATTATTATTTTCAACCTACCTTACCACGTGATGTTAAACCTAAAACATTACAGCGAGATAATAATGATGTTTATTGCATCTTCTGCTAGCTTCGCTGCATGGTCTAAGGAAGCGTTTGCTACTCATTGCTATGCAGCAAGTGTACGCAACTTGATCCTAAATGGATCGTAGTATCTTTATTGGTGCTACGTAACGTTCTATCGGGAATAATCTCGGAGGAGGTCACGTGAGATAGGTGGAAGCACGGAGACGGTGTGGGTGATACATAAACCACCCCGCAGGTCATTCCATTCAAAAGGGGCTAAATGCCCATCATTCCGCTTGGGCGCGCGGGAATCCAATCCCGCATTATCGCGGTACCCGGAAAATAAGAAGGAAAAAATATCTCGGTCCCTCCACCTATATTTTTATGTCTAGTCATCCGTTCTGGCGAAAAGGTGCATTTTTACGAGCGTAACCCGTCCGCTCGGCTGGTCATTTCTTTCCCCGATCCACTGGAACTGCCCTACTTCGATGTTGGCGGTGAGGAAGGTCACCTACATGTACGCGCCGGAGCTTCTAAGGGACGGTATTTGAGTTGGGACGAGTACACTATACACTATATATAGAAGAAAAGGCCTTGTCACACACTCAATGACTCAGGAACGCTGTAAGATGAAGCCACAATCACAAAATTTTTAAAATTCCGTTATTAGATAGAGCCACAGTCACTTAATGTTAAAATTCCGTTATTGGATGGTGCCACAGTCACTTAATTTTAAAGTTCCGTTATTAGATGGAGCCACAGTAACTTAATTTTAATATCCGTTATTTGATGAAGCCACATATATTTATATTTTAAAACTCCGTTATTAGATGGAGCTACAGTCACTCAACTTTGAAATTCCGTTATTAGACAGAGCCACAGTCACTTAATTTTAAAACTCCGTTATTGGATGGTGCCAAATTCACTTAGATTTTAAAATTCCGTTATTAGATGGAGCTAATGTCAATTAAAATTTAAAATTCCGTTTTAAGATGGGATTACAGTCACTGAAATTTCCAAATTCATTTATTAGATGGCGTCACAATCACTTGAATTTTTAAATTCCGTAATTAGATGGTGCCACAGTCAAATAAGTTTTCAAATTCCATCATTAAATAGTGCCACATCCACTTAAATTTAAAAAAAATGCCGTTATTTAACTAAATGCAAGAAATTTCATAAATGCTAGAATTATTTCTGATTTGGCTCCGACTGAGATAACGCTCCCTTTCATCTTGCGACGACGACGACAATTTCCAGTCACCGGTACAATATGCGATTACAATCAACAATTCACAGGGTCGGTCGTTTGACCACGTTGGACTTCAACTCCAGAACAGCAGTAATCTCAACACGGAGAACTGTACATACGTTGCTCTCTCTCGCAAATAAATAAAAAGAATGTTATATTTTAAGTGTTGGGAATAAATTCATGATATCAAGTGTCATTTAAATTTCAATATCTTCCTTACATAAGTGGGTGCCACGGGCGTCTTTTAAAATCCAGTGATGAAGAAATAAACCGTGCAGTTTTCCACTAAAAGTAAACTTTACTTTCGATACGGGTTTCAATACTAACACGTCATCTTCAGGTAGCAGGTAGTGCTAAAAGCTTACCATATATACATGTATGGGGGAGAGGGGGAAGAGAAAAAGTAATGGGGATGAGTGGTTAGTGGAAAAACTTAAGGAAGAGGTGACAGAAGGGAGGAGGAAGAGGATGGCTACAAGGTTTACAAAACGTACAAAATATAACTGTGAAGGCATGCATTCATTCTTCTTACCTTCGCCCCATCCGGCACCGAGATATTTAATGGAACATTGCACGGTTATTTCTTCATCACGTTCAAAGTCCACTCTACTTCTCAGGAATCTTCGGATGTTAAACACTTGACATATTTTCTTGAATCCGAATGCTTGAAGATTCTTGAACCCCTAAAATCTATCGAAAGCCTTGCGTCCTATATTATATGATTATGAGGAGGAGGAAATAAATGGCTTTACTTATAATTTAATCTTTTATTCAACGCGTGATTTTTCTGCGCATACTGATGCACAAATGTAAGACTTGAGATTTTAAATTTCGGGATTATAAAATTCCATGCAATCCGGTTCGAGTTACTTGGATAGATTGGCAGAACATTTGGAATCCAGAATGCAGGAGAACAGTAGGGTTCTGAAGAACAAACAGTGGTGAACATCAGCCATTGAATGTTCATGATAGTGCCAGTGCTCAACATATAACTTGAGTAAACTAAGGTTTTTGCTAGGACACAGTTATAGTTCCTCCGCCTGATTCGAGATGCAGTACAAATTGTCAAACGCCCAAAAACTATCAATAGGGATGACGGTTATAAATGGCCAAAATCTTGGAAAATCGTAATACCCGCCGGTTCAACGAATACGCCTAAGACCTAGGGTGCTAGGTGGAAGGGGATGAACAGTGAAACATAAACATGATATCACTGAGATCAAAAGAACCAAAATGAATGGATGCCTAATACTTAAGGAATAGTGGCAAATTTTAATTCATTCATGAAGACGCCCGCTGCAGCGCGGGGCTATTCGTCGTTGAGCCATTAAAATTCTCACCACACATCTAAACTTGGGAGCCTCCATAGCAGTCACGAATTGCTGTAAAACTCATTGATCAACTATTTTTGCTGAAGCATACATTAAAGAAAAAAGTTTTGAAATTGCATCTACATTTATCAAGTAGGGAAAGAATCCCAGAAACAAAACATCAAATTAAGAAATATAGTTTTTCAAATAAAGCTTTAGGTTTGGACTCCATTTCAAACGTTCAAAGGTTTCAGGTCCGAAAAGTTCAAAACGTTATTTAGGTTTGGATTCAAAAAATTCAATTTTTGTGAATCTCGAATCTTTCTTAATATCCGTGACACACGACCGAGTCACATCTTTAAACGGTTTCTTATGGTCCACATCTAAAGTCACGTCTTCTCCATCTCTGCCACCACTACGTGTTCTCGTTCATGCATGGACACTCGCCCTATCGTCGTAAAAACGACCGTAAAATCATTTCAGCATCCTGAGTGGTCGGGCACGTAGTAACGCGGCTAGTTGGTTACTACGTGTGTCGTTTCATGGGTCTCCCGGAACTGCCAACTTTTAAAACTGTTTACCGTCGGAAAATTACTTATCGTTGGTTCTCTGATTACATGAAGACCCCTTATATCTCCTGGCTCATGTTCTCCGCAATTTACCAGATAGCTTGCAAGGCGTAGAACATTGTGGAGCGTATCAGGGGCATTTAACCGGCGAATGAAAGAGGTAGCTACTTTGGGATGACCCTACTATCCCGTAAAATATATGAAAAATAAAATATATATCCTAGTGAGATACCTATAAATACTATTTTGCAATTCGTGGTTAATTAATTCCGATTTTACACAAAAAAAAAATTAGATTCACATAGCAAAATATTAATTTTATTTTCAAGGTAAATATCCTTTTCTATTCCTCCATTATAGTTTATTACGAGCCGTTGATCGCTTCCACAGGGCCTTCCTTGTGTGTCTTTGAGTCGTGAAATCTCGTTTATTATGTTTTCCTCCTCTTCATCGGTAGGGACTTGAGTCAGCCCGATAGGATGCAGATGCTCTACTAAGCAATTTCACATTACGGTTTTTGAAAAAAATAGCGCCATTTTACATATCAGTCTCGGCCAAGAGAGCCTAATTCTTATCTTTTACAAACTCTGTTCTTAAGCGAGATATATGTTTTAATATTTTAATGTTATGAGGCCTGGGCTTGCCACTAACTATTCTTGATATTAAAACTCATCAACTCATTTAAAAAACATAATTAAAAGTATTCAAGATGTTTTAATTCAGAGAATAGTTGTGCGATTTCATCAAAATCAGTCTCATCTTAATTTTATATTGCAATGTGGAGACTAGGTACTCTGTAACTGAGTTATGCGAGATAAGTCGAACTAAGAACGATTTTCATTAATTTATGGGATCAAAAGTGTTTATTTAACGCTGAATTTGGTGTCTCGTGCATTTGGCGTTACGTTTTTAAATTTTTCAGGTGCTTGAATAGAGAAAAACAGTTGGAATCAATTGCGAAACACGGCCTATTACGTCAATATTTGGATTCTATCCTTCAGAGACGGAGAAGGGATTAGTTCGGACATTGGAGTAGGGTCTATGTCATTAAGCATTCAAAAAGGGAGAAATCAGGCGAGATGTTGTGGAATATGAACATAATAAGAACTCAGAAGTAGCAATTTTCCACAGATAAATATTTTAATTCGACCCGGGTTTCGATGCACTGCATCATCATTCGTCAAAAACAGCTACGGGCGTACAGACAGCATTACACAGATGTTAAACGAATTAGGCTAGTAGAAGCTAGAGACTCGGAGGCTGCGCGCTAGGCTTAGATTGCTTGAGCAATTAAGAATAGATATCTTTAACAGCGACACGGAGAACATCATATTAGAACCCCACTTTATTTTCAGGTCCTGCAGAAACGATAAATTAAGAGAGATATTTTGCCGAACGGATAGGTATGGGAATTCGTTTTTCCCCCGAACAATAAGGGACTATAATAAATGCTTGGCGTAATTTCATTAGAGCGTGTCCTAACACCCCCCGCCACACGCCTATTGAGGCGGCTTGCGGGGTAATATGTAGATGATGTAGATGTAGATCATCAGGCGATGATGCAGTGCATCGAAACCCGGGTCGAATTAAAATATTTATCTGTGGAAAATTGCTACTTCTAAGTTCTTATTATTAAACATTCAATCTTAATATTGGTTGACTGAAGCCCTCCACTATGACTTGTTATCTGTTGACATTTTTTGCCATTGTAGCTCTTATGTTTTATATCCTGTGTTAGTTGGCCAATGTATTTGTCCTCCGGTCTTCCTTGTTGGACTTTCCTTTCTATTTATCTTCAACTCAATTCCTTGAAAACTCGTGTCTAAAACATTGTCCCATCAGTACTGGCCTACGCTTACACTGGAATCGGGTAAGGACGATATAATCAGACCAGTGTTATTTTCTTTCAGGAGAGAATTTTTTCTAGTAGATTATGCAATCAAAAATTACCACGCGTTAAATTTCCAGCTCACAAAACTGATGAATTTAGAACCTAATTTATCTAAAAGATTATTTAAAGAAATTGAGCACGTCACAAAAAAAATCTGCAATTAAAAAACACACATCGCCAATTTTAGTAAAATTTATTACAATTTGATATGCTACAACAACACCAATTTTATTTTGATTTTTGAAAGCACCAAAATTTACAACAATTTACAAACAAACAATAAATAGCAACGAAGGTATCATCAAACAATAAATTCAGAAGGAATTCTCTCTGTGGTTACTTGTAAGATCATATGTATATATACATTTTAAGATAACTATGAAACAAAATTGTAAACCTTATTTAATTGACGCGCAATAAGCGAAAATTAATTTTTATTGTAGCCTTGAAGAAGCATGTATTAAATTGCGAAATTTCGGTAGAGGGAAATAAAATAATTTACAAAGTAATAGACCTACATCTCCTGAATGAAGACAAAATAGGTACAGAATAAGAGGTTATAAAGAGGAATCATCTAAATAAAACTATTTATATGCTGCATTATATTTTATAATGGCTGATGTGGGCATGAGAAGTAAATATGCCATCTCTAGTTGTTCAAGCCATTCTGCAGTTGTTCAAGCCATTCTGTAATTGCTTTTAAGCTCATGAGCGAAACATCTCACCATCCTTTCAACTCAGTAACACAACGAGACGTTAAGGGATCGTATTTATTCTCTTCATTTCCTCTTAATGTTACTCCCATTGCTTCGCTTTCTCGGAATGATATTCGACGCCATTCCCCAACATAGCAAGGATGACTCCAGAGCCTCTGTGCCCGATATTATTGCACTCCTTTGCTTCGAATGATTTCTCCCCGATCGTGCCCCAAATAGCGCGTGCACTGCTTAGCGCCCCCTAGACCGTGTGTGTCGGAATCCTAGCTGGATCGAGACGCGATAATAATACTCCCTCCATAGCCACCATTCCACGAAGGGTCGTCTTTTGAGTGGAAAGTGGGTTTATCTGGGTTTCCAGGTTCCCCCCACGGTTAAGTGTATATCTCACCGCGCAACCTTAGACATTAATCCTTAGACAAATGCTGAATTCCTGCTCTGGATGCTGGATTTAACTTGCTGGGCTGGCACGTCGGCGCGTTGATAACCTGTAGTCCGTTTCACCGAGTATTGTACAAAATCATATTCATAACCTTTTGACCGTTGGACGTTCAAGAAAATTCCTTCTCGATCTATTACGGAAACTTAATGTGAACCATTAAAGTCGATATTGTGTGTGCCATCGAATTATTGGATTCGCATTTGTTCGTATTTGTACTTATTCAACAAGTAGAGGTTTTAGGCGTGAGATATCGAAATAGACTTGTCTTAGGAAACTTCGATAGTTAAATCACGTTCCTTAAGCGGCGATTACACACAGGAGTTGACTCCTACCTTATCGATTAATATCGATTCGACTCCACAACTAGGATGGCGGCTACTCTGTCCAAGTATCGAATTCCACCACTATCGATGGTGAACTCCTATAGGAGTAGGTATGATACACGTCCAAGTTTCACCTTACAAGTGGACTCGAATAGGAGTCAACTCCTGTGAGTAATCGCGGCTTTACACTATTTCATATAGGGTGATATTATTACACCTATATTTTCAGAATGAAGGAAATGATTCACCCATTTCTTACGAGTATTTGATATATCTTTAATTTTTTTCACTGTTATGGAATTGGAAAATCCTATTTTTTCAGCGAATTCATTTAGGTGCCTTAATTTCTGTACGTGTACATATGAAGCCACTGATACTCATTTTTATGGAGAATAATGGTTGAAAGTTGGAATAGACTTAATCCATTCCTATTTTCCAATTACTTCAAATTTAAAGATTATTTCGAAATTTTTTAGTTTTGTAAATCAATGGGTCCACCTATAAATTATGAGTGGCATTTGATTGGAGCTAATAAATAATTTTTAACGAAGAATTGTCATAACTTTTGCCTATCTTTCCATCTCGGGCGATTTTTTATTCCGATTTACTTCTAGAATATCAATGAAGTACTAGAAGAGTAATTATTTATTTGCTTTGAGATTCATTTCGTCTTTTCTCAACATTCTTTTCCTGAATTCTTTTCTATGCGGATTCAGAAATTCCTTGTCAATATAAGCTTTGACAGTTACTAGAAAAAATGATCATATATGGATACTCACCGTTAAAAATTCTTAGCTTGGAAACTTTACTCTTGCTTTTTACTGTTTGATTCGGTGAAAATATACCGGTTGCTGGATAAAGTAAATACAATTTAAATCCAAACATAGCTGAATAAGAATACTTCTTCTATAGACTGAAGGATGGGATGAAGAGACAACCAAAACCACATGCCGTCAAACTATTAGTTGCTTTCAACCGAACGAGATGCAGGCCAGGGGGGTTATTTTATAATCTCACTCAAGTGAGAATACGTCATAAAATACGGAATATGACGTAATTTTTCATAGTTCCACTTCGCCATCCAGGTGGCATGACCATCTTTGGCTCTCAAGTAGTGATCCGTAGGTCTTTTCCTTGACTCACCAGTTCTTTCCCGTGACCCACTTGCTCTTTCGACTCTTGATCCGTTTCATTTGCCTCCGTCTTCCATTAGTTCTATCCCACGTGCTCTAAGGAACGCAAAATGGAGCCGCCATCGTTTTCACGGAACTTGGGTGATCGTGTGAACCGATCATTTGGAGAGCGAAACGGGTCTCCCGCCTTCCCGCAAAGAAAAAAAGCATTCCAGGGGCCCGATTCTGATCTTCCACCAGTGGAAGACTGGTGGAAAGTTCCACCATTCGTTCATTGAACGACTCTTGATCCGTTAAATGAACAGCTCAATGACCCCACTGGAGAGCCGAACATCACAAACTTATGCCGATTTCCAACTTACCTCGAAACCGCGAACAAAACAATGTCAACCTTCCGCACGCTTACTTCCGTTGAAAAGTTTCCACCACGACACTAGCGCTGTTCCACCAAGTGGATGGCGGGTGGAAGGGAAGCTTGACTTTCCACCAGTCATTGAACGATGAACGATGTAGTGAACGATTCTCTGGTGGGTGGAACATGTGACGTAGTGTCGGAAAGTCATGACGTTTTGGTGGAAACTAATGACGTTTTGGTGGAAAAGTTGAGCATCGGGAAAGCATCAGAATCAGGGCCCAGGCCATGGTACGCACAATATTAAGTTGACTTCTTAACACGCCGATCATGAATCTCTCGCTTTCCCGTTACGTGTCTGTTCCGCCTCGTTAAGTAGTCTAAAGGTACGTTTTTTTACGGACGCGTTTCCGGCGAAGAGACGTGAAAACGGGATCATCAGCCAATCAGAAGCCCGGAATCCTTTGCGTGAGTTTGCGTAGAGATGCGTCGCACGAGTTGAAATTTCCTCAACTCTCGACGCGTGAAACTCGTCAACATGGCTGCCTGCCACAGTGACGTCCTTGTGGATGAATTCATCATCGCGGACATCAGGGAGACCTACACCCACGTGTATAATTTCAGAGACTACAGAAATAGAAATTTAAATGATAAAAAGCCTATGCTTTTTCTAAAGTGCACCTAAGCTATGTATTAAAGTTCATCTTCTTCTTAAACTGTCAACCCTGAGGTTGGTCTGCAGCGGCTCGCCTCTCAGATCTTCGTTCTGCTTTCCTTTTTATCTCTTCATAGGAGGTGCAACCCATATCGCTCATGATTTGCTCCATGTAGGGCAGTCTTGGTCTTCCTTGACAGTTTCTTACTTCAATCATTCCTTGTATTATTGTTCCAATTTTATGATTACGACGTAGGATGTGCCCTATTAATTTGTCTCGTCTTTTTTGAACGCTAATCTATAATTTCCTTCTCTCTCTTGCCCTTTTAAACACTTCTTCATTAGTTATTTTTTCTACCCAGCTGATATTCAGCATCCTACGGTAGCACCAGAATTCAAATGCTTCCACTTATTTTCTCTTGTCTGCCAACAGTCCTTTTTCGCATCCATATAAAACAACACATATACTTTCATGAATGTATTCTTTATTTTTAGATCCATGTTTCTATTGGTAAGGATGTTTTTCTTTGAGTTAAAGGCGATCTTGGCTTGTTGAATCCTGCTTATTATTTCCCTTTTACATTAACCATCTTTTGTGATTTTCCTTCCTAAATAGGTATATTCTTGAATCTCTTCCAGTTGTTCTGTTCTCGTCAGGATATTTATTCTCTGTTCCTGGGTTTGAAGCCATTACTTTGGTTTTCTTGCTATTTATCTTCATATTAATTTATTTATTAATAGGTAATTATATTAATTGGGCATTGCAAAAATTCATGAAATTAAAGCATTTTAAAACCTTAAGGAAAACATGTCGCGGTATGTAAATCCGGAGAAAGTCATGTTCTATCAATATTGGTAACAGTCCAGTGGTTAAGACGGTTGGCTGAGAGTGGCAAGATTGCTAGTTCGATTCCCTCCCATCGTATTATTTTTTACCTTTTTATTTTAGGTTTTCTTCGTTTTGAAATTTATATAATGTTCTTATTATCTATACTTCAATGAAAAATATTTTTAGGAAATTTTTTAAATTATTAATAATATCCACTATATACTGGTAGGACAATCTCCAGCAATCCAGCAAGGTCAAACAGTCCTTAGCAAAGCGTCATACATTTCCACGGATATACGGAATTAATTAATGAAAAATGACTCGTGGTCGGAGACTCTCATCTCTTGAAGGAGGTGATGATAGTCTCCCTGCCGTCTCCGTTCCTCAAAAAGTGGTCGTACCCACCACCTTTTCCTAGTGTAACGCCATCTTCTTAGCAATACAAGTCCTAATAGTGCATTGAACCTCCATTGCTTTTGGAAGTGATTCAATAGTACCACTACATCCATTCCCTTTTCAAAAACCTGTACAGCAAATTGGCGTGCGGATGAGAGGAATGGGCTTCCAGAGAAACTACAAGAAATGTACTTATTTGGCTTGGATGGAACAAGAAGAAGAATAACAACACCGCTGTAGTGGGATATATTCACGGTCGTCACGTTTCGTTTGTTTTATTATTGTTTCTCTACTGTAGATGGCGCGCGGGTGCCTCCTACGCGTAGGTTCGCCTACGCATAGGTTCGCTTTCATGAGAACAGTTCACACGAAGAATGACGCGTCACGTCGCGCGCGTGCGCACCTGACGCGTCCATGAATACGTACCCTAACACAAATCCAGGATTAAGGGTCTGACACTCACTTTACTCCAATGGTTATACATTTCACCCAGGGCACCCTAGCGGTCAGGCGCTAGCTATCAGCGCGACAGGTATACTCTTTAGGTAATTGAATATCTTGCAGATTTAAGTGGGAAATCACCTATTTATTTCTCAGGGGAAACTTAGAAAGGCAATTGTATAATCAATTCTGCATCCTGAAAATTCTGGAACCAGATTGCAGCGCAATAATTCCGTCCAGTCCTTCTCTTCGCGTTTTCGTAGTGTACTTTCTCGGCCATCTTCTTTGGTTACTTACGGTTGCGATAGCGATGTCTCGTGTGGTCCCAGGCGTATTTTTAATGGACAATGATAAATGTCTTACAACAAAAGGAATAATTACTGCATTTTTTCACAAAAAAATAAAATATTAATGGCTAAAGCATACACTCTTTATCTTTTTCCCGCATACGTATTTTCCCATTCCCTGAAACAATTGGTGCTAGTTGTAATCCATACGAGATATCGCAATTCCGTCAGACCCTTGTACAGGGTCATCCAGGAGGTGTATCCCTCCGCCGCTTCGGCATCCCAGCTGGTGCGAAATTCAATCCTGCTCCTAAAAATTGAATGTCTCACGTCTTATATCGCAGCGTCCCTTCATTCATCGAAGGGTTTTTGCAATAAAGAATCTCAGCACCCACGTGCAGACGACATTGAATATTTATCTTGTATCTCGCGCTCATTGGTCGATTGAAAAAGTGCGTCATGGATGGAAGGGAAAACTGCAAACCGTAGAACAGCTGCAAGGCAATCGGTCTTCGGTGCGTGACTCAGTGAAAACACCTCTCAGACATAACGTGGGTCTTCCGTTTTGTCAAAATAAAACGCATGGAAGCGCGCACCGGTGTCACGTCTTGCATGCGAAAAGATTCAACCTCAGACACCTCTCTCAATCGAATGAACACCACACAAAACTCCCTGTGCTGGTCACTCTGCTATTTCTCGACCGCTGGACCCGTTGAAGGGACCCATCTGCTGCACCCACGTGGAGCCATCACCTCAACGAACCCTTTCCGGAGAATGAAGGCGACAGACTCCGGTCATCCATCAAAATAAGAAACATACTCTAAGAGGAAAGAAAAAGTTACGAATGGCGCTGAATCGGAGAGAGGACGAAGAGGCGGTCTTCGTCGTTTCAACACTACCCTGAAATCTCCCCCGTGGGTCAAAGGGACCACCCCTCATTCCGGGGCGGGCACGGACCCAGGCGTGGTTTCCGCCCCTGGGCGAAGAAGAGGCGGAAGAAGGGGCGGTTTCTTCCCATTTCTGTCCCTTTGTGCGCGCGGTGAGCGGCGCCCGTAGGATTTTGAAGGACCATTTGTGGTGGCAATGGGGACACCCAACCGAGGGGCGTCTCGGATTGGTGAGTTTGAAAGTTGGAATGGGGGAGGTTAGAAGGGTTTTATTATCCGGATTGATGAGGGAGAAGATGCTGGCTGGAGCCCCGAAGAGACTATATAAGGGCTCCTTTCGGGTGAAGTGGGTTAGATGGGGATTGTGAGTAAGACTGCTTGGTCCTCCTCTATTTGGAGAAGAATGCAACAATTGACTCTCTCCATCTCACGCTCACTAAAGGGTTGTTTTCTCTTCTACATCTACAAAACCCCTTGCAAACCACCTCAATGGCGTGTGGCAGGGGGTGAGTAGTCACCAGCATGTATCACACACCACACCCTAAAGTTAGTGTAATTACGACTAATCATGCATCAGCATAAATCTCTAATGCTTGTCACGAGACAAAACCTCACAAGCATGATCTACACTACAGATATGCTACCAATAGTAGAGGGACCGTTAGCATATTGAAACTACATAAATGGACAGAGATACAAGAATTATACTGAAAGCATTCATGGCGTGCTGTTAATACTAGGTGTGTGATAAGCGTAGAAGTATAAGGAAGTAAATCAACTAATTATTTACACTACATATTGAAAAACGTAGTTAAAAGTCTCATTGGCAGCTGTTATGGTTTCTTATCGTTCGCGGGAGAAATGACATTTTAAATCTGTCCGTTCTGTAATCTAGTTCCCTAATTTTATTCTCATGATTTGATCTTATCGAGTATCTTGGATTTCGTAAAATATTATTAACTTCGTCTGAGAATAAATCGGTTTGGAACTTGCATAATAGATTCAGTCTAAATTTTAACCATCGCGTCGGTCTGAAAGCGAATTCCATCACAGTTGCTGCAAAAGGTCAGTAACACTAACGAGACATGACGGCCTTTAACGTTTACGTTATTTTACGAAATCCAACATACTACGGTAGATCAGATCATGAGAAAAAAATTAGGGAACTAGACTGCAGAACGGACAGAGTTAAAATGTCATTTTTCCCACGAACGATAAAGGACCATAACAGCTGCCATTGAGACTTTTATCTAGGTTTGTCGTTAGGAAGTGTAGCTCTTAGAAGTAGTAGTACTCCTAATACTTGAATCCTTATCTGTTACCTAGTACATACTAACAGCACGCCTTGCATGTTTTCTACATGGGTCTTGAGTCTCTTTCCATCTGTGTAGTTGTAGAATGCATGTATATTGACGGTCCCTCTCCATTGTGATGACATCTGTAGTGTAGTAGTGCATGCTTGTGAGGCTTCGCCTCGTGACAAGCATTAGCGATTTATGCTAGTGCATAATTAGTCGTAGTTACACTAACTCTAGGGTATAGTGTAATGCATGTTGGTGATTAATCACCCCCTGCCACACACCCCTGAGGTGGCTTGCAGGGTATTTTGTAGATGTAGATGTAATCTTGCCGAAAACACTCGCACTTCCTGTCGTCCGAGTGATTGCGCCTCTATTTCTCCTTATACCAAACTTCATCTATGATTTGGATGTTGGAGAATGTATCGCAGAAAATTTAGGCCTTTTCTTAGCCTAGCAATGAAGTGCTGAAGTAATACTATTATGAATGAATTACTCTCAAGGGTTTCCATAGAGTTTTGGAAAAATACTGTGCGATTTGCTTTCATTGGATTAGACTACACAGAAATTGTAAATTAATGTCTTAGTAATACAAATATAAAGCATGTATTGGTACCATTCTCTGCCCTATTAGTTTTTATCAAAAAGTAACCCAAAAACAGGATTTCCTCCGAGTTACCTAGATTCAACTATTTGAGTTAACAGTTCTGTTTTTTCGTAAATTAATCGTAAAGGGAATGCAACTAAGAATGTTTCGCGATTATGCCCAAGACGTGACACCCTGTGAACATGGCTTGGGTTTCGTTAGCTTTTGTGGTTAAACTGAAACTTATAGGATAATGAATCCTTTCAGAAAGAAAAATTAAGCACAACATAAAACTCAATAACTAATTATTAGTGCTCATTCAAAATTTTTAACAGGTTTTATTATTGGTCTTACACTAATGGTACTGAGTACATACCTAAAAATTCTAATATCTCGACCCCGATCCTACCTTACTTCTTTACCTCGCATAGCCTAATGCGTCTTGAGGATTTCCTGTTGTTACCAGTACCGTGATTTTTTCCCTTTTGTCATCGAACTCAGAAACTCAATCATCAGCCCACGCAGCAACTTTTAATATTGAAAAATATAGTACATACCTACTAGATGCTGAGTACGATATAGTGAGCGTGTAGTAATGCAAGGTAGCTGAAACGAATCGTTGGTTTATTTAAAGATTTAGTAAATGTTTTATCGAAAGCAACAGAAACTTATAAATAGTTAAACACATTGAAAGGCTGTCTTCTTCTGATTTCAAATCATCATATCTTTTTCCTATCTTCCGATTATTTCGATTCTGAGCGGCTTCACCAGTGAAACATTTCAATTCCTTTTGGTTATTTGAGTGAAGTATCACTTCACCTAGAATTTGATGAATTTTGCCTCCGAACTAATTTTCCAGCAATTTCCCCTAAAAAACACAAGCTATTTTGCATGGGATATTTACAGCTGTAGGCTCCAGAGGAAAAATACTGAAAACATTAGGAATTTATAACAACTAGATGTAAAATAAACTAACGGTGTGTGGTTTTATGTTTTCTCAACTATCCATAAATATCAATAACTCACCGAAGTAATTTTTACAGAAACAGAAAAACATACCGTTTTGAAGGCCTTTTAGCCGTACGGCATGAAAAAATGAGTCAAGTTAAAGACTTATGGAGATATATTTATTTTATTACTGAGAACTTTTGTGATATATAACTTTATTATTGCGGAACTAATATTTATAATATAATCTATATAGATAATATTTAATTCACACTTCTTACAGACGCTGAAATTAAATAAATAAAATTCGAATATGGTCTCCATTATGACTAGGGAAATTTCTATCTCAAACTCCATTAAATACATGATGAGAAAACCACCTTTGTAAATTCCACAAACTTTCTTATGCTGGCACGACGCGCGTTTCACCACACTGTGGCATACTCATGTGCATTTAGCGGAAGGTTGCGTGGGAATATATAGCCTGGGCTTGTGCTGAGGACAGGAGAGGGGGTGGGTTGGGATGGGGGAGGGGAGAGGATTTCCGTTAAGTTTAAAAATGAGTACCAAAGATGCTATGGGTTTCTCAGAAGACTGCTAGGCGACTCCGATGGCTGGGGGGAAGGGGAGGGCTGGAGTGTTTAGAGGGGGTTTCTAGGGGTGTAAGGGGGAGGTGGAGGGGGTGAGAAGAGGTGCATGGTGAAGGAGGATTTGGGGACCAAGCGCTTTAAAAACCGCCGTGACCACCCTCTTAAAGAGGAAAGGTCTAATTATCACTAACAGAACTATATAATACACACACATTTAAAAAAAATCACCGTCATTAAGGTGTCCGACTAAAACATTACACAAGCAAGTAAATTAATTCTTCTCCCTAACCAACAAAATTATCTAGAGTTAATGGCCTACTGGTAATAAAACTACTGTTATCTAAATGAACCACACTCGTTACTTGCACACAATGTGTACCTCCTGTCCATCAGAAGAAAGGTGCCAGCGTAAGAAAGTTTGTGGAATTTACAAAGGTGGTTTTCTCATCATGGATATCTATAATTTCCACGAGGTCAAGCCTGAGATCATCAGTTTTATCCATTAAATACGTCCCTCTCGCAAAACCATCCCCCGAACCCACGTCAACCGCTCCACCTTTCTGAACTCCGGAAACACTTCCTGCTCCGAGCCTCCTTCCTCCTCGTCCCTTATAACCTAGACCCTCAGGGTTTCACCACAAGCCACCAACGGTGGTGCTGTGCGGAAGATATGTCGAGTCCCTCCCGAGATTCCCTGGCCGCGAAGAAAAGAAAAATTCCTCCCCCTTATTTCCGAGTTCTCGCCTCCTCGACGGATGCCCCCCCTGTCCCGTCGGCACGCCATTCGCCGAGGCGCGCCCCTCGTGCGTGACTCAGTGCCTTTCCCTCGCAGTTTCTAACCAATGGGGCACTTGTTTTCTCTTCGCAAGTATGCTGGGGCATTTCCTTTGCTCTTTTGTTTGAAAGATTTGTGCGTGTCACGCAGGGTTGCCTAGTCCCATCCATGGGTAGCAGTCACATTTGCGGATTTATTTTTCCAGCTCCAAGGGAATAGGAACTTGATATCTATCTACTTCTTCTATTTGGTACCCTACAAACAATAAAAGTTGTAGCCCAGTGAGCGACTACACTAGGCATCATCTAACCGTGAAACATACTACTATACTGTCATTTTCTATTTTTTCAAAATGTACCGTTAATTTAAATAATACATATGTAAGAGGATTTCACATGCAATACTGCTTCTGAATATCATTTCACTGTAGGGCAGGATGGACACTGCACTGATAAATACGGGGAAGATATTTAATGTCCAGTCATGTGAACGAGCGAAAAATGAAAAACTGAATACAAAAGTACAGTTGAATAATTAATTACATTAGCAGCTCCTGCAGAAATAAAAAAATATAAAGTAAAACAAAACAAATTTCGCCATCTTTTTTATTTGCATTATTTTTAGCTTCAACTCTGCCCACTTTGCAAGGTATCGATCTCACAATTTTATGAATGCGATCTAATCTAACATAGTTTCATAGGGTTTTAATATATTCTTAAATTCCTTGGAGACGTAATTCGCAACATATATACTTAAGAAATTAAGCCTATTCATTAAACTACATAAGCTGTGATAGTGATTCCTAATTCTAACAGCCTCAACGCACTGCTGGACTCATAATGCGAAATGGAATCGGAAATGCGAAATGGAATCCGTGCGATACTTAAATTCTTTTTTAAAGATCGATAACGAGCTTTGGATGCGGCTTTGATTCTATTTGTGATGCATTACACTAGATGATTTAAGCAAGCACTTCGATACCTGTAAACATTTATATGTCTTACATCCATTGATGCTGAGACTTTCCGAGATGGGCATGGCCAGAATATAGTGTGTTCATTGAAGGAAAGACTTGATAAACATTTTTCTTATTTTCTTCGACATTCACTCTGTTTGCAGCGTTTCAAACTCTAAAGATGCCCAAAATAACTAAGCTCGCTCCATGAACATTTGTTTGCAACCAGAACGTCCAATTCTCATTCCATCATGGGCCTATGTCACTGTTCCAATCCATTGTTATTTAGAGACGGCGTATCAGCCCATAATAGACAGTTGCGCTGCAAATCCAATTGATATCGGGGTAAGATCTCTGGCTACTTCCCGTCCAAGCAATGAGCACGATTTAGCTACATATCCACAATGAAAAAAATCATTGCAGTTTCCGCAATTCATTTTTTGTTGTACATCATAGTGGGGGTTAGTTGTATTTGCCGGCCGATCGATACGCAACCAACTTAAGCTCCAAGTTACCATTATAGGGTGCTTTCCATTTTCTCAAGTGCGATGATCACTTTGCAACATAACAATGGAGTTGCTTCCCATTCGTTTCGTGCCTCACCCCATACTCCCCAGGGTGTAGTTTCTGGTATGACTGTCCATTGCTTCCCTGACTGATTTTCTTCATCGCCTAGTGGTTAGCAGAGCGTGCTGATTCGGCGTTAAGCTGGGATGAGTATTGCATCCCTTGTGTGGAATCACCCCGTGCCACACTCCTTAGGGGTTGATTGCACGGTATTTCGTAGGTGTAGATGAATTACGCAATTCATTCATTACAGTAATCTACCGGATTTGAGGTAGGTTGTGATGAAAGTCAGAGAATATCCAACGAACTCTTACACGTGCTGTGCCCTTTCTACCTCTTGTATTTCTTTCTTCATCTCAGCATAAGTCCTACCTTTCTTCATCCCGTCCAAAAAATCGATTCTCTTCCTTCCCCTTCCCCGCTTACCCAACATCCTTCCCTCTATCACGGCCTTCAGCAAACCATCGTCCCTCATTACCCCTTCCAGCCACCTACCCTGCCTTCCCCTAATCTCATCTATAAGTTTCCTCTCCTCGCCCACCATGTCAAGCACTTCCTCATTTGTCTTCCTTTCCGTCCAACGCACCTTCTCCATCCTCCTCCACACCCACATCTCAAAAGCCTTCAGCCTATTTTCGTCTTCCTTTCTCAAGGTCCACGTTTCTGCCCCATACAATGCCACACTCCATATCAAGCTCTTTACTAGCCTCTTTTTTACATCCTTACTTACGGTCCCCGGATGTAAAAAATTACGAATTACGCAATGTGAATTATATTTTTACTTAAGGGATTTCCTAGAATATAAATATCTAGCGAAACAAGAAATCTGAAATGCTAACATACCGATATTTTAAAGATTACCAATATTTGAAAGATCGGTTTTTAAAAAATCATGACCAACTTTATCGATTCTGTACTTTCCTGACTCACTGTAGTATTAACCACATGGCATTTTTTGTAGTTGAAAAAATAAGGTGGTGAACATCTTTGTAGAGGACTTAACGAACGAGCAATTAGCCAAAACTAGTAAGTAAACGATAGAATACCGTCATATTGTGCTTATGAGTTGCACACAGCGTGTAGCCTTTTTGCAGCGTTCACCTTTACCTCTTCGAGGCATTTTCCTCCCTCTCCGTGGTGGCCCTTGCTTTCATCTCCTCCATTTTTATATCCCCGCTTTCATCTTTTCCAGTCCTCACCCATCTTTGCTTCTACTTCTCCCCCATCTGGTCCATTCCCGCGTCCCATCTCAACACTCCCATCCAATCACATCATCCTTCTCCCACACCCCCACTTCCTCCCCCGACGACATCTCCGAACACCAGACGACCCGTGACGCCTCCGACGGTGGGCGCCTCCTCGCGCCCTCGCGACGGACTAATCGCAAAGACTCTGATGAGGAGATGAAGAGAGGATGGGAACATGTTCACTGGAACGTGAAACTAAACAATGACTAGTGCAATGAACTTAACTATGACTCTGCTATGAAACGTGAATTTACTAAATTTTTGTTGGGCCGATGTTAATGTAGTTTTTGGCGCTGATCCCGGAAATAAATATATTTTCCTATCACGTTATGTTATTCCACAAAATGGTCTTTAGTTTTGACAAAATAATGCAAAGCAATTGAAAATAAAATGTCTTATATTAGGTAAGTTTTAATTTTATTGCTTATAAATTCTGAACTACCCGAATATAATAGCTCTAATAATCAATCGTTGTGACCTAGCGGGTATTGCGCTAGGCTACCGACCGGAGAGTACTGGATTCAAATCCGGGTGAAGCTTCTCTGGAAACCCCTCCTAAAATCCTAGACTTTCTGACTGTCAGAACTTCGTGGAAAATCGCAGGTGCCCCAGGGAAAGGAACTGCTGCCCCCCTACCCTGAATTATAGAACGTCACACGGATCTAAAAGTTATACGATGCATATGAACATAACATCATTACTAACACTCTTCCCCCCTCTTGGAGTTTCCGCCATTATTTTTTTCTCTACATGAAGTAGTATCTCGTAGCATTAATAAATTAATAGGATTAGTGATATTAACCACTAGTTGTCTCTTTAGCAGTGTACTGCATGTTTGCATGTTCATTTCCGTAGCACTTTCCCAGTTTCTGGTTTGACTGCGCAATTTTCTCCCGACTGCTTTTTTGGTCTGCGCCTAGCGGCTGGGGGAACGTGCGAGGTCCCGATTTGAACTGGGACGAGTGCTGCATGCCTTGTGTGGAATCACCCCGTGCCACACACTCTAATGGTGGCTTGAACGGTACTTTGTAGATTTATATGAAAGGGACTAGGATTTATCAAAGGAATAGTGTGAAGGTTCTCGGATTAAAAAGTGAAAGAGAAATGGTACTTCGCTCTTGTTTAGTCAAATCCCAACATGACGCGTGCATATGAAAATCTGCACAGAAAGATTTAATTCGTGAAATATACAAAATACAAAGGAGAGCCGCGTGGTTTGTTAAACACTACTTCGACACTGTAACGAAACTGATGGTAGGACTATGTTGGGAGCCACCAGAGAAACAGAAGCTACGCAATAGGCTTAGATTACTTGAAACGTTCACGACGACACAGAGGATGTTATCTCTCAGTATATCTCTATACCTGAGGGAAGTGACAAAATAAAAGAGATAATCTGTCGACCTGATTAATACAAGAATTCATTTTCTTCACGCATCGTTAATGACGCTACCAAAAACCGAGCGAATATCAAGCACTCCGTCAACACTCAATTCACTTTCGTCCTCACCTACAACTAATTATTTATACATTCCTTCTCCTTTAATCCGTATTTATATATTTTATATTCCTTCTTCCCCTATTCAAGACTCGTGTACCAATACTCTCTGCTATACACTCTTGTAGTGGTTCAATGAAAATTAAAATTTGGATTAAATTGGAAGTGTGTTTGGTGATTAAATTTGAAGTGTGTTTAGTGATAAAAATCCACGAATCGGCGTGATTGAGTGGAAGTAATTTGTTCGGAACTCGAGCTAGATAAGCTAAGGATCCATGGCAACCATCCCATCCGAGATATTGAGTCGAGCAGCGTTGTAGGGAATCTGTAATCGAGGCGGCTACATTGATTTATGGTTGCGTCACCAACCTGGCTACAACTCCTTGCTAATTTAAATATTAGGCACCGCTTTGTTCTAATAACGTTCCCAGCATTTTTCTAAAATCCTTGTGTTTTCCCCGGGGTTTGATTTTAATGGACGCCGTGAAAGTTTTATGTTCTTTCATTGGTACATGCACATGTGATATTTCTTCTTATCTCTGTCAGTATGTTGCATTTTCAATGCTTAATATTTGTATAAAATCGTTTCAGGCTTGATTTTGTGGAAGTTCGCTATATCCATGTTGAAAGAACATACAAATGAGAACACACCTTGAGAATGACACAATGTATTGAAATCATGGTCGGTTGTTAAGTGTTGGTTTATTAAAAAGTGTGGAAATTACCATTTGTGTGTTCTTTCAACATGGACTTAATAGTTGTGTTCATGCAATCTCATCTCAGAAGTAGTCGCACAGGGACTGAAAAATTGCACTTCATTAATCCTCCGGCGGGCGCGCCAAATTCACTCCCACGAGTGGGTGCGCCGCGGCAATTTTACCGCAAAAATAAATTGCATTCCTATATTTAAGATAATTTACTAATAAAAAAAGCTGATTAAGTCGTTATAAATACATCTTTTATTGTTTGACACCGAATGTACATTGTTAATCATCTTAGTTCATATCTAGGTCCTGTTCATCTTCCCACTCATACATATTGTTTCTTGATGACAATGCCTCCTACATACATTATTTTTACATCACTGGCACACAATTTTTGACCAGCAATTTTTATGCCACCTGCAAACATGGCATATTACTGGTTTAGGTGCTTCAGGAACCGGTTCCTTTTTCTTATATTTTCCCAAAATTTCTTTTATATATTTAGTCAAACGTCAAACTCTCTTCGATGTCACACAGATACTGAAGCGTCCAGTGGATAATTGATCCGGATATCGGAAATACTCCCTCCTATCATAAAAAATTAATACCTGGAGACACAGGCATTAAATACAAACGGTACCAAATGGAGAGCTCAGAAACTAAAATATGCGGCAATTTGCCGCGGGCCGTTGAAATTTTGAAATTTTATTTGGCATTTTGTGTTTCGAAGGAAATTATTTTTCACCCAGAATGGTTGAGTGTTAGAATTCAATGAACGCCGCTTTAACGGGCCGCGTCGCGTTCAAAAAGTGACTTCAAGAGGAGAAACCCGCCTTGGAGAGAGAGACCTGGGATTTAATCTCTGTTCGCAATCGGCAAAAAACGGGGCAAAATATGACTGACCGTTTCTTCCTCACGGTGTTTTTGATTGATGCCTAGAGCGAGTGGGTTAGATAGGTGGGCGATGTGAAAAAAAGGAACGATGGGAACGAGGAAGACGGACGTGGATTAATACAGCCGGAGGGAACGAAATTATTTCTTCCTCAGCTCCCCTTGCATCCTTCGAGACCAGTTATTTTTTTGCCAAGTATCAAGTCTTCCTCCCCTCCACCCCTTACACCCTCAATTTCTCACAAATCTCCGACAAAAACATTCGTAATTGCGAAGCAAAAACAAGAGTTGAATCCTCGCTACATTGGCACACTTTCCCTCTTAGCAACGACAACTATTTCTGTCCACATATCACCAACTTAATGGTCTTCGGAAGGAAGAATGTGATACTGTCACATGCGTTATTTTTTTACTCTTGAACTAAAATGACGGATCGCCTGGCCATTAAACGCAAAAGGGATTGTTTTTCATTCCCTGTTTGAATTCGGACGAGGCACTCAGAGTCGCTGTGGCCCACTCCACGTCGGAGTGCATTAAGAACGCCAAAGATTTATTTCCTCCCAAGATTTTTAAAAGCTCCCATTCTGACCGATATTGGAACTGAATTTTAACGGAGGTTTTCGGGCGCCATAATTTCAATTTTTATCACCCATTTCGATTTAGTGCCAAAATACTGTGGCAATGTATTATATGAAGTGCTTTAACCTTACCATTAAATCGAAAACGCTTATAAACTGTTGCGTGTAACGTATATGCGAATTAATAATGACAAATATGTGATAAAAAGCAGTCGAATTGCCTTCCCCATTTTGATTGCTTTGAGAAATGACTTATAAGTGAATGTGAATTTGTATGTACAGATTATTATGTCCATGATAATTTTTTTATTACGAGTTTTTTATTTGTTTTTAATTTTTGTTGAATTCCAATATTTTTGGATGGAATTTGACGAGAGATACTAGTGCATTCATAATAATCCTCGCATTTAAAAATTTGTTAGATTTTTCAAGGTAGTTGGATGCTGCCATCTATTGCATTTCAAAACCAAATTCTTAAGATACTCTCTTTGCGTTGTGAATGTACAACCACATGCATACGTCATAAATTTTCGACTGCTTTCCTCATCACGGTAAATTACTGATCGATGGTAATTACTGTAAGTGCTTGAAATTTGAGTTAGTCCCTGATATTTTTTTTATAACCTCTGTACTGAGTTCACCGTGATGTTTGAGCACATAAGAAAGAGTATTGAGCCCCTATTGCATGTGCTTTTCAAGTTATGTGTGAAGGAAATTGATGTATTTTGGTTTTATTTTTTACAATAAAACATGTAGTCAATCTATACCATTGTATCTCGAGGCCAAAATTAATGTCTGAACATGTCCTTTCTGCTTTTAACTAAATATTGATGAGTTTTCATAGTTAAAATGTAGTTAAACGACCAAATAATATCAATAGAGAGGATAGTTATAAACTCCATTATACCTGGAAGAGACATCTTCGAAATTAAGTTTTTACTTCTCAAAATCATCAACTGCTGGAATTGTTTATTTATTTTTTTTAAAAGACCATTGTTGTTCTTAAAAGCCCGGTGAAGCTGGCAGCATAGCATGGCAAAACTGTTGCCTAATACTAAATAATTAATCGCAGAACCAAAACCCATAAACAATGAGCTGCGAAAATCTCCATAAATATTTCATGTAGTTAAACGATTTCATTCACATGCAAGACATTTATGTTATTTTTTTTCAGAAAATTATGATAGCTACGTATCATATAGGCATTTTATTCCTAGCATTAGGAATGTAGAGTGAAAGCAAATTTTCAGTGGATGAATGAGAGGGAAAGCAAGAGTGAGGTTAGGGAATAGACGCCCGGGGGAAGTTCCTCATTCAGCGAACGAGAACTTACCTCTAGAAATATGCCTGAACATAAATTCTTATCCCCTTACTCAAAAGAGTACCAGGAAAAGATTTTATGATGAGATCCTACCCACTCAATTGATTTGAGCAAAAAACTAAATCACTGAATTCTTTGACTTAAATAAGTTACATCTTCTAGGGTGATTCTATGAAACTGTCGCTGAAGGCCTTTCCGTGAAAGCGGAAAATATTTTATTACGCACGGCGTCGTAATTTCCAATGAAAATCATGTGTCTTTTTCCTTCATAAACAGGAAATAAGACCGTCTTATTTAGTAATTCAGCCGTTCGATTGCCCCAGGATGTTTATGGAGTGCAAATGGGGGTTTATCGCGATTTTTAGTCCCTGACCCTGTCCTGCAAGAGATCCTGCACGATACTTTATCGTCCAGGGGACCCGGAAAAAATGATCATTTGCAAGTCATCTCTCTTTAAGATTTCAGAAATTTGCGAGAGGTACATGAGTCTAAATTTGAATGTACGGGCAACCTTTCCATAACGGCCTTGACGTCATATCATCCATCGATTCTTCCCGATTAAAAAAGATGCCTTAGCAAGGCTTTTGTGAAGATGTCCACTTCTACCGAAAATACAACAGTATAAACATTCAGAAAATATTTTGAAAAAATATCTGTCTTCGAAATCAAACCATGGGCTCGATCGATGGATGAAATGACGTCAGAGGTCATTTTGCGGAAACGCAAGAAAATGCAACTTTCTACGACTAGTTATCTGGTTATTAGTCCTTAACGTTTCAAAGGAACTCCGTAAACCTAAATGAAAACCTTTGAAAATTTGATTTCAACGGTAATATCGAAAAAGCATTCGAATGATATCTAGGCTCCGAGTTCTCCCTTTTGAAATTTTTCACCCACATAATTCGGTACGTTGATCTAATGCGAATGAACTAATTGACGAAATGAATAATTAAATGAAGTGTCTTAAATGTTTTATACTATGAGTTTTGTGTCTCATTAGACATCCCTTTATGATTCAGAGTGGTGGTTCTCAAGGATTTTGACTTGCGAGCCCCATAAGAGCCCATTTTTTGTAAATGTAACCCATGCAAAGAAAAGGTGCTTATATTTTTTCCCAGTGTTTAAATCTTGCATGGGACACTGTTCAACCATTTTTGCTAAATTCGAAATCGCTAAGCACGTATGCCTAAGGGTAGGTACACGTATTACAGGTTCAGAACCGCTGAATTAGAAGTAGGTGTAAGTCGCAAAAATTATTTCATTATTTTTTTCTTCTTTCAGGAGATAAAGGTCAATTGATTGTTAAATTATTTTATTTCTCTTAATCAACGTATCGCATTTGTTTGCTTCTTCAGGGCTTAGAGTCAGTTTCCTCTGAATTTATTCTTTATTGAGTTATAAATCATTTAAACAATTAATTCAGAAGGAAATCTCTCTGAGCCTTGAAGAAGCAAAAAAAACGCGAAACGTTGACTAAGACAAATAAAATAATTTAACAATCAATGGACCTTTATCTCCTGAAATAAGAAACAAGATATTATTTAAGTAAGAGGTCATGAAGAAGAATTACCTAGATAGCAAAAATCATTTGAACTCATCTTTGATAAAAAATTGAACGTTTTACACTATCTAGTATTTTTTTCCATGTTAGGTGTTTTAGCAAACAAGGATTTAATTTTACGAATTTTGAATGTGCTGTTGTTAAAAATATTTCGATAAAAATTCATAATAGCTAATTAATGAAAAAAATCAATATGATTGCAAATCATTTAGAAATGTTTCCCGTTTTTTTTGGCATTAACTTCGGGAATTCCTGTGAACTTCTGCTTACAGTTTTGAAAATCTCATGTAGCAATTATAAAGTTATAAAGTTTTGTGAGATGAAAATATTGAAAATGAACCAACATTATACGCTATTTCACTCCCAAGAAATTTAATGTTTTGTGGAGTAAATGTTGCCCTGCCAGTAAAAAAACAAGCATTATATAATTTTGTTAGAAATAAAGGATGCGGTGAATACAGAATATAAATTTTTTAAAAATCCATTCCATATTTAGATACTCACCAGCAATAAAAAGATTTTACATTTATACGTAAATTTTTTTACGAAATGATACGCCACATGCAGAAACGTATGAACAGACTTAACGACGCGTCGTGTCTCTCACATGATGTCCCAAGCGTGCACCACTCCACGTGCACCATGGTGCGCCTTCGTGGTGCTCCGGCCTATCCCTGCTCAACCCTAGAACCCTTACGCCCACCCTCTTCCGCATCACCATGACAACGCCTTGATCGCCAATTTGCCTCGTGGACCCCAGAGGGGAAGGAAAGGAGCAGAGAGGGAAAGATATGAAGAGGGAAGATGAAAAATTGCTCTCCTTCTCTCTATTCCCGGAACGACTTTTAATTTCCTCGCTCGTAATAATAATGATCACGCAATTTGCTACCCAGCCCCCTAACCAATCCCCCCCCCCCAAAAGGAGAGTTGTTTCCCTGTTTAATTTGACTAAGGAAACCCTTGAGGCTCGGCGTTGGAACATCAAAAATGAAGAAACGATGAAAACCATTTTGAAAAAGGTCAAAGCTGTTATTAAATTTCGAAATATTGTTAAGTAATCACTGTCAATTTTCATAAAGGTAATTTTTTGTGCGTAGAACTGAGGCGTTTGAGATGTGAGTTTGGAAAAGGATGGAGAGGGTGAGCTGGGTTGCGAGGAAGACGAACGAGGAGGTATTGGATATGGTTGGAGAGGAGTGGAAGCTTGTGGCAGAGGTGCGGAGAAGGCAGAAGAGATGGATGGAGGAGGTTTTGAGAGGAGAAGGTTTGTTAAAGAGGTTGATAGAGGGGAGAACACTGGGGAAGCGTGGAAGAGGAAGGAAGAGGATAGGAATTCTGGACGAAATAAGAGAGGTAGAAGATATGAGGAATTTAAGAGGGATCGAATGGCGGGATATCCTTAGGAGGGAAAGCGGGACAATGTTTCAGAAATTGGGATGCAGGATGGGAACTTTCCAAGAACCTATCAATCAGCTGGTAGAATACTTAGATGTAAAAAAATGTCTTTTTAATAAATAAAGTTTTCCAAAAACCACTTCTTTTTTAAATAACACACACTAAAAAGAAATTAAGTGTGTGTTATTTAAAAAAGAAGTGAATTTTGTAAAAGTTTGTACATTCAAAAATTACAATGATATACCACAAAGTTACAATAAAACAAGTTAATTTTGTTCATAAAGGTAATTTTATGCAATGAAGTAGAATATACCCTGAAATGGTAACAATGATGATAAATCTGATAAAATGCTTCCACAAAATACAATGAAATGGTGGTGTTCACCCAAAAGATGGGATGAGACGTGATACATTTGACGGTTAGAAAACTATTTGGAATTATGAAAATAACGTTAGGTGTCGAGTAATATTATTCTTCCTAAGGAATGAATTTCATGGTCCATATGGAAATTGTTTCATAGCTCCTGGTAAGAAATGCCTTACAGCTTCAATCAAAATACTTCTTATTATAGGCGAATTCTGGTGAATGATTTGCTTAGTAAGTGGTCTCACATTGCTCTAACCAAGGAGATATTGATAACCGTAGAAATGTATATTTGTTTTTTACGAAAATTTTAACCTGCGACAGCATACTTATACATTCTATCAAGAAAATCATGAAACTCACTATGCCATGGACTCCCTATATTTAGAGTGTGTTATAGCCTTTCTACTCAAATCAGTGGAAAATATTATTGCTTTTGATAGCTTTTTAAGTCTGTAATTGAGGCAAAGCATTTCGACGATAGCTGTTTCAACTCCTTTTTTTATCGAATTCGTAGGGCATAAAAATAGAAATATATAATTTTTTATAAAAGTGGTTTCAATTCTATGCTTTAAGTACTAGGGCGTAATTATCTTGCTCATTTGAAAGGAAATTATGTAATTTTCTCCTAGATCTGGATGTTTAAACATACTGCCACTTGCTACGCGTGGTCTTCAAAACCCCCGCCTTTATGAAATTCACCATGGCGATTTTATCAGCACTTTTCAAGGTGTTTAAAAGGCTATTTAAGTGCTCATGAGACGTATCTAGGCGTTGTCACGGCGCTGGCAAGGTGCTCCGTTACGCTGTCCAGCGGACGGCGCTCCCTATCACCCCGGAAGCACCTTATAAACACCATTGGCCAGGCATTTCCTTTCTCAAGGCGCTTCGCTTCGCATGCAAGGTGCACTGTGAGCAGAGAAGTCCTGGAGCGCTATTGCAGCGCCTATGGACTACACCTTAGGAAGTGTTGTGCTTCAGGTCAAAGGCGCTTCAGATCGGCCTCACGAAGAGAGCGATTAAAAGTGCCATCGAAGTATTTTTGGGTTTCCTTAGAATGTGTTGTCACAATGTTCGAAGGCGTTGTTACACACACTCTATGAAGGGGCACTTCAAAGCGCTACAGCACATAAATAGGCGCTTAAGCCCCTAAATTTCATATTTTATAAATTCGGTGGGATAATAGCGAAACATTTGTCTTAATTCAACAAATTTGTCGATCCAAGAGATTTCTATGCAACAAGATGAGACATGCGTTTTGGTACTGTTTTTATTCAAGTAATCGAAAGACTTTCATCATAAATAATTCAAGCGATAATATTCTATTCACCATCGCATCCTTTGGATGGCGAAAATGAGTCTGGATTTTAAAAAAAATGTTTCTCCCACTACATAATTATACAAAAATATATGTACAAGTTATTAATTTAGCTACTGCTTTTAAAGCATTCTTGTACGCTTTGGGCGAAAAAATTAGCATCCAGAAGAATTATCAAATGTGAGTGGGATTTTCTTCCGTTTGTGTTATGTAGTTTTTTACCTAAAAGTCAACCACACGATAGCATCCAGGTATATATTTCTACGTCTCTTATTTTTAAAGTGTGTCATGCTGCTGAATGTGACTGGTGGGGAAGCTTAGTAAAAAGCCTATTGTTGGCAAACCAGAGGGCTAACCGGCCAGGCATTATCCGGAAGATAAGCAAATACCATATGGTGTTTATGTTTCACTCTGGCTTTGCGTACAGCAAATTTCTCCATTTGTATATAAAGCCTCGCGTAGATTTCCGCCTCCTAGATGAATGTGTTTGCTCAGTGTCCCTGTGCAGGGTACGACAGGGCAGGGGTCAATCGGGTTATCTCTCATGTCACTAGGTATTTATACGCGGGCAGTGATCCCACAATAGTGAATTAGGCAGCTATTCAGTAGGGAAAATTTAATTGCTAACCCAGGCAAAGAAAACAATCTTGTATGTCGCTGCGGGTAATGAGAGAGATATTTCATTCAAGCTTTGTGACATACAGTGACTGAGTCACCAAACAAAAGGGTGTTTTATCATCCTCCAAAACTGTTCATTCACTCAGCGAGAAAATCCAGATACCAATTGAACACCGTTGGGAATGTTTGCTCTTCCCTACCGTCATACTATCGTATTTTTTCCGGTTCCATTGAAAAATACGTAGATAAACATATAAACAGAAAGAGTAGAAGTTCAAAGACGACAAAAATGTTGTATTTAAATAAAAAGGCCTACAGATAGCCCTTATAAATTGGATTGAATTTCCATTTCAAATCATAGTATTGATTTCATTTGAAGCTAGAAACATCTTTATCAAACGCTATATTCCAAGTAATTCTTCACCCTTAATTCTTACATTGACAGTCTCGATCATATTTCATTCATCAATAATAGAGTGCCTTCTCGTCCTACCCGAACTAACTCATTACTCCACATTCCTTCGCCCAGATTATCATTAATTAAACGTTCTCTCTTCTTCCGTGTCTTCTTCATAATAAATTCACTCCCTTCTAATATTGATCCATTATCCCTATCGTCTAAATATTTCACCAAATTGGCCACATCACATCTTTCCAGAAATAATCATTAATCTAGACAACAATAAAAAATAATCGGCATCCCTATTTCATCTTCGTTAAATTGTTTTTTTTTGTCATTTTATTGTTTGTGAATGTGTCTCATTTTGTGCGTGTTACAAGTGCACTTTAAATTGGTAATATCGCTGTATGTGTACTATTTTATGTAAAATGTAAAATATAAAAAAAATATCTTAGAGACCTAGGATTTTAAATCTGAAAGCATTTAAACCAAGGTTAAGCTTCTTCTAGTTCAGTTGCAGGATTTCACCGTATTATATCCCTTCATTATTTTAGTGACTTGGCAAACAGGAAGTTTAGGTAAAGTCTTTCAGCAGAAATATTTCTTTCTCAATGACTTTCTCTTTCTTTAGGGTTTTATATCTCATCATTGTCATTCTTCGTTCAATCTTAAGATTGGTTGGCTGCAGCCCTCCATCGCTCCCTATCAAAACCTAGTTCCACAGTATTGCTTCTTCTTATTTCCTTCCCTCTTTATTTGGTCTCAAATTTATCCCTTGGGTCTCTTCCCCCTATTTTCCTTCTATTTTATCCTCCTACAACCCCTTGTGCTTCAGGGTGTACCCAATTCATTTGGTTCTAATTTCAATAGTGTTCCATTTGATCTTTTCCTCTTCTGTGAACTTCTTCATTACATATGGTCCTATTCCTTCTTTACTCTTTGGTGTACTTCTTCATTTCCTGCTTTATCCGTCCATTCGATCTTTTGAATTCGTCTCCAACACCAGGTTTCTAATGCTAATCTTTTCTGGTCTATTGCGGAATAATTATAATAATTTTGTTAATTTCACTAATTATTTATTACTAAGACCCGGGTTTCAACACTTGGTGTCATCTTCAGGCCACCTGAAGATGACACCAAGTGTTGAAACCCGGGTCGTGGTAATAAATAATTAGTGGAGTTAACAAAGTTATTATAATTATTCCGTAATGGATCAATTCCATAAGGTCAAGCCTACAACCGTTTCCTTTTCTGGTCTTTTTTTCCAATGGCCCATGTTACCAATCCAATAAGTGCCACGCTCCACACGAATGCTTTCACTTTCTGTTTCCTAGTTTTTAGTTCTGTCTTCCTTGAGCACAGCAGTCCCTTTTCATCATTAGTTAGCCGTTAGGTTTTTAACGAAATCTAGGTGTTGTAAATTCCTCATTATTTTCGCCATTCTCCCTCTGAAGCGCACAGCCGTAATCTACCCCATGTAAAACAGCTTATATTTTCAGGCAAATTGCTCGAAAATTAGTACGGCAAGAGGTTGATATTTTTATATCATTAAAAAGATGGGAGTTTTTTTTTTTTTAAATTACGTCAAATTCATCAAATTCTAGGTGAGGTGATTTTTCGCTCAAACTACCTTAAGCGAATGGTTAGGTAAAAGTTCGGTGGCGGAAGCCCGAGTACAAGGTTTTGGGATGGGGTCGGTGAAGGGTGAATATTTGATGGGGTGGCCGTGGTCGTTCATAGGCATAGGAAAAGGTATATTGCATTTGCCTGCGCAGAAGGTGGGGCAGGTATTGCAAAGGAATCTATCGACGATATTTATGGCTATTTGGGTGGCCGTTGAAGAGTATCAGTTGAGAGAGGTAGTGGCAGGAGGGCGAAGAAGGGCTCGTGAATCTTGAGCGGTTGCGGGTTGAGCAGAATGGCGGAATTGGGCTGCGGGTACGTGTTGCGGTGGATTTTACGATATCATGCAGGTTTTTGAGACGCTTGAAAGAGACTGTGGAACATGAGGGTGTAGTATCGGACTGTTTCCACTCATCAACAACACTTATTTTCATTTTTTATTAGGAAATACTTTTATCTGGTACACAGTAGCTCTTCCAGCTTCCGATCCTTTTCTCCTTCCCCATACAAACATCCTCTTTTTTGTCAACAACCCCCTAACAACGAAAACATTTTCAACAATGAATCAAACATTTCCTCATTAAAATAAATTAAAACATTTAAACAAACATTATACCAAATTAAAACAAAATAAAAACAAAAAACTAAAGCAAGTTTCAAACGTTACAAGAGTAAGATGCAAGGGTGATGTGCAAGCCTTTGATGATGGGGTATAGGTATTGGAGGATCTCTTCGGAGGAAATGTCTACTGAGTGAAAATGTGGCATATAGGCTGAGTCTCTGTGTAGGGAGTGGTGTACTTAGTGGTTGGGTGAGGATTTTATTGATAAGAAATTTTTCGGTGTGCTCATTTTCTCTCAGGGAGTGAAAGAAGTTGTTTGTGTATCACTGAGTGAGGGTAGTGGCTAAAATTGCGGTGGTCGTGAATAGAATATGTTCCATAGAATGGACCTTTTCATGCGTGGTGAGAGAAAGCTATTAAAAAAAAGAGGTATTAACAATAGTGTTTTTGTGGATGGAGGTGATAAAATTTTTGCCTTGAAGAAGAATACTTTGGTATAAAAATATAACGGAGGAATCCGAGATGGAAGAAAATTTGGAATAGCAGAAAGAAGAATTTAAAAGTGGAGGTTAATGAAAATGAAGATATGTCCATGAGCTCAAGGCACAAATGAATCGCCAATGTAGCGTGCCCAAGATAGGGGTAGAGTGTTCAGAATTTTAGGGAAAGGACATTCGAGGTGACCCGTGAAGAGGTTGCTATCAGAATGCACCGTACGAAAATGACACCTTCTAATGACAACCTCTTCATGTGCCTTCGATCTGAGGGGAGACTTGGTTATTGAGGGAGAATGGATTTTTCGTTGATACTATATCTGCTATGTGTAGTTTGATATTAAGTGGAGGTATGGCGTGGTTTTTGTGGTCGGGAGAGGTAATATTGATGGAATTCAAGGCATTCTTGAAATGGAGGTGTAGATAAAATTAATGTCCATGAGTAGGTTGGTGTTAATAGGCAAAAGGGTAATTATAAGTGCGATATTCCACTGACGAAAAATCATTCGCCTTGACCGGGAAAGGCGATCCCGGTCAAGGCGAATGATTTTTCCTCTGTGGAATATCGCACTTATGTGCACTTGCGGGTGACTCCGTAAAGGTAACTACCGTGGCTAGTCCCGGTATCCTCAAAAAAAGGGTAATTAATAGATCGCAGCAGTGGTTGGTAGTTGCCTTTGATGACGGAAGGGAGGAACCTCCGCTGTCTCCAAATTCATAAATGAATGAAAGGATTTTTTAATTCTGGATTAGGGATAGCAAGAAAGAGTGTAAAGGAGGAAGAATCACTTAGTTACCTAGGTCCTTCACGCATTTAGGGACTTGAGAGCTTGACACCCCACTACTATCTCCATTTTGCTACTGGACAGAAAGCTATTTATACACCAGCGACGAAGACTGCTTGAGCGTCGAGCATTGGATACAACGAAAATGGCTCTGACTTTATGGAGCCCGATAACTTTGGCGAAAAACTGTTGGTGGAATCCTAATAATATAGGATAGCACCATCCTCTTCTTATAAAATATAACCGTTTTACTGCTGGTATTAAGTAAACCCAGGCAAGTAAGTTAAGTAATTAAGTAAAATGTATGAGCGTAGAATTTTGAAAAGATTATATCAAGACCACTTACGCTTCCCCTTCGTTTTCATTTTTAATTAGCGTCGAGGCTCGGCCGTTGGCGGATAGGAGAGTGCATCAAGCATCCATTTAATCCGATCTCTGTCGTACGGACCTCACGATACAATCATTTCATCGTGTATCAGAAGGGAAAGATCATTGCCTCCCCGATCTTAAACAATTCACCTCACGGAGATGGGAAACTAGCTGTGCGTGCTCCCGTCCAAATGAAAAGGTGTTGTGAAAATGCTCACGTAGTGACCCGGTGGGTCGTCATCCGCTTGCCAACTCTTATCCCGCCTTCCGTGTCCTTCCTCCTCCCCCCGATGCCTCAAATGTTTCCCTCTCAGCCTCTTCCCCCGCCCGCCTCCAACCCAAAAGTAAAAGCATAAAATCCCTCGTCCGCTTCTCGCCCATCCAAGCCGCGCATCTTCTCAAACAGTTTCCTCAATCCCTCGCATTTCCTGACGTTCCCTCCCTGGCCCACCAGCCAAAAGCTCCGACTCTTGTCTCACCACTCATCTTTTGCCTACCCGCAACAATTCTGTCTTGCCCCATGCGAGGGTTCGTTAAAGGTCAGATCATAATCGTCGTCTTTACGCTCTTTACTTTAAATAATTGTCATTACTTTAAATAATTTACTAAACTCTCTTTACTTAACATAATTCTCCTTAACACTTTTATGCGGATGGTGTCCTAACACCCCCTGCCACACGCCCAAGTAGCGGCTCGCAGGGTATAATGTAGATGTAATCATCAAAGGCTATTTTCTGTTTGAAATAAGTAAGCGTTTGGCAATGTATGATTTCAGGCTTTCCGGGCGAATGATACTGATGAGTTGTTCTCGGGTTTCTCACCGGGTTAGGCTCTCCATGATCGCCGACGTTTCGACAGAAGACTTTCCTGCCATTATCCAGAGCCTTGATACTGACAGGAAAGTCTTCTGCCGAAACGTAAGTGATAATGGTGAGCCCAACCCGGCGGGAAACCTGAGAAGAACTCATCAAGCTTTTGGTACTTTCAACTTTCATAAATATTTTGTTTTACTCAAATTCGTGCAGTAAGTTAATGATGATATCATTTACAAGTGTCAATTTTCTCAGCCAAAGATATTACCTATATAAAAATGCTATTCAAATACACGAAAGTTATGGCACTCAATGGCACGCACCCGGTAAGGTCGAAAACTAACCGACAAAAGGACAATAAATCAAATATCACACCTCAACTATGTAGAGTTTCATGTGACTATGAAAATAGTATGGTCAAAATGAACAGGTGTCAAAGAAAATGATGGATCATTGTAAGATTTCTAAAAAAAATGAACCCTCAAAGATAGGATCTCTGAGAAAGAGGGGATCAAGAAAGATAGACGAGAGACAAATTAGACGATAAGGTTGGTGCATTGCTCACATTACCATATGGGTCCGAATGTTGGGTACCTAGGAAAGCAGACCTAACGGCGTGGGTGTCTGCAGATGTGAGTTTTCTAATGACAATTCGAGGGTTTTGGAAACCTGATAGAATAAGAAATTACCTCATACGAACTTCATTGGAGTCCGAAGAAATCACGATATCTCATCGGTTCAAGACAAAATGGAGGGAACATGTTCCATAAATGCCCTCGAATATAATACTGGGGAATCTTATGGAATATGCACCTCGCAGGGAAAAGAAGTGTGAGGAAGGCCAAGGCTTTGGTTCTGAAGCGAGACATCCTTAAAACTGGCAGAGCAGACGACGTCGATGTTGGCGATGATGCCAATGAAGATAGTAGGTACTTGACTGTTGCAGGCTTCATTTTAAGTTACTAATATCAGTACTCATGATTAACACAGCTTAGTACTTCTCTACAATACTTTAGACAATTACTGAGCTATATTAATCATGAGTACTGAAGGTGGTAGGATTGCGAAATTTCTAATGTCAACATATTTCACCAGGATCACGACTTATCTGCTGCAGTCCTCTGCTTCTGTGTTTTTGAGGGTTTGTTGAGAGAATTCGAAATCATAAATAGGAAAGTTCATATTGAAATGCTTTCCATTGCATTGTGATTGCAGAGATATGGACATAATTTCATCAGAGTAAGCGCGTTCTGTGAAATTACTTATCAGGTTTGGGTTTCTTACGTGAGCGCAAGGATGGTGATAATGATCCAGAAATCCACCCTGAAAGCCATACTGTGTGGCTCGTGCTAATGATTACAGCCTTCTAGAAAAGACATGGCAAATGACATACTATCAAACGAGGGTTTGTCTGTGCTAGGTTTAAATGCGTATATTGTAAAAGTCTATAATTTCACCTGGATTCCCTTTTTGTACCTTGACGTGTCTACATCGCATTATATGTACTTATTTGTAAAACTTAATGTAGAGCATATACAACATTACACGAAAGTCTATTTATTATTAACAGAATCTATTTAACATATTTTTACATTATTTTAATAGTGAATTGCAAGTACGCATTACTTGCTTGCACTTTACAATTGACTAGCTTAATCATACACCAATTTCATTCCAATAGTTGAAAATAAAAAATGCCATGCATTTTTAAGGGGCTTACTAAAATTATAGTTAGTACATTCATCTGAAATTTTTACTATTTTTTTAATTACTAAAATCATGCATTGCTTTGGAAAAACCTCTTTCATTCCAATGACATCTGAATTATGAGAGATGACATTTTTGCGAAATTTATCATGCACATTCCCTTAATAAACGAATTCATTCTTTAGCGACGAGTATTGAATATTATGAATTGCGTATGAGTCAGTATTTTAGCCGTAACTGTATTTGAAGCTTTATTGTTGCTAAATGTTATCTGTGTGTATTCCTTGCAGAATACCTCAGTTTACTTTTGCAGCAACCGCTCGAGCTGGTATACTTCTCCAAATTAAAATACCCTCTCCAAGGCTTGGTTATTTTTGTAGAAACAAATTATTTCACAATTTTGTGAACGTTGTGCTTGGTATGAGGTTAGACTTACTGGAACATTTTCCTGAAGTGCGGTGGATATTCCAGCTCTTATTATCTTTCCATATCTATCTTGGAACTATGTCGTGAATACTTAAAAATTGAATGGAAAGAAATTATCATTAAGCGTTTTTTTATAAAACAAATTTTACGAGGTATTCGTAATTGTGAAAAGCTACCGTCATCATGCTTCATATCAAAATGGCTAATAAATTGTAATTGAATGATTCCATGAGGTAAAGGAAAGAGATTGGTTCAAACTTACAAGAAGACATTTTATTTTCCCTACTATTACCTTACGTAACATACCATGCCGGTAAACCCCCTGTTATTGTGAACAATATTGGAAGAAATTTGCGAGATCCAAAAAGAATTTATTATAATTTCCTTTCTCAATTCAAAATATTTAGATTTCGACATCACCTGTCTCCGGAATGAGAAATTGTTGGAGCCTTGGCCTGGAAAAGGAAAAAATCCCTTTGTAAGAGAAGCACCTGTCATAACGCAGGGCTTCCACAGAGGCAATTTTGAAAAGCGTGTTTTTACCGGAGAAATTGAGCATCTAAGCAATTCCGAAGAAAATAAACCACCCGAAGAGACGTAGGATTCTAGTAATCCTATAAAATCCGCATATAAAATGGAACGCTGTAGTAATCCTGGTTTCATCCCACGGTCTTGTAGCGCGTTATGGAGTGAGGATAAAAAATGCGATTTATCCGGCCCGTAGGAAGGACGTAATGTTTCTTCTCTTTCGCATGGAATCCTTCTTAGGAGGTCCCGCACGCTTTCGCATCCACTCTACTGACGTCGCGGCGTGCACAGACGAAGGAAACAGTGCGTGCTTTACCATCTACCTCACGTTTCAACCGCGCGCGCGTAAGTATGCGACCCGTATCGCCGCCTAACCACGTCCGGTCGACGGAACTGCAAATTGAATCGCTCCGCCCATGTCGTTTCGGGAGGGGAAAAATAAAGAGGCGACCGGCCCCGGGTGCATTTTCCCGGGCACGCCTACTGCCCCGTGGCACGCCAACGGCGACTCGGGGCGTGAGTGGCCAGATTGTTTATCGAGGGGAACGGTTGTTGTGCTTCGTCTCTTCTTACTGCAACCTCACCGCACAAAGCGACCGCATCCATTCTTGGTTAATAGGAGAATGTCATATCATTTGCCATCCAGTTAATAAATGAAGTTGGGAAATTGATACCAAAATACGAGGGCAGACTTAAAAGTAAGGTCTCCAATTTTTTTTTCATAGAAAATGACATTTATTTACATTGTTGGATACATCGTTGGATAGGTCATGGCTTCAGCTATTTTTCGATGTAGTCACCCTGGCGCTCGATGATTTTCCTCATCCGCATGATGAACTTTTGAATACCGTCGTCATACCAGCTTCCGTCCGCGTTGCGAAGGCGTTGATCTCCTCTTGCACCTCGTCGTCCGTCGCGATCTTCATCCCTCCTAGGTGTTTCTTCAGGGTGAGGATTATTGCTGGTGGATTTCATGCCCCGGGGAACCACTATCAATAAGAAAAAATACTGCCACACATTACAAAAGCTTCGGCGCGCCATCAAGAACAAACGTTCAGGAATGCTGACGAAGGGGGTATCATTTCATCACGACAACGCGCGACCGCATACGGCTAGTCAGACGCAGGAACTGATCTCGAAGTTTGGGTGGAAAGTGATCGGGCATCCTCCGTACAGCCTCGACGTCGCACCAAGTGATTTCCACATGTTCCTCACCCTGAAGAAACACCTAGGAGGGATGAAGATCGCGACGGACGACAAGGTGCAAGATGAGGTCAACGCCTTCGCAACGCGGACGGAAGCTGGTATGACGACGGTATTCAAAAGTTCATCATGCGGATGAGGAAAATCATCGAGCGCCAGGGTGACTACATCGAAAAATAGCTGAAGCCATGACCTTTCCAACGATGTATCCAACAATGTAAATAAATGTCATTTTCTATGACAAAAAAATTGGAGACCTTACTTTTAAGTCTACCCTCGTACATTTGATAGCCTCACTCACCATGCCTAATCTATGATTATGCATTAATATTTCTTGGTCATATTCCAATGATGATTAATCACACGTTGTGCCAATTTTGGCATACTCTACACTAGGCATGGGCGGTAGGTACTCAAAAAAAGTACCGGTATTTTTTTATGAGTATTAAAAAGCAATAATACTACTCGCCCGGTAGTATCAACGAAAAAATACTGGTATACCGGTATTTATATGTGATTGATAAAATATTTTAATAATTACAAATTAACATACGTTTCACCCTAATTTTCTGGTATTTCGGCAAATTAGAATATCAGTCCAAAAATATGCGCAGAAATTTACATCCATCGGCATTTTTAACGAACATTCATCGGGAATATATACATCGCGGCTATTCAGTGAATACATACTATTTTACGCTGTATGTTTGCGCTCGTCGCTTTTTGTTGGAATGATTTTCAATCACATGAAGAACGATCGGTATCGTTTTAATGCTGTGGTGAGGTAAACTCCCCTGTTATATGGTGATCAGTCCTTGCGGTCGCACTAACGTTTAACTTACAGGAATAAATATTTGTATTTATAGGGTTCAAAATCATATGGTGTCTGGTGTTTGGCATGCGTCAAAATTTTAGGACTTACATATTGTATCAAAAATGATAACAAACATATCTCAACTTCACGGTTATTTAAATATGAAAAAAGACAGTAACATTACGAGCACATTTGAAAATTAGTGTGAGTTAGTAAATTTTCGTAGTTGCGTTTGTTGACGCAAGATGGCAGCGCTGTCTAAATACCGGTATTTTTAGTACCGACACCGTCGATAGTACCGATTTTAAATACTGGTCGGTACTACCGGGTTAAAAATACTAGTAATCGGTACTAACGAATACCGGTATTTTTGCCCATCCCTACTCTACACCTCGCAGACTTAAAATCCTACGGATTTACTGGGGTTGTATTTTAATTTTTGTAATATAAATGTTCTTAATGTAAGAGAAACAATTGCACTTTTCCACAAATTGGTTTATTGCGTACAACACGTTTCGGCTCACAGAGCCATCATCAGGTACAAGACGATGATGGCTCTGTGAGCCGAAATGCGTTGTACGCAATAAACCAATTTGTGGAAAAGTGCAATTGTTTCTCTTACATTATGAAGAACTTCCACGATATCTCGCCTGAATTTGTTGAATTTATAATTGTTCTTGTTGGAAGTCAATCCAATTTGAAGGCTGTTGTTATTTCATTTAGTTTCAACTCCGTCAACCTGCCTCTCTCAATTCAATCGCGACGACGAATTCCCATTGAGTTCCGTCGCAACGTTGGATATATTCTGTCTTCTAATAATAAAATTTAGACTGGCATCATATAATGGAGTATATTATTTATACTATAGAATATTGCTCCAAAGGCTATGCTGCCAAACATACTCACTGTCCTAGAGATGTTCTAGTTCTTGTGAATGAAAATCAATCATAATTTTTACTAGGCAAGTGGGGTAAATTTTTCTTTTTACAAAGCCATGGAAGTGAAGTGGATTTTCGAAAATTCAAGGGTAAGTTTTAATCACGGAATCACCCGTTTGAGAAAGAATATCCACCAAATGCAATTCGGTTTTCTGAACGATGGTCAGACCATAGATTTAAAATGAGAACTGTTCGAACCACGCGGTTCAATAACACAGAGAAGTATTGAAGCAATTAAAATAAGCAATCGGCCAAATTGAATAGCTTAGTTTTTCCATTAATGCGCGGAATACTTCAGTGCTGGAAGCGGAATAGCCACAAAACCGTGATATTTTTTCCATAAAAATGCATAATGGTAATAATATTGAAGAACACCCTCCATTTCATTGTTATTATTATGCTTATTTTAACTTCGCCTGTTTGTTATTTGTTGTTCTCTCTGGATGGAATCTTGCAATCGAAATTCAACCCACTCCCCAATGTTCAATCGAACTGAAATTTGTCGCACTAACATACTCTTGATAGTAACAATACATGAATCAGTCAATATATTCACTAATAACTACCAAGTTTATCTACTAAAATCAAATGGCTTCTTATTACATCCTGAATCACAAAGGCTCAATTCCAATTTCCCCTCAAAATTCCTTTGTTCTTGGTTCAGCACGCGAATGAATGAGCACCAGCTTTTTCATCGCAACGATCTGACTAAAATATGGGGAACTGCTGCGTGCCCTGAAGCATTGCTTCAAGTGCAAGGGCCGCTGAAATGTTGGAAGTAACTCGATTCATTGCCCCATACGTGCGGAGAGCATAGTACGATCACTCCAGTACTGTTCTATTTTTTCCGAAGGCCTGTGCCCAATCATTCTTCGCCCGCGATGCAGTTTAGATTGGAACCACAATGGATGATTTTATTATGGAGTACAAAGATGTGTCTCTGCTCCATGTCAGATTATCGATCAAAAGTAGGGGACACCTATTCATTTGTAGCGGGTTATTCCCTGGTAAATCTACAAATGGTCGCTGTCTCACCATCCCATATTTCAACGGGTTTGGTTTGTGGGTTGACTTTTGTGTCCCCAAATCCGTTGAGTATTGTCAAAATAAAAAAATGTGGCTCCTGCGGTATTGGCAAATTTCCACCTTGATAACTTGAAAAAATAATTGTTTTATTTATGTTAAGGTATTTTTCACCGTTTTTTTATTAAAATCAGTCATTAATTTCACTAATTACCATGTTTATCTACTAAAAATAAATGGTTTACATTTAATTTGGAACAAAGTCTTTTGCCAATAGACAGCGATAGTAGAAATCAGTATTTTTAGCGAGGGGAAAATGCTAATTATTTCAATTTTAAATAACCGTTGTACAATAAATATAAAGATTTAAAAGAATAAAATAATAATTTGTAAAAAATACTTTTTTTTGAACCACGCTTATATTTAAGTGTACCTACTAAAAATATTATTCCACAAGCGCCCATTTTTTATTAGTAGAGTGATGAAGAAATCCTTTTTTACTTTCTTTACTATTGAATTTTTTGGTTTGTTAAAAATATACATTTTCAAATATTTTTATTTCACAAAATATTTGGTTAAAGTGGGTGTGATAGCTATTTTAGGCAGATCATTTTTCGCAGAATAGAGCAGGATTCTCCTTCATGCCCTCAAGACGCCATCTACTCTCTTCTATCATCTACGGGTCACGATACACCTGCCATTAGTCGAGCGATGATACATCACCTCTACGGAAGCACTCGTGAAAACAGCTGCAGATGCTGCGGAATATAGAATGGCTTCCGGCCACGCAGCGGACGTGGAAAGAGATAAAAATGTGTGTTATGTGTGTGTGTGTGTGTAGCGACGTCCCTCCTTCTCCTTTAGATTCAATTCCGTGAGCACGGAGCGTGAAGCATTCTGGGAAGGTCAGAGAGAGGGATTTTGGGTGGAAAGAATTAGATCTCGCCACGTGGACATGTACACCACTCGACTTAAAACGTGTACTGCACGTGAAGCATGGATGGAAATAAGGACGAAATTTCTTCGCAGTCTAGGATTTCTTTATATGCACGTTGTTTTATTACACATGGCATACTTTATCTGGAGTTGATATCCGCGTACCTACGTTTTCATAATGGCACAATGCAGTACTCTTTGTAGCTCTTCTTTTTCGCAATAGTTTTACCATGGATATCATCAGGAATATGGTGATTTTTGGTACTATTTAGCCTGTTAAACTGGCTGTTTACCACACAAGGCAGTAAATACGACACAGAACGAATGTAAGCAAACCCGACAGCGATTGTAGAGTAAGGTCGATTTCGTCACAGCATATTCAATATGGCCGCGGTCCGTTTTTGTGCGCGAGGTTCGAAATATGATTTTAAATCTCTTATTGTGAAATAATAATTAGGAAGTTTATGACTGTAAGTTCTTGGATTTATGGTTTTTATTCCCCAAAGCATAATTTAACGTAGTTCCCAAATATCGTGCAAATAATCTATTCATCTATCCTTGTACACACTTTAACTGCTCGAAGAAACTTCATTTTTGACGATTCTATTTCTTTTAGTTCCTTTTGTTTAATTGGCCAACATTCTAACCAATGCAACATAGTAGGAACTGCCATCACTTTATTTATTTATTTTTATTTATTTATTTAAAAATAGACCACATACAGCATGATGCCATTTTATAGTGATATAAGTAACAACATACGCAAAAACATTAACACGAAGAAGATAAAGACAAATAATATAACAACATGGCAAGCCAGAAAATATTATTTTATTTGGGAATGAGATATAGCTTGGTTAGCAAAGGCGTTGGAAGATAAGGAGAAAGGGTCAATGTTGTCAGGAAGGGAGTTCAGGAGAGAAGAAAGTCGAACAATAAGGGAGCGCTTGGTGAGTGATAACCTGGGAGTAGGGATATGGAGCAATGAGTGAGTCCTTGTTAGTCGGGTAGGAATTCTGAAATTAATGAAGGAAATAAGGTCAGGGTAGTCAATGGTCGAGTTCAGGGTGCTGTGTATGAGTTTTAAATCAGTTTTAAGGAAGTTATTATTAAGATTGGAAACAGAAAGTGAACGCAAGACAGCTTCGGAGGATAAGTTCCGGAGATGAGGGACTCTGTTTTTAACAATATTAGTGAAAAAGTGAGTAATGTGTTCCAGAGATTTAAGATTTGTTGGAGCAGACATCGACCATATAGGGGAGCAATAGGAGATAATGGGTAGGACAATGGATGAGAAGTAAGATTGTAATGCTCTTGGATCTTTAATTTCAGTGAACCGGTAAAGTAGGCCTAACAGGGACATAGATTTTCTTTTAATAGCCTGAATGTGTTCTGAATAAATAAGTTTCTGGTCAGTTATTATGCCAAGATCTTTTATTGATGCAACTCTGTTCAATGGGGTAGAGTTGATTGAGTAGTTGAAATGAATTAGGGATTTTTTAAGGGAAATACTCATAGTATTTGACTTACTTGGATTTAAATTTAGGCACCAGGAATTGCACCAAGCTGTGGTCTTATTCAGTGCATCTTGAAGATCATGGCAGTCAGAGGAGTTATTTATTTGCTTAAAAATCTTTATTTAATTTTATTTTGGTTTCTTTTCTTGTTTTACCTTTTAAAGGTCTTCTTATTTCCCCACATATCATCTGGAATACATTGATTTTATTTGTAATATCTTTATCCCCGTACGTTATATCACATCCTAAATATTGAAAATGGGATACCTGTTCTAGTACTTGATTTTCTATGACAATTCTTGTTCTTATTGGGTTGCTCCCTAAGAATGCCATAGTTTTAGCTTTAGCTTTGGAGATTTTAAGGTTATACAGTATACACGTTACTCAGGTGTTGTAATCCGTGAACTGCCTTTTGCAATTTATCTTCTCTGTCTTATGTGATAACTTGGTATTCTGCGAATAACATTATTTAAGTACTCAGAAGGTTCCTATTCTATGCCTGGTGCTGCATTGTCTTCCTTCCATCTCCTTAGATGATCACCTATGTATAGATTAAACAAAGTAGGTGTCACACCACAGATCTGCCCAACGCCTTGGTTAATAAAAGGCCATTTGCATTTGCCATTTGTAATTGTGCAATTAATCTACGTGTTGTAACTGCTAAGCTAAACCATTCAAGAAGTTCCAAGCTCTGTAAGCTTTCTCGCCACCACAAAATTATTGCTGCCATTTGCAAGTCATTAATCCTTAAGAGGTCGCGCGGTGTACTGGGACGTAAGGGGTCGCGCACGGTCTAAAAGACCGTGTTAACAAAAATTTACCAAGATTAAATATTTATTGAAAATTAATTTATTTTAAACATAACACATACAAACAGCAAATGGTACAAGCTATAATTAATTTTTAACATAATTATGAATGTTGTTTTACATATTTTTTGTAATAAATACATTTTAACTCCTCTGAAAATTGACAGAATTATGTTGTAGTTCATGTTACATTGAGAAAGAGAATATTAGATGAAAATATTCAAGTTTAAAAAAATGTAAATCAAATTTGGATTTATTTATCATCGTCAGAGCTGTGTTGTTCTACATTATCGTCCTCTTTTCTGCTATCTAATTCAGCGCTAATTCAGCGCTATTCAAACTCCTTCGCGGGAATTGAAGTAGGTACTTTCCTTGTGTGTTGATCCAACTTTAAAAATGACTTACAATTTCCGTAGCAGTAGTCGAATTCGACATGAAATATCTTTGCTCGTGGTTCTTGCCTTATTTTAGCGTAATTTTATAATAACAAATAATCCTAATTGGTGAAGAAAAGATCTTCAATTCCATTGACATTACTAGGATCAATCCTGGCCAAGTATTTGAATAATAGAGGTCCCAATTATGAAGGTAGTCAATGATTCAGCTAGTAGCTCTTTATTGGGCAGGAAGTTACGCTTTAGAACTTTCAAGTTAGGTTAATTGTACAAGCAAGTATTGAACAGGAAACCTACACCTTCCTTTTTTGCAACCTCAGCGAGATATTTAATCATTATTCGGTGTCCGATAGTCTTTTTGGTGTGCTAGTCCTATTGCTACATAATAATGAATGCAACAACGCATGGATTACCTTTAATAAGTATGAAGTTTGTGATTAAACATTCATCGCTCATTTCATTTTATTCCTTAGGGATCGTGTTATGCTGCACTTGGAGTTTTGCAAGTTCTGATGAGGGAATTAAGTAGTTTGCTCGTACTGAACTCACAAAAGCTAGAATTTTGATTATGGCATCCGTACATTGGTGCTATCAAAGGTTTAAAAGCTCCATGCTCCATTAAAGCATTTAATTGCTTCAAGCTTCAAATACCATTATCGCGCAATCATAGTAATGGACACGCGCCGTATAGCATATTAGTTCTATGCATTTTATGGGTTTCGGCATTAGCATGAGCGAAATCGCTTTCAGCAAGGATGACTCTCGTTTCATCCTGATATGTAAATATACAACTACGTAACGTATATCCCGTCTATCGACTTCCTGCCGTCTGTGTCAATGTCTCTGAGAGCATGGTTTGAAGTTAACAGTTCTCCAGCACCCCTTTTTTGACTCTGTTCTTTGGCATTAGTTGAGAAATATGTGATTTTATACGGTTCTATTTTTGCAGGAATTATTTCCGATAGATGTACTGTGATCAAAACTTGAATTGAAAACACTTGTTTCTCTACTTTCATATTCCCCATCCCGAGGAGCCAAATACTATTCCTTTATACTGAACAGAACTTTTTCCGGTAATTTGCAAAAAAAAATCGAAAACAAAGGTTAATTTATGCTTTCTCTTAATTTTATGCATTTCCCACATAAAAAATCGATTTCTTTTATAGTTTTCTTTGCAAAAACGTTTATTTGAATATCAATAAACTATTTTTTCGTGTTTTCCACACCTACTTCCGCATTTAGTTTTAAGACTTCCCATAAAAAATGGCGTGGATAAGCAGTATCCCGCTTGGATTTTATGGTGAGGGGCACTTTTATCTTCAAGCTACTCGAAAACGGCAAAAAAGTGACGCAAACTACATTTGAAATTAAAATCGTGCTAAACTTATACATTCTTTCAATGTGATCCTCCAGGAATAGATTGATTTATTTGCTGAACTAGTCTGTTCTATTATCTACAGCTTCCAGCAGTGGGATATTTTAAATTAACCACAATTTTCTTAGGATCAAAAAATAACCAACCTGTGAATTAAATTTTATTTTGTTCTAAAATTTTATAGATGTGTAGAATATTTATGGTCTTGGGCAAGCTCTATATATAAATCAAAATACATTTTGAAGCTTTTCAAGTTATTTGGTACCAGCTGCGAAATTTGCAAAGTTTTAATGGTTTTCACGCGAACTTGCGGAATCGGCAAATGATTTCAAAGTGAGTCATTTGGATCACTTCTATTGTGTAATTTGTGGACGATATTTTTATAGCAATCACTAAAACACTTTTTTTTCAGTTATTGCCCGTTGAAGCGTGTAGTGGTTGATTCCCTGGTGTTTTACTTAGAGTACATCCAACTTTCATGTGGCCGAGTTGAAGTCCCTTCTCTTCTTTTTACGTCCTGAATCCCAAAGTCTCAATTCCAATTTCCCCTCATAATTCCTTTGTTCTTGGTTCAGCACGCGAATGAATGAGCACCAATTTTTGCATGCAATTTGTCTTTACTAGAATATGGGGAACTAATCCGATTGTGGAAGCGCTGCGCTCCCTGAAGCATTGCTTCAAGCGCAAGGGCCACTGAAATGTCGGAAGTAACTCGATTCATTACCCCATACGTGCGAAGATCACAAAAGTGCTGTTCGATTATTTTCCAAAGGCCTACGCCCAATCATTCTTCGCCTCCGATACAGTTTAATTTGAAGCCACAATGGATGTTTTTACAAGGGAGTAAAAAGTTGTTTCCCTGCTTTATGTCAGAAAATAGTTCATTGCCGGGGGACACCTATCCATTAGTAGCGGGTCATTCCTTTTCAAATCTACAAATGGTCCCTATCTCAACATGACAGATTTCAACGAGATTTGGTTTGTGGGTTATCTTTTGTGCCCTCAAATTCGTTGAATATTAGCAAAATGAAAAATTAGGCTCCTGGGATATTGACAAATTTCCACCTTGATCACTCGAAAAAAATGATATTAAGTTATTTTTCACCGTTTGTTTTTACAAGCTCCTGCAGTCTTGTTTTTCTAATTTCTGAAGGAACATAGCTATCACTTGAAAACATAAAGAGTGTTATTGATACCAATGAACTTGTAAATAGGCGTACTGTGTAAAAAATAATGCTTATTCAACTGCTATAAAATAATATTTTTAAAATATTTTTTGTAATTTTAGTTAACAATTAAAACGGGCCATTGCAATTGCAACGGGAAGCTTTGCAATTAACAGGCCATTTTTTCTCTCCCAAACACTGATGTATGCGTAGTATATGAGAAATTAATAAAGTATCATTGTTGGCTGTCAATCCTCGAGAAAATATCTTAATAACCTGATAAATTAAGAACAACATTGTTTGTCGGAGTTATAACAAACCATATGGTGCTGGCTTTTAATATAAGCTTAATGTTTTTTTAGCAAGTGCACGATGTTCCTTAAAAATAAAGTTTTAATTTAGAAGGGTTGGATATATAGATTGGAATTTGAGTTAAAGAATAGCGTATGATAGCTACAAATGATGGACCTGAACAATGAAAGTTTTCCAAAAGCATTTTGCCTAAGTTTGTAATTTTATTAAAACTAACAGAAAACGATAACAGTAAATCATAAAGATGGTGAGAGCATATTTGAAATCATGTAAACCTTATTTTCATCAATTACCTAGAGCAGACGCAAGCTTTTATTATTATACGCTAGTTATTTTAACTTAACCTTCGTCGTTGTTACGGGCACAATGTATAAAAAATAGTTTAAACAAGTTAATTTCAAGTCTTGATGAATTAAACGGTTGGCAGAAATGAACCATTTCCATTTATGTAAATCAAATAAGTATATTAAATCGTGCCAAACTGGTGTTTCCTATCTGTGTTTTTTTAGTGTTACGTATTCTTTTCATCAAACGATCCAAAAAAATGTATTGGCAACTCACTGTGTGGGTTTATCTTCTTTTATCTACATTAAGTTGCATAATTCCCCATCGGATTAATATGTATTCTAGGCATATTGGGTTTTGTATTTTATCTTTAAGCTTATATTATATTTTAATAGTCCATCCTTAGAAATTCTCATTATCTTACCCTGAACTGAGGTAATGTGGTAAACGTGAAGGAGATATTTTATTCTCCGGGAATACGTCTCAGGTACCTCTGCAAGTTCCTAAGCTTAAACTGCAAGTGATGTACTCGTGGGCTTCTTTGTGCCTGAAGCCGGCTCTCCTAGCTTTGAGAAATTACCTTGCACTATTCTCACGTGGCGAAGGATATATGTATTTGTTCACGTTCACGCCCTCCACTGAATCAAAGGGATATTTTCAGACATGATTTACATTCGGCTAACTCGCGCGCTGACGGGACCCAAATGGTGAAGTGAACTCTTCCCATAATCCCATTTCCTCGACCGCTATCTGCTCGTGGCTTCCCGGAGCAATGCGTTATGCGTGAGGTTACATCGTGCATACTATCCCATGGAATGGATTGGGCGCACTCACTATTCATTCCAATGCTGAAGCTTGCCATGTCGTTTCTTCTCCTGAAGCCAAAGTCATTCTTCCATTCTTGCTCCGATGGAGGCGGCGCACAGTGGTCCCAAATCGAAAAAAGTTGGCCAAAAGTCATTTTTTCGACTTTTTGCAAGGAAGTTTTGAGTGGTGTATTCGGATTCTACAGGATATGGCCTACAATATTTCGTATCTGATAGGTCTGTGTAATTATTGTGTTGATCTGTGTAACCCGTCAAACATGGTCATGTTGAGGGCAAAACACCCGATGCGTAGAAATAGTCGATTTTAGAGAAATTCAACTTAATATATGACTGCTTTAATTTCATGGGATTCATTTAATAATTTTTACAAGGTAAGTTTGTACCTTTTTGTAATATATCCCCTAATCATTGGTCGGTTCAATTTGTTTACAACAATTTTAAATTATTTATAATTTTAACTATTTTTGAGCTTTTTTTTAGTAAAATGTATCGATATGGTTTTGTGCTCTTCGGTGCTCCTCAAAGATTCCTATGCAGAATCCTTCGGAAGAGTATATACAACAAGATGGAGAAAAAAATCTTGCCTATACTTGCCTACCCGACATCTAGAAGGTTTTAAGCAGAGCGGTGCACCGCGCCGCCGAGGGCGGTTGGCCGGCGGAAGACCGAATGGCTTTATCGCTCGAATATTCCTATATCGGTGGTTGAACTCACGTGGTATATCCTTTACATAATTTTCCACGCCGCGGCGGTGTCTTGACAGCTGCGAACGACTCTTCTTTCGCTTCATCTCTTTCTCAGTCGTTTCATCGTTGAGAAGTATTAGTTAGTTCTCCGTTTTCCGTACAATTTGTTTCATTCTACATATTCAAATTTAAAAATATTTTTTTTTCTTATTATTCGACATCTTCGTAAATAATATAAAACTTTATTATACTCTGGCACAGGTCCCATAGAGCAGCATTAAGATGCGGCAAACGATTTTGCTCAAATAATAAAATAAATGGACATTAGTAACAAAGAAAAAGAAAGACAAAAACACTACTCTAAGTGAAAAACAATAACTGTACTTGTGATACAATTTAACTCAAAGATAGGTACAGATATGATAAAAGATAATCGAAAGGTGAAAATCCTTAAGGTTACAATACTTATGAGATTTGAAAAAAACATTTTAAGCAGTTAAAACAAAAAAACATGAATGAACCATGTAAAAAAAAACAATTTATGTCTAGAAAAAAAAATAGCAATGAGAATTTAATACTGAACAGGCTAAAATATTCAGGAAAAAATTCTTTTAATAATATTCCGTACAATTTATATTGAAAATTTGCCAACGAACGAGATTTCCTCAAATGAATCGAAATAGAATTCCAGAGTTGTGAAGTGGCCACGACAAACGATTTGTGAAAGTCAGTGGTTCGGTGGGTCGGATGCAGGTTACTATTTTCTGTTCTGGTAACCATTGCATGATTAGTAGTTATTTGAGGAAATATCAATTAATTAGGAAGGTTAGTTGTTGGCAAAAATAGATTAAAAGAAATATTCCAGGTAGGTATTTACGACGTGAGCTGGTATTCAACCAGCCCATTTTTTCATAATAGGGAGTGAGGTGTTCATCTTTGAGAAGATTAAAAGTGTACCGAACGCTTGAATTTAGGAGACGCTTTAGCTTAAGGTTCTTCCCAGCCGTTTAATCATTATGGACGCGACAACAGTTTTCAAAATTAGGAAATACTAGTGACTTAACGAGCCGTTGCCTGACATGTAACGGCAGTAGGTTTTTATTCACCCTAAGTTGGTAAAGCGTCGTATTGATTATATTTAAAATATGATTGTTCTACGACAAGTTGTCATTGAGGATTATGCCTAGGTTGCGCACAGTTTTGGAATAGGGCGGCTCAATATCCCCAAATTTGATTTTGGGATTAATACGTACTTAAAGATAATTTCCACGAGAACAATTTATTGATTTACAGCAAATCGTAACTATAGTTTTAAAGTTCGCGCATAATTTTTCAGTAACTTTAATATAATAAGTGAAATATTTTGTGCGCCTCAAATAAACAAAAATAACTAAATATTACCCGCCGGAAGAATAAATGATTCGCCATATTTGGTGGCGCAACTAGATATATTGTTGTGTCTGTTTGTTTGCTTTCACTACTAACAATTACCGGAGCCTTTATCATCAAAGTTAAGCATCGTTGGGCTCGGCTCGAGTTAGGAGGGGTGATCCTCCGATTCGTCCGAGTGCTGTTGCCCCTGCCTACTGCACGTGGCAGACAGTGTGTGCGAAATGACCTTAGCCGTCGAAGCACGTTAAACTAAAATACTACTACTACCATTATCGAAGCCATCGGGACGTATACTCAAATACGCGTCAATTACGAATAATTTCAAAGTACTTTTAGGCAATGACTTCAATAAGGGGGAGCTGTGGCCAAGAAAAGGTAAACTTTTGTAATATTTCAAAATGAGAAACATGGTGCCGTAGTTAGATAATCATAGGATACTGGTATTAATTAATCGAAATGGTTGAGTGGTTAAGTGAAATATCGTTGTATAGGAAAAGGTGCCCGTTGAAATTCAACAGTAAAGAGGAAACATTAAAAATATTTCATGGGATTATAGGAAACCCCATGACGTCACGTTCATCACTTACTTATCGCATCACTTACGATACCATATATAACATTTTATAAACACACATGGAGAGGAAGGGGTGAAAAATACACCTAAATAAAATCTCTCTGTAATCCTCATGATGATCACGTAACCAGCGTTATGCAAGGAAAACGTATGTAGCGTTATGACCCATTAAGCGTTCTTAAAAAAAAAATATAAATTTAACATTCTTAAAATAGTGAAGACGCGACTATTTCGGAGCCAAAAGCACAATTTTCAGTCAAATGAGAAGCGCATAGGAAAATCGAATGCGAGAATTAAAAACTGAAATCATTAGTTCACCCAACAGTGAAAGTTTTAAACTTACATATTCAGTGCAGGTGAAGTAAAAACGCAAAAAACGAAAACCCAGCGTAGTTCAAGGCTTTTCATATGAGGATAAAAGCTAACAAATCAAAGGAAAAATAACCTTTTAATTTCTCTTCGCTGATTTAACTGTATTTTTGAACGGTTTCGCATTCCTTCAACTTTCCAGCAATATAAATTTAAACCATATATATCCAGTTCAAGTAAACTAAAAAAGCAAAAATAGAAATCCCTGCACCGACTCAATGTTTTGCTTTTGGGGCTATGAGTTAACAACATGTGGCAATAACAGCCCTTTAAAATATTATTCTGGTTGGTTTTAGGTCACAGTCAGTATTCCTACCAAGTTTAACTTCCAAGGTCATTAGGAAGTCCTTCAAACCTGCGTGACTGGCTTTAGTGAGATAGCAAAATACGTTCGCAGCACCCCTAGCAGCGTAACAGACTATTTTGACTGTTTCATGGTCTCATAATAAATAAATTGCAAAACACTTCCACTGAAAGATTAAACATTCATTTATTTTTAACCGTGATGTGTGCTCACCTATTCATCCAAGTTGAAGCTTAATTTAACCGCGTTCTTCTTATTTAAAATAAGTAACACATGATAAAAATGCACGCATGAATGTAATTCTCTGACCGGTTTCGATGGCCAACACATTATAAAAATAGTTTAAGTGCTTGTACAGGCACAGGTGGCGCCTGATTAAGAGGAGAGGGTGTGGAAAGGAAGGGTTGAATGGGTAAACCTTGGGAGGGGTATAGGGTAAGTTTAGGTATTCGATCTCAAGGACAACATATCGTGAGGGAGACATGAAAACGACATTAATGATGAGATGGAGATAAGGTGATAAGGACCGTTGTAAGGAGGGACAAGTTTTCAGTGATAAAGTCGTTTGAAAGTCTATTGCTAATGCTAAATTGTTTTAGTAACAAAAATGCTATGCTTAATCTGGTGAAGTGTCACTGCTTTATGTAAGTCCACGGAGTTTCGCGCAATGCATTAATGTAGATCCTTGAAAGGCTTTTAAAAATGAATTAATCATAATTCACTTGTTCTAGGGTAAATTTGTGGTATATCATTGTAATTTTTAAATAATTTAACTTTTACAAAACACTTCTTCATTTAGTAACATTCACGACCCGGGTTTCGATGAGTGATCATAATCATCAGGCGTTTGTATTTACGTTTTGTTTGTGTAGCTATTTGGTAGTTGTAGTTACGTGACATCAGAGGAAGGGGGGAAATGAGGGGAGGAGATGAGGTTGTTCGAAACGGAGGCCAGGGGATAGGGGAGAAGGATGGGCACTCATTAATGAGGCTGATGTCTGGGTCATTCATAAATTTCAAAATCTCTAGCTGCTCTCGCGAGTTCAGTTCCCGTTGATCATTGCAAAATTTTAAAAACTGCAGGTCAAATACACCATGGTGATTTCGACCTGCCCTGGTGATTGACATTAAGTGCTTAGCAAAATTAATTTTGCTCTCATTTTTATTTTTATAGGCACTTAAATGTTTTTTTCTTCTCACATTGAAGCTCCTTCCTGTCTGTCCCACGTAGACACCATTACACACACTACACATAAATGTGTAAATGCTAGATCTATCTATTTTGTCTATCTGGTCTTTACATTTTACAAGGAGCCTTCTGAAAGTGGTACTTGGTTTGAAACCAATACGACATAACATAATTTTAAACAGCGTTTGAGGAATTGTCTGAATTAAATTCATAAAATGAAAGTTAAGGCTTTGCCTGAAACTATTAATTATGTTAAAACAACTTTCCCATGAAACCATCTAATCAATCTCTCTCAAACATATTAGGCGGAGAAAATGTGTCAAAAAATATTTATTGCATAGGGATATTCCAATTGCAAGTTAAAAAGATATCTATAAAAATCATAAATAAATCTTGAAAATCGCATTAAAATCAATAAAGTTATTCGCTGGGAAAGAAGGTATAGAACTCAACAATGCCGTTATATTGTAAAATGAAAATTAGTTCATATATCATCATTTCCATCGGTCAACAATCCTAGGATTGGTTTGACGCAGCCCTCCACATAATTCTTCTATCTGCCAACCTGTTCATATTGACGTAACTCCTCTCATTTACATCCTTCACAACTTGCTCCATATATCTCATGCGAGGCCTGCCTTTTCCATTCTTCCCGTTCACTTTACCTCGACGATTGTCTTCATCAGGCCGTCGTGTCGTGTCTTAAGATGTGGCCTACTAAGTGGTCCCGTCTCCTTTTTATGGTTTTCAGTAGACATCTCTTTTCTCCCACTCTTCTTAAGACTTCTTCATTTGTCACTCGGTCGATCCATTTTATCTTCATCATTCTTCGGTAGCACCACATTTCAAATGCTTCCAGCCTGGACATCTCTGCTGCTGTTATCGTCCATGCTTCGCTGCCATATAGTAGAATGCTCCAGATGTATGTTCTAATGTTCATATAATGTTGCCTTTATTAAAATATTATGAATATACTCTCGCAAATATTTAGAACATTTAAAATGGAATTTAATCCGTCCATTGAAGAGATTAGGTGATAAGTAAGTCCAATAATCCTATCGATCATTTCAAAATTTAATTATTTTTAAGGTCAATACAGTTCTGCTCATACTTTATTCTAAAACCATAATCTGAATATTAATGGAATGCCATTTTTAATCATCAGTTATGTCATAGTTTTTCTAATTATGTCGGGCAAATCGTTTAGTTAAACACAATACTTGCGTGTGCTGGCGTACTGCTTGCAGAAATGTTCAACACTGATTGTTCAAATAGGAATAGATCAAATGGGAATTGCGGAACACATAAAATTTCAGTAGCAGTAACATAATAGATGTAGAGTGCGTATGGAGATGCATGTAAAATCAACTAAAATAATTGTGAACAAAATAATTAATAGGAACTTGACCTACGAAAGGTCAATTTTCAAGTGCTGACTCAATGACCCCAATCCAGCCTTTTTTATTTTTTTACGATGAAACTGAAGCCAGCGTATTCCGTGGTTTTCTTTTCCTTAACCCCTTCCCAGACGCGGTCGAGATAACTAGTTCCAACCAGTTGTGTCAAATTGTGTCACGGACAAGTTATCTCGTGCAGGGTCACTCTTTAATCTTTCTAGCTTCCGAGGACGAGTAATATCGTCCCCTTAATAGAAATACAATCTCTAGGAAGCAGATGACATTTGCGGAAACATTGGCCCATTTTCAGCCAGTTATTTTTTTTTAGACTTTTTACAATGCATTAGTGTATGGAATTGCGTCATAATTTTCGTAATTTTTTCCCCGGTATTTTTGGCTTAACACGTGAGATTTAGCACATTACCTGTTCGTGTTTTACATAAATGTATCTCGTGTCAAATTCATACATCTAGACGTAATATCAATGCATGTATACCGCATTCAAATATGATAATGTTTACAAAAAATATTGCATTTTTATTTTTATTTTTGGGGTTCGTAACGCTAAGTATGATCGATTCCGTTGATCGGAGTGACTTTCGGATGCAAAAATAACAGTCGTGCGATATAAACTCGATATTTCGTATACTGAGAGAAAGAGTTGGCCGCTCAGAATCACTCGATTTCATTTCAAAAGGCCGATATTTTCGAATGGCCCCATCATTTTTTTTTCTTCATTATTAATGCGTTTACACCTTCAAATCCTGTGGAACTCCTCCCTAGAGGGGGAGGGGCGAGGGTTAAGGGGGGAATCCGTTTCCTTTCACTCCGTTTCACGCATTGCCCCCCGGGTCGATTCCCTTTGGAGCAATCCCAAATGCCTTCCCATTCCTCTCTCCCGCTGGGAACGCAAGGGGAAGGAGAGCAGGCCGCAAAGATAACTCCGGCGGCGGAAGATGGCGCTATTTCCCCAAAAACCCCCACTTCTCGTTCACCCACCCTCTTCTCATCACCACTCTCATTTCCTCAGTAATCCCCTTCCCCACATCCCAATTGAGACGAACATCGATATTCGTTAGTCTGTAGGTATCGTCATCGATATACGTATCGATATATATCAACAGCTACATCTGCGTAGTACCTCAGAAGCCACCTCAATAATAATACTCTTTATTCATCTCATAAAATGCTTAGTTTACACTATGATAGACGTCAAATTATTTGACTACATAAAACTACCACGCATCATTCAATTTAAAAGAAACCACAAGTGTACAATGCAATGTATATTAAAAATTTACTCTGGAGAAGTCAAAATACTCCTCCATTGAGTAGGTATAGGGGTTTGGTGATGAGCCATTCATGAAGGACCATGCTGAACACATTATTGGAGACAGTTTGAGCAGAGCTGAGCTGAAATATTATATGATAGGGAATGAATCAACATCAGGCATTCATTAACCTTCAAACACACTATTGTACTGGTAGTACCTTTTCAACTAAAAATACTGTATCGTAACCTATATGCAAGGTGATTTTACGTTCATTGCGGCATCAAATCATCATTCTACGCATGAAGAATGAACACTGTACTCATGCATCACGAGGTTTATTACTTAAAGTTGTCATGCTTACATACAAACACATGCAAAATTGATGGAAAATATTCTTTTTTTCCGATATTAGATACTCGAGTATTGGTAGTTTTAACCTTACACTTCGTCTTGGTATCCTCGAGTCTGAACTAAGGACGACCGCCCAATTTTTAAACTGGTACCTAAAATTGTTTTGCATTTAGCTGCGATATCATACTATGATCGGAACTTCCAATATTGTTGCTTTTCTTTGCTGCATACCAAAAAACGCATTGCGTGATAAACAAGTTATGAGTCTCTTATTCCTTTTAATGGTTTCCACCGCTTCCAGATTTCAAGTGCGTTTATTACCTACTATCACCTTTAATTGGCAAGGGCCTAGCCACGTTGAAACACCGGTTCCCATCAGAACACCGAAGTTAAGCAACGTTGGGCCCGGACGGTGGTTGGATGGGTGACCCTCCTCCATACCTCAACCAGGCATGGATGGAGAGATGATACTCCCTCCATACCTATACCGGCAGGCCTGAGAGGCCAGGCCAGGCCAAACCGGGCCGGTTGGAGGGAGGACCTCCTCTATACCTGGTACTGGGGTGAGGCAGGGGGAGGCCAATCCTCCATACCTCTACCGAGGTGCTCTTGTCCCCTGTCTGCAAGTGGCAGACAGGCATGGGGTTGGCACAATGGACCAAGAAAGGTCTAAGTGCCCGGGCTCCTGACGAAGGCCCCCCCCAATTACTATCTATCTATCTATCACCTTTAATTTAAATGCAAAAGTAAACATATTAAGAAATTTATAATGGATACCAACGCAGAGATTTTTCTATGTACTTAAGCATAGCCAGGTTTGATAAGAAATGCAGATTCAGAATTTGCGAAGAGATAACGCCTGCTATGAGAGAGAGGGGAACACCACCTATTATCTCTTCCACTCGATGCAGCCGTCAGGCTTTCCGTTGGTAACCGTCATCTCTGGCGAAGGTGGTTCTATCCTAAAATTACTTAAATGCCATTATAAGGAAAGCGAGCCTTTTGCTTGATAAAAATTTAAAAAATCATACATTTTTTCGTTATTATGTAAAAGAATTAATTTACACTTGAATTTTACAAAAGTCTTTTCCACGTATAAGGGAGTTTGTAGCCATCATCTCTGTTTAAGTTGTCAGGTATTTTTCCGTCACTATCCACGGTTCATCAGGGAAGCCATTGTAATAGAAAATAGTATGGCGAAACTGTTGCTCAAAAAGTATTTGTACCGAAGAAAACCAAAATGTATTTATTGAAATTTAAATCATACCTTTTCGTGTTATAATTATTCGCAAATTGAACTTGAAATTAAAAAGTATTTAATTCGACAGGGTGAAACGCGAGGAAAAGTAGAATTTTTTCATCTTTTATGAAATTACATTTTTCACGAAAAATTCTTCTCAAAGTAACAATGTGGGCACATAGACTTCACATCGTTTTGAGTTATTTCTCGATGTGTATGGCTACTTGCAGGTCATCACTCTGCTTGCACATTACTTCCAGTATATTCGAATAAATAATCAGTATGGAATTCTGAAATCAATTCGTTTGTATACCATGCTCCTCGAGTTCAATAGGCATTCGTGCAATTTTTTAACTTATATGACTTTAAATGATAAATATAATTTACATTTATTAAATTTATTCAAAATTGGAATAGTTTCACTTTTACTAAACAAGAGGAGAATAGTCACAAGAATGTAAATGGTGCCATTACGCAGCATTAATCTCTATGTAAGCATAAAAAATTATATTTATAGCAATAAAATTTTTAGGCTCTTCGGCAATTGCTCTTCTGCAAATTTTTGCTTTGCTTTTCTGCTTTTTTTTGCTTCGTCTGCAAATTTCTTTCAATTTTTGCTCTTCGGCAAATTATTTTTTCGGCAAAACTTGATCTTTTTCTAAAATCCGGCTCCGATCTACGGAATGCTTTGCCACATGACCTAAAAAAATACCAAAGTTTTATCATATTTCAAAAATTAATACTTCAAATACCTCCTAAATGTTCAAATTGAGTAATATTTTAGGTCATAGTTTGTCAGAAGTTCCCACATCTATTGGAGATATTTTATTGTTTATTGTTCACCTATGGTATATTCCTATTTGAAAACTTATTTTGAATTCGATTTAGCTTCCATTGTTGTATGATTTATTGCATATTGTTTATTTAATTCCTGTCGTATATTATCTAAATTACGTTTTGTAATAGTTGTTTTACTTATTCTTATGAACAAATCGCTCATCAATTTAATACTTGACAGAGCAGTATCCTGTGCCTTTTTTTCATGCTCCCCAAAGCAAATGACTCTTATCCTAATCTCCACCCGTGGTCATGTGATCAGGATTTCCCCGAATGTTATAAAATGTAACAGCAGAATGAAGATGCTACTTGCTGTAAAAATGATCAATTTCTCGTAGTAGAGTCCGAGCCGTGGTCAGTAGCGTAGCGATCACAACCCTTTTCGGCTCCAATTGCCAAAGAATTCCGTAGTTAAACCTCGGAAGTGTTTCCTGTAAGCGATTTGAAAGGCAGATGTAAGGGAAGGCTAACTTTCAGGTGTGAAGTCACCGATGTTTTTTTCTTTCGATGTTCATCATTAATTCCAACGCGGTTCCTTCTCCAATTTCCCTCCCCTCAAGTTCATGTCACTCCGTCATATCCGTCCGAATCAACCATATCCATTTCCCGCGCAATCGACTTCGAGCATAAAAAGATATTTCCCCTCCATCCCCCTCACCTTCCCTCTCATCTCCCTGCCGTGATGTGGATGGCCTGTCGTCATGGCGATGGGGACGATCGCCAACGATTGAAGACATTCGTCTTCGGAATCGTGGACATTATTTTTTAATACATTGGTTAACTTATGGAGGTTTGGACATGTCTTCTTTAAGAAATAATAATAACAATTATATACTAATTATTTATCCTAATAACAATTATAATACTACAAAGATAAAATAGTTTTCAATCATAAATTTAGTACCTGAATAGTATCAATTAATATGGTAGTAATTTAATTTCATTTTAAGGATTAACTTTCTTACCGCGACAATGGTGACACAAAGAGGAAGAGTTTGTTTTTGTGTTTCCATTGTCGCAGTAAGAAAGTTAATCCTTTGAGGTACTAAATTTATGATTGAAAACTTTTTTATCTTTGCAGTATTATAATTATTATTAACTGTATTCCTTACATTGTACTGTAGCCCTGAAGAAGCCTTACAACTACATCTACATCTACATATTACCCCGCAAGCCGCCTCAATAGGCGTGTGGCGGGGGGTGTTAGGACACCAGCCATTTAAAGATAAAAAGGAAACGCTCTAATGAAATTACGCCTAGCATTTATTATAGTCCCTTATTGTTCGGGGGAAAAACGAATTCCCATAACTATCCGTTCGGCAAAATATCTCTCTTAATGTATCGTTTCTGTCGGACCTGGAAATATAGTGGGGTTCTAATATGATGTTCTCCGTGTCGCTCTGAAAGATAACTATTCTCAATTGTTCAAGCAATCTAAGCCTAGCGCGTAGCCTCCGAGTCTCTAGCGGTTCCCAGCCTAATTCGTTTAACATCTGTGTAACGCTGTCAGTACGCCCGTAGCTGTTTTTGACGTAGCTGTTTTTGACTAATAAAAAGGTGAAACGTCGGCGGAAAATGGAAGTTGAGTTTTTTAAAGAAGACATGACCAAACCTCCATAAATAACCAATGTATTATTAAAGTAGACAATAACTATTCAAAGAACTTATTTTTTAACCTTCGGCCACAGTCCTTGTCTCCTACGATGTTGATCCAGTCGGTCGCCAAGCCCTTCTAAGTCCATAGACAATTCTGTTGCAAATCGTGTAATTTATTACACTCTATATCATACGGATGTAGGATTCGCTATCGGACAGATTACAAGAGTACCTACCACAATAAATTGGCATTAATAACGCGACAGATAAAACAGAAATTAGCGTCCTCTCTATTTATTTTGGCGCTACATATGAATAAAAGACTCTCTTATGTGCCACTGTCACGCGAAATAAAGCAACATCGGATAAAGCAACGGGAAACTAAATTATTATCTATCCCTTTGAAATTATAGTCTTTATTAGATATTGAATTTCGGTAGAAGCTCCTTTTACATGCAAAGTATGTAACTGTATATGTAACTACACATGTAACTGTATTTACATTCTTGCTTCTTTTAGAAAAACTCATTCTTAATTTTCGCAACAAAACCATACCTTTTCATGCATTTTTTTGCAAAGTAAACTTGGAATAACATGGTATTAAATGCGAGAGTGGGAGGAACGACGGAGAAATAGTAGTTTTCTCTTTAATATAAATACAATATTTTAGAATAACGAAAAAGGGAATTCTCTTGAGAAGTAATAAGATACGAAATCGCTGCGATAATTGAAGTCATAGTATGTTAATTCATTGGACATGACGCTGCAGTTGGCTCCTATGGCTACATAAATATGTTCCATAGCATTCGTTGTCGTTCTTTAATCTACATATTTCTCTTAAATAAAACTGCAGTAATTGAACTGTCCACTAAAATTTTAATGTAAATATTACACTACACGTGTTTCGACGTTTCTTAGGGCGTCATCATCAGGTCTACTTGACCTACATGGTAGACCTGATGGAGCCTGCAACATGGGACCTGCAGGTAGACCTGATAATGACGCCCTTAGAAACGTCGAAACACGTGTAGTGTAATATTTACATTAAAATGTAAGTGGACAGTAAAATTACTGCAGTTTTATTTCAGTACTAAAATGCTGTTCCACCATATAACGCCAAAGACTGTCGAATTTAAATATTGTAATATTAATGGTGTAAAAATCTTGTTACATGTGACAAAAATTCTCACTAATTAAATAAATATATCTACATAAGTCTTTTTTTTCATGCCGTACGGTGATAACGCCACAGCGGAAGGTATTTTTGCGATTTTTTAAATATTACTGTGATGAGTAATAGATTAATTTTTATAAATAGTTGAGAAAATTATACACACTACACACCATTAGTTTTTTGACAAAATCTGCGTGGTATAAATTCCTAAGTTTTTCAATTTTTTCCCTCTAGAGCGCACAGCCGTAATCTATCCCATGTAAAACAGCTTATATATATATATATATATATATATATGTATAAATTCGACATATATATATATATATATATATATATATATATATATATATATATATATATATATGTATATATATATATATATGTCGAATTTATACATATTTCTCGCCTTAATTATTTTTTCGATAGTTAAGCCATGTCATCAGGGTAAGTAGTTTGTTTATTATACTATCAAAATAATAAACAGCAGCAACAAAATTTTAAAATGCGGAATTCAATACTTTCCTTGAGTCATATTCGCATTGGAACCTCGTAAAGTCTATTCCCTCAGCGAGTAATCTTCTCGCGTGAAAAGGAAGGAGAGGCTGGAGGGTGGAGTGAGCTGACGGCACGGAGTTTAGGAGGGGGTAAGTGGAGTGTGGAGGGGAGAGGGGGTGAGATGTGGTAAGGGTGCTTCTGACATTCTCGTACCCTTGGATTCCTTACTTCCTTCAACCGACCGAATCCTTGGGGGCTCGTTCGCTCGTGTTGAAGATGTGGTAAGGATCGCGTTACGTACTCTTCCACTTGCGTCAAATGTTGAAAGTCAAAGCGTGGGACGCACGGCAGAGGGCGTAAGGTCATAAATTCTGTCTCCCTTGTGCCGTCTTAGTCTATCTTGCAATGTGAGGACATTTCTCCATGCTACGTATCAGCGTGAAACCCCTTTTATCGGCCCACTCTTCTTTCCAATGGTATTCCTAAAGACTCGTCGGAATGCCTTTCAAGGGCATTCACGTAACATGATCTTTCAAGTTTTCCCTGCAACGATAAACTGATGTTGTAATTATTTCGATCACTAGTGTAGCCGTTGTTTCTCACAACGATTAATAAAATATAAAACAATGAACCATACAGTAATGTGGGAACCACCATTGAAATGAGTGAAAGTTTCTCGGGTTTCACACCGGGTAAGATTTTTAAAATGTATCAACGTTTCGATGGTTGACTCAGCCATCATCATCAGGATAATGAGTTGAGCAAGGATGCTGGCGGTTATATATAGCCACAGATGCCCCATTGTTGTGGAAGCCGTTACGCGTTCTTTGAATTTCTTCAATTACTGGGCGCCAAGTCCTACTTAAGTTGAAGCCGTTGTCTCTATTGATATTATTTTGCTCCATCTGTATCATTTAAAAAATCATACCCGGTGTGTAACCAGAGAAACTTTCACTCATATTATTCGCCGGGAAAACCTTAAATCCTTTACACCATTTAAATGGTTCCGAGTCATTAAGTGTTTCCAGTTTGCCGTCAAAAAGAACGAAAAGATGAAGAAAACTCTCGGTCACGTCGTCATGGCTGTCGGGAGAAGGTGACAATCAAGAACCTTATAAGGATAATAGTGACCAAGGTGAGCCAATATCCGTGAATGCGTCGTCAGTCACGGGTTTTTGTGCTCACGCGTGACCTTACGCCCTGGAGAAGAGTAGGGGTGGGCTTATGGAAGAGGGGAGACGTTAGAGGGGGAAGTCAGGGTCACGACGGCACGTGTATAAGGGGAACACGTGCCCTTACGTGCGCCAACAGCACGAACGCTGAAACAAATAGAGTTAACTGGGTACTAATCCCGGGGAAATATCGATATAAATAGCTTGATTCTATTTTTTGTAATACTAAGTGCCACATGGAAGTGGTATAGTTTCTTTTAATATATGGGTCAAGGGTGCATTTTATAGCAGATTTTTTTGGGATTGTGATTTTTACCTGACCAGCGTTGCAATGTTAGAATTGCGCCTCACCAAGCGCCACTTGCTTTAGGTATGTTCATTCGATATGATAATTCCTAGTAATTACGTTTAATTCCTTAGTTGAATAATGTTTTCTATAAGCTTGCCTAACTCTGTCCTAGAAATCCCCCAAGCGGATTCAAAAATCGCAAGAAGAAACTCATCCCTGTGACCTATTTTAAATCCGGGATACGCTTTCGATGCTATCAAAGTTTTTTTTAGTTAAATTTTTATTTAAATACTAGCTGTACCCAGCCTCGCGTTGCTGTGACTCAGTCTGGTTAAATGGGAAAGAAAGAAAAGAGAAAGTACACGTTTCTAATATGTTTAATTTCACAATGCTTGTGGGTATACAATGTTTTTTGTTGTTCCATTGTCTGTGCAGGTATAGGGATTGTCTAGTTTGCCGACTCCAGAACACGTAACATATAATTGTCCATGTGAGAAGAAATCTGAGTCTATATCTTAACCTCACAATTCTAAAGATTGGCATAAATTCGACAGTCTCTGGCGATATATGGTGAAACAGCATTTTAGTACTTGAATAAAACTGCAGTAATTGTACTGTCCACTTAAATTTTAATGTAAATATTACACTACACGTGTTTCGACGTTTCTAAAGATTGGCCCTGTGTTTATGGTGATTGCAAACGCCAATCGAATTGGGAATTGCAATCTCTTAAACTGAAATGGCGTATCCGTTGGAATCATAGAAATGCGAGGAATGAAAACATCTTCATCTTTGAACGGTCCTATCAAGATTGTTACTTCTACCACGTTCCTCACTAATAATTTTACTTCAAGCCGCGTGCCGTTACAAAGCTTTGGCTAGTTGATATTTCACAACCTAATAATTGGCACGACGATTTTTTAATTATAATTGTTAGTTAGAATAATTATAATAGAAATATAATTAACGTAAGAGATATAAATGAGTGTTATATTATGCAGACGCATCTACAATACCTATTTTTCAGATAAATACCTATTATTTAAAAAATTACATAAATGGAATATTCAATTTAAAAATTATTGTACCTTATCCTCCTTTTTTGTTCAGATTTATTTGGGAATATAAATCGGTCAAAGAAGTTTTCACTTCCAGCGTGTGGTCCTAAGCACACCCAATTCTTTTTGCCTTTTCTTGTACACTCGAGGGTCATCGGAATCCGACTGACGTTTTTGAAATTCAAAAATGTGGTTTCTTGGGACAGCCTACTATCATACGGCTTCAAAAGATGAAACCGAAAAACAAAGAAAACGCACTGAACTTGGTGGCGCTGGGATATTCACTGCTGGTTGCCAAGTAAATTTCTATTGTTGAAAAAGAAGAAAATTTGATGAATTTAGTGACAAAAACGCAATAATTGAACAAAAACGAAGCGTATAAGCAAATTGAATGAAAGAATAAAATTCTGCATTTTTTAATGCGTACTATGATAAAAATTTCCATCCAATATCTCGAGTGCAAGTCATTTAAGAAAGCAAATAAAGAGACACCTGCGCCAAATGCAATGCTTTCCATATGGAAATATAAAAGTTAACAATAATGCGGTTAAAAAAAATTCATTTTAATATTAAAACAGGCGCGTATTTGATGCAACGTTGCGTTAAAATTTCAAAGCAATCGGTGAAGAACCTTCGGAGATTTGAGATTAGGAACAAACGAACATTTACATTTTTATTTATATAGATAACTTAAGCAATCGCGGATGCGCTAAAAAGAGATGATTTATGTTTTTGTTCCCCTCTGAACCGTTATGTTCACTTTTGCTACAACTGTGATTAATGTTAATCCAGTATGTTTTAGGACAGAATATGTGATATGCTAGTTTTTGTGTTTCATACTCTTTTTAAAGGGTTCGTTTGGGTGAGTATTCGTAAACCGTGTGAACGAACTTCAGCGACTTCCAGAGGAAAGCCTATCCAGGTGTAAACAAAGTCTTTTTGGCGCTGTTGTGGGTGTATGCCGAGTGAAGTAGCACTTCGGGGAAGCGAGTGGCTCGTTCAACTCAAACAGTGTTTGGTGAGATGGTCGAGAGAGGAAGACACGGTCGATGAGTAGAGATGAGATGTTTTGGAGGGAGGGCCGGACCCGAATTAAAGAAATCGCATAGGATGTGTATTCATGGATTTAGAAATCCATTAAAGGATAACATTATTCTGTAGGTATTCATTTTTATCGCAGTCATCAAATATGGATAAAAATTATATTCATGCATACAACCACATTCGAACAAATCTATCATAACAGTAAATAGATTTGCCCGTTCCTGTCGTTTAAGCTAAAGTTTCTACGTCTTATTGTGTAAAATGGCTCCTTCTTTGCTTATATTATGTAAATACACTACGGCATACGCATGCATAATAGCATAGTAGAGTATCTAATATCTAAAAATTAATATTTGTTTGTTTATTTGCTAGAAGTATATGCGTTCCAATGTCAATCATCAGATTACGATGAAAATTTGGTGATTTGTTGTACGCGTGCCCGCGAAAGGTTTCTGAATTATTAAACCCGTTGTACGATAGATGGAGGGCGACTCGTTTCAATCAATGTCAAAGTAGGGATGGGCAAGTAAAAAAACTGTGTATCAATAGATATCGTATCAATATTTAAAACATGTATCGATAGTCATCGAGCCAAAATTATCGATATTTTGATATATCGATAATTTTGCCAAAACAAGTGGTTCCTTAAAGTTTCACCAAAATATATAAAAAATGTTGAAGTAAAATTTGGAAAATTATGGACATGTAGAAGTAATAAAAAATTCTTTTATTTTTTTTTTTTACAATCAATTTAAATCAATCAAACCGTTTTCCCATTCGCCTATGTTCTAAGCGAATATCATCACTTATTTTCGTTATAGCACTAGACACCACAGCTGGAGAAACAACTTTACAACGGTGACGTGCTAAACAAATATATCGAATTTGATACTCGGAAAAAAAATCAATTTTTGATATGTCGACATGAAAAATATCGACGATAATTATCGATAGATTTTAAAAAATATATCGAGTTTTTGATATATCGATATTTTTTGCCCCAGCCCATGCCAAAGTCAATGGGGACTTCCGGATAGAGTATTTGATGCATGAATATAGAATTCATGGCTTTCAGTATAGATATGCATGGTTTGATGTATGTGTACCTACTTGGCAGGAAAAAGAGGCATTGCAACTCATGCCGGGCACGACTATTAGTATAATATAATTCAACTCCTTAGACTCCTGCTATCGCTCCTCTTAAGAGCCTTTTTGACCACATTCACCCAAGACTCTCGTTCTGTCGATTCCTCTAACGCCATTCACTTCTTTCCATAAATCTGTTTAATTTGACTCGCGGCCAAACCAACGAATCATGCTTCTTTTATTTATGTCCATTACCAGAGAATCCATCCTATATTGTTTTGTCACCAACTAATTCCTCATCCAATGCATTTCACTTTTATTGCAAACACTTCTCAGATGCATTATACCTACTGCGATATGCTAACTTTTATGCTTATCCTGGAATTTAGCATTTACATATGTGTGCAAGTTACTTTTATGATCATCAGTGAATATTATTCGTTTTATTTCGGATAGTATATCCTGTAGTATGCATCCACATCCACCTATGATATTAAGAAGTTCGAGTAACGTGATATTTGCTTTTTTTTACCTCGAAATAAACTTTAATATGGAGCGTGGCGCTATACGGGTCGGAAACGTGGTCATTGCGAAGGGAGGATGTGCGTAGACTTGAGGCGTTTGAGATGTGGGTTTGGAGAAGGATGGAGGAGGTTAGCTGGATGGCGAGAAAGACGAACGAGGAGGTATTGGATATGGTCGGAGAGGAGAGGAAGCTTGTGGCAGAGGTTCGGAGAAGGCAGAAGAGATGGATGGAGGAGGTTTTGGGAGGAGAGGGCATGCTGAAGAGAGTGATAGAGGGGAGAACACTGGGGAAGCGTGGGAGAGGAAGGAAAAGGATAGGAATTCTGGACGAAATAAGAGAAGGTAGAAGATATGAAGAATTGAAGAGGGATCTAATAACTTAGGAGGGAAAGCGAGACAATTTCTATTAGGTTGGGATACAAAATGGGGACTGTCCAAGAACCTACCAATCAGCTGGTAGAATACTTGAATGAATGAACCTCGAAATACTAGCGCCCCCATACTATCGTAATTTTTTATATCCTATGAGACACCCTTTTAATTCTTGGAGTACGAGAGGTAGAAATAATTTTCCCTAGGCTTACGTTGATATATATGTGATAAAATACACTTCTAATAGGTATTAATGCGAGAATATATCAAATGAAGGTCTTATCTTTTTTTCATTTCATAATTATTTAAGCCTTGATAGTAAACTAGGTATGGCAAATATTTCTACCTTGTACCTACTGTAACTTCAAGTAAAAATAAAGCCGAATCAAATTTTAGTTACGCATGGCGCCATCTCAAAATCTTACATTAAATTGGTACGTGGCATAAACAAAATTATGCATGAGAATACTAATATGTAGAGGTTATTTCGAAGACTATGTTGAACTTCAGTGAGATGATTCTTGTGAATTCTAGCTCATCTGTGATGCCGGTAATTTTTAAATTTTCTCTTTCGAAAGAGATGGTTCTTGCGATAAAATAGAAAAACAATGCCTATAGCTGGGTGATATGGTACAATGACTCGGTATTTTTATATATGAGTGTTTTTTTATTCGCCCTGCTTTAATCGGAAATCAATCCTCACCGCTAGCTAGTAGTATGGTTTTTATATTACAAAGTGAGTATTCATCGTAGAGAGATCTAGAAATTAGGTATTGCCAAAAACAAGCTGGAAAGGTTTATTTAAAAAAATTGAAATACGGAGCAATGCAACTCGTAGATAGCATAGCATAGTGAGAATAAATATGGATATGTTTTACACGCTTTAATTTGAGGACCTAAATCTTGTGCTTATAATATATTTAAGTCGGCAATTATTATAAAAATAAAGAAGGTGCCCGTTGAATATCAACGGGAATAAACCATTCATACCTTATTTTTTGGTGCAAAAAATCATTGATTTATTTGATATACACGGAATCTCGACTTGAACAATGAGTATGGTCGTTATGACGACAATTACTCAAAACTCGCGAAAAAAATATTGCGAAAAATCGGTACGTTTTAGCAAAAATATCGGAATTTCGACCAGAATACAGCATTTGATTGAAACAATAAGAATATTTATTATATTTTCTTTCTAATGGTACCTTTCCCAATAACAGAAAACCAATATTTCTAGTTTAATTTTGCAAATAAAAAAAGGTCTGCAATCAAATGAGGAATCAACTTCACGTGTATTTATTGTGTGAAAGTTATATTGTGTGAAAGTTCCTGACATATATATACACATCGGCGATTATTTTAGTAGATATGAGTTCACAGTATTTTGTCAAGTGTTAGCAAAACGATGATGTGCATTTAGGTTTTGGCTAAGATGAACTGAGTCATTGTTTCCGTGGAACGGGTTGCAGTTCATCAGCAATGTTAGCGAGGAGCTAAACATATGCGAGGAGGTACTTTGCAACCCTGCTATTACGGATCGCTATTTTTTCTCCCTGCAGATGGAATCTTCAACTACAAAATACCCTGCAAACCACACCTCAAGGGTGTATGGCAGGGGGTGAGTATTCACCAACATGCATTAAACTATACCCTAAAGTTATTGTATATACGACTAACGATGCACTAGCATACATCGCTAATGCCTGTCTCGAGGCGAAGCCTCACAAGCATGCAATACGCCACTTACGCCTACGGGAATGAGTATAATGTCTTTTTTGAATTACAATTACAAACAATGGACTCGTTGGAGTGGTTTCCTGGAAGTATCATTAGCATGTGGTTACTCTCCGAAGGTTTATTAAAAGGAATTGAAATATTTAAGCAACCACATCAAAAATACATTCTGCGTTGTATGTAAATATCATCAAGTTCAAAGCGGTCATTTTTTCTAATGATACTCAACATACTTTACTGAAACCAGTGGATAATGGTATTACTAATGCAACGTAAAGCAAAAAGATTTCAGAACGGACAGATTTACGGATGCCTAGCATATTTTTCTAAGGCAAACGTTTTAGTTCTCCGCGGGTGTAGATTTCGTAGATACAAATTGAAAATTTTGTAGTGATCGATCATATTTTTCTCGTCGTGAGAATGAAGTACGGGAGATGGTGAAAAAGTGAGTGCATTAAATAAAAAAATGAAATTTTTTTAAGCATACTTCTCTAAAAAAATAAAATTTTACAAAAAAATGAAATAAATAAATATCTTTACATCGTACTAAAAAAGAAAAAATAATATTTTCGAAAGTGAATGAAAGTTTAGCCTAGTACTGGAAATAGTTAAATTCAATTCAAGGATATTTGACTACACAATGGATTACCTAAGAACATAAATAGAAAAAAATTATGCTTTCAACAATATAACATGCTGAAAGTCGTCTATCTTAGCTATATTTCGGGATGAGAGTCGAATGCTTTACCACTATTCCACCTCGAATCGCAACAAAGGGAGGGTATTTCATTACATTATTATTATTTAGTTATTAATGAAGTGGTTACCATGGATCCATAGAAAAGCGTGTCAACGAAAAGCATGTAAAAAAGTGTTTTTTAGTGGAATTCATCGCAATTTGACCGGAAACTCGCTGTATGAAAAAAGAAAACTGGAAATAAGTGGACCAGAAAGTAAAGAAGGAATTGTGTGAATGTAATAAATAGCGCGTGATTCATTGTCGTGCCGAGGATTTTTTGCCCAAATCCATCCTCGGTCTAAGAAGGTGGCAAGAGTCCGTGAGTCGTTGAGATTTAATGCTCGTAATTTGATGAAGGAGGGAAGCGAGAATACGAGTAGTTGAGGCAAGGTTCCTCGAGAGTGTTGGGGAAGCGTGGAGAGTGTCACTTTGCAGCAGACTGGCTCATGTGTGCTTGAAGAGTAGGGTTCCCATTGGGTTCTCCTAAGGGCCCTCGACCCTCACCTCTCCCTTGCTTAGTTCTCGTGCAGCACCTCTGACTACGTCTCTTGATCTCCTCAAGGGGTTTCCCTGCTGTCGAACCCTACTCCACTCTCACGAATCAGCATGTTTGAGGGTATTTACGTCCCGAGACTTAAAACAGATAAGTAATAATTGAAAATATAAGTTCTCACTCTTTCGCAGCAGTTAAGGTGAAATAGTTTTAGTTTGCTCTATTCAATTATTTTTCTGATAGTTGCAGACCGGTCACTAACGATTGAAGAAGAACCTTCACACCATGGGAAGTAAAGTCACACAGAGTTGCAAGTAGAGCGATAAGGGAGTTTGCTAAGACTCGAAATCGATACTCGGATACTACCTCACCGGAGCCCATGAACATTAAGAATGTACCTACCAAGGACACCCAAGCCTTTGGCATAGAGAGGTTACGTCTCCAGGGGTAAAGACTAGTTAAGATGGATGGCACATTGGACCTGCATGTCTACGTTCCTTAGTACTCAGATTAGGGAACTACGGATAAATTCCATCTCCGCAGTTCAGTCGCAACCCTCAGCACTCGTAACATTTAGCGGGCTGGCTTCGATATGTTGTCCCTGTCTGCGTGCACTAGGTTTCCGGTTGCTGCTTGGGAGATGTACCTGATCGACCAAGGCTAGTCTAATCAGCTGGTGTTGGATTTGGAACTCATCTATCACATTAATCGAATAATGTAGAATGGAAAAGCAAATTCCTTCATTGCACGTTCGCGTATATGGGCATAGAGCGTGATAATATCTAATCTGAATTGTCGAAAATCTTCTAGTTTGACAATCTGCGTGTTTTTTTTGTAATTTGGGTGTTAAAAGATGACCGAAAACGGTAACGTAGTTTATGCACGACACCCGCCCCTACTCCCTCCATATGCTGCCGCCCACCATCTCTGGCACCCCTTGTATTTTTCCGCGACGGAAAACCCGGTGTAGGTGCCCGCCATACTTCAATCCTTGCTAGTGAAATCTCGTGGGTGGGAAACTTATATCCCTTCCTCTCCACGTTCCATTATGTCCTTTTCCTCTCTTTCTCCCCTTCCCCCTCTCCCAGTCACCTTTTCCCCGCCCCCAAGTCCTTCTCGAGTATTCATTCAAATCTTCGGACTCCTTAGCGAGTCGTTTCGTCGCTAACACCCGAGGGTTGGCCAACAATGCAACGGAATGCCTGAGCATGCACCCACTTCCGAGCTTTAACACCCACCACTTAGATCGCGAGTAACATTTATTAGACATCTATCCTTCAATGAAGCTGGAAAATTTCCTCCCATGGAATAAATTAACTTATTTTGCACTTGAAAGACTGGTGCCACTTGGTGAATTATGGGCTCAGGGCACTAATGCTAAATACGCATGTCTTCATAATCGGACACATTCATCAATGTGGTCTACCTACAAATCTCGGTTGGTTCAATGACTGTTCCAGCCACAACCATCTTTAATTGTGAGGCTTCATGAGGGAAATATAAATATTGGATAAATTTTTAAATTAAGATAAGCCTGCAATGTATGATAGTGACGCAGGACACTTTCATTGTCAAAAAATCCTTGCTCATCTCATTATTATTTTTTCACTACTTGGTGGATTATGGGCTCAGAGCACTAATGTTAAATACACTTCATCCTAATCGGACACATTCATCAAGGTATTCTAACAACAAATGCTGGTTGTTTGGTCCAAGGAATGTTCCTGCCCAACTCCCAAACTTCAGATTATTTGTCTATTCAAATCTAAGGGCATCACGGATCTCTGAAAGACCTCTGAATTATCCCCGTCCTAAACTTCTCTAAAATCTCTTCTTCCCGTCCTAAAATCTGTCCTTTACGCCGTCCAAAGTATCCATTCTTCTTCTATCTCTTTCCCTTATCCCCTCCACCACAATCCCTTCAGATGTCCATCACCCTTCACCAAACCCTCCAGGCCCTTCTTACACCTTCTCCAAACTTCCCTCTCCAAACTAATTTCTTTCTCCTGCCCCACCAGAACCAGCGCCAGCCAACCCGTCTCTCTTGCAACTGTATTGAATCTTCTTTTTTGATAAAATAATTTTGTTGTAATGCTAGAAAGTGATCGCTATAATAGATCGTTTGCAAATTGCCGTGCACTCAATTGTAACATTGAGCCGTTGGTTGCTGCAAACCATGCCGACATTTTGCATTATATGTAACAACATATTTGAAAATAGTTATCAGTTATATAAACGTTCTCGATATTCACGAAATGAAATTAATAGGTCCAAGTGTCATTTTTGCCGAATAGGTTTTAGGAACGGGATGAAGAAAGGTAGGACTTACGCTGAGATGAAGAAAGAAATACGAGGGGTAGATAGATAATCACTACACCTGTAAGAGTCTGTTGGAATTTCTCTGACTTTCGTCACAACCTACCTCTAACCGGTAGATTTCTCAGATGACGATATCCTTCCAGCAGACTCTGAATCTCCTCAGCATATCCGCCATCAGGACCAAATTTCGAAAGCCTCCATTCTCTTTCCTGCCAGATTTCCAATTTTCCATACATCTGAGTCATAGTGCAATTACGCTGCATGTGAACTGTCGCACTTCATTGCGCTTAATTCAAAGACTCCCAAGGAATATTGCCGGTAAACCTTTACATGCGATTTGAGGAGAGAAGATTTCTTCATTCCTGCGCATCACTCTCTTTTCTTTTTGATGCGCTGTAAAATATCAAGAGAGCATCTCGCGGCGTTGTCCCTCCCTCCCCAACCCTCCTCTTATCCCCACCTCTCCCATCCCAACTCGGATTTCACTCGTATACTCCTTTCACGGCACTTGAAAAATAACCTTCCCCACTGTTGCGGCAAACTTTATTCCCGGTCGCTTTTCACATCCCTCGCAATCAATTGAGGTGCTGGAGAACTTCTAAAATAGCTTTTTTCAAAGCATTTGAACGATTTGATTGGATAACATTATGCAGAATAAATAAGTGGATATACGAGTCATGTTCTGTTTTGTGAAAATGATTTGAAAGGTTCAGCAAGTTAAAACTAACAAGCTATCTATTCTTTTACAGCTCTTCTAAGAATGCCTTAGGGTGAATAGCAATTATTCCGTCTACGCTATGCGTATGTATTAAGAACTAAAATTAAATAACGAGCAAGCAAATTGGGTGTAGGGAAATATCCACGCACTTGTCGAAGTGATATAATTTTTAAAATTCAATGCAGGGGAACATTAGAATTGGATTTTGTGTTTTCTCCTCTTCTCACGGTTTTTATAGAAAAAAGAAAATAGCCATTTTCTCACACATTCATTAAAGCGTAAGTGAAATAGGTTCAATGTAAAGCGACTGCTCGATATTCCTTAACTAGGTAGGTGTCCGAACGCAGTGAATGATAAGAAAAATATGGCTTTGTGAAGTTTACATTTCAAACTATTTCAGTCCCCCTTGAATCATGACCTTCGCTATTGTCCCTTGGACGTTTTACAGATTTATTTTACCCGGCCATTGTTAAGTCATGTATAGTCGTTCATCTTCATCAAATTTCTAATTTAATGTTATAACCGTTCCTCAAATATTTTGTTCCACACACACGGATGTCATGCATAGTATTTTACCGCGATTATTAACTTGCCAAAAGTTTCATGCTTCAATATGTTACTGAGGAAAGAGTTCCAAGTTTTTGGATAGAGTTTCCTTGAGGCTAGAAGCATACACTTACTTGCTCGCTTCATCTCAGTATTGCCGTAGCTAATGAAAGAACTTTGCTACTGGAAATCCCTTAGCCTCACACGTGGTCGTATTAGGTAACTCCAGGTTAAGTTCATTTTTCCTCCTAGCTCAAATACTTTTTGCCAACTAAAATTGGGATGGCAAAACTTTCACCATTTGATATTGTGTCCCAGCCTGTGGTACAGTTTTTGTTGGCGTATTACTCATTAAAGTTTGGCCTAGTTATGTTGGAAACCCCTTGGAAATCAAGATGTTACAAGAAAACTATTGACTGATTTATCACTGTTTAATATAACTGTACACCATGCACTAAATGGATTTACAATTGACATACATTTTGAAAATGCACAATAGTAGCCCTTGAGAAATATGCGTAAAGGTAGAGTAACGTTATGACCATATTTATTGCTTCTCCGTTGCCAATGGTATTCCGTCCAACACTTCGATGGTTCAATAAATCTGACGTGTATTTTTATGATATATCTAAGCTTGTGCATCATAATATGCATTATAAGTTCTATTTTTACGGCATGGAGCGCACATGAGTAACTTATTGGAACTCCAGCCTAGACTTGCTATCTCAGGGAATAGGTAAGAACTTAACCGTTTTGAGGCGTGGCGGAAAGTAGTTTTGGGAATAAAAGGTTTATCTTGCATTCATTGCAATGACTGCTTTCTGCATTTTTTTCCAAAAAAAGAGTTAAAATCGGAAATCGATGTCTAAGTTCCCCCTCTGACTGCGATACAGTATGTGAACATACGTCGTAACTCACCAGTGTTATCTATGGTTCCAATCTGTTTCCTTGTTCGACGTCCTATTATACTTGGCTACAGCAGAAAAACGTCTCCCTCACTGTTGCAACCGGGAGCCCACGGCCCTTCATCAAACCTTTAAGGGTCCCGGTTCAAGGGAGGAGATAGGAAAAGTGTTCCCAAGACGATTTGACTGAAGTAGGTAACCCAAATCCCCTTTTACTCCCTTCCCCCGCCCTCCCCTCCCTCCTCCACCCTCCCCCTTGCACCCCTGGAACGAAATCTAATTCCGACAATCCCATGTCTTATCCTCTCCCCTCTCTATCCTTTCTTATTTCTCTCTCGTTCAGGGAGAATCCCACCCCTCCCCTTCCAACCCCCAAAAACTTCTCCTTTTCCTCCTCTTCATCCCCTTGGCTTTCGCATCTTCCAGAAAGATCTCCGCGGAATAAGAAGGGGGATTCCATTCTGATGTTCGCAGATTCAGAGGAATTCGCTCGATGAGTTTTTACTCAGAAGATAAGGAAATTCCAGCCTCCCCCTTACCCTCCCTACCCTTGGCCTCCTCCATCTCATCCCTCTTTTGGTGAAAATCCCTTCGGAAACGTCAAAATGAAAGCAGAGGTGGCAGGGTTTGTGGGGAAGGGGGTGGAGTAGGCGCCCCCAGAGTGGATTTTGAATTATTCCGGAATGAATTTTTTCTTCTCGCTTCGCGGAATGAATATATATGCGCGCGCTTTATTTTTCCAGTCCCTGCCATCTTCTGGAACGGTTGGGCGTTTCACTCGGTCGTGTAAAGGCCTGCACTCACCGGTGGCAGTCACGGTGGCGGTCAAATAATGCACATTCGCACAATGCACACATAAGGAACCGCACACAACGGAGCGGTCTTACCGCCGCGGGCTGCGTTCTCGACAGCGTTCAGTTTGGTGAACGCTGCATGCTCGGTTGGACCGCTGACCGCCCGACGTCCTGCTGAATATTCTACACGCTCTCTCATGTTATTTAACTTTGGTGTTCTATCTTTTGTGTTGCACCCTCCTGTTAACAACATCAAGGCTTCTTCTTATAATTCAGAACACCTTTTACTCGCGGACTTTATCTACTACAAACCAAAATCTACTAATATCGACGCAAAAATAGTAAAACGCTGAAATTTAAGCATTTGTACGAAATTCCGCCGGAGCTCCATAGATTCGTGTAATGTATAGTGACCTCGGAAATTGAAATCTAGCTTTAGCCATTTAAAAAAATCACAGAATGGGTAATATTTAATGTTTAAAGAATATTTGTAAGGCGGAGATGTCGTTCTCTCCATAAGAAAAACAAGTAGAGCTCCAATAAAATATTTTGGCCGTGACGAGATGAAGAAGACGATCGTTTCGTCGTTATCCTAGTTTTCGCGTGTTTTTCTTCACTCTTTCGACCGTAGAAGCTAAATGTTTACATTTAAACACTTTTCAATTAATGTATTTTGTATTCAAATAAACAAGGAGAAAAACGATATATTGCACGGCTCTATGGAGCTCCGGCGAAATGGCATACAAATGTTGAAAGTTCAGCGGTCTATCTCTTTTGCGCCGATAGCTGATCGCTAAAACAAGACATTATCACGGCTGCGAACGCTGCTGCCACCGCTCCGGTGTGTGCAGGCCTTAAGCGTTTTCTCTTGCTTTGAGAAAGTGGCCAGGCCAGTAAAATTATTGCAATTCCATATAGCAGTGATTCTCGACCCTTTTACGTTCGCGGCCGAGTTCACAATGGTGGGCCACCCTTCTTAGGTTGTTTTTTTTAAACATTAAGTAATTAAAGTGGAATATTCAACAAGAAAATTTTAAGCTCACACTTATATAAATGCTCCCTCACTTTTATTTTATTTACTTAAGTAAGGTAATTGTAAAATCACCAACAAACATACAATATGGTATAGTTTAGGTACAGTATACTACTGATTTAGGTTGGAATAAGTTCTTTGATTACTGTCACCATCTGTTGGGCGTGTGAGAAATCAATACTTAAGTTGGTCATACTTAACATTTATCGTTTTCCCGCGATTATCTCGATGCACCCTTAGCTATTTTCCCAGCACCCTAAAGTGCCACGTTTCTCCAGTTGGGCCACTAATATAGGGTGCTAAAGAAAACAACTACCGTATCTATACCATCGGATTGAGCGTGAAATCTAAGGCAAAATATTTTGGCAGGGTACGATAGTTTTTCTGATTTTGATCTTTGAAAATTGGAATGATATAGCCAATCGGCGCTCGGATATATTACTCACACGGCATCCGTTGTTCCATGGTACTGCTAAGGCATGGTACTGTTTTTTGCCTTGTTGGCCAGCGGCTTACGATCCTTCTCACTGCAACGTTAGTTATATTATTGCTCTCATATTATCATGAAGTAACTTAGAAAATAATTTTTAGGACCCCCTCTTATTTACGTGATATGAAAAAAATTAATCAGGCTAGAAACTAGTAGTATTCCTGATACGTATAGTTAAATATTCGAATGAACAATAATAGGACCAGCACATAGCATTATGGTTGCACTACGAATAAATCTGCTACTCTAATTATACTATATTTTTTCTACACTTAAAATTTAAGCTAACTTCATGAAATGAATAAAGCTGTATGGAGGAGTATGGTACATTAATTTCGCTAATTTTTCCAGTGCACCTGGCGATGACGCTGGGGCATTGAAAGGTATTTTACAATAAAATGCCAGTAGACTGTATTTAGTTTTTATTTCATCAAAATTTCAAATGCACGAAAGAGTTTTTTTGTAGAAAAATGAAATGGTGCCCCATTTTGAACACCCTAGAATGGTATCGTATTTCTAAAAATTATATCAAGAGAGGGCTCTGAAAGGTTTTATCTCGAATACCTAATGAATTATTCCACTCACGCTTGATCTCATTGGAATGCCATTAGCTCCACCAATTTATTTAAAATTCAGTCGCTATTGTGATGTTAGGGTGACGTCGCGGGTTAAAAAATTCATGAATTCATGATATTATTACTTTATTCTCCTATTGAAAATCATCGATGGAAATATCCCCATGCTGCATAGCCTCCCTTTTCCGGTACTTCCATTTTTTGTGCTCTATCGGCGAAGATTCTTTTTTTTTGATGGCAACAGACTCATTGATTTGATGCTGACCGTGAGGCGCTATCGGGAGAAGGGAGTAGATTTTCTCGCCGATAACACTCGTAAAAAACAAACTCTTTCCAAGCTCAAGTGAGACAAATGAGGAAATCGAACGAAACACAAGTATTATCAATGAATAACTTAACTACTTATCAATATATTTCTCAGATAGAACCAACCAAGTTACAAACAATTTACCCATAGGTCGAGTGCCAGGCGACCGTAATGAGAGTTTCCAGTCAGAAAATAATTAAAGTATACAAGTACGAGAGGTTGAGCTTCTCTCTTAAGTACAAAATGACTACATCAGCAGGCTCACACAACGGTGTTAACCGGTCGCCGTCTCGCCAGCAATAGAGAGCGAGCTCAGAGATGAGTCAGCTGAGGAGGGGGTCTGTCGACAAGGACGAGGTGGAATGGGTAAGGTCAGGATGTTGGCGATTGGTAGCCTTGGAGGGGAGTAAATAATGGGATGGGTGATAGATAGGGTGGCAGTTTTTAATTGGAACGCCAGGAACAGTTTTCTGGCTTCGGCCGCAGAATACAGGATCACCGCCTTTGTGCCTTGGTCAGGATGACCGCATTTTTGGTATCCTTCCTCACTTTACGGGCTATATAAACGATGCAGGACCTGGTGAGGAAACGGTGCTGCGAACGGTGCGGCGGACGGTGTGGCGGACGGTGTGGCGGACGGTGTGGCAGAAGTCGTGGCAGTAGTCGCTGCATTTTGTAGTCGTAGGCATTTTGGCCGTCGTTGGCGCACATGTCGTTGCCCGAGGCGCGCCCCGTCATGCGCTAAGTCCTTCGGCAAAGTCCGGAGGGTAAACAGTCCGCAGAGGGGAAACTGTCCAAAGAAGGGAATTTTGCCAAAAAAGGGGTGTGAAAAATGCCACAACCGTTAGAAACTGAATGCTTATGCATTTATTTTTTTCGTTGATTTCATTGTTCCCGTACCTGAAACTTTGTAAGAAACATGTAGGCATATGATTTACAGCAAAACGGTGAGGGCTATTATCATAGATCTAACTTTGTGGAATATTTCCATAATCAATGAAAACAACTTTGCTTATTACAATGCTTTTTTATCTGCAAGACGATCGATCTTCACTGTTAGGGTAGTTAGGGTGATATAACACTACTCATAAGAGTAAATAATGTTGCCTCATTGTGTGGATAAAAATCTAATCTTTCTAATGATACCAAAGTATCAGCCAAATTTTTCTCACCGGACTTATTTTCGACTTATTTGCCAAAAAGGAGACGCCGATACATCACGGGTAGAACATCTTTAGAGTAGGAAATGAAGATCAGTGTAAATATTTTGTTAATATGAAAATTTTAATATTTATGTTGAAGTAGCCAGACTTTTGTGGAATAGGAACAGATGTGAATTAAGGAAAACATGGAACCTTTCACAAGTTTATTTTCCCTCTGTTACTCAATGATTCCAATGAGTCCTGACATTCTGATACTGTCACCGCGTCAGGAATGTAACGATGCACAATTCGTAAGTAATTTTTAAATACATTTCGTATGCGCCATAATACTTTTTATGAAAGCACAAAAAACCTTCGTTTCTCGAAGGCGTTTTCAGAGGACGGCCTGGGGGGTTATTTTGTAATCTCACTTTAGTGAGAATACGTCATAAAATCTCACTTTTTCGTAGTTCAACTCCCTCACCCAGGCGGCGTGACCATCTTCGGATCTCAATCGGTGAACTGCCGGTCATGTACTTGTCTTTTAGACGATTCATCCGCTCTGATCCGTATCTTTCGACTCTTGATCCGTTTCATTATCTCCGCCTGCCATTAGTTCCATCTCACCTGTCATAAAGAACGTGACATGGAGCCACCATCGTTTCCACTCGAAGCTTGGGTTGGAAAATAAACAAGGTCGCGAAAGATGCAAACAATTTTCAATCGTATTGTTGTAATTTGCTAAACGTGAAGAACTTCAGCATTTTCAACTCCAATGTATTGGGCACTTGAAGGTTTGCTTTGTTTGAAATGCTTACGTTATTATTAGCTTGAATTATCTGTGTATATATTTCGTATCAATATTTCCCAAACAATGTTGCTGATACCTTTGTTTTCGTGTGCCTATACGCCAGTGTATGGAGAATGGAATTCAGTTATTTATACCATAATTTTAACAAATATTGCCTTAAAAAGTACGTTCTTGGTAGATATTTCCCGTGCTTGTGAATCGAACACTAATTAGATGCACTTAATTATTTTTAAATATTGAGTGATCGCTTACATGTCCCTTGTAGTTTTGACTGTATTTAGATTTTCGTGGTATGTACAGTGTAAGATATCTTCCGTAAGATGTTGAGAAATCTGGGTATTTGCTAGTCTCGGCATCTTTTATTTGATATAAGGTAATTAAAGCTTCGACAATTCACGAACCGTTCGTGAGCCGATCATTAAGAGAGCGAAACGGATCTCCCGCCTTTCCATTAAGAGTCACTTAAAAGGTGAGATTACAAAATAACCCCCCTGGAAATAACAAATCAATTATAAGCCTCAAATGTGTACAATTTATTTAATTACTGAGTAGATTAGTCATATTAAACTGATATTTTGCGTCAATAAAATTACTATTTCTACTTCACGCTGCTTACAGTGGCTTGAATTTCTAAATAAATTCGTATGTGGTCTTTATTATTACTCTAGGTATAAATATTTAGCTCCATCTGCCATTAGATATAATTTGAAAAGAAGTCTGATATGCGTAGTTATATATATATATATATATATATATATATGATATCTATCAGCAGCAATCAAGTTTCCGACCCGTACAATACAACTCTGCAAGTTAGATTTTCAGCAATATATATTATATAAGTTCATTTCATTTTATGTATTTGATTATGCTAAAAAGCCCAAATTGATCGTCTTGTTGAAAAAGAAGTCCTAGAAATAAAAAGTTGCGATGATTGAACTCAGCTCGTGCTGTGATAATTTAATTTAAACAAGTCAACTTTCATTAGAAATAGATGATCTTTGACGTGCCTTAGATGGCACAGAATCCTTCTCGCTTAGCTCCTCCACTTAAATGCAATCGTGCATGCACGGTCTATACTTCAAATAATCCAGTATAGATGCAAATGCCCCTAATCTATATGCATCGTCATCATTGAGTAATCTAGTGGCTGATTGGTAGGTTTTCAGACAGTCCCTCTCCGACCTTCCCCAATTCTGGAGCGCCTTTTCAACTTTTCTTATATAAATGGCTCTTGGTCATACCTGTCTTGAGTTCCTCATGCTCTCTGCCATCCCTTAAGTCGTCCAAATCCCTATTTCATTCCTTCCTCTTTCCCCGCTACCACCCCCTCAATCCAACATGCCCTCACCTCCCAACATTTCCTAAATGCATAATGTTCTTCTGTATTCTACGGATCTCCTCCACCAACTTTCTTTCCTATCCCACCGTACCCAACATTTCCTCTTTTGTACTGCTCACTACGTAGTTGTCCCTCTCAATTTTTATCCAAACCTTGTAGCGCTATCGGGAGAAGGAGCAGATTTTCTCGCCGATAACACTCTTGAAAACACAAACTCTTTCCAAGCTCGGGTGAGAAAAATGAGGAAAACGAACGAAACACAAGTATTATCAATCATAAACTTAACTTATCAATATATTTTACAAATCACAAAATAGAACCAAACCAATTACAATAATTTACCCATAGGTCGAGTGCCAGGCGACCGTAGTTAAAGTTACCAGTCGGAAAATAGTTTAAGTTTAACAAGTACGAGAGGTTGAACTTCTCTCTTAAGTACAAAAGTGACTTAGTCAGCAGGCTCACACAACGGTGTTACCCGGTCGGCGTCTCGGAAGCAATAGAGGGCGAGCTTAGACACGAGTCCGCTGAGGAGGGGGTCTGTCGACAAGGACGAAGGTGGAATGGGTAAGGTCAGGAGGTTGGCGATTGGTAGCCTTGGAGGGGAGGAAATAATGGGATGGGTGATAGATAGGGTGGCAGTTTTTAATTGGAGCGCCAGGAACTGTTTTCTGGCGTCGGCCGCAGAATACAGGATCACAGCCTTTTTGCCTTGGTCAGGATGACCGCATTTTTGGTATCCTTCCTCACTTTACTGGCTATAAAAGCGGGGCAGGACCTGGTGAGGGAAAGGTGCGGCGAAAGGTGCGGCGAAAGGTGCGGCGAAAGGTGTGGCAGAAGTCGTGGCAGAAGTCGCTGGCAGTAGTCGCTGCATTTTGTAGTCGTAGGCATTTTGGCCGTCGTTGGCGCACATGTCGTTAGCGCGCATGTCGTTCGGGCAAGTCCTTCGGCTAAGTCCGGAGGATAAACAGTCCGCAGAGGAGAAACTGTCCAAAGAGGAGAATTGCCCAAAAAAACAGGGGGGGAAAATGCCACATCCACTGGGGGAAATCAGGCACAGAATTGACTCCCGGATGAGGAATGATGATTGAATCAATGACACCTTTTTTCTTGCTAGAGGGACACTTTCACTGAATTCACAATGCCAGTTTATGGCTTAAGAGGCAATTTACTGAACAATATTGCCAAGATACTGAGCACACACACCCACAGACAAGAACCTCCTCTCCTTTCTGGACCACAAAGGTGGAACAGCTGATAATTCAGTGTAGAAGGATAATCACTAATAAACATCTTGAAGTTAATAACCCAGTTTAGTAACATTTCAGATTCATACAATCTTTCAGTATGACACTGGTTCACACAGCCATAGCCAACCATAGAGGGAGAGACACTCCTCGAAAGTTGCCAAGTGCAGGAAACATGAGAGCAGTATACCACAGCTGTGATTCCAGGCGACAGGTGAAGATTGCAGATAAACATATTAAACAATAGATTTTAAGTATTCAACAGCCTTCAAACAAATGATGAAAGTATATTCTGACTGTCACAAACATGGACCAGTAGAATGATATGATAGCATCTTTGATATCAATTATCATAAATAATTTGGATGTCCAGCTGGCAACATCCAACAAATGAGAAATAAATCTAAGTAACAAAAAACCAACACCCAGTAGACGAAACATCTGACTCGTCAGGTGTAATAAATTAACTAGAAAGAGAATATTGCATAAAACAAAGCAAATATTCTTGAAGGCAGGATTATACAATTGTTCAATGAAAGTAGACTTGTATTCATTGAAAGTAATAGTATGCAATTGTGTGACATCAGTTAAATATACTTTAGAGAATTATAATAATCATACATATATACCAATATTATTTTATATTCAAAGCTCACCCTAGTAATAATAATATTATAGATAATTAAAGTCTAACAATATCATTGTGTATTTCAAGTTCACCCTAGTATTAACAATATTAATGATAATTCAAGTATAACAATAACGGTCTGTATTCCAAGTTCACCCTAGTATTAATAATATTAATGATAATTCAAAATTTGTGAGTGGATCCCCCATATTCATGAACCTTAAAAACTAAATACATGGTTTTATGCAACCACTTGGGTTGCACTGTTAAGCATAAACACAGTCATTGAAGAAGTTGGGTTGATAGAACGACTCAGAATGAGAGGACAATCAATTTCATGGACCTTAAAACTAATTAAATGTTTTCGCACAACCAATTGGGTTGTACTGTTAAGCATTGATAACTCAATGAAGGAATTTGGGTTGATAGAAATGACTCAGGATAAGATTTGAGTCATTTTAATGACAAATTAGATTGATATCTCTTTAATGTCACTACCCATATGTAAGAAATTGTTTTCCATGAAAAAACAGCAAAAAATGGAAAATTAATTTGGGTAAGATGAGAGATTCAATCAGTTCTCGGGCCAGGTTAAGTCAAACGTGTTACAAAAAGCTAATAAATAGAAAAATAATTTAGTGGCCACCGTCATGGATTATTCAATTCAAAATTTGTTGGGGGTTTGGAACCCCAGACCAGCTAAGCATGATACAAGAGCTGGGTGCTGTTTGCGACAATCATTATAATTGCCGGGCGATGGGATCGCACCCCCTACGCCAGATACATGACCTAACAACCCAATATTCAACATACATAACCTGACTACAGAAATTAGATAGCCAGGTAGAGACAGAAAATGATAATGTTTGCAATTACACAGTTAATCACCATAAAGAAAGCACTAATCACCCTGGGAGGACAATGATATAATCACTGTCGATGTCACACACATGAATCTTAACAGCCATTGACCCTCCGCAACTTATCTGGAAGCGAGTCACCTCGGGAATGTTCCTGGCTGTTCTCCCCACATCCCATTCCAATCAGACCATTCGTCCTCCAACAGATTTCACAATTTGCACACTTTGAGAGGAAGACAACATTAAGTATGGTGATCATTGTGTTCACATTATTAAGTATTAGTATAATAATATATTAATAGAATAGTACATATTGATCAACTAAAAGGCAACAAATAACAGTGTGTTTAAATAGAATCATAGTATTTCATTGAGTTAATTTGAAAAATGCAAAAGTCACACCATATTGAGCTAATGAGAATTCACAGAGTCACGATGATAAATTTTTAACTGAGAGACATGGCATATTTTTTCTTTATCATGTGATAGCTCAAGAACAACGGTTACAGGAGACACAAATTTTTTAATAATGAAAGGACCTTCCCAAAGAGGCATTAGCTTGGCTGTTCTCTTGTCTGCCTTTGAGCTAATAGGATGATTTTTACAAAGAACTAAATCTCCAGGGGCAAAATTTACTGGAGAGTGGAGTTTGTTAAAAGCCTCCCCATGTTTTGCCCTTGCCTTTTTGAGATTGGCGACCACTTGTTGCAAGTAGGCTTTCCTCTGATCATCCTTAATTTTATCCTCGAACAGCTCAATAGGAATTGACCACTGATTTGTAAGAGGATGTGGCAGTTGTCTACCAAACATTATTTTGGCAGGAGATTGGCCAGTGCTACCATGTACAGCAGTATTGAAAGCAAAGTTTAGATCATAGAGGAAAAGGTCCCATGTAGAGTGAACATTGTTACATAAAATTGTCAAGGCAGATTTTAAATTTCGATGAAGTCTTTCGACTTGGTTAGCACAAGGGTAATATGGAGATGTGAAAACTTGTTTTATACCAAGTTGTAAACACATCTCCCTAAGCAGGTGTGACTTAAAAACTGAAGCATTATCAGAGACCAGATATTTTGGAAAACCAAACTTGGAGAAAACTCTTTGAGTGAGGACAGACACAACAGCACCAGCTGTAGCCTTTCGTACAGGCTCCATTATACAAAATTTAGAGAACCCATCAATCAGTGTTAAAATATACTGATTATTACCCTTTGTGGATGGAAATGGGCCGACAAAATCGATATAAATTCTTTCCCAGACATCAGAAGGGATGTTAGAAGATAACATGCCAGGCGAAGAACAATTTCTAGGTTTACATGTCTGACATAAGTGGCAATTTCTGACCATGTCAAAAATTTCCCTTTTCATATCCTTCCACCAATATTCCCTGCTAATTTTCTCATAAGTTTTGGACATTCCCAGGTGAGCGCCAAAACTAGAGCAATGAAAATATTGGAATATCATTGGTCGAAGCACGACAGGTAAAACAACCTTCCCTCTAAGAGTTTTTGAATTGCCAAAACATAGCAGCTGGTTCTTAACAAAATAATTTGCACAAGACAAGGGATCTTTCTGCAATTTCTGGAGAACATCCCTCAAAGTAGGATCTGACCTTTGATGGTCTCTAATATTAACAAATGATAAAGGAACATTATTCAATACACAAGCCATTGGTGGAAATAGATCATCACCAACTTTAGATGAATCAATATCACTAGCAACATTATCACTAGACACAGGAACGACACGAGAAAGGCAATCAGCTACATTATTGGCAGTTCCCCGTACATGATGGATGGTGAACTTATAAGAAGAGAGTTTAAGAACCATTCTACCCAACTTTCCCAGCTGTTTGGGATGTGAAAATAACCAAGACAATGCACCATTATCAGTATACAAATGAAAAGGTTTTACTTGAAGGTACACATTGAATTTCTCGACACCCCAGCATATAGCCATACATTCCAACTCGTAAGTCGAAAACTTTCTTTCATGGTCCAATAATGCTTTACTAGCGAATGCCACAGGTATGAAATCACCGTTTACTTTATGGTTTAACACTGCAGCTAATGCGAGGCTACTAGCATCAACAAATAAGTGAAATTCATCCTCGAAACGAGGGAAAGACAGCACCGGGGGCTTAATCAAAGCTTGCTTTAACTGAATAAAAGCTTCATTCTCTGCCGTTGACCAGTGAAAGGGAACATTCTTACGTTTAAGGCGATTTAAAGGAATAGAAATTTCAGAATACCTTGGAATGAACTTGGAATAGAAACCACATAACCCCAGAAATCTCGCTACCTCCTTCAAACTCTTTGGAGCAGGGAAATTTTCGATTGGCTTAACTCTATCAGGATCAACTTGAAGTTTTCCATGGGATATCAAGTGGCCCAGGAAGGTGAGAGACGTAGTGCCAAGTTTAACCTTCTCCTCACATACAGTAAGTCCAGCCAAACGAAGTCTCTTAAGGACAGCATCGACGTGATTAATATGATCCCTGGAATTTTTTGAATAGATACACAAATCATCGATATAAGGATACACACAAGAATACTTTAGATCTCCCAGTACCTCGTTAATTAAGCGAGTGAATACTTGGGGAGAATTGGCAAACCCGAATGGCAAACGAGTATATTGATATATCCCGAACGGTGTGACAAAAGCAGTATATTTCTTCGAATTTTCAGACAAAGGAATTTGGTGAAAAGCAGAATTAAGATCAAGTATGGTAAAGTATTTTGCGTCAGCTAAATATTGAAATGCATGTTCGACCGACGGAGTGGGATAACCGTCTATTTGAACCTGCTTATTAAGCTTACGATAATCCACAACTAACCTCTCCGTACCATCCTTCTTGGGAATTAAAAAGGCTGGAGAAGACCAATTTGAGTTAGAATTCTCAATAATTCCCTTGTCGAGCAGCGACTGAACATGTTTTTTCATGATCTGTGCCTTAACGGGAGATAAAGAGAACGGATGACTCCGAATCGGGTTACAGTCAGTTAATTCTATTTCGTAAGTCATAAGCGATGTGGTCCCCAAATCGTGGGTCATGACATCGGGATATTGCGACAACAAACATTTTAACTCACTTATCAAATTATCCGAAGATTTCGATTCATTTTCAATGAGAAAAGGATTGCTGCAAGACTCTGTCGACCGACTGCTGCTTGGCACTTCGGGATACGCACTCGATGCGCAATTGTCAACTGAATAAGCGATAAAATTTAACTTAGTAGCGGGAGACGTTTCAAAAGAGACAGCTTTCGGATGAACAATCATATTGGATTTCCGAATAAAATCAAGGCCTAGAAGAATTGGAAATGGAATATTGGCTACATAAAATGTATGCTGCCAGGAAAATTTGTCGATTTGCACCTTAAGTTGGATCGACATCCTTAATTGAAACGGTTGACCAGAAACTGTCAATAGCTCGATAGAGTCGGAAGACTTTTGAGATTTGCCACCGCGAATTTTAAGAGTTTTGAAGAACTTTTCGTCGCAAATAGAAACGGAACAACCAGTATCAATGAGGGCATTGCAAGAAACAGACTGAAGTTTTATCGGAAGAAGGGGCAAATTACTGTTACAATTTTGACGTAAGCTCATGAAACTCACGGCTGGTTGGCGTGTTTCACGGGCTTTCTTCCGACATTCCCTTGCATGATGCCCAATTTTACGACAATACGAACAAATTATTTGCCTTGCGGCAACTGGGGAGACATTAGGAGAAATACTATGAAATGTATTGGCGTACTCGGCACAATCTATCAATTGCTTTGACGCCTGGGTTATGACAGAGTCTAGCTCCTCAAAGGTCGTGGGCTGGCGAGCAAACATTACAGCGGATTTCGTGAGAGGATTTAACCCTTGAATAATTAACCGAACGGTTTGGCACTCGGTGAACTCTAACGCCAACACTTGAATCGCGTTACGAACAGAACATACGAAATCATTAGGAGTTTCACGGGGGAACTGAAATCTCTTTACTTTAGTGGTAACAAGACGGTCAAACTCTCGATCACTTACAATTCTTCCCCAAACTCGTTTGGTAATTTCGGCCCACGAAAGATTCTGATTTAACATAGAGAGCCAAAACTGATGAGAACTAGCTGGCAGCTTGGTAATGACTAAATACAACAACGTAGACAAAGGAACTAGCGAGAGAGAGACGATTTCTGTCAGTTTCAACATGAAATTATACCAATTTTCTGTATTTGAAACCTCGAATGGTGGAAAATCAGCGATCAGCTGCTTCACTATGACCAGACCTTCAGACAGCGGCAGAACAGGTTGCATTGGGACTGGCGGTGCGACATGGGTTGGATTCTGCTCGTTCACCTGGCCTCGGGGAACCACGTTGGGTGTGGATTCCGCCGGAACACCAGAAGTTTCAAGTGTAAGCACAGATCCCCCATTAGATCTAGCACGCCTGTCCTCGGCCGTGGTCAAGTAAGCCCTTGCGTACTGATCGACTGAATCACCAGGCATACTGACGAAACTCCACTCAAATTGCCGGAAGATAAGACGAAAAAACTTCGTCACACAAGAATTCACACACTAAACTCCGACAGGAATTTACAATGACCTATTTCTAGGGCCTCGAACTGGAAACCAGGAACACGAAATAAATTACGAAAAATAAAACCCTTGCCTATTTAGATTGCCGTTAGCGGCAGAGACAAAACTTCCGTGAAGGAAGAAAATGAAATACCAGAAATAATGACGATCAAGATCCTCATAAAACACTCACCAACTGCGTTGGAAAGACAGGAAAAGAACAACCACGCTCTGCTACCAGTTTGTAGCGCTATCGGGAGAAGGAGCAGATTTTCTCGCCGATAACACTCTTGAAAACACAAACTCTTTCCAAGCTCGGGTGAGAAAAATGAGGAAAACGAACGAAACACAAGTATTATCAATCATAAACTTAACTTATCAATATATTTTACAAATCACAAAATAGAACCAAACCAATTACAATAATTTACCCATAGGTCGAGTGCCAGGCGACCGTAGTTAAAGTTACCAGTCGGAAAATAGTTTAAGTTTAACAAGTACGAGAGGTTGAACTTCTCTCTTAAGTACAAAAGTGACTTAGTCAGCAGGCTCACACAACGGTGTTACCCGGTCGGCGTCTCGGAAGCAATAGAGGGCGAGCTTAGACACGAGTCCGCTGAGGAGGGGGTCTGTCGACAAGGACGAAGGTGGAATGGGTAAGGTCAGGAGGTTGGCGATTGGTAGCCTTGGAGGGGAGGAAATAATGGGATGGGTGATAGATAGGGTGGCAGTTTTTAATTGGAGCGCCAGGAACTGTTTTCTGGCGTCGGCCGCAGAATACAGGATCACAGCCTTTTTGCCTTGGTCAGGATGACCGCATTTTTGGTATCCTTCCTCACTTTACTGGCTATAAAAGCGGGGCAGGACCTGGTGAGGGAAAGGTGCGGCGAAAGGTGCGGCGAAAGGTGCGGCGAAAGGTGTGTCAGAAGTCGTGGCAGAAGTCGCTGGCAGTAGTCGCTGCATTTTGTAGTCGTAGGCATTTTGGCCGTCGTTGGCGCACATGTCGTTAGCGCGCATGTCGTTCGGGCAAGTCCTTCGGCTAAGTCCGGAGGATAAACAGTCCGCAGAGGAGAAACTGTCCAAAGAGGAGAATTGCCCAAAAAAAACAGGGGGGGAAAATGCCACAACCTACGTCTCAAATACCTTCAGTCTACGCACGTATAGACTTTGCAGTGATCAAGTTTCCGTCCCGTACAATACAACTCTCCAAGTTAGATTTTCAGCAACCTTTTCTTTACGTCTCTTCTCAGACACCTTTTTATCGATTCCCTTCTCTTTAAAAATGCTTCCTTGGTTAGGCCAATTCGAAATATAACAGCCTTACTAATAAAATAGGATTTTATTCTTTCCTGACGAATGATACCTGTGAAATTTTCTCGGAAATTCCACCGGGTTAAATTTGTAATCAGCACCAATAAAATAATACCAAATGAGCTTTAAACCAAGATTAAACTCATGAAAATGAATCAATACGTACGTATGTGTGTACCATCTCCTTTCCTTGGCCATGGTTTTTGGTGCCTATCTTTCTGTTTTTCTCTTAATAATATTATATTAAATTAGAATCATAAACGTGAAGGTGTTTCAAAATTGATAATCGAACCGTATGGACTAATTATCAATAAGATTGATTGCCCTTTACTGCGAGCACTACTATGTGTGTCAGGGTCATGAATTAGATTGCAAAAATAGACTTCAGGTGATTGGTATTTTTCGGTCCTACAACTCAAGCGTGAGCATTAACTTATGTTTGTATTGGCAATCAATTTTTTCCTTTATTAACGTTAATTTACATGGCTGTCATTATTTTTTATTAAAATTATACATGCTAACTAATAAATACTAACATTAAATGCTATGAAATGAACTTTATAAAACGTTCCGAGTTTGTTCCTTGTAGGAAAGGTATATTTTGGCTATTCGAGGAGCTAATAATGGTGCCCGTCCAAATAAAATACCATAACAACTCCTCGGGGTCTGTATCATTTTTGTGAGATGGATATTTTTGAGTAGCAATGTAGTGCACATTCATTATAATAAATTATTCCTTATGAATACATTGTGATATACAAAAACTGTGAAATGCTACGAATTTTTAGAATACATTGAGTTTATTTTTTTGACCCAATGATTTGGTACTTTTTTGGCCCAGGGTCATTCAAATCAGTGAACATGATATTTCAAAATATTAATTTTCTGCAATTGATTCATGTTTCTTTTCCTTCTTTACAGGTAAGTGCAAAATATTCCTGACTCCCTACCGAGGTCACTAACTCTAGAGTAAGTACTCAGTGCTTCTTTAAATGTTTATTCGAAACGTTCGTAATCTATTCATAATGTTCTGTCTGCACCCAGATTACTTCATTTTTAAAATTATTGTTCCATGCTCAAATATCCTTAAGTCTTTTCTACGGATAAACATTTATTCGACCCGAGTTTCGATGCACTGCATCATCACCAGGTTTTCCAGCACAGGTTTCACATTATCTGCACAATTAGCATGTTAAGATGGACAGTAAAGATCTTAAAGCGAAAAAAATACAACGCCCCCAAATTTTAAAATTGATGCAACAAAATGCTTGAGCTAAGTATTGAAATGGAGTTAACCTATGGCAATATGTATAGCAGACATCTCTACAGCTAGGCGCGGAATACCAAAAATTGACATTTCTTTATGACCCTAAAGATATATCAAAATTATTTTGTAATTGTCCTAAAACAAGCTTCTAGGAACTTTGCTAGAAACAGTGACTTACCATCGACCTGTTTACGCTCTTGGGCCAACACGGTACTCCTTCCGCTCACAAAAGCTAACGTCGGATGGCTGGCTTCTCCCTTGTTTGGACACTCGAACAAAAAGCTCGAAATTTTCCCCGCAGACCTTTGTTCGGCAGACCACGTTTTAAGTAGGCGCTGTGAACATTGTTTCTCGGGACGAAGACCAGCATGCTCCTAGCATACGCTAAAAGGGTGAGGAGAGAGGGAGAGGGAGCTGCTGAACGCACGGGAGAGTTTAGAAACATGTTATTTCCCTTTCGCTGGAATGGAGACCCGGCCCGTCATTTACTCACTCGATCGAATTAATTCAATTGGACGCCCTTCCTCTCTCGTTCTTATTCTTGCTCGTTAGCTTCTCGTTTATTTTACATCCCTGCTTCCCTCCTTCTCCAGAACGCTTTCCTCCCTTCAACGCACCCTTTCCGCATTTCATCGGACATTCCGAGCGAGTGGATAGGTTTTCCAAGGGCCATTGGCGGACCGGTCACGCCCGGGACGCTTCGTAGGTTGCATGGAGGCGGGTTGGGAAGGGATGGGGGCAAGGGGGTTGTAATCTTGGAAGGCGCCCGTAGAGGTCGCGGTGGTGGACACCCTGGCGATACCAGGTTCGGTTATCAGCGACTTGGCGTTATCTGTTTCGTAATTGTTGCACAATGAGACCGGAGCTCTTTAGTTTGTCGGCCCGTATTCGCTTTGCTATCCTGAAGATGAGTTTCTTTTGACTGCCTAGCATCTTGCGGTTCTAGCAAGTCTGGATTGCTCTTTCCAACTTGTTATAGCGTGTGAAGGATGTATGTTTGCTACAAACGTATTCACTCCCATCATAAACATGTACTGATTAAGATGTCAGCTATTTGGGTAAATTTGTCATCAGCATTTTAGTAATACTATTTGAGATATATTGTTCAAGTATTTTTATTTGATGAAGCTGCAGTGATCAGTCCCTGCGCTCAGCTATAGAGATAACTAATCCAATAATAGGGGTAAGATCTTTAAAGAAGAAATCCACTAATTTCCTCTTTTCGGGATTTGGAAAATTATTTCTTTTATGGAATGTGTAAATAATTCCCAAACCTTTTTAAATGAGAAAATTAGTATTCCTTTTTAAAAAAATAATTCGTTGCATTAAACTGTACCCAAAACAGATAATTTGTCTCTTCTTATTTGATTTCACCTGAGAATCCGCCGACCCCGAGTGTGAACCACATCATTAAATTCCGAGTGGAGAAACGGGGCCAAGGAGGAGAATGGGAAGACACCATTGGAAAGCCACTTTGATCTGGAAGTCACTTCGATTAGCGCCACTTCGAGTTAACTTCACATTTTCCAGATTCCGTTAAGCGATACTGGCGCCTCCAATTGGGAAGAGCTAAGCGACACGTGGTGACGAGAACAAAAGGGAAGCGTTTGAACTCTCAAGGTCGACCGGAATTGAATTAATCTTTGGTGTGTGTTACAAGAGGTCCCCGTCTTGATTAATCATCTTTGGAATGCGATCGTGCGGTTCCCCGACCCATTAAGTTTCTCTGCTCCGTCTCGGGTTGACAACAATCGTTGAGGTGGCCGAGTGAAATAGGAGCGTTGATAAATTGCCAGAAGGCATGCTGCGTACCGACTCTAAGAATAAGATAAAAAAGCGGCTTTAAATTTAGAAGGTAACTGCTATGGAAGTCTATAGGGCAGTGGTATCTCTATGAGTATCGCTACTATAACTTTGTTTACACGTTGCTCCCAGGTTATCCAAAAAATAGAATACCAGAATGAAACAGTGAATATGACAATTTGGAAAATTGCCTACTTTCGGCAATAAATTTGTTGAATTTCCCCAAGTTCCACAGGCATTGGACGATCCATAACTTTACATAAACAAAATTAAACATACATCAATTCATCGTATTTAGCTTTGCAGTTATTCGTTCCTTATTTTAAAAGACAAGAACAGTCGTAAGTCTATCTCTTTAGTAATGTTTAACGTCAGTAATCATCTCTGAGCAAGCGTTTATATTTCTAACAATTAGTCCTCCAGGATATTAAGTTGATTTATAGATTTTTAACCTCCGCTCGCGTTGTATGATAATGATTTCACTGGATGTATTGAGATGTAATCGCAGAATCGCAAAAACAGAAGGCGGTCTATTTTCTGCAGAAAATGAAACCGTGATCGATAGTGTACCGATTACTACGCTAATTGACCCATGTTGCCGTAAACGTCAGTGCTTACGCTTAAAAAATCTACTTGCATGCGACTTGTAAAGTTACTGCTGTAAGAGTAACTTCCGTGAGTGAAACTCCCTTAACCCTTTAGCTGCTCCCATCGTCTATTGGCGATTTGAAGTATGGTTTATGGTTTTAGTAAAAAAAAGTTCAACAATTCGTATTCAACAGTAAAATCAGACGATAATTACTCATTATAAAACTAATTTTCCTTAATAAAAAGTGACAAATTTTAAAATTACGCAAAAATTTAGAAAAATAAGTTTGCCTTTGGGGAGAGCTATGTTTCAGATTATTTGCGCAGTTAAAGGGTTAAAGAAGGCAAGGGAGGCAAGGGGACAAGGCAAGGTAGCAATTTTTTATGCTTTTCCAGCTCCATATCCTCTATGTTCAAAATTTAACAGGATCAACGAGAAAGCAGAAGAAATAGTAGGAGATCATCAGGCAGAATTTAGGAAAGGTAGATCTATTATGGACTAGATATTCATCAGTAAAGAGCTGGCCTCAAAGTATTGGGACTTCAGTAGGGACTTCAGCAGACTTATTTATAATTTTTATCGACTTTGCAAAAACTTATGACGGTATAAATAGAAATAAACTTTGGGATGCAATGAAAAAATATAATTTCTCAGAGAAAGTGATAAATCTTGTAAATATGTGTGTAAATAATTCAAAAGGAGAATTTGACAGTTGGAAGAGAATACACAGAAACTTTTGAATTAAATACAGGTGTTAGGGGGATGGCTTTTCACCTCTCTTCTTCATCTTAGCCCTGGAAGAAGCACTAAAAGAGACAAGGAACGCTCCAGGAGGAGTGATGATTCCTGAGAAAATTAATCTCTTCGCCTTTGCTGATGACGTAGCAATAGCAGCTAAAAATAAAATGGATTTAAAACCTCTTAACACAGAGTCTAATCAAAGAAGCAGCTAAGGTTGGATTACAAGTGAATGAAAACAAGAAAAAGTACATAAAGATTGATAGACAAGAAGATGTTGGAGATAAAATACCAATTTATCAGTATTATCCCACAGATTCGAGAAAACAGATCAATTTAAATATCTAGGTGTAAACATTACTTGGAATAACAGGGAATATACTGAAATTCAAGAAAGGCTAAAGGCAGCAGAGAGAACGTACTAGAGTCTTATGAAGTTATTTAAAACTAAGATCATATTCAAAAATACAAAAATAGGATTATATACAACAATATTACAACCTGCATAATATAATCTGAGGTATGGGCCCTCACAAAAGAGTCCAAAAAAAATTTCATTCGAAAACAAATTTTTGCGAAGAATGTATGGACCAATGTAGGAAGATGGCACTCTGATAATAAGGAAATAATAAATAATTAAGAGAATTTTATAAAGAACCAAGCGTTATATGAATAATAAGAAGTAAAAGACTAATGTGGCTGGGACATGCACACAGAAGTTATGAAGTGAAAATGATCAGTAAGGAATAGAAAGGATAATCAAACGGAGTACGACCTGTAGGAAGACCTAGGATGCGATGGAGTGACGAAGTAAAGAAAGATCTAAGGAAGCTTGGGGGTAGATCTGGAGACGGCAGAAGACAGAAAAAGGTGGAGGCCTTACGTTGGTGAGACCAAAAAACCAACTTGGTTTCCAATGGCCTCAGGAGTATCCTCTAACATAAACTCATACAGTGTAACTTCCCCGGGCTTGACTTCGCGCACCACGGATTCTAATTTACGCGGTGTGGAACCGTGATTTATAGTGTGCCAAACTTCGCCAAATGCGATTTGCGGTTCAATTTTACGCGGTTGCATTTGGTGGACATTTTCACCTATTCTCCTGGAATTATCAAAACTGAATAAAAAAAACTCTTGACTATAATACACCGCAAAGACTCACCATGTATTTTATCTAGTTATTTTTTTACGACTCACGAGAATTTAATGGAGAACGCCATGATTAAAATGGAGTGTATCCTTGGTTCTTCTTAGTTTTACCTGGGGCTAGTCGGATGGAATTCCCTTTGCTATTCCAAAGTCTGTTCCAAATCGAAAACATTTTCTGCATCACGCTCTTCCAAACAGTGATCACCACGTAATGTCTCCAATTGTATTCGTTGTATGGCTGGTTGTAGACAATTAAGGAGGTTCCGCCGCGACTGTGTGAGTCAAAACAAATACTAAATTCCAAATTTTTTATATTTTGTCAAAAACATCCTGCTTTCAATGATGCAATGCGTTACCTATAGAAACCCAAAAATAAGGTACAAAATATGCAGATTATTCCACGCATGTATTTTAAATTAGCACTTTTTCCAGCCACTGGAGCCGACTGCAGCGCCATTTCCTACGAATTACAGCATTTTGACTTCAATTATGGGATTAATTCTTCAATAACTAAAATAATTAGGTGGTAAGATGTCTATATTGAATTTTTATTCAATTTATCTGGAGTATTTCCTTCTTATAAATAGTTTTCCGCAAAATGGCATTTATATTTTATGGAAAAATGCTATTTTTCCCCGTGTTTCTCTCATACTCCCATTGAAAACCATGTAATTTCAAGTTCAATTATTGGATAAAATTTCGTGGAAAGGTGTTATTTTGTTGTTTATATCAGATAGAGGACAACTATTTCTACAAGTAGACAGAATATAAACAAAATTAAATTCAAGTCATTTCATGGTGGAACCACCTTAAGAGCGTCCATGAGTCGTGACCTCGATCGCTCCGAAAGTCTACTAGTACTCTTTATACTGCCCCCATTTAGCACGGTGTGTTCCGTCATAGAAACTTAGCTACTGATTACGTTGGATATAAGCGACATTATAATTCCGTTGAGACACACAAAATTTACTACAGAGGTTGTCAAATTTGAATCAGCTATTGGTTAATAAATCCAGGATGGCCAGCACTGAGTGAGATTTATCCAACGTTAAAGAATACGAAGTAAGCACGATCTTCTCCCGGGTCCTCCATCATTCTTCACACCCCAATTCCGATATCAAGACTGCAAGAATAAAGTAAGAAGCTTGGGATGTGGCTATCGTAGCTTATCGTATTAAACTAGTCCATTCTCTCTAGTGAATTGCCGATTGTTTCTTTTTCATTTCTCTAACTAAGCCAAAGCGACGAGTTGGTGCTACTGAAGTGCTACTGAAGGGCCTGGAAAGAAGAAATGAAGCTTTTTATTTAGTAGGATAAGCTGGTTATATGAAATGAGCTGAAATGAGCTTAGAGGTAGAAGACAAAGTGCGTCATTTTCATGGCAATGCATGACATGCAGTGCGTCCTGGTCCTTTCCAATGAAAATTAACACTTTTCAAAGGACTTCTTAGGACAGAGTATTTTTTTTCTACGGAGATGATTAAAAGTTATTAAAGCATTCGTTTACAGAATTTATCACTTGGAGTAATGATAAATGAATTTCGATCATATTTCCAGATATCCAGGAAGACCTATAAATTAAGTCACCCTAATAAAGATTTTCATGAACTAGCGTGGACATTTGATTGTTGAATACATAGAACATATTAAAAATTGCAGCAGTGATAATTAATCGATCTTTTCTCTCAGAAATGCCCGCAAACGCGTCATAAATATCGAAAAACCGCTCTAAATGTGTATTTATTATCCATTTTGAAACGTAACTCTATTATTTCCATAAGGTTAATACTTCCTCCAATGTAGATTCACGTAGCGCGGTATAATCGCAATGCGTAACTCCCGCGTTCGGGGAAGTTTCACTGCATTGATAAACAACGTTCTCAGAAGCTATGATGCACATGTTTACCTAGAATTAATCATGTAATCGGCAAGGCGTCGGGTGGGCGTGTTGGCCAGAGTTGTGTATTCTCATCCCAAGAGCCCGAGATCGATTGCCGGAATACCAATGGTAGATATTTTTCAGAGGACCTCGATCTCTACTCGACTGCTATATCGAGAGCACTTCAGGAGCACCATTCCGTCGGAAAGGTCTTTATTTTAAGACTAAAATGGCCAATGGCGATGCTGGATTCATTCCGCTATTCCACCATTCCCTCTGTGATCCTACTTCAATCAATATTCCTTGTATTCTCACTATAATTTGTATATTTTCGACGAAAAACTAAAAATGCATACCTTAATACCAGAGAGGAACACGAAATAACTTGAGCATCAATTTCAAGAACAGCTAAACTGTATATTAATTTCCGAATCATGTTTTATCATTCATTAATTACCTTAATGCCAACATTAACTAACATGTATATCAATATTTCGCAGCAATGAAGAATGTAATATGGCGTTCCATTCTCGCATTGGTGAAGTTATTTTACAAGTACTGGGCCATGGGCTGAGAACAATTATTCTTTGTTGGTATCCTACTTGAAATGCCATCTTAGAGAAATACTATATCTTTTGTTGTTACCATATTTAAATGAAAATGCCCTTATCGTGAAGTTCTCTATTTTTTTGGGCAGAATATTTATCTTTTTTCAAAATAAGCATTTGAAGTGCATATGTTTCACTTTTACTTTTGGCATCTGAATATTTATTAAAAATATATTAGCTTTAAGGAAGTTACAAAACTCTTGAATGTTAAGATATCTCAATTCTATTTCCTATATTCCCTATTATTTGGGCAGAGACAGATTTTATTCGATCTCCGTTGGATTACGAAGAAAAAAAATATTTCTTCCTCTGTTAACGTTTGATACCCACTTCGAAAATATAGTTTAAAGGAAATGAAAGGGATGCAGTAAGTACTCTTGCATTACGAGGAAAAAAATATTTCTTCCTCTGCTTCCGTTTGATACCTACCACTGGCAAAAATATATTTTAAAGGAAAAGAAAGCTAAGTAATATTAAGTATTTTTTTACTTGAGGGTCTACGAGAGTTCTTGGTGGTGTTGAATGTTTTAGTAATCTCTGGAGTGTTTGCAACACCAAAAATACTTCCTGAGTGTTCTGTGCTTGATACTAGCTAGCCCTGTGTGCCATTTATCATCCTCTCAGAATTTTTCATGGATTAGCCTCAAAGTTACTTCACTCTCAACGAGGCTAACTTTAAAAATAGCTGCTCCTTGGTAATATTATTCTTGCTTCAAGTTATGAGATCATTTATCATCGTTCCGTCATTGGTAACGCAATTATATAGTTTTATTTATGGTTGCGTATACCATGGATGCACGATAATTTATCCAAATTTTGTCTCTATCATACTGGTAAATTTTAGCCGTAAACCTTACTTTTAGTAGTGCAGTTTATCATTGATGATTAAAAATCTGCTAAATTATCGAGTAATGAGGCATATGTGATGTTATGAAAAAACTTGTTTCCACCCGAAATTGTTACAATTGATATCACTCTTTTTACTTTGAGGAAACCACTTCCATTTGTATTATTTTTAGGACTGAAGGAGGACATGACATAAATTTTACGTGTTCTTTTTTAATCTATTTCACCAACAAGTATGAAATATATTAATGGATAGGCCCGCTAGATATATTGTAGCTTAATCAAAATAGTAATGTGGTCTCGCCTTTTATTGCCATATGCGTTCTTTTAAAATATCTTAATAATTGTATATTATGACCCATCACATAATCTTTTTTGCAAAACCCGTCCAAGATGGGAAAATATCCTGCATAATACCTTTCAATTAGGGCCAAAAATAAATATGGTTGCATTTTTCCTCACATTCATTAAATAGAATAATTGATGGAACACGTTGTACGTATCTATAAAATTAAGGAAAAGTGCTATGTAGTTTATTTTTTACTATGATATCCTTCCAGTACGTCTAGCCAGATACGGTTGACTTCATTTGACAGTAGAGGCGAAAGGCAGAATTAATTTAATTTACCAGTTCACCGGGAAATGTTTTGCAAATGGGGGAATGGCAGCGTTTCCTCTTTTTTTTGTCCTTATTTCCGCTCAAAAGAGTCTATTGTTTGTCTCTAGGAGGTAAGGCTCCCCACCAGTTTGCAAATAAGCAGAGAAGACAATGAAGGGTTCCCGCTGCTTTTTGAGTTTCAAAATAGTTCCTAACTTCCTCAGGTATTAAAGTCACTCAATGCCCGCAATGCCGAAACTCAGCTTGGGCTGTTTAATCAACCTCAATTTTAGCGAGATTAAGGAGTTCTGAGAGCTCTCGTTGAAGTTGGCCATGTAGTACCTATTTTTAATGCCATAATTTCCTTGTTATCCACTTAACTCCCTTGAGATCCTAGAGTGATGGGTGCATAGTTCGAAAAATGCTCCCATTCCAATGGCGCGCTCACTTCCGCTCCCAATACTAATTATCCTTCCGGGCGATTAATTATCCGGCCCATGTTTTGAAGTGCGAGGCACTGAGTCCCTTCATGACTGATATCACCCCCTCCCCCGATTCAATACGCCCACCCTGATTTCATTATCCAAATTTTCATCGATTTTTGTTCTTCTTCGTCGTAAGAATATTAAATTCCAATCTCAAAATAGACACGCTGGGTCTCATAAAACGTAACTAATAGATTTATCGTATCGTGAATACGTGAAGAGTATCAGAATATTAAAGGACTTAACTATGATGAAATATGCATAATTTTTAAAGGGAAAATATACGTCTAATAATATCAAAGTGTTGGTTTTCGGATGTATATTTAGCGATTATTCCTGTTTTGAGATAGTAATTACATTTATTTTTTTCAATTATCCCTTCCCTTGGACTACAACTTTGACGAGTTGAAAGGGCTTGTGCGTTCCATTGACCCCTAGAGCAGGACTGGCCGGACCAATTACTATTGTTTCTGGAAGTCGGAAAAAGTCGGTAGTAATTATTATTATACTGCCAGATAGGTCGAAGTGTAGGAGCCAGACGAAAGGTAGTTCACGTCATGATGCCACGTTAAAATTAACAATGGGAAGTGGGGGTTGGGAGTCCCTCTCAACTATCAATTATCCAGAATATGAAATTCATTCACAGAGAATATAATCCTGGCAACTACGGGATGCCGCCCACAAGGGTGTCGTGCCCGGTAGCGGGGGAGGCAAACCATTCGCGGTCGTCATCTCACGAAATCCTTGCACAACATCATCATCAGAGGATACAAAAAAAGGAGAGAGATGAAGAAATGAAAAAGAGGAGGAAAGTAGCAGTAAAAATAGGAACTTGGAACGTATGGACAATGATGAGGGCCCGGAAGCTTGAGAATATTTAATTGGAAATGGATAAAGGGAAAAAAGACGCTTAGGGGCTGTGCGAGGTGAGATGGAAGGATAGCGGGTAATATTGGAGTGATAGTCACAGGGTTATCTATAGTGTGGGATATGAGATTAAACGTGGGGTAGGTATGGTACTGAATACAAAACGTGGGTTGAGAGCAGTTAACATTGAATAGGTGAACGACAGGATATTAGTGGTAGAAATAAAGTCACGCCCAACGCATTCCGTACTGGTCCAGGTATACATGCCTACAAGCAATCATAAGGAAGAAGAGGTGGACGAGGTGTACGAGCAATTGGAAGAAATAATTAGAGAAGTCCAGAGAAATAAAAACCTGAGATTCTTTAGGATGAAGGAAGCAAGGCTGATCATAAAAATCGGAGGGCACTAACTGGGGCAAGTAGAGCAATTTAATTACTTGGGTAGTACGATAGGAGAAAATGGGCATAGTGGCAAAGAAATTAGGATGAAAATAGTGTTAGCATTAGTGAAGGAAGCGTTCAATAATAGAAGGGAGCTAATGACGGAAGCGTTCAATAATAGAAGAGAGCTGATGAGGAGGGCTTTTCCTTTATCCTTTTAAGTAAGGATATAAAGAAGACGCTGGTGAGGAGCTTGATATGGAATGTGGCGTTGTATGGGCCAGAAACGAGGTCTCGGAGAAAGGAAGACGAAAATAGGCTGAAGGCGTTCGAGATATGGGTGTGGAGGAGGATGGAGAAGGTGCGGTAGACAGAAAGGAAGACAAATGTGGAAGTTCTTGACATGGTGGGTAAGGAGAGGAAACTTGTGAATGAGATTAGGGGATTACAGTGTAGGTGTCTGGAAGGGGTATTGATGGTTTGCTGAAGGCCGTGATAGAGGGAAAGATGTTGGGCAAGCGGAGAAGTGGAAGAAAGAGAAAACAGGTTTTATGGACAAAATAAAGAAAGATAGGACGTACTCTGAGATGAAGAAAGATATACTAGAGGTTGATCGGCCACATGTAAATCTCTGGAAGATTTTCTCTGACTTTTAATAAAACCTACCTTTAACCGGTATACTTACTTTGATGAATGAATTATAATTATTTTTTGAGATTGGAATGTGGAGTACACGCATTTGTGTACAGAATAAAAAATTGAGATATTAAACTATGAAATTGGGAACACCAACGTGATATCAGCGTTGGTAGCAAAATTGAATTACCAGCCGGAAAGATGTTTTCGCATTACGGTTTTTAACATCAACTCTTAGGCGTGGCAACCTACAGTTTTGAGGCACCAAAATACTTACTGAAGTAAACAGACTTGAGTGTGAGAAGCAAGTTATAAATGGAGATTAAACCGTCCATTGCTTGTGATTTGAGTGTTAAACAAGAACGTAATCAGCTCTAATCAGCAATCCAGACCTGGACTAGGATGGAAAATTGGTCACGGTGAGATAAGCTCGGTAGGCGGAACAATTTCTTAACAGACAATAGCTAGATGCCAAAAGTTTATAGTTCAATAGACAGAAAAAAATGCTTCATTTTATTATACCTCCAAAGTTCTGAAGAAAATTAACTTTAACCCAATTACTGCAAATAGTTATAGAAATTTATTTAATCAGAAACTGAAATCCTAACTATGAGGACTTCTCAATAGCCTATTCAATACAAAATCATTTTCGACTTTATTGTAATTTCCATAAATTTGAAAACATAAATCAAATCACCATTTAAGCTTCCTTAGTCTCACTTTGTGATTATTGGAGCGTATCATTTTGCATTCAACGTGAATCATTTCACCGTCACTGCCTATTTGATCTTATTCAAATGTGATGTATACAGAGAAATACAATGAGTGTTGGTGCTGTAACGGCAACATTGCGTATAATACATTATAGTTCCCAAAATCTATAGAGCACATATTATGGGACAGATGAGGTTGGACCAGAAGGGGATTCAGCCGTAAGAATACTTTTTTATTATAAATTTCAACGTTGAATATAGGGCACTGTCTCTGGCGTTACTCGGTCGAACTCCTTCATTATTAATGAGAATACAAGCACTTGGTTATAATTCCACACTTTATTAGAAACAACGCGGCCTAGGTTTCAGCATATCATGCCATCATCAGGCATTTTATTAGTAAATTTCAACGTATTTACATCAATAAGCTGAAAATTAACGGCAAATTTTCACACTTCGTGACAAAGGTTTTAAGTAAAAAAATAATAGGAATTAGACACTTTTTATTGCGAATCATATCATCTCTGAAAGTGATATCTGTGGCTCTAAATTTCACCAAATGGAGTTGAAAAAAGAGGAATATTTGATCCGTGTGTTGCGGGAAACATTCGCAGAAAGAAACGTTTTTTCCATGAGCGAACAATTATGCCACGCAAAATAAGTTTCTCTCGGGTCAGTGAATCGTAGATTGTGGCGTAGGTGGGGATATAGGTGGGGCTACCTTTGTCCGTGTGTGTCGAGGTTTTAAACTCTCACGTATCCCAGGGCCCAGGCTGAGTTCGAGCGTGAGCAAATTGGCGCGCGGTATTCGCTTGGAAACCAGATTAGAGCGAAATAGAGAAAGGGAAAGGAAAGGCCTTCATTCCGTCGCAACGAATCTCACGCTTGAACTGTTTTCGTGAAAAATTGAAATGGGAGAAGGTATGTGGGTGGCTGTCTACCTTCCTACGTGGACCAACGGTGAAGCGGTTGTATCCAATGATTGTATCCCCACTGGATGTGTCTGCTTATTGAGCCGGATGTCGTCTTCAGGTTCGTTCGAAAACGTTTAGGACCCGTTCATTATCCTCTCCGAGGTGTGGTTTTCAAATTTTTTCCACATTCATTGTGTCCTCTCTTAAAATACGACCTACAACGTATTCGCCTTCTTCCGTTTTGTACGAGAAATGGTCTCAGGTTGGTAACATTCTCAGGCGTGACTTCATGGAAAGTTTTGATTGGTGCGAAATTCCACAGTGGAGAAATCATTCGCTTTGACCAAGACTCGAACCCGGACTCCTCAATATCACGCCGAGAGCTTTAGCCAGTTAACCTACCGTGGCGTTATTCTCCCCTGTGGATCTTCCTGTTACCTGAAATTTTTCTTCTCTTGTGACGAAAGGTGAAATTTGAACGCCGCAATTTCCATCAACTATTCTTTAGTTGACGACCATATTTTCGTTTCAAAACAACATCATCACTGTAGTCGTGAACAAGGAAATATTTCTTGGAAATGGCTTTGTTTCGTAAAACAAATTATTTTCAACGCCTATTGCCATCTCTCTCGGCTAAGCGCTAATCAGAAACTGGCCTTTTTACTATGCATATTTCTCTTCACAATTCCAACTGTAAAAATGAATAAATTAACTCCTAAGGATTCCATCAATAGTACAGCACTATTTAGTCTTTTTGAATGTAGTTTTGGTTGTCGTTAGTGATCATCAACCTAGCTGCCACTATTTCGCAACAACTTTTATCAGCTTACTCAATCGAAGAATGTATTCTTAAGAAAGAAAACCTTAACACTTGGTTCTTCGATTTTAATGTGACATAATCACTAAACCCGGCGCTAATTTCACGCTTATTCATGCCTCTTCGGTGTCATTTTAATATTCTTACTGATACTGAGGTCTAATAAAAAGGAAATTCTCTGCCAAATTAATATTTATTGTTCTTATTACTTCCAGAAATTTATATTTCCCCGTAATTTGTTTTTATTTGGAGGAATAGATGGTACTCATGTAAACTAAAACGCCCAATATGATTTACTATTCAATGGATTTTGGCTATCATGAACCAATGTTTACACCTTTATTTCAAGTAAGGAACATGATATTCATATTTATTTCTACTAGTGAACATTTGTAATATGCGTGTATTACTATTGATTTATTCGTAATATATTTTTTTCAAACATCAATTAGTTTTGACGAAAGAACTTTTTGCTGTTTTCTTTTAATGAAAATAAAAACTGAAAAAAGTTCTTCTTTCGGCATTATGTGGTTTCATCATACCAGTCATGATTTGTTTGTTTATTACGTACTCTACTAGCAATTATTTATGCTTGATCCCAGGTCTATGTGGTTACTGCAAATAGGTTTGCTGTGAAGACATGTGCTCAATTTTATCTGCCTCCCTGTAGCCTTACGTAAACCATTTGTGATGAAGTAGTATCCATACTGCTTACGGAAGGTCAAATGTCTCATTGTTAAAAAGGCATTAAGTTTGTTGTTCATTTGGACTGAAGTTGCAAAGTAAAGTATTTGAATGGCGGTTTATCACAATTTTTGCTATATACTTTATCGTGCAGGGGACCATGACAAGTGATCATTTGCAAATCATCTCTTTAAGATTTCAGAAATTTGCGAGAGATATATGAGTCTAAAGTTGAATTGATGGGCAACCTTCCCATAACGGCCGTGACGTCATTTCATACATCGTTTCTTCCCTTTTCTTCCACATGCATTCTAAAAGATGCCTTTAAAAGGCTTTTGTGAAAATGTCCACTTCTGCGGGAAATACAACACTATAAAGATTTAGATATTATCTTGAAAAAATATCCGTCTTTAACGGGAATCGAACCACGGGCCTTCGATCAAAGGATGACATGACATCAAAAGTCGTTTTACGGAAACAGAAAAAAATGCAACTTTCTACGATTAGTTATTTTTGTTATTAGGCCTTAATGTTTTGAAGCAACTCGGTAACTATGTATATGAAAACCTTTGCAAATTTGTTATCAACGGTAATCTGGAAACAGCATTCGAATGATAATCCCCCAATTAGTGTTTTCCTTCTTATGATGTCAACAAGAAACGACTATCCTTCATTACCTTCATGAAGGATATCATAAAGGTATAATTTATACCTTCCTCCCTGTAGCTTCGGCGGGACAGTTTGAAGTTTTTTGAAAAAAAATATAGCATAATAACTGATAATAGGGTTGTAATGAAATGAGAAGTTTTATTTATTAAACTGATTTCTTTATTAAGAAATAATTTTAACCCTTCAGCATTCTATTCTATCATTATGAACAAAAAAATTGTTTTTTTCAGTACATATTACCTCATGCAAAATCATATCAACAGTTCCTAAACGTTAATAAATATAAAAATTCATGAAATTTAAATAATATTTTTATGTCTTAATTAAGTTCCAATGTTGGCTCAGCGGGCTGCATATATACGAGAAAAGGGTACGAAAGCAGACCACAAGCCTCCTCGTTGCATAAATGGTAGTGGCTTTTTTTGTGGCCACCATTAGCCGGCAAAGGCCGATACCAGGTATGCCATGAGGATACTGGAGACGTAATTTAGTTTGAGCGAAAAATCACTTCACCTAGAATTTGGTGAATTTGGCCTCATTTGAAATGAACAACTCTAATCTTTCCAATGATATAAAAATATCAACCCCTTGCCGAACTACTTTTCGAGAAATTTGCCTGTAAATATAAGCTGTTTTACATGGGGTAGATTATGGCTGAGCGCTCCAGAGGGAGAATATTGAAGGAAATGGGAATATATAACACCAAGATTTCGTCAAAAACTAACGGTGTATAGATTGCATATTTTCTCAATTATTTTTAAAAATAATCTATTACTCACCACAGTAACTTTTACAGAATCGCAAAAAACCTGCGGTTTTGAAGGGTTTTCAGCCGTTCGGCGGGAAAAAATGAGTCAAGTTAGAACCTTATGTAGCTTTATTTATTTAATTACTGAGAATGTTGGTCGTATATAACTATATATTTGCGCCATTAATATTACAATATTTATTTTATACTTCCTACAGACGCTGAAATCAAAGAATAACATTTGAATATGGTCTCCACTATGACTAGGGATCTATCTCGCTAAAACCACCTTAAGCCCAATTTCCACTTCCACTGAATTTAATTTTCTCCATGCGAATGACAACCTTATATTCCAAGGGAAACAGGCGTAAAATCTCTGTGAGTTTTCTGAGTTGAAATGCAAAATTGAACTTGAAAATGCACGCTAAAAGTTCAATACCTCAACAAAGAGTTAATTTTAATTGACAAATGATCTGCTCTTTGGCATATTTTTACTGATCAAATAGCTAAGGAGGCAGTAGAGTCTCTGCAAAAAAACTGAGATGCACCGACGGTGAAAAATACAGTTGAAAGAATATATATGCAATAATACATTGTTTAGTTATTCAGTGAAGAGATTATTACTGGGTTTTGCAGTTATATAGACCAACGTAAGTGTAATGACATTTCCTCTTGAAAGTAAACGCTAACGGATTGAATGGATAACTGACCTTGCTATGCCTGACTTAAAATATGATAGAGTTTTTGCTCGAATGTGCTTAAATTTTGTTTGTAAATAAGTTTCAGCGGCATTTACTTTCTCGTTAAAAAATGGATTCCCTAATAAATTACGTACTCCTTTTAAAAGTACTGAAAACAGTTTCCTCTCCTCTTTAATGGGCTCCATATTTATACTTGTTAAAAAAATCTATTAGGTTTAATCAATTCCGGCGCATAAGTGTGAGTCATTTATGTTACATTCAACACTCAGATAATATAGAGGTGTCATCTTTTAAAAGTAAAGAAGAGTATTTGTTGCTAAGTTAATTTTATCAGGTATTTTGAGATATCTCTTGATTTTAAACTCGTAGAAATACTAAGGTTAAAGTTTTGTTTCACCAGATTTTGCTGAATTATGCCAAATTTCTTTAGTTAGCGCATACGTCCCCTATAGTAGCAACTGTTAGCCCATAAAACGTCTTTATCATCATAAGTTATAATGAAAAAAAACACTCGAGTGCCTTTAGAGTAAAAATAGGTGGTCGGAAAGGCATTTTTTTAAACTGTTATTTAAACCACTGCGGTTCAAAGCTTTAGAAATTTCTATGATCTCTTTAATCGGAAAATTGTCTCACGTGAAAACTAAATTTGCTCTATTTTCCAGAGTTGTCTATTTTCAGATTCGTTCTGGAATATATCTGCTTTGTTAAAACTTCCGATCGTGATTGCGGTCCATCGGAAATGTTTTGGTTCGAACTAATAATTTGATCCGGTTGGCTCATTTCTCAGGAAAAATTCTCTTGATATCGACACTTATTTTTTGTTATCTATAATGTTATCCATACTGAAACCACTATTTTAGAGGAAGACAAGTAAAATTGTGATATACTGAAGAAAGATATCACCTATTGTATATCGATGTAGCATACTTTGATCTAAAGGAAGGAAATGTTTTAGCTTTATGGCCATCTAAGCTTAATTTTAGTCCGGAGAGGACTGTTAATTAAGTCATGCAAACTGAATCTTTACATGCTGGTGCATATTTTCTCAATTGTACAGTAGTACTGAACCAAAGCAACAAGGATTTATCGAGGGATTAATATATAGAACTCCGGATGTAATCGCGAAAAAGAGGTGCTATTTTGATATGGCTTCGTCATATCTCGAATGCACTGCGAGGATTCAAGACCTTGCACAGAAAGATTTAATTCGCGAAAAGAAAAAAAATACTACACGCTACGCTTCGTTGTAAACTGTTACAACTGATCAGAATGTGTAACACATTTGATGAAAGGACTAGATTAGATGCCGATAGAAACTCCGAGATGACACGCTTGGCTTAGATTATTTGGAATATTCAGATCAGGCGAGTATCGGGATGAGACGGAGGATATTTTTTTTTTTTAAACTTTATCTCCAGAACTGATAGAAGTGACCAAATAAGGGAGATTCACTCCCGAACTGATAGTTATAAATAGTATGTTAAAAAAATACTTTTTTAAATAACCACGCTTATATTCAAGTGTACTAAAAAGACAAAATAATGTTTTCAACAATCTCCTAATAAAAGGTGGTCACTTATGGAATAGATATTGTTATAAATGACAGAGATTGGAAGTTGATTAAGAAAAAGCGCCCACGCTACTATTTTCCGAGTGCTGAAAAAATTATTTATTTTTAGTCTTTATTTATGTTGTGCAACGGTTCTTTTAAATGAAAATTATTAGCATTTCTTCTCACTATAAATGCTAACTTCTACTAGCAACACCGGAGGCCGTAGACGGCGGGAAGGAAAGCTCTTGGTGCGTCCGTGAAGGATTCAATGACAGGAAAACGACTCACCTAGTGCCAGACTTCCCTAAATCACACTACTTACATTGTGGCACGAGTCACATTTTCACTCGAATACCAAAACGGGGCCATAGGACAAAACCCGCAACACAAAATGTAAAAAAATCATTAAAAAATTTAATGACTGATTCATGTATTGTCATCGAGAGTAAGTGCGCCAACTTTCAGTTCGATTGAACATTGGGAAGTGTGTTACCTTTCGATTACAAGATTACATCGAGACAAACCAACAAAAAAACAGGTGAAGTTAAAGTACCTAACTGTGGTAATAAAAATCCCTCCTTGCCACGCACCATTAGTGACTTCAGCAATAAAAGAGTGAGCCGCTAAGAGACTCCGTTAGCATGTACTTCACTTTCCATCTATCTCCCTCCCTATTCCTTTACGTAATTTCTCTACCTATCACGGCTGTTGTCCCAACAACTACTGCCACGCTTCTCTACGGCGTGAGCTCGCATGGTAGTATGTAGATGTGGAGAGAACACCATTGTCGCTTACATCTAAAGTGGATCTATTCCGAAATTCCTTTTCATCCTGCCGATTACCCAACCCTTTACCTCGTTCACGCCCTCAAACCCTTTGCCAATCCCTTGGCGTCGCTTATCCCTGGAAAGGGACGGAAAGAGGGCGGCCGAAAAGAGAAAAATGACTGGAGACGAAAAGAGAAAAATAAAGACTGCGCTCGACATACGTGCGATCCTTTGACCAATCAAATGACGCCATGCGAATCCCCATTCTCCCCCCTCTTCCCTACCCCTTCCTACATCTGCACCCTTATTCTCGAGAGGAGGAGGTGGTCATCCCGAAAATGATCCGTCCTTCTCTCTCCTCCTTTTTCCCTCCTCTGCCATCTCCTTTCTATTTCCACCGTTCATTTGTTTCACCGAGCGGTCGTTTCTAGCGTCCTCCACTTCAAAAGCGAGGCGCTCGGATGGAAGAGAAGGTGGAGAGAGAAGAGGGGAGATAAATTGGAAATTACGCCCACGAGGTTTGATGACCGCGGGGACGTTTATCTTCTTTCATAACGGGGTGCAATATCTTTTGTTTCAATGTCCTTTTCGCTCATTTTTCCTCCTCAACAAAGAGAGTTTATCGGTGGCCTAGTCCTGGAGGAATATCCACGGAGAGTTAGAAATGATAACCCCTAACTGCGATGCGGCTTTAATTGGAAAATAGCTGAAATTCTTCATACCGTTTGAATGAAAAACCTCTCCGTGTACAGAGCTCAATTCGACGGATTGAATGATCTTTCCTGAAATATTTCCGATTAATTAGGTACACTGCAAAGCCTAGAAATTTTCAGTTCATACAAAACTTGCTGAAATCCAACAAAATGTCTTAAATTCAGCATTTTCTAAGGACTATAATTCCCAGAATGATTCAGCAAAAATACTTTCTTAAATTCAGCCAAATTTCTGCATTGAACTAAGTATTGGACATCAGACAACCTCTGCATTATTTGTCTTTAAAAATCTGGGTGAAATGCATTTAGTTTCCACAAAAAATCCTTCCAAATGGAACTGCAGGGTAACTGCTTTATATAATTGAATATTTTCTCTGAGGACGCTCTTAGGCCTAAAGAAAATGTTGTTGGAAGTTATGTTGTAGCCTTTTTATTGCATGCAAAACTATCCGAAATTCAGGTTAATCATTTTCAGCCAATATTTTCAGTCTTAAAATTTTCGGGAAAATTTGCTGAATTTTAGCAAGTTTTCCGTGCTTAATATTTTGAGATTTTCAGATTTGCGTAAAATTTGGTACAACTTCAGTTCAGGAAACCTTGCTGAATTTCAGCAAATTTGGGGGAAATATTTTACAGTGTAGGTGTCCTAAGAGTGAAATGTCATTCACGCGAGGAGTAAGGTGAAGTTTTAGTCTCGTTGGTATTTTGAGGAGGCAACCAACCGAGGTTTTAATGTCAAGTCACTTTACCAAATAACCAACTATCCCCAAGGAAACGTGCTAAAAACCGTTGATTTCAGAGACAAAATAGTTCCTCCGATGAAGTTAAATTGCATTCATTTGCGACTCATTTGCACTTTTCTTTTTCGGTGATATTTAAAATTACATTTATGCAATTTTCGGCATCATTCCCGAAGACTACGTTTCGCTTTATTGGATACCATTTTCTGAAGCCAAACTAGCCAAACTGAAATTAAAAAGGAAGTATGTGGCATTTCAAAAGGCGTTATCATTGGTAAAAAAGTTCAGGGACATAAATGTGCCAATATTAGAGCGTCATTTTTCTAACAGACAAATACGTACAATGATATTAGCTCAATAGACTAGGTTAAGATAACAATATTTTACCATGGAATTACGTATGGTCTCAAATGAAATGTTGAATGTCTGTGGAAAAAATCATGATGATGGCAGTGTCAGCCATTGAAACGTCGGCAGCAGCCAGAAACCTTACCCAATGGAAATCCCCTGAAACATTTACGCCCATTATACACAGAGAAAATACCAGATCATTCATCCTGTGAAAAAGTTAGCGTTAAATGTTCCTAAAGGTCAACGTAGAACAGGATGTTGGTACACATGCATGAGCTGTTGGAAGGTTAGATTCCCTGGCCAGCTATGCAATCGATATTTTAGTGCAATCATTCGTCGATTTTATGTGTATATGGTAATACTTTTGAGCATCCAAATACCATGACTTTACCCTTGTTCGGTCGAATGCAAAACATTTCCTCTAGGATTGGCCTTTTGAAAAAATATTTTCCCGTTCCAAATATATCATAAATTTGGAGTCGCGCTAGTTCTATTTCTCTGGGTTCTGCATCCATGCTTTGATTACTATTGGAATCCCCTTTTCTGCCATGCTCTACTAGTCAAGTTATTTGAAAATTCAAATCACAAAAGCCTTTTGGTAAAAGCCTCCGACCTCTGGGTCATCTTATCTCTGACCCGAGCCCAGTTCGTTCAAATCCCATGCTCTTCAGGGCTGGATACGGTGTTCAGGTTGGTAGCGAGCCGACACAGGAACCCGTGTGTCGCATGTTTACGTTCTGCCTCGGGGATGACTATCGTGTTTGTCGAAACGATTTAGATGTAAATTTTGTCAATGCAACAAAGCATGCGGGAATCCTAAAGGTCAAGTCTGCCCATACCTCTCACCCCATACTAGCTTCATTTGTATAAATACAGTTCTTGTTTTGTTATATATAATTTCATTCATGTTCCTCTGTTTGGATTCTTTCTTAATATACATGTTGTTTCACACATTCAGAGGTGGATGAGGCCTTATTATTATCTTAGAACTTATAACTGATTCTATCCGAAGTTATTGTTCCCAGGAAATTTCAGCAGTCAGTTTTGATTGAGCAAGTAAAGATAAATCAGCTGTTCGTGAAGCTCAACTTATTCCGTCTGAAGCCACCCCTCTACTCAATGGACTATTGGGAAGATCTGAAAGTAATACTTATTCACCAGTTTTTCCCAGATATTTAAGGCACCACCATGGAAAGCTTACTGCATATAAGACAGAAGGGAAAATTACGGGCACCAAAGCCATTTAGGAGATGAGAGGTGTGACATCGGAAACAGAAAGTCATTAGTCGTTGTGAGGATAAAATTTTGATGCGGACCCTTGGCCAACGGTGGCGCACGGGACACCTCCGGGATTATGCGTAACGCTGAGTTCGAATTTTCCCTCGTGTTCATGTGACATTCAGCTTTTCCCGGGCAAAAAACTGAGGAGATTTCTAATTCTCAGGCTCGGACGAAAAACTGACGATGGCCTCCTCTAAGGCAGAGAAAGGGAATTAGTAATTCCCGATGGATTTTCCCGCTCGCCATCACCAAAAGGACGCAGAATTATGGGGGAGTTGGGGGGGGGATAGAGTGTGGCATAATGCAAATGCCGAAATTTTCAAAACGGGCAATGAGCGCTTAATCCAATTCCCCATCCACCCAAAAGGACAAAGGGACTCTTTACGTTACGTTTCAGAGGATGCCCTAGATGGCAATTAGCACGAAGGATTTCGAGAGATACTGTCACAATTTCTTGAGGTAGTTTGAGTGAGAAATTACTTCGTCTGAAATTCTGTGAATTTGGCCTCGTTATATAGAAAATGATTTCATTATCTTAACTAAACCAACACATCCATTTACCACACGAATTATAGAGATATTTGCCAAAGAAAAAGAAGCTGTTTTCTATGGAATATGTTGCTGCTTGGCGCTCCGGAGGAACAATATTTATTAAATGACCATCAGGATTTCTGACGCAGCAATCGCGTCAGAAATGCAATCATGAGTAGTTGTAAATATTCCTCAAATATATTTAAAAATGCATTTATTATTCACCATTGCTTACTTATTATTACAAATTCTTACAAACTTGAAAAAAAAACTTCATTTGAAGGCATTATCAACGTACGATGTGGAAGAAGAATACCGAATTAAAGTATAAACTATGCATATTGATTGCATTACTGAGACATTCAGTCCTATTAAACAAATGTTTTGGTTCGTCTATTTTTACACTATCTACTTCATGCTTGTAACAACTGCTCAAACTTCAAAATAGGATTCGATAGCCTCTATTTCGACCAAAAAAATTCTCGCTAGAAACGCCTTGAAACCATGCAGAAAAAAAGCAATACCAACCACCTCGAAAACCAAGTGTGAATAATAAACTGGAGTAGTTCTACGGAAAATACTTCTACCTACTAATTTCTGTGCTTGCTGGAGTTCAGTTGCATTTTTTTCAATTTCGAAGAGAATGGTAATTTGTTACCGTAATTGAGGTCGTAAATTAGGACTGCATTCTGGGTACCCTAGAGAGATTTCTGGAGCCGACACTCTTCTCTCGACCTATTTATTTACAATCGCCTCTGTTCTCACTTCCCCCCCCCTCCAAATTCCTAATTTCCGCGCTCCAATTACACCTAATTCCTTGCAGCCAGTCTCTTTTCTTATTTTCCCACCAGCTACTGCTGGGTCTATGCATTTGGATGGCTGGGGTATAATGCGTCAACTTAGGTAGTGTCGCATGTAGTGATGGAATACACGTTATTTCCTTGTGGAAATGAAATCCCACGAGATATGTAAAATTATATTCACCTCGAATCCTACCATCAATTACATTAAAATTGTAAGAGAAGGCGAAGGAATCAGCCAACGGACAATCACACGAACGAACCAATCAGGCATTACCTGATCCGGATTATTGCATATTTATAACGGCCAATTTTTACTAATGTGTCATTCAGTTGCCCTGATGATGGCGAATAAGTCGTTAGTTGAAACGTTTGCAGAAATGAAGCCTATAAACCGGTGTGAAACCAGAGAAAAATGTATATATTCACCTTCATTTTTTGTCTTCTTATTCTGTTTTGTACTACATTCAGGATCATACTACTTGCTGCCCTTCGCTTTTAATTAATTGTATCTTCTCCGTTGCAACGCTTTCGTGCGTTCGACGTAAGAATTTTCCATACCAATCTCAGCAGAAAATGCATTTTTCACCATCAAATATTGAGAATATGGCAATGGAATGCCAATGTTACTAGTTTTTTTTTTAAGTGATGAAGAAAAACCTCCATACATGTGAATGCGCTCTTCGCATTCCTGTGTTAACCCATTCAATGCTGACTAGTTGACATGAAATTTATTCCCACGCTGAAGGGTTTTTTCGTTTATTTATATAAAACAAAAACACATCCAACAAAGAACGAACCTCATCCATGTGTGCCATAGGAAGACTAAGACGCTGGAGGAAGTTGCAAGTGTCAGCGCCGACGCTTGGGAACTAGGGAAAGCCGAGAAAAGTGATGGGACCGATGCCTTGAATTCAAGGCATCCGCGCCCCTGACTTGCACGGGATGTCTTGAATTCAAGGCATCCGCATTGAGTGTGTATTCGATAATTTATCTCTTCCACATCTATTTCCAAAATTTAGCAGGGTAATAGTTTAACTGCTCTGTTACATGATAGACTAGTGACTTGAAAGTAAGGCCATTTGATATGTTTTCTGTGGTTGAAGATTTTCCTGTGCCGGAATCAGGCGATCAAGCAATTATCACTTGAAAAATCATTACAGTAGCTTGTCAGTACAGTATAGTCAACTCATTGTCAGTAGCAGTTATGGGTTATTTGATCTTTCCATTCCTCACCCGCCTTAGTCACTTGCTCTGATCTTGCCTTCTGGAATTATAGATGACTGATCGTTAGCTGTTGGTCTCTATATTTATCGGAATATTGTCAGAGCTTAACAGCTTCAAACAATCCTTCCATCCACCCTATGGAATTATCACGAGGAAGGCATCAACACCAAATTAGAACGCCTGCAGCCAAGATATGTGAATCACTATCATACCTTAAGTTAATCTTTAGACTGAATCTATTAACTTCGAAGCCGATCTCACTTCTGAAGGTGTAAAAAATATTTTCGAACGACCAACGTTAAGCTTAAACTGAGAAAATAAGACTTTCGGTTAAGTGTCATTTTTACCGAGTATAATTGCGAATCGTAATAGCTGTCATTAGGACTGGATATCAAGGTTATTTGGCTTGTGATACAGTCATCCGAAAATCAATATAAGTAACTTTTTTAAATATGTAAACTATAGTTAACCACCGTCTCGCATGCTGCTATAGTGATGAAATTTATATGAATCCATGCATTTATGTGTATGCTTAGCTAATTATCACAGGTTAGCTGCATGTAGTTACCAAATCAGCAACGGCACACTTGTATCAATTTTTTTTGGCTGGACCTCGTGGGAAATAGATATCTACATCTACAATTCCCATACCTATCCGTTCGGAAAAATATCTCTCTTAATTTATCGTTTCTGTCGGACCTGGAAATATAGTGGGGTTCTAATATGATGTTCTCCGTGTCGCTCTTAAAGATATCTATTCTCAATTGCTCAAGCAATCTAGGCCTAGCGCGCAGCCTCCAAGTCTCTAGCGGCTCCCACCCTAATTCGTTTAACATCTGTTTAACGCTGTCTGTACGCCCGTAGCAGTTTTTGACGAATCGCGCTGCTTTCCTTTGTATTTCATTAAGTCCCTGGATTAAGTCTATATGCACTGGATCCCATATGCTCGCTGGATATTCAAGGTGTGGCCGGACGAGTCACTAAACGAAATAACTTTCCGAATGTGTATTACCGGTCAAACTATTGGTAACCCGACCAGTTTCAATGTGCGTAAATGCGTTTCACAAGGGTATGTACATTGTACAACGTACACAACGTACAACGAGTATCCTTGATTATGAGGCTAGGGCGTTGAAACGGGTCGATCAATCAAAAGCCCTCGTGCAGAACAACTTTAATTGTAAGTTTTGCTTTTATTATCAAATTTATGCCTCACTATTTGGTGAATTTGATGGAAATTAAATCCCTGCCAAATACCTGTTGAGTTTCTAGCATATTGCTAAGGTAGCTTGAGTGACATATTTCCCTAGTCATGATAGAGACAAAATTTGAATTTTATCTTTTAATTTCAGCGTCTGTAAGAAGTATGAAGTAAATATTGATACAATGATGACGCAAAAACATAGTTGTTCATGAAAAACGTTCTCAGTAACTGAATAAGTATATCGACTAAAGTCTCTAACTTGACTCATTTTTTCACACCATGCAACTGCATAGCCTTCAAAACAGCAGGTTTTTATTGCGTTTCTATAAACATGACTGCGGTGAGTAACAGAGTATTTTTTTTATAAATAATTAGTTGATAAAACATGCTAAATACACACCGTTAGTTTTTTCACGAAATCTAGGTGCAATAAATTCCTATTTTTTTTCAATATTCTTCCTCTGGAGCGCACAGCCGTAATCTATCACATGTAAAACTTCTTTTATTTTCAGGAAAATTTCTCTAAATGCAGTTCGGTTAGAGGTTCATATTTTAATATAATTGGAAAGATGTGAGTTTTTTCTTTCCAATGAGGCCAAATTCATCAAATTATAGGTGAAGTGATTTATCGCTCAAACTACCTTTAGCACTATGGAGATTCGCCTGACCCCCATCTCTAGCAACAATTCTACAACTCCCGATACCGTGTCCACCTCGTCCTTTCATGACCTTAAAACCCCTCCCCCAACCTACTCCCCTGCCCTGCCTCTCCCCTTACTTGCCGGACTCCACCGACTAATAATGTCCGCCCCTATCCCGCCCCTACCGCACCCTATGTTTCGTCCCGCGGTGGCTCGTCGTAGAGTTGCCGGGAAAGTAATTCTGGACCATCTCAACCCCGGCAATAAACAAGGACGAAGCTGTCCCTACAACTCCTGAACTAATACGCGGCGTCGGGGCAAATATTGGCTTTCCTCTCCCGGGCCACATGTCCGGCCCCCGCTGCGAAAATTTGCATGTCCACTCTTGTTTTCTCCTAGCCAGAGACGACAGAGCCACTATCATTTTCTGAACTTGTGCGGTTCCTCACCACAGTGAGCCTCCCTTGACTTTGGGTTAATTTTTTCGCGTTGGTGAATTCGTGTTAATTATACGCGCGAAATTTAAGACACTATCACTCAAGAGTCCAAGTATTTAATTTTTAGATCTATAACGCTCCAGAGCAGAGGCAACTACAATAATGCAACTGATAAATGAATCCTTTGAAGCACAAGCCGCGCTCTCCTCTTCGTGGAATATGCTCCCTGAAGAGAAAAAATTATGCTCGACCGGAATTATCCCTGGCAGCTGGTAGCATATTGGCAGCTATTATGGTATCTTATCGTTCGTGGGAAGGATGATTTTTGTATCTGTCCGTTCTGCAGTCTGGTATCCTAATTTTATTATCATGATCTGATCTACCGTAGTATGTTCGATGCCTAAATTGGAATCACCCCGTACTTCGTAGATGTAGATCTACCCTAAGGATTGCGACAGATTACTTTCAACAAGCATTCAATGTTTATCTAATGTTGATTGCTTTGAACACACGACTTGTGAATATGTGTATGTATTTGAGTCCGTAAATTATCTATCTCTCTTTCCAAAGGCGTCTCGTAAAATATTTTTGAGTGTTCGGTGGAAAATTGAACTTTCTGAAGGTTTTTATTTGTAATTAGTCATTGTACTTTTTCAAATTACCCTCCCCTACTCCACTAATATATTATCTTGAGCTTACTTAACTAATATGTATGTGCACTTAGCGATATTAATTAAATGCTGAGCTTATTATTAGCCGTGTTCAAGAATGTAATGGAGGATATTAACCTCACACTATACCTCTAGAACCTACGGAGGTGAAAAAAATAATATAGATACGCTGCGGAACTGATTAATTCAATATTCCTTCTTTCCGCGCACCATAAATGCTAGACTAGATCAAAACAAGAAGGAAAGGCTAAGACAGACTTCATTGACATTGCAATTTCCTTTCCTCATCTTCCAATTTCTTTACCCAATTCTCTACACTAAACAAAGTATCATAACGTGTGTTTGACACCCTCTGCCACACGCCAATGTGGAGGCTTCCAGGGTAGCAAGTAGGTGTTGATGAACCACACCATTGTCAAAAATCGCCATCGTAATTGTTCGTATTTCGAAACTATCAATTTGTTTATCGAAATAATTGAAAAATATAGGTTATGTAGTCAGGATCTTATGAGCTCTTTGTGTATATCTTGAGTGAGAAAGTTCTGACTGCCATCTTCCACTGTTCTTCGCCTTTATTTCTCTCCATTTCTACTTACGCCCTTCCACTTTGACCACGCCTCTTCAACGAGCTCTCCTTTTTATAGACTTGGATCTATTACTGGTCTTACTCTATTCACTTAGCGGCGCAAATCCATGGTATTTGAGGCTGTATGCTGCCGATTTGTAGCCGTATGTAGCCGAATTCACTTTGCCCGTAATTAATCGCGTGTGTGAACTTCTGCCTATTGTCTTAATATCTTTTTTTATAACGCTGGGAGTTTTCCCATAGTGTAACTCTCCTTTCAAAGGCCAACGCATTGGTTTATCAAATTCGCGAAGTTGTTAGCATCTGAAATTTTAATGTGTAGGTACGCGATCCCATGGTGTCGACCTGTTTATTCATTCAGCACTACGGAAGCAGTTCTCGGATTGATGTCGGTTAGAATAACCAGGCCAATGTCAATTAACGGCAAAACGCGGAACGCTCTTCATTTTTAATAATATCTACCTGGTGCTATTAGCTTCGAACGAGGCTGCGCGCCACATCCTGGCTCCTCCAGGAAACGAAATAATTAAAAGCCGGACGGTGGTAATAGACAGCCTTAGGGTGCGATAAATTCCTCAGTGCGAGGAGCACCAGATAAACCATTCACTTTTATGGTTACCAATTAGCAGTCCGCAAATCCATTACTATATTAAGCTCTTAAGAAAATAAGACGTAACCGCAGCGAACTTTCGATGAAGTCGATACTCTGATGAATTGAATGATAATTACGAATCTTCATATGTGAATGTTTCTTTAATTTTTCCTCATTGTAAGCATCAGCCCTTTAACTAGAAAGCCTCCATGGTCCACAACAATATAAGCTATGTCAAAAAAATTGAATACACATTATTCGAAGTACGTGACGTGAAATAACCGCATGGATGTCAAAATAAATTTAGTATATCTACTTTCGTATTCTTACAGGGGCGATGCTTCTTTTCTAAATATGAAACTCAAAAGATTTTGCGAAATCCACGTGGAAATTTAATTTTAAGGGGTAAACCTTATTCTTCGCCATTGTGACAACAGCCTGTCCCTATACATTTTACCCAATATTTGCTTATTATACCCTGGCAATGTATTGTTCAAGCACCACCCGTTTCCATCACACTTATTCTATTATCCGGGTCTCTCACTTTTTATTCTCTAAGATTAGTCAGATGTTACTTTTTATGTTAGTAATACATAAAACTATGAAAGTTGTATTTTATTCTTTGTTAAATAAATGAATGTATTAATGAAATATCTGGTGCTTTTCCGGCAAATTAGTCGAATTAGAGTCTTGTCGGATTGACAGATTCCATTTCGTCCTGCATTTCGAGGTCCGACACGGCCCTCCTCATAAGGGATGCTGATGCGGATATCTTGATTTGGCCACAACGTATAGAGACTTAATAATGATATAATGTATAATATAAACAAATAAGTGGTTACAGCGAATAAATACTTATCTATTTGATGAAATGTCATCAAAACAGCAGTTTCTTCGAATTCGCAAAACAGCTTACTACTTTTCGAAACTAAATATTATTTTACTGATATATTTATTTACAGCTGTAGTTTCAATGCTTTATATTTCTTTAGCACTTTGGCCGGACTTGAAAATTAATCCCTAAGACCATAACCGTTTCAACCCTGCTGCTCTAGCTATATATATTTCCATCGGAGCATCCCTGTCTTAGTGTACCGATGGCAACAACCAAAGGTGTCAGTAAGATGGAGTAAAATCTCTGGGAATTCGATTTTTTGTCCTGAAAACTAGAATAGGTACCAAATTTATTTGTCGTCCATGCCTCGCATCCAGCAACCAATTTCAAGTAAATACCGGTGTAAAAGCTGCAATAAACTAACAATGCTTTTAATCTCAAAGTGGTTTCATATCGTGTGCGGTAAGTTTCCAAGTATTTGAAAAATAGGCTCCTGGACCATAAAAGCTAGCTTTAAATTGGCAGAAGTGAATTACATTAGGTAGTTTTTGTATGATAGACATAGTATTCATTATGTGTGTCAGAGAAATATTGTTAAACGGTATGGCTTCTGCTCATGCTACGGTAAGAAATTGAAACGGAAATTTGGTTGCATGATAGGACTCAACCGAAAATATCTGTTTCAGATTCGGATAAGCTAAATTGAGTTCGATTTTCAACATTGATTTAAGTGTTCAATTCAATAATGACCTTTAAACTTATTCTCTGTGCTATATTATTCGGTGGTGCTCGTCTTTTTCATCCTTGTCCTTTAATCGCCGGTAGAGGACTACCTTCTAAGTCGTTTGCCGATGTAACACCTGTGTTATTATCTGTTTTTGCTTAATTTATGTTCAAATAATAAAAAGATCGTTATATATAGTATATATTTTATTTAATGACACTTTTCAAGCATTGCTTCTAACTGACCTTAGATTTCATTCCTCTATCAACAACAAGTCCATTATTGCATTTCTATGGGTCACAATATCGTTACTACAGCATCTTCCCCGTTTAAAATAAAAAAATCTCATTTAAAACTAATAGTAATTGAATACAGAAGTAATCAAGATACATAAATAACTAATAATTCAATAATTTTCATTGATTGTAAAACAAGAACGATAAGCAAGTAATAATAAACAATAATCAAGTGAGCAATCACACAAAATCACACCAAAAAATATTTGAAAATAACCCTAATATAGTTTATACCTAATTCACAAATCCAATATGTCAGGAGGTCTTGACACTCTTCCATATCTGGTTTGTACCCTGTTATTTTGTGACTGTAACGTAGTGTTAGACTCATTGGGCTTAGTTATAATGGTTTTGTTAGATAGCATTTGATACCACAATCTTTTACACCATAACCATGATCCCCTTTGATTTTCGGGATCGGGATTCGAACCCGGATCCCTCGATTTCGCGCCCAGTGCTTTAACCAGTTAAGCTACCGAGGCGTCCTTCTCCCCTGTGGAAATGATTTTCGGGCGCTAAATCAAGGCGAATGATTTTTCCTCTGTGGAATATCGCACTTATGTACACTTGCGGGTGACTCCGTAAAGTTAACTACCGTGGCTAGTCCCGGTGTCCTCAAAATTAGTCAAAGAGCGAACACCTCAATGTGTTCTATGTACGGCTTTATCCTCGTGGACTGTGGCACTTAGCGCACGATTTGGGCTGCTAATGGCATCGTATGTCTAGCAGTTCTCACCACCTAGCTCCTATAAAGCCACCAAAAAATTTCCACAGGGGAGAAGGACGCCTCGTTAGCTTAACTGGTTAAAGCACTCGGCGCGAAATCGGGGGATCCGGGTTCAAATCCCGGTCAAGGCGAATGATTTTTCCTCTGTGGAATATCGCACTTCTTCTGATCGGTCCGTTAAAGACTGCGCCATGTGTTACTGTCTGTGTTTTGATGTGAATGCGAATGAACATCTTATGGCTCGTTCTCGGTATCATGTAAGGTTTTTCCGCGACCTATATTTGTGTAAATTTGAGGGCCTCGTGTACAAAAACCTCAAAGATTACAGAATATCTAAAACTATGACTGGATAGCTCGTTTTTTAGACTACTGGAAATGGTTTGTCGAGAGCGGAGTGGGGGTAGGGAGGTGACGTCACAGCGCTGCGCGTGGTGGTCCGAATTTGGGCTTGTGTGGGCACGGCGCGCGCTCAGTTCAGTTATATCTCCGGAACGAGTAGGTGTATTTTAGTGATCGTGGCGTCTACGGAGAGCTGAGAACGTGAGTTAATCGTTAACAACACAAGAAATATGAAATTAACTGTGAAAAGTAGAAAATATTAGGTGCCATCGACCAATTGTTCATAGGTTAGCCATTTGTACTAATGATTTCGATGAATTAATGTTATGAATAGCGTAATATTCTTTTTTCCATTTCAACTTTCTTTCTGACAAACAAAACAAAAGAATCTCCAATAACGAGAGTAAAGTATGTAATTTCGCATTCACGAAACAAAGAACCGATGGGAGTATCAAGAATACTCCCTGTATTTTTTATATTTATGTTCGAGTAACAAATAAATCGTAATATATATATATATATATATATTACGATTTATTTGTTACTCGAACATAAATATAAAAAAATACAGGGAGTATTCTTGATACTCCCATCGGTTCTTTGTTTCGTGAATGCGAAATTATAATAATTATAATAATATATATATATATATATATATATATATATATATATATATATATATATATATATATATATGTATTTTATTTAATGACACTTTACAAGTATTACTTCTTAAAGACCTTAGCATTCATTCCTCTATGAACAACAAGTCCACTATTCTATCTCTATGGATCTCAATATTGTTGCAACAACAACACATTTCCGCTCTTGCTTCTGTCATTTCCATTTAGACTCGAGAGAAGGGGGGTGGGTAAAGAAGGTGGAGGAGGGGATGAAGGGGGTGCCTGAACCCCTTTTTTTCCCGAAACGTCCCCTTTTCCCCCCTACGCATTCTCAATCCTGACAACAGATGCCTTACCCTCCGAGTGACTGGTGGAATTCGCCCTATCTCTCCAGCCTCACTTGGATTCATTCTTATTTCACGAGCCAAGGGCGGGGGTGGGAGAGGATAAAGGGGTGGGTTGGGGTAGTTCACCCATCCCCTCTACCGGTGAGGGGTTGGGTGGAAGAGGAGGTGGAGGGCATGAAGGGTACACATATCGATGAAAAATGGGTCATCGCGGGGGTGAGGAAAAAGAACCCGTTATTTCGTTCACTTGTCTCGCCGCCTGGAGGCACCACCTGCATCCAGAGCGACGTCACATTTTCGAGAAAGGGAGAAATCAAATACTTATCACCTCTTCCTTCTTGGCCGGAATTCTTCCATCAATATTCTTTTTTCCTCTTAGCGGGGGAACTCGATGTTCGTTTTCAGAGCTCTCGAGCCGTTTTCCATATCGACTCAGAATTCCATTTTAATCTCATGCAATCGGAAGGCAGCTATTTCTTTTATAACTTGCTGAAAAAAAGGAAACGTTCGTTAGTAGGTAAATTCTCGTGAACCTGGTTCTAAATGGAAGAAAGCCGAGACACTTTTCCCGCATTCTCTCAATAGTTTCAGAAAATAATTGCCTCATTACATCTCGAACATCAGTCACCAGATGTCTCCTTGTAAGTAAATAAAATACACTCACTGTTTGTGATTTATAGTTCAGTTTATAATGCTTTTCTTCAGTTAGTTTTGTGTTCATGCAAGAATGATTTTTGATTGACTTATATTCGCGGCATGGACTATTTTACGCGTGTGGGTAGTTGCTTGCCTTGAAATGGGTTAAATAAGTTTCAGCGAGATGGTTCCTTGGTCCTAATGGAGACCATATTCGAATTTTATTTTTTAATGTCAGGGTATCTAAGAAGTATGAAGTAAATATTGTAATACTAAAATAAAACTACAGTAATTGTACTTTCCACTTAACTTTTAATGTAAATATTACACTTCACGTATTTCTAAGTTTCTTAGCGCGTCATCATCAGGTCAAACAAGCTAACTTGTGTAATATTTACATTAAAATTTAAGTGGAAGTACAATTACTGCAGTTTTACTTAAGTACTAAAATACTGTTTCACCATACGCCAAAGACTGTCGAATTTAAATATTGTAATATTAATGGTGTAAAAATCTTGTTACATGTGACAAAAATTCTCACTAATTAAATAAATATATCTACCTAAGTCTCTAAATTTATTCAATTTTTCACGCCGTTCGGTGATAACACCACAGCGGATTTTACGATTTTGTTAATATTACTGCGATGAGTAATGGATTAATTTTTTTAAATAGTTGATAAAACATACATACTAAACAACGTTAGTTTTTTGACATATTCTGCGTGGTATAAATTCCAATAAATTGCAGTTTTTCAATATTCTCCCTCTGGAGCGCACAGCCGTAATCTATCTCATGTAAAACAGCTTATATTTCTAGCCAAGTTGCACGAAAAGTAGTTCGGAAAGGGGCTATTATTTTGATATCAAAGGAAAGATGGGAGTATTTTCTTTAATATGACGTCAAATTCATCAAATTCTAGGTTAAATGGTATATCGCTCAAATTACCTTAATTTGTTAGTAAAAATGACGTCTTTACACTTACATGGGTCATTTATAATTGATCTGTAAAATGGAAGCAAAATAGAAACTAAACTTGGTTGTGAGGGAGTGCGTGACGTGGCAACGGAGGTGAGATAGCGTTGAGGGTGAAATAATGAGAGGCAGAAGGGCGAGAAAGGAAAGCCTAATTGAGAGATAAATAAAAGATCATGTAAAGTGATGGTTTGAATGGATATATGTTGTCAAAAGGGGACGAGGTAGGAATAAAATGTCTTTTAGGTGACATGAATGAAGGTAGAAGACATGATTAATAACCTGCAGGGGAAAATGAAATGGGTCAAACCTAGTATTGTGTTGAGGGAAAGAGTGCAGATGACTTACAAAAGGAAAGAATCGTGAGACTTTCCCTGACAGGAGCTTATATAAGCATTCTCAAATTTTTTAAACACATTATAATGACTTCTTTTCTTAAAATATCGTGGCCTGCGAATATTTTGCATTCAATTGCATCATGTAATTACAAATGGAGGGAAATAAGGTGAAATTGTAATTCCAAACACAATGAATTTATTGCAGTGGAAAAATTGATACATATTCTAACGAAACTATAAATCTAGTTTTCTATTTAATCTGAGTTCCGTGTTGACTAAACTACATGGTTTAGGCTTTCATCTTTTGTCATTTGGTTGCGTGACATTGTTTCTTTCTCTGTTAACTTTCAAAATTGAACATTAATTAATGTATTAGGAGATCCTGTGTCCAGGTTTTGAAAAATATTCAAGTAGCTCACAAAAAATCGAGATATTTAACTTTTTTAAACAGAGAACTATTTTTCTGAGATGAATAGCAGACAGCCATGTTATTTATTTTTTTATTTTGAATTTTTTAAATCATCACTTCTAGGGCTTAGCAGTTACGATTGCGTGAGGTAGAAATAATCCGGTGCAATTTATTTATTTAGAGAAACACATGGCTTAGGAAATATACGGACAATTTGCATATTTCTAATGATAAGACACTTTTACTGTCACATATTTTGGTTCACTGAGAAAACCGACGAAATAGTTAGTAAAACGCTAATTTAGTTCTGTCGATCTTTCAAAAAAACATTTCGACATCTACTGGCTACAACTGTAGCCACCTTAAGGGCGTGTGAAACAGTGCTGGGACTGAAACTATAAAAGGAGGAGAATATGAAAAATAGTGGAGGAAAGGGATGAATTTGGAGGTGATTTTTCATAGAATCAGGAAAGATGAATTTGCAGCACAGCTTTTTCCACATGTTGTTTTATTTATTACAACCATGGTTTCGTTACAGAGTAGCATCTTCAGTTCCTGGAGATGTTACTCTGTACCACCTGAAGATTCTACTCTGTAACACTTGAAGATGTTACCTACTCAGTATCACCTTAAGATGTCACTCTGTATCGATGATCGTGATCAATAGAACACTATGTGGAAATAGCTGTATTGAAAAACTTTCCTACTATGAAAGACTTCGTCAAAGTTACGCCCGAGACCTTTTCTTATCATAGAATCAGTGTTACATAATGCTGATTTTTTAGTAAGAAACAAAACATTGCGATCTTGGAGGTAATATGTTTTGACCTACCATAGCTACGAAATTTTCCTCGCAATAGTCAAAACGCGACAGAACAAACGAGAGCTACAAAACTTAATTATTGGGAATTACGATTTTGATGGCGTCATAAAATTTACTTACCTTGAAGTAGTGGTAAATAATGAAAATAAGATTTCTGAGGAGATTAATCAAAGGATAATGCAGAGTTACAAGGCTTATTTTGTAAATTTGTCCCTGCTCAAATCAACCCTTCTATCCAGGAAAACTAAATTGAAAATGTATTAAATATTGATATACCAGTGGTCTGTTACCAGTGTTACACGCAAGTAACATGTGGAACTGAGACATGGGTCCTATCCAAACAAGATGAAGAAGCACTAACTAGATTTAAAAGGAAAATAATAAGGAGAATATATTGCCCAGTTTAAGAAGGAGAAACGTGGAGAATAAGAATTAACTGTGAAATAAATGCAATATTGGAATATAAGGATATAGTTAGGTTCTCCAAGTCATTGTGACTGTCATGGTTGGGTCATGTTGAAAGGATAAAAGAGTACAGAATGCCCAAATTGTCAATTAATAGAAAGATGGAAGGAAGGAGAGGAAGACCACGCAAAAGATGGCTACAAGATGTTGCAGAGGACCTGAAGACAATGGCGATTGTAAGATGGAGAGAGAAAGCAAAAAGGAGAGCCGAACGGGGGCATATAACCGAGGAAGCCAAGGCCCACACCGGTTTGCCGGCTTTAGAGCTTTGGAAGAAGAAGTGAAAGCGACAGGGAGAGACAGGGACATGTATCCACGAGTAACTGATACGCGCGTAGTCGGGGACCACGAAAACATACGTTCCATCGGAAATACTTCGGTCGATTTATTCCCATAACGCAATTCATTCCTTTCTGCGGCATTTAAGTTATGCAAATGTTAGCGGCTGTTTGCTTCTGCTCTGTCTGACAGCTGTAGGCACCATTCTCTTTGACAGGATACGCGTCAAATATCACAGCCGTTTTCCGCCACCGAAGAAATGCGTCAGATGATCTCACCTGGCATTCTCCAACATAAATGTGTGCTCACGTAATACCCGAGGTAAAATGCCAACACATTTTCCAAATTCCATCAACAGCTTCCGAAATGTTGTCAGGTCTGAATATATTCGGAAGTTTTCTGGAGTGATGGAAGGGGCTGTTAAACGTCATCATTAATCATTCAAGCCTAAGTTGGGTTGACTGAAGCCTTTCCTTCTGCCCTCTCTCCTCCGAAGTCCTAAATTTCCTTGGAGATCTTCTATTTCATATCCCTTCTAACTGGCCTTAAATATATCTCCCTCAGTCTTCATCTTGGAACTCCAAAATTTCCTTGCAGATCTTCTATTTCATATCCCTTCTAACTGGCCTTAAATATATCTCCCTCAGTCTTCATCTTGGAACATTACCTTTTATTCTATCGTCTATTTTATTTTATTTTAATTTTTATGGCCTTCATGGGTCCACTTCAGTCATCTTCTGGATCTCTTCTGTTAGCCCAGTATTTCTTCATTCACTCGGATCGTAGCTTCCTTTCTTCATCTGAGATCCCCCTTCCTAGTCTCTGTTTGTTGATCTAGGTTTGTAGTCTGATCTGTTTGTCCTTGAGTTTCACGATAGCATCTGTCATTTCTTTCAAATCTTCTATTGTAATGTGTAATTCACTCATATCTTCCTTAATTCCTGCTATCCATCTTGTACTGGTCTTACTTTTCCATAGTTTTTCTATAATTGTTTTGCTTAGTTCTGTTTTCCGGTGTTCTGATTAAGTGTCCAAAGAATGAGATTCGTTTATTTCTCATCGTGCTAATTACAGGTTCTACTTCTCTGTAGACTGTTTCATTGGAAGCTAATCTCTAGGGCCCGTTTTCTTGGTATTTTTTATTTATGCAACTTCTGACTATACTCCTTTCTAAATTGAGTAGTTTATCTATTGGTATTGTGTTAGTTGCGTTCATGATGGTTTTACTAGCATGTGTTATTTCCGATTTTATAACTGTTTGATAGTGTCTTGATTTTATAAGTAAAGGTTTCTCGGGTTTCACACCGGGTAAGATTATTTAAATGGATCAACGTTTCGATGGTTGACTCAGCCATCGTCATCAGGATAATGAGTCGGTGTGAAACCCGAGAAACCTTCACTTACATAATTCGCCGGGAAAACCTGAAATCCTTTATGTCTTAATTTTGTGGCTATTGAGAGGCATTTTTTGTTTGCTCTTACTTGGTGATATATTGTGCTCTAGTCTCTCGCCCGCCTCTCACGACGTAGACGAAGGGTTGGGCTTTGAGAGGCCTATTCTTTCTTCAATAATGATCCTTGTTTGTGTCTCAAACTGTGGCCCATCGATCTGAACCTTGTCTTCCTGATAATGCTCCATATTCTTTTCTCCTCTTCTTCTCCCATGCGCACTTCCTCATTTTCGATCTTATCCATACATTTGATCACTAGCATTTGTTTCCAGCACTAACAATAAGTTCTAAAGCCTCTCCTCTCTTTATTTCTGCTTTACAATGATCAAATGAAGTGCTAGTGTTGCTGAATCCCAGGGATCAATGCTTTTGCTAAATCGATATAAATCAAAATTCAAATAAGTATTCATCCTGTTGGTTAGAAAGATTGTGCTTGTGACATACCTTGAAGTTAAAACCTTTTGTGAGGCTTTTCTCAAGAATTTGGTAAGTTTAGGAGAAATATACAGGTAGGATTTCTTGATTACCGATCGTACATATATCAGTATTTTCCTAAGCCTGAACTGGAAGATTGGTCAAACATGAACAAATAAATTCCACCAGTTAGATGTCAAAATGCGGGATGGTTAATGTTATTTTCGTTTCTTCGACTTGTTTAAAATTGACTCAATTGTAACTCTCTCGGGTTAGCCAGAGAACGCAGAGGGAACGCGAGGAAGGGGATTAAGGAATAAGTCACATTCCCTTGTCCTTTTTCATAACTTCACTTTATTAGCGTTAATGTGCAACTCCTTTTGCCATCCCGCACGTCGTCCCCAAGCCAACTGCGTGCGTTCTTTTTCCACCAACGCCTCTGCTAGCTTGCAGTTCCCAGCTCGTCCTCACCGGATGCAGGGGGTGAGAGGCGGTGATGCAGAGGCGTTAGGTATCTGCTTGCTATCTGCAAGAGCTATCAAGTGTGGGAAAGTGAGATTATAGAAAAACTATGGAAAAGTAAGACCAGTACAAGATGGATAGCAGGAATTAAGGAAGATATGAGTGAATTACACATTACAATAGAAGATTTGAAAGAAATGACAGATGCTATCGTGAAACTCAAGGACAAACAGATCAGACTACAAACCTAGATCAACAAACAGAGACTAGGAAGGGGGATCTCAGATGAAGAAAGGAAGCTACGATCCGAGTGAATGAAGAAATACTGGGCTAACAGAAGAGATCCAGAAGATGACTGAAGTGGACCCATGAAGGCCATAAAAATTAAAATAAAATAAAATAGACGATATAATAAAAGGTAATGTTCCAAGATGAAGACTGAGGGAGATATATTTAAGGCCAGTTAGAAGGGATATGAAATAGAAGATCTGCAAGGAAATTTAGGAGTTCCAAGATGAAGACTGAGGGAGATATATTTAAGGCCAGTTAGAAGGGATATGAAATAGAAGATCTCCAAGGAAATTTAGGAGTTCGGAGGAGAGAGGGCAGAAGGAAAGGCTTCAGTATCAGCTTGGTATCTGCAAGAGCTATCAAGTGTGGGAATTCAAGTCAGCGCGACTCTTACACAATGAAAATTTACTGATTCGGGCCAGAGGAATCTTCCATACTGAGGACTTAGTATCAATGCGGCTAAAAGAAATTTTAATGATTATTTTGTCAGGGTGAAAGTCGCCGCAGTACAGCCACATGCAGATAAAACTATCGTGGTAGAATTTATGTTTGCTCAACTGTAAGCGTATCCCCAGAGAGAAACGAATCTCAATATTTCATCAATCCATTTGGGAAGTAATGTCCACTTTGTTTGTCACTGGACTGAGTAGTGGTTGTACCGGCAACTTTATGGCATAGTGCATACATATGGTTATTGAGTAAAATAGCTTATATTGGAATATAATTTTTGGAGTATTGGCCTTTCTCTTTTAAATAATCAACGCTCACAATGACATTACCAACGTTTCGTCATTTTTATTGACACCTTCAGGGCTAAAAGTTTTCAAAATATTTAACAATTAAACAAAACCAGGAAATAAAAATTAAAATGCAATAACAATTTAATAATTTTGAATGCCTTCGTCCTAAACACCGTGAGTCATCAACAGAATGATGTAGAGTGAACCAGGATGACATACATTATGAAAAATTCTTTTGCTTGGTAACATAAAACATATTGTTTATAAAACAGTAACCATGGATTATATAAGTGACTGATGTAGTAAGGTCTTTTTACATTTTTTTAAATAAAAAAATAAAAAATAGATGGAAAAATAGAAAAGGTTTACAAAAGCCTGATGAAAAAAAAATTGAAAATTAATACTCGATCAGTTTTTAACCATGTTTTATCTCTATTCGCCTAAATTCTTGATCAGATTATATTATTAATGAGCTATAAAGTGTACTTAAATTACATTTGCCATTTCTCTTATTGCAGCAATTCTGGTATCTGGAAATTGCACCCATTTCTATAAAAAGTCTTTTCTTTAAATCAGGCTCCGATTCAACAATTTAGGCTTCTTAGAAGTTGAATGGATGATTGCAAGAAAGGGCATGGTCGGCTAATGTACATGTGTTCATGAATGTTTTTACGGAATATTAGTGCTGATTTAGCCTATCTTTGAAATAGTGTGTTGTTTGACCAATATAAAACCCTGTTGCAATCTTTACATGGAACAGAATAAACAATATTGCTCCTGATTTCAGGAGATGGACTATATTTGAGTCGAGAAACCAATAGTTTTTGCACCTTCTATAATAAGGTTAATTTAATAATCGTTCTATGTCAACTCGGTTACTTGATGTATGTTTTTACGCTTTGAACAGCAAATGGAAATGACTTTTTAAAAGTATTATAAACGTCCTATTCGTTGTTTTCTATCCCGTATTAAATTCCAGTGGACGTCCTTCGCTAGTTGTGTGTGTTCACATAAATAAACATATAAGGTTTCCTCCACTTCCCACATTAATCGGAACAATTTCCTCTCCCTATGTGTTCTTAACGTTTCCTTATTAGCGTTTCATGTCCAACACTCAACTCCGGAAACCTCTTCTACCATTCCAACGCGACGTCAAGAACCTTAAACACTCTATTTTCTGTTGTTTCCGATATTAAAACTCGTGGATTTTATTTTAAAAAGATCCCCTTGATCTTTTTTCCTCAGAACGTTTTCTCCCGCACGGCGCAAACCAAAAGATTTACATCATTCCATCGCTTCTTCTAGTGCCGACTTTCGATGGAGTTATTTTCCTTGAAGACACCGCTATTCAACTCTGAGCTCTGCTCCGCATTCATGTTGACTCCTGAGGAAAAAATCCTTTATGAGCTGACAGTAATGTTATTGCATAACAGAAGGAAGCATCACTTATTTGAGTTTTTACGACGAGAGTAAAGCCCGCTTATGCCGGTCACAAAATATGAGTGCTGCTCTCCGTTATAAGATTTTATGCTCTGCCACCGTTCCACGCAATCTGGAGCGTTTACCTCCACGACGTATACTCCTGCCCTCTGTGTGGAGACGGCGGCGTCATGAAGGTAGAACGTAAATAGAAGTGATGCTCTCGATATGCGGGCTTGGGAAAATGGTGGAAGATTCGGCGATCACAAAGTTTCATCGGCTCTGCATTCATGCCGTCAGTATTCGGAGTTTAGCTCCTGATCCAAATAAAAATTCCTAATACTTGAATGTATTAAAAATGTAAATATTCCGTGTCACGTCAGTTCAAGCGTGTGAAAAAAATAAATTCGAATTTTTTTATCCTAATACTTGCTAATCCATTTATTAGCTCAACAATAAATATTACTTAATCCCAATAAGAGGAGCTTTTCCAAGTTTTTTAAAGTTTGTAAATGGTTTGTGCTACTTCAAAGAAGACTGGTTTTTCATTTAGGAGAATGGGAGACACATGGTGCCACGATTCTTCCTTTTTCATGATTCATATTACTTTCATTTGCTCTTTCCGTTGTCGTTGGTAAAAATAAGGATGGAGAAATGTGATGACTGTTCAAGTGCTGGAAGATTTCATAGATACTCATACTTTCCTCCTTTCTAAAGCTAGGGAGACGAAGATTTTCATGGGTAACATATCATTTTGCTTCAATAATAATTATGTAAATCATTTAAACACAACTATGTGCATTGGTTGCAAGTATCACCGTGTATTTGTGTGTTCCGTCAAAGTATTTTAAAATGATCCTCCTTTATTATCAATCCTTCCGTGGCTAATGCCTTTCAGATGATGACAAAAATTGCAACTCAAATCAAGAAAAATATTTAGAGTGATACCCTTTGATGCATCTTCGCTTGAAAAGCTAATCGATTTTAAAATATATTTTAACTAGCCGTTAGGTGTAGATACCTTGAATTGTCTGTCATACCGCACATTTTAATATCCTAAAAATTTAAAAATGTCTTAAGCTGAATAATTTCCTAATGCACTTTGTAATTGATACGACCGGTGTTATATTACTATTGTCATATGTTTCGTTAATTTACATCTTTTAAGTGGATATTTTTTTGCTTCTAATCATTTTGTTGGATCATAGAACTATAGCAATGCTTGGTGCCAAAGGGAAATTATTTTTTATTCTATCATCAATTTTTTTTAAATTCATGGGCGTCGCCGTAACATTAAAAATTCATAATTTAAAAATTATAAAAATGCCGAGATCTATTAAGGAAATGAGATGTGGAACGCACAAGAGCTAGTGCAACGAAGTGTATAATACTTCGTACAAGTTTGAAGCTCTATGGACTTGAAATTGCCAAGTCAAAACTTAAGTTAAAAATTATACCTAGAGAGTGTTTATCACGGTGACCATGCGAAACAAGGCAATTGATAAATTACACTCATACGTTTGTGTCCCTTGAAAAGTACTAACTTCAATCATTAGGTTTTCAACATACTGTAAACTAAATTTAGATATTAAATATGCACATTAGTTGATAAATAAAATGATGAAATAAAGAATTTATTCGGCATTATCAGATAGAAGACACCTCTTTCCATTAGAAGGTAGAATATTAAATAAGATTACTTTCAAACTGTTTTGCAGATGAGCCCTTTAAATGTACCTCTCCATAAATTCACGGTCTGGTCCGACTGGTTCAATCGACTGGTTCAATATGAGTTCAATTTCTGAAAAAATAGGGGATAGAGAATTTTTGTTCCTTCTCACTGTTCCCATAGACGACGGAGCATGACGCTGAAATGCAAAACACAAACATGTCATGTCTTCCTTAATCCTGGTTCATACTTTTTACATATTTCTCCATTCCTTTAGCCTCCCTTCTCTCTTTTCTTGACCCATGGGGTCGTATTGGATGTTATCCTCGTATGCCTTGGGGTTCCTCCTTTTTTTCTTCGTTGAGGTAATATATATTTATGGCCAAATTCTTCTGACCTTGTTAAAATATGTAAAAAGAGGGTGCCCGTTTTAATCTAACGAGAGAAGAAAATAATTCAAAATATAAAAATAGATTTTTTTTAATAAGACCCCCAAAATTCAGTTACTAACTAGAATTTATGAACAACTCATGTAGAGTATGGGTTAAAATATACTTCAGCTAAATTTTCACCGTATATTTCTTGTGTGTAGTTAAACAAAGCCATGTATTCCTCGGGCAAAAGTTCCTAATGGTGCAGTTTCCTAGAAGGTAAACAATTTTAATGCTGAAAAAGAGAAAATCATGGATAATTTTGACCCATAAATTAAATTTTTAGGCAAAAGCGATACTTGCACGAAAATTTAATGTAAGAATTCATAACTTCAGCAATTTCAGTCATCCGATATTTAAAACTTCAACCATGTACATCTGGAGTGTAAATGATTTAAAATGGCAAAAAATGAAACTACTTCACCGAGTCCACTTCTTTTTTTATGGGATATAAGTTTACTAATACTGGGTTAAAACTAAAACCAACCTTTGAATCGCTGTCCAAGGAATTTTCCGGTCAGTTTTGTGTCACCACCTAAATTCCTACCAAGTTTAAACCTCCTAGCTCGGCTGGTAGTCCCTTGAACAGGCGTGATGGATGGATATCAGTATAAATATGTATGTATACTTCAAAAAACTCGGACGTTTCAACGGGCAAGTCGTCATCGCCATCTTGGTTTGTCAATTTCTGGATTAAGTCTTTCTGCGCCAACTGATAGCCTGCCTCGTGCTTCCTTGTGCTCTGTATTTTCGTGCTGCTTGCTGTTGAGCTACTTACGGTCACGTAGCCCTCGTTGTATTACTCAGAATTTCTTCAGAATTATCGGACTAATTTGTGGTTGTTTTGCGCATAGTTATTTAATTAAAACCACTTGACTTTTTTGTGAACGTTCCATTTTATTTGGCTGTTATTTTATTAAACGTCAGTGGAGGAATATTAGTTAATTTGGAAACAGAAAATTATTCTTCTTGAGCTTGAGTTTTCTTTTGAATTGGGCAAAATGTTCAACGTAATCATGGGGATTTCCAGTTATTTTGCGCTAGAAACGGTGTCTGGGAATAACTTTGCTGGGACAACCATTAAAAAGAGAAAAGAAGGCTTTGCATTTGCAAGAGAAAGTGTTTTATAGTATACTAGCTGTGCCCGGCATGCGTTGCAATGCCTCTTTATCTTTCTAAGTAGGCACAAATATACAGAGCAGGCACATTTACATGTAAAATATAAATGAAAGACAATGATTGTTTGTGTATTCAATTAAAGTTGAAAGAAAGAATTCAAGTACTTTGGGATATACAATATGCTTGCTCTTACCGCCCTCTGCAAAAACAAATAAATAGTGACTTATAATCGACCATGTGAAAAGCAAGGATTTTCAAAATTTAAGCCACAAACTTGAAGCGATTTGCGTTGTTTGAGAAGGCAAGGCGAACGGGTAGCTGTAGTCGTTTGACTACAACTATCAAATTAGCCACTGAACCTGGCCTTCAAATGCTGCAGGAGTGAATAACCATTCATGAAATCGCTATTAAATGTATATTCACGCCTGGTTGCCAAGGAAATTTCTATTGTTCAAAACGGAGAAAAATTATTTAATTTTAGAGATAAAAACACAATACTTGGACAAAAACGATGCATATTAGAACATTAAATGTAAGAATTAAATACTGCATTCTTTTATGCATTATATGATAAAACATTTCATCCAATATCTTGAGTGCAAGTAATTTAAAAAAGCAAATAAAGAAACATCTGCACCGAATTCAATTTTCTAAAGGGATTAAATGTTAACAATAAATTTGGGGGATTAAATAACCCCTAAATTGGCGATTTTTATAAATCATAAACCTTTGTATACTCAAATGCAACGTTGTGTCAAAATGTCAAGTAAATCGACCGACGACTTTTCGAGTTTTACCTGCACAAACATACGCAGGCTGATTTTATATGTATAAAGATGTTCGAGGTTTTATAGGAAGTATCACTAAAACGTTATCGTTGATACTAAGGCAAATGTCGATGTATTGATCAAAGTAGGCGTGGTCTATCCTTCCCAAGCACCCCTATTCCATCCACGCTTCCGCTCCATGCTCGGGACCTGTAGCGCCCACTCCAGAATATTCCACCCTCCTTCCTCCAGCTTATGCCTTTCCCTTCCCACTCACGTGCGCCCTGCTGGAATCTGAATAGAATGCGGATTCGTCTTTTGTAATTTTACATCCTCTTAAAAGTGTTGAGTAGACTCGAATTCTGGTCATGAAGCAAATTAGACTGCAACAGCTAATGCATCTTAGGAATGCATCTTACGTTGAGTCACTTCTTCTGTATGCGTTTTAATTAGAGATTCATAAATATGAGAGGAATACGAAAGACCGCACATGGCTAAGCATTTGGTGAATTGATACCAGGATTAATCATATTTAATATTATACCTATCTCAAACATATAACTTATATTTCAATTTATTCAGAATTACGAAATAAGAATTTATACTTTTAACTACTGAATCAGGTACAGGTGCTACTTGAGGCTTCGTTAATTCGAAAAACAAAATCCTCTTAAAAGTGCTGAGTAGATTCGAATTCTGATCATGGAGCAAATTAGAATGAAACAGCTAATGCATCTTAGGGATGCATCTTGCGTTGGGTCACTTCTTATATTTGCGTTTTAATGAGAGATTCATAAATATAAGAGGAATACGAAAGAACACACATAGCAACGCATGTTGGTGAATTGATTCCAGAGTTAGTCATAGTTTATAATATGCCCATCTCAAGCGTCTTACTGATATTTCAATTTATTCAGAATTATGAAGTAAGAGTTTTACCTATAACTACTAAACCTTTTAAGAAAAATATCATTGCTACTCCTGCGTACAGGTGCTACTTTATACTTCGTTAATTGGGAAGAAAAAACTTGTATCCATGCCATTAGACTTATAGCAAACAACTTTTTAAAAATACACACCCATTTTTTAATGATCCGATTACATAAGCATCACGTTGTGCAAATTATATTTAAAACTTTATAATTGCAATAAGTATAAATTTATCCGTAACTATGAAATCAGAAGAGGTGTGCAGATTAAATATCTCAAGTCGCCGAAACTTAACCAACCCCAATCAAGGGCTGCATGAGCCGGGCCAAGTGTGAAAAACTTCTTTTTACGAGGTTTTTTTAGAAGGGCCGGGACTTGGTAATGTCATTTTCGATTTTTTTATCGGAGAGGATACTGAGTAGACGGGAATGGCACTGCCGGAAGAGTTGAAATAAAGTACAACATAATAGTAATATCTAGTAATGGTTACATATCCTTTCCAATTCATATTTTACATTGATATGATTTTTTTATATTATCTGTGTAAATTTTCATACTGGCCTTATCAGTTGCGTTGAATACTTTCAACTTGACTCACACTATTCAGATTTAAGTACCTTCAGTTACATTCTCAAGTCTTGTTTTTAAGTTTAATGTGAACCCACATAAACTAAGTTGGGAGAGAAAACATGATATAAATATCTTTTACGCAAAAAAGGACAAACAGTTTGGTCATGAGCTGCTAGTATGCAAAATACAGGATATTAACATAATATTAGGTAAAAGTTAATTCAAAATCCAATGCCGAAAGCGTCTCCGCTTTGGTTTGAAATGAGAACTGGGTGCTTTGAGAAGCCCCTGGTGTAATGGTCGGAAGCTCCGATGATGAATCTATGGAGGAGATGTCTCCATCCATGGAAAACTACGGCTGCGACGTTTTTGCAAGCGAAATATAACTAGATATTCCCAACGGAAAAAAGACTTTGAGCAAAACTATTTGAAACACTTTAAAAAGAGTTCTCCCCGGTGGAGGATCTTACGAACCACGGTGAAACAAAATAAAGGGAAGGGTGGGATGCTCTCAGGAATTGGAAGATAAGATGGCGAAGGTGTTTGGGAGGGGGAATGGGGGGGGGTTTGGGAGTGGGAGGGGGGAAAATTGGGGGGGTTTGAATACTGATGGGTGGAGAGAAGAGGGAGCTTCGGATACATCTCCTTGTCCCGCGGAAAAGCTTTTTACGGAATCCGTTTTTACGATGGGTCGTGAAGGGGAATGCTGGGTGGAAAGGCAGGTACGTAGCAGAAGGGGGAGTGGGCGAGGTGGAGTAAAAAGTCTATGAGACAAGGGGTACTTTGGGGGGGAGGGTGGGGTTGGGAGCTTCAAGTGTCTCCACGCAGCTCACAGGAGACTATGAGCTGACGGCGTTCACTTTGCTCCGGCAGACGGTGGAGGTTTCAGGCATTGCACTGAAAGCATTTGAATTAAGACTTTATAATTGTCGCGACGGAACAAGCTGTTCAATTGCATGCTGAGTAATTGAATAGGATGAAATAACCAGTAGGCAGTACGTTACTTCATTGAAGAACTTTTTTTGACAGATTTATTAGACATTCCATTTCGATAGTTATGCAGGGATTATTACAATATGCATCACATGACACACAATAAAAAATATAATGTTATAATATTCATAAGTTTTCAATGTTTTTTCCTACAATAAGTAGAAGATAAAGTCAAGCCTATGGCTTGTCTGCAGGTGCTCTTTTTTATAGTGTCTGCTAATCAAGTGATTGCCAATTAAGTATTCATACGAAAATCAAAGCAGATTAAAAATAATATAATGTCATAGATACTGTTATATTAGTCAAAAACAGATTTTAATAAAATATTGAAGAAAACAGATTTAAAACCTTAAATTTAGAAATAAAAACGTAAAGAGACACAAAAATCAATTAGAACATTTTTATAAAATCATAATTTCCTTAGTATAAGTTCCAAAAGGTGTTTTTTAATAACAAATGCGCAACATTGATCAGTCAGAAAACATATCTTAAAAATGTAAAAGAAATCAGGATTTTAACCTCGATGTAATAGAAAAGGATAAATATACATAAAAACACGATTATAAAATTACTATCAATTCATAAATATCTTAGAACAATTAATAATATTTTTTTAAACAAATGTACAACATTGATATTGTTAAAATGGCAGTATATCATATTATGCCTAACACAAGTCAAATGCTAACTTGTAATTATTTTTATAAAATGTTGGAAGTGTGCTGCGCTAAGTTCTACGAAGAGTGACCAGCTATCATTAATTTCCAATTTTGATAATTAAATTACTGGATCACTTTTTTTATCAATTAAATTACCGGATTAAATGCTTTAATATCAATGAGGACTTGCAAACTGGATTATTATTTAACCTCAACTTTATATCAATTAATCTTCCCTGGAATCCATTTCATTGGTACATTTATGGGGGCAACATCCTGGGAATGTATTTTTTTGTGATTCCTCAATCCTTGCTTATCTAGACTTTTGAATATTCCCTCTTCCTAGATATCTAAAGCGATAAAATATATATACTATTTAACATTTTCACTTAAGAAGCTTCAGGGAAGTCTTTATGCTTCGTCTTCGTCACAGTCCCCGATAAGTGCACAATTTCTTCTTGAGGGTACAAATATGATGCTGTTTAGAGATGGGAAGAGAAGACTCGCCAAGTAATGAAAAATATGAAGTAGTCTCTAACCGCGATATTTTTACTCCTTGGAATTAAAATTACTATTTTAAACATACGCTTATAAATCGCTCGAAGTCGATGCCATGATTTGTCGAGGAAAGCTGTCCTTCGAATGTTCCAAGTGATCCTTCAAGTGGAAACTGATTCGTCTTCTAGTTTTGATCGCAAAGCTCGCTCGCTCACTCGCTTATTCGTCAATTTCCCTCACCACAAGAGAGCAGGCGCGTGTTTCGACCTTTGACCCGACTTATGCGTACTATCCTGTGACACGCTTCAGGGGTGTGTGGCAGGGAACGCTAGGTTAAGGTAGATTGAAGGCATGAAGCGCTATCGGGAGAAGGGAGTAGATTTTCTCGCCGATAGCGCTCGTAAAAACACTAACTCTTTCCAAGCTCAAGTGAGATAAATGAGGAAAACGAACGAAACACAAGTATTATCAGTCAATAACTTAACTATCAATATATTTCAAAAATCACAAATAGAACCAACCCAGTTACAAACAATTTACCCATAGGTCGAGTGCCAGGCGACCGTAATGAGAGTTTCCAGGCGGAAAATAATTTAAATATAGTTACAAGTACGAGAGGTTGAGCTTCTCTCTTAAGTACAAAAATGACTAAGTCAGCAGGCTCACACAACGGTGTTACCCGGTCGCCGTCTCGGAAGCAATAGAGGGCGAGCTCAGCCATGAGTCAGCTGAGGAGGGGGTCTGTCGACAAGGACGAAGGTGGAATGGGTAAGGTCAGGAGATTGGCGATTGGTAGCCTTGGAGGGGAGGAAATAATGGGATGGGTGATAGATAGGGTGGCAGTTTTTAATTGGAGCGCCAGGAACTGTTTTCTGGCTTCGGCCGCAGAATACAGGATCACAGCCATTGTGCCTTGGTCAGGATGACCGCATTTTTGGAATCCTTCCTCACTTTAGGGGCTATATAAACAATGCAGGACCTGGTGAGGGAACGGTGCGGCGGACGGTGTGGCAGAAGTCGTGGCAGAAGTCACTGGCAGTAGTCGCTGCATTTTGTAGTCGTAGGCATTTTGGCCGTCGTTGCCCGAGGCGTGCCCCGTCATGCGCGCTAAGTCCTTCGGCTAAGTCCGGAGGATAAACAGTCCGCAGAGGGGAAACTGTCCAAAGAGGGGAATTGGCCAAAAAAAGGGGGGGAAAATGCCACAGGCAATATCACTTCTCCTAAAATTTGATGAAATTAACCTCATTTTAAAGAAGAAACTCATATTTCCAATGATATCAAAATATTAACCCATTGCCGAACTAATTTTCAAGCAATTTGTCTAAATATATAAGCATTTTTACCTGGGATAGATCACGATTGTGAGAATAGAGGGAGAGTATTTAAAAAATTTGTAACTTCTAACGCCCAGAATTCGTCATAAAACTAACGGTGTGTAGTTTGTATGTTTTCTCGAATATTTATAAAAATTAATTAATTATTCACCGAAATAATGTTTACAGAATCGCAGAAAAAAAATCTGTTTTGAAGGCGTTTTCATTGTACGGAGTTAAAAAAAATGAGTCATGGTAGAGACTTGTGTGGTTATATTTATTAAATTACTGAGAATTTTTGTCATATTAAACTATATTTTGCGCAATTAATATCACAGTATTTACTTCGTACTTCATACATGCGCTGAAATTTAAAAATAAATTTTGAATACGGTATCCATTATGACTAGGGAAATATCTCGCTCAAAGTACCATAAGAAGTCATTAAACGGGGAGGGAATGGGGAAACGGAATTAAAAGTCGGGGAGAGTGAAAACGTGTTGCTCTGTTCTTGCTACAGTCATTAATGGAGCGTGCAGAGAAGGATTTTAGTATCTATTAGTTTGGCAGTGTATCTATCTTATTTGTTCGTTTCTATCATTTGTATGGATATCACCTCCCCGTTTTCCTGAATCTCGCCTCCTCTGAAATTTTAAAATAATCTTATCCTATCGTGAAGTCTCCGAGTCTCTAGTGGCTCCCAATCAAATCCATCCATCACCTGTGTCAAACTCTTTGTTCACCCGGAGCCGATTTTAACGAACCCGGTGGCTTCCTTTGTATTTTATTTCGTGAGTTAAATCTTCTTCTACAGTGTCCTGCATGTATTCATACGTACGTATTCGAGGTTCGGAGTTAGTGTAGTTTCTTTCGAAACACAGTATGCTTAAAAATACTGTTAATGCTGAGCATCACTTATATGTTAATGTATTCCTATTATAACTGGTTTCATATGTCAGTACCCCTCTGTTTTTATGTTATTTTTTTAACCCTCTGTGAAAGCAAGGGCCTTGAGATAAATGATTATATGTACTCAATTTATGGTGTTTTGAAGGAACGGATTAAAATGCAGTTAAAATTTGTGAACCAATGAAAAGTTACCCCAATATGCATTTAGGTTGATATCTGCAATCAGTCTTGTCATTTTCTGTGGCAATTTTGTCTTGAAAGAAATTCAATCTGTCTTGCATATTTCTTTATCTTTTCTGTGCATTATTCATTGCACGTCCCTCTTTTTCATTTTCCTTTCGACTTCATCGCGTCAAAATTTCATCTATGTCTAGCATTTTAAGGAAATTAGTTTCCCTTGAACACATCCCTTTTCAACTGATGTTTTATGACACAGCTGCTTTTCCATTAATCACGACGCATTCTAATCAAGGAGTTAGAGAAAGTGAGAGAACGTGTCGTCATGGGAAGAGTTCATAAATTAAATTGGCACCACGTGACGGCGAACTCATTGTTGTTATTGACTGAAGCACTCATCACTCTTTAGCAGGAAAACTCTACGTCCGTGGCTTAAGGTAGTTTGAGCGAGATATTTCCCTAGTCATAATGAAGACCATATTTGAACTTTATTTTTTAATTTAATCATATGTTAAATGTGTGAAGTAAATATTGTAATATTAATGGTGGAAAAATATGACAAAAAATATCAGTAATTAAATAAATATATCTACATAAGTCTCAAACTTGACTCGTTTTTCAATGCCGTACGGCTAAAAAGCCTTCAAAAGAGCAGGATATTTTGCGATTATGTAAAAATTACTTCGGTGAGTCTTTGATTAATTTGTATAAATAGTCGAAAAAACATACAAACTAAAAATCTTTAGTTTTTTTTCGAAATCTAGGTGTTATCAATTCTTCTTTTTTCTATACCTTCCTTCTGGAGCGCACAGCCGTAATATATCCGGATGCAAACTGCTTACTTGGTTGTAACTGGTTACTTGGTCACCTGATCTCACTCCATGCGAGTTTTTGTGGGGATATGTCACGGGTCAAGTCTTTGTGCTGTCATTGCCTACTAACAGCGAGGAATTGGAAGCACGCATAACATTGGCTGTGAAGACAGTAACTGCTGACATGCTTCACAGAGCGTGAGAGGAATATGAATATCGACTTGATATTTTTCGGGGTACTCAAGGAGGATATATTGAGCAATTTTAATGTTATTTTTTTCAACAAAACTAGAGAATGTACCGGTAATTTTAAGAGGTCGCGCAGGTCTGTAGCTCGTACCATTTGAAAAATACAGATCTTTGAAACCGACGCATTCTTTTGTAATCACCCTGTATTTTAATATCATCGGAAAGATGGGAGTTTTGTCTTTATAATGAGGTCAAATTCTTCACATTCTAGGTGAAGTGATTTTTTGCTCTAACTACCGTAAGTATTGCTTTCAGTCTACGTAAACACTATTTTTTATTGAGACGCCAGATGGTTAATGAATGCATTCATTCAAATAAATTAGCTGTTTAAATTCTTCTCCTGATATTCCTGTGTTATTATTTTTACACAAATGTCAGAAAACAATCTGTATTTTTCATAAATTGAAGCAATGTCATTGAAGCATGGAGTTTTTTAAAAGATTTTTTGTAAAAATTCAACATTAGATGATATTTTTAAAGCATTTCAGAAGAGATAACGTTCTTGAATTTTCTGACGCGTTGAGAGCTTGCGTCTTCTAGTCATTAACAAATCGTAAGTCTCAGTTTCCCGAGAAACGGACGTCAAGTGCTCACCGCTTGTTTCACATTTACCTTGCCTAAAAATAAAATTGGCAGGTGTCGCATCTCTTTAACCCAAGCATAAAAACTTCATCCAGCTTTTTAAACAAGGCAACTTCACTTCCCTACGCAGCCTCACCCAATCTTATCTCGCGCACAAGATCCCTCTTGTTCATAGTTCTTGAGATCTGTCCCCTGTGCCGTCTCTTTAGCTCTTTCCGCCTGAGTTCAAGACAATGACGAAAGCGTGCCTGCGGTTCCTGTGTGCGAGGGGGTGCGTCGTAAAGATGCCAGGCAGAATGAGAACGGGGAGTGGAGGAATGTGTTTAATAAAGTTCTGCGTCTTGTTTCACGAGCATAACGCACCACGTGCAATAATTCAAGTTATAAATTACGACGTGGAGAATCCACATGGCATGGCGCTGTAATTGACATTCTGCTGAAAATGAAATTATGGAAAGGAGTCCAGTTATCGCATACGAATGACCCTCTAGTTAGAGAATGTGGAGAAAAAAGGTACATACATTTTATTGGTCACTACCTCACTGTTTTATTACTGAGGTTCCACCGCTACTGTGTGAGTCAAAACAAATACTAAATTCCATATTTTTTATATTTTGTCCAAAAAACCCTGCTTTCGCTGATGAAATGCGTTACCTATGGAAAACCAAAAGTAAAGTAGAAAAAATGCAGATTATTCCACGAATGTATTTTAAATGAGCGCCATTTCCTACGAATTACCGCATTTTGACTTCAATTACGGCAGTAATTCCCTAATAACTAAAAGAATAAGGTGGTAAGATGCCAATATTTTATTTTTATTCAATTTATCTGGATTATTTCCTTCTTATAAATAGTTTTCCGCAAAAATAGCATTTATATTTGATGTAAAAATACTAGTTTTCCCCGTGTTTCTCTCATTCCCCCATTGAACACCATGTAATTTCAAGTTCAATTATAGAATAAAAAAATAGCGTGGAAAGATATTATTTTTTTGTTCATATCAGATAGCGGAAAACGTTTTTTACAAGTAGACAGAATATGAAAAAATTAAATTTAAGTCATGTTACGGTGAAACCACCGTAAAATATTGAAGTATTTTAAAATGTCATGTTAAATAAAGTTTTGTTTGAAAAAATTATTTATCTTTTGCCACTGTGGTTTAATTAAATGTCGTTGAATGAAAATGAAATTTTCATTTGCTCTTACATAGACATCATTCGGAGCATGATGGTTAAATGCTCGCTGAATAAAGGTAGTGCTTGAACCATGCTTGAAGCCATATTATATATTTAAACCATACTTAAATACCATAACTACCATGCTTGAAGCCATAATTAAACCATACTTGAAGAAATATATTGAAATTCTCGGAGGCTTTTGAATTTCTTGATGCTTAATTTACTTCTGCATTCTGCTAAAAAGGAAATGGCGATGTAATTCATAGAAAAACATTCCAAAATCTAGCCTGATTTTGTTACTATCGCCACTTTTCTCAGTGGCACAAAACGTAATTCCTTGTCGATATGCCCACAGCTTTTTGCAGCTATTTTTTATTCTACATATTTTGCTCTCAATTATTAGATTAGTGGATAATAATCCACAGGAGGACGCGTGCGCTGTACCAGTGATAAATACGTAACTGCATCATGAGTTTCGAAAAGAGCTCATCTCGTGTTTTGTTATTTTTCAGGACCTTGATGGAAATTTCCCACTAAGAGTTCCCTAGTTAACATAGGGAAATGCAAGATAAAAATTGAAAATTCCTTAGAAAAAATTTCTTTTCCAAGGAAAGGTCATAAAAACTCTAGGGAATTTTTCCCTAGAACTATTTTCCTAAAAAATTACAGACTTCGGTCAGAAATTTCCCTACATTAAAATGCTTCTCCTGGGAAAACCTCTTGTTTTCTAAGGCAATGCACTTTAATCTCTTGGGAATATTTTTCCGAGAAGCATATTTTCTTGAGAAAACGGAGCTACATTTTCTAGGGAATTTAGCGACAGGGGAGGCAAGAAAAACTAAATTTATGTTAAATAATTTTGAAGTAAGAGCTCCTGCTGAAATCTGCATGAAAAGTAAAAATGAGCTATTCTCGCTCATAAAACACGTCTATACGAAAACATGAAAAAAGTTACAATGTCCATTTTCAAAAATTTACGATATGAGACCTTTTCGAAATTCAATTAGATTCAAATCATCTACACCTTATTCAGGTGGTATCCGCGAAGATTGTATTCAATTCACGTCACCAATCGTCATTTATATAAGAAATATTTTAACTGTAATGTGAAATACAGCAACATATATTAACACTAAGACTTATTTCCTACGCTGAAGTTGCCCTGTTTGAATATACACTAGTATTTGGAGATTAAATTTCTCGCTTTTTTCCTCTTAACGATTCCATTTTCTCTTTTCCTTTCCCATAAGCAAAGTGTTTATTTTTCATCCACACTCTAGGAAATTAAATATATATTCCCAATGGCTTTTTAATGGGTTTTTCGTAACTTTCCTTTTGTTCTCCATGACTTTGAAATCGGAGCCATAAAAATAATGACTCGCTAACCAAACTCCTTCTATTTCACTTCTGTTTTTACTGTTGCAATTACGAGTTTGTTTCCCGTTTTTCAATTAAATAAAGTTGCCGGCGAAGTAACTGCTATTACAAAGGCACTGAGACTATCGTTAAACCTATGTCCAAGCAAATCGCAACCTTCTCCCTGATGTCTTTATAACTGCTATAAATAAATGCCCAACAACAAACTTGTAATGATTTTAATAGGTCTATCAATAAACAAATGTATACATTACAAGCCAAAGATTTTGGTATACATAGAATTTCCTCTAAATAGTGGACAACCGCAACAACTATGAAATGAGTATAATGCCCTTGTCCTCGATTTTCTAAGTGTCTTCATACTACTGAATAACTTCCATTCTTACACTTATTTTTTCTCACTCAGTGCAAAAAATCTAAAAAAGATACAAAGTTGGTTCTTTGTAGATTTATTATTTCTACTAAATTAGAAATTTTAATATTTGATTAGAACTTCTGAATAATTTTTCAACTAAAATTATAAAAATTATTCATGCCAGTTTTAATTTGAATTTTAACTTTCGTACCCACCATTATTTCTACCATTGGTATCGATTTCCACGTAAAACGATATATGTAGTAGCCTTAAACAATTTTTTTGTTGTAACAAAACAAAAACAATAATTTTTAACTACAATTTCCACCATTAGTATTTCCTTTAGTCGGAAGTCTTCAACCCTACCAAAAATATATGGTTATTTTTTGGCACATTGAAAATTCAATGAGAAAACATTTTACTCGGAAAAGGAATTGAAAAATCAACCAATGGCAAGCTAGGTTAATGCAACGTTACGAAAGCTTTTTATTAATTAAGGAGACTCCCCAATCGAATCAACCAAGTTCTACAAGGCACGTATATCTGACCATCGGTCTGCCAGTCAAACTTGTTTAAAATACTTTTAGGCGAGCTAGGAATTTGAAATTTGGCAGTTCATGACCGGAAAAATTAGTAAAAACCACCAAAAATAATAAAAACTTTTTTTTATCCTTTATTCGTTACAATTTTATTCCCATAAGATACGCAGTGACTTCGACGAGGGATATTCATTCCTTGCTTTTTCAATTACTTTCACTGAAGGTATTGGGTTGAAATTTTCACAGTCGTGTGCCTTGAGAGAATGAAGTTGTTAATTTTTCAATTAGTGTTCTCGTGCACTTCTTTTTTGTCTAAATATTGCACTTTTGGCTTCAAAATCGTCGTCGAATTTGTCGTCGTTTTAACCATAAAGTTTTAATAGTTTCTTGGGAAACTATGAGAACCCATGCCTAAAGACCTTTAAATGATTAGTATTGGAATTGTAATGGTATTTTACTCTGAGTGTATCTCAGTCCAACCTCTTTATGTTCGGTTTATGAATGCTTCAGGATAAATGTATTTTGCTCATCACAGTGGAGGATTTACTGAATCATTTGCAATACTTTTAATATCATCTTCATCCCGTTGAATTTGATTGGGCACTCTCTCCTAGCCTCCTTAACAATGAATGGAGGAGCATAATAAGTTGGTCCACTTTGGTCCCGACCTCCTCTCTTGTCTTCCTCTCTTTGTAAAAACAACCGAACCCTTCCCAGCATTCTCCCCTTTGCAGGCTCCGTTCCTCGGGGCAATAAAAGCGTTTAGCAGCGATTCGTCCGTGGTGAGTTATAGCCCGCCATAAAGGGAGGAATATAAAGCCGCAGGGCGGGGAATGTCACGATTCTTAAGGCTCTGGCGGAGGTCTGGGGGGACCAACGCAATTTTGAATTGAGATTCCTCACTGATGACTGATTAAGGGGACACTCGTGATAAATATTCGCTCTCTTGCCTCCTGCGAGATCCCCACAGTTTTTTTTGTGTGCCGATTTCAAGTTTATGGTTAAATTAACGCTACAATACGTATAGTTGATTGAAGTATGGCATTAAAAGGGGATGGATAATGTTTTATGCCGTGGGTTACTTTGCATACACTCAAATATGATTTATTTTTCATGCTAAATAATATGCTTTAAAAATTTAATCAAAATACGAATCCCAATATGCAGGAACATTGCTAAAATGGACATTACGATAAAGCCAATGACACTGTGAAGATCCTAAATTGGGAGAAATATACCGATATTAGTTGATACCCAGTTTATTCGAAATAATTGTTCCACCATTCCCTAATTGTCTAATAATGGCCTTTAAACTGTATTTCTTTATGTGTATTTTGCAATTTTATTTTCATTTTTGTATATTGTAATTCTGTGGAAAAAATACAATTGTATATTATTTATTATGTACACTATATATTTCCACAAAGTAAAGCCTAAAAAACCATAGAGTGTATGATTTATATTCTTTCGCGCTCATTTTTTGCTTATTAGAGGATGTGCATGAGACAGTGAATTTAATAGTAATTTTAAAACTATTGCGTCTCGTTTAGTTTGTGTAATGGTTTAAATTTAATATTTTAACAGTTATTTTTTTCCAATTTTTTATACATGCATACACAGACAGAAGTCTGCAACATCTACTTAATCGTCTCGAATAATAATGTTTTTAAAATAATTAAAACCATTGACCATAAACAAATTGCGAAAAATTATCACTAGGCCCAGACTTAACACGCAAAGAGTAATATCACGTCTGTGCTTCTATCTTGCATCGTCAAATTGTTTTCGATAGCTACTGGGAGCTATTCGAGAGATCGTCACGGGCCACACAAAATGGCGATATTGAAGGAATCGTAAATTTCCGCCAGCATGACTTTCATTAGGGTATTTAATCGTTCAGCCAAGAGGGAGAAGCACCGTCGCGTCGTAAGTTTTGGGGCCGTTAATCCTCGTGCCATGGTTTGTGGATGCAGTGCGCCCTTTGTCGCGAAAACGTCATCTCGGTCCGTAATTCTCGGTTCAAGCAAGGGGTCTCCCTTCGCGGGAATGAAATACTACAGGCTTCCTCCGACTCCAGACACACCCAGACACACCGCCTCCTACAGACCCTTTGGCCCTAGACTAGGGATCCCATTGATCCCGTATTGTACTGGACAGTCCCTTTTTTTGATAGAAATATCCCGGTGTCCCGACTTTTTTTCCAAATGTACCGATTTTTTCTTTTGTATGTATCATTCCTGAAAGCAGTGCATTAGGCTTTCCATTTTAAACATGAAGCACTTCTGGATTCGAGTTCATTAAACTTTGATGAGGTATATTAAGGTATTAATAAATAATTCTCGGGTTTCCAGTCAAGTAAGATTTTGGGTTGCTGACGTTTCAACGGAATACTCCTCCATCGTCCTCAGAGCAACGATGGAGGAGTATTCCATTGAAACGTCAGCAACCAAAAATCTTACTCGGCTGGAAACCCAAGAATTATTTATTAATACCATTTGCCGAGAAAGAACCAAATCCTTTATATTAAGCTAGTTTGAGCGAAAAAACATTACACCTAGAATTTGATGAATTTTGCCTCATTTAGAATAAACAACGCCCACATTTTCAATGATATTATAATATCAATCCCTTGCCGAACTACTTTTCGTGCAATTTGCCTAAAAACATAAGCTGTTTTACTTGGGATAGATTACGGCTGTGCGCTCCAGAGGGAGAATATTTAAATAAATTAGGAACTTCTAGCTCCTAGATTTCGTCAAAAAACTAAAGGTGTGTAGATTGTATGTTTTCTCAACTATTTATAAAAAATCTATTACTCACCACTCATGTTACAGAATCGCAAAAAAACCTGCCGTGTTGAAGGGTTTTCAGCCGTACGGCGGGATAAAATGAGTCAAGTTAGAGACCTTTGTAGCTTTATTTATTTAATTACTGAGAATTTTAGTAATATATAAGTATATCTTTGCGCCATTAATATTACATTATTTATTTCATACTTCTTACAGACGCTGAAATAAAAAAATAAAATTTGGACATGGTATCCATTTTGACTAGGGAACTATCTCGCTCAAACCACCTTAAGAAGTTGGTAATTCTGATAGCTATGCTATTTTTTCCCCATTCTTCTGTTGGCATTTATACACACGGTTCTCGGTTGCATATGACGTGTCGTCAGTTCAGTCCCAGGATTGCTAGATTGTAAATTTGTAGCTACTCAGTGTTGCGCACACTTTGTATCATGCTGAAACGTACGTGCTTATTTAACGATAGTATTAGAAGAGAATTTATCGTATCGTGTAAACATGAACTCAAATCAGTCATATTTTGAAATTCTTTTATTTTAATCGTTGTAAATGCGATTGTGATTCATTATACACAGGCATGCGGTGAATTTCATTATAACTTTTATCATTTCTAATGTGACCCGCTTTTTTTTGCGAAATGTCCCGGTTTTTTTAAAGTGAAAAATGCAAATATCCCGTTTTTTTCATGGATACACTTTGGGAACCTTACCTTAGACCCTATAATTATTATGATTGATCCGGTTAATGGAAGTGGTTTTTTTCGAAAATGCAAATAGAAATCCTCTTAAATTAAAAAGGATTCCGCTAAGGAGCTCTGGAGGTGGTGGATGGGAGAAAAGTCGGGCGGACTGCGGGGATATGGAGGGGAAATAGCGCTGCCTGTACGGCAGCCCACTGAGGGAAACGTACGGCATTCCCTTCCGTTGCCACGATCAAATTCTATGAATCCTATATTCTCGAAAACTGACTTAATGATAGTGAAGAATAATCTCATGCATACGGTAATCCTCCTTTACTACTTTAATAATACTCCTTTATGAATTGGTCGATATTTCGGCGATTTTTTCTTTTCAATATTTTATATAGATGGAAATTTCCCAATAAGAATTCTCTAGAAAATAGAAAATTGAATCTACCTTATAAAAAATTTCTTTCCTGAGGATATTTCCTTAAACTCATAGGAATTTTTTCCTAGAACTTTTTTCTTTTGAAATGAAAAACTCTGGTCAGTAATATCCCTAGAAAAAACGCTACTTTAGGGAAAACCTTCAGACATAGGAAAATTACGCCTTTTTTGCATGGAGTTCAGTGTGCAGTGCACAGAGTGAATGACTATAGATGAAAAAATAAGTATTCATGAATTAAAAACATTATTCTGCATATTTTAATTTATACAACCATAGAGTTATTACAATTATTTATAACAAGACTGACGAAATATTTCTTAATTAAAAAATACGAGCAGCCAGTATTAAAAATCACCTCTCACAGTCAACTACATTTTGTGTAAAACAAATATATTCTAAGCCACTGCAACCCACTTTACAAAGCATTTCTCTGGGAAAATTCATTCTGGGGAAATTATTTCCTAGAGGTGTATTTTCTAGGGAAAAAGGCGGTTCAATTTTCTGGGGAACTTTCCAACAGGTTTTATACAAATGTGTTTAGCCCATTGCTCCATCTTTCAAGCGCAGAATAGTGAAAATAGAATTTTTTAACTTCTACCTTTCAATCGAGTTGAAGAAAACCCCTGCGGTATAAAATCTCATTTTCTGGAGAACTATCCTCTCCGTTTACGCTACCGCTGTCTTCCAACATGGGGGATCTGATTCGGATCCCGACGGTTTTATGTAATTTTTCATGGTTATTCTCTTCATTTTTGAATACTTAGAATAGGAGACTGATACCCCGACGGATATAGATAAATAAGTACCCCGTCCGTTCGATGGATCGCTAAAGATCTGGTCCTTACCCTCTTTCGTAAAGAGCAGGATGATACCGGTGGCGTGCTTCTCTCTAATCAGTTCTTTATAGGGGCCTTCCGCATATGGTTGAGAGTATGGGTTCTTATGGAAATTAATTTCCTATATACATATCCACGAAGCCGAAGGTGCGATGTTGTTAAGAGCAGCTGGAAAAGGAACAGAATGCTCTGTTAAATATTAAATGCAGATTAAGGAGTCTTTAAAAATGCAAATAGTTTTCCTTTAAGTGTCTTAACTTACGTAAAACTCAGTGCTTGAAATGGTTGCCTGCGAGGCTTCGAGGTGATCACACAAAGCATATGTTTGGCAACAGCGTTCTCTCTATCAGTTCCACACTGTCAGTTATGTGTCGAACGCTAAATAGTGTGCACACCACCTTCCATTTCTATCCTTATTTAGGTCCGAAGCCCCGATTTCGTGTGGAAAAGACTTGCGGAAGAGACCTGCGGAATAAATTTTGAACAATTTGATTCTGATTATCCACGGATCTCTTTGCTGGTGCAGTGAGCAAGGACAAGCTATATTCAATTTTAAAATAAAATAAAAATTTTAAAATTCCTCAACTTTTTGTATTCAAACCGGATTAAATTGGAAATGTCTGCAGTAATGCCCGATATATCTTGCTACAAATCCTAAGGATAAGTTTTTGAAAAATTTCGAATATGATAAATTTAAATCTTGAGTTTTTACTCATGCTTTGCGACTGAAATTCATACCGTTGCGATTTATCTTATTTGAGTAGTATAAATATGTAAAGATTTTTCCAATTAATTTCCAGTTTTACATAGACATCTACATGCTACCCTATGAGCCACAGTTGTGGGGTGGGGTCTTAGAACACCAACTACGAGAAGGGGAGGGAATTGGAAGTTGGAAAAGGCGTAATTTCATTTGTCATCTGTAATGTTCTAGGTATTACACTAGCTTCCTCTGTATCCTGCTGTTGACAGGATCCCTATCTTACTCTAAAAACACTGCAAAACGCTGGGTTACGGATGTTACATCGTTAAAGTGACCCAAATTAATACGAGAAGAAAATTAGAGAAAGGTGAGGTGTTTAATTCGGGAATGAACGGAATGAATGAGTTAACGGTTAACTTCTTGAAAATGGATGGATTTGGTTCGCTCGCGCCCAATCCTTCTAGATAAAATGGGACCCTGTACAGTTCGATTAAAGCAATGGTGTCACTTAGTTCGGACTCAGATTTGTTCGTGGTATGAGGTTGCAGAATTTCGAGTTAAAGCGTTAGCCTTTCAAGTATAATTGTGCCCAAAAGGTAGGGATTATTCTTTTTAACGATGTCTCGGAAACCCTGTCTTCGTATTGGCCAGAAGCCACTTGGGAAACCTGTTCGTAACATTTGGATGTAGCTATATATTACAGAGTGCTCCTTGGCTAATATGTTCACAGGAAAGAGAAAACTATAAAGCTTGGAATTTAATCAAAAAAATGGTGTAAAGTGTTAATATTTGAATAAGAGATTAATGAGCCAATAGTTATGAAGTATTTACCTGCCAACCTTGAAAATTCTGGTTTCCAAAATCGCAACATAAATTCACTTCACATTGAAAAAGTGGCGCTAATATTCAATACGTTTTATGTCAAATAGCGTCTCCCTACTTTAGTGATGAGAAGCGTACGGTAAGTCTCCACTTATTCACCTGTAGACTGATGTGATGACTCTCATAATAATTACACTAGCAAACGTGTCAGCGCATTGAGGCCACGACGCCATACGCTTTAAATTGAAACCGGACTAATTGGACAAATGGATTGCCCCTTTGAATGACGACGTGGTAATTTTACACTTTAATAAAGATGTATTCATGAAGTAAATATTTTCAAAGTTTTGTTTACTCTCACATGAGTGAATAAAGCATTTAAAAGGTGGAAAATAGCAATGCTTAATGCACAGCAAGAAACAGTTCCACCAAACCAATCTTAAAGAGTGTCCCATATGGTGCGCCATTTTTCTATATCTGCTGAGCAGTAGACGGCTAAAACCTCTGACCTGAGGCATCTAGTTCCCATCAGATATACGTGGTCGAGGCAAATATGTTCACTCAATCAAGAGATGACTAGAACGGATGATATTGGAGTCGCCTGGACTGTGAATTCGTGGAGGTAGGTGACCTTTTATGCCGCACGGATGCATATTTCTCAATGAAGGAGAGATTAATCTTATAATCCGTCCGCCCTTAACAATATCCTCAACATTCCGCGCAAAATCCAGAGCATCCAGCCGGTCCTCGGTTGTGGATAGCCCGGCGCCTGCACGGCGCTGATAGCACCTCGGGGCGGGCAGGGAGGGAAGGGCATTGCTGGGGCTCGCATCTCGTGGGGGCGAAAAGGACGGAAGGAAGGGATGGATATGGGGAAAGGGGTTGTTGATTAGGGCGTCCATAACCCGCTTTAAAAGGGCAACTCGGGGATTCCGTCGAGGCGCGGGTCTTTTCAAGGGACAAGCGAGGGTTTTGTGAGGGAGGTCATTGTTGTGATCTGGGAGGATGTTGGTTGGTTTGGGAGGATGTTGGGGACTGTGAAGAGTAGGGACGTAGATTGGGGTTGGGTGCGTCTGGAGAGTGAGTGTAGTGGGGGCGATAAGCAAAAGACGAAAAGTGCTCCCAAGTGTGTGGGGGTGACTGATTAAGTGGTCAATCATACAGAGTGTTATGGCAGGGGAAAGGGGGGAGAGCAATCTGATTGCGTGGGGAGAACTAGGGAACGGGGATTTTGCTTGGACAGATCAGGAAGCGTAGCGAACCATCCCTCTCGCTTATATGACACTGTCTCTGGCGTTACTCAGTTGAACTCCATCAAAATGATAAACAAGTACTTGGTTACTTGATACTTGGACCTGATGATGGCATGATATGCCTAAACTAAGGTCGTGTTACTTTAAATACAGCGTGAAATCATAACCAAGTACTAGTTTTTCATTATCCCTCCCACAACTGCTATTTGTTGTGCTAGAAGAGATCTTTGACAACTGGGTCATTGTGATAGTTTATGAAATTACATCGTGGAACTAAGACCATATTTCCTTGCCAATAGGACGCACTATGATCTTTCGGGTTTGATTTCAGAAGAAAAAAACAATAATAATATGCATCCATATATTTTTACTAACAATATATTTGAAGAAAATATAATTATTGACTCCAAACATTGCGAATAGATTAAATTTATTCACAGCGGAATCCCGCAAAAACAAAAGAATAATAGAGAGCGCACCTTTAGCTCCTTGCCACGCCGCAGTCTGCGCTGGAAGCAATGAGATGGGCATCTCCGACGGTCACACGAAATAGGATGCGTGAAAACGTAAATTAATCCTCATTCAATTAGACGCGGGCAGATTAAAGAAAGCAATCGTGAGAAAAAATTGCGTCTCCTTAGCCGGGAAATACGGCAGGTAATAAAAGTAATTATGCTTCATATTATTCCACACTTTTGATGATGATCACTTGACACATGATGTCCTCGACCGGTTTTCACGCGGTGCACGAGTCATTTTCAGGAGTATCAAAGATAAATTTCTCAAAGAAACAATATTATATGTAAGGCATTTACAGAAATGTACTTGTAGCCATCTTGAAAATTTTCGCTTGCTAAGTATCAATATCGGTCGAGGTTACTCAAATGAAGTGTGGAATAATACGAATTATAATTCTTTCAATTCCGAGATTATTGGTGTTATAAAAACATTATATAACGGCATTGATATGAGTAGTGGAATTGTCGCAGTGCCGGAATGGTTTATGCATAAAAATGCAAAATGGAAGTAATTTCCAAAAAAGAACTTCATTATCAATAAAATGAATGGACAAATTTTACGAGGTATTCATGATAGCTCGACAAATATTCGCAAATTAAACGAGCTTTAATTTCGTAGGTCATGGTGCGATCTACTATATCCTTTACTCTTTGAGGAAGAGAATTCACTTGAGCTGTATGTACAAAATGACGTCGTAGTTGCAAGAACAGGCGTACTTTAAAATTATAAGAAATATCATAAGACGTAAAGCAAGTAGGCTGGAGAAGAACGGACGAAAAACGTTATTAAAGAGCTGCTGGACAAACTCTTCAGTATTGTGGCCGCTGAAAAAACAGATTACCATGTTGATTGTGAGGGAGAAAGATATTGGCCGAGAAAATACTTATGGTTGCCTGAGAGAAACATTCGTTGAATAAGCACCTGGGACATAGGGAATAGGAAAACACCCACTTTTGTTGCAGTACATAAATTTTGCCTATAAGAATGTTGGCATTACGTGAAGTTTATGCTAGGGTTGGTAACATGTAAAAAACTAGTTTATCCGAGGCAATTTTCCATGTTTTTGTTTTATCTGTATTTATTTTTGCAAACTTTAATAGTTGCATTGGAAAAGCAGTGCGAGAAATACGGAATGAAGATTAATTATAAGAAAACAAAAGTAATCAGATTTTCTAGGAAAAAGAAAGCGAGGCTGGTCATAAGAGTAGGAAGTCACAAACTGGAGCAAGTACAACAATTAAATTACTTTGGTAGTGCGTTAGAAGAAACAGGATATAGTAGCAAAGACATTAGGAGGAGAATAGCGCTAGAAAAGGAAGCATTCTACAATAGAAGGGAGCTGATGACGGGGACCTTAATTGAGGAGGTAAAAAAGAGGCTAGTGAAGAGCTTGGTATGGAGTGTCGCGTTGTATGGGGCAGAAACGTGGACCTTGAGAAAGGAAGACGAAAATAGGCTGAAGGCGTTCCAGATGTGGGTGTGGAGGAGAATGGAGAAGGTGTCTTGGACGTAAAGGAAGACAAACGAAGACGTTTTCACCTAGTTGGTGAGGAGAGGAAACTTGTGGATGAGATTAGGTGTAGGCAGGGTAGGTGGCTGGAAGGGGTAATGAGGAGCGATGGTTTGCTGAAGGCCGTGATAGAGGGAAGGATGTTGGACAAACGGGGAAGGGAAAGAAAGAGAATAGGTTTTATGAGCGGGATGAAGAAAGGTAGGACTTACGCAGAGATGAAGAAAGAAATCCTAGAGGTAGATAGGGCACTGCACGTGTAAGAGTCTGTTGGATTTTCTCTGACTTTCATCGCAATCTACCTTGAACCGGCAGATTACTCAGATGATGACGATTTTGCCATATGACTATGTGAAACTATTTAACTACTAGTACGGTTACATCTTCAATGTGCGGCGAGAATTTGGGGCCCTTCTCAGGAAGATTCAATTCGCTAAATAAAATACAAACAATCAGGAAAAGTCTCACGCTTCGTTAAAAACTGCTGTGAGGAAGGAGAGGGGCTAACACGTGATGGGAGTCAATACTGTGGAAGTGACTCATGGATAAATTTTTGTGACATCCTAGTCTTTGTTTTCGCTGACATTTTACTCTTTTTAAAGAAATATTTGCGCATGAGGAGTACAAAAACCAAATTATCGACAAAGGTTTGCTGCTATACTCAGGTCGTTGAGAAAAGTATACGATAAAATTTGGCTTTTTTATTCTGGCAGGAGGGTGGTTAATCGTCTTCCTCATTTTCTTTTCCCAAATGATCATACGATACGTCTTATACAGCACAATTGAAAAAAGAACCTTTTTTAGAAGAATCCGGTTGACGACGAACGCGAAAGTCGTTCTTGGGGAAAGGCATTAACAGGGTCTTACGAAGACGGGCGCGGTCGAAGTGCCATTTGATAAGGGTTCGGTTTTCCAAGGGGCGCTACGTAGGCCCTCATTATTAACGAATAGGTTGGTACTTATCCCGCTCTCCGTGTGCTTGCTTTCCTTGAGGTGGCATTCCTCTGTTTAATGATTTGTGGTTTGGTATAATTGATATTCTTAATTTGAGAGAAAGGGTCTCCTTAACGCTTTGCCTTCATGTGCCCTATCATTCTTCAAGACCCTAGGAGCGTTTTACTTTCATTAGGTCTGGAATTCGGGGTCGAAGGTCATTAGGTTTTAATTATATACGAAGAAACTGTCCTTGAGAGAATTATTCTACCTATTTATTAGTGTCAGGTTTTCTTTGGGGTTGGTACATTGGCTTAATATTATTCTAGAAAAGGCTTCAGCTAGGTTGTGCTACTATTTCAAATATATATAGGAATACACCCATATTCCATGTCATTACTTTCTTTTTCCTTAAAGTTTCTATCGCATAGCAGCTCAGTTAATTGGGTGGCTCTACTTTTAGTAGTGACGACACTAATTATCCTATTTTGAGCATTTGTATAATGGTATATATTTCATATATACAGGGTGTCTCAAAAAAGGTGCACTAGCTATGCATTTTCAGATTCTACATCTAAAATGGAACAAAAAATGTTGAATAAGTTTTTCTGAAATGCCACTTCGTTTAGCGTCTGTCTGTATGTGTTTTTTACTAAACAAAATTATAGCTTTAGTACGGCTAAATATTTTTCTTTACAATTTGGTGAATGTTTTGAACCTTATGATCGTCTCATTGAGAAAAAAATTAAAACTTTTATGATTTCCCCTTAAAAAATGGCGACCGTTCCAAATTTTCAATGGTAAATTGTAAAAAACCTGTTGACTTTACGAAAACTTTGCAAGAAACAAAAAAAGTTGTAAATTTAATTGTGATTCTAACGGTACCTGAATTTGTAATATCGGTTGAGATTTGACTGAGAATTTTATGCTATTAAGTTTTAAAATGGCGGCCGTTCCAAATGTTTAATGTCAAATATTATTTTAAACCTGTCAACTTTTCGAAATATTTGCTAGAACAAATATAATTTTAAATTTAATTGTGATTCTAACGGTATCAGAATTTTTAAGATCGGTTGATTTTTATTGGATAACACTGTTTTTTCCTGCAGGAACGTAATGTTAACAGGGCACGACCTAAGTTTAAACATTTAGGACGGAACGCTAAACGAAGCGGAATTTTAGAAAAACTTATGAAACATTTTTTGTTCCATTTCAGGTGCGAAATCCGAAAATATACATTCAGTGCACCTTTTTTGTGACGTATTTCCATTAAATTTATTGAATTAAAAAAAAGTTACACACAATCCAAAATTTGTCTATCAGTCTGTTGCATTTTAAATTTATGTTCCGGCTTTGAAACGTAATGTAACTGTGAAAAAATATTATAATTTTATTGCATTTAATAATTATAATAATTTCAATTTTCTTCTTTTCCAGGTAAGTCTTTGGAGTGCAGCTCGAGTTATTATATTTAAAGTTACGTGAGTACGAAGCAATCAATTACTTTGTTACTCTCCAATCTTTTCAGTGCGTGTATTTTAGCTATTGTTTGAACTTTTACACGCCGTTCCAACGAATTCAATGTTTTCAGTTTTCATCCTGTTGCTTTATATATTGACGTTCCTAAACAGTGAAATACGGTGATTTTGGACGGAGATCGTCCCATGCTAGAAATAAAAGCTCACGAGCTTCCCTCGAGTGTTTTACATAATTAGCTCCTTCCTTTTACCATAATTTATATATATTTATCATGTGAACATTTTCCGATCACTCACCGATACAAATTAGTTCATGCAAAATTTCTTCAAATGTTCCTGATAACGTAAAAACGTATGCAAATGAATTCCATTAATTTTAGAAACTCTCTCATTGTTACGTTAGCGGCAGTTCAAGTATTTAATCCCGATATTATATAAAGAAGCGATAATTTTTTTTACTGCGAAAATATTTTATTTCATGACTGACTCATAAGCCAGGTGTCTCCAGAAGTAGTTACTCTGAATTTTGAATCTTATATAAATTTATATAACAAATATGTAGATTTTAAAAATAAATGTAGATAGATATAAATAAATGAAGATTTCGTTATTTTCGTTTCGAAACCGTTAACATGGGAAGGTTTTGTTTTAAAACAAAAAAAAATCCCTTTACTTTACATCCGTTTGAAGGATGCTGGTGGGAAACACAGGTCAACATTTCCAATCACGAAGTAGAAGGACATACGCGGTCAAATTCATTGAACTAATCGATTTTTCCGGCAAAAGGAAAACAAATATATTCTTGGTTTTTTAGAGTGTAATTGGCTTGTATTTATCAGGAGCTGAGTCATTCGAGTTAATTGGATCAACATTTTCGATGCATGCAATTTCTTCTACAGCCCCTGCGTTTGTTTAAAAATAAAACTTACCTCGGTGAAGAGCAGAGACACACGGCATTTTTTCTCGCAACCAATTGAATAAATACTCAAACGTGTTCTTTCTACGTAATAACTTTTGGGTACCTTTATTCAATTTATCCATTTATTTTATATAGAGGTACTCTTATACGCTTGCTTCCGCGGAAGCCAAATTACCTTTTGGGGAATGGAATGAAGTTATTGAATACGTCCATTATCGAGTGACTATTTTCAGTGCTAGTGAGCGGATATTTATCAAAATAAAAGTAAAAATATGCTGAGGTGTCCTTGCCACTTCAGGTTTATAATTATTTGAACGTTTTTATCTCTTGGAGAAAACTGCGTGAAACTGGAGGATGAAAAAAATTGTTTAAAAATTTAGGAACAATATTTTTTTTTATCTATGCGTAATAATTGAGATATGGAAACTACTCTAATCCTCACTTGAGTATGTTTTTTTGAAATGCATTTCTTATTACTCCTCCTTTGATATCACGATTATTAACCTAACACTATGCTAATGTTATGCTAATGGTTATGCTAATAACGACGGTGTAATTAAGGTCATTTCTTTAATTTCAGTTTTTTGGTCAGATTTTTCGGTTAATCTGTCCAGAAATTTACTTGCTTTAATATGCCTAATTTCGATTTGGAATATCACGCCAAAATTTCTGGTCCTATTGAATTGCCAGGGTAAATCTTATGTGGCGTACGGCATATTTGCATTCATTCAACGGGCAATACTCTATTTCTTTCTCATTAGGCTGACATACGCTAAAATATAAACGAAAAAGAGCAGAGAAATATCGCTTTCGCTCTCTTATGTTTACTTATACATTTTCGTGGTAACTTGCAAGACACTTCGATGGGTTGAGGCTGGGAATTACTCCATCTATAGGATGTGTTAACAACTAAACACACTATTATACTGTTAATAGATATTCTACTATATATTCAGTTAGTTAACGTATGTGTTGTGTAACGTCAGACGTTTATTTTTGTTTCAAAACTCTTTATTCTTTCCAATACAATCTTTCTTGATGCATCCAGCATCCTTTCCAAATCCAATTCTCCCCAACCATCCCCCTTTTCTTTCTATCAACAACTCCCCAGCAACCCAGCATCCACAACACAATTCATATCATACGTTACAGTTGTAAGAGTCCACAGGCTTACGGCGTTATAACTATCATTCTATTAGTACTCATGATTAAACACAAAGTTAGTAATTTTCAAAAAAAAATTTAATGTGCGACGCTTTTCACCGATTTGCGACATCGCCAGGTATGGTAGTCAGAACAAACCATTTGCCTGCGCTGATCGTAACCTTCCACTTAAATTATGTGGTTATTGTTGAATAAGTGGCTTCATTTAATGTTGGTAAACATCGTGTTATGCCAAATATTGTTTTTTTCCTCAAACAAGAACACATTTTGTCATGGTTGAAATCGAAGTTTAAGATCATAACTAACAAAGATTTTGCGTGCAGTGCTGTAATTGAAGACAATGCTTGATCTGGAAGTCTATGACCTAATTGTTTCGTAAAAAATGCTCTGTCAGTCAGCTTCACTCATCATTAAAGTACAGACGTACCATTGCCGGTAATTTTCTGGAAGTGATTTTTATTTCACCGTTTGCAAATGATGCACGCAATAATGTTCAAATATAGTAGTTAGTGCAACTGAATGATGAATAATCGGCGGTACGAGGCAATTTCCCCAGTTTGCATACTACTATAAGCTCTCATGTAGAGTACCCTCATGCTAAAACTTCAGTGATATTGGAGATTAATACACTCATACAACACGCCGTCATAGCTATTTCAAGAATTGATAGAATTCTCGTCTTGAAAGTGTACTTATGAGCTCCTGTATATTGTTGCATAGTAAAATGTTTTATTGCAGTGGCATGGATTATATTGTTTACTTATTTTGCTGGAAGGACTAGGTTAGTAGTCACTAAAGATTCGGAGGTCACACGCTGGCTTAGGTAACTTAAAATAATTAGACCCAATAACATTCACAGCTACAGGCTCTATTTTGTAGAAACTTTTAATATTCATTAAAATAAAGTTTGGTACATTTCTACCCTTTTTATTTTTTAAACGCACTACGCGTTTCACCAATTTTATGGTATCGTCAGGTGTAGTAGTTTGTTTATACATATATTATATTGTTGTCGTTGTTAGATACAGAATATAAAATTTGATTTTAAAGAAAATTTTACATTAAAAAATTACAAAAAGGAAATGAAACAAAAATGAAAAGGAGTGTAAAAAAATATTAACATAAAAAATAACAACAAAAAATAACGTACAATGCTTGGCAAAAAAACAATGAAATCAAGGGGTGGTGGTATGAGAAAGGTCAACGTTTTTTAACGAAATTTTTCCAGAAAGTAGTGGGGAGGTATGTGTAAAAAGCTGCTCATTGCATAGATTTGGAGAATACCTGATCATTTCAATTTGATTCAAAACGTTGACCTTTCTCATACCACAACCCCTTTAACCCTCCGGTGGGCGATGCCCGCGGCAAATTGCCGCATATTTTAGTTTCTGAGCTCTCCATTTGGTACTGTTTGTATTTAATGCCTTTGTCTCCAGGTATTTATTTTTCATGATAGGAGGGAATATTTCCGAAATCCGGATCAATTATCCACCGGTCGCTTCAGTAGCTGTGTGACATCGAAGAGATTTTGACGTTTGACTAAAGATATAAAAGAAATTTTAGGAAAATATAAGAAGAAGAAACCGGTTCCTGAAGCACCTAAACCAGTAATATGTCATGTTTGCAGGTGCCATAAAAATTGCAGGTCAAAAATTATGTGCCATTGATGTAAAATTAATGTATGTAGGAGGCATTGTCGTCAAGAAACAACATGTATGAGATGGGAAGATGAACAGGACCTAGATATGAACTAAGATGAATAACAATGTATATTCAGTGTCAAACAATCAAAGATGTAACTGTAACAACTTAATCATCCTTTTTTATTAGTAAATTACCTTTTCCTAAAATATAGGAATGCAATTTATATTTGCGGTAAAATTGCCGCGGCGCGCCCACTCGTGGGAGTGAATTTAGCGCGCCCACCGGAGGGTTAATTTCATTGTTTTTGCCAAGCATTGTATGTAAATTTTTGTTGTTATTATTTTCGTGTTAATATATTTTTTAACTCTCCTTTTTATTTTTGTTTCATTTCCTTTCTGTAATTTTTTAATGTATACTTTGATTTAAAATCAAATTAAATGTTCTGTATCTAACAACGACAACAATATAATATATGTAAACAAACTACTACACCTGACGATGCCATAAAATTGGTTAAACGCGTAGTGTGTTTAAAAAAATAAAAAGTGTAGAAAAGTACAAAACTTTATTATAATGAAAATAATTAGACCCGGTGATTTTCAGAATTCCAAAAATGATAATATCTTAACCCCGCACTATATCTTTAGAACTGATTATAGTGACAAAATGAGATGGATTCACTGCCCAACCAGATAGGTTCAGAAATACTACCTTCTTTCCACGCACTACTGGTAGCTGAAGAAAGATCGAGACATGGTAGGCACTCCGTTAACGCACCATCCACAGTAGTCTTTTCCCTCTTCCTATTTCATTTCCCTATTTCCTCCCCTTTTTATGACTGGTATCCTAATCCCCCTTGCCCCCTGCCACACAACCCCTTGGGCGGCTAGCAGATGTCAATCGTAACCGGAGGTTAAGTTACGTTAACGTTCTATCCTTACTAATCCTTATCCTAACGTTACGTATTACCTTGAGGACCGAACACAATTAACTCGTTAAATTAGATATAGACCATAACTATGGTCTATAGTTAATTTAACTATAGTGTTAATTTAATAAATTGTGTTCCGTCCTCAAGGTTTGCCGCCTGCCACAGTCCTTGTCAGTTAGCGTTTGTTCGGGTGTACTTACGTCCCCTTTCTGTGACTGGTGTCCTAATACCCTTTCCCCCCTGCCACTCACCCCTTGGGTGGTTCGCAAGTGTTGGAAAAAACATGTATTCTCTGCGGATGGTTTGAAGATACGGGCGAATGTAACTTAAGCTATGTTATGTTACATATAATATGAGTGACGTTAACGTAATATCTTTACTTACACTTATCCGAACGTTACGTACTATCCTTGAGGACCGAACATAATGAACTCGTTATTTATTTATTTTTAATTTTAACAACAACCACCGAAAACAGCTTTTATATGGCCTTTGCATCGGGGTATTAACAATAGACGAACACACATGCCCTGGGAGGTGAAAAATTATCCTGAGGCGGGATTCGAACCCGCGACCTTTGGGTTAGCAGGCGAGGACGTGTTCATTGTGTTCAGTCCTCAATGATCGCCACTTGCCTCGGTCCTTGACAGTTATCGTTCGTTTGGGAATGCTTATTTCCGGATTGAACCGTCGAAGGCAATCTTTCGGTCGAGCGGAGTGTTTAGGGTCCTTATTCAGCAAGGACTCGACACGGTCCAACCTCGGACAAACCGTGGATATGAAGTCAAAGCCTCCGAAAAATCTCAGCTTTTGAAATTTTCGAAATATTTGAAATTTTAGAGTATGTGACTTCAAACTTTTGTCACTTTCGACGCTCGGAAATCCCGAGGCCATACAGAACAGCTCCCCAGGGGTCTTATTCAGTGAGGACTCGACACAGTCGAACCTCGGAAAATCCATGAATGTGACGTCACTTCCGCCGACAAATCTCAACTATTGAATGGCCCTATTTGAAATTTTCGTTACTGTGACGTCAAAATTTCGTCACATCCGAGACTTGGAGATTCCGAGAACATACAGAATAGCCCCCCAGGTGAGGTGGGATGGGGAGTACGGTGTACTTCAATCTGTAGGGGGAGGGGTGGGTTGAGGGTCGTAGGAGGCGCCGGAAGTAGGTCACGCTGGGGGTGGTGGAGGGACTGAAGGGGGGGAGGGGATTTCGCGGAAGGGGTGACAATGATTCGTGAATGGGGAGTGGGGTTGGGGGTAGGGAGAGAATTAGAGTATTGCAGGGGAGGCAAATTGCGGAACTCACGGCCAGGTGGCACGCCGAATGCACGCCATACGTATCGCGCGAGCGATATCTTCTGTTTATTTTAACCTCCTCTCCAGTTTTTTTTTTATTTTTTCCCCTCGCGCTAGGATTGGGATATGACTGATTGATCGGACGTGTTCACGATATCCTAGTTGGCCTCCGCAAGAGAGACACGACGAGTTGACAAGCTCGGGACGAGTTTCCGGAGCTTGAAATAAATCATTCGCTCCCACCCGCCTCCCCCATCCGCTAACCCCCCACAAGTTCTCGAATCGCATCACGTGATATCTCGGTGAGCCGCGTTCACCAATTAGGGCGAATATTCGGTCTTGTTCCCTCGATGCGAAATTTCGAGGAGGAGAGATCTCCAAAAGGAATGAAGGCGTTTCAAAGTTGTTTGCCTTTTAGTTCCCTTAAGAGCCGCGGTCTTTTCCGCACCTTTGCTCAGAGTCACTTCTCCGGGAATGTAGTGCTGAGTAAAAAAACTTAATGCTGCTCTTAATTCCTAATTAACTTGCTGGCGCTCACCTCAAGCACTGCTGGAAATACCCTTTTTTAATACCCTTGATAAAGAACTAGTAACCGTGCACGAGCTGCAAGCTGGTTATGGAGGTTCCTCCGTGACTGTGTGAGTCAAAACAAATGCATACTAAATTCCACATTTTTGATATTTTGTCCAAAAGCTCCTGCTGTCGCTGATGAAATGCGTTACCTATAGAAACCGAAAAGTAAGGTACAAAATATACAGATTATTCCACGAATGTATTTTAAATAAGCACTTTTTTCCAGCCATAGGAGCCGATTGCAGAGCCATTGCCTGCGAATTACCGCATTTTGACTTCAATTACGGCACTAATTGCTTAATAACTAGAAAAATAAGGTGTTAAGATGCCTGTATTTTATTTTTATTCATTATCTCTGGATTATTCCCTTCTTAGAGACAGTTTTCCACGAAAATAGCATTTTTATTTGATGGAAAAATACTATTTTCCCCGTTTTTTTCGTAATCTCCCATTAAAAACCATGTAATTTCAAGTTCAATTATAGAATAAAATAGCGCGGAAAGGTATTATTTTGTTGTCCATATCAGATAGAAGACAAATATTTCTAAAAGTAGACAGAATATGAATAAATTGACATTTAAGTCATTTTACGGTGGAACCACCTTAATGCCACCTTCTACTTGGTTTGAAAACCAAGAATGCCTTTAGTTTGTTGCATAGATTTTTGCTGGAGATTTTCTTTTTGAACTAGCCTTTTATGATTAATTTGGTGGGTGTGCTTTTCTCTGCATATTGAAGTCATTGAACCTAAAATTAACTTAATCTTCTATTAGTTACCACTGAAAAATCTCTTGAAGGGATTATTTTTTATACCTTCCAGGTAATTTTAAAATAAATTTCTGATATTTTAAAGAAAAATTGATCGAATTTTGTAATATATAACCTTACACGCGTGCATATGACTGTGTACCACATCATTTTTGCAGCTATAATGATTGAAAAGTATGCTCTGGTAAATAAATATTTCAGATTTTTTATTTTTCTGTTGGATTTTTAAAAATTTCAATGCATATTTCAATTAAAGTCTATGTTATGTTTATGCATCATTAAAGTGTAAATGCGAGAAGATTACTAATGGTATAATTTATAATATTGTTTACATTGTAAAAATACCGAAATATTCAAATTCTTTGGTAGTGGACAATTTTTTAATATTAGGTACTTTTCATAGTTCCTGATATTTCAAATAGCCTTGAATTTATGGCTTCTTCTAAAATTAATGTTCCTATGACAAGCTTTTCTCTTTTCGTTTAGTTTGATAATGTCAGTGTGTTACTTTTTCCGAGACATGTTTCAGATGACAATCACATAGTTGAACTGTTGTGTTATCCATGCATCGAGTATGAGTAATGATGTTGAAGGTACGAGACTGTCACGACTCTGATAGTAGAGTATAAGGTGTCTGCTATCGACGCGGAGGAAACTTGAGATTCTCCAACACATCTTAAGTTATTTTTTCAACTGCGAATGTATTATTCCGCTGAGAATATTTGAATGCGATGAAGAATGTCTATGTGAAGTGCTTTCTTTACTACACTAAGCATTCTAAATCGATCTTTAGCTCCACCAGAGGGGGCTTCAAGCTGCCGTATTCATATGACACTGTGGTCAGAAACTACCTAAGGGGAATTACAACTCACTCTTAGCGGTAATACGAAAGAAAATACTGCTATTTTACACCTCAATCGAAGCTAGCGTCATTTTTTGTGATTACTATGTAGTTGTGTAGTATGTAGTTACTTTTTTTCAAAGTTATACGACAACTACATAGTAATCACAATCACGTAGTAAGAAAGGTAATATCCAGTATGCAATAAAATCAATGGTATTGCTTGAAGAAAATATCAGGAAATTTGAAATTGCCCATGCGTCCTTTTTGCGTCATGCGTCAAAAAATTTCTATAACGAATTAAGTTGCCACTCTAAATAGTTTTCCGGTGAGAATGAAATCCAGATACATTTGCTTTTTCTTGCTCATATGGTTTTTGAGCTTAATTATCTTCTCCATCTTATTTTGTTTTTAGTCTGATGCTGGTTTTTGGATGGAATATTGTGTTTGGATGCGTCGAGATCATTTAGGAAGAAATAATTTTTTTATCATGGACCAAATTAAAGTTTAATAGGGACAGGGAATAAAAGGAACGGTAGTTATAGCTACTCCTAATGAAGGTGGAAGCCGTTTATCCTCTAAATACTGATCGCTCTACTCTCAATTACCAGGTTTAAATGGAAAGGCTTTCCTGTTACCAAAACTTATGCATAGCAAAAAGGATTTTATTCAAATAAATCTCGTCCTTCGCATTTTACACCATGAATTCCATATTCAGTGACCAATGAATGACATCCTTATTACTCTTCTCGTGGGATTTGTGCATGGAAAACTCATGGGATTGCTGATTTATGTATATGAAGAATGAATTAGTTCTAAAATAAAATAATTCTGTCGCCTTCCGTTTGCTCAGCATATGGTGGAAGGATCGGGTGCCAGGAGAGCGATTGTCGGCCGCCAGTGAAGAAGTGAATGAAAGTGACAGAATCAAAAGACGGGGAACGAGGAGGAAAGAAAGTGTAAGATTTGGAAGGGAATCCTGCCTGATTATGGAATAAGGAGGAGAAATAAAATAATATGTTGCTAAATGTAACTTGGCTACGCATAACTCCCTTAGAAAAACTGAGTTCTTAAAGTGCCTAATGGGTCTCCAAACTTATCGTAACGAGGGCCACAATGGGTACTTGAACACTTTTCAGCGGGCCGTAGTAAAAAAAAGGAAACTCTAGATATGAGTTTTATCGAAATCAAAAATTTATGAACTATTATAGAGTATGTTAAATTATATTGCCGTCTATTGATGACGACGAAAACAACCAGAAAAATCTAATATTTTCATCACAAAAATCATTTGAATGAATGATGTTACTCTGTTTGTCCTTTTAAAATCTTAATTAACTGAGATTAAAGTTTTAAAAAGCTAATTACTTACAAGTAGTGACCATTCAAGCAAAACGCATGCGGCACATTTCCGCATAATTCTTCCAAGGGCCGGATAAAAGCATCTCGCGGGCCAGATGTGGTCCGCGGGCCGTACTTTGGAGACCCTAGCTATACGTATACACCAAGGATAAACCTGGGGGTTGGGTTAGAAGTGAATATTGGGAATGGGGACTGAAGTGTATTTGGATGAAATGAAGCTCGTGAGGCCGCAATATACTTATGAGCACTCAAGTTGCAAATCTGAATTAACACGAGGGACTCCCCACCACTCCACCATTCTTCAACTCCAACTCTTCTTATTTATTATCTATTTGCCCTTCTCTCTTACCCGACGAAGGCAACATGTGGTGAAGATATCTCGAGTCTCGTGAAAATAGAAGAAACAACATGGAAAATTTTCTGGAAATGAAAATAACGCCATAAAATGGCCACTTCAGGGCACTTACTTAATAGAATAACTATTTCCTAGTATTTAATACTACTTAATTAGGGTGGAGCATAAGAAATTTTGATTTGAGCACATTAAATAAATAGGTCACATACAATCATAAAGGTACAATAGAAACAATTTATATTACATTCTGAGCTTAAGGCAGTTCCTAAGGAATCAGGCGCCTTCGAAGGAATTTCTTCGTTTTTCGGGTGATCTCCCGCGTCGGAAGTAGTAAGGCATCAGCAGTTTCTTCCACCTGAAGATTCGAGAAGGAGTGCTTGCAAAACTGTCATCACCTTGCAACATTCTATCCATGAGAATACCCGAAAAATTAAGAAATTCAACCGTAAACCCCGCGGAAGCCCTCGTTCTAAAACCTTCGAAGGAAATCTACCATGATTAATAAAATCAAAAATTAAATAATAATCGGAATAAAGTTGTTTTTAGGCATAAAAAATCACAATGCACAATTCATTAAAGTGATAACGATATGCAAAGTCATGAAAAAGCTTATTTAATATTTATTTTAAACCTACGTAAAATAACTAATTCACTTCAGGAGCAAATCAAGGCTCTCAAATTAACAAAGCGAAAGCTACATTTTTCCTAGGAATGTTTGGCTTTTCTCTGTGGAAAATTTCAAGCCATGCAACGGGCAAGCCGATCACATTCTAAGGTTACCTAAGAAGTCTCACATTGAATAAAATTCTCATTATTTTGACGACCGAACATAACCACTTATTTTCATCCTGCATGCAGTTTTCCTGCCATAACACCTTTTTATCTCAGGCTTCAAAAATCAACGATTAATCAAAAAACATTTCTTTCTACCTCACTATTTAAAAAAACACACTGTGTTCTCTTCGCCACTTGTCATGTGAGACTTTTCGTAGTGAATTAAAATATTGAGGATGAGTACCCATTGCGTCATTACGAGGCATACGGTGCACTTGGGACTGGGGAAAATTATGCATTCCTTGTCCACCTTTTAGCGTTTTCTGTTTTCTGAAACCTTGAGTATCATGTTTAATACTTTATTTATATTTATTATAAGAGTCATGCTAAAGAAAAAATAGTTTCTGTTTAAAAGGATCCGTTACAACGCAGAAAGAATTTTTAAAATACTAAATAAGCAGTTTTGGTGAACCTGAGGTGTTAAATGATTCACATGTGATTCTGTGAGATGGTATGGAAATCGTAAAACCACAAGAATTCTTTCTGTTGATATTTCAGAATTAAATTGGTTAATATGGTTTGTTACTCAGGATATATATATATTATAAAGGCTGTAAATTTAGTGTCTAATAAATCACTTAGGCGTAGTTTCAAACACGTGAAATATTATGTAGCCTAGAAAATTGCAGGACATTCCAAAAACCTCCAAATCTAAAAACATACGGGTTGCCATGCCTGGTGACGTCACTTGGCAGTATCGCGTCCATGTCTTTGTTTACATTATATTAACAATGGAGCTGCCGGAACTTCCGGGCATTTGAAAAAAGCTAATGATTTCACAAATGTTTTGTTATGGCTTAAATAAAAGTGACCTGTGGTTTTGGAAAGGTCAATTCTGACAAAATGTGAGAATAAAAGCAAAAAAACCAAAACCAAAGTGACAGGATGCCTTATTACGTGCGGCTTCAAAATCATTTCATAGCTGATTCAAGATCATTAAGCACTACCCCTGTTATCATTAATATTTCCTTTTCGATAAGAAATTTTTATTATAAAAAATGTACTAAACTTTATTTGTAACATGCTCAAGAAAATGTTCACATCCATTCCGTAATTCTTTTATGCTGTCCAAACAGAGTTTTGTTGATTAGTTGTTATCCAGTATTTTTTCATCGACAAATGGATAAACTTGATAAAATGCCCAGTTTCCATTACCCTGTAGATAATTTCCTCTTCATTTAACTGCTCATTCTCTCCGGGTCAACTCATGTCACTAGGTACGTCAGCATTAAATACGATCCCACGTGATTGAATTAGGTTGAAGTATACTATTACTAAGCTTATACCTTTTGCGACTGCCTGAATTTGCCTGGAAAAATCATGAATTTTAACTATAAAGTGCTGAGTTTTCATCTCTCTAATCTAAGAAAAGTTAGAATAACACCTAAGTAAGCCTTTGCGAGCAAAAAATGTGTAGAAGCTTGACTGAGAAAACACCATGTAACATTATATAAAACGAATTTTTTACTAGGGAAATTAATTACTAAGGAAATAATTCGCATAATTTTAATCCCCGTTGGTATGCACTTTGTTGAAATTTATTGGGATAGTTTTTATTTACGAGTTAACATGTTTCTACGCTTTCTATGCATGGAATGAAAGGGCTCCTGCGTATTCGGAGAGCTGGAATTTTTTGTGGCGCCACGGAAGTGACAGGGTTTACGAAAAAATACGGGTCTAGTCTGGTCTAATAGAACGGCGAGGAATGCAGACCACCGTAAACACGTCGGATTTGACTGTTTCCTTCCCTTTTGCGCCCGAAAAAACCCGTTGCAGCGCTCGTTTCGTTTTCTTTGGCCCTCCGTCTGCATTTCGCTCTCACGCCTCTTATTCTAGTCAGCGAGTCGGGGCAAATGCACGCGAGAGAATCACGCCGGCACCATCGCCTTGCGTCCTATTTATATAGGGCCGTTCTTTCACTTCTTTTAGCCCCTAAGCTGTTTGATTGTAGTTTGTGTTCGCTCCGAATCGCACGTCCATATGCAACAGTTGAAGAAAATGAAGTGGAATAGAAATTAGAACCAGATGAGCATAGTTTTATGAAACGCTAGAACCACTGCACTGGTTGGTTGTTTAGGGGAAGCGGCCGATAGCTGAGATATATTGTGCCAATAAGGGTGGGTGCGTAGGTTATTATGTGAGGATTACGAGGGAGGAGGGAGGAGAGAAACCCGGCGCTGGCATAAGCTTACTCTTAACTAAAGGCACCAAGGGAACCAAAGTAGGGATGGGCAAATAATACCGGTATTCGGTAGTACCTACCGATACTATTTTTTTAAATGCGTTACTACCGACCATTATTTGAAATCGGTACTACCGACGGTACTGGTGTAAAAATAGCGGTATATAGCAATCACCTGCTAGTTCTGCTTCTTCAAGTCCTATGCTGTTTATTTATCGATATGAGAAATAATCGAGGAAAATTACAATAATATTTGTGATCTAGGAATATCTACAGATGGATATATCTGACACTTGACGATTTTTATTGGGTTTGAATGAGAATTGAAAATGCTTATTTCCTTCGTCGTTACAACCAATAGAAGACATTTAACGAACTTCGCTATTTGCACAGCGCACAGAATCTATATTCCTCCGTGTTTGAAATTCTTTTAATCACTATACACTTTCATGAAGAGATATACAATGTACGTCGGATTCAAAAGTATTGCAAAAAACGGAGCTGCGCCACGGTCGCTTCTCAAGAAAATTGAGCTTCATTTACTGCGTTTGTTGATCTTGGTTACGCGCTGCTAACTATCCACGTTTTTTTAAATACGTATTCAAAGGTAAGAGTTGAGAAGTATATGCGATACGAATTGCGAATCACCACCCAAATAAAACCCTAAACGTGCTAAAGCACAAGTCCCTCAAGTCCTGCAGTCATAAGTGCTTCACTTCAACTTGTAACCTGCACTATTTTTCAAATGTTCTCGTAATATGTCTGTATTTTTTTATATTTACAATACCGTGAAGTTGAGATATGTTTGTTTTCATTATTGGTATAATAGGTAAGTATAAATTTAACGCATGCAGAACACCATACTCCATATAATTTTGAACCATATAAATACAAATATGTATTCCCGTAAGTTGAACGTTAGTGCGACCGCAAGGATTGGTCACCATATAACAGGGGGGATTTACCTGACCACAACATTAAAACAATACCAATAGTTCTTCATGTGACTGAAAATCATTCCAACAAAAAGTGACGAGCGCAAACATACAGCGTAAAATAAAATGTATTTACTGGATAGCGTCGATGTATATTCCCCATGAATGCTCATTAAAAATGCCCATGGATGGAAATTTCTGCGTATCCTTTTGGACTGATATTCTAAATTGCCGAAATACCGTAAAATTAGGGTGAAACTTATGTTAATTTGTAATTAATTAAAATATTTAATCAATCACACATAAATATTGGTAAACCGGTATATTTTCGTCGGTACTACCGGGCGAGTAGTATTATTGCTTTTTAATACTCGTAAAAAAATACCGGTACTTTTTAGAGTACCGCCCATCCCTAAACCAAAGCTGCTTTGAACGGACGGGGTACCACTCTCAACGTGCTCTGCACTCAAGTATGCATGGGTTACACTGTTGAAAACTCTGCCACTGCCGGGATTCAAACCCTGGTTGGGTTTGACGAACTCCTTCACCTAAAAAGTTAACCGTTTTTAACGTTTATATTGTGTTAATGAGGAGGCTATTGCTAAAATATATTGAGTTGTTTCGGTCCTTGTGTCCTGCTTTAATTCAAGGACATATTTTTATTACCTTTGCTTTTCTATTAGGAGTACACATTTACGTCACATTTAAATCCTAATGTAGGTGGTCATTTGATAATCTTAAGTTGTCTGATTACAATTCCTTATACATAACAAATTTCACGTGTCAGTCATCTGGGGCACAAAGAAGCGTAGTGTCGCTGGGGATTGGTCAGAAAACCGCACACACAGAGGTAATCTGATATTTTACGGTGCATCAAAATGCATTCCGGGGAAGAATAATAACCTTCGAGTCTCAAGGCATGAAAAGGGCGCCAGATATGGACTGTGAGAGATGGCAGAGGGCGAATCATGCCGGTTTTAATGAAATGCTTTATCGCTGTGCCAGCTTTCGTACCCGACCACCAAAGGCTGCAGTTCCAGCAGCCGTGACTACACTCCTCCCATTCCCGCCACTTAACCCCAGTTGCCTCCGCCGCGAAACATTTATGGATTCACAAGGGGTGCTTCTGACCCTTTGTCAGAGTGATGGAGGTAAGGGGCGAAATATGGTCCGAAGCGGAGGAAAAGCCGAAATGGCTGTGTCACGGAATTTATTTTTAGAACAGCTCCCTAACTCTTCTCAGGACGTTTTTCACGGGAGAACGCCTTTTATTCTTACGGCATGGCGCAAAAATAATCGCCGACTATTCTGCAGCACCTGAATGAAGGAAGAAATTAAAGGGAGAAAAAATTTTGAGACAAGAGTTACTTCCAAGTGAGAAAGTACGTAACATATCACGATGAGGCATTGGGATGCTGAAAATATGATAGGAATGATATGGAGAGGATGATGGGAAGAACGGGGAGAAAAGGACTAGCTCTCTATATGAAATGAAATGGAGGTAAGGATACCGTGCTGAATAGTCAGAGAAGTACCATGAATGTATTGCCGTCTTTACTAGTAGTAGGAGAGTAGATCGCAGTATCTCGGTCCAAACCTACATACATCAGCGGACTGCCTCAAATAATAGCCTACCGTTTACGTGTACATTTTTAATACCTGCTCTCAGCCCTTACTTACCATCAGTTATACTATATATTATGTCATAGTCTATATCTATTTTGTGGATACCTTCCGTTCTGATTTCAAGATGACTACTGAAATTTAAAAGTAGATAAGGGAGGCTCCTGTCACTTAACCTCGTACTTTAATTACTTTGAAGTTAATAATCTAAAGGGCCTTCAAATAAATTAGCATCTGAATTTTCTTCTGATAATATTCACCCATATCTATATGGTTTTCATTATTGGTTTGGTGTAGATTATGACGATTTGGTCAACTATCTAGTCTCTTTTTCATAATTCTCCCTTTCCATGTTTCTGAGTCACGACCACAAGCAGATAAATCTCGGTTTATCTTTATCAGTAAAATTAGCCTTAATAGGATCTCCTATTTTAAAAATACAATTAAAACCCAATCGGACATATGTGGTGCATAGTGTACTACAAAGCTCATCTTGCAAGTTCAGTGTGATCGGAGTGCTGGCACTAGGAATGTAAATTTTGTTCCTACGTGTATCCCGAGTGAATTCTCTCAATCTTCCGTCCATGGTCCTTATCCGACCCAAAGCGATATAGCCCAAGTCGGTGCGGGGGACTTATTATGGGTCACCGATAAACCAGGACACCTGCTGCACGAGTCTTTCCTCAGCGAACGAAAAGGTCTCTGTGGAAATGCTAAATCTCCTTCGCCCGGTATTCTACCGACATCATTTCGGCGAGCAAGGAACTGAACCCAGAAGCTGCAGACGAACTTCATTTATTCGGTGCTCTAGAGATGGGCATTTTGAAAAGATACCGTATGTTTTTAACCCTTTTTTTAACAGAAATTTTCCCTGGATTTGGAAAAAAATACTTGAAAAATATTTTTTAAATCTAATTAATTTTGGCATTCATCTTTTGCACAATTTTAAACAACTGTTTTCCAGCAAAATACGATATAGATATTTACTTATCTAGATTAATCCTTTACATGACCTCTTTTTTCAGAAAATTGTTTTGTGTTCTTCTGGAGATAAAGGTTCATTAATTGATTAATCATTTAATTTATCTTTTTCCAAAGTTTTTCGTATTTATACGTATGCTTCTTCTGCATCTACATAACACCCTGCAAGCCGACGCATGGTAAGTGTGGCAGGGTAGTGTAAAGTACAGTAAAAATTCAGAAGGAACTCTCTCTCCTGCCCTGAGGCCCTGAAGAAGCACACATATATAAATGCGAAACGTCGGAAAAAGAGAAATAAAATTTGTCAATTAATGTACCTTTATTTTTAAAAAAATATTTTGATGATCACTTATTTGTCATATTTTACTTGAATTGTGTAAGCACTTCAAAAGTAAAATTCAGTTCCATGCCTCATATTAGGTGCATGTCATACTGGCAATGAAACTGTGGAGCTTCATATCATGTAGCATTACTCTCATCCAAGGGGCAGCGTCGTTGCCCACAACAACTAATAGAAGTAATAAATACTATCTACATTTACGTCTCCATACCACGTTAGGAGTCACCGTCAAGACGTTTGGCATGGGATGTTAAGAGTGCACCATTCATGATAAGGGGAGGAAATGTGGAAAATGTAATAGAAAGAGGGAAAATAGAATTCACGGAGTCTCTTAATGTGTGTTTTTGCTAGATTCACTAATGAAGGGAACTTTTCCACCAAGCTAGTTGCTTACTCGCTTATTTCGTGGCTAGTCTCTATAAATAGAGGCTCAGTCTCAACCAATCGTGCTCACTTCATCTACTTTGCGGACGTTGAGGGACAATAAGATTTGAAACCTTCCGATTGGTCAATGTTTGCTATTTTATGGACCATATTTCGACCAGCTATTTTACAGCTAACATATATAAAAAGAGATAGGCAAACCATGCACAACCCGGTGTGCGCAGTCATTGACTGCAAACTATCCCCTAGGTAAAAACTGTAGGAAAAGAAAAAAATGTAATCCTGATAAATATACAAGAATTTTCAAGGAAGCTTTAACAAGACCGCGTGAAAAATGAGGTAATTTTTTCCCTTACAATTGGTCACTAGAAATTTCAGTGGCCCTAATGTTGAAATTTAGGTTTAAATAACACCGCCACCGCACCGATTACACAAGTTTCCGACTGACAATGAGCTACATTCTATGTACTTGCTAGTTTCTTCCTGATCTCCGTAACCTTTGTCGAAAAAAAAAGGTTCCAGCCACTGAAGATAAGGATTCCCACACAATAAAATTCCCCGTTCCAAAATAAAAAATGTTAATGGCATACATTTTTAAAGTATGTGTCATCAGCGTAATTGTATTTGTCATGTTAATGGCCTCAGTGCCATTTTCTCACTCAGCGATGTGGCCGGTGAATGGCTCAAGAGTGCAATCCACGCAGTAAAAAGATGGCCATTCTACCTTAAAGGCCATTAGTCAGACAGTAAATCTCTCTTATAGTTGGAACTGAGTAACGTTGGATCTCTTTTTTCACTAATCTGTCATAATTGCCAAGTTGAATTTATAACCTTGACAGCAAAATGAGAGTTTATAGGCATAGAAAAATATAGCTATAGCGGTGAACATCACAGAAGTAAAATCCTCCCAAGTTAATCTTCTTCCATCATCTACTTCCTAGTGATCCACATTTAAGCTCTCTCTTTTTGTTTTTTGTTCAGTAATTTACTCGTCTCAATGTAGACCATCCTTTTTATTTCATAGTGGAGCGCATTTTTTCAAGTTGTATACTCTGTTACAGTGCCAACACACGAACGACTGCGAAACGTCGAACGAAACGCGACGTAGCTGAGGTGCAATTAACGACTTATTCAGAAAATCTTCATCCACGCGAACGTAAAATTTATTCATGAAGAAGCCTTTCAAACGATCTGATAACAGTATTTTTTTGTTTTAAGATATAATTTTAGCTGAGATTATAATATCATCTACCATTTCCAATTAGTTTTGTCATATTTGGCAATTCTTATTTACTTATTTTCTTATTCCTACCAGTGGCGAATCCACGGGACGGGGGGGAAAGGGTGAAATTTCCCTCCCCCCCCAAAGAGGTCAGGCGAGCTGGCGAGTGAGAAAAAACATTGGATTTGATAGTAAACTTCATTGTACCAACAGCGTAATAGCGTTTATATGCTACAAAAAACATCTCCTTCTCTCTCCAACGAGCATAAAACAGCATTTATCACATTTGTTGGTTGCTGACAGACTGTGAGCGTATTTGGGCGTTAACGCGGTCTCATTCGCTCTCTGCCGCGCGTAGATAGAATCGATGCAGTCGTGTTCCTTGAATGTGTCACATTGCTTTGCCCCGTTGACGTCTCCTTCGGTACCTCGTCTTCGGCGTCAACTTAAACGTGCCTTTTTATTTTACCGCGCGGACAGATTAATAATTTTCGCTTCGTCGACTGATTTTGAGTGGATTTTTGTTTTGCTGGAGTTTACCAGAGTAACTCTTTCAATTAACAATACGATCAAGTGCCTGGGAACAGTTATTTATAATGCTGGATCTGATACTTCTCCTGAAAGTTGTCGCATCCTACTATATTCACGGATCTCTGCATGCCAGTGACTTATTTGGGAGTATTACAGTACGCGTATGAAGTATGGTGAGGACTTATTTTAAATATTAATCAGTGCAGAACTATATCATAACAATATATATCTCCATCCTGTTATTTTTATTCCTTCTAATATCCAGTATAGATCCTAAAAAGCATTAATCGGTAAACCTGTAATCCTGAAATAATTCATAAAGTTATACACCATTATATAATGAAAAATAAACTACACTGGTGTGAAACTCCGAATCATTTGTATCTCTTTCATTATCAGTTATCATTGTAGAGGCTTCCATGAAAATAATTCATAAACTATTTAAGGTTCCTATAAATTGTATCACTCGCTGTCATTAGAAGAACTACCACTCAGTAAATCCTACTAAACCGCAATCTATTATTCTGGCAGTAAAAAGATACCAGGTAATGTTTGTTTTAACATGCTCCTAAAATTTTTTGACAACCAAGCTAACCACATACAAAACTTCAGTTCTGATCCTCGGCTTGACTTTATCATGTAACTTCACTTGGAATACGCATGTTGTCAAAATATCAACCAGAGTCAATAAAATGATTTATTGGTTGAAATTTGAAAATAATTTCGTCCGTGAGCCATCCGAAAACAGGTTGTTTTTTCCTCATGCTCCTATTTTTTACTGTCATTAAATTATTTTAATTAAAAAAAGACTTCATTTTATATGTTCGATGCATTTTTTAACTTCGCAAATTTTATTATGTTTCTTCATCTTATCGTACGTTGGTTCTTTCCGATGGAGCGTAGAAAATTCTTTCTCAGTGGTTTGTTAATTTTCCGTTTGGTTAATTACACGTCAAAACGACCAAAAAACTACCAATATTTACCTTGACTTCTCCGATTTCGGCCTATTTCGTTTTACCACATGGTTGGTCATGCCCAATTTAGGGCGTGAGAGTCAAAGTAATAGAAGTGAAATCAACACGAAAAACGATATAAATGCATATTTTCTAAGTTGGTACCGTCAGGTAGTTACAAGAAAAGGAATGCCAGTGTTCCAAGGTCGCTCTAACCCGGGTTAGAGCGACCTTGAAGTGTTCGAACGTATGGTGCTGCGATCTAGCCGCCGAACACTTAAGCTACTTTGCTTTTTGTAATTTCTTACCGGAGTAAAGTGAAACAGGTGACACTGGACGATGTTTGTTACTTGTATTACTTTGATTCTCAGGCCCTCAATTGATTTGCAAAATATGCATCCATTGCCTTAGTAATGGGATTATGAAAATTTGAGCTCGTAAATTTATGTTTGAGTTGTCTTCGATATCTCCGGACGTATGATACTTATGTCACAGAAACAAATGGTTTTTTGAAATAAAATAGCAACGCCGTAAATATAATGATGACTTTCGTTAAAATTTTGCAATTTAGAGCATCAATTTTTATTTTTTTTAAATCAAAACCATTTTTCTGCAAACATGTACCCCTTCAATTTTCTATTTGTTCGCATATTACCTTTTAACGTCTAAGTTTCGCGGCATCCTAGGCTTGGGGGACTGTTGATTTACATGTGCTAGCAAAAACACCACTCATCTCAATTCTGTGGGCTGATGTTGAGACAATAACAAAGAGTTATAAAGTACCAAATCGCAAAAATGCTGTTGTAGCGATGTCTCCATGCCGACGAATCACAAAATTTGCTCTCGCGATTTGAATGCGGAACCGCTCGAAACCTCGTCATCGTTAAGCTTATTTTTTACCCTTAATATGTCTACAAACACATTAATATCATTATTATCGATCGATTTGCTTCCATTTTTTCAGCTGTCTGGTTAAATGAGGTGCCAAAGAGGTTAACTAAATTCCTTTTGAGGAGCTGAATAATGCTTTCATAATAATGTGCATCTATAAATGCGGCACTGTAGTATCCATTGACCTAATTGTTGTGCTAACCATAAGGTATTAACTTTAACTGGTTTAGCTAGCAGCAAAGTATTATTTTATAGATTATATGGAAAACTATATATTGACATGGCCTTAAAAGCACACAATATTTCTTTAGAATAGGAGTACTTTTGGAGGGAGAGACCATGAGAAATAACATGAGAAATTGGCGATTCAACGACATTCTCCCAGACGTATGTATCTAAGTACCTATCACTTGCACATGGATATATTGTGATGGCTGTGATTTCAATGAAAGCCTTGATTAATATGTTGGAGCACAAAACCACGGTGACCTTTGTTGTTTTCTTTTTGACACATCTCCGCTTTCTTTGCTGGCGATGAAATCTCACGCACAATCTCTAATTGTAAGATATCCAGAATCGCTTTATAAGAAGAGTAATATTCATGACAGCAGTGTCTAGGCTGAACTAGTCTGCCGGTGTCCACTGTATATATGCCATTAGATTCAAACACGGCCAGTTCTAAGTATCCACTGCGAATATCTTGCATAACACTTCCACTGCGCCGAAAATCGAATGCAACACGCCTCTGGAAGCTGTTTGTAAGAAATGTTTTGCTATGAGTAGTCCATTAACTTTAAGATTTAAATAACACTAGTTAATCTTTTCGCCAAATTGTATTGTCTGTCCAGCTTGTCTGTTAGAATTTACAATTCCAAGATGTACAGAGTAATGCGTAAACACAGTGTTCATGCCTGACTTGTATTTAAAAATTCGAGAAACGAAATTTGGTGAGACCTGCCATTTCGCTAGGACGTCTCTCATTTAAATTGGCAGAGTTTCCACTAAGTTTGCAAAGAAATTCTCTTTCACCTGATAATTATTTCACCTCCCCCACACACTTTTAAAGCTAAATTCGGTGTTTTTTCAATAAAAACTGAATTTTATATTTAAAAGAACTTATTTTGGCAAGTACATAATCGGAAAGTTTTTTCCTTGTTTTCATGTTTTGTGCAAAACATTCCTTGTTCAGGTAAAAAGTTTTTGGTTTACCTAGCGAAATAAAGAGAGAAATCACTTTTTTGGGTTTTAGCAGTAGGTACAACATGATTTTGGAAGAACACTTCTATACTTTTCACTACATCGTAAAACGGAAATATCTATTCCTAAAAACTGGAGTGACATCTCTCTAATTTCATCTTTATATACTTCGGCCGCTAGTGAATCAGTGTTAATGAACTCGGTGTGATGAGCTAACGTTTCCACAATTTCCGAATTCTGATGTAAAAGTAACGTTGCCCGTAACAATTCTATTGCCCGTTAAAGTGGGATGAAGGCAAAGATTGCTATGGTAAAGCAAAGAATGGTATGGCAAAGAAGGTAATGGCCGTAGTAATTAGCTTGAGCATAATTGGGTGACGGGTATGAGAGAATAAAGGCGTACGCAGACAGATAACTCGTTGAATGTTGCTTCCTTTCCATTCTGGCGTTCCCTGTACCATTATCAGGCCGCGGACCAGATCGCCGATACAATTGAAGGGGAGGAGTTAACAAACATATTTAATGTTGTTAAATAAATCGCCAATAGGCATAGGAAAAATATGCAGGCATATTAATCAGTAAATATAAGATGTATGGCATAAGATTCACATATGTACGCAGGCGCAAAAACGTGCGAGCACGCACAGACCCATACCCTCAAAAATTTTCCAAATTCCCCCCTCCCCCCCAAGATTGCTCCCTGGATCCGTCCCTGATTCCTACTTAGATTTTTATTATAGATATTCTTATTTACTTATTAGTTGTTTTTGTCTAATTGTTAGTTTCGTAGCTGATAGTCCATTATCCAATATTGAGAGGACCATCATTTTTTGGTGATATGTGCTAAATATTTTGTCCGTTTGCGATTATTATTCTCTCTGACCTGGAAACACCACCCAAGTCGTTTGATTTCTCGTTATTTGTATGTGATGTTGGCCAGTCCTTATGCCAATGTATTATGCGGGCTTCGCCATGAAATTTGAGTGGAATGTAGGCTAATATTTACTGGGATAAAGAATTATAAATATGATGGAAATGTTTTTATATGAGTCATTATTTCATTAGTGATTTTATGAATCGATATATATATATATATATATATATATATATATATATATATATATATATATATATATATATATATATATATATATATATATATATATATATATATATATTACGTAAATTCCCGCGTTGATGGAGTGTTTTAAGTACTTGCTTCTCATTCTGAGGCTCCAGGATACGAGTCCCGGAAGTGGCAGAGATTTTTTAGTGCAACCCTAATCCCAAATTCAGTGGCATTATAGAAAATGTCAAGTACCGTTCTCCGTCCGTCGGATGGTTTAAGTATACTTCGAACCCCTTTGGATGCCGCCTTTATTGAAGAATTGGATGGCTCCGACGCCAGATTTATCTCCACCCTTCCTCCATTCCCCATACTTTCTTTTCCCAACCAACCTGACCTCAATTGTCGGTGGCCTTCATAACCAAATAACCAGTCAACCAAATCTCCACTTCCATGCTCTTTTAAGTACTGTATGACGAGTAATGAATCGCAATTGATTTAAGTTTGCAGAATTTAATTCCTTATTTTCTGAATTGCGGACATATAAGCTGGAGTATTTTTTTAAATGAAAGGAGAACCCACCATGTTCACATGTAATTCTCGTCTCAAATGACTGCCGAGCAAACAAGTTCTCGGGAAATCAACATTGTCAGGCGAGATAACTCTTAATGCTTGTGGAGTACTTCTAAATCTTCTATAATCGGCCAACTCACGGATTATAGATATGAGAGGCCATGATTTTGAGTTAATTTGTAGTTGAAGTACTAATTAATATACTTATGTAAAAGGGGCTAATTTTATTTCCGAAACTATTCTTATTTATTTATCTCAGTGTTCAGTACATAGCTAAGGTGGTTTATCCCGTTAAAAATTGTTTCTCTTTGTACTTGATGATGCATTACGTCTTTAACCGTCATCAAGAAATTAAAATATAGTGGGAAATCGAGAAATACCTCTCAGTTTTAATGGAAAAGCGATGGAATCTTGCGGGAAGACTATGCACAGTGTAAGTATACCTTTAAATCCGTTGGATGACGGTTTTGGTAAATATGTATCCTAATATTAATTCCGTCGCAGTTATTAAGAAAATATCCTCAGATAGCTCGTACGTAGCGTACACTCGCGTTTATTTCGTTTGTTTTCTCTGAGAGATGGAAATATTATTTATTCATTCTTTTGAGCAAATAAAACCATTGTTATTTATTTTTTTATCGCTTTGGAATTCCGCAAGGACTAGATAAGCACAGACATTTGCCCTCCACTGAGTCGGACGTGAGGTATTTGACGTTGAATGGAGGTAGTAATCGGTGGTCGCTGGGAATAGGATGTGGGCCGTAAATGCGTTTACGAGCGCTGTTATTGGCGGTCCAGAGGAGGGAGTATATCGCTCTTCCGCTCTCCTCGAATCGGAGCATGACGATTAATCGGTTATTCTAAACGGCGACAGAATTTCAAAACCTAAACCCTAACGTTCTCGGAAGTCGAGGTTTGGAGGAAGTCGAGATGAGGGCTTGTTTATTCGTGTGGGCAAAGTTTATGATACCACTAATACTCCTCCTATAAGTTGGTTTCACCGTTAAATGACTTTCATGTCATTCATACTCTAACATCTTACCGAAAAACGTATCCTATTAGGTAGATTTCGATGAAAGATTACCTATTGTAGCCGTTACCATGGTGCGACTTCCGGAAAGTTTCTACATATTTTATCGTTTCATGGTTAGCTGACCCCAAAAACCATCACCAACAAAAAAGTTATTATTGAAAAATCTCGGGAAAGTTCGTTAATGGGCAAAATCGAAACTATTGAAAAGCTCAAAATTTCACTATGACTCTCTAAATATGAAATATACTAGTTAGATGTAAGGCACCCGTTGAATGATGATGATTATAACAAACACTTTGATTTAATATACACGAAATATTTATCAAATGGTCAATTTATGTAACTCTTGTACAAATGAGAATTATTTCTGGTACAAATAGAATGATATAAAAAAATATTTGACAAAAAATTATATTTTTACTGAAGAACCTCTTGAAAAACTATATCGTGTGTCAAATGTCTCTGGCCATTCAAATAATCTTCCTTGCTGTGGATCCCATTCAATCCACTTGACTTGCAACTCTGGAACGTGATAAAGCCACATACAATTGGCCGTGTGAAATTACTGCCGTCTCCAAATTGATGCCAACGTGATCACATGACTGGCCTTGTGCCTTGTTTTTTGCAATAGCGTAAGCATAAATTATCTGAAATCGGCGGCGTTTTAATATGAAAGGTAATGTTGTGCCCATGAATATACAAATGGATTCTAAACTTGCCCGCAGTGGGTGTTGCCAAACAGTCCGCATGCACCGAAAAATCATGACCAAACAGATCGTAGCGCCGCCACTCTAGAGAAGGTGGTTCCAATAAGGAAAGACCGAGATCCAAATGGAGATACTGGAAAGGAAGGTAACGGAATTGGCCTCCCAATTGAACCAGCCATTTTTGACCCTGAGGCGGAACCATGCCGACTGCAGCGTGACCTATCTTTTGCGGAAAGCTAGGAAACACTGCTGCCCGTAAAATTGTGCCGAAGATTTAGATCCATATGTATATTCATGGTTGTGTCGGTTGGAGTGATATCAATCCTGGGAATTAGAACTATACCATTATGATTGCATTCGTTTAATGTATTATATTTTCTAAGACTACTAACAAATAGTTTTGTTTGAAAGGTTTTTTATGGTACCGACCTCAAGCTCAAGGTAGTGGTGGAACTAAAATAACACAACAGTTTCATCGCAACTGTTTCGCAACCGAAGCAGTTTCAGAAGGAAACAGTTCCGCGAAACATGCTGTTTCGGACAACAGCTAGAGGCACACCAAGCAACGGGCGATCGATCGGTGCAGTTAGAACATTTCTGGTTGTTCTGCATTCTAGGTAATAAGAAATCATTCACTTATGCAAAGTAGCAATTACATTTAGATTCCATAAAGATTGGTACTTCATTGTTCTGATTCTATCTGCAACGATGGGCTGACATGTGTTGGCTGAATAAACCAGCAACCGCCTGAAACAGATTCGAATCCAACAAATTGTAGCTCATAACCGCAACGCAGCCACACGTGCAGTGCAACTGGAACAGAATAGAAGACTAAACTGTCAGCTTCAGCTTCATCAGTTGCCGCTGCACAGCGCAGAGCGCAACGGCTGGGCTGCGGCAAGATCACGAAACTAACCTGTTGTTTGCAACAGTTATTTGAAACAGTTGTCTGACCTAAACAGTTACGGCTGCAGCCGTTTAACTCCGATAACACTTCACTTCCCCACTGGCTCAAGGGTGTTTTCGAACAAAAACATCATAATCATTAGTAGGCACGATATCAGATTCGTTCAAAGTTATTGTAGACCTTCTAGATATAATCACTAAAATTTGTCTGAAACCATTTTTGATACGACTTGCCCTTACTGCGGGGGTAGAGAAAAATGAGTTGAGTCTATAAATAAATAAAAGATTCGAAATTTGTCAGTACTTCTATGCCGGACCTAACGGGATTTTTGTATATGAACAACAAGATCCAACATTTCCTGCCACTTTTTCGCAAACTAAACTTCAAAATTGCGGTGTCAAGTACGATTACGGGTGAAAAATTGGTTTGAAAAGTACTTTTCTCTCTGATATAAATGTCATTTTCTGGAAAAAATATGACACAAATTCTCCCTGGGAACTAAATGAGAATAATAAGCAGGCAGATGCCCATTATATTTTATCGTTTTTGAGTTTGTTTTTGACCACTTTTATTTAATTGTATGTATTCTATGGAGGGTTGGCCAATGTTTAAAAAATATATTTCAATTTCCTTTCGCCAGCGTATCGCTATTTAATATTAGCATCATCAGGGCTAAAACAACACAATGTAAGGAAACAGTTACCTAATATTATAATTATACAAATATAAATAAATTTATACTCATGCTTTAGTACCATAAGGTGAAAATGAGATCGTTGAAAATCTAAGTCTCGTTATGGAAAATGGCGATGGTAACTAAGATTTATTCTAAGTAAGATATCATCAATATTGACAAAAGAAAGCCAAAATGGAAACACAATGATTAAATTTTGATTAAAAAAATAATAAGTAAAAATAATATTAATTATAATAATTAAATATGAATAGAATAAGTTATAAAAATTATAATAATTAGAGAAGAATAGTTTAAATAATAAAAATAACAAATATGGATATCGATATCTCATATTTTGAATAAATATATTACACATATGCTACAAATTTACTTAACATATTCGTACTGAAATATTGGGGAACATAGAAATCATTATATAACATTAGAATAAAAAACCTTTAGTTTTGTGCTAAGGATGATATCAGGTTATGGTAATCTTGCTAAATTTTTGGATATCTGCTCTAAGGTTACAAACTGCCGGAGATTTTGTTATGTGGACCATTTCATTGATTCGGTTCAAAATCTATAGGTTTAGCTTCCATAAAGTTTATATTGTGATTGGCGAAAGGAAATTGAAATATTTTTCAAACATTGATCAACCCGCCATAAAATTCAATTATATTTTATGAATTTTTAGCGAAGGAATGTAAAAATGAGTGTATTGTAAATGTAGTCGATTCCTTGGGCTGGATGAATGAAACATTTGGTATATAATTGTTGAATACTGTACATATTTTGTAGCTTAACTTTGATTTCAAATAGCTAAGGAACGTCAAGTATTTTTTTAAATGTTAAAAAGGAAAAGGTGCTGTATAGTGTTTGCTTTGACTCAAACAGTAGTGGAGTCTCCACAAACGAGATGGAAGAGTCACACCCGTAAAATGAAAGAGGCACTTAGCACTTTCAATGCGGATTACATTTTCACGATGATTTCATGTGGCGGTCTACATCCAACTTAAAAGAAACAAGAAGTTAACAAAAAAATGACAAAAACACCAAATAAGAACAAAAAAGTTAAAACGGACCCTTCCGCACTGACGCGAGGTCAGTGTCTCTGGAGGTTGTAAAACGAATTGGCTGACGCGCGCTCGAATCTTCCTAGCGACGTACTTAATGACGAAAGATCACGACATAGGTTCATGTATGTCACCCGCCTCAGTGGAATATCTCTCATGAAATGGACATGTGTCATCCGTGCTGAAGGTGTTAAATCCCTACTGAGGCATATAGTAAAGTCCTCTTCTAAGTTTTCACGCAAGATGCTTACGCGGATTCGCAATCAGGATTCACTGCACAGCCTAGTTTAATTCAACGTCTATCTATTTTGAATATTTGAAGTAAAATGAGTGACAGATATCAGTTTTTATGTGGGTCAATTAAAAAAACAGTTTTCATACAGTCCATTGACGTAGCTAACGATAGAATCAACAAATCATGCTAGAAAAAAAAATGGATTATTCACTCACTTCACGAATAAACATAAATAGAAATAGGAAGTTATTTCTGTAGAATTTTGAAACTTATTTTGTATTTAATTTAGCTTCAGTTGATGTATGTTTATATTGTATATTTATTGTGTACTTAATTCCTGTCATATATTATGTAAATTACGCCTTGTAATCTTTTACGTTTTACATACATTTTTCTCATTATAAAAAATATATATTTTAGTTAAAGATTTTCTTCTGTACTTATATTTATATGCTAGTTGTTCGCGAATGTTGAGAAAGCGATTTCTAATAACTTTCACGCTTTATTCTTCAGTTATTTTCCTCTAAATAATTATATAAACTACGTTAAATGATGAAAAATGTAATTATATTATGCTTTAATTGGCATGCTGCTCCTTCTTCACCCATAATGAACCTAGAAGGCAAGATATGCTTCATATTATCATAAACAATGAAAAAGTGACGCATTTGTTAAATTTCTACAAATTCTGAGCGAAATGCTTTTTCTATAAATAATGATTAAATGTCACAAGACGAATAATGACCAACAGTATCGTTTGTCAATATCAAATAATTCTGGGAAGTTTGGGATTCACGGAGGAAGATGCCTCACTAAAGTTTTCAGTTAAAGTTGCCCTCAATGGCGATTTACTCAATGGCGATGGCAATACTGCCACATTTACTAGGATATTTATTCGTTGTGAATTATTACCTATTTACGTTACGAGATAAAAATAAGCTTGGATCACACACAATGAATAATTGAAATTGACGAGCAAAGCGTGAAGTGAACCGTAATTCAGGATTATAAACGATTAGTGTAAATCAGTAAGTTAGCAGGTCTCATACATCACAAATTAATTGAGCCTATATTGGGTTTAAATCTTCATCTAAACAAATATAGATTCACTGAATTTAACTCTAGTATTTGGAATGCACATATTAATGTGCTTTCATTAATCTCCCTGAGTTAGAACATGGAACTTTCGACTTTAGTTCATCAGTGTCGCCCAGAATTGAATGTATTCTAATTTATTTTGGGGTTTAGATCATTTTTACCACAGTACTAATGACCGCCAATGCAACTCGGCTGAAGTATTTATCAGCGATCTTCCGTTCGGTATAATGTTCACGCTTTTGGCGCTAAGTCACGTAGGGTTCCAAAATCCAAAGTAAAACCAGGGGCGTAGTTGAGGCTCCAAGGCTTGAAGTATAATTTTTTTAGGTGGTGGTGGGCTTAATGCTTCTGGCAATTCTCGTGTTTTAAAAGTTCTCCTGATTGGTTAAAATATTTCCTGTATGACCTGGGGCATTTGAAATTCCATCTAAATTTCATTTAATTACGCTGGCATCAGTTATCATTCCATCATTCTTTCATAAATGTAAGGGCTGTACGAAAGCTTTTCCCGCCACCTGGGCTCTGTTCAGCGAATATTTTTTGAGAGTCTATGATTCGTAACTGAAGATGACGCAGCTGTGTCAAAACTAATCGTATCGTAAAATAAATTGGTGGAATAAAGCAAAGTTTTCTTTTTCATTATTTTAAATAAACTTCCACAAATGTGAGCCTGAAACTATTGAGATAATCTATGATTTGATGTTTTTCTTGTTTTTTTTACAGAAGCCTATCTTTCCGCTGATCTATCTTTCCTTATGTAATACGTATAATCTACCTTTATTATAATTGATCCATTTGCTGTGCAAATATAGCCAACTTAGTCAATCGTCATAATTTTCTTTGTGAAGTTAAGGAATTATCAGGAGGAGGAGAGAGGTAGTGGTCACCCGCTTCTGACAATAAACCATTTTAACAATCTGTCTCTATCATTCTAAATTAAACCCTTTGTTATCTGCAGCAATCATCATGAATTAATGACTGCCAGCCAATTTGCCGGCTCCACCCTCTCCGTTTTCCCCCCAAACTGTCTCGTTATCCCCCCCCCTTCCGTAACCCTCCTCTCCCCCACCCCCTCTATCCAGACAACAAATCTCAGGTCCCTCACCTCCCCCGTCGCTTTCGTCCTCTCAGAAAACTTTCCTCTTCGTCCGACCCGGCCATATATCTCTCTGCTCCTCTTCCTTTTCTCTACCCCCCCTCCCTCCTAATCCCTCGACCCCCCCCCCTCTCCATAGCAACCGCCATCACTCCCACACTTTTATATCCATATCGCTCGAATTCTTCCGTTTCCCTTGGTCTGGCCTTTTTCCCCTGCAATAACTCAAAGAGAACTCGTGGGTTAAAAATTATGGCGGTTCGGACATTATGGAGATCTTGTTTTTGTTTATTGTTTGTCGCGACGGAAAATAGTCTTCCATAGGAATCTGAATGATTTAAACGCATTTGGTGGAAATCAGTTAACCGAAAGAATGTTCGCACAGCCTCTCATATATTTCTCATCAACTTAAGCCGCGTTTACACTATGTGTCAAAACCTGATATATAGCAAATTTGTATAACATTTAGTAAATTTATATAACATTTGTTAAAAGTAGAAAAAGTAACTTGGGAAAAGTGCTATATAACATTCCTATATTTAGCAGATTCCGCTAAATATAGCAAATATTGTGCTATCCATTGGGAATCGGTAAAGATCAAAAGAAATCCGTACTATATCTAACTTTCCTATATGTAGCAATGTTATACGCAGGTTTTTCTTCTAGCATCTGCTATATGTAGCATTTTCTGTCATCAGTTCAGAGTTGTAGCCTCGTGTGCCGGCGGCGGCGAGCACTACATCTCCTCTCCGCGACATTTCTGATACTGGATGCGGTTGTATGCTATATATAGCATGGGCACCGAAATCACTGAATATAAAAATGTTATGTAACTCTTTGTTTTATATAAAAAGTTATTGAACAATTTTATATAGCATAAGTTATATAACAATGTTATATAGTAAAAGTTATGTAACAATGTTATATAGCAAAAGTTATATAGCAGGTTTTGCTACATAGTGTAAAGGTGGCTTTAGTCTCGTGGGCAATGCCATAGTGTCGGATGTAGAATTTGTACAAATATGTTCATTGTTTTATAACTTTCCACGTAATGTCAAATAAAATATTTTAGTTTTGAGTAATAGAAATAAAAAATTAAACTATTAGAAATATTTTTTTATATAAAGTATTCAAATAAATCATGCACGTATTTACCTAAAAATTAAAAACCACGGTGTCGGACGTAGAGTGCCCAAAAACGTATTCCGACTTTAAGAAATTATTCTTTAAATTTCTGTGAGTTTTGTTGACTTAAACAAACAACACAAATCATGGATATAAAAGATACCATACCCTTTAAAATGGAACCAATTCCAACATCATTGATGGGGTAATTTTATAAATATAAAAAAAATTTGTAAGGTGTCGGACGTAGAATTATTAGCTTTAAAAAATATATATAATACGTAAAGGTTTTTTATTAAAAAAATATTGGCTTAGGCTTCCTCTTTCATGGAATTTCCCTCGTGATTTTTTCATGAAAATACTATGTTGCTATTGCTATTTTCTACAGTATTCTGCCACGAAGTTATCCTATTCCTATGCCTACAAATTATTTTGGGAAGTGTGCCCTTTTGATTGCTAATTTCTACCTAACAGTTGAGTGTTTTCTACAATTTTCCTGTCATTCTTACAATATTGAATATAAGTACATACAATTAAATATGTATTTTCTGTATTATTCGAGGTGCTCCATAATGTTAAGTGACACAGTATTCAAACCAGGAAAAATTAATTTTCCAATTTCTCCTCAGGTGCATGTTTGGTACATGTACATATATGTGGTACTTATAACAGAGTACATTTTTATCCCATGCTATCCAGAATGTGAACCATCGTATTAATGTATTTTAATGAGGTAACAATAGGCTTCAAACTGCTTATTCTAAAAATTGTAAAAGATGCATTTACTCTTATCTTTTGCCTTAAGTAATCTTGCCCGTTAATCCGCTATTCCTGCCCATTTCTGTTCTCCACATAATCAACTTTAGCGTCAAAATACGCGAAAACTGAACTCTTTTCCGTGATGTTTCCCCCTTATTCATAATCCGTCAATGGTAATGTTGGCTGACGTCATTAAAAAAAGTGAAATTTTTTCCTAATTTTCTCGTTTTGATGTTTACTCTGTAAGCTGACCTCTTTTTAATTTCTGCGTGCCAGCGTCATGATGAAATTTCCTTATTTTTATCATTTATTTTATATTATAGCTCTAGCATGATTAAATTCATTCATTACAGTGTTTTAACGAGTTCTAGTCCATCCCAGCTGGCTTAATGTTTCCTTCCTTTCATCTATTTTCTGTATCCTTTTAACTTATTTTAGCGGGGTCATATATCATCGTATAAATTTTTCAGTCGAGAAAATGTTTCTGCATTCTTTGCTATGCTGTTTCATTATTTAAAAAAAATAACCAAAGTTTCTCAGTAAATTTTGGGTGAATAATTTTATAAGTTAATATAAGCTTATAAATGAGAATATAACTTCATGGAAACGAATATGCAGTTTATGAAGACCTATTTATGCCTTTGTCTGAGAAAAGTTAATGCTAATTATGCCTAAAAGCGTGCGAGGGATGAATACATGTGGTACTTACTGATTAATTATCTTTGACTCATAAAGAGAAAAGTTTTTATGTGACTACTGGACTATATTAGTTCCATGTCTAATTGAATTCCATTATCATTTTTTTGTCCATCCAATTACATTTTATCCAAAGGTTAAATATTTACATTCAGGGCACCACTTTTCTCATTTGTATCTCAACATAGAGAAGAAGATAATTTAATTAAAATGCGTGTATCCGTAGATTAACCATGTTGTGCATTTCAGAGCAGCCTTTCGGTAAATCAAATTAGAGACTGTCGTTTGAACAAAGCAATTAATAATGGCCTATCCAACGTTAATTTATTATTCTAGATATCCAAAAGACCTCGGCATTATTTCAACTGCAGTGTTAGTACACGGCCAATATGTATGGTTTTTATGTTGATCTTATTGCTTTTTTTAATTGCGATAACAGTAGATTTGTTGAGTTTGTTCTTCACTACTTTTAAACAATGGTATGTTTTTTATTTATTGTGTATGAGTATAAACTTTATTTTCCTTTTTATAATTTTACCTTTTTTACTTTACTATTTTGAATTTACTTTACTTTTACTTTACTATTTTAAATTTACTTTACTTTTACTTTACTATTTTAAATTTACTTTACTTTTACTTTACTATTTTAAATTTACTTTACTTTTACTTTACTATTTTAAATTTACTTTACTTTTACTTTACTATTTTAAATTTACTTTACTTTTACTTTACTATTTTAAATTTACTTTACTTTTACTTTACTGTTTTAAATTTACTTTACTTTTACTTTACTGTTTTAAATTTGCTTTACTTTTACTTTACTGTTTTAAATTTACTTTACTTTTACTTTACTATTTTAAATTTACTTTACTTTTACTTTACTATTTTAAATTTAATTTACTTTTACTTTACTATTTTAAATTTACTTTACTTTTACTTTATTATTACTCTTACTTAATAAACTTTTTATATGTATACAATTATAACAACATATAGTAACTGTTTCCTTACATTGTGTTGTTATAACCCTGGTGATGCTATAGCGAAGCGTTGGCGAAAGGAAATTGACATATTTTTTAAACATTGTCCAACCCTCCATAAAAGACTTACAGTTAGATAATAGTAAAGCATTTGCGACCAATAATATAATTTTTTTGAACTAATAATATAGGGTCAGCTATAGGTATATTCAATGGGTTATCTTTACATCTTAGGTGTATGAATCAGCCCAAATTATGTTTATATCGATTCCCTTACAGGTAGCACCGTGCGAGGACATGCCTTCCGACTCATCAGCCTCCCCGCCAAACATCCCCCACTGCTTCTATTCCCAACGAAATGTCTTCGTCCACCATCCAAGCTTCTCCATCGGCTGCCTTCTCCTATTGATCCTTTGTTCCCTTCACCTCTTTCAATTCCAATTAAAACTCCATCCATTTTGCCCACCGCATCACGCGCCTGAACCAAACCCTTTTTTTATTCAGATCTTCCGCAGTAAACTTTCTTACCTTTTCGGCGCTTAAAAAGTTCTCGCCTCAATCTTCCGACTGAAGACAATCTTTCCTCTTCTCTCCTCTCCTTGCATTTCCCTCAAAATGCCACCTTACGCAATGGGGATGTGTCCAAATCATTGGTTCCCGTATTTCCCATCGTGCCTCTCGCACCATCATCTCTCTTTCTCTCTCTCTCTCTTTCTCTTAAGACTTAAAGTTGAGATGGACCGCTCTCGCAGGTGCCTTAGGGATTCGCTCTTGAAGCACCCGTTCCATCTTTTCAGGCAATTGTGAATAAATCGATTGTTTCCCAGACGCTCTGTTCTCATGTCCCACTTACGCCAAACTCTTCACTTTATTGTTACATCGGCAATTTAAATCGTTTTGCACTTGTTTTCATACGCTTGTATCCATGGATACTAGTATTTAAGGATAGCAGACTCCCAACTTCGGCATGATACCTTTTTTGAAGCTGCCAACCGCGGCGCCACTGTCATTGGTGAGGCCTGGAACCAGACGATTCCGATGTAATCAAACGTAGCTTCGATTTTTTCCATTTCGAACTGTGGGAAATTACGGCTAGTTAGGGAACTAATCGTTTATTCTATTATGTTAACTAAATCTGATAACAATATAATCACAGAAAACCCCTTCGATATTTTATCATGGTATCAATAACCTATCAGCCTAAAAGTAAACAATGTCTAATAAATAAGCTCTAAACAACGAAATGCTAGAACTATCACGACTACAAAACATACTCGGCATGGGTAATGAGAGTAATTCACGAGTACTTGAATTTGGTGATACATACTTTCAATGATGAAATCAAAGATATTTCATCACATAGATCACACAGAGAAAAAAAACAAATCTGTCAAAATAATAAGAAGAGGTCTGCAATAGATACATAGGTAATCATCAGAATCGACCATGCCTTGCTATACGGTAACGTGAAGAATGAAACAGAGTACTTATATTAGCCTTAAACAAGCTTCTGTTCTTCACACCAAAAATTTTGTTCTTTGTGACGGTTACGGAATACCCTTTGGGAGCATCCAGAAACAGAGTAAGATCTCTTGCCCATTTTTAGTCGAGTAATCAATCTTTTTCTTGACCAACAATTGAAACTCCCCACAAGCCGCCATGCGTTAACTAAGTGACAATGACAGTGATCAAGCCAAAGTTTATTAGCGCATGTACATAGCGTAAACAAACAACCTCAGAAGCTTCACTAATGCCACCTGAAGAACGGCTTTAAACTTTTAAACAAAAACAATGAAAGGACACTGAACTTGGCGGGGCTTGGTGTATCGATCAGGATCTGGCGTTGCTTCTCGTACTTCATTTATTTCGTTGCTTTTAACCAGATGTCACCACCATTCAGGATGAAAATACAGCTCACCGCCAAGACGATATGTTTCTGCATTCATCAAAGTTTTTGCTGCAGTACGCATATAAGTGTACTTCTCGATCATTTTAAATGGAATTGTTCCTACGACCCTAAATTTCCGCCCGTTTGACGTTTACCTAGTTAGTCGTGTAGCTTTACACATCATAGAATTTTTGGTTGGATGAAATAAAAGCGATCTATTTTTGAGTGCTTCTTGAGAGATTCTGAGTGATTTTATCTTGTCATTACTCCAAAAAAAACTATTGTTGTATAGTAATCTCCTAAAAATACGGCTATATTAGCTTGGTTGGCATATGGAACAGAACATTAAACGATGCAAAACCTGCCTGGCAAAATTTTATTTTTGTTTTTATATATTTATAACAAATGTTTGCACCATTCACACACTCCAAATTGTAACAGAAGGTTTATCAACACCAGCTAAAACAGGATTATCATCCACTGAGCCTTTGTTTCATCTTTTTATGAATTTAAAAAAGTATCGTTTGTTTTTTTTTATAAATAAGCAATTTATATAATTTGGGTGGAATAAATATCATTATAAAAGATTTTTTTTATATAATCGTGATATGTCTTGTGCATAAAGCACTTCAAAATTAATATTTCATGTTTTTGAATATTAAAAATCGAACTGATTTTATTCCTTTGAAAAATGTATGTAATATTTCTTGAGTGCACAATCTTCAACCCTCAGGGAGAGACGAGAAGAGATTATAATTACAAAGATTGCGTTATTCTGGTTCAATTCCGTAGCTTCGCCAGATACTGCGAATTTCCTGAACTCCATACCTCGTCACTTAAACATTTTTACATCTGATCCCGGGGCCATATGTCTCGCCACCAAATCTTCACGTCGGAGCACGATTTCTCATTGCGCTTTAATCACGTTCAATGTGAAAATAATTGCCAAATGTATTTTATCAGACACATAAGAGAAGCCTCCATTAAGAACAACCTCGTCATGTAATTTGTGTCGTAATTTATCCACATGGACGATGTAATTATGAATTGATTTCAATTATGTCTCTTAAAACAGCCGATTGAAGTTAAGCTTCAATAGTGTAATTCATATTTTTGGAACCAGATCTGCGAAATTATGCAATCAATCGGAGGTGATTGAGAGAACTTATAGTAACTAGTTCCTTAAATTTAATGTTTTAATTCTGCACTCTGCCCCTACGAGGTTAAATAATTTCATGATAAACACATTATATCATACGTGTAGGTGTTAAAAGAAAATTTTTCATGCGCAATGTAGCCAGTGGTGGTATTTTACTTCCCACTTAAAATTTTCTACTCTCGTAATTTTAAGGGCAATGAATTCTGTTAAAATGAAGACAAAGAGCATGACAAAAACCTAGGAATGACCATTAAGGGTATTTTGAACGCAGGGTTTTATTGTTGTTTTTTTGTTTTTTTTTCTAAGTAATTGAAGGAATAAAATTCTCGGTAACATTCGTGTAGTGAAGTGATAACAGTTCCAATCATTCCTTTACCCCATATTTCAGGTGCAATTAAGGGCTCATTAAAGGAAAAGATTACTTTCGCATCTGCGAATTCCAAAATATGGGCTTCCATTTTTTGATGGCCTCTTTTTATTCATTATTTGGCACTTAAGACTGTTCATCGTCACTCAGGCATAGATTTTTGAGAAAATACATACAATTTGCCTACTTAATGCGTGATTGGCTTCATCCAAGTATAATTTTGTGATTTGTACGAATCATGTAAAACTTATTGAATGTGGGCCCTTTTTTTACTCCGGTCAACATTTCCTCTTTCCGCTTCCAAGTGACAGGCTACTTCTTATCGTACTTGAATTGCCCATTTTTATATGCTAATGAGGCACCATAATCCGATTCTAAAGGAATTTATGAGTTGTTGTCCCTTTTCGCCTTAAATTTTCTAAAATTCACCCCATTGGACTCATCTACCCCGTTACCGACGTATTATTTTCTCAAAATCTTTTGTCCGTTGCTCCATTGGACCTATGCTACTGCGAGCTATAAGAGCATGTAGAGTGGGGTGCAAGAACATTTGTAAATTTTGAGTAATTTTGAATGAATTGGACAAATGTTTTGACAACATTACTATTATTACTATTCATTCTGTCAACATTAATTTTCATAAGCATGCCTGTTAGCAATTAACAGGTGGAACATCTAAACAAGCACCCTTTTTATGCAGGAAAACCTTCTTACACGTAGTCAATCCTCGACTTGCTGATTCACTGGTTATTTGATCGTTATTTTTCTGACCCAGCAGAAGCCTTCATTTGAGCTTCATCCACCGACAGGGGTTGTTCTTTTGTTTGACTATTTTATGCAGTGCAATATCGTTTCACTTTAATTTTTTTTGGTTTAGCTTCCCAATATTCTCTTTATTTTTGAGCGGTCTTTTTGAAGTCATTTTTAATTAACAATACACCTTCTTTCAGCAGTATTGGGAAATAAATAAGTGGCGGATAATTGTGTTGTAGTAAAAGCCTCCCATGAAATCAACATGAGAATCCCCTACTGGATGCGAAACTCTCAATAATCCGTCAAGCATCTCGCAATAACAATAAGTTTTATCTAATACAAACATGTAATGCAGGGTTGACCATAGATACGTGTGCACGTCAATCCTGATAACGTCAAGGAAGCGATTGCCCCTGGATTTAGTGGATTCAGATGCAGAAAACTCTTCGTCACTCTGACTTCGAATTTTCGAAGCCCTTGTTTAATAAATTATCAGCTAATCGGTGATACTTGTACAACGCAGTGCTCTAAGCAGGTTAAATCGCGGATTTGTTGAATATCCCGTGGCACTGTAACTTTTAACAACAGCGATATCAATCAAAGCTGACCATGGAAGCAGATGAACCTCTTCCCGCAGTATTTTTTATGACGTCGTATTTGTACTGGATCCATCAGCAAAAAATTGAAATACATGTGACTACCAATGAAAGTGGCTACCAATATTATTAATTTTGACTACACTTCACACTATGTATATTATTACTCGGGAATAAGTAACTTGTGATTAAACTGGAGATGTTATTTATAATGTGTTTTGTAAATTTTTATAGTTTAATATATTGAATGCAGAATGAATACATAAGTATGCAGCCGAACACAAGAGTAGTAGTACACACTGAGTAGGAGGAAGAGAGTTGAACACAAGAATCTACACTTTGATTTTGCTGCAAGCCGTCAATCGCATTACTTCGTGAGTAGCTCATTTACATGTACTTGTGCAATACCAATGTGCAATAACACGTTTAGCTACGGTGATGAGGGCAATAGGATCGCGGAATATGTTTATTTTTTTAATGATTTTTTTTACCCGTATAAGGCTCGGAGGCGACACGCTAGGCTACTTTTAAAAATTAAGATCACGCCAGTTTCAGGATGATACGGAGGATATGACCTCAAGCTCACACTATCTCCAGAAATTATGAGAGGGAAAAAAATGAGAAAGATTTCCTGCGAAACTGATAAACGGAAACAGTGCGATACACAAAGACACTCCATGGACATACAATCACCTTAGTACTATTCGTATTTCCTAATCATTTGTCCTCCTTTTTGCCATGGATTGTATCCCAACTACCCATGCCATGCGCTCCTGCGGTATCTCAAAGGGTAATATGTAGATAGATGTAAATATACACCCGCCCTATCCTCCGCAGTACCTCCTTAGGGCCTAATTCCATTTCCTCCAGCGATTGCGTTTTTCGTTTCTCAATCCTGTCTGAGCGCCCTTCCGTTGCGTTCCACGAAAACGCTTTAAATATGTTTCCTTTACTCGGAAATCCCGGAGACCTTCACCCGTACCCTTCTCTACTTATCTCGGCCATCGTTGCCTTGCTAACAGAGGTTTCCCCGTTTCTGTGTCTGGAAAAGAAACGATTCTATTAACGGTTATTGCATTGAGGAGCTTCTACTACGCTCGCGTCTCCCTGGAGAGTTTGCCTTCCCAGTAATTCGACCGCTCACCCACTTCAAAGATTAACTAGACTGGAAAGGATTTTCGTTGAGTGAAGGAGGAGGAATATCTGGGGACTTGAAAACTATCAGAACAGGGATTAGTACAACGGTTTCAAGGGTCCAGTGAAAGTAAACTTTCAAGGCATTGGTCATTTTCTGTTCTCTTAGGACTCATTGCTATGCAGTGATGCCAATCCGTCTGGATTAAATTACCAGATTGGATTCATAGTAGTCAGAAGGATATTCATAATTTACGTATTTACTAATGAATGGCCTTTCCTCGAATTCTGATCACAAAAAAATCTTTTTTACTTTTTTCATTCATGTCAAATTATTTTTCTCTGGGAACGACGGCCCAGCCGTTATTTTCCACTATTTCTCACTCTGACATGCATGGCAGAGTTATATCCTTAAAGTCATGTTTGTAAAACCATAATAGTTACATCTTTGTTATAAGTTCAATCTAGCTTTTAGCGTGACGTCGGGTTTCTCATTACAGGCCATTAGTATTGTGCGACGGTTTCATTTCTCTCGAGGCAGTTTTCCAGTCATCGGGCCATTTTTTTCATATTCTTTCCAGCAAAGGAACAATTATAATAGCCGTCGGATCTCTATTTCTGGTAACTAATGTGGTTTATCAGAAAGTGATTTCTCCTTATTCACATTTTATTGCCCTATTTTCGTAATTTCTTAACATACACATTAACTTCTCCTTTGCTATTGTTAGTTGCTACATACGTATCAACTTCTTCAGGGTACCCTGTTACCTCAAAACTACTTGGAACCAGAGATATTAGTTGAGAAAACGCTCTTTTTATCATTTCAATATGTCTTACATATATGCACACCCACATTAGATTCCATTATTCCCTCTCTGCGGCTCTATCTATATCATTTTGTTACCCTATTATAGGCTTATGCAGCGGAGCTGCATAACGATCGGACCATCCTTAAGTTTCCCTAAGGGCCCACATCTATTTGGAATTGTACAATTACGATACCATGGCTTACTTTTATGCAATAAGATTTTTCAGAAATATGGTATTATTTCGTTTCTTTTCGTCTTTATCACTATAAGGGTCCAAACACCTCATTGTTATGGATGAGAACTTTTTTTTTCATTTTCCTAAAAATGCTAGGTAATAGGTGATAGATCCGTAGAAGGAGACGTTTCGGAGATGCTGAGAAAGAAATGGAAGGAAGACGTTCGTATATTCCCAATTAATTTTGATTTTTCTTGATTTTCTATGCAGTGTATGTTCTTCAATTCATTTTGATACAAGTACTCAATACGGTTTGTGGTTTTTTGAGTTTTTATGTTGTGTGCATGTAGGGAAAACATTCCCACTAATGATCGGCAAATTGCAAACTCTCATTATCTTAATGTTAGGCCCTCGTATGCCACGTTGACTTACATAGGTATATATAAAGGGGAAATACAAGTGGAAAATCAGGTAACTTAGGGAATTTTCGGGCTAAGTAAAATATCAAGGAATTGAAATGTGAAAATCTTTCGTCTTCTCAAGTAAAAACACCCTTAACTAAAAATCCCTAAATGTGATCCCTAAAAAACAATCCCCTCAAAACTTTATTTTACATTTCTGACGGGAATAATACCGTCATTCTATTACTATTTAGAGCTTAATACATAAATTAATGCTCACGTCAATGTTCAATGTTGGGAGATGTGACTCATTGAAACAAAAATGAAAAATGGACTGTTCACAGCGCTGGTGATATATTAAACTGCACATCAGAAATCTTTCTGGCTCTTTTTCTTCCTAGTTTCTCCTGAAACCAGGTTAAAAAAATTCCCACGTGGAATTTTCATAGTTTTTTATAATGCGATTTAGTATCTATATGTATAAAAAAAGAATGCTTGCCTGTTTGTCTGTCTGTCTTTTATACAAATCTACAGTTTCACTCCATTCGTACTGATATTTTGCTGGCTAATAGATCAAGACATGAGAATAATTAAATGTTATTTTAAAAAGATCTCAGGGACCCAAGGTCCCAAGGACCCAAGGTCCCAAAAAGGGGCCCTTTTGTGGACTACACTACGCTTTGGGATTTGTGCAATGGTTTCGTTTTCATGCTTTAAAAAAATTTTTTTTCGTTGAGGATAAAGGGTTGGGGTTTTTTTATCAAATGGCATAAAGAATTAAGTTTATAGTTATTTCAATAAATTATCATTTCCAATTCGACGATGTCTGAAAATCGCATTTTTAGTTGTAAAGACGCACATTTTTCTCTGAAATAAAGTATAGCATATTTCCTTGACAGCCAGATTTTGGGCTTTAAAAACGCATTTAAAATTCATTTTGCTTAGTTGAGCTGATTAGGAATGCTATAAGCATTGGGTATTGTGTGTTTATTTTTTTTTGCTTTCTAAAACTACTTTCACTCAAGATAGAGAGTTAAATTTACTTTATCAAATATCTACCTCAACTTCGAACGGCAGCCGGGCTGGGAGGGCAGGGATAGTATTGTTAGGGAGTTCAAACGTCCGGCGGATTTTCCCCCAGTTAGAGAAGAGGGCAAGGAGAGACGGAGCGGACCAACGGGTCACCTCCTGGTGTATACCAGGGGGAATCGTGCCCAATTCTACGGCGGTGGTAAAAGCAGCGGTGAAGGACACGGGCTGCTCTAGACTGCGGGTGGTGGCCCATGTCGGCACCAATGATGCTTCCGAGCGTAGAGCCGATGAGATCTTGGATTCCTTTAGGGATCTAAACTCGGAGGTGGAACGCGTTCGGAGGGGCACTGGTGTCGATCTGCGACTATCCATCTGCAGCATTGTTCCACGGACTGACTGCGGCCCTCGAGTTTGGGACAGGATTGCCTGGATCAACAAGAGGCTGTGGAAATTCTGTGTGAGCATTGGGGCAGAGTTCGTGGATCTTCGGCCGGTGCTTAGATCATGCCGGGCTCCCCTCAACTCGTCTGGGGTGCATTATTCCAACGAGGCGTCTGAACGGGTGGCTCGTAGGATTTTTGAGCACTGTAGATATTTTTTAGACTAGAGGGTAGGTCATCTAGTGGGATTTGTAAAGATTTAACCGAACGTAGTCTCCGAGGAAGTCCGCATTGCGAAAATTTTCACATCCAAGTAAACTTAGAAGGGCTACAGCCGGAAAATAGCGACAATATTCCCAAAACGCGTACTCCAGCGAAAGAAATTATATCAAATGTAATAAGCACTTCCAGTGAAATTTGCCCACCTAATACCCATAAGCGTGGAAAAGAACCAACCGACACTCAATCTACAAAATATGACATTAACTTTATAGTAGTTAATTGCCGTAGTGTTAAAAACAAGCGCGCTGAAATCGAGCATATATTTCAGGACGCAGACGTGGTCATAGGAACGGAGAGCTGGCTTACTGAGGATGTAAGTGACAGCGAAGTTTTTCCTCCAGGATATAAAATCTACAGATGCGATCGAAGCGATAGGACAGGTGGCGGAGTTTTTATAGCAGTTAAATCACATTTACACAGCACCGCCCACAAAATAACTGATAATGAATTAGAAAGCGTATGGTGTACAATTAAACAACGAAACAAAAGGAGTATACATGTTTGTTCTTTTTATAGACCTCCAAACTCCGAAGCTGATATTATTTAATTAGAAAATCAAATATCCGCATTTACTTTGAGAGACAGTAAAAGTGTAATCATTATTGGGGGAGATTTTAATCTGCCATCTATAAATTGGGATTCTTACACTATAAAGCCGAATTCAAGGAATAGGGAAATCAGCGAGATCTTACTCAACACACTTACTACGCACTCACTCGCCCAACAAGTTGACAAGCCTACGAGAGGAAATAAAATATTAGACCTTTTTGCAGTAAGCCATCCTAGGTTGATAAAACAACTCGATATTATTGATGGCATAAGTGATCACAGAGTAATTTTTGCAACCTTAAAACTTGAAGTAGAGTCAGCGGTAAAACCGAAACGCAATATTTATTTATTTGATAAATGCAACTTCATAAAATTTGGCGAGATGCTTAATGATTCTTACACTGACTTCGTAGCTAAAACAGAGGACAAAAGCACTGATGCATCATGGAAATATTTCTTAGAAATTCTACGCCAGGGAATCAACGAATATATTCCGCGAAAATTGAAATGTGATAGTAAAGAACCTCGCTGGTATAACAATGATGTTAGGAGGGACCTTAAGAGACAGAGAAAACTGTACAACTTATTCAAAAAGTCCATTACGTTAGGTGACAAATCGAAGGAACTTGAAGCAAAAGAAAGTTACGCTGCACAACGCTCAAAAACCAAGAAATCAATGCGTACTGCATTGCGCAATTTCAAGAAAAAAGTACTTGGTGAATTACTCGAAGAAAATCCGAAATCTTTTTGGTCATATGCAAGAGAGCTTCAGGGAAAATCGTCAACCGTAGATACGTTATTTGATAAAGATGGCAAACTTGTCACCGATAACATTGACAAAGCTAACACGTTAAATTCCCACTTCGAAAGTGTATACACTACAGACGATACTGCATGTTATTTTGACATTTCATTCACTGAGGAACCGATGAAAGAAATCACTATTCAATGTGATGGGATAACTAAACAGCTACAGTCGATAAAAAATAGTAAATCTCCGGGTCCGGAGGGAATACCCGCGCGTGTCCTCAAGGAATTAGCGCCACAGATCGCACCGTTCTTAGACATAATATTCAAGAAGTCATTGTCTGAAGGAAAGATACCAATAGACTGGAAAATTGCAAACGTTACACCGATATTCAAAAAGGGAAACAGACATGACCCAGGGAACTATCGACCAATTTCATTAACGTCGATTATAGGCAAGATACTCGAACATATCGTCGTTAGCAATATCATGACGTTCCTGGATAGTCGTAACTTCCTTCATGGCTGACAGCACGGCTTTCGGAAAGGTAGATCATGTGAAACACAGCTCGCGCTCTTTCTTCATGACGTTTTCAAATCTGGTGAATCGAAAACACAAGTGGACGCATTATTCCTAGATTTTAAGAAAGCTTTCGACACGGTACCTCACAACAAACTTTTATACAAATTACAGTCATGCGGCCTAAACGAAACAGTAGTAAACTGGATACGCGACTTTCTGAGTGATCGTAAGCAAAAAGTAGTTCTTGACGGAATTAGCTCTGATGTAGTTAAAGTGACATCAGGTGTCCCACAAGGAAGCGTAATCGGCCCCCTTTTGTTCATTATATACATAAATGATCTATGCTCTCGAATTAGCAGTAAAATACGTTTATTTGCTGACGACGCTGTCATCTATCGCGAAATTAATGATCACTCTGACTTTGAAATTCTATCATCGGATTTAAACAACGTTCATGTGTGGAGCCAAGAGTGGGGACTCGAACTTAATCTGAGCAAATGTACGGCGGTACATTTCTTGCGGAGGTCATCCAACTATCCCCGTGTATATGCTGTGGATGGCGTTAAGATAAAGGCGACAGATGAAGTTAAGTATCTGGGAGTTACGATTACCTCAAACCTATCGTGGGAAACACATATAAGAAATATTTGTGGCAGAGCTCTGAAGAAGCTAGGATTCGTCAAGCGTATTGTGGGAAGATTCTCAGATGAAAAAGTAAAAGAGAGGTGCTATTTCGCACTCGTCCGGCCACACCTTGAATATGCAGCAAGCATATGGGATCCGGTGCAGAAAGACTTAATTCGGGAACTTAATAAAATACAAAGGAAAGCTGCGCGATTCGTCAAAAACTGCTACGGGCGTACAGACAGCGTTACACAGATGTTAAACGAATTAGGCTGGGAGCTGCTAGAGACTCGGATTACTTGAGCAATTGAGAATAGATATCTTTCAGAGCGACACGGAGAACATCATATTAGAACCCCACTATATTTCCAGGTCCGACAGAAACGATAAATTAAGAGAGATATTTTGCCGAACGGATAGGTATGGGAATTCGTTTTTCCCCCGAACAATAAGGGACTTTAATAAATGCAAGGCGTAATCTCATAGAGCGTTTCCTTTGTATATCTAAACGGCTGGTGTCCTAACACCCCCCGCCACACGCCTATTGAGGCGGCTTGCGGGGTAGTATGTAGATGTAGATGTAGATGTACCCAAAAGAAAGACGTTTCTCATTTTTTAATCGATTCTCCTCTTATATGATGAGTTATGAAGTAGGTGTGATCCTGAGCCACGCCGTGTAATTCAGCTCTTATACCTATTTATGTACATTACTGTAATCGCACAAATATAGTGCGCATCTCTTAAGTCACTCACTCTTCCGCTATAACCAAAAAATCCCGTCCCCTTACCCTAACTCCATCGATGGGGAATTGGTAGCGTGAGGCTCTTTCCTGCCGGAAACAGGACGGTGGTTTCGTGTGACAGACAGTTGGTTAAAGCGATTCTCCCATCCCCTCTTTATTTCCAACAGTATTAAACTGATTAAAAATGTTGGTCAAACAATTTGTCCTGCCTATCTCCCAAGCACACCAATTAGGTTCCGTGAGTGGCTTCCTGCCTGTGAACTGCCTGATTGCCGGTCTTTCTCCCTTCGTTCGCCGACAGATAATTAAGATTTGACCTCTGCACCGGGAGAAGGATTGCCCGAAAAGCGATATAAACGTCAACATCAAACTGGATGCCCACCACTCCGTTTTTTTTTAAATCTGAGTCAGGAGTTAACTTTGAAACAGAACCAACATTAAAAGTTGATAGAAAAGTAAATTTCCTGGCTTAAAAAGTAATCAACCAAAGCCAATTAAACGGTGCAAAATCCAATTGCGTAAAATGTAGTAAGCAAATGTCAAAGAGATACAAGAGAAGTGAGTTGACAGATCATTCTCCTGTCTAAAGCACCAGGGTTCTCACTTAGAAGATCCCTGGCCATTGGGTGTTAATTGTGTCACTTAGTGAAGAAATCAAATGAAAGAGAGTGTTGCATGATTCATTCAATCTTTAAATCAAACACAACGACGTTTGTATTGACACTGATTTATAATGCCAAATCAATAAACCTATTCAGATAAAAGATCAACAGTCCGTTTAAACTGACTATTCAGTTATGAAAAATTAGTGAGTATCCATTGGTATAGATCCAAATTACATAATTTGCTAATGTTAAGTCGTTTATTTCTCCACTTAACAATGTCCAATGATCGTTTATTGTGACAATCAACTAAAAAAAATTTTAGACAAATATTAATAAGTAAGAGATGAATAATATTGTTTATATTTATGAGATGAGGTTAGAACATAATTTTTAGGGATGTTAACTTTTCTTACAGTTTATAGGGTTCTCTAAAAACTAATCTATTTTGTGGAATGAAGAATCATGTTGGTAATTACCACACGATTATTTAGTCAAGTGACCAGTTTGATGTTTACTACATCATCATTAGAGATGTAGAGATATAACTCTGATGATGATGTAGTAAACATCGAAACCGGTCAGTTGACTAAATAAACTTGTGGAAATTACCATCTTAATTATTCATTTAATAAAGTCGAAGTTCCACTAATCTACTTCACCTACCACCGAGTAATAATCTAGTATAACTCGAAAACGTAAGAATTGTTTTTAATTTTCACAGACAAGGAGAATAATTGTGTGGGATGTTCGATGATCGCATTCCCTGCTTTGAATTGTTTCTGGACCGGGTGCCGATTCTGGTTCTTGATTTGCTCCAGCTTCCGCTTCGCCAAGGCGACTCTAGACGAAGCGAAAAGTATCTTCGCGGCAATTCCTGTTTTTTCCTCCAAGTCTTTCGCTTCACGTCGTACATTTCCGGACTCTTGGCGAAAGTTATATGACGTTTGTAATGACGTTTTACCCACAGTTCAAAGGGAAAGGCAAATTCTTCTATGAGGGTATGAGACTGATGGAGATCAAAACAAGACTTTTCCGAAGTCTAGAACTGTTGAAAAATAAGAGAGGCACTGGTAAATTAAAATGCTACTGAAATGCGTGTGTAATTTATGCATCGCATTGTTTATGTCCTGTATTTATTTATATTATTTATGCTCGGTATTGTTGTGAGATTTTTCCCTTCATATCATTCAGTGTTTAGATGAGAGCCGGTTGTATATTATCTCTTTTAAGGTGGCTCCAACGTAAAATGACTTAAATGTCATTTTATTCATATTCTGTCCACTTGTAGAAAACGTAATACCTTTCCACGCTATTTTATTCTATAATTGAACTTGGATTTACATGGTGTTCAATGGGCGATTGCGAGAAACACGGGGAAAAATAGTATTTTTCCATCTAATATAAATGCCATTTTTGCGTAAAACTATTTATAAAAAAGGAAATAATCCAGAGAAATTGAATAAAAATAAAATATAGGCATCTTACCACCTTATTGTTTTAGTTATTAAGGAATTAATGCCGTAATTGAAGTCAAAATGCAGTAATTCGCAGGCAATGGCGCTGCAGTCGGCTCCTATGGCTGGAGAAAAGTGCTAATTTAAAATACATTCGTGGAATAATCCGCATTTTTTTGACCTTACTTTTGGGTTTCTATAGGTAACGCATTTCATCAGCGAAAGCAGGATTTTTTGGACAAAATATAAAAAATGTGGAATTTAGTATTTGTTTTGACTCACACAGTCGCGGCGGAAACTCCTTAAAAATGTGTCCAAAAGTGACCCCCACGAAAAACATGGGCATACATGGGTATGGGTATTGAGTGCGATGAGTGTGTTACGCGTGTGAAATATTTGCTCCCATTTTCAATTTTTTGATTGATTTAATATATAGATCACTGAGAAAAAAGGCTGATATAGAGCAAAGCGTATGTTCCTGGTACGTGTTACTTATATTCGCCAAGTGATATTCCTCTTTTCTCCACGAACAAAAATCATTGCATATTCCCATTGTTTTCTCCCATATCACACTCAAAAGCTGATGTATAACAATCATTAAATATCAACTAAAGTTATTTACGATATTTTTTGCAACATGGTTAATTCTTCAGATTGAAACGGGCGTTAAACATCCGGCAGAGCGTCCACCATCCAGATAAGTTTCTTGGCGGACTATATATAGGACTTTCCCATAAGTAGTTTGCTGCTGGACGCTTGAGTAGAATACAAGGGAAATTGTCCCAGAAGGACAAATGGGAACAACTCTCACTGCTCTTAAATGACTTTTGGGGTGCTGGGAAAACAGTCCCCCAATGGAAAAATGTTTTAATATAACTTTAACGTATAAAGAATAGATTATTGTTTGGTTGCTAAAATCATCCTGAAAATTCATCAGATTTTTAATACTTACTACCGATGGAATTCGCCTTTAGATAAATATTAGATCATGCAACACCACTAAGCATAAAAAAGAAAACGTTTCAAATGTATCAATATTTAACAAATATTTACAATCAAATAGATATTTTTGGATCTTCGCGCAATAAATTAAGTCGCTTAAGCACTGGTAGACGTTATTGGCGGTTAATTGTTTGTATTCTCATCTAATTAGGAAAAAAAACCCAGATGAAGAGAAGGTTGGATATATTTTAAATTTTTCTTGTCCAAATCAATGCTAAAGTAATGGTTAATCAAAGTATCAATATGTATGTTCTAAGGTAATCGTTCAATATTGACCATTCTCTCCCTTGTGACACGAATCACCAGTCTTAAATAGGTATTCGTAAAGTTAACAATTCCTGCTGAATCTATGCACATTATCACTTCCGACCCAAATATTTTTTAATACATCTGAGGCGAGCTCCTCAAATATATATTTGAGAAGCTCGCCAAATTAAAGGCGTCATTGGATACGTTGACTGCACGCACATTACTATAATAAGGCCAAAACATAACGAAGAGGCCTACGTTAACCATCGAGGATATCATCCCCTCAACAGATAAATTACTGTAAATGAGTCACAATGAGCACTTAAAATTTTTCCCGTTAACACCCACTGCAGAAGAGAAAGACGGGATGCATTTATCTAACGGCGAATTCCATTGGTAGTGAGTATTAAAAATTTGATGAATTTTCTCGATGAAATTAGTAACCGAACAATAGTCTATAAACTAAACTATAAACTATAAAACAAATATTTTCTGCTTTGCACAGTCCCTTTATATTCCTGCAATTAGGTCATCAACCGCACTCCTCCTATTCCCGGTTCCTATTTCGCACGAAATGGGGGGGGGGTGTTTCCAGTTTCGGAGGACCCAACGGGGTCTTTGTTTGCTGGGCGGAAGATTTTAACGACGGGGCAAAGTGGAGTGAAACCCGTTCTTATTATTCTAAATGGAACCGCAGTAGTAATGGCGTTCCAAAACTCCTTGTGGTCGGCACAAGGATGGAGGAAGTGGGTGGGTGGTGGTGGAGGGGGTGGATTAGGGGAGGAAGAGGTGGAGGAGGAAGTACACCCTCCATTTCTGAGGCCGCCGCGCCAATATTTTCCCGGGGAACGTCTCGCTTTCTCACCGGTTGGGGGGGGGGGGCCTAGGTCCACGCCCACTTGGGAGACTGGGACGAGCCCTTGGAGGAAGACAAAAGGTCGACGCATTTATTCTCTTTTTACCACGCATATTTTGCACTTGCCCTGTTTGTTTGTTATTTGTCTAGGTGGAACTTTGTAATGGAAATCTAACCCCCTTCCCAATGTTCAATCGAGCTGACATTTGGAACACTTACTTAGTCTTGATGACAATACATGAATCAGTCATTATATTTACTTATTATCAAGGAAATCTAATAAAATTTATGTTTTTATACATTTTAGTGTTACTGGTTGCGTAAAATGGCCCCGTTTTGGAGGTAGAGTGAAAAGGTGACTCCTGTAGAACAAATTAGGTAGTGTGGTTCAGGGACCTCTGGCACTCAGTGCGTACTTTTCCTGTCATTGCATCCTTTACTTGGAGCATTCCTTCCCGCCACCTACGACCGCTCTTGTCGCTAGTGGAAGTTCGAATTTATAGTGAGAAGGAATGCTAACAATTTAAATTTCAAAGATTCGTTGTACAATTAATAGAAAGACTACCTTTTGGTACACTTAACATACGTAAGCGTTTTTTAAAGTATTTTTTGCATATTACTTAAGGTAGTTTCACTGTATAACTACTAAAATATCAGTACTCATGGTAAATGATAACACAGTACCTTTCTCCAAACTTTTTTTTGTACGACGCTTTTCACCGATTTAATGCACCGTCAGGAACGGAAATTTGCTATTAGGGTGGTATTCATAGTCGCAAATTATTTGGCAAAAAATCAACAATTCACGAATCTATGATTATTCTCCAATCTCTTATTATTTCGGCCAAGTATTCATAAACGGAAAAAAATCATTGATTCTAGAATCAGAGATTGGTGAATCTCTGATTATTGGCCTGGATCTATGATTCGTCAACTAACGATTGAATCTATGATTATTTGTACGTGCTATGAGAAATTCAAGGTACCTATGATTTTTGGTTCTTAAACAGATTGATTTTGAAGTTGTTTATACATTTTAGCTTGTTTATAAGTTTTAAATTATTCTAAAAATACCTCAATAAAGAGTTCCTTTGAAAATAATTCGATATTAATTTCAAATCGCAATTTTTACTCTCTGGCACACAATGATTTGTACGTAGTTGTGATTTTTTAACAAATCACCATCGTAATATGGTCCATGACTATCGGCGGTATTTTGAAACCGTAGGTATGTGATGCGAAGTTTCTTACTCAAACATATTAATCGCTTAGATTGGAAGCGGAAAAGAAAGTTACTGGAAGACACTTCACTGCTAAGGATCTTGAGATCTTTAAAATTATTTTAAATGATTTCAAGAACATTTTGGTGAACAAAAAAACGGATGGCTCCAGTTCCATCACAGTTTTTTTAGGCCTAAATCTCCTCTAGAATTATTCTTCTGAATAATGCTCGAAGGAAATAATAGCATCTCTGATTTATCTCTTTGGAAGATGAAATGTTCCATTGCAAGCAAAATCCATCACTCCTGAGTATTTAAAGAGGTAAACGAAACGCAAGTTGGTTCCCAAGTAACTCAAGAAAGAAAATCTCCATTACAACTTATTTACAGTTTGAATGCTTTCCCCGATTGATGTGAAACTCATTTATATATCTTGATTTACAACTGTTCTTCAATACAACTCCTTTACAACTGCACTCCAGGCCTTTTTCAACTCATTTACAATGGGCTGCATTCTAACTGATTTACAGAATGAGATGTACCTATTTTCAGTAGGTATAGCTACTTCAAATGCAAAAGTGATTTTTTAAAACATGTTCACCTATATTTGTTCTATATTTAACCAAGCTCCATTATTAATTGCCAACGAAGTTTAAAAAGCATCTACCCGGTATGTTAACCCCATGATTCATCCTTCACCCGAAATTTTGTCAAAAATGGAAAGGTTATAAATGAATCGGAGAGACTTTAGTTCAGCCAGTAAACACTTCAGTGAGAACTTTGCACAGTTAATTTCCGTTATACACTATATTATTTCTATGTGTTTATTGGTACATTCAGCAATTTTCTCCTTTCATCATTTCCGTAAGTTAGTTATGTCTTGATTGAAACGTAAAGAAGCATGAGTGAATAGGAAAAAAATCTTGTTTATTCTCAGTAATATTGCATTTATATTCATACCTACTATGCGGTAATTTTGGTAATTATCAAGTAATTAATGCCAAATATCTGTTATCGTGATGTAATGATATCTCCCAGACGAGGGATTCCGAATAATTCGCCTCAGAGACAAGTTTTACTGTTCAAGAAGTCGTTAACTTTTCATCTTTATTTTGCAGAAATAAAAAACGTGGTAAAAGTCTCCGACATTATTCTAAAAAAATATTTCAAACCATGAGCGTAAAAATGAAGTTTTGTCAAAAAAAAAGTTTTGGGACCCTTTGGGATCGAACTAGCAAATCTATGTCCCCATTTAGGAGGTGGGTACCTTATCCACTCGTCCGTCTCGCGTTTAAGTAACTGCGGTGCAATATGCTTTTTATACTTACCTTCAAATTTGCCTGTGAAGCATTGCTTCGGATAAATTATTTTTGCAGACTTTATATGGTTCCTGTGTGTCTTCTTTACACGCGAAAACTATCACTATTTAAATATCTCCGTTCAGGAATCGTGGTTTGGGTGAGAAATAGTACAGATATCGTCAATTATGATAAATACGAAAGTGTCCTCTTCGCAATTAGAACGTATTGAGGGAAATAATTCCATTAATTCTTATTAAGCGAGCAATTGACGTTTGATAAGTATCAAGCACGGTATTAATGATTTATTGAAATGCAAAACTCATTAACGTAAGCTAAAATAAACCCTGTTGAAAGTTATTTAGATAGTGGGAAGCGAGAGTCCTTTCATCGATAGAATTATTTTATCGTCAATTTCTTCCATAATATGGCTCGAACAGCCTACAAATTCCTTACTCAAATTAAAGCATTATAGCACTTATGTGTCCAGAATTGTTTTTTAAACATCAAACTACTAATTAATCATAAAACAACAGTATAATATACGAGGTGTTTCGGAGACTGCATGAAGAATGCGTCATCGAAACTTTAATTAATTACGCTCCAGACCGTAGTTCATCGATCATTGATTATTCACCCAAATAGTCAATGATTATTTGACTATGAATACATACAAAATAATCAATGATTTTTTGACGACTATGAATACCTAAAAATCAACGATTGATGAATGTATGATTCATGAAACTGAGATTGGCCAACTGGAGATTTTCGAATGACTATGAATTGAAAACTGTAATTAATCAGAGATATAATCAATGATTGAATATAATCTGTGATTATTGTGACTATGAATACCAGCCTTAGTGTTAATTATTGTTGTAGTACGGGGGATCAGGGGAAAAAACTAATATTCAGGCAGAGTTGATTAGTGTTATATAAAACATTTCAACGGAAGGAATATTATTATTTACATGCATTGGTTGAAATAAACCATTAATATCTTATTTAGTGCAAATAATCATTGAGTAAATAGATATTCACGGAGTCTTGACTTAAACAATGAGTATGGTCGTTATGGAGACGATGAATTAAAAACGCTAAAATATTGCGAAAAGTCGAAACGTTTTAGAAAAAATGTCCGAATTTCGGCAGGAATACAAAATTCGATTGAAGGAATAAGGATCTTTATTTTATTCTCCTTCTATTGGTACCTTTCCCATTAACAGAAAACCTCTACTTCTAATTTAATTTTGCAAATAAAAAAACATCTGCAAAGCCAAATGAAGACTCAGCTTCACGTGTATTTCTTTTGTGAAAGTTACTGACACATATGTATGTACACATTGGAGATTATTATATTAGATAAGTGAAACAAAAATGTTGCTGCCATGCTCCATTTGATATGCTAGGGGCTTCTTACAACGGGTTGCGCCTGATGCCCCGAGGGTGTACTTTCCATTGTTCTATGTTCATTGTTTTATTGTTAATTCTTTGTTCCATTTTTTCCAATTATAAGTAAGCTTTCGCCGAGCACACCAAAACACGAGTAACCTTTTCGATAGCCAACAATAAAGTAAACAACCAATATTATGAAGCGAACCGGGTAGCACCCGTTTTTTAATGTCCTTTTTCTGTCCCCGATTAAATGTCCAGAAAACAGGGAAACAGGGTTTTTATGATCGCTGCCCAGCCCCGGTTGTAGAACGGTAGAAGATTTTCTTCCATCATGATATATTAACAAGAATGAGATGATGCCACTTATCTTTGTTCACCAAAATATAATAAAATATTAGATCCATTGAGGTTTGACTCGAAACTTCGGGTTGTTTAATCTTACGTATTTGTAAATTTTAGCACGCATTTAGTTTACATTAAACCTACTATTCTTCTAAACCTATTCTTACAACCTAAGCTATTGCATCAATATTAATGCTGTTCGCCGAACTAAATCGCACGCCCTGAATGTCTGCTTCATTCAATCACTTGCGAATACTATTATTTTGTCACTCCGCTTCCAAAAACAAGTCTCAATAACTCGCTTCAAAAATTCGGACTAGTTCTCAGGCGGCCTTTGTTGTTTGGCATATACACCAGGAAAGATATATATATAATCCACGTGCCCCCACTAGAATGCAACTTAATGTCGATATGCTAATAATAAATATCCGAAACACGTGCTCTACGCCAAAATGCCAATTAAGGTAAATGGACTTAAACGTTTTGTGATAATCCCCTGGTTTTTCATTGTAAAATATAGTAATCCCCCCGTTTTTTCATTTTAAAATATAGCAACCCTAGTTTAAAACATTGTTTCCGTATTATAATGTACATACCTTTCAGCCCGTCCTGGTGGTTGAAATGTTTGAGGTAATTAACAGGAATTTCTTTATTTCAAGGGATAAAATGTAGTGGCTAAATTGAATACTGAAAATCTTATGTAGCATTAGGATTACTGAAAAGATATCAAGTCCGAGAATCTATTGTGACTTTAAACATGATTTCAACCTTCCTATTGTTATTATATGTCTATTTGTGTGCAAGTACTTAAATTTCAGTGTTAAATAGCATAGATAGATAGATAAACGTCTTTATTGGGACGAAATTGAGACTTTAGAAGTCCCTTCTTCCATCTCTGTAAGTAGGTATATATTCTTTATAGTAGGTATATATTCTATATAGGTAGGTAACGAGTACATAATTCAATAATATATTGAGAGTTATGGAAGCGAAGAAAGCAGAATACTCTAAAATACGAAAGACTTTAGGAAATACGATCAGAATAGCTTCAAATTAGTTCGAATCTTCATGGTTTTTCTTTTATTTGAGCAATATTTTCTTTGTTCTCAACTCATCGGTGTAACTTTTTTCTAATCATCTCGACGTCTTTTGCAACCGAATATGCGGTGTGCACATATTTCAATTTTGGGAGCGGAATATTGAAAAATAGAATTAATTTTCCGCCTTAGAATCTCCATTTTTCTCCCCCCAATGTCGTTTTCGAGGAAAAAGTTCATTATTCGCAAATGAAAAATGTTTCATAATGGCGCTTTAAAATTTTTATTAGAGCGTCCGGCGAGGCACAGCCTCTTTTCATGCAAAAGTATGAACCGATTACGTGGGTAAAAAAGACGGTTTTTCATTTAGAAACTTTCTGCTAATTAGTAAACTGAAATTCTAGAGTTTAGCCAGGCAACAAATATTGTTTTATCCTATTTATGAGCTATCGTGCATATAGCCGTAGATTTATGCAGGGAAAATAAATATTCTTACGTGGAAATCACCGTTTGAAAAAATTGAGCTTCTTTAGAACATTTGCATAACTAGTCTGATACTGGAAGTCATTTAGGTCATAGAGTTTTATTTATTATTCCTTTTTTCTACTCATTGTATTTTAATCCGAACAAGGAAAGGACTTACTTTGCAACTCAATGGGGAAAAAATCAAAATTGCTGCTTGGGATTAAAACATTCCTTGAATTATTACGTCAAAATGTATGTATATATGTACCATACAGACAGTGACGCATTAACATACTTGGGGGCCTGTAGGCAGTACAAGCAATGTTAATAAACAAGTCGCAAAAAAAGAAAGGGGAAAACAAATCTCAGAGCCCCTTCGGGGCCCATAGGCAACTACCCACTTTTCCTTAGCGGTAATCCGGATCTGCATGCAGGAGTCATAAGCGACGCATGGAGAGGATGGGGTGAAAAAATATCCCAACTAAATTGTCTCTGTAATTCTCATATTAACCAATTAACAGCTATGGGCATATATTTCGACAATTGGAGGGCACCAGTTGAAATCCAGCATAAGAAGAAAACATTGAACATGATTGTTCATTGAAGCTTTCGCGGCTCATGGTGATCAAAAATGTTCTTCGGGTGTGCCGCGTGACGATCAGGTTTAAACCTGATCATCACGCGGCACGCCCAAAGAACATTTTTGATTGAACATGATGTTTTTGATACAAACATAATCCTCTCAGTTCCCCGTTCAAAGAGTGCAAGCATATATCAAGAATTGAGAAGACTCGGAATGATTATTATATTAACCACAATACAGAATTTTAGTTAGTGCTCTCTATTTTAGTGTATGTAATATCAACTACTCTTTTCAATATTTATATTTGTACTCAACGCCATTAATTTACCGGAAACCCTAATCTCAATTCACTAACACTACATCATCATTAAGTATTGTCCACATATTAGACATTGCATTATCATTGAATTGATTATATATTTACTTGAGTTTCTATACGGTAAAACTTTTAACTCTTGGTCCCCCCTAAATTTTACTGCGCTATCTTTCACTGCATATGGATAAGAACAAAACTCACCCCGACGAAATATTAAAATATTTGCCACAGGCCTCAATGATCGTAAGTTCTGAGAATAAGCGACATCGCTGCTGGCCCAAATAAAACATATTTCGTTGGGTTGAATTCAAATAAAGCTAAAGCAATGGAAACAGTATAAGTTGCCCTGAATTTCGGCATCTTTTTGGTGGAATTCATTTTCTCACCTTTGATCTAACTTCCGGTCGTAAGCAGCAAATGTAATTTAATACGACCCGTCATTATTTATGTCTATGCATAACTTAATTATTTGCAATTAACTTACATGAAACAAATAGCTGTCTTAAATTGCCCTTAAAGCCTGATTTATCACCAATATCTCTCCATCTACCCATCATTTTGTGCAGGGTCCCTAAGTCTCACGGTCTATTCGAGGTGAGACCTAAACACAAGGAAGTATAGCATCACTCTTTCTCTATGGTATCCGATGATATTCCTACTATTCGCTTCATAAATCCTAGATTCTTTGTTTTAGTACCCTAGATGAAGAAGTAGTGGGTATGGAATGTGGTAACAACTTTATCTATCATCTTTTAGTTCCTAAAACAACCGAATTATTTCGTTTATGAAGGACTAGTGGAAGGTGCCCGTTAAAATTCAACGGGTGTGAAAAACATTGAACTTATTTTATAAGAAAATCACAAAGCTTGGAGAATACTGTTGGCGTGGTCATTTGAGGAGTTTTTATCCTATCTTATACGTTGAGTTTGATGTAGTAGACCTTCTGACTGTTTTCCAGGTGCACGGAGAGATGGTCCTCTCTTATGCACGGGAAACCCAAAAATGAGTGAATGCAAGTTAACTTCACTTTAACACCTTTAAAAATAAATAAATAACTCGCAACGTTTATCATGTGAAAATTGGTCTAAAAACAATTCGCAATGAGAGGAAGACGGTTCCACTACGTGTAATACATCTGAGTATTAAACGATAATAAACAGCGATGTGTTTGTTGTAGCAACATAGGCATTATTGCCATTACTATTCACTGCACTTAAGTATTCTTTCACATTTAATTAAGTGTGCAGTATATTTAATTCCTTTATGTGTATCGTTTACTAAGTAAGTTTTCTCTCATATACATGCAGTGCCTCTATGAGGGCTACTATGAGAATAGACATCGAAGGCTATACTTGTTGTAAATATGCCTTGAATTTATCGATTACCCCACGAAGCAATCAATTATGGGGCCCTTGATACTCTGGGCCCTTCTTATACAGATTGTCTTTCTTCGTGCTATCATTTCCTGCAGGAAAACGTGATATTTAATTGATTGAGGTGTGAATATCCTTTGAAAATAAAATCTTTGGTTGTCAAGGAAGTATGCTATTGTTGATCTCAGAAAAAATTGTGAGATTTTTCAGCTAAAAACATGATATTCAGACAAATGAAGCGCTAAAGAAAATCGAATGGAAGGATAAGAAACTTCATTTATTCAGCCATCCGATTTAAAAAAAATTTAAACCCTCTATCTTGAGCGAAAGTAATTTTAAAAGGCAAAAAGTATACCACTGCACAAAACCAAATACGTAGCGTACCAAAGGGCCGGCACCTTTTTGGGACCTTTTGGGGCTCTGAGATCTTTCTGGTCCGTAAGATCTTTCTAAAATACCTTACAATTTTGCTCATGTCTTGAACTATTAGTCTGCAAAATTTCAGCATGATCAGAGAAAAACTGTAGATTTGTATAAAAACCAAACAGCCAAACGACAGACAGACATTCTTCTGTATGTATATAAAGTTTGTAATATATATCTTTTTTTCCGGAAATTCACGCATGCAAGAACTGAGTGAAAAAATTTTAATTTAACAAGAGTGTTGCGACAGTTGAAGAGCGATGGACTTTCACTCGTGGAGAGGAGGAAGCGGAACGGAAATCTCCGGCCCCTCGGTGGAGTTACCGGTGGAGCATGAGTTGAAGGAGGTTTGGCGGCGTACGGGGGGGTAAGGGGTTTTGAGGGGGCCACTTATCACCAATTATCCGTCCGTAGACAACGCCAATAGCGCACGAGTCCCTTGTACCGTCCATTCCCTTGCTTCTCTTCATTCCAGCCGCCCTCGTTAAACGTGGCGCTGCCTTCGTCGCCTTTCACGTCCTCATCCAAGTTGTGAGTTTCGTCAGACAGCCCTTCAAAGTCCTCCTGGTATTCAACCTCCCTTCCCTCCCTCTTCCCCCCCCCTCCTTCGAGCTCCCTTCCACCTCTTACACACTCTCCCAATTACTGCTCTTCTTCTTCTTCTTCTTTTCCGCCCTTCTCCCGAAATTCCTCGACATCCTCCTGTTGTCGCGTGGAACGAGCCCCGTGATTTGACGGGAACTCGAACACGGGCTATGGGTCCTTGTCCTTGGCCGTCGAGAAACGAATAGTCATCCATAGGTATTGAGGGGAATGTTATTCAATTCAAAATCAAGTACTTGAGAGGAAAATGATTTAATGTACTTTAAATCCATTGAAGGCAAGAATAAAACAGTACACAAGAACCAACATGTGCGTCAGAATAGCCCAGCAAGTATAGTACCACGGCTCGGGAAGGAGAGAACTCTAGTTATGGCACGGATGGATGGCGCTGCGTCTGCAAGTGCACGGGCCGCATGGCCCGCGCCTTGACTCCCGTTTCGGCTACATGACTGACTAACTGCTCCAATGCTCCTATACTCCAATGCTCTTATACTCCCTTTTGCGTATCTCTCCGTGCCATTATATAGGACTAGCCGTGACAAGAATGTTTTCGGCGAGGTGACAATAGATTTGTGGAGGAAGGGCAACAGGAAGGTATTGATGTTAGGAAAAGTGAAAGGTCACACTCCCGAGAGGGATAGTTTCACTTGGCTATTCTGAACTGTTCTTAAAATTGTACAGAAATACACAAGCAAATACCAAGCTAATGCATTCAATAGAAAACTGGAAAATAACAGTCACAAAAATATATAGAAACTCGCCTACCGATTTCCAGGTCACAACACTCCTGTCCCTTACGGAAGAATCTCACCGCGATTGTGTGAGCCGAAACATGTTCTTAATCCAAAGTTTTCCTCTGCATGGTTTTTTAATTAAATTTCTTTCACTTATAACATGGCTCATCTATCAAACAACAAAATTAATGAACAAATTATGCAAATTCTGGTCTAGTATTTTGCAAATGAACACTATTTCCAGTGACAGGAGTGGCCTGCACTGCCTTTACTATCTTCTCATTTTTGTATATTTATTTTTAACAATTATAACATTACATTTCCGTCAGGCAATGCCTGTCGATGGGAAATATTTCATACTTAATCTCACAATAGATTTTTTTATGATACTCAATTCATGCAGCTCAGGCTCACTATTACAATAATCATACACCAGTAGTTAAAGGAATTTACAATTACATTTGCAACAACATATTGTTATGAAGCAATCTTTTAACAATATTTTATTAGGACTTTTTTTTTCCTTTCTGCATTATCTCTAAGTCTCTTCTTTATTTATTTAATAAATTTGGGAGACCGTATTTCCTTTCCCTTTCTCCATATTTGTTATTTGCTTTGGCTACTACAAAACTCATTTCTCTAGCGTTATAACAATGTTTTAAAATTTTTAGTTAATTTTCATCATCATTGTGTTTACATAACAGGATTAAATTAAGTAAATAGTTTTATTACAGTACGTAATTATTTTTATATATGTACGTAATTATTTTTTTTTAAATATGAGTCCAATATACCAATCCCATTTTGACTGTTGATTTGACTGCTTATTGCAGTGTTCATTAATAACTCAAAAATTAATGCAAGTAAGTGCCTAAATTGTACTATAATTTACTATTCTCAGAGGCTTTACTTCTAATTAAACGTTTTTGCGAGTATGGAATTTATATTATGCAGAAAAATTATATTTTCATCTTTTTTCTCTCATTCTTGCATTTAGCAATTTGTAACTTCATATCTAGATTCCTAATAAAGCAGCGTGGAAAGGTAAGCTTTTGTGGCTCATATTAAACAAGGGATGCGTATTCCTGCTAGTAGTGATAATACGAATTAAATGAAGTAAAACTCATTTAAATATATAAACACCCATAGGAAGTTTGAACGCCAAATGTACTTGCCATGTGAAGCGTTATACCATTCCATAGAAGATTATCACTTAAATTAATTAAAAAGGAGTATAAGAAATGGACAACATATGTTGAACTTTAAGTCTTATTGAATTAATTTCATTCTCTAGAATAAAACATAATTTGAGCGAGGTGCCTTAATTTTTTCAACAAAGAACATATGTCACCATCAATCTGTTTACATCAGCGTGGTATGTACAATAAATATTTCTATTTGCTTTTCAACGTAGAGTATGAATCGGTATTGGAGCTACATCAATTTTGTTCAAGTACTATAAACCTAGTGGAATGGATTAGTAACATAAAGTGGCATGGATAACAGTACATAGCAATTATTTGATCAAAGATACTTGAGTTTAACATCTGAACATCTTTCACTTATTTTATCTTCAATATTCACTGATTATCATGCGAAATTGTTTTTACCTAGCTTATATTATTTTTCACCAGTCACATTGTCTTTAGTTTGAATTCATGCTAGCTGGATAATATTGAAATGCGTGTTTATACCATAAATAAATTTCTTCTGCTGAAAAGTATTCAGTAAGTGTATGTTCCCTAGGAGATAACATATTAATAAAAGAGTAACAATTAAATAAAAAACAGTTTTTCGAGTTTTTAGGAAATGAAATATTAATATAATAGTGACAATTAAAGCAATAAAAGCAGTTTTTACAGTATTTAGGAAACTATTTTTTCATGCTTCTACTCACGCAGCCATAGGATTATCAAGTAGAAGAGCACTACTGCTTCAGGACGCGGTATCTCCCTGCGTCCACTGAGGATCAGAGAGCCTTTTGGTCACTCAATTAATGGAGTGGAGTTTTGGAGAATTTTTAAGGATTGAAATGTGGAAATTGCCCTTGAAGTTCTGGCACTTAGGCCGATGGAAACGTAATGACAAAATTTATTGTGATATTTGTGGTGAGCAGTGAATTCAATGGTGAATTTTATCTGCGTTTTCTATGAAAGGACTGTCTTAATTAAATGCCTTTATGTGAATCCAATTCATCAGGATTATCTCTTTTGAAAAGCCGTCGAAATTAATTGTCCATTTATCTCAATTATGCCAAACGATTGAGGTAGGACGATCATTCCGCTGCGCGAAAATATCTCTACAAACCCCAGGAAGAGAGGTCAGAAGTTCCCGAGCTAACCACTCCAATCAAATAAATGAATCGCATTCAGATGAATTTTTCCCTCTTCTTTCCCCAACTATTTTATTCTTTTTCTAGACTTGGTCTCCTTCTTAGAATTACGGGTGCGTGCCTTGCGGATGAAAGAAACCTTTCTTGGCAGTCGTTTCCGTCCGTGTATTCATTTTGTCCAACGTCGAACTAAGAACTTCCTCGGCTAACCCGTCCCAGGCCAAGTAATTTAGAAAATTATCCAAGTTTCCGATCACGAAACTGCCGGATGCGTTCCTAAAAACCCTTGAATGATATCCGGGTTTCCTAATTTCTGGGTCGCCTGTTCTTTATTTTCCTGGCCGTTCAATGTAAGCATATACCTTTTATACCTAACTTACGCGCTAAGTTCCGAGGTCATAATAAAATCTTTCCAGGCCCGATATAAAATCTTAACAAATAAAAGCCAGGGTTGTGGAAGAGGATCCATAAACATTGAGTTGGAGCATTTCCTATTCTTCGTCAATTGCCCCTTATTATTTTGTTGTAATTTTTTAATGCATGCATTGAGTAATCCTCCATGTATAAAATAAACGACAGCAAATATAAAAAACTTGAATTTTTTTACAAGATTTTCCTGCATAGTTTAGCGGATATCGTCATTTTCATGTCAAAAGAACGGACGACGTTGTTGCTGAAGGTTTTTTAGTGCTTCTTCTCGTTGATTGTTCTTCGATCATTTAACATAATGCATCTGGCAATGCCTGTAAATTAAAATATAACAATAAATAATGTAATTATTTCAAGGAAATAATTCGCGTTTAAATAAAGTGCGCATGAAACAAAAGCCTACTTTTAAATGAAAATAAATATATAAATTTAAATGAGTTTGGAAGATTACTGAATGGCACTATTTTAAACTTTCAAAGCTAGTGTGGCGAACCATTTCAATAATTAAATTGGCTTAAATTTTTCTCACTGATGTTAGCATATCGAAGGAAACAAATCTACTAAATTCATAAGTTTCACTCTTCCACTCCGCCCCAGAAGTTTAATAGTAAAGTAAGAGAAGATGAAACCTTGGATTATTGAAGTTACGCGCGATTTTTACGCTCCATTACTGTTATGGTTTTATTCAATTCAATTGGAATTTTTTTTATTATTTGTTATAAAAATCTATCCTATTAAAGCAATTAATTTGAACATTTAAAAAATATTTACAAAACTTCGGCCGTGTCTAATGTGTACCTGCAGAATTGACCCTACCTATCGGCAGAATACCAAACATTTTGCTCGCGCCATTACCGAAAAACAGGGAACACTGTGAAGCGATGAACTAATGCAAGGTTCTTTGAAACTTTTAAAAGAAAAATGTAAGAAATTTTAATATCGTACCAAAGTTATAATTTTTACAGGAGAAATAATCACACCGTATAATGAAGAAAACTGGATACTATACGATACGATGGAGGCATTTGGAAACATTGCATCCGGTATACATTTATCATTCTGTATGCCCAGATGTGAGCAAGCATTGAGAATAGGACTTAAAAATGTTTTGCGATAGGGCTGAGTTTTTTGGATCGCATTCACGGCTTGTCGGTAAAACTGAGTATTAGCGTTTCAGCCTCACATTTAACCAGCATGTAATGGGAAAGATGATTCCGGGCTATGAATTAGGTGTTTCAAGTAAACAGATGTCACTGTATTCTTGATGATATTTTAATTTTCCAATAAAAAAGGTGAGATACCCGGAATGACGAATAATAATGTTACGTTATTGTATATGGAGGGCCGAATTAACCTATTTGATCTAAATCCGTTGATTTTATAATTATAAATGTTATATCGAACCCAACATGACGTCACTTCATGCATTTGCAGCAGCCATATTGTGTCCGCCATCTTTTATCAGCCTTATCAGATCCAGTTCTGTTTGTACATGTTGTTTGTTGCTACAGTGGCCCTTATTTCAGTTACTATGCGCTGTTTTTTAAATCAAATTTCGCAAACTTTTAGGTAGAAAATTGGCCAAATGGCAGCCATATTGGTCGGCCATCTTTGACTTTCAAAATTAACCATATGAATCCGAAAAGTAGTAGTTATGAGCTTCAATTTAAGTCAATATACGTTTAATTTAGATTTGAGGAATATTGGGTTTGGGGGGAGGGTCTCCGATGATCAGAGAATGCCCCATATATATTCTCCCTTCTTTCTTCGGTCCGACATCACTGCCCTTTTCCAATCCCCCAACTCCCGTTGCAGTCTCTATCTTCCCCCATCAGGGACCTCTCCATTTGCCCCTCTATCCTTTTCCAGGAGACCTGCCAGACGCCGGGTGTCAGGTGTCCCGCCCCCCACTTTGTCCACTCCTCACTCTTCAGGACAAGGGAACGTCGACCTGCCTGGCGTGAACTTTTGTCCTTTGGGGTTGGGCGGTTGGGGGTGTTGGGGGCGGCGGGATGGAGGATTTGGATGAGGCGGGAGAGAGGAAGAGGGATTATCTCTTCTTCCTTTACCTTCACGCCGACTCCTCTCATCTCCGTGGCTCGCCAATGGCTCATTCGTCCAATCGCTAAAGCGGTGCTTCCGTCTCTATCTCTCTCAGTACCCGCGAGCGACCTTCCCTGATTAACTCGGGAGTGGTCGCTAAGCTACCTATCACGCGAGCAGTCACGTGTGAAACTTTTTCTCACAGTCAGATGTATCATTGATTATCTATCATAGAGCGTGTATTGCACTATATTTAGATATAATTTATTTCTCTAAATGTTCATTTAGAAAGAATGATTTCCACAGATACACAATTACTGATACAATTACGTAATCATTGCTAATTTTACTGGCGATGATATCATGGGGTATAAATGAAGAAAATTACCATTCTCACGAAGAAATGTTTATTTGTGAGGACATGCATACTTCTAACTCATAAATTTGCATTAAAATATCTGCTCTCCACGAAATTAATCAACTTTGCTTGCATGCTGCGAGAGTGTGACGCAACTGAGTGATACATAAACAAAAACGTCAGTGGTCGCGCGATGAGGAAAAGTCTCACACCGTGTAGCCGACGGTATCAGACACAGCTGTGGACGCTTCATTTATACTTTTTGAGACGGTCGGTCAATAGGAAGGGATAAAAAGTCAGCTAGAAGGAAAGGGAACTTATTCTAACTCATGATTATAAAGTGAGCACAAGTTTAAATTTTGTGTGAGAAAAAAATCTCATTGCACGACCAATGGCGGGAAAAGTTAGTTTGGGCGAAATAACTATTCACCTAGAATGTGATGGATTTTACTTCATTTTAAAGATATAACTCCCATATTTTCAATGTTATCAAAATATCAACCCCGTGCTGAACTTCTTTTCGAGTAATTTGTCTCAAAACATAAGCTGATTTACATGGGATAGATTACGGCTGTGCGCTCCAGAGGGAGGATATTGAAAAAAAATTATGAATTTCTAAAACCTATATTTCGTCAAAAACTAACCTATATTTTCCATGTTTTGGCAACTATTTATAATAATTGATCAATGATTCATAGCAGTAGTTTTTACAGAATCGCAAAAAAACCATCTATTGTGAAGGCGATATCACAGTACTGCTTGCAGAAATTAGTCAAGTTAGACTTATGTAAATATATTTATTTAATTAATGAGAATTGTTTTCATATGTAACTATATTTTTGCGCCATTAATATTACAATATTTACTGAATACTTCTTACTGACGCTGAAATCAAAAAAGAAAACTCGAATATGGTCTCCATTATGACTAGGGAAATATCTCGCTCTAACTACCTTAAAAACATCCGCTCAGACATTTTCCCCACCCTGGAGTGTACCATCGCTTTCTTTGTTGTAATCATCTTAAATTGAACTGTTCCATAATTGGTGTCGAGGAAAATAAAGTAGTTACAGTATTTGACTGCGCGTGAGATGCACGCTCATTTCAGTGAGACTAATTCAGAAAATAAAATTGTTCCAGTACTCACGAAAGTGTGGCATTTTAAAACAGACAAAACGCGATTTTGGAACCAGTAGGGTCTGTTAAAAGAAAAAGCCTGTTTCAATAGGGAGACAATTCCGTGACATCGCCGAAATATTTTATTTAATTGACGAAATTATTTAACTTGTGGCATAATTCCGTGGCGGAATTCCATTTCGTACGTTTCGTGATCATTGTGATATTTATTTCTGGTTTTACAAACATAAAGTATGGAATTACAAAGTCTGATACTTTGGATGTCGTACAATGGAAGGTACTTAATTGGAGAACATTTTGTGAACCCACAGCATCGCTAATCAAAATGATACCACGCTCTTATTTTTGTGATCATATACTCGTGCTGGTCCAGGTAGATCGAAGTATTGCTCTTATCTACTTAGTAATTTCAAGGTAAAAAAATATGTACACAAATCCTAAAACTGACCATAATATTTATGAACGTCAGGTGCTATGTCTTAAAGATTGTGTGATCAGTTTTAAAAATCAATATTCCGCTTCAAATATGTTTTATTGCTTATACTTTCATGTCCGTTACATTAACTATACATTTTTGCTCATATTTATTTTGGTCAATTTCCTTGACAACAGATCAAACCCATGTTTATACCGACACTAAATATGATCAGGGATAACTTCAGCCAACGAAAGGACTTCTCTTCGTATAAATGACACGGGGGCGATTTTTTATTCATCATTTTGTAAAAATAGCGTTTTATTTGTGTAGTGTTCGGATTCCAGTGTGCATCGCACATATTATGGTAGTGATTCCGCCTTTAACGCTGGCGCTAATTTCAATTCTTGAGTTAGGTAATTAGATTAGGTAATTTCTTTCTTTCGTCTCCTCTGAATATCTCTAGTCTTCCTTAACTTTGCTCTTATCTCACCGGTTTTTCTTCATATCCAAACTACTGCCTGTCTCCATTTCTCTCCAATCCTACATATCGAAAGCCCCCAGCGTTTTCCCTCATATACTGAAGTGCTGCGTAATAATCACCTCGAAGTATTCCGCAAAGCCCATTTTCAGTAATTACTCTGTGAATTACCAGCTAGGTGTATAGTGCACCTGCTATCCCTTCATGAACATCGCAAAGTAAAGTAAATAAATAAGTAAAGTAATTTCAAAGTAAAAACATATGTACACAAATCCTAAAACTGACCATAATATTTATGAACGTCAGGTGCTATGTCTTAAAGATTGTGTGATCAGTTTTTAAAATCAATATTCCGCTTCAAATATGTTTTATTGCTTTTACTTTCATGTCCGTTACATTAACTATAAATTGTCGCTCATAATTATTTTGGTAAATTTCCTTGACAACACATCAAAACCATGTTTATACCGACACTAAATATGATCAGGGATAACTTCAGCCATCGAAAGGACTTCTCTTCGTATAAATGACACGTGGGCGATTTTTTATTCATCATTTTGTAAAAATAGCGTTTTATTTGTGTAGTGTTCGGATTCCAGTGTGCATCGCACATATTATGGTAGTGATTCTGCCTTTTACGCTGGCGCTAATTTCAATAATTGAGTTAGGTAATTAGACAGGTAATTTCTTTCTTTCGTTTCCTCAGAATATCTTTGCTCTTATCTCACCGGTATTTCTTCATATGTTAACTACTGCCTGTCTCTATTTCTCTCCAATCCTACATATCGAAAGCCCCCAGCGTTTTCCCTCATATACTGAAGTGCTGCGTAATAATCACCTCGGAGTATTCCGCAAAGCCCATTTTCAGTAATTAATCTGCGCAGTACCAGCTAGGTGTATAGTGCACCTGCTATCCCTTCATGAACATCGCACGTAACACACAATTAAAGCAAGATCATCATTCTACCTCCCACTATGCATTGTAAGTGAAACGTAGCTACTGACAGCCATGGCAATGCATTACTATAATGGGAATTGAAGCCTTTAAAATGCAAGAAGGTAGGAGGTGTAACTTTAGCTTGCGTATTGAAGATCATTTTGATAGGACTTTCCAAGGGTTTCGAATGTCAACTGAAATGCCAGCAAGACCATTGAATTCACTATTTAAAATTCTTTCCACTCGTATTTGTCTAATTGTTTGCTTCACTCCAATTTTTTTAAATTTTAATAATAAATCAGAGGTAAACAAAGGTGTGAATTTAATTCCAAATTTCTGAATTAATTAGTAAAATTAATCCAAATGTGAGTTAAATATTTTGTTATCAATCGGATTAATTTTAAATCAGTGAACCTTTGTGAAATCGAAAAAATTTTCTGAATATAAAATAAGCTCCAAAACAAAATATCATTTTTATGTTAAATGTCCTCTTTATTTCGTTTTGAGGTGGATTGTGTACCACCTCAAAACGAAACATCGCACTTTTAGTAATTAAAAAAAATAACATCGCAATTTTTGTAATTCAAAGGGCAATACGCAGATATTTGTGACAAAACCATTGGAAAATCATATCCCCATCGTATTATTGGTGTAGTCCTATACAAACAAAGGGTGCAAGGGAGCTGTGAATTCCGGATGAAGGATATGAGTGTCAAAAGAGCTATACACAAGCTTCAAATTACCATGTGAGTAATGACATATTCACTGAAGGCCTCTCTTTCTACCAAGCCATGTGAAAAATGTCATTTCACGATGGCAACAGAGCCTAGTGATATTTTATCACTAGACTGTGGTCTAGCGTGGATTTATGCCAAATTTAGGGAAAGTATTCCAGTGCATAACTTTATTATTTATTTATCAGTGTACTTGGAATCAATCGATATCGATAAATAAAGAGTTGCTTACACGCGTTCACACCAAACTCTCAGGAAAACAGTAATTTGTAAATTTTCATGACTGTGATGTACATTTAAACACCGATAGCGAGTGTGAAGCTATTAATGTTTTAATGAATGAAATTAATTGAAATTTATGGGTTTTTATTGATTGAATCTTTAAATTAGCTGTGGCAATGAACATAAAATACGATTAAGAATTAGTCCCAGAATTAAATTTCATGCCATCGCATTTATTACGGCCAGACAAAACGGAAAGAAATGCTCACTCATTTCAGAATGTTTTACGTATTTATTTTTTATTTATTTTACAGTCTGAGTGTGTAATGAATGATGAATGCATGTGAAAATATTTAGTCAGTGAAAGTGCAGATGCAGTGAGGCCTATAGCCGCCCAATGAAGTAAAACTCTGAGTCGACCGACGCATGAGAACTTTATAGCTTTCAAACTAGTACAAAAAAAATAATTAATAAGGTCTATTCATTGATGTATATATTTTACTGGATTCATCGATGTATAAAATAATAGAAGGAATTTGAATTTATGCATGAATCAGGTTTTGCAATATGTCAGGCATGAAGCATGACCTAAACTCGAGATTTATTCTTTCATGCGAGTTCCAAAACTATTGGATGTGGGAGATGAAATATTTTTGCCTTAAATTCAAAGAAGGAACTAGAACTTGTGAAGGCTTCATACGAGCGTTTCGCATAGGGTAATGTAAACACGATTTCTGACTAATCTTTTCGTGTCATATTACACTTGGTATAGTATAATAATTCGTGTGCAGTCTTAGCGTATGACCTTTGGCATATTTCTTTGCATCTCGCATTCTATTCTAAACTCGAATGTTTTACGACTGTTATTTAAGTTGGACTTTTTTCAATAACCGTCAAGAACGACATACACAAATGCAATAAATTGCGCTCAATTGTTCCCAATTTCCTTCGTTGCTTTATTTTTAATTTCAGCTTTGCGTTTCAGTTTTGGCAATGACTCAGCCAGCTGTTTCAATTACGGTTGATATTTCCTCCTGCCAGTTCTTCTTTAGTTAGATAATAAATACGTATGCGAGAAAAACTGTTTTTTTCAAGAGATGTTTCATTTCGTTTTGTTGAAACATGTTGCCATTTACTTCAAGCTCAGTAAATATACGTGAAAATAATATCTTCACAATATTTGATAAATTCCCAATATCCCTGTATTCGGGTATACCGATATAAATGAAATTCCACGAGTTTTGGTTATCATTTTTGATTTATCTCATACTACAAGGATTCAACCAAGACTGTGATATCTCTCAGCTCGAATTCCATGTCACTGCGGCACTAGAGCTAAGGAATGTATTGGGATTAAAAAGCAGGCTCATGGAAGGTATATCATTGATTTACATTAACCCATCTTACTTACTTGCCTACAAACTTTGGAATCATATTAAGCATAACTATTGCGAATTCGTTTTACTATCAACTGTCCACAATAAAAATGACATTGGGTGTAATTGTTCCAGACTAAGATCAGATCTATTAACCCTTATCCTCATGAAATTAATCAATGCATCGTGTAAAAGATCCCTTAAATTACAAGAAATGTAATGTACACATAATATATCATGTAGTCAATATATTTGATGTCGAAAAGTGAAAATATTACTCTTGCATTAGCAAGAACTAAAGAAGAGCTGGAAAAAGTGGACGAGTATGTATGATCGGATGTTTTCCTGGCGGATAACAAATGTTAGGTGTTCTCGATATTAACACAGGGTTATGTAATTGGCTGCTGCCAACGTTGCCATTAATGATGATGACGGAAGAGTATTATGTCAAAACGTTAGCAGCAGCCATTTACCTTACCGGGCGTGAATCTCGAGAACATCTAACGGTGGACGAGTAATCCACGCATGTTTAATCTTCCTGAAATTGCCTACCAGGTGAAGATTTAACTCAACGGACCACGGATCTCCTACCGGACTGGGCCCCTATGCAAGGTCGTCAGTCCATTTGCGTGGCCACTTGGTGCCCCTTTGGATGGCGTTTTCTTGGTCTTCCCTCACCGATTTCTTCGACTTGTCAAACAAAAAAACTCACTTCGCAAAATTAGTAGTTAGCAAACAAAAAAACAACCCCTTTTCTGACTATGACTTCCCCATCGCTCACCTGATCACCTTATATTCCCATCCCTCAGACACCCCACCACCGATTATACCCTGCAAGCCACCTCAAAGGTGGCAGGGGGTGAGTAGTCACCAACATTCATCAAACTATACCATATTAAAGTTACTTTCACTACGACCATTGATGCATTGTCGTAAACCGTTAATTCTTATAAGGAGGCGAAGTCTCACAAGCATGCACTACACTATAGATATGCTACCAATGTCAAAGGGACCGTTAGTATTTATGTATTTTGCAACTACATTAACGGACAGAGATTCAAGAGTTATGCTGAAAAAATGCACAGCGTGCTGTAAGTACTAGTTAGCAGGTAAGCATACAATTAATTGAGAGTACTACTACTACTAAGAGCTACACCACCTATCGACAAATCTAGTTGAAAGTCTCATTGGCAGCTGTTATGGTATCTTATCGTTCGCGGGAAAAATTACATTTAAATCTGTTTGTTCTGCAGAATAGTTCCCCTAATTTTATTAATTTAATCTGCCTAATTTTACCCTCATGATCTGATCTACCGTAGTATGTCGGATTTAGTAAAATATCATTAACTTCGTCAGTGAATAAATCGGTTTTGAACTTATAAAATAGATTAAGTCTAAATTTTATTCGTCGGTCTAAATTTTAATAGGGTTGCCAATGTGTTTTCTGTAAATAAAGAAATCAAAGAACACCGCTCAGTAAAGTACCATATCCATATCTTCTTCATATTAATAAGACGTTTTGATTATTTTATGTTTAGATTTGCAAGTAAACTTACACTCTAGTTATTTAGTAGTTTGATCTCCTATAGTTTTATCGCACCGTCATTTCGGAAAACCTCATTTCTAAGACAAAGGAATATCCATACGCGAAGCTGTAATGGAATCCGCAACATTTGGGTTCTTAGGACGGTCTGTTACCTCTCTATCCCCCTCGGCCTTACCAACTGGTGAAAGGGTTAGGGAGGCTTCAAATATTGAAGGCCGAAATTCCAGGCTTTTATGAATTTCTCCCGGGCAACCAAAAATTGTGTCAAAGAATTCTTGGATAAATGGAGACGGTTGGCAGCCCAATCAATACTTGGGGGTTACATGGTGAGAACTTCAAGCGAAGTATTCCGTCCAACGGATAGGACGTTAATCTGTGGATCCCTTGGCGCCTTTTATTGAGGGCAGGCTAATGTTAACGCTAGGTTTCCCTCCACCATTTATCTATGCCTCATTGAGCCCTTCCTTTTACCGATAACCTGTCCTGTGGGGTTATTCTGTAATTCCACTTCCGAAATAGCTCTTTCGGAAGAGCACCAACTCAAATGAATGGATCATTGAATCAAATGAATGGATCAAATGAATGGATCATCATGTTTGAACTACTCCACTCTGGAAGTACACACGGAGTGAGCGCTGCCAATACCCATGGTGGTATCATGGTTGACTTTAAAAGACAATCATGTAACTCGGAAATACGTTAAAATTAGAATATCTATTTAGTTTTAGATGTTGCATGGCAGCACTTGGACAAAAATACAGTTTTTTTCGAAAGCAATAACAGCAAACTCACCTTTCAAATTTCGCGGGATATCTACAAATTCGGAAACAACAGCAGCGACAAATCGCCTAGCATTTAGCAGGTGATTTGGAAGCTCAATTCCACGGCCGAAATAACTGGGAAATGAGCCACTGTCGACCGAAATGGGACAGACGGCAACACCGTCTTCGATGGTGTTGCCGTCTGCCGTACACGGTTTTCAACTCCACTTTCGGTAATATTTTCCATATAAGGAGCGATCCGTAACGTCATGTTCCGTGAGGTCAAATTACAAAATATTAACCCCCCTGTAGGACTATTCTGTATGGCCTCGGAATTTCCGAGTCTCGACCGCAACGAATTATTGACGTCACAGCCACGAAATTTTCAAATGGGGCCATTCAAAATTTGAGATTAATCGGGGGCTTTGATGTCACATCCACGGACTTTCCGAGGTTCGACCGTGTCGAGTCCTTACTGAATTAGGCCCCTGAATGGAGCAAATGTCCTCGGTTGCCGGTCGCCTTCATCACGTACGCAGCCTCACCAGCTGTTTAGGAATTAGGGAAAGCACTGTGGTTTTTTACTGCACTCATCCCTTGGTTGGAGATTTTTCTAGCGTCTCATTCGAATCTGCTGCCCGTTGCCATGGCACCGTGGTCCTTATCCTTGGGATCCTTGCACGTGCCGAGGAAGCTGGAGTGCGGATGATCACATTAAGACTCTCTCCCCAGCCTCCACTCATGTCTCCCCGTCGAGGAGAGTTATCCATTTACAGGGATGGCGATGGTGGGCGGGTTTGCCAAGGACTCAAAATAAAAAAACCCTGAACCCCCATAAGTCCCTTCCCTTGCCGTTCCTGGCCCCTATTTTTTGATGGAGGTCAATGCCGTGGTTGGGGGGGTTAGGGATGAGTCCGGAGCTAGAAGGTTGAAATCCACTGGAGGGGTGCTATCTGGGAGAACTTTCACTGGTCAAAAGCACATCACCTTTGTTTTTCAACTTTTACCACATTAAAGTGGACTTCATTTCTTGGATGAAAGTGTTAGTCGTGAGATATTATACTACTACAACAGCAAAATATGCGTAAACAAATGTAGGTACTTTATATACGCTGCCGTGCTTAAAAAATCATTATAGTACCGTGAAAATCAACAGTTTACGTCTTCGCTTTGTTAAAGGGCGAACCATCCTGTGGAGTTTTGTGAATAACCAGTTCAAAATAGATTAAGCGTTAATATTACTACGCAAGTGGTTGTAAGTGCCGGTTATTATTTCATCCAGAAGTGAGAAGTGGAAATCGCCTCAAAACCCATCACGATTTTAATATTTTATTCAAAGTAGGTGGGCATGTCCTTGCTACCAGTACTCTCCCAATGGTAGTGCAACAAGTGCCGCTGAATTGGGCCCCATGCCTATGGGCCCCGCGCTTATGGGCTCTAACTCCACCTAATTCAGAGACAACTATACAGAGATATAAGTATCCTGACCATCATCCTTTCAATTTGGCAGAGAATCTAACAGTAAAAAGCGGCTCTCATGTCAGCCGGTGGAGAGCCTGCCTTTGTTGGGGATGGTGGTCTGGGGACGGTGGTGTACTCCTCTAAACTTGCGGTTGGTGGAGATTTCCCTATTTTCGCAGGCGGTTGTCATAATCACGCAGATACTGCTGCGATAGGTGGCGGTGTTCTGGAGTCATCTCACACCACAAGGAGTGAGTGCATCCTTGCTATATACCCCTTGCGTTATGGCTCACTGGTAGCGTAGTATGCAAGAAGGTCACCCCTTACGGCTTCCGTCCATTGCATAGGAGCTCCCTTCTAAAGTATTAAATTGCTGTTGCCAGACCCAACGCTACTAGGGCCCCCATCCGGGAGGGGCCGGTTGTGATTGGCTTTTCTGGTGTTCCTCTTTGAAATCAGTGTTGTTGCATGCAGAGTGGTTTGCATCATACGCAGACGTCCACCATTAGCTGGCAAAAGCCGTTACCAGGTACGCCACGGGGGTCTAGTGGTCCGGCTTTCGTACCCGAAAATTAAATCAGAATACTCAGTTGCACTGAGTATTCTATCGCAAACTATGACGGCTTGACCGTCAAAACCGTCCTTGACCGTCAAAACCGTCCTTGACCGTCCAAGTATTTTTTTATTTTTATAATATGGTTTTATTTAACTTGAGTTTCTATCTGTTTGGGCGGAATCTTTTAAACGAATTTTTGCCCACTTGCACTCATGAGATCTTCAAACTTTGCACACAGCTGTAACTTACAATATAAGTATCACGACTTTCTCTCCCGTAGGCTCGGGTTCGCTTCATGAAAATAGTCGCTATATTGGTTGTTTACTTTATTGTTGGCTATCGAAAAGGTTACTCATGTTTTGGCGTGCTAGGTGAATTTATACTTATAAATGGAAAAAATGGAACAATATATTCACCATCGGGACACCAGGCGCACCCAGTTGAAAGAAGCCCCTCGCCTCCAGGTGGACCATGACAGCAAAATTTTGGTTTCACTTATATTTGCATGCATAATAAGACCATGTAACTTTTAAAAAGTTTTTTTATATCACTTATTTGTCCTTTTTGCGTGTTTTTGTGTTTTTTAAGCGTATCGATATATGTTATTTATGCATGTGCATCTTCGTCGAGAGCGTTTTCTACCAAGATATTTTATATATTTCAAAACTACCTGAGCCCGGCATGCGTTGCAATGTCTCTTTTTTTCTAAATAGGCCCATATATACAAAGCAGAAACATTTACGTACACAAAATAAATGAAATACAATGATTTTCGGGGCATTAAAATTAAAATTTAAAAAATGTATTCAAGTGCTATGGGATACATATTATTTTTGGTATTACCACCCTCTGCAAAAACAAATACATTTTTCGGCTCTCCCACTCGTAGGCATGTGAAAAGCTTGGATTTTTCAGATTTAATCCACACACTTGAAGCGATAGAGCTTTTGCCTTATTGGTGGTCATTAAGAAAGCAAGGCGAATGAGGAACTTTAGTCGTTTGACTACAACTATCAAATTAGTCACTGAACCTGGCCTTTAAAAGCTACTGGCGTGAATAGCTATTCATGAAATCGCTATCAAATGCACATTCACGGCAGGTTGCCGAGGAAATCTTTATTGTTGTAAAGAAAGAAAAATTGATGAATTTAGAGATAAAAACGCAATACTTGGAAAAACACTAAACGTAAAAATAAATCGACTGAAAGAATTAAATACTGCATTTTTTATGCGTTCTATGATAAAAAATTCCATCCAATATCTTGAGTGCACTTAATTTAAAGAAGCAAATAAAGAAACACCTGCACCGAATTCAATGGTTTTCTTAAGGGAGTAAATTTTAACGATATTGGATAATTGGGATAACGATAACCCCGAAAATTGCTATTTTTTATTTCAAAAACCTTCCTTTGCGCGCTCACAACTACTCACTAAGTTTCATCGCAATCAGACGAATGGTATAGGAGCGTGTAAGAGACAAACAAAGATGCATTCATTTTTTGTGTATAAGAAATGTATATAATTTATTTTATTTACTTGGGCCGCACCCGGGGCCTCATACCCAGTCGGCCTATTCGAAGGCCTTCCTGCAGGGTGACGGGGAATGGACTTGTGGAGTGGATGGGAATGATTAGATTGAAAGGTGAGGTCAAGAGCGGTCGCTGGGTTAGAAGGAGGCACTTGTTTCCCCTCGTCTTTTCTAAGGGAGGTGGGGAGGGAGGCTTGAAGGACGAAGGAGGGATGTAGGGAAGAATAAGGGGATAGAGGTGGCTGCTGTCGTAAAAACGGTCGACCCGAGCGACATCCTCAGTGGTCCTGGAAATGGATTCACTCTTCTTGGGATGGTCCTTGGAGTGGGACTTCGGGTAATTTGATTTCCAACGATTTAAACCCACTGGTCACCCTCTTTATTGTCATTGACATTCAGAGGGGCTTCCTCCAGTTGAGTACTGTTTCGCACCGGACGCTCTTAAGATTTTATTTTCAGCTTTAGTTCTCTTGAGAGATCCTACCGAGTGTGAACCGATCGAAGCTCACGAAACGATGATTGAGTCTTAACGACCATCATTGAGTTGGTCATGCGTGACTCTAATTCCCTTCCACTCTTGCTGGAGTGATCCCGACTGAAAGCCGTTTAATTCCGAGGTTGTACATGTGCGATTTTATATGTTGTTTTATTTTAATAAACGTGTGATTTGTGGGAGCGAAGGCTTCCTTAGTGGCTGATCATGCTGGAGCTATGTTTTCCCGAACAGATGCGTATGTCAATTAACATGACGACAATTTCTCCACCGTTACAGGAGGTGTCTTCAGGTCAAACTCGTCTTCGACCTGAAGACGCCTCCTGCACGATTTTGCTGAAGCTAGGTTTTCCGGAGCAGCTGCGTGTGTCAATTAACATGACGACAGTTTCTCAACCGTTACAGGAGGTGTCTTCAGGTTAAACTCGTCTTCGACCTGAAGACGCCTCCTGCACGATTTTGCTGAAGCTAGGTTTTCCGGAGCAGCTGCGTGTGTCAATTAACATGGCGACAGTTTCTCAACCGTTACAGGAGGCGTATTCAGGTCAAACTCGTCTTCGACCTGAAGACGCCTCCTGCACGATTTTGCTGAAGCTAGGTTTTCCGGAGCAGCTGCGTGTGTCAATTAACATGGCGACAGTTTCTCAACCGTTACAGGAGGCGTATTCAGGTCAAACTCGTCTTCGACCTGAAGACGCCTCCTGCACGATTATGCTGAAGCTTGGTTTTTCGGAGCAGCTGCGTGTGTCAATTAACATGGCGACAGTTTCTCCCCCGTTGCAGGAGGCGTCTTAAGGTCGAAGTCGTCTTAAAAAAACGTGTGATATAATGACAGCAATGCAATGCTGACAAGGACAAGTAATACAGGCATCTCAGTACTTGCGTGAAGTTCTTTCACAATCGCAATGTTCGCACTATACTTTCATTCCCAATATCTCTTGGCGAGTAAGTCCATTGTGACGTGTGCATTGCTGATAGCTTAATTTTCTCTAATTTACAGTTTTTTTACCATAAGTAACCGTCTCCATCTGTTATAAGAAATACATTTATCATTTGTCAAGTAATTCCCTGCTACGGTATAGAAAAACGCACTCATTTCGGTGAAATTATGGAAAAATACAAGGCTGAGCTAGCTAACCTTAAAACATTAATCCGTTCAAATCCTCCCAGCAATCGTTTAGTTTTAAATTGCGTACATTTTGTTCTTTATGTGATCACTTATTCTTTTCTTTTTACCGAATTTCCAGCAACGTTAGTAAATTATACAGTCGAAAAATGCAGCTGGTCTCGAAAAAGGGTTGATTTTCTCTCACAAAGTTTTAATTATCATGAAAATATGAAATTATTGGTGAACTTAAACCATAAATACATTATTAAGTTTTAATTATGAGAAACAAAATTTAATTAATAAAAACCCAATGACCAAATCCAAAATTACGCATAATGTAAAAATTTCAACAAATTATGGTATTAAAGCATTTATTATATTAATATTGAATACATGCATTATCGGAAATACAAATAAAGCTGTTTCGGTGATGTGCAGATCATGAAATATGCAAAACGATTTTGAGCGAGTAATATCGCTCGTAATTACTTTTGTCTTGATTTTTATTTGCTTAGCTCGACGAGATACGTGCACCAAAGGACTAATAAACATAGAATGACCAGGGTTCTGGTGTAGAAAGTATTCATTAAAAAATGTAACTAGAGCCCAAATATTGCTCTATTTTTAAAATTTAGTGTAGGTATGCATTTAAAAATAGATTATAAATGTAGGAAACATTTTATCGATGACATAATATTTTTTAAAAATAAACATCTCATGTAAGACTAAGTGTAATACCCAATAAAGTGTTGGCGCTACTAGTATTACTTGGATAGGGCTGAGGTGATAGGAATTTATGGCGATGTTAGGAAAACGGGCATCCATCTCTCATGTTTGATGTGAGGACATTATGAAAATGCACTTATAGAAGTGCTGACTTAATAAAACGGGTTTGTGACGGTCGATATCATTTTACTTTCATTTGAAATTAGTTTAAAGTTTGGAGCGTAACAGATGATTCATATACCTTACTACTGCAATGTTAAAACGAATAATAGTTTATTTATCTCACACGGACAGCCTGTTTTAAATACTTTTGTAACGGAGCCTAAGTGAGCTATTATACAAGCAGGAATAAAGGTACTATGAGTTAGAGTTTTCTCTATTTTTATTGGAGAGCATATTTGTATTTCATTCAAAACTTTAAGCAGCTGAATGAAGCAACAAGAAAATGTAGTAGTAGGTATAGGTGTAGTGAAACTTGGTGGCACTTACTTGTGAAAATAATCCCGTCCGGTAGAGAAAATTATGTAAGAGAGGTGGGATAAAGAGGACGAGGGTTCATTAAGAGGTCCAAACAGGAGCCCTGTGGTACCTCTGCCTGCTTATCGAAGCACCACTCACCTTCACTGACATATGACACTCCGCTATGGAATGCCACCAAGTTTCGCTATGCCTATACTAATGGCACAAAAGCTTGGTTTCCACGACAACCTCTTGGTGATTACCCTAACAAACTTATCCGAGGCTTTGATTAGATTATTTATTTCAAGGTGTTCGCTGAAATCACCTTATTAACCAAATTTCTTTGACGATATTGTAAAAAGTATTACCACAAGTAATAAATTTATGATTAAAATAATATGTAAAACATACTGAAGATACAAACATGGACGGTATTTTGGTATCATTAGAAAGTTGAGATATTTTACTTCCTAATGGGGCCATAATCCTTGAGTTTTACGTGATGTTATTACACTTTAAAACTACCTTAAGGATAAGTTAAACTAAGCAGCAAAATGCTTGTGTATAATCATTAACCGTTTGGAAAGAATGGAAGAAGAACTAATATCTAAACTGAATAAATGGTCATTTTAAACATGAAATATATTCGTAGATGTCCAATAACGTGACAAGACATTGACCTTCATGGTAACAATTTCCATTTTGTGTTGCATTTAGGTTTCTCGGAGGATATGAAAGAGCGTTGTGTTCACCGAGAATATTCATGTGGGCTATTTTTCACGGCTGGGAATTTCATAGCTGCTGTCAAAAATTAGCACTTTTGCCGCCGTTGCGAATTTTCATGACCCAATTCTCCAACGCTCTCAACAAATGAATTATGCATGTGATAGCTAGGGGTTGATTGTTTGACTCGGAATTTCAATCAATATTTATTGTTGACGGATAAATGCCCTTTTGGATGCGTCATGCTCTGGTGTTGCATTGATGGGTACGTTCACAGCTAAGCGACTCTAATTGACCCAAATTAGAAGAATGAATGCACAATTATCCCAGGTCGCTTAAAAAATATATCACCATAGTTTTATATAAAGAAAAATACTATGCCTCTGGTTTTAAATTAGACAGGACGTCCAAATATTCCTCTTCCAATTTTCTCGAGCACATGACACGTCTGTGCAGAGGTTAGATGTTTATGAATAAAATAGAATGGGGTGCCCGTTGAATTTCAGCGAGAAGAAAATAAATAAAATTTATGTATAGGACTGAAAGAATCCTTTCAATTTAACTTTCAAAAATTCAATCATGCTTGCCGTTGAGAATATTCAAATGAGTTCATCACACTTACCTTGTTTTGACAATGTTTAATCTCGTTATTCTGACGAATTTAGAAGACTAGTTGTCAGTAAACATTTATGTTGCATCTACAAAATTTCGGTTGCTAAAACAGTAGCTCCAACGCTTATAAATATTTAAACAATTATTTTATTTTCCATGAATAGTCCTGGGATGGTCATGCTCGATGTTAAGCGGGCTCTTTCGATATGAGTCGCAGGAACTCTTGTATCTTGTGTTGATAGCTCGCAGATAGTCTCGCATTTTATCTTAGCCATTGTAAACGTAATGTAAGCGGCCCTTCGGTCTTAGTTCGATCAAAACCTTTTACAGGCGGATATAAAAAATGAGCACATTGTAATTTTGCGAATGAGAATTAACTCATTAATCACTTAGATTTTCCAATTTTGCATCGTGAAATCTTCAAAACAAATGTTGATCCACTCATTATGCTTCACAAGGTCCCTTTTCTTGCTTGCAGTAGTTGTGAATTAATCTAAAAAGTAGAAGCGGTAGGCGAGAGAGAGTGAGTGAGCGATATTCATCCAGTGGAGAACGTATTTTGAACAGCAATTCTCGTCGGAAGTGAGACAGGAATAATTGAGAATTAGCGATATGAGATCAAAGGCGAAAGATGAAAGGTAGGGACGAGGAGGGAGAGTGTTTTGGAGGGAAAATTATAATTAAACGGAACATTTCAAAGGAAAAGTGGAAATCCCGAAAGTGATGGGGAACAAGCAGAAGTCAAGTCAGTCAGTCGCGGGGAGATGGAAAAGGAACTTGCTTTCCTTTTTTGCACCTCCCGTGTTTTCATCCTGCGGCTTCTCTTTCGACGAGGGCAAATGTGCCCCCTCCACCAAGCCCCCCCCCTTTGCCAAGTGATCGCCTCCCTCTCCCAACTTTACACTCATTGCTCTAGCCGAGGAAGATAACTCCGCCCTTCCTCCAGATTTCGCGAAGACGTGACCGAGTGAAACCGGGCGGTCTTTGCACGAATCGTGCGATTTTAGGAGCGAAGGATTTTCGGGAGTGGAAAACGTGACGCCTTGACTCAAACCAGCCAACCCCTGGGGCGCAAAACATTTTCAACTTCCTCCGTCGCCCCTTCTGGAGCCTCAAATGCCGACAGGCCGGCGCGGCGGTTTCCAGAATTTAGGAGAGGACTACTTCCTCCGTGCTGTGACGTATTCCTCCGAGAGGAACGTATTAATTCTTTGCCGAAACCCTGAGAGGAAATAGTCCGTAGACATCTCTGTGCTCGCGTGGGATGCTGTATAAGACACTATGTACTGGCAGAGAAGAAAGATCATGCTGAACTGTTTGAACAAAACTATCAAGAATTCAAATGGTATTTATTCTCGACCTGTTTTAATATACGGTGCAAATATCACGAGTTTAGGTCAATAAATAAATAAATAAATATATATATATATATATATATATATATATATATATATATATATATATATATATATATATAAAACTTCCAGGAGAATCACTCGGGTGATAAATAAACAATATGCCAAGAGGGTGGCCGATAAAAATATACAAACGGAAAAAAGAACACTTACAAATTAAAACTTCCGATATTTCGAAGGACAGTAGCGTCCATCTTTCTCTAGGTAGAAAGTAAGTTCTACCTAGAGAAAGATGGACGCTACTGTCCTTCGAAATATCGGAAGTTTTAATTTGTAAGTGTTCTTTTTTCCGTTTGTATATTTTTATCGGCCACCCTCTTGGCATATTGTTTATATATATATATATATATATATATATACAATATGCCAAGAGGGTGGCCGATAAAAATATATAAACGGAAAAAAGAACACTCACAATTTAAAACTTCCGATATTTCGGTGAAGATATTAGCACCACCTTTCTCTAGGAGAAGAGTAGGAATGAGGAAAAGGATAAGGGTTGAGGTATAATATATATATATATATATATATATATATATAAATTTTTAAACTTTTTCACATAAACATCTAACTTTTTAACAAAGAAATGTATCCAAGCAACCAAATTAAATTTGAAATAAAAACAGCACCAAAATTTAAAGGTAACAATCTTGAATATGTCTATGTATTTTTATATTTAATGACTGTAAATTAACCATTATGTGATCAAAAAAGAATTGTAAAACATTTTCAACATCATGTATCATTTGTTTATAGCCCTGAAGATGGATAAATAAAAATCCGAAACGTCGGTAAAAATTAAAAAAAAAATATATATATATATATATTAATTGACCTAATCTCGTGATATTTGCACGGTACTATCAAGAATTGTAGCTAGAAGATTGATGTAAATAAACCCAAACTTATGGTTTGTTGAATAAAATCAAAAGACAAGTGTGTTTATAAGGTTCATAAAATGAAATATAAGGGTAGTGGAAGAATCTTTCTATCAAAAAGCATGGTATCTAAGGGCAGAACATAAGTACTCCCGACGATAAAGAGTACTGCTATACCTGCATCAATATACTCATGTTATGGCTTCCGCAAAGCATTTCTTTGGAATGATTTGATCTTTCGGGATTTCTACCACGAGCGTCCATTTTTTGGGGCAACAGTCTCGCCGGCGTCTTCAGGTCAATTGACAATTAAAAATGCGCGGTGATTGGTTGGTCTCCTATTGTTGCTGAAAAGACGGTTCCAGACGTTTGAAAGCTTGAAACCTTCTTCGCTATTGAAATAATTATGTTTTTGTTAATTTCAATGGCTTCTCTTATCAAACGGGGAAAGTAACGATTTTCTCTGGTGATTAATTTTGCCTCGTCAAAGTTGATGTGATTCGTGATATTGATGTTGTCTAACGGTGGATATACATACATAATACGGCCCTGTTTTAATTGTCAAAATGACCTGAAGACGCCAACTGCAATGACGGCGACACTGTTGTCCTAAAAAAATGGGCGATCGCGGTAGAAAACCCTAAAGACCAGATCTTTACATCAATAGATGCTTTACATCACCAATGTAGAATTAGGTTTAGAGTTCAGCAGATCTAGGTATTTTTTTTAGATTTCTGATTTACTTTACAATTTATGACACCAGCTTTTATTATTATCTGTGGCGGGTACCAATCGACAATCAGAAGAAGATGTAAATATTATAAGAATCAAATCCTCATTGATGATTGCCTTTTCAAGCACCAGCTTCGTGATTTTACCAATTATTTTATATTTTGTTGTCAATTCTAAAATACATTTTAACAATTACTCACACTAAATATTATATTTTATTCAGACGTTTTGCGAATCTAAGGAGCAGTTTCATGCTGTGCATTGGCTCTAATCGTTCTTAGATTTACCTACTTAAACGGAGAACAAATCTATACCAGACATGTGACAAAGCATACAATCACACAGTGCGTTATTCACAAATTTGTTAAGGAAGTTCCGCCGCGACTATGTGAGTCAAAACAAATACTAAATTCCACATTTTTGATATTTTGTCAAAAAATCCTGCTTTCACTGATGAAATGCGTTACCTATAGAAACACAAAATAAAGGTAGAAAAAATGTGGATTATTCCACGAATGTATTTTAAATGAGCACTTTTTTCCAGCCATAGGAGCCGACTGCAGCGCCATTGCCTTCGAATTACCGCATTTTGACTTCAATTACGGCAGTAATTCCTTAATAACTAAATAATTAAGGTTGTAAGATGCCTATATTTTATTTTTATTCAATTTCTCTGGAATATTTCCTTCTTATAAATAGTTTTCCGCAAAAATTGCAATTATATTTGATGGAAAAAATACTATTTTTCCCCGTGTTTCTCGCAATCGCCCATTGAAAAACATGTAATTTCAACTTCAATTACAGAATAAAATGACGTGGAAAGGTGTTATTTTGTTGTTCATATCAGTTAGAGGACAAATTTATCTACAAGTAGACAGAATATGAATAAAATGACATTTGAGTCATTTTACAGTGGAACCACCTTAAGCTCATTAACAATCAGTTTATATTTCCTTTAGCTTTTATCTAAACGGTCAATGTAGATTTCCTCTATGTGGTGAATTTGTATTGGAAACACTACCGTGATTCCATTCAATACCCAGGAAGTAGTCAGAGAAATTGAATTTTAGTAAAATCACAAATGTTTCCGATTTTACTTCTTTAATTTCTACTATTTCCACGACCTATTCGTTCTCGTTAAAACCTTCTGAAATATTACTATACTTTCCCCAACGTGTAAAAGCATCAGCTCTCTAGTAGTTCTCAAACGGGTACTTGGTGGATTTAAATTGAGGGATCCGGGTTTGAATCCCGGTCAAGGCGAATGACATTTCCTCTGTGGAATACCGCCCAACATTATTAATATTTCTGCTTGAGGCTTTCGCAGCGCTGTTGAGCTGGTGTTTTCATGTCTTTCTGGTACATCGCATTCGGACCTGACCTGAAGATGTGGCCTGCATTGGCTACGAAGCGTTATCATCAATATACACAGACGCAGCTGTACTCGAGAGACATGAAAATACCAATTATTAATATTTATAATATGGTTTAAGCCAATGGTTTTAGCAGGTGTATGAAATCGTTTTTCGGTTAGGCAAAAGGTTTCAATAGAATTGTTATTTCAAAAGACTAAAAGGGCCAAATGTGGAAGCTAATAACTAACTAACTAAGCTAATAACACCTCTATTCCTTTTTTCTGGTAATGCCTATGAAAAAATGACTCACCATAAGTCCTTTAAGGTGGTTAAGTGGCGCTTAAATACGTGGAAGTTTGTAGTCCATGGACCACTTCATGAGAATTCATGTGAATTAACCGTGAGATTTAGTCCCCAGTATCATTGTTATTAATTCGGCCGAATCATTAGCTTTTTGGTGGGCGTCTCCCTCCTTGCCTCTCCTTCCCGTCTTATGCAATAATTTCATTATGGAGCACGCTCCTTGCCGTCGGAAAGAGTAGGGGGAATTCTGGGAAGGTGGAGTGAGGTTGCCTCCTGGCGGCATCTGCGTAATCACTATCGTCGCGACGCCAGCGCCGCCGCCGGCGTTTGATTCATTATCACTCGCGACAAATAGGGACAGCGGAAGAGAGATTGGAATACATATGAGTGTTCATAGGTATTAGATACACTAGGAGAAGATGCCCATTGACTCTAACGGGAAGATGGTTAAATGGGGGTGTATCACGATTTTTTTCTTTTTACTTTATCGTGCAGGGGAACATGACAAATGATCATTTGCAATTCTGCAACGCAAGCCACAGAAACTTGACGTCGCGAGTGAATTGACTGCGATTGGTGGGCGGAAATGAGAGAAAAATGACAACAACCTTAGCCAGTTTGATTAACTTCCAGTAACAGCATTTATATAACTACAATTATTACAATAGAAAACAAGCCCGTAAGCTAAATACCGTTAACTTGGTCTATACAAGACGAGCTCAAGGCACCACTGGAAATAAGCAGATACGTCCTTCTCCGGCCGCGGTCAGGTTCAAAGAGGGCTAGTTTCTTCACGGTACACTTTGTCAGTGCAGGAGGGGAATCAGCTGACCAGTGGAGGAGTGGGGAGAATAGGGGAGGTGCTATCACACTTTGGATTGGTGAGATATTCACAGGTAGACTTGAAAGTGGAAAAATATGTCAGCACCAGCGCGGACTGAATAAAAGCAGGGTGCTTGCAGGAATCACGATGACCAGAGCGTTCGCGATGACCAGAGCGGCACTTGTCTCATCGCTCTCTGGCACTTTGCGAGACGCGATTGTCTCCTGCGGTTTCTGAGTCTCCAAGGATTTTCGAGTCTCAAGGTTTTGAGGAGGAAAAATTGGCACTAATCTTCTCTTCCAAGATTCCAAAAATTGCCAGAGATATAGGAGTCTATAAAGTTGAATGGACGGACAACCTTTCCATGACGGCCGTGACGACATTTCATCCATCGCTTCTTCCCTCTTCTTCCCGACCCATTCTAAGAGATGCCGTAAAAAGGCTTTTATGAAAATGTCCACTTCTGCCAGAAATACATCAGCAATATCAAAAAAGCATTCGAATGATAATTCTCCATTAAAATCGTCATGTAGAGTTAAAAGAAACCTTCTAGCGTCACGTGCCAAATCGGAGAGATCGGGTTGAAAAATGCCTCAAGTAATACATCGCTTTAACGCTTGCCGCAGTGGTCACATACCTTTAGTTCTAGAGTCCTTAGATATAAGTTTCCATATTTACCTAAAGCTCCCGTTGCCAAGGATGTTAAAATTTGTAAGGCTGGAGTAGTGAACAAATTTGTGAATATTTTGGAGACAACATTTTGAGAGAATTTGAGGCAAAATAGAAAAGCATCGGAGAAGCACTTAAAACAAGAAAAACGTAATTATTTCTTACTATCCAAATCTATTATTTTAGTAATAATAGTACTAATTACATGGATGGTATAAAAAGTACAAATAAACGTAGTAATTATTTTAGCTGTTTGTTTCAACCCCATATCTTGAGTGCACGTAATTTTAAATGGCAGTGACAGACATCTTTGCACGGAATACCCTGATTTACTTATGAGAGAGAAGTTAGGGTAAATTTAGGGTGAAAATTCCCCATTTTAGTTATTTTGTAGCGGTGTTTTACTATATTTTGATCGTTATCGCGACGTGTATTCCTACCTAATTATAATATCCATGGTCGGCTGGGAGTTCTGTGACCAGGCCTGACTGACATAAAAACGAACATTACATTGTGAATTAGTAATAAATGATGAGGGATTGGTGCAGCTCTCATTGTACTCTAGTCAGGCAGCTCCATGTTATGTGTGTGTCCTCCTATCTCCCATTATATTCGCCTCCATGCCTCTCCCTCTCTCCCATGATTACGAAGCCTTCCCATCATTCCCCTCCCTCCCGGCCGATTACTCCGAGCGAGAGGCGAGGTGGGAAATAAAAGAACTAAAGGTTTGCGCGCTAATGCAATGAATGATTTCTCATGTAAAAATACCGTGTTTTGCTCAGGGCGATGCAAAACCGTCATTGGTCAAACCAGTACTTAGTTCTTAGCTCCTGTTCTTTAATATTTCTTTGAAGTGATTCCGCATTAAAAAGACTTCAGTACCGTGTTATACATATTCCTGCTACTACTAGGAAAATGGGTCCTGTGCATGATGAGAATAGCAAAATCAGCCAGTAGTTGTATCTTAACGAGTGTACTGCATTTCAGAATGTTCATTTACGTAGCACTCTCCCAGTTTCTGGTTTTACTGCGCACTGTTCTCATGACCGCTTTTTGGTCCGCGCCTAGTTTCCGGGGGAACGTGGGAGGTCCCGATTTGACCTGGGACGAGTGCTGCATGTCTGGTGTGGAACTACCCCGTGCCACATACCCTAGTGGAATCTAGCACGGTACTTCGTAGGTGTAGATGTTGATGAAATTTGTGGTCGTTAACGTTTAACACGACGCTGCGAGACCACCCTTCCAATGGAAAGCACATCCGTCTTGCCAACAACTTTTGCGAAGGCTGTTATTGACTGGTTTTAGTTGCGTTCAGAATATAACCTCGAGTGTTTTCCCGCTTGGAGCGATGACGCAATCGCTCTTGCAGCTCAAACCCCTTACCCCTTCAACGAACCCCTTTCCCTCCCAACCAGCCCCCTGAAACTCCCTATCCAAGCCCATTGGAGCCCATTTTCTTTTAAAGAAGTTGTTTCCTCTATCCACCGCACGATTCTCGTAGTAGCGCCACGGGTCTAGAAGGGCTAGAATTAGTGGATATTCCCATTTACTGAAGGCAGATCGTGTGCGTCAAGTGAGATGAGTATGCAATTGTTGTGATTAATGTAAATGTTGTATTCATATATTTCCATATATTAGTTTCGTGCATCACTATATTTATGTCCAACTTCAATTTTCATCGAAATATTGTAGATAATTCCGATGAAGGATAAAAGAATACCGTGGATGTGTGTGATACCATATTTTTACATAATATGTGTCTGTGTGACTGTAATCAACTGGTTAGGGTAGGTTTAAATGGAAGTGAGTTAATTTCCTGCACTTTTTCTAAAGCATCCACAAAAGCTTGTCATCCCTTGGATAATTGACTAACCCACTCAACGGTTATCTTCCAGTTTTCTCCTCTCCCAACTCCTGTTTTCAATCTTTCCAATTTCTTTCAAAATTTCCCTTAAGCTTTGTTTCACTTTTGTTTCTTTCCACTAGCTTTTAGCATTCCCCCCTTTTCCACCTCTCCATCCTCTTACTTTTACACAGCCTTTTGCATCTAACATAAGAACTAAATTGTGATCTGAGACTGCATCCACCCCCAAAAGTTCTTGATTCTGTTCGCTGAACCTCTGCATCACCATGATTTCATCAATTTGGTAGCTCCCTGTGTTCCTTGGTATTCTCCCTGTGTGCTTGTCTGATGTGATGTTTAAGCATAAGTGCTTGTAATAACTTATTTATTTCTCCTACAAAATTTGACAGCCTTCTCACAACGGTCTTTTAGGGAGAAGGGTATGCGACTATGTGAGAGATATGGTGGGTGGAAAGTTAAGAAGTACGTTGCTTATATAGGCAGGTGTTGAGTAAAAAAAGCATTTTTCCCTATGATAGAGATAAATTATAGCCGATTTATTGGTAGAAGTTAAATGGTTTCAAGAGGTCACACAATTCGCTTTTTGGAGGTTACAATTCGCTTTTGTGGCATGTCTAAAAACAACAAAACTGCAAGTATTAAAGATATAGATTTTCGTTGAACATGCCTAATACTCATACATAGTTAGAAATTTTGTTGCGATTTGGCAGAAAATCAGTCTATGCACCATAGAAATTGGATAGTGGTTAGTTAATTCCTATTAATGGGCCAATGATGACAGTTTTTTTTTCATTTTTACTTTCTCGAAGGTCAGTAAATAGCTATATAGCTGCTTACTGAAGAATCACCTTTATTGTACAGGTAGGTATATGCTTGTATCAGTCACGGTGGCTAATTTCAAGAGTGCCATTTTCTATTTTGGAAATATTTTTACCAATTGCACTTCGTATGATTGGTACACGGCAATGAGTCACCTACTTAGCCTTACATTACACCGTCGGTTGCACAGGCAGCATTCGTGCGACAAGCATTGCTGATTTAGGCGATTTATAAGTAGAGGGTTGCTACGTGATTCTGTCATATTAAAATCTGAAAGTGATCGCAAGAAATAATTACAGTCGCATAAGACCTCGTAATGAAGACTCCGCCAGGCGATGCGAAATCTGGATAAAGGCTAGCACCCGCTGACTATCCTTTTTGTGACAGCTTAGGGGAATAACATTACTCACTCCATCATAACTTGGTAACTGAAAATAAATCCTCAGGAATAACTGCCATTTTCTCCTGTTCGCAGTACAATAGATTTGATGGGATGACAGTAATGCCTTAAAAATAAGTATGCAGACGACGCTGAAATGTAACTTTAAATTTCACTAATACTTTTGTTACTGAGCGCCTTAGAGCCAGCTAAAGTTTAAAAATATTAAAGTTTAAAAATATTTAATGTGCATGGAATTTCAAATTAATAGCCATGGTCTCAGTTATAAACTTAATTATCACCGTACATTAATGCGCAAATACTGTTGTTACGTATACCAATATATAGCGGACTTGCCATACTGGATAGGTGGCGCCTCTATCGGCCTTTGTAGGAAACGACTTCTTCAAGGGACTTCATGTCTAGGCGGCCAGTTTCCAGACCTTTACCTCTCTACGACCGTGCTACCAACCCCTTCCCCCCCGGAGGGTCGGAACCGGCGCGAATAAAACAAATGAATGCATTCTTGCACGTGCGGCGACGGCCTCGGGTTGCCCCCAATCCTCAAGGTCGCTTGGATCAACCCTGCCCCGTTTAGACTACTATCGTACGTACCATCGTAGCAACTTGCACGCATTCACACTACTATCGTAACTCAGTGCTGCCCTCACCAGGAATCGCGACGAACAAGTAAAGAGCAAGCGAACAAAATAGGGATTCCTGCGTCCCAGTGGCGTTTTTAAGACTTTCGACATGGTTTTACAAGCAAATGACACCTATCTTTGTTTATTCGTCAAAGTACCACCATCTAATTCAATATAATGATTGACGTTTTTTATTATCGTCATTCATCATTGCCGATTTCCGGTCGTGATATCAGCGCTAACCATCGTGAAAGTGGCAGTGTTCGGAACTACGTGTACCGCTATCCGGACTTGCATTCACACGACTATTTCCGGCAACTATCGTCAGGACGATCTTACGTACGATAGTAGTCTGAACGGGGCATCAGCAGCTCGTTTCTTTGTCGACTTAGCCCGTACTGGCAGCGAAATCATCGCTCTATCACGTGACTGCCGCGAAAGATCCCGTTTGAAGCGTGTCGGCTTCGGTGCGAGGTGAAATTTCGAAAACTCTGGCATGATTGAAACTGGTGGTTGAAATCGGAAGATGGCGCTTTGACTACCGAAAACGAAGTCTTTTTTTTGCGAAAAACGATCAACCGAACATGGCTGGCCACAAATCCACATATTTTAGGAAAACTGTAGTGATCCTTCGGAAATAATTTCCATTTTGCGTTTTTATACATAAACCATTTCGATATTGCGGCAGCTACACTTCTTAAATCGATGTTTCCGGCGTACTATCGGCACAAAATATCCATTCAATATAGCCGATGGAGCATTCTCTTCGTATTAATACTTTCGTGTACTATCACACCATACGGTTCCATAAATATATATTTCTATTACCCCTGAGAATATATCTCGCTAACTCCCATATTAACTGTCTCGCATTCGTTCCGCGAGGAAAAAGACTTTTTCCTACATTAAAACAATGTAATTGGGATTTTTCCCAATCCATAACAGAGACTATGTTCTAATTTTACCTTAATATTTGAACAGTTGAGAGATGCGTGATGTGAATATTTCAATATTAATGAAGCAAAACATTTTTATGGCTGAAATTCTCTCTATGAATTACTAAACATTCCTACATTTTAAAAGCGTTTAGTTATTTGTTTCAGGCTGCATTCTGAAAACGCTTTCACAAAAGATTTATTTTGCGCTTTTGTCTTGACTTACTTTACAGTTTCAGACAAATCCCCATCGTTGGTAACGATAACCTGTAGCTAGTCCTACATTAATATGAGAAACCGTTCAACTTCTTCAATTTTACGCCTTACTAGCCGTGCAAAAATTTCAAAAATGCATTTAAAATTACCATATGTGAGGAACTGCATTAATTTTTCATCCCTTTAAGTTTTTACTATTGTTAATCCAGTTTCAAATAATCATATACCAATCACCCAAAGAGTCATCGCAAGACGTCTGGCAGGTGGTGTTATAACATCAGCCATTGGAAAGGGAAAGAATAGGAAGAGGAATTGGAAGACGGAAAAAATAATAGTTTTTTGCGGATTATCTTAGTGCCTCGATATGTTATTGTGCGTGGGAAGTACTTATTTTATCTTTACGTTCGGCAGTGTATCTCTTTTTTTATAATGGGTTACCCTCCGTTTGCTCGCTGTTGTTTTTTAACGAAGTGAGTGCATTTCCTTGGTACTTATTTTCAATATTTCGCGAATTAGATCTTTTTATGCACGATCCTATCACTCATGACGAACTCGAGATATGCCCAAACAAGAGCGAAGCATATTAAAGAAAATATTACATTAGCTTTGATTAGATAATAAGAGGATTCTCCCTAATTGTGTTAAATTCACAGTGAAGAAAATCATTCGCCTGGACTGGGATTCGAACCCAGAATCCCAGTCCAGGCGAATGATTTTCTTCACTGTGAATTTCGCGCAATTGTGTGACATCAGTGGGTGGCTCCGTTTAAGATACTGCGCGGCCAGTTCCGCAGTTCTTTGAAGGATTCTCCCTTATTGAGAGATATTCGATATCCAATTTCAGCCGTGAATTCTATTTAATCTGCTAAATACTTGGCTAGCTGCTGTAATGGCATTTTAGAAAGGATATTGGGTCTCATGCTATTAAAAAATAAATTTAAAATGATATAAGAGTTGGAGAAAAGATGGGGAGAATGTGAGGCGTGATTGCGTCAATTAATGACCAGCTCAATGCGTTTTTAGGTTTTGAATTACCCTTGTATGCGAGAAAGTAATTCTTGTGCCTGTTTACTCTGTGGAAATAACTCACTTATCACTTCACTCTGGTCTGGTCTTCTGATGAAGGAATCTATCGTATAATCTTGTATTCTAAATTCGTACATAATAATCGTGGAATCTGATACTCGCCCCAATAAGATAATAAGGTTTCCAGGATGTTATTATGTACTTATGGTTTGCAGGGCATGATCCCCTTTGATATTTGGGATTATTCATTCATCAAGCGTTGACTAAACGAGAACTCCGAGCCATTTGGCGTTCGCGGAAGCACGAGGTGTGCACAACGAAGTGTTTCACAACTTCCGAAGTCATAATTCCTTTGCGCTTAATTCCTCCGCCTGAAGAGGTATTATTGCCCTTCCCCCTCACATCTCTTTCCCCTTCGCCACACCCGAAGTGAAGGAAAGAACTCACCGGGAAGCCGTAAATTATATTTATAGCCTCAGGGAGTGAGACGGGGGTGCTGCTGGTGGAAGGTTTTTCAAAAGAGAAGAAGGCGCCTACCTGACAAGGTGGCGGAATAATGGACGAAGCGCATGAGGAAGTGCTTGCCAAGAATTCCATAATCAACTATTCACTTTAACCTCTGCTTCGCCCATACGCAAACACACGTTCTCTAGCGTTCACATTCTTAGCCTTCGATACTTACGAATCCGACACCTGTGAATTCCATGCGTTTCTTTAGAAAACGATCCCTCTCAGCAAAATTCATATTTCATCTTATAATATTGACTGGAATTTGACGATTCTAGAATCTGTTCATTTCTATCCATTATTCTCTAACATACATTATGCGCGTGTTTGAATAAATAATATTGGATAGAACTAAAAAAAGGTCTCTCACTAAATTTATAGTGACCATGGATATAAATTTACCCTACCGATAACGTCATTGATATTACGGATTTGTTTAAGATACATAGTCATAACTGCCCACCACCTTGAGCAAAGTTTGTAATGCGCACTCATTCTACTCAAAAATTCACCGATTTTTGTCGCACCTCATTCAAACGTTCTGTTACTTCGCTGGTTCCACCACTGAAAACCTTAAGGTAGTTCCACCGTAAAATGACTTAAATGTAATTTTATTCATATTCTGTCTACTTGTAGAAAAATTTGTCCTCTATCTGATGTGAACAACAAAATAATACCTTTCCACGCTATTTTATTCTATACTTGAACTTGAAAGTACATGGTGTTCAATGGGGGAAAAATAGTATTTTTTCCATAAAATACAAATGCCATTTTTGTGGAATACTGTCTCTAAGAAGGAAATAATCCAGAGATATTGAACAAAAATAAAATACAGGCATCTTACCACCTTATTTTTCTAGTTATTGAAGAATTAATGCCGTAATTGAAGTCAAAATGCGGTAATTCGTAGGAAATGGCGCTGCAGTCGGCTCCTATGGCTTGAAAAAAGTGCTCATTTAAAATACATTCGTGGAATAATCCGCATATTTTGTGCCTTAATTTTGGGTTTCTATAGGTAACGCATTTCATCAGTGAAAGCAGGATTTTTTTTTACAAAATATCAAAAATGTGGAATTTAGTATTTTTTTTGACTCTCACAGTCGCGGCGGAACCTCCTTATGAAGTTCCAACCTAAGGATTATCCGTGCTCTGGTCAACACAGCTAGGTATCTACTTATGCATCAAGCTCCTGTTTGCAAGCTTGCAGTTGCAGAATTGCTTTAATAAATTTCAGCCATCGGAGAAAATGCTGCAGTCATTTATATCACAGATGTATGCCAGGTCATCTACAGGGAACGAAGATGAGTACGATGTCTTTAATGATATTGTTAACATTTTCACTATTGAGAAGGAAGATTAGTTGGAATCGTGTGTTTTTTCTACATATTCTGAAAACAGAATTTGTATAGGACTGGGTGATTTTTTTTTAAGTATGTAAAGTTCTTTTTTAATGAAAAGCTGTCCAAGTCAGAGTGATTTTTTTATTCATTCCTATTAATTCATTATTCATTCCTGATAATTTGCCATAGTATTTCGTAGATGAACGTGCTTGCGCATTCTTTACTACGATTTTCGACACAAAATCTGATGATGTACTTAGAATAACTGTAAGCTGTGCCAGGATATTGGAGTGATTAAAAATTGAAGGCGGGAAAGCAAGGATCTGCGATTTTGGTAGACTGTAGTTCGCTTTCCGTGCGACTAGATTGGCTACTAGATTCATCTGGCAACCCTACTCCGATATCCATTTTTTCGGGCAAGACCGGACAATATTATGAATGAAATTGTGACTACATACTAACCAATGCATTTAATTTAGAGATGCCGGGAATATTAAATCGGGTTCTTTGTATCGTCTTAAAATATTTCCTAAGTTGTGACTGAATTATTTCTAAATGGGATTCATTGGTTTTAGTTCGGCTGGTAATGATGATATGGTAATAGTCACATGATGCAATCAGAACTGCCGTCCGGATACTATGCATTGTTTATCATTTTTTTTTAATTTCTTTGATTATGTGACCCCCTTTAATAACATGACAAATTCAACTTATTGCTAAATATTACAGACTTGGATTTCATGTTGAGAGAGATGATATTGCTAATAATGACGGCGCGTCTTCCTGAGACATGTCATGCCCTAAAATTGGGGATTTAGGCCCCATGATGGAGATTGCAACTAAGTCCCCTTATATGAGCGAATGTCTTGAGGAGACAAGCCCTGCGCGTTCATCTGCGTGGATTAAGGAGCATAATTGGCTGCTCACGACGCCCCGCCAGCAAGATGAAGAGTATTAACGGTAAAGTTGTGATTTGGTGTTGGCCAGAGTTATCCGGAGACACCTTCAACCGCATGCATGCGCCTATAAAAGTGCCCAGATTAGCTGTATATATGTGGCGTCATCGTCTTCATCAATCAACGAACGAAAGGCTAGGTGGGACGGAATGCCATATTCAACTGTCTCTTCAGCGGAAATTCCTCGGATTCACAATAGGCGGAGAGAGGGAAGCATTGTTTAAGGTGGTTCCACCATGCAATGACTTAAATGTAATTTTATTCATATTCTGTCTACTTGTAGAAAAAGCTGTCTTCTATCTGATATGAACAACAAAATAATACCTTTCCGCGCTATTTTATTCAATAATTGAACTTGTAATTACAAGGTGTTCAATGGGCAATTGCGAGAAACACGGGGAAAAATAGTATTTTTTCATCAAATATAAATGCCATTTTTGCGGAAAACTATTTACAGGAAGGAAACAATCCATATAAATTGAATAAAAATAAAATATAAGCATCTTACCACCTTATTTTTTAGTTATTAAGGAATTACTGCCGTAATTGAAGTTAAAATGCGGTAGTTCGCAGGCAATGGCGCTGCAGTCGGTTCCTATGGCTGGAAAAAGTGCATATTTAAAATACTTGCTTTTTTTACCTTACTTTTGGGTTTATATAGGTAACGCATTTCAACAGCGAAAGCAGGATTTTTTGGACAAAATATCAAAAATATGGAATTTAGTATTTGTTTTGACTCACACATTCGCGGCGGAACCTCCTTAATAGGTCGGTGTGTTTATCTAGCCACGGCAATTATTATTTCGGAATTACAAAGCACATTGTTGCGCGCATTGAGTTTTGACGAATAATTCATGTACTCCGTCGCTAGTGATTCTAGTGTCGCTAGAGTACTAGAGGTGGGATTCATTTTTTCACTCGTTTTTTTACCTTCTGTCATGGAATACCTAAACAGTGCCAGTTCGAGAGGAAAGGCAGAAAAGTGGCTTGCTGATTCTCTCCTATTCACTGCTCTCCTTGCTAACGTCATTGATTGTTTTTTGAGTTGCCGTTCGTGCCTCTCAGCGCCACGTTTAGTTAAAGTCTTGTGGGGAGATACTCATAAGATTGACCATCCCCTCAACCCACATACCTCGAGAAGACGTTTAAATCATGAAGTATTTCCTAATTGCTTGCTCCAACCTGTGGAATTCCTTTAACTTCACTGAAAGAAATCTCCCCTCATAGATAGGTGAATATTTTAAATTTTCCAATGATTAACATTATAAACCTATGCTTATGATATTCAAAGCGTTTTTTTATTGCGCTGTTTTAATAACTTTTATTGGTAGTGGGTCGTTTTGTTTTGTTGGTTAGGTCGCACAGTGGTTGGAAATCGAAAAAAAAGCCGGACAAGAGTCCAAAATTGCCTATTTTTTAGATAAAGACTTGAAAGTTGGCACATATACTAAAACGTTATTGCTCATTATTAAACAGCTAGTCATTTTCCGTAGGTCTTAACCGTAACTTAGGTATGGAGGCTCAAAAATGACCAACAATCCAAAGAAATCCATTTTAATTTTTCTTCGAAAATCTTAAAAGTTCAGCAGGTACCTTGTGGAGTTGTGGAAAATTTTAATGGAATAAAAATCATTGCCATCTGTTATAATGATACTATTCTTTTCCTATACATAATAGATAATTGACAATATTTGTGTGCTATTACATCACAAAATGGTTGACGCTTTTCTCAGGCAAAATTTCACATAAAGTTGTCATATTAATTGGTTTTACGAATATTTTCACGGAGATATTTATACAGAGTATTAATTGAAGACATCTTAAAGTTATTATGAAAAATTCTTTGAAAAATAAATTTATTTTTTATTTTTAATTCGGCGACGCCAAAAATTAATTTAATTTTTGATCACGCGTCGCGGCCCGGCTCCGCGCAGCGTGACCTGGGAATACCGTGACTTCTTTTGATTGTTCAAGTTTTGTGGGCCTTAACTCCTCGAGTTCGCCGTTTCCAAGCTATGAATGTTGTCACTAACTTCCAAAGATTCTATATTGAAGTTACTGCGAGGATATTGGATCGATCGAACGGATCAGAGTAGATACGAGTAACTATGGTAAAATTGTTTTTCTTTTGATATTTTATGGAATTATACTACGAATGGGGTTTTATCAAGATTTTTGTTTTTTACGTTATTGTGCAGGAGACCATGACAAATGATCATTTTTGCAAGTCATCTCTTAAAGATTCCAAAAGTTGCCAGAGATATAGGAGTCTAAAGTTGAATGGACGGGCAACCTTCCCATAACGGCCGTGACGTCATTTCATCCATCGCTTCTTCCCGATCCATTCTGAGAGATGCCTTAAAAAGGCTTTCGTGAAGATGTCCAATTCTGCCGGAAATACAAGAGTATAAAGATTTAGAAAATACTTTGAAAAAATGTCTGTCTACACCGAGAATCGAACCACGGGCCTTTGATCGATGGATAAAATGACGTCAGAGGTCATTTTGTGGAAAAGGAAAAAAATGTAACTTTTACACGATTAGTTATTTGGTTACTAGGCCTTAATGTTTCGAAGCAACTCCGTAAATCTATATGAGAACCTTAACAAATATGATTTCAACGGTAATATCGAGAAAGCATTCGAATGATAATCCCCCATTATGAACGTCTTTCAGCTCTTGAGAAATTATAGGTGTTCCCGGGGCTCTAGGCATAGTTTATAGAAAAGGCATCATCTGGGATTCTCTTTCTTTCCCTTCCCCCGTCCTCCCCAACTACACCCTCTGCCTTTACTCCCCGAGGAGGAGGGTCGCACGAAAAGGGACGTTATGTGACACCACGCAGCATTTACACCACCGCGTTTCCATCATGGCAGGCCATGATGGAAAAGAGGAAAATTAATGGGTCGAGTATCACTCTCATTGAGTCTACTCAGGAAATATGAACAATATTAATCTACTAGATAGTTGGAAGGCGCCTAAGGCTCCCGTTGAATGATGATGAATACAACAAACACTTTGATTTGTGGCTTTATCTAACTCACTTTGCTCCCCGGAATTCATGAGTGTATCACATCAGAGAGTAAGAAATTGCGTGAAAATAATTTTATTAGAAGTCAAACATGATGAAGGCACAATATCTAGAAAGATAAGAAAAAAAAACTGAAAAAAAAGAAAAAATATTTACCACATTAGTGATCAAACTCCATACAATCCACTCAACAATCCACCACCTAACTACCGGTCTACTTCCTCCTTGAAGGAATAGGCAGTTCACAGGGGTTAAATGCGTTTTCGTGACTGTGGCTCCATCATACAGCGTTAAAGAGTCAATCAGTCAGTGATGAGCGTAATTATATATTAGTGAGCTCTTCCATCTTCACCTCTTCCGTGAGCCGATGGTCTATTATTTTAATTCTACTGGGAATCGTAAGCCATTAATTCTGTAATCTTTGCATTTTTACCGAATATCTGCAACAACACAAATATTCTTGTTATGTGTTCTCGGGATTCACACATGGGTTAGGTAATTGGCTACTGCTAACGTTTCCATAGAAAACTCTTCCATCGTCATCAGAGCGTTAATGCTCAATGATGCTCTATTGCCGGTGAAAGAGTTAACTATCGAAACGATGGCAGCAACCAAAATCCGATGTAAACCTCGAGGAACGCTTAAAATTCGCAATTCACCGGAAAAACGCCAGAACTTACGAATATTATTAATTTCCTTTTTCTTTTCTTTCTTATATACAAAATTTTCTGTGAGATGTGTTTGTAATTCACAGAGTTCGACAGAGGCATTAACATTTGGAGGAATTCCGAAGCTGGATTCCAACTTATCTTACTGTACTTTAGTGTTAATTAAGGTAAAATACTCCCGCCGCGCCGCCGTGAACTGTTTCAGGTGCTGTGGGCTTCATTTTTCATGAATACAGCTGAGGCGTAAGAGCTCACTACTCTCGTTGTGTTCAATAAATATTCTTGCTCCCCAAGCCGCGGACTCCCGGTTGATAATGCCAGAGTGCCATTCTAGCAATTGCAATTTCTATTTGGATGGTATTTACCAGTCTCACCAATGGCACCTCAGTTTAGGTGGGATTTTGGTAGGGCTTTTGTACTTTAGCGCTGTGATAGCTCAATGGCTATAAAGCTCGGCTGTCGTCTGCAGAGACTGGCCTTATATCTGAGGCAAGACCGATACGATTCATTCAACCCATCGCTTTAAGTAGAGAATTAATAAAATCAGGCGGTGCGACAGTGAATATTGAAGCCATTTAAATGCACAATTGGTCATTTTGAATAAGTGGTGGAATAAAGTGTTGTCGGAGCGAAACGGCTGCAGCCGCAACTCTGACGGTCAGACAACTGTTTCAGATAACTGTTGCAAACAACAGGTTAGCTTAGTGATCGTGCCGCAGCCACGCCGTTGCGCTCTGTGCTGTGCAGTGGCTACTGATGAAGCTGAAGCTGACTGTTTCGTCTTCTATCCTGTTCCAGCTGCACAGCACGTGTGGCTGCGTTATAAGTGAATATAAGCTACAATTTGTTGGATTTGAATCTGTTGCAGGCGGTTGCCAGCTCTTGTCCACCCGTTGTTGCAGATAGAATGAGAAATGTGAAGTAACCATCTTTCATGAATACATATGAAATTGTAACTTCATATTACTGAATGGTTTCTTATTGCATAGAATACAGAACTACCATAAATGTTCTAAGAGCGCCTATTGATCGCCTGTTGTTTGGTGTGCCTCTAGCCGTTGTTTTCAACAGGGTGTTTCACTGAACTGTTTCGTTTTGAAGCTGTTTCAGTTGCGAAACAATTTCTATGAAACTGCTGTGTTATTTAGGTGCCACCACTATTTGAATGGATAAGTTTTGGAATTAAATACACTGAACCATAAGATATCATGAATGAAATTTTCGGGTAATCTTAGTGATACAGCTTGAAAAACTGAAAATTGACTACATTTCAAATGCAGTACCGCATTGTTCTATAGATTAATGGATAAATTGCGCGGTGGACCATTTTAGCTGAATCATTACACGAATCACTTTCATGCGTTGACCCTCTTGACCCTCTTGACCCTCTTGACCCTCTTGAAACTCTTGACCCTCTTCTGTAATGTATGATTCATCCAAATCACTACCCCCTAGTAAGGAAGGTATAAGAAATTTCTGATAAACTGCAAAGGGCTTATGGGAAGGCCATTCTTTTTCGTGGATTGAGAATTTCAATCGCCATTGTACTTAATACTTTAACCCTCACCCATCCGGATTATAGATTGCTAACTTTTTCCTACCATCGCTTAATATTCAGCCTACTACAACGCATCGTTTTCCTTCGTTCATCACTTTTTCCAAGATATATTGCTAACTCTCAAATTCCAATCCCTCCAACCCAGCTTCTATTCACTAAAGTATTAGTCATTGTCTCCTGAGTATGTTTTTTCATCAAAATTATAGTTTCAATTTAGTGCTCTGACCGATAATGACTGACGCAAATATGCAATTGCAATGCATGAACGCAATTAAAATGACTACTCGGTCCTTGGCCCCTGACTTCTTTAGATGACTTTTAAGTGAATGTGTGAATTTATTCCAGTGAACCGAGTGAACTATTATTGATTATATTTACAGTAAAAGCCTTTCGTTATAAGTGTCGTATCCTAGCCTTTATTTGTATTTTTCTTATGTGATTTTTGAGCATACTTATTTGAGAAAACGTATATGTTTCCCCTTTGTGAAAAGCGTGAAAGAAATAAAGGGTACAGGAACATCACTCGCAAGAAAGAAAAAACTCCTACTGCATGATAAGACATGAAAGACCCCATTGAAAGTGCGTTATGATCTTTCAATCTTCATTGCTGCGGTCACTGTCTTTTTATCCATTTCGTGAAGATCAACTGTGAGATCACTATCTTCTCTTTCTGTTATTCTTCCATTATAGAGAGTATTAATTGGCTTTCCTTTTATAACTGGTCATTTTCATCCCATTCCTTCTTATATTGGACAACGATATTCACCATTTTATCTTTTTTTCTCATCCATATTACCTTTTAATCAAGTTTCTGCCGTCCATTAAATTTTAATTGGTCTATGGAGACTCGAAATTCCCATTTCTTCAGAAATTTTGTTTTCTTACAGCGGATACTCATTCCCCCTTTAACTAGAGAAATATGGCTCCTAATAATGGCTCTCATATATTATCCTACCTGAAGGCTAATGTCTTAGCCTATGGCAAATTTTGGTGCAATTTAATGCTAACTTTGTAGTTCTTTGATTTAAAGCAATAAAATACGAATAAACCATGTTTTTATTTTAGCAGTTAAGTGAAAATATCTTGAAGAAAATTTGATTTAAAAGTTGATTAAATACTACTGACTCTATGTTGAAGTTTTTATTTTCACAAATTCAAGCCTAAAACAATTAAATGTATATGTTTTAATTTTCATTGATACTGAAAGCGTTCCTGTTAAAACGTCATTCACATTTGGATTTCACGTAATGATTTACACAACCTTCGATAATGCGATGGAGACATGCGAGAATGAAGTTTGATAGAGAAAGATAAGCACTTCTTCCAATTTAACTTTTTTGGTAGTTTTCCATTTCAAACAAGATTCATCTTCGCCGGCAGTTTGGAGGTTGCGCTAAATTTATGCACGTTAAAGCACAAGAACTTGAGGTTCCCATTTTCTCATCCGCTTCACGAAATTCGAGATCCATATATTCGCGGTTATTCGCCGGTCGAAGCAGTCGATGTAAATTTACTTTTGGAGAGCCAAACGGGTCGGGCGATGGAAGACAAACAATGTGGAAATAAATTTCGAACTCCTTTGGATTACGAGGTCTCTCTATGGACCCGTTCGCGTTGCTTCAATTACTACCCCGCGCGAAGTCTCCATTACTCCGTTTGAATAGCGGAGAGAGTAGGGTGGGGAAGGATTGGGGAGGAAGTAAAGGGTTTCGGGAGGGGTGGGGGAGTGAAAGAGGTGGGGGGAGGTGGATTTTTTAGGAGGATGAGGGCGGCGTTTTCCTTCCTCACAAATCGTGGCTTCGGTCGGTTAATCATGCATTCCCATCACGAACTCTTTACTGAAAGAAATAACTGGGTATTTTAAGATGCATTTTTTATCAGTTTTTAGAAGCCCATTACAAGCATAAGAATAACATTCTACCTTACCTCTATTATACGTTGGATCGATGCAAAATTATTCTCAACAATCCTTCTTTCATAATGAATAAAAACATTTGTTAATCTTCCACAGGCTTATTTCTTTGGCACGACGCGTTTCACCACACTGTGGCATAAGATTATGCCACAGTGTGGTGAAACGCGTCGTACCAAAGAAATAAATCTGTGGAAGATTACCAAGTGTTTTTAGTCATTATGAATATCGAGAACTTCCACCATATCCAGCCTGAAACAGTTATATTTAATCCCTCTTTCATTGGAACAACATTACATTAGGACCGAGTGAGTGAGTGAGAAAAAAATAGTTTCCTTTGACAAATTTTTCGAAGATAAAGCATTTTTATTTTTTTATCGAGTCCCTACTTTTGATCGTTTTTGCTCAAATGCCGTAAATAAATAATTATTGGATTGATCTTATAACTTGTGAGTTCGGTAAATTTTCACTGAATAAAAATGTGCTTTGGTTCACCGCCCCATGAATGGGTACACATTTAGTTTTAGGGATGTATTGAAAGTTTAACTTCTTCCAGCTTTATCCCATCATTACCTCCATATTTACCATAATTGAGTCTCATAATAATTAATTATAATTAAGGCATAAAAATAAAATTAGTTAAATGTTTGAATAGCTGATAAAAGTACAAAATATCAAGTCTTTGTCATATGAATGAAATAATATGATTAACCTAAATACAGAATAAATTATTTATAAGGAAGATGGTGTAACATATTTCTTTACTGCAACCGATAATTAAATCGAGGGAAATAAGATGGAATTCGCCAATACAAGCAAATTCTATCATTGATTTTCGGAAAAATACCTGAGATTTTTCTGTTTGCGAAATGCTGTGGTATGGACTGATGAATGCTTTTGATGCTTCATGTCATTGCTAAAACATACACGCCAAGCCACCGGAGTTGTGAGTAATATAGCATCTCGTGGGCGCTTTCATGTAATGTATGTGGTGTCAGATGCAGAATACCCCTCCTCTGTCATGTTCAAAGATATCTACATGAGCGAGTTCCAGAGTTTTTTTTTAAATTCGTGCTCGCTCTTCAAGCGTTGCCGGCACTGTGCTCGAATGAAGTAGAAGCTCACTTACCAAAGTTATCAAGCAGAAAAAGCTGATTTCATGAAAATATTTGCCTCTAACTGGGCTGCGAGAGCAAAAACTTTACTGGAGCGTAATTATCGCATGAGCTCTCTTGGTAAAAACTGTTAGTTCACGGGTTCTGCTGGAAAGAAACTTGCGGAAAGAATTGCGAATGCACACTCATGTGCTTCGCTTGGCGCTAGAATTCTGTTAAAGTTCTATTATTTATGCCACTAAAAGGTATTTGGCCTCCGAAGCAGAGAGTCCTAATTGCCGAAGGAGCAGGTGTGCAAATTAAACAAAAAGTAAACTTTACCCTATGACCGAGTACAGCATATAGAACTTCATAGAGTTGAACACCAAAATCTGTTTGACCAAATCAAAAGCTTTCTGTAAATCATAAGTAGTAAAATTCGTACACGTTCTTGTTCATTTCCACGAATTTCTCCATTCGCAGCTGCGTGGCGGATACGACGTCTATGTTTATTCCTCCACTTCTGAAGTTCAACTGGCCACCTCGAATACACGTCCAAATTTTCGTTTTATCTGTCCTGAAAACTGAGTTTATTCAGGCATGTAGAAGCGAGATAGTTATTATTGTATTCATATAGAAGCCCAAAAGCCCAGTTATTACATTCCATTGCATCTCCTTAGTTTAATTGAGCTGTGGTTTAAGTTTCAAAAATTACACTGCCGATCACTGCTTCTAAGTTGCTTTCCATTCGTTTAAGACCCTGTGCACTTTCACCAACGCATTTTAAAACCGATTGGAAGTATTATTGATGTGCACCACAATGCGCTTGAGAAGAGATGAACTTCTATTATCGAATCCACGATTATTTTTAATGCGTTGATTTTTACTTTAGGTAGTTTGAACGAGGTATCTAGACTTGCACACAAAAATAAACAATCTCAATGAATTCCCTCTCAATATAATGACAAAATATCTCTTCTTTTTATAATAACATAATATCAGCCACTTATTATTCTACTTTTTGAGACACTTTCCAAAACATTGAAGTCATTTTCAATGGGAAATGGTACGGGTATGCACTCCAGTCAGACTTTATATGAAAACATGAGGAATTTATAACACAAAGATCTCGTCAGAAATTAAAGTGCGTAGGTTATATTAGTTCCAACTATTTTTTTTCAATATAAATCAATTACTCACCACAGTACTTTAAACAGAATTACAAAAAAACTTGTTATGACGGCGTTTTCCCAGTACGGTTTGAAAAAATGACAGATGTTCAAGACTTATGCAAGCATATTTATTTAATTGCTGAAATTTTCATTCAAATAAAACAACATTTTTGTGCCATTATTATTAAAATATGTTCCTAATGCTTTATACAGCAGTTGAAATCTAATGATATTTAATGGATACGGAAATGCATGTATGAATGTTCCAACATAACTCAGAAACGGCTCAACTGATTACTTTGAAACCTGACGTTGAATCAGTGCAGAGGTTTGCTTTTATGCTTTTTGTAAATTATTTGCACTCATGATATGGGACTGACATTTTTACTGCAGGATGGCTAAATAAACGAAGATAAATGGCCTATTACTTCATTCACTTCGAGGCTAAATTGAAAGCAGTGATTTGTCAAGTAATTTCGGTAAAATTATGTACTTAGCAGAGAATAGCGAAATTGCCTCATCAAACAGTGCCTGGAGCGGCAATATCGCAAGTAGAGGTCGCACCTTACGATATGCACATGCATAGACGTCAATTATTCGTTCACAATTAGACCTCCCATGTGAACGAAGATAACAATGGACGATCAGATGGGTATTCCTCTGCTCGACGTCACGCTTGGACCTCTGTTGAACTTAACGAATTCCGTCTGGCACGTATTTGCGCTTAATGCGGCAGCCTTATTGCGCCCTAAAGCCCTTAAGTTAACGGAAGTGGAGTACAAAAAATATAAAACGAAAAAGCCCGCTTTCACCTGTGAGGTTTTGTGATCACGTCTGGTCCAACTGGGTAAGTATCCGGCGAGAGAGCACGGCTCTAGTTCTAAGCCTCGTTCAGCCGGTGGAGGTGGCCAAAGAAGAAAGAAGTCACAGGAGCCCCCGAGATCTTTGCAATAGGAAACAAGTGGACTCCGCATTAATTCTGCCCGTAGGAAAAAATCTTCATTTCTCCTCCGTGTGGCACACCAGTGCAAGTTTGAAAAAAGCACACGCTCGCCGAAGAAAAAAAAACAAAGTCGGGTAAAGACCTCAGAGAAACTCAGAGAAGTCCTTGATATCCCTTCCGGTTTTGGGAGCAGGAAACATTTTTTTCTTTATCTCTTTAATTTTCGAGCTTTTTCAAAGTTTCTCTTTCATTGTCAAGCGTGACCGTAGTTGAGGAGCTTTCTTTCTCTATCCCTAATCCTCCCTGTCTTTTATTATTCGCATCTCTGTTTTCATTTGGAAATAAGCGGATGGTGTCTGCCGCATGGGCTCAAAATTAATGCAATTTGAGTAAGATTTTTCTATAGTCTTAATGTATTAGACTTTATTCGAATGAAAATTGAAGCAATCGCAAGTGGGATGAAATAAATGGAGTTGCGTTAATTATGCAAAAACTTTGTTTTTATCGACCAAATTTCCTCACTAATTAAGTAAATATATACATATTTAAGACTTACACGGGACGTATTTGTATCACGCCGCACCGCCCGTTCGTTCAAAACGACTTCACTACCGAGGACTTTCACGCAATTTTATAAACAGTATCACGGTGAGTAAATAATTTTTATTTTAATAATTGATAAAACATACCAGCTACACACCGTTACAAAATTGGCGTAACCTGTACGTTAGAACTTGCTCATTCTTTTCTAAATAAAGTCTTGTCTGGAGCGATTAGCCGTGCCATATCTCTTGGAAAACGGCTTCTATTTTTATGGCAAATATCTTGAAACGTAGATCGATAAATGGATAATATTTTGGTATTATTAGAAAATGAGACCTTTTTTTTAATAATTTGATGTTAAGTGTAACTACCACCGTAAGCAAGCGAAAAGCATAGATTGAGGAAGGGAATGACCGGGAACACTTTACGATAGCCAGGGGAATGTTTACGCCTGCAAACACATAATCAGATATGGGGCCGTTCGAGTATAACTTAGGACGATTTATGACATTTTTGACCCCCCTCCTCCCCCGATGTAAGACTATGTAATATTCCCCCCCCCTTTCCCCTTAGTCATACGTAAGACGTTAGATATGTGTGTCTACTCTTCGTTAAATGCTCGCTTTCTGCAGTTTCATCTTTCCATAGAAGTCATCGTACAGCTTTGAGCACTGGATATCGTATAATTATGCAGTGTTGGAGTACCACATTCATTGAACATGGAAGTCATGTAGGTAGCTAGTCAGGCGACAGAATAGGAGCATTGGTGTAGCGGTGAGATTACGGAAAATACGCCATTAACGAGCGGATGCTCCATGTAACTTCTAAATTTCATTCGGAAACGATAAAACGTTTCAATACGGAAAAACATCTTGCGTAAATCGGTTCCAGACCCCCTGCCCCTTCTAGATAAGACAATGTTAGATGAACCTGACCCCCCCTCACCCCCAAAAACGTCTTACGTAATACTTGAATATCACCTATATAGAATTGATCAATTGTGTGTTAAAACGCAGAAAACGCCGATAGGAATGGCCGTCAGAATGACCTCGGTTTCGTAATGACTTTTCCATAAAAATGAAATGCGGAAATTATTTCCAAAAAACGCTGTTTTATTATAAAATGCATGGACAAAGTGCGCGCGACTGCCGTGCTAGATGGATTATTTTTTCGCAAAGAAACAATCTTCAATTTATGCGCCAAAACGCCGTCCACTCTCTTCCGTAACCTATGGCGTCAAGTCACCGCAGCTTTGGCAGAAGAATGAAGCGCGGAGGGAGATGGCGGAACCGCCGCTTCCTGCTTCTGTAAATGCACGGGAGTAGAGTGAGTGAGGGGCGCAATGCCTTCCTGGCAGACAGTCCGGATGTCGTCGAGAGCCGCTTGTTTATATTTGAGTCTCGCGGAGACCGCAGATAAGGCACGGGAGTGGGGGGTACTTCCCAGGAGAGAGGAGGAAAAGGGGAAGAGCTCAAAGCCCCTACGTGAGAGAATATCCCGTGAAGAACAGTGGTTAATGTGCTTTGGTTCATTGTCGGACGGGAATATCTGCAGGCGCGGCACAATACTGCCACCAGTTACCACGGAGAATTTTAAATGGCGCCAAGTGGCGAGGCTGCGTGGACCAGCGGCAGAGGAAAAGTCTTGGAGGAAGAGGAAGGAAAAACTCACGAGTGCTCTTGACGAAATTGTCGGCTGAAACTCCACCGAGTGCCTCTCTTGTCCAAGTGCCTCTCTTGTCTAAGTGCCTCCTAGCCTCAAAAGGAAGAAGTAGGGTGTGCCGAGGGGTGGTCCAGTGTATTTCGTGTCTTAATTGTTCCGCGCCAGGAGGAATATCTCGTGTTGCGCTCTCCACATTTGGCGAGACTCCCGTTGAGTACCGGGAGGGATTTAAAAACTTGGGATCCGCGGCTCAGAAGTTCCCACGCTGGAGAGGTCCCGGGATAGGCGGTCCACTTCCTTCAGCCCGACAAAGTCGCCGGTATTACCTTTCAAGGCGCGCCGACGGGTTTACAACCTTGCGAAGTGGTTAAGGAAGGTAAAATTCTCGGGCGAATGACAGCAAGCAATTCAAACATCCGTGTGTGAACGTTTGTCGTATCAATGAGAAAATATTTATAATGGAGTTGCCTTCACTTTAAGTTGCATTTAAACGTAAACACATTGAACGTGAATGATTTTTGAGCTTGAAGAGGTAGAAAAAAAATTATTTGGGAGTTGTGTGGAGTGGCCTTTGAATTCAGCATTAATTCTTGGTCACGAATAGCTAAACATAAATGATTTCAGTAAAGGAATCATATTTTTTATGCTCAGTTTCACTAACAACAATCAATACTTTATTAGCCATCACTTCCAGATTTTACTCTTGTTTATATTGGCTGATAGTTGAGCTGAGCCATAATGTTGCAGCATTCTTTTACTTTTAAATGGTACTGCGGAAATCCTAAATATTGCATATTCTATAGAAATGAAATACGGTAGAAATTTTTACGGTAGTCAAAACCTATTATGATAGTCCCTCAAAGCAGTTCTCCGATCTCTGATTGGATGTAAGTATTTTGTGCATTAAAATGGCTTTAATATGTATATGTATATTAAAGCCTTTCAGAGACATTCCATGGTAATATCAACCTCACGCTTTTTTTTATTTTAAAGAAACCAAAATATGTCATTTTTAAGAGATTTTCTTGCTGATTCTGAATCTGAAGAAAAGTTATCACCTCAGCATACAAGAAATTCAAAATGCAGCACTAGTAATTGACACAAACCTGTTACTTTCTCAATGGAAAATCATAAGTTACGTTGGTCACGGTTACGTTGGTCACAACCCAAATTTTTTTGTTGAAATTATTTGAATAAGAATGGCAAGAAATTTTTTTGTGTGACTATGCATATTTGCTTAGAAAACCATACACTCCAAATATATTTTTTTAATTGTGTTAAAGTGATAAAATTTCAGAGTAATATGCAATTAAACTCTAGTAACTAATGTTGAGGTATACTTTTTGTTACATTGGTCACAGTGTTTAATAAATGATATTTTTTTAAATTTGGCCCTAAATATTGCTTTTCTTCACATTCCTTATTTACTATAGCAAGTGTCAAATGCATTGTGGTAAGAAAAACAGCATAAATGCACAGGATTTTGTATGAATGTAATTAATAGAAGGCATACAATTTGCTAAAATGTTACGTTGGTCACCATGGAATGTCCCTACATATGATTTTTTTCAAATTTTAATAATGAGCAAAACTCAGCATTGCCCGAAAGCATCATCCTACACAGGCATTAATATATTTCGGCAACAAAGTTATGGTTGCTTCATCGTATATAAAACAATTAAGCGATGATTTTATTTCGCGTTTATTTCGTTTTAAATTGCATGTGGAATCAATTATTGTTATCTAGAGGTGTAAAAGGCTCATTGAATTGTGGTTGTAAAATGTTTTGGCATTCCGGTGCGACGAATATGATATCAAGCAATAATAAAAATGCACGTAAAATATTGCGGATAATGAAAACGCAATCTGGCCCACTTTCCTTGTCTAATGAATTCCGAAACGCTTTTATGTATTTGAGTGGGTTGGCAGAAATAATAAAAAAAACATTTATAACAATTGCGTCCATCTCTCAAACTATCGCGGGTTATTGAAAAGTTTCCCATCCTGCCAACTATTGCGGTCCTCATTCATATGAGGGAAAGCTTGAGAAATTGACAATCCTACATATATCCACACTGCTCTATCACATGTCAAACCAATGCCTTTGGCTTTGCGCTACTCATGAATATCTCGATTGTTCCTCTGAACTCCATCTCAATAATGTGCATATCACTGTGGTCGGGATGCTTACTTCCTCCAGCGGAATAGAGAGTTAAGAATTCTCGGACACCAATAAATTTCTTTTCTCTTTTACCTTTACCCTACCAATGGATTGTGTTTCCCCTCGATAACTTTTCCCTCCACTTTCTCAGAGGAAACAATAATTAGCATCAAACGCTGGAAACACTCACGATGATGAACTATAAGTGCATAATTAGCTCATTAGCTTCCCTTAGGGGATGGATACTACGCCAGAAAAGGCGTTTTCAAGCTGATTGGGTTTTCATCGATACAATTACGTAATAGGAGATTAACAAATCCTCTTCTCACTATTCGGGGCTTACGAGATGGAGGAATGTGGCAAACGTTTGTTTTTCAAGTTGATACTCAGCATATCGGAAACTAAAAAATTGCTTAATTTGCTAAAGCATAGACCATTTACAACGCAACTCGGTAATGAGGAATGATACGAAAGCCATTGAAAGTATGCTTCATGATCCCTCATCTCTGAATTCAATAATTTGTTCAAAATTTAGTTTTTGCGGATTTTTTATCCTGATAACCTGGGAGGATGCCTCCCTCGCTGGACTGTCGCATGGGGAGTGCCGTTTTTCCACCAGAGCCCAGCAGTCTGTCCGAATTGATTTCCCTCAAGCACCTCCATAGCCGTTTCGCGAAATGCTTTTACACTCAAGCGAATTTCCATTTGAATTGGCGGAAAGTGTCCACGTGCCTTAAGAAATTGGGATTATTATTTGTTCTTATTTGAGATTTTCTTCCGGGAAGACTTTCCCTCATCGTTTTCATGAGGTCAGGAAACCCTTTTAACATGCCTCACTGCATCAACTACGTAAATGTTCGTTTGCATTCCCTTCGTTTTTCCTAGTGGCTGTGGTAATCATTTGGTGAAGACTCGTTAACTCATCCTGTCTTAAAAACGTGTGCTACGCTTAATAGTTAATGTACCTTAAGATAACTACATGATACATTTTAATTTATTTCTCCAAAGAGAGCTTTTGATTTTTAATACAAACCTACATTAATGTGATCCAGATGTTGTTAAAAGAACTTCATTTAGCTTGAAACAAAAACAATACAGACAAATTTTGCTCAGTTTGAACAACATAAAATGATATTCCAATAAACCGGCAGCAACAACACTACTGACAGTGAATATATCTTTAAGCAATGAACGTTAGGTAAAATGTGTGGTCCTGTAGGTTTTAAATAAAGAAATTCCTTTTGAAATAAAGCGTCGCATAGTGATAAATATAAACATTACCTCGTAATTTATTGTAATCACACATCACACGAGTAATGTGATCATGATTTGAAAATGTTTCAGCGGATAAATTAATGCAGCTATAAATGAATATATACATGTGTGTAGTGTATATTAGCACTTAACCACTCCATGTAATAAATGTATCGTCCAGCTCGCTCTAATAGAATTAATTGAATTTGCGGAGGGTTATCAATCATTAACAACTTTTTTATCAATCATTTACAACTTTTTTATCAATCATTTACAACTTTTTTATCAATCATTTACAACTTTTTTATCAATCATTTACAACTTTTTTATCAATCATTTACAACTTTATTTTCAGTATTTACAACTTTTTCACACTAATGTGCCTTTGTGTACCTTAGTGCTAAACTCTTAAATTTTCTCTTTTCAGGTAAGTACGCTCACCATCGTATTGCCAGCCAGGGGGTCCAGTGGGAAGCCGTTTGGTGAGTACAATTTACCCTTTTCTATTCGGTCTGCCAGTGAGGGTGTGAATGTGTTTGAATGCATGATGATTCACTGATGTGAAAATTTTTATGTCAACTTTTATCCATTTTTTTTAGATGAACATCCAATTCAGCGTTAGATAGGTTGTCCCCAGGACTTAACACCAATTCCTTCATTGTTTCAAAATAGTATTTGCTCGTCAGCGAGTGTTAACTTGTCTTGGAAACTGCGTTGGGTGTCTCATAAATATTAAGTTTTGACGAGGAGATAACTTTTTGTCAGAACAAATTCAGTGAGACCTAATTAGATCATTAGTCTTCAATTACTAGTTAATTTATTTTAATTTAACTTAATTTATTTTTAGTTAAATGGTTATGTGAAAAATAAATTTAAGGACAGGAATCGTAGCATTCTTTGTCTATTCTCAACATTTGTTCAAATATTCTCCCGAGTTTCTTTGCACTCTTTGTGTCACGTGTGTCACTTTCGCACGATATATTCGAGCTCTATCCGTGTTCCGGATCCCGTTCCCGCGGCGACCATCATGCCCGTTTAAATGCTTTTGAACTGAATTGGACGCTGTCCGCTTCAAGAAAAGCGTTGTTCATCGTTTGGTTCATTCAGCGGCCGCATCGTATCACGTTGCGTCGTCTTCCTAGCATGGAAGAGCATTCTTGTGGTCACCATGACTTCCTATTCGCCCCTTCTCCCGCTTTCTTAGCTTTTCATTCATTTTTTCGTCATCTTCCAACCGCTCAACGTGGCTCTATTAATTGCGCGCTTGGCTATTGGCGAGGCCGGGGAGCGATGGGAATGGATATTTCGTATGAGTTAACTCTTCTCGAGCTCTCCACCGGTTTAAACTATTCATAATTGCCGACGATTCGAGAGAACTCGTACCTCATTCTCAAGGGAATAATGTTGCAAATATTAAATTTCAGCCAAATCAAATACTAGCGCTAGGTATTCCTTGATTGGTCGGAAGCCGATTCTTGACACCATAGATCGTTAATCATCGGATACTCTTGCGTTCTTAATTCTTTTCAAAATGGGATTCCAAGCATTGCTGATGCTATAACCGGAATCGCGATTGAAATTGTTATTATCATCCGATTATCAGTGGCTTCTTTAGTTAGGCGAACCCTAAAAATGTCCTGAATGCCTAAGAAGTTTTGTGTCGTCCCAATTAATCCCATAGTCCACATTGATGCTGTGCTCAACTACCACCGTTTTCTCAGGTTGACCAAGCCTGAAATATCTGCGGTGTTTCTTTAATCCCGTGGCAATTGTTCTACCCGTCTCACCCACGTAGACTTGGTCACATTCAAATGGGATTTGATTTGGATATTTCATATTTTGCCAACTACACTTCCGCCTCTTCTCTTTTATTCATCTTCCTGCTCGGTAAGTGAGGGCAAGGTTCAGTTAAGCCAAAAGTTTAGAATAGAAAAGTTTTAACTGCATCAAGAGAACGTATCGCTCACCATTTCCGCATGCCTTCCTTCCCTTCTAGATACGGGATTTTACAGCTAAAAAGAAAAAGATAACATTTCTGACATTCGTGGCTACCACCAAAGCTACTATTTTGAAGTTATCAACTGAGGTAAATCAATCTTCTCGTAAGAATTTCACCCTCTTTGTGTATTAAACTAAATGTTAGTTTAGTGAAGCATTCTGAAAAGTTTATCTCTTTGTGTGGTGTAAAAATTCATAATAGCTATTGGAGTAATGCCAAAATGGGTATTCCTTTCTTTGAGCAATAGTTCTGGAAGGTCATTGTTTCTTAATCGTTGTCGAGCACTCGTTTTTAAATTGGAAGTGCTGACTAATGCTATTTGTAATTTTTGTCTGAATTTCGTAACCTCATTGCCTTTAACTCATCTTTTCTATGTTCATGGCTATTTATATGCTCATGGCCATGAAGATTAACCGTTCCGCTATTCTGGACGACTCCTAGATACGCATCTCGTTCTGAGAGCTACGCTCTTATATCACCTTCTGGAACTTTTTCGGATGTGCATATTTTATTTGTGCACATAATGCGTTCTGCTACTCTCTGCGGACCGCACGGTTAACTCCGCGTCCGAGTCTTAAGATTCTCATTAGTTTTTCATAAGAAGAGTTTCTCTTAAGTTATTCAAGTGTTGAGTGATATAATGTTTTCCTTTAAATTTTTATTTTTTTTCCTGATAAATTTATCCCACTGATTTTAGTAGAGTTGCAACCGTAATTGAAATCCATCGCAATTTTTCCTTTATTTTGCATCGAATTCCATTTTCTGTTATATTCTGCGGATATATATTTTATAGCTATCAAAAGGGCATTCATGATTTTTGTACTTAATCTAAAGTGTTTTTCCGCATAGTATTCGTGTATGACAGGAACCATTATTTTATTCGTAAGACCGAGCTGATCTATTAAGAAAACTGATAAAATTCAGAGGATTTATGGGAAGTTATCGAGATCATAGTATTACCAGCATACTAATGCTGCCATATTTCAATAAGTGCAATGCCATGGAATATTTCATAGGCTGTTCACCTTCAACAATCAATGATAGCCACATTCTGTGTACCTAAGCTTCCCTCCATTTCGCCTCAGCATTTAATGCACCTACTTTCTTAGAGTATGACTTACCTTGAAGGTCCTTTCATGAATCGTGTTGCGGAACAATCATTTAGTCATTTCATATTCGTATATTTCACATTATATTCCTAGCGTCATTCCGAACAGATGCTACTTATTTGGAAATGTTTCCTGTGCTGGTGTATATACTACTTGATCTCCTCTAATACTTGATTTCTTCCCTCATATTTGTAATTATGCATGAGGCTTTTTGATGGCATACTACAGTGGAGGAAAAATTAAGGTCACATCATTGTTATCCTCGTTCGGTGCCCAATTGCTTGTTCGAGTTCGTGTAAAAACTTTTTGCCACTAAATAAAGAGACGTAATTAATGGTATTTTTATATCTGACCTTCCTTTCAATCCATTCCACTCCCAATATACCCCACGTTTTTGGGTATGTAATGCCTCGCTATGCATCGTTTTGCGTATACCTTGATAAGATTGGTCGGTTTGAATTAAGGAGGTTCCGCTGCGACTGTGTGAGTCAAAACAAATATTAAATTTTTCCTTTTTTTTATATTTTGTCCAAAAAAAATCCTGCTTTCGCTGATGAAATGCGTTACCTATAGAAACACAAAAGTAAGATAGAAAAAATGCGGATTATTCCACGAATGTATTTTAAATGAGCACTTTTTTCCAGCCATAGGAGCCGACTTCAGCGCCACGGCCTTCGAATTACCGCATTTTGACTTCAATTACGGCAGTAATTCCTTAATAACTAAAACATTAAGGTTGTAAGATGCCTATATTTTATTTTTTTTCAATTTCTCTGGAATATGTCCTTATTATTAATAGTTTTCCGCAAAAATTGCAATTTTTTTGATGGAAAAAATACTATTTTTCCCCGTGTTTCTCGCAATCGCCCATTGAAAAACATATAATTTCAAGTTCAATTATAGAATAAAATAGCGCGGCAAGGTATTATTTTGTTGTTCATATCATATAGAGGATAACGTTTACTACAAGTAGACAGAATATGAATAAAATGACATTTAAGTCATTTTACGGTGGAACCACCGTAAAATTACTTAATTAAGTATCGTACAAAAAGTACAAAGTTTTAAATTATTTCGTTGTGAATGCCTAAAGTTTTCACAAAGTGAATCATGAAGTGATTTCACATGTACGTAGCGCCAGTACAGCGGTTTGAGTAAATTTTCTATTTTTTTCTTCAATTTCTTATTGTAACTTGTAACTTGTAACTTGTAACCATGTAACTTAGCATGGTCAAACACGCAGCCCAGCAAGATGCTAGAAGTATCCTCCAAAGTACTGGTTGTCCCATCCCCCCATAGCAGAAACTAGGAAGCTATTTGACAGGAAGGAAAATGGCACGTAGTGCTCTGTAAGCAAAGGGAGCGGTCTGTTACTTGGCGACCGGATAGGAATAGGATACGTTGATAATTTGGAAGTTTGTTCCAAAGTTGGGCTCTTCAAAGATTCGCGTTGCACTATGAAACGCCTGTTTCCAGTGAAATAAGCCCATGTACGATTTTAAATTACAGAACACGACGTGCGGGGCAAGGTAATGAATTTTGATGCCGCATTACTTGGATGTGGTACTCGTTTATTTGACTATTATTGAGATGGTGATGCTGCAATGGTGCTACAAGATTGTAGAAAGAGGATCGGTGGATTAAATGTGATTTTACAACAATTTAAATTATTATAATTTGTAGAATTAAATTTTTTAGCAGCAGAAACAACTTTTCGGCCAGAAAATAACTGGGAATCTGCGGTAATTATTGTTCCATATTTTCTGGAGCCAAAAATATATTCAAGCATACATTTTCCTTAAATAATTATTAAATTCGTTCTCCTTTAAGGGCGAACCAAATTTACTGCTATTTTAATCGCTGTCATATGATTTGATATCTTTTGGCAAAAAATAATCATTCGGGTGTTTCGCTTCCACAAGTCTCAATCTTTTGCCATCGGCAAGTTCCTTGATATGGCATTTTTTGGAATTGTTTTTTGTCCTTAAAACATTGCCATTTTTGTCCAGTTAGAATGAAGAGTTTGCATATTTTCGTTTTTGTGACAGTTCTTTGAAAAATATTGTATAGAATGTCTGATAACCTGTTAATTATGCGACACCTCGAGAATAACTTATTTTAAGTAATAAACGATAAAAAATTTAGAGACTAAATCAGTGTCATAGACTTAACGAGTCATAATCTCTTTCCATCATCTGTCCAGCTTTTATTTTAACGTTTTCTTTGCTGAGTGGAGGGAAGACTGGGTATTTTGAATTACAAATGTCATTATAATCCTCGATTCATTCTGACCTCCTTGAGTTCACCCCTGAGTGCGTATAATACATGGCAGAGGTAGAAATGAGGAAAGGTTGATCAGAACAATGAATTATTTGCCATACTTAGTACATTAAGTGCTCTCTCCTTCTTTTTATAAGAATTGATTCATAAGTAATTAGTATCTCCTATAATCTCTCTTGGCTTTATCCAAAAAAAGTGTATCATCAGCCACAGAGGCAAACGTCTTTAGACACGCCTCTCATCTTCTAACTGTCATTTCCTTGTTTTTAGACTGCGATAAGTCCAGCCTTATTAAAAATGCATTTAGAGCAAAGGTTTCCGCAGCGCCTCTCACAATTTTGTTCCATTTTCGGGGACCTAGCTCCTTAAGTCTGCGTTTCACGGGAAACAGTTTTAAAATGTATGGTACCGACTTGTATCCAAGGCGGAGGCGTTACTTATTTTCTTGTTATCATCGTCTTCATCTACATGTTTTCGATATAATTAATCCAAGTTTCACCGTTAATTTCTGAGAATTTAGCGGTACTAGCGGTACGAGAAGTTCTTTTGGGTAACTGTGTCAACCTGCTCATCTTCCTGGAGCTCATGGCTCGGAACTCTTGATCCGTGTTAACAAGGGACCACGGAAAGCTTATGGAGAGACGAGAATGAGAGAAAAAATATGAGGAAGATTTGGCGAGTTTTCCTTTTTTTATGGGGAGTGAGAATGGCAGAGACGCTGCGGGGAGAATTTGAGCTCATGCGTTTAGGTGGGGGAACGAAGGCCCTTCGGGTTGTGCTTTTCTTTTTTTTCCGTAGCCAGGGAGGATGAAGTCTTGATAACACCCGACTTCTACTATGCAAATCACGTGAATATCAGGTCCTTTGAATACAAAGGCTAGAAAATAGAAGGAGGGGAAGAGGTAAAACCTGGCGAAGCGAGAAACATGCATAGGGTGACTTTAACGAAGCCAGCAAAACTTCCGTCTAAAATGAAAATGTCTTGGCTGAATAGTATTATAACGTATCAGGTATATATTCTGTAAAATTTTCAGCCTAAGCTAAGACAAAATTTCCGTTCTCGTGGCTGAAGGTAAGGATCTTTAATGTAAATGCAGGAAAAAACATGATTATTTATGGCTACTGAAAACAATCTTCCTTCATCATTAATGGTCTCACTGCTCACCATGTCATAATAGTCAGTGTATTTCTTTCGGTTTTACTTTGATGTAAATCTAATTTCAAAAGCATCTTGTAATAAAGGAAAGAGTATGAAAGTGTCGTACGGGAGGTGCGACGATTGCAACAGAAGGAAGACCCGGAGGGAGCTAAGAGAAGTGTGGACGTTACGTCCTCGAGAACTGTGAAGGGTTGCTTAGGATGGCACTCAGAGGAACAATGTAGGTTGTCTTCTCGAGTAGTAGCCCACTTCTCTCGCTTCTCTGACTCAAATTGGCCATTATTTCCAAACTGAGTTATTGCTTAAAAAGGTAGCCAATTTCTTATAGCTCCCACAGCAAATTTTTCCCTTGTGTCCACTGGTTCCTTTTACCTAGCTACTTTTTAATGTAGACAAGGAAATGGCTTGAAGTAATAGGTGCTTTATTGATGTTTGAGACTGCCACATACATATTCAAATACAGTCGTGCTCACTGTAGATGTTGTACTAGGCCGAAATGATGCGTCTTTAAAACTTAATTATCTTAGATCTTTTGTTTGGCTTTGATCTGTATGAATCTCTTGGTGGACGCGGTGATAAAGCCCACTTGAAATGAACTTTTCAACTTTGATGTTTTTTAATTTTATTTAGCATTCAAATGATTGGCTTTCGGCCCAAAATTGATATCTTTTTGGGTTTTATTTTTTCCTCCTAGAGAGCCTAGAGAATACGGCTTCCGAAAGGCATTAGATTTTGAGCACAAAAGCGAAAAAACTGCTTTGCAAATTGTTTGGGTCATTCGCAATGCAGAATGAGCTATAAATATTTCACCGCAGCAATGACCCATTTTTTCTTCTTGCATCCATCCTCTGGTGATTCCATTTGAATATTCCTCCGGACTCCCAAACCACTCGGGGCACCCACAAATGGGGCACTCAACTTGTTGACCCACCAAGGAAGATTCTTTCTTCTCTTATGCCTTTTGAAGTGAAATAGAAATGGAGATTAAACAGTAACCTGTGTGTCTTGTAGTGAATGTTTTTCAACCATCGCATATTATGTACACTTTGTGAATTTTTAAGTAGCATATCCGCCGTGTAATTCGAAATTTTACCTTATGCATTTTTCATGTATACGTTAGTTGTCTGCCTTCGTCTCACTCTTTTGGGAGTGTCTGTTATTGCTCATTAGTTTCAGCCAGTACCTTCAATTTATAAAGCAGTCATTTTTATGAAAATGTCAATTTCAGTAGGTCCATCAAATGATTCTCTTTCACAGCTTTTCCGAAACGAATATTGATAAAGGTCGATGCGTCACTTCGAAATCTTTGAATCATATTCAAAATTTAAAAATTTAAGTTTTTAACTCCATTTATATTCAACTGATGCCTTTTTCATATTCATATACTCCATTAATCTTAGAAGGTAAATGAAATTCATATTTATTTTCAACATAAAATGATACCAACGAATAAATGATAAATTAAGAGAGATATTTTTCCGAACGGATAGGTAAGGGAATTCTTTTTTCCCCCGAACAATAAGGGACTTTAATAAATGCTAGGCGTAATTTTATTAGAGCGTTTCCTTTTTATATATAAACGACTGGTGTCCTAATACCCCCCGCCACACGCCTATTGAGGGGGCTTGCGGGGTAGTATGTAGAGGTAGATGTAGATGAAATGTAGGGTCTATTATTTTCTAGGTGATCATACATTTATTAGCTATTCAATCCTGATATTGGTTTTTTGCAGACGTCCACTCTACCCTGTGTCCTGATAAATCCTTTATGCTCTAGTAGTTGAGACTTGCAAACTCGTGCCTAAATAGTGAAGGCTATGGCAGTCCTTCGACGAACGTTGAGGCAGCGAGGCGAACATGGTTTTGGAAATGGAATAATACGTGTCGGAGTAATACCGCGAGATTTCCCAGTAAAGAAGACCATTTCGAACTTCCTCAGCTATGCCCGCCCTCGAGTTTCCATTGAGGCTCGAAAACCAGACGGCTATGTGAAGATATACCCTCTTCTGGGAATGTGGGGGAACCCAAACACATGCGTAAGATAAGGGCGTAGGAAGGGAGTTGCGGGTTAAGGTACATCTGGGGCCTTATTCAGTAAGAACCCGACATGGTCAAACCTCGGAAAATCCGTTGATTTGACGTCACAGTCCCCGACAAATCTCAACTATTGAATGGCCCTCTTTGAAATGTTAGGGGCTGTGACGTCAAAATTTCGTCACTTTCGAGGATCGGAAATTCCGAGAACATACCATTTAAGGTTCATATAGAATAAAAGACAAGACGCTTTCAGTTAGTATAACACTTCTGTTGAACGTGGAAGTGTATAACCTCGTTTATATGGAAGATAAAAAAGTTATCAAAAATGCAGCATGAGGTGCAACTACAAATTAGCGGAAGTGACGCTTGGACCAAATCTGTTTGAAATTTCGATTCCAGCGGGAATTATAATTATATGTGCTTGGAAGTGGTTATGTGTACGATGCGCATAAATGATTTGCATTAATAAATATCAGTCCTTTCAGCATTACTGCTGCACAAGTTTAGGGAAAATAAGTCAAATACGGCGGAGGTCAGGGATGAATGGTGTATAATATGCAACTGCCGTCGGACGAATAACTTCCATAAAAACGTCAATGATTTATTACTTTTAATTAATGATGCCCGATGAGACTTTCAAAAAGAGTAAAACTAATCCTCAAGTGCGGACTTGAAACTTTCTATAAAAAAGGTACATACGTTTGTAGGTATGCAAGTTAATTGAATCCTAATTATAATCGAATAGATAACTGTTACCATTAATTAGTATTGCCTAAACTCTATTATAATTCCGCATCCTTTTCGTTTTGAATATTTTCTTATTTTGTATTAATGTTTTATGTGTTCATTAATTTTTGCGAATAAAAATAAGAACGTTTATGTCAAAATAATTTTAGCATCGCAATTTAAAATCATCTTCCACACAGGTATTGCTTGCACTATAGATCCTATAATGTTTTTCTCTTCATGCTTCTTTGGAATTTTTCTCGGACATTTTCTGTGTCCTGTTTCAAAATTTATTTTTCTTTTTAATTAATTAAATTATATTAATTTCAAAATTTATTTTGAAACTCCCTTTGCAAGATCAAGTTGCCTAGATGTCTACAAAGTGTGTTTTCTTTGCATGTACATAAACTACAGCGAATAAAATACAAATTTTGAAATTAATTTTCTTCACTTTCGCGCCTTGACTTTTTTGTAACTGCCAAAAGTGTTCCTTGTTACTTCTCTAATTTTTTGTTAACTTTTACCTCTCTTCAAAACATTCACCAGGTGCCTTATTACTGCATTTAATTATGATGTTGCCTTTATATGGCTCTCTCAAAATTTCAAATATGTACTCCATATTTTCTGATATTTCTAAAGATGAATAGATAATATACATCACGTATTGCTGTGACTGCAACAAAGTATGGACTTAAAGCATGAAGTCATTCAATCATGTGGACGGCTGAACCCCACTGATTTTTTACTATCCAACACTGGAAACATTTTGTTCTGCGTCTTTGCTTACGAAATACTAACTGGCAGTCGGCAGTTTTTTCACAATTACTCGACATTTCTCCAATAATATTTCAGCTAAGGTTTGCTAAAACCCATCTACCACGAATAGCTAGTTTTAATAAATAGATTATGCTGCGCATGAGTGTAAAACCAGACGACAGCTATCGAAACTGTTTCGGTAAGATTATACAAAGCTGTCATAAAGAAAATAACAAATGAATGTCTAAACTTGAGATAGAAAGAATGGGATTCTCAGGCTCGATTCGTTAATTTGTTTGAAGATAAGGTGGAATTGTGATACTCTCAAGAGAATTGAGTTAGTCTACCCTCTTTATAGTACCCATAAATTATAGCTCATAGAGCATTTAGTTTATTTGCTCACCCTCAAAGATCGCACTCTCGCAAATACTCCCTACTGGGTTGCGACTAAGGATTTTGGACCCAGTGAATTTATCCTTCGGGCTCGGAAGAAAAACTGATGAGTTAAGAGTCTCAAGAGAAAATTACAAGAATAGAAAGAAATCGGGGGATTTACACTGACGTTTTGGTTTTTCATACAAAGGTGTAGACAAAATATTGATACTACCAAAATACTCTTGAGCATTTTATAAATCCTCAGCGCACGTAATGTTAACAGGATGAAATCTATTTTCTGCAGTGTGGCTCAGATACCCGCATCGCAGAATAGGTTAAATAAAAATCGGTGGTCGGAGCCAAGAGAGGCAAAATTATATTTTTTTTGAGCTCCGCATCCAGCTTCGGCTCCGGCCGAAATTTGGAGCTCCGGGTAGCTCCCACGGCTGAGTTCGATCTTACCAATATACTTAATGCCATTTTTTCCCTAGAGAGCCCAGACGAGTCAAGATTTTGTGATCTCGATTTTTCCTTGACCACCCCGAGTGCAGTTTCCGTTCCTTGGACCTCGGGGGAGAGGTCACCTGGGAATGTGTCTGGAAAGGGTCCGAGCATTGCAGAGTCAACAATGGCTTCGGAAGATGGCTCCAACAATGAGAAGATGACCTTTGGGACTGGTGAGAGCCCGCGGTAACTCCCCTCTCTTGAATTCGATTCTAGTTGCTTGAGAAGGAATGCTTTCATACCTAGGCTTTTAAAGACTTATGACTGGAATGGAAATGAGCGACGTCACGACTAAGTACGCCTTACTTTTCTCCGAAGTAATGCTAAAGGTATGAAAATGACTTCTCATTTCAAATCGGTATCCTCAAGAGCACTTCAAGTTTTTGAAAATACCTAATTTTTGGGTACTTTTTCTTTTTTTATATCTCTAAAATCACCTTTTGCGAGCTTCAGTCTGTTACATTTGTTCTTCATCGCCTTAGATAACACAATATTTGGTCCAGTTACTACTATATTGCTAATTGCAGAAAATAAGATTAACCCAGTTATAGAATTACTTGATTCTAAAGGTTGAATTTTACCACAGATAATGCACACTGCCTCGAACAACTTAGTGGTTTTATTTTCAATGTAATGGACAAATTGTAATATTATTATTCTCAATTTAAACAGCACCCATTAATATAGTGTATAAATTTAAAGTGTAGCCGAATTAGTAGGCTCAATATTTATAGGCCGCGTACTTCAAATGAAAGTACAATATTTATGCTTGCCTTGTTGCTTTTGGCGTTGATGATATTTGACGAAATGAAAATAATTTTTACCGTTATTTATGATTGTAACGTACTCCTTACAAGTTTTGGGGAATGAGCCTCATGGTAGAGTGTTTCTACAAAAGTGAGGAATGTTCAGATTTCATTTACTTATTACAGGTATGATTCTATTGGAAGGAATAGCAGTGGACCGCGACGTGAGTCTGTTGGTCCGTCGTGGGTGATGAAGTAAGAGCGTTGTCGGGACGTTGACTTTAAAGGCTGACCTAACTTGCGCGTGAAATTGGGTTACCCGGCAGAGCAACTTGGGTGGTCAAACGGTAATCGCACGGATAACAATTAAGAATGAGGCTCCGACTTGAGGTGAGGCACTCGGTCCGCCTCGCTCGGCCTCCTGGGCAGCTCTTACGTACCCCGGCCAGGGGGGGCCCGTGCATTTCGAGCCCGTGCTTTCGAGAGCACTAAAGGCATGGAAGGCCTTGTTGTTTTTTTATCGGCAAGCGGTTTCCTGGAGCGTGGCTTCTGGTCGCACGGCGAAACACTTGAGCTGCGTTTCCAGGTGACCGCATAAGGGGAGGGCATCCAGGGTGGCGGGGTCGGGGGGAGGGTTTTTACGGAATGAGATGGTAGGAAGGGCTCCATTGGGGATGAGAGTCACTCAAATAAGTACCGATATTTTTTATGAGTATTAAAAAGCAATGATACTACTCGCCCGGTAGTACCGTCGAAAAAATACCGGTATTTATGTGATTTATTAAATATTTTAATTATGCAATTAGAAATTAACATACGTTTCACCCTAATTTTCCGTCATTTCGGCAACTTAAAACAACAGTCCAAAAAGATACACATAAATTTCCATCCATCGGAATTTTGAATGAACATTAATCCGGAATATACATCGGCTATTCAGTAAATACTTTTTATTTTACGTTGTATGTTTGCGATCGTAGCTCCTTGTTGGAATGATTTTAAATCACATGAAGAACGATCGGTATTGTTTTAACGTTGTGGTCAGGTAAAATCCCCTGTTATATGGTGGTCAATCCTTGCGGTCGCACTAACGCTTAACTTACAGGAATAAATATTTGTATTTATACTGCTTAAGGTCATCGATTGCCTGGTGTTCGGCATGCGTCAAAAACGTATACTCACATATTATATCAATAATGGTAACAAACCTATCTCAACTTCACGGTTAGGTAAATAAGAAAAAAAGGCAGGCATATAACGAGAACATTTGAAATTTTTAGTTATTAAATTTTTGCAGTTCCGTTAGTTAACGCAAGATGGCAGCGCTTTCTAAGTACCGGTACCGTCGATGGTACCGATTTTAAATACTGGTTGGTACTACCGGAATGAAAAATAAATAGTATCGGTACTACCGAATACCAGTATTTTTTGCCCATCCCTAGGCTTCCTCCGGGAAAAGCAGATGAAGAAAGCCAGAGGATGCGAAGAGTAAGTAAAGAGGATTAAGAGTTCTATTTATCCAGAGAGACTGAGCATCTCCTCCTCAACATCACTTCCCATCGCCTTCGCCATGGTCCATTTGCGCGTAACCGTTTTTTCTTCTAGCCAAGGTCACTTCGTTCTTTATCTCCGAATCACGCTGATACGCGTGTTCGTGGAAATTAAACCATTAATTATTCACTTCGCAGTGGTCCCATTCGGCATGATATACTACCCGGGTAATTGGTTTAATTACATTGGCACGCCGTGTGATTTATCACGAAGCCGGAACCCATAAGAGAAATTAACTCATTTCCCTGCATTTAGGAATAAGTGGTCAGGAAGGTATGTAATCATGAAGTTTTCATTTCCTGTAAAATTGTGACCATGTCATATATATCTATCGTTGCCTTAAAATTAGTCTTTAGTTTACTGAGCGAACAATGTTTTTATTCCAATGTCTTTGGTGACCTCGACTGTCGGAAAAGACATTTATATCGATGTTTTTGGCTATACTTTTGCGGCACAAGCCATAAAGACATTATGATAAATTGATAAATCAATAGACGATGATGACAGAAATTTTATTCCGCTCAAATTTGCGTTGCACCTCAGCTTTGGCATACATAAATTTTCAGGCGTGCACCATAGTTACCCATTGTTACCTGAGTTGAGGTTTCCATCTGCTAATTTTCTCAGTATTTGGCTGGTTTTTATAAACATTTATTTAAAATTACATTATTTGGTACGATAAAGTGATGGAAAACGAATTATACGAATTATATTTGATTTTCAGCAGAAACAAGCCGTTTCTTTAAAGGCTTCAAACGGTTATCTTGCCCAACCCACCCCGCATTTGCAAACAACTACCATTGCGTCATTTACCTCTTACGGTGAGAAAATTTTGCACCATTCCAACTGCAATTAGCTCTCAGAATCAAACGTTGCATGTACGCTGGCTGCTTCGCGGAGAAGTTTCCCGGGGAAAGGGATTCGAAGGATTACAAAAGGCACTCCGCTGTGGCTAGCCATCCACTCCCAGTCCGTCCGATGTCTTGCCGTCAGCCGGGACAACACATCGCGTCCCACACACGTATGTTCGCGGTAAAGCCTTTCAAAGCTCGTCATTCATGCGTGTGGCATGGGACAAGCAGGTTGGCGCAAAACCTATAAACCTAATTTACCACATCCTTACTAAATAATATACTTTGTTACGGTTGAAGAGTTTAAAGCAATTTTCCACATTTAAAAGTTTTTAAAAGACTTTATTACTATCTAGGTTTCAATGTTTACACATTATCTTAAGGTCTTGAACTTTTGTAAACATTGTAACCTAGGTAGTAATAATATCATTTAAAAACTATAAAATGTGGAAAATTGCTTTAAACTCTTCAACCGTGTCGTGTTTAAATCCCACGCCTTAACGCCTGAATCTTCGGAATACACTTTGTATTTTTCCGTAGAATTTATTAACGGTACGTTAATTCCAAGGGATTGAAAACGGATGCTCCAAATTAAATCTAGATAAGAAGGCACTTGGCAGACCCTAATACGGCCCTTATTAATGAGCAATTGTTCCCGCAGTTCTCTTCACTCCTTTCCGATAAACTAACTTTAAGAAAAATCAACCATTCAAGCCACCTGTCCGCGCCCACACTTCCAAGACACGGTATAACCACTTCCTTACCATCCCTCAAACCAACCCCGTAACTACAGCAACAAACAACGGTCAATAAACCAAACCTAGTATGAATTTGTTCCTGATGGTGCCATAGATCGGCGAAATGCGTTGTACCGTTAATAAATTCTGTGGAAAATACAAATTACATTATTAAGTATGGACACTAAATACTTCTCTTCTTTTAATTTATATAGGAACCAAACCTCAGTAAATGAAAAGAAGAGATTATTTATACGTGGTCAATAAATACATTAATAACTAAATACTAACACAAAGTAAATCCTGAAACCATAGAGTGTGTTTTAATTTGCCATGGTTACCTTGCCATTGTCGGTGCTTGTTACCGGCTTTTGTGATGCGTGTGAACGGGATTTAGTCAAAATAAAGTAAATAAAAGGGTTGTTAAAAAAAAGGAAGATGGACTAAAAAAAGGTAGCAGTGTTGAAACGAATAGAGCGGGCGAGAAGCACATATTGAGTGGGCGATGACAGAATAGTCACAATGCCTTGGATAGACAGTCACGTCTTTATTTTTTGTGATTTGAGGTAGATAATCCTATACGATTGTCTAGTAAGGACTCTTCTGAAATGTTTAACCCTTAAGTTGAAATAAATTTTGATGAAATTCGTTTATTTTCCTAATGAGTGCGCAAACAATCTTTAAGTCTTACGCGTCAATCAAAGATCCGGGAATATTAATGACTTGAGACTCGTAAGGCTCGTAGAGAAGATTTGAACCGCATTAAAAAGTTGCACCGCCAGAGTTAGATGCTACCGTCAAATGATACAATTAATTTAAGGCTGCTTGTAAACTTGCCGATTGATCGAAATGACCCCAAGACCGAATCTTGTATTTCTTGTATGAACACTTGTATTTCAACGCAAATTTCTCGTTCCTTTTGTATTCCAAACCTTTTTATCCTTTACTCTTCATTTTACATTCTGACAAGCCATACATTAACAGCCCCACACACTCCTGAGTTGGATACATGTGCATCTGATGGCTGATGTGAATCAGACTGATGTGAATACAGGTTCATCATATCCGTAAAAAAATCGTATTCCAGTCAATTGAAAATGATAGTTGCATGTAATCATTTCCCTTGCGTGATATCTCAAATTATGTGGAAATATTTGGACTGGATTTTTGGTGATCGAGAAGTTGCTTTAATGCCCAAAAAATGTAAACATTCTTTCATAAACCGAATATCGCGGAATTTGGAAGAACCTTAAGGCAAAAATGTTATTACGGTGTGCATAATTATAGTTCACAGATTTTTTTAAAGCAAGGAGAAATATTGTAGAGATTTCACTGTGCCAGATGGTTATCCAATTTTTAGCGTTTCATGCATAAAAACGATTTTCTCTAGCTATTTACTGACCTTGCCTCTATCTTAAGGATAGTGTAGGAGAATAGGTTTCGTCTTTTCCCCATCTAGATATATGTTGCTGGCGGGAACGAGGGTACTTAAAATTAATCCCGCATTTGGAATCCCAGGCAACAGTTGGTGTTTGCACGGAAACCTTCCCTCGGAAGACCATTAAAGAGAGCCATGGGAATAGAATGGCTGCACACGTGAAATGGCGAAACGGGACATTGGGGGGAGGGGGCGTCACCTCCCCGCATCACCGATTTTAATTCTCACCCCTTCCCGTCTCCAATCGAGAACGTCGATTGCCTGCTTCGGAAATGCTTAATTCAGGTTAATGTCCCTCGTGAGGCGGCATTGTGGAGAACCATGAAGCCCACGGGAGGAGTTTGGCTTCGTGAAGTAATAGGAAAAAATAAAACCGTTAAAAGGTCGTTGTTTGCGGCTTTTTTTTCCTCCCGAGCGATATCGGGTAATGGCTCGGTCAAGAGGTTTTCCCTTGCCTTATTGTGGATTAAGTACACGTCTTTACCTCCACGCCCTCGCTCGTGTTTGCACGATCCCGGAATGTCTCGAGAAAAGCAAGACAACCTCAACGTGCCACCTCCATTTTCTTTCCCCCCCTAAATGTTACCGACAGCTTTTTCCTAATTTTGTGTAATTAGAGTTGCAGAGAAGTGAGGTTTTCTTATTGTATAGTTATGCCAAATATATTGAGGCCATTCATCTACTTTATAGTAGGGAACGCAATTAATATGAGTATTCTACCATTAAAAGATGGTCTTTGGTGGACATTGAAGTATTTTTAAATTCCCGTTCCCACCCGCAAACCACAAATTCAATTCAGCGTTCCATATTTTGGTTTTCCCGAATTTATTTTAATCATTAGGATTAACGGATTGACCTCTGTTGTGAGCTGACGCATGGCATAAGTTCCCATTGCTTACTTTTTATTACGTACAGGTTTTTCGATCGCCATTCACAATACTGTAAAATAACCCCTTTACTTCATATCTTATAAGGATGATTATTCTACTAATTGAATAAATAACACTTTTCCGTTCCTTTTGACTAATGAACCCTATTTATTCTCAAAATTGTATTTCCCTCCACATAAAATGTTAGAAAATTGCCCGTACTAACTTATTTGGAATACAATACTTCACTTGAAAACAAATATTTTATACATAAATCACAATTTCTTAGTGTATATGTTACCTTTGTCAGTGTATCACATGAGTTTCTTCGCCCTTAGGGCCACAGCGATTATTCCAATTGGGAATTTCTATTTTGCCTTCACGGCACACTTCACTGTAACACACAAATATATTCACTGAGCAAATAAATACCCTTTACCAATTGCTTATGATTACATACATACAGTGACTTCTTTCAGGGATGTCGTTGTGACACACTTGCCTTGCGCTGCTCCCTGGGCTGAGTAACTCGCGTGTATATATACTTATTCGCTCGCTCCTTTTGTTCGAATGCTCTAGAAGGAATTTCCCCTCGTTTCCCTTCACGTGCAGGTGTTCATGAATTTAAACAATACCGTTTTGCGGCTATCGGCTATTGTTTCGATTTATTTTGATCACGCAACCAGGTCGTGGTCGCTGTAGCGTAATTGTTACTAATTAAAACTGTCCAACGGTCGCGGTAGCGTAATTGTTACTCGTTAAAATATTTAACGGTTAAATATACAAATATGTTAAATTAACGGTCGCTGGGATTCAAATATGTTACCATGGCTGGGATTGAAATATGTTACAATACTCTATTATTAACGCGGCGCATGTCCTATTTATAAGAATTGGTAATCTAATGATGAAACATTCTAAGTATTTTAGCTAGTGTATTCGCCATAAAAATTTTAAATCTATTTTCCAGATTCAGGACTCACTTTACGTACAGGAGGTGACTTCCAATCCCGTTCTTAACCTTTAGTTGCCTTCCGGTCACTTAGCTACGAGTAGCGTTCTTCCCGATATTTTCTAAGAGGATTATTGCAGTAATCGACAGTTTCCTTGTTTATGTAATCATTTTATTTTTGAGGTCTCAGCCGTCGCATAGCAGTTCCGTGAAATTTACAATTCATCCGTTCAGTTGTTCACCTGCTCGACGATGGACTGGCTGCCTGACTATTAAATAGAAATTTAATCCCTGCACATACCAGCCGCTTTCAGTTTATACATTATTTTTTCCTCATATGGATTATTGTATTCAACGATCTGCCTGATAAACTAAATGTTGTGTTACAACGTGTACATGTGTACGGTACATTTAGGATTACGCCACCAAGATTATATTTCCCCCTACAGTGAGACCAATTAAAGTGGCTAACCGTTAAGAATAGACGATTGTATTTGCAGTATATATTTTTGCATCAGCTGTTCTCATTCAATGAGCCTGACTATCAGTTCTAATTTTTTAAGTCTGTACCTAGTTCTCGTAGGGTCATTTCTAGAAGCATTTCCTCAATGCCTTTTCTTTCCTGCTCATCGCACCACCAAATTCAGTGATTCATTTGTTGTAACATCAACCAAAATATGGAACTCATTGCCATTAAATGTTAAGAACACTAAATCATTTGAATATTTTAAAACATAAAATTTATGATTTTTTTCTAAATTTGTAATATCACCTTTGTTGTAATCTATATATACACATGTTGTTTTTATTATTCTTATTGTGCCACATATGAACATGTATTTATATACGCAAATGTTTGTATTTTATTCTCTTAAGGTAACGTTCCCGTTCGTCCCTCTTTTCCCGGAACAGTTCCGTATTTTGATGGAATGTCCCGGTGTCCCGACTTTTTTCCAAATGTCCCGCCATTTTTCTTTTGTAAGTATCATTCGTGAAAGCAGCGCATTAGGCTTTCCATATTAAATATGCAGCACTCCTGGTGTCGAATTCATGAAACTTTGATGAGGCATATTAAGAAGTTGGTAACTGTAATTACGATGCTCTTTTTTTCCCCATGCTTCTCTTGGCATTTATACACACGGTTCCCGGTAGCATATGACGCGACGTCACTTAAGTGCAGGCATTGCTATTAGATTTTCAATTGATTGCTACTCTGTGTTGCACATAGTTTGTATCATGCGAAAACGTACGTGTTTATTTAACGATAGCATTTGAATAAAATGTTCCTTCATCAAATTAAACAGTACAACCTTCAATCAATGCAAAGACTCATTTAAGGGATTTGTCTTGTGTTGACTTCCATGCCAAAATATCCAAGGCAAAGAAACTTCTTCATCAGGTTTATAATGCGATAAATATTCTAATGTATCGTGTGTCACATAAACTTTCATTGGGCATAATTTGAAATTCTGTTCTTCTAATCGTTGTAAGTGCAATTGTGATTTATTATACAGGCGGTGTGAATTTAATTCTATTTCTCACATTTCTAATGTGTCCCGCATTTGTGCGAAATTTCCCAGTTTTTATAAAGGAAAAATGCAAATGTCCCGTTTTTTCAAAAATACATAAAGGGAACCCTATCTTAAGAGCCTCTACCCAGAGCGATCAATAAATTATTTACTTATTTTCTACGCTCCTCCGGCTGAGTAAGAGGGAAGAGTAAAAAGAGATAATGATTTGGAAAAAGGGAAAGAAAACGGAGGAAGGGGTCAGGAGAACACAAAGGGTATTACACACGAACCCTGAGGGGAAGAGCGTTGCCCTGGAGGGAGGAGAGTAGGTCACGCGACTTTAAAGACTCGGCTCCCGCGCCCACGCAGCGGGAGGATGGGTGCGCATGTGGCGCGTTGCATTGTGGGAAGTGAGGCTGGTTGGCTGTGTGTTAGATGGCGGTGGCGTGGTGGCTGACGGGAGGGAAAACGCGGCCTCGTGGTTTGTTCCTAGTCTTCCGTATCGTGAAGGGTGTCACGGGTGACGTGACTCGATGTGTTTCCGTTCTCTCATGTGTGTACGTGTGTGTGTGATGTCTTGTGTGCGCCAGTCGTGTTTCGCATCGCGATTGTTTTCCTGGTGGTGGGCGGATTTAAACCGGGTGCGCGCGCACAAACAGCGACGGTGGTGACACCCCTCCCGCGAGGCGGATGTAATTGGAACGAGTGTCTCCACTCGGATGACGATGCATTGCTTTGCGAAGTGTGACAGCGGAGTGGAGGGGAAGTGGGGAGTGGAGGGTGAGGGAGGGGCAAGGAGGAAGGAGGGGTAGGTTGCACGGAGGGAAACAAGAAAAGTAGAAGTCTCTGGTTGAAATGAAGAGGGAGAAACATCGTGGCAAAGGAATAGGAAGCCTCGAAGTATAAAGGCAATAAATAACATGACTTCTTGACGAATTTATGATCAAAATTCGAAATGGTGAATCCAAAATGGAGGATCTAAAATGAAATATCGAAACAAAAATCAGAATAAGGGTTTTTGTGGTCACTGAACACGAATTAGGTGTCAGTTTCTCAACTTTTGAAATGGCGGAACAATAATTCTGGATTTGAGAAAGTCTTAACCAAAGTCTGTATATGATATTAATCCGGCATATTGTACGCACGAAATTTGAAGGTCCGTATGAAAATCATAGTTCGGTAAAAATATAAAAATAATCCTGACCAGATTAAAAAATCGGATCCATGGGATTGACTTGAAATTCAATTCTCTACATAAAAAAACTGTACAGATACAACGACGATTGTAGTCTCTAGACTGATTTAAAAAATTGAAGTCCGGAATATCTCACTGTGCGCCATTTACCGATAGCAGTGCTTATTCGGGCCCACGGAAGCACCGAGAGGCATTTTGCGGCGTCGGACGATTAATTATCGAGGAATGCAGGAATGCATCTTCGACTTTCTAAAGCGATTGCAGTCGGAATGCAGTGCAATTAACCATGCTATTACTTATTTTCTCCTTGCCGTATGGCAGCGAAATCCATCTGATGTGATGAATTACATTCAACTCCCTCGGTGTTCAGTAAATTCATGATTATACTTCTGTGAAATCATATGGAATAGCTGTTGGTAAAGTTGGTGTGAAGCGAGTTGCGAATTCATCCCTTTCCACCCTGTATTTTTGATTTTTTCGTCCATTTATTTTTTCTGTAGAATACTTAAATTAATTGAAAAGTTCATTCGGAAAATATTCATTTATGATTATTCTTTCTCGAAATACAGTTATTTTTAACGGTTTGGATGCCAAAATTGTTATCATTTTGATGATTATAGCCAGATTGGACTGGCTAATATAAATAAAATAAAGCCAAGTTTTAGTGCAATTCTGGGCCCCTGTGTACTTGGGGGCAGGCTAAGATTACTTAATAGTTCAGATCCGGCGAGTTTATGCATGACACGGAGAATTTCATTTTAACCCTGCACTATGTCTGTAAAGCTGAAGAAAGCGAAAAAATAATAGGGATAGACAAACGAGCAGATAGGTGCAAACTTTCCTTATTTCCTGGCAACATTAGAGACCGCAGCAAAAACAGAGTGAGATAATATGGGACTCCGTTAACGTGCATTTCAATTTCGTAATTTTCCTCTCTAAATTCCTTTTCCCTATTCCCTATTCTTTTCTATGGCTTCTATCCTAATATTCCATGCCAAGTGAACCCAATGGCGGCTCGGAGGCTATTCTGTGGATGTTAAATCACTGCAGAACAAAATCACTTTCATGGCGTGGGATTTAATGATAATTTTTATTTACTGTTTGCCTTGTACGAAGCTTCATCGAAGCTAATCAAGAAGTAACTTCAGCATCCAAGTCAACGCTTTCGATTTCCATAAATGATCTTCTTTATAAATTCAAACCTTATTTATCCACTCCACGTCCGATATTTTTTTCATATGCTTCAAAACCTTTTCATAAAATTTACTTAATGTAATGTGGGAGCCAATAAATTATGGATTAGGTAGAAGATATTAACAATGAAAGAATGTAGGAGAGCTGACAATATTGAAGCACAAAATAAAGGCATTTGGTTACATTCTCAGTGTATAAGTCATAATGTTGCCGCCACCAAAACTGATGATAAGTGACTTCAGTAGTTAAATGCCTCTTTAATTGTCGTACTATTAGCATCATTCGTCTAAATATCATTTTCCCCTCTATGTAGCTGCAAAGGAAATTAATTGTAATATGGAAGAATCTGAGAAGATAAACTATTCAGTATTCCAGGTATGATAAAATCTTAATTCGTCGCGTAGCAACGCATTTGACCTTAAGAGTAAAGGTCTAAAAATTATTTACCGGAATAACCCGGCCGCAGTAGTTACATTTTCATGAATTCGGGACTGAAAATATAGCGTAGTAAGATGAGCTGCCGCAGGGCTTTAGCGGATAAACATAAAATGCGAAGCTTAGTGACCCATTTAGAATCCTAGATGTTTATCTATTCCGCCCAGCGCCTAAAACCCTGTTGCCATTTCTCTTCCCTAAACTGGTGCACTGGTGTCCGGGGCTATTAACTCGTCTGGTTCCCGCAACCCACGGCGTTTTTTTTCCCCGCCCCGCTAATGACTCCTCGGACGCCGCGGGAACAAGATGGAGCCCCCGCGCACCCAGAGTGAGTGATCGCATTCTGCTGCGATTCGTCCCTTTTGAGCGGTGGAGGCCTAGTGGAGCTCTACTCCTCCACTAGGCTTCCGCTCCATAAAAGCCATAAAGCGCGCCTGAATCCAGGCCCAGCTAAAATTCACTCAAGGAAGGGAATAGGAGTAAGGGATTATGTTGATGTGGTGTTTAAAAGGGGGGTGTATACTTTTCAAGAGTGCAAATGGAAATTCAAAACATACATCTCGCAGAGGAGGTATGTAAGTGGTGGAGGTGAGACAAATCGGAAATATTGTGGGGCATTATTATTCAGTAAGAACTCGACTCGGTCGAACCTCGGGAAATCCGTGTGCGTGACGTCAAATCTCCCGACAAATTTCAACTTTTGAATTGCCCTTTAAGAAATTTTCTACGCAGTAACGCCAAAATTTCGTCATTGTCGTGGTTCGGAAACTCCGATATCCTACCGATTCGTAGCCCACCCTGAAGAACGGCGCTGCCCCCGAGGTAGTCCGCTGGGGAAGGCGTAAGCCACCCACCTCGCTAATCACGAAAACAAATGTTCTATAAAACCTACAAATTCAAAAGCGAATGAATTTAGAAATGAAGCATAATTTCATGACGTATCATCTGCTGCAGTATGTGATGTAAATGTGTAAGTCTGAAAAAAATGAAACTGTTTCAGTACCAACATTGCGAAGATTCGTCGTGTATTTTCAGGGATACGGTTGAACGGTAGTCCGTAATATTTAACTGCCTTATTCGTATATAAATGCGGGAAACGCATTATTTGGATCGGATGTAGTCCACCTCTAGCATATCGTGGTGTATTCTTGAAAAGATGGTTAGATCCCTTTCCTTCAAGTAGCTTTAATAAACAAAGAGGACCTATCGACAACTTCGCAGACCCTTAGTCGCTCTCCCATAAACCATCGCAAGCCCAGAACCCTACCACTCCCCTCGAAAATAATCTCTTGGCAGGTCAAATTCTGCCTTCGTCCCTCGTGTGACTCTTCCCGGTCCCTCGCCATCTCCGGGAAGGAAGGGCCCTCGTTCCGGTCCGAGTGATTATTATATCCCTCCTGTGCGGGGATGGGGTTCGGTGGCGTTTTCACATCGACGTCAATTCGGTACTTGGAAAAATTTCTATATCGAGGTGGTGAGAATGTTTTTCCCGGAACTATACGTTGGTCGTTATTCGAATCACTCTCCATTTCTGAGTACTGCTCCTTTGCGAATGGTTAAGTATTTGAGGGGTTTTATTTATTTTTATGTATTTATTGTGCTTATAGTTCACCCAACATAAAAATAATATAATTACAGGATGAACTAAAACAGTTACAGTTACAATTAATACCAGTCAAGGCTTGCTGAAACGGTACATATACACTATTTTCAATTAATGAACGGATTGTGAGCTTTTGACAAATTTTCAATTATTTCCTTGCGAAATTGCTCCTTGTCCTTGAACAATTTTACATCTTTACAGAAGTTATTATAACTACTACAAATTATATTCAAGGGTGCATTTTTCAGTAGTTGCTCTTCACATCCTTTAGGTAAAAAGTCCTCTTTTGCCTCCCCTTATGAATTGGTACTATTAAGTTTAATATACTTAACATTCTCCATTGTTACCTCATTTGTTGACTAAATCATGTATACATGATAAATGACTCAACACTCTCCTGTCACCCAGTGCTTGCAGTTTAAACATTTCAAATAATATATCATAATCTGCATAATGTTCAAACATAGGGTACATATAAAATCAAGGTAGATGAGCTCTACGGCCTCTATAGATTAAACAGATAAAATATTTCTCCAATGGCCGTAAAATATATGCACCACTTAATACATCAGTACCTTAATGCACCAGTTTAATAGGGTACATATGGTAACGAACCTAATAGAAATGCCTCCAAAATCTCTTTTGTCATGTTTTCCGTGCTTCCTGAGTCTTGTTACTTCGCCGAGGGTGGGTGGTTGGGTAGTGCGTACACAATACTGGGTCTTTTAACCATACAATACTTTGTATACGAAGAGTACAGTAATGAGGGTATGTACTTGTGTTTTTTCCTCTATTTGCATATATTTTAAATGATATATTTTCCTTAGAGCATGGAATGATTATTTGAATTTAGCTCATATTTTTAGTTGTCCAACATATTTTTTTTTCTCCATGTCGTCTTCTCCATTCTTACTCCGCCATCACCGTCTTCTTCCTTGTCTACAGCTGGGCTTCTTCCTCTAGTTTCATTTGTCCTTTCTCGGTAACTCCATTCTTCTTTTCCGCCATATTGTCGTCTTGACTCTTCCCCTCGCTGCTGGGCTTCTCCTTCCAGCTTTCTCATTCTGTTTCCGGCCTCTCCAGGCCGTCTACTTCTTTATTTCCATCTATGGCTACTAGTCTTCTCCCTCTAGTTTTCCCAAATCTCATTCTTTCTCCAGGTTGTCTTTCCCCATCTCTAGGCCGTCTTCTTCCCCTTCTACGGTTGGGTTTCTTTCTCCAGCTTCATTTTCCTTTCTCCGTAACTCCAGTCCATCTTCTTCATTCCCGACATCTTTTCATTGTAACTCTTCTTCCCCTTGCTGCTGGGCTTCTTCTTCCAGCTTTCTAGTTCCTTTTCCGGCCTCTCTAGGCCGTGTACGTCTTCTTTTCCATATATGGTGGCTGGTTTTCTTCCTCTAGCATTCTTAAACAGTACTGGGTGCTTGGCCGGGTTGGCCATGAAGACCATTTTTCCCTTCATTTCGCTCCATTTAGCTCCCATATTTCCACCTCGTGTTAGCCGCCAACCATCGTCCTAATGCATCTCCTTACTCCATCTTACTCTTACCATATTTTTTTGGGCGAGCCATAAAATTCCATTAGCGGAGTCCGGCTGGTAGTATTTCAACTCACCGCGTGCCAGCGATCCTTCTCCCCGTCCGGGATGCTTGTGGGGCCCGCGATGAAATGAAGCCGTGCTCTCGTCTCCACTCACCGCTCTTGGTCTTTAGTCGCACTCCCATTCCTCATTCCGCGGACGGGGAAGGGATGACGTTAGAAACTGGCGCACCGAAGACGTTGAAATGCATTGGAGTCGCTGTCTAGGAGATGGTCGTGCGGTCCGCCATCTTCATTCATCAGCTATTTTTAATAACTAGTTAATTTTATGATGCCTAAGTTGCCCATAAATGAGTTTTAAGCTGTCTTCGCTAAATTATTAAAATTTCTTATTTGAGTTACGCAAAATCTGCAAGCAAAAACGGCCTTAAGTACAAATAATGGCATTTTAAGTGACTTGTGGCTCCATCTAACTCGCTTTGTTCCCCGGCATTAATGAGTGTATCACTTTAGAGAGTAATTGCATTAAAATATTTTTAAAGTTTTCGTGAAGAAAGCACAAAATATAAAAAGATAAGTGAATAAAACTGTGAAAAAAATGTTTGGCGTTGGAACTTATGACAAACTAGATACCAATTAATTTTTTGCGTCGAAGAACTGGAGAAAGGCATATTTACTTACTTCTACTGAAATAAAGTCCAAAATACCGTATTATATACGCTCCAAAGAAATGTTAGCTTAATTTTTTATCACTACGCAAAAAAGCTTCGTATTTTCTCGAGAGATACGGATTATTTCTTTACTAACACTGTCCATTTATTCTGAAGAAATAGAATATTAAAAAGTCACTCTTGGTGTCAGCCAAGGGTGACCATAAAGTTTTTCCACTGATTCAAAGAGATGATTGGAGACAATGCCACGAATGTTGGTAGCAGGAAAGCACCGAAGGACAGGGGTGCATTCTATGTGGGACCTCTAGATAGTGGTTTTTCCCGTGTCCAGGAGAGCCTCCACAAAATCCCCCCCCCCCCAACCATCTGCTTTCGAATGAAGATAGCGCCAGAGTGCACTAAGCTTAGCAGACCTGCCACACCTATGCGAGTGCCAACTGTTCCCCAATTTTGGGTTCCAAACCGAAGGAGAGGTGCTAACAGAGAAGGGAAACGTGATATTTTTCCTCGTGGGTTTCTTTATGACACAATTATTTGAATAAAAAGTGACTCACGTTTGTCAATCGATTTTACGGTGGTGAAATTTTGAAATTTTTAGTTTACCACGGTTGAAAAACATTGGGAAAATCATGATTTATCTAAGCGGATTAATCTAAGAATCACTCACTATGCTCAATGCTAAGTTCACATTCCCGCGTTCTTTTTGGAGTCAAAATGGCTAATTAGTCTGCTTTGCAGTCTCGCCGTCTGTCAACCGCTAGGTCGCCTCCCTTGAGACAGATATTCCAGACGCTCCCCTAGGTGGGTGGTGATTAAGCCGCAAATTAAATGAGTGTCGCTGCAAACTTTGATGTATTTTTTCCTAAGAATTTCACTCTCCTTTAAGAACGGGCTACCGCACATATTCCAGGAAAAAATCTGAATAATGGGCTCTGCTGTATTACAGCCTTATTTAATAGGTTACATTCATCTGGTACGCGTCATGAAAAATTTACGTGTCAATCTTCCGAGGCTTTATTATTTTTTGGCAAAACTTGTTACCAATAATTTACCATTATTATCGATGGAATGAATATTCACTGAATTGAAATAGAGTTGTAAATATCATTGAACTCCAACCCATGATGTTAATCACTGCTCTATAAAGTAACTATAATATCTAGGACGTGGTTTTAGGGAAATTGAGGTGAATAATTTAAGGAATAATGCTGTAAGTACTGCGCCAAAACTGACTATTCTTATGCAGAATTTACAAATTAATTTTAATTCCTACAGGTTAATCCGTATCGGCAGCAGTTTCAGGAATGGATAATTACATCAAATAATACACGCATTAAATTATTTTTATATTACAGTTACATATTCTAAACAGTTGTAACGTGACGAGAAATTGTTATTCTCCATGTAGTTCTCTGCGCGCAGATCTTTGAAGGGAAATTCAGAGACAATGATAAATGAGAACTCAAGTCTCTTGGGTTCACAGCATTGCTCAGAGCATGAAAAAAAAGAGTGTGACATCAAGTTGGGATTTTCGTTGTGAATGGTATTGAGTCTTTCTTTCGGTGAGGACTCCTGAAGTTTCCCTGCATTCAGGTCACGCTGAGATTACTTATCGGGGAGGTAGGAATACGTGTTGCGGCAGGCAGGTTGGAATCTAATTTACCTCTGACTTTGATGCTTCAAATACCGTTTCATTTCAGGCCCAAATCTAGAGTTTGCTAGTTTGGCGTTGGTCTTTTTGATGCATCGACTTCGTTTAGATTCCTTTGCGCAGCTCTGATTGAGGGAAAAACAGTAGGTACGAATGATAAAATTAAATGGCCTGGTAAACCTCGTCAACGTTATCAGCAACCCATTTTCTAACTTAATTTGTTTAGCAGACTTCTCTAGATTTACTTTTGTTTTTAATTAATGCTTACAGCATAAAAATGGTGAACTTTCTCAATGAACCTGGGAGAAGGATCTAAATTTGGTAAAAACAAGTATTGAACATAATTTGTAAAATCAGTTTTTGGAAGTATGAAGTGATATCAGTTCATTTTAACCTTACACATGTAGCTCTTTGTATCCGGCTGTTAAGTAATTGCCCGTAGTAAAGCGGATTTAGATTAAATTAGTAGAAAGTTGAACAGATAACTTCCGTCATCCATGGAAAAAACCAGTTTTCTCGTTTGAAAAGCCTTGCAAAATCAGTAAATCCTGTCACGGTTTAATTCGAGCGACATGCGTAGACCCTGGGCACCGGAGTATGGGAACACAAGGGAGAAACATATTTTTTTGGGGAAGAAGAAAGATACTCTCGAGGAGAGGAGAGTTTGCGAGTCCCCACGGGCAGACCAGGACTCTCTCTGCGGTTCTCTTTTGTCTCCATCTCCGCTTATACCCGCCAGATGGTGTCTCGAAGTCACAGCCCGGAGGCACGCTTGCGTCCCCACCCTCCTTCATATACTCGCTTTATCTCTCTTTGCCGGAGACTCCGTGCCATTTGCCGACCTAACTACCCCTGCCATTCACCCCACGACCACCCTACACGACCTTTCTCTCCCTCCAATTGAACTCACTCCGACAACGACACCCTATCTCTACCCATCTACTGCTGCCCTCCCTCGGCTGCTGTTCCTCCTCCCCACCCCTTCTACTTCCCAGCCCTTCACCCCGTGGGAAATTTTCATAGTTCATTTTTTTCCTCCTACTTATCCCCCCAACCGCCCTTCTCAACAAAGTATTCCCTCGCCAGATGGCTTTGCGAGCAGCTAACCTTGTTGATAAATGCGATAGCCGAGAAACAAAAACAGGACGCCGTCGCTTCGGGGTGGAAAAAAAATAGCTGGGCGGCCCATTTCGCGGACAGGGGGGGGAGGCTGGCACCAAGATGGCACCCCGTTGCCCGTAAAAGGCGAAAGCGCCTGGAAAAAAAAAATTTCATTTCGTTTTGGGAAAAATGGAATAGGGTTTTGCTGAATGTTTCAAGGGCAAGGACCAAGCAAGAATGTCTATGAATCCCAATGACGCTGGATTATATAACTGATTTTGTTTTTAAAATGTTACTATAACACATGATACCAAGTAAATCTTTCACTTCTTCTGCTGAATTGAATTTCGTAGAATAAAGTTGGTAATATGTTGGTAATGTATTAATAATTTTTAATTAACACCAATTAATTAAATAGCATTTATTAAAATTTATTGATAATAATATTTAATTTCTTAAGACAAGCCTTCATTTCATGCTTAGTATTTCTTATCAATTCAATGTTGTAACACTCTCAGTGCATGGTAAAAAGTCATTTCTCATCTTCATCTCTTCTTTATCTTAGCCCTAATGCTTACTTTCAACTAGCATAAGTTATTAATCTACATTAAAATACAGATTTAGTATGTCTATCAATTAATTCATCAGCATGATTGATTGAAATGTGTCATATCCAAAATTGATATCACCCAAAGACAGAGCACCGTACAGATAACCTAGTTACTCAGGCGTAGTATATAGTCCTCCTATCATAGCCATAGAAACAATTGTTAAATAAGAGTGTGTGGTCATATTGCACCTAATTTTTTTCCTTTCTGCATTATATCATCATAACGGTCATTTTAGCTCCATGCATAATTAAAGTCTATCTGCCCATTATTCAGCACACAGTCTCTTGACATCCAGTCATGGGAATGATAGCGATACCTTATATAGTGCTAATTCACTGAAAAAATCCTTTTTTTTAGCATAAATAATTTTTTTTCATTTAAAACTTTGATTGCTTTTCTGATATAAATGCTTGAGCATATGGAATCATTTATTTCAGTAAATAACTCGTTTTTTAGGCAGTGGTTCAATTTGAATTCCTTGCAATAAGACGTTACCCTTCAATTACAGTCGTGACATCAGCTAGGAACTTAAGATATTCCGCCCGCAGCGTTCGCTATTTAAGGCACCCGGGAGACACAAAATACCGATGGGTCCGTATTGCATTCTTGCGATTTCCTCTCGTAGTTCGTAATCGCAATATATATATGAGGAGAGGCTCAAACAATACGGTGGACGTGCTCAGGGTTGCAAAAAAGAAGGTACGACATTGTTCGAATACTTCTCCGCTCTTGTTCTGAGCAACACTTCCCCATGCAATTTATAGACCACGGCTCAATTGGTTTGATGGCGTCCTTTTCGTGCATTGGTCTCCGGAGTTTTAGGTTGAGTGTCCCGTGCCGACTCCGGCGGCAAGGAAAGCCTCGGAGCCCTGCGGAAGGGTGGAGAGTTCAGGGCCTCCGGGCACGCCAACCCCTTTTGCCAAGTAGTCGAGGATGCTTTGGGCGAGGGGTGTAAGGGGGACTCCAGTCGGGGAGGGGAAGAATCCAGTGGTGGCTCCAGCTCCAGTTCTCCAGCCCCTCCTCTTCCTCACACGCTCTGAGAGGACTTTCTCGTCGCTGTAAACTACCGGAGGGGATGTGGAGTTGGGGGTGGAGGGAGGGTCAAGAGACGGCGCCACTGGGGATGTTTTGGAAGGAACGGAGGGAAGGGAGGGGGTTAAGAAGTTTGAAATACGCCCGTCGGGAGGCGATATTTCCGACGCTAGTCTCTTGCATCCCACTCCATGAAACCCATTCTCTGGTCGCGCTCGAATTAGGTCCTGCCTTATTTCTTCCTCCCTTACATTCGTCTCCCTATTTTCCTTCCCCTCCCTGCCTGCGCCCTCCCCCTCTAACCAAATTCAGATCAATTCATTTATTATCCAGGATCTTTCAGGCCCATGTGATATTTTTACGTAGAGATTACATTAGAGTTATTGCAAAAAGGAGACAATCAAATAAGAAAAGTAAAAATAACCAATATAATAATAAGAAAAATAATAAATACAATTAATATATATTAAATCCCATCAACTGTGAACTCGCCAGTATTCAACTTAAAAATATATATACATATCACGCATATTGAAAACATCCTTCATAAGTACATATTTACACAATATTTTCCAAGTTAGGTAGGACAGTATATCATAACTATTACAGGTGACACAGTTCGTACATATATCAAAGAAGTTATTTATACATATGCATTCTTTTCCACTTCTCGTAAATTATTAGAGCAGCATGGTTAGTTATACAGATAACTGCCATGCATTTTTAAGAAATAGCTTGTACACTTTGGATTTAAACACTCGTATTATTTGCAAGTTTCTTATTTCTTGCGGTAATGAATTCCATACTCTAGCAGCTGTCACCATAAAATATTTATTGAGGTGAGGGGTTTTGTGTTGGGGGATATGAATGTCGACGGAGTGATTCCTAGTAGATATTGAATGAATATTTCATTTCAAAGTGAATCTTTCGAATAGATAAGGTGATTTACCAGAGGATAGTATTTTTAAAGTAAGGCAATTGAGATGATACAGTGAGTGGTTACACATTTAAAATTAATCTTCGCGACACCAAACCAACCCCGCAATTCTATTCTCGTGCCATAAAATGGTGGTCCGTGCGTCTGGCTGTCAGGAGCGAGTAATTCAAGAACGGTTTAGTGTTCCTGTACGTTCCGAGTTCTCAGTGACGTATCGTGACGCAAAAGTGCTCGCGTCTGGTCTTTTCGCTCATTTTGTGGCTGTTATCTCGGGAAGTCTCGGAATTGCCGCCTCGACGAATTGGAATGTGCAGGAACTTGGTGCATGGCGGAGGATGAGGGAAATGAATTTTCGGAGAGGACGGTCGCTCAGAAACTTGAGTGTAGAATTAGCGCTCACTGCATTGTGCAAGTTCAACGGGCAAAACGGACTAGCCATTCTGACGAATGGGTGGCCTGTATCATTTAAAAATTGCCTAGCAGATCAACTTGTGAAATTGGGACCTGAAAGGAAATAATTGAAGAGCACTGCCAAATTCTTGATTGATGACCTGGATTACTCAATCAAAACCAATTCAGAGACTTTGAAACCTTTCCGTTTTCCTTTCGTGATTTCTTTCTATTTACATGGGATGGCGAATGTGAATATTTTGGTTATAAATTAAAATTAAATTATATACAGAAAAATGTTAATGGCCCAATCATTCAAACCACAAGTAATGTAAAGAGAATATTTGCGCGAATGCATAACCAATATGTCAATTTTAACTTCTGTATTAATCGCACATTGAAATTAAGCGAATTGGATGATACTTATCTTTGGAATAAATATTTTTTACTCTCGATATTTATTAGATATTTTAACTTTCACTAATTTTTAGAGTGAAATTAATCTCAGTGGAATATAATGGCCTGTAAAAAATGTCAATGGATGCAAAAATGAACAAAGCGCTGCTGGGAGCTAGATTTCTTCCTGTTTCAATTTTAGCAAGGGAATAATTCTCTGCTTGGATGGAAATATGTCTTCTTATAGCACGAGGTAACAAGAGGATATATATTGCATGTCAGCACATGAGATTGCAAAGCGCAGAGGACATGTTCTAAGTTCACCATGATTTTGCGAAGCCAATTAGGGGAAAATAGTGCCCGAATGTTACTTAAAAAATAAGTGAAACGTAGGGGGAATCAGAAAAGGAAAGAGTTAAAAAGTGAGATTTGTTTTTTCACCTAAAGTTATTCACTGTTCTTGTTGAGGTAGTGAAAAACAGAGTAACTTTTGAGTGTACGATACTACAAATGAGTCTTCTTATAAGGCAGGATAAAAGAACAGGATTGCCGAATTCTTACGTGTGAAGTCTATGTTTTAGTTGATGTGGGACTTTTGCATGAGATAATACCGGATGAACAGGAATCTACATACTTATTGTTAGTGAGATTTATCGTGACTTGCTGAAGCTTTACTACTTCCTGGATCTTAAACCCTGACGGCATTGCGATTCCTTAGTAAGTTCATTTGAAATATCTTTGAAACATTTGTATCTTTATCCTTAAATATTTTAACTATTGTTCACACGTATGTAAAGAAATCGATGTGATGGGTAGATTCTTACTTTCGTAAATGTACCTTTATATTCATAGTAATTTATTAGGATTTATTGTTATATTATAAAACAGTGATGAATACTTAAAAAAATTGATGCCAAAATCACATCAAAAACGACTTTCAAGTCAATATTAGCTTGCAACTGGATAGTTAGACAACCATAACCGACGAAAAACTGAAACTCGATATTTTCCAACCTGACAACTTCTTTTGTCTGTCCTGAAAATTTTACTCTTCTAACAAGAGGTCTCTTTTCGTCTAAATATTTCTAAAATTCATAGAAGTTAAATAATAAAAGATATCTAGATGATTCCTCTATTTCTTCTTTCAGAATATAAAGGTCTATTAATTTTTAAATTATTTATTACCTTGCTGAAGTTTCGTATTTTTATATATGATGCTTGAGGGCTCGGAGAGAGTTCCTTCTGAATTTTAATAATATAATGAAATAATTTACAAATTAATAGACCTATATCTACTGAAAGATGAAATTAATAATAATTACATAATAAGAAAAACACACTGCCTAACTGATAGGAGGAATTGTTCATTGAAGCTTTCGCGGCTCATGGTGATCAAAATGTTTTTCGGGTTTTTCGGATTATCAGGTTTATCCCGACGTTTCGTGACCTCTACTGGTCACTTCTTCAAAGGGAATCCTTTGAAGAAGTGACCAGTAGAGGAGGTCACGGAACGTCGGGGTAAACCTGATTAACTCGCGGGACACCCGAAAAACATTTTGTTAGGAGGAAAGCTTTTATTTCCCACTTGGCTTTTACAAAAACTGAGATATAACACTAGGATACTCCGTAATCATGCAAATTGCTCACGCCCTCACCCAATTATTTTTCTCTCTTCCCTGCCCTTGAAATGGCTGTTGTCCTAGGACCCCATGCCAAATGTACCCCCTCGCATTGTAGTATGCAGATGTAAATTTCTATCCCTTCCCTTCCCCTCCGCCCCAAGCCCCCCCACCGATCAATCCCGAATCCTCTTTGAAATGGCCCTTTTACGGGAACGGCCCCTTCCGCTTCTGATCGCCGTAGCAACCACCCCTGACTCCACTCCCCGCCTCACCTCCTTCCAAAGCCCTTCACGCCACAACTCCCTGACACTTGGCACGTCTTCATAACTTCCCGATCGACTTCTGATCGCGCAGTCGTGAGCTGGGAGCTAAAGGCCACTTAATTAAGGAAAACCTTTTCCTCCTCAGAGATATCTCACGTGTCCACGTGTTTGCGAAATTAGTCCGACCCTGACTGGGAGGAAACTTTTCTTTCCCGTAAAGTATGGGCGAGGGTGCGGTCCTGGCCGGTGCGGTGTTGGCGCTCCGTACCGCTTTTCAGCCGAAGTTCCTGATCTCAGAAGGGACTGGCTCCCTTAGGTTACCTTGAGTGAGATATCACGACGCATAAAATTCAATGAATGTTCCCTATTTTAATGAATAGTATCTTTTTCATGATAGCAAAATATCAGCCATATACCGTACTTCTTCTCGAGCTGTTTTCCAAAACATAAAAGTCTTCCTTCATGAAATACGATGCGGTTGTGGCCTCACTTGTTTAAAAAAAAGAGGAAGTTCCGACTCATAGGTCGCGTCAAAAATGTAAAAGCGCGTAGTTTTGTAATCTGTTTTCATGTTTTCAGAGTTCTGCATCAAACAAATAAGGAAATTATAAGCCTCAAAAAAATATATATATTCTATATATATAGATAATACATATAATAATCTATATATAATATTTATAGATTCTTCCTTTACCTCTCGCTGAAGAAGGTGGCGGCGATCCACCGAAAAATTTACAAAACCCGTGTGTTCTTTTTATGTTTTTTCCTTTTAGTCGCCCTTGTGACGAAGTTTTTATGTAGGTATATACATACATACATAAAAAATATTATATAAATATATATATTTTTTTTATTACTAACGAGGTTATCAGTGAAATGAAGCAATGTTTTTGCATCATGAACATATAACTATATGTACCTAATGCTTCTTAGAGCCGCTTCAAATGTATAAATGAATTTAGAATATGGTATCCATTATGAATGGAAATAATCTCACTCGAAGTACTAAACTTCCTTCTCTGTGCTATGAAAAGGGAGGTGACTCATTTAGTACTTCGATGCAAGTGATGTAGGTCTGTTTGGTCGCGCTGGGTTCCACTTTTCTCGCAAGAGCACCTGAGTGAGTAGTAGAGTTTTCTTGTGAATACAGTCTTCGACAGCCCTTGATCCATCTTAAAATCCTTAAAGCATGGTGCATGGATTATTGAAATGCTTACGGGACTCGTGTGCATTTGTTTCGCATATATCTTAAATATTATTCATACCACCGTAATAAAAAGGTTAAGCAGTGGCATTGACAGATAAAGCAATTTTAATAAATGTTATTGCTCCATTTAAATATGCTTCCATAAGGGAAATGTCTCGCGATATAAATGGAAGGATACATTTGCGCACAAAACTGGTGTCGAGAACGTTTTTTTTGTATTATATATACGATCCATAATTTACAAAAATGTTAACAGTTTTTAATCAAACATGATGTTTGAAGGATGACTGACATATAATAAAATTAATATTCCCCCATCCCTGTCTTAACTCCAGAACACTTTTTTCTTAACAGAACAAAGAGTGGGCAGATGCAAGTTATAGAATAGGACCCAGGATCCATAAAATGCACATAATATTGAACATTTTCATTGCAGCTCGTTGCATCAGCTGCAGAAGTTATATCGAGGTAATTTAAATTCAGCTGACATTTGTAGTTGTAAAATTCAGCAGTAGTAATATTTTCAAGCAGTTATGACTTTGGATTAGCAAATGTTGTCTCTTGAACTGACTGGAACGTTCAGAATATTTAGTGTTTTGAAATAATATGTCAAAACTTGTATTTTAAATATTATTCATTGATTATGCTGCTGACTCTCATAAGGAAAAATACTTGAAAAATTCGTACAACGATAAGACTCCTGACATGGCGATATGAATGCAGGTTACATTCATCTACATCTACATCTACATCTACATATTACCCTGCGAGCCACCTCTAGGGTGTTTGGCAGGGGGTGACAAGTCACCAAAATGCAGCATGGAAGCGGATTTACCACAGGAGGTAAATTTTACCAGCATGCACTACGCGAATTACACCTTGAAGTATTAATCAACTTCATAGATTCAAAAAGGAAAAATAGTCGCACAAATATAATAGGAGACGCTAGGCAACGTAAAAAAATAAGATGGCTGTAACGGTAATCGTGGGCCATGGAATACAACGCTAATAATATCTCAATTAACGATAAGTCGAAAATTAACTCTAGGACTACACTTCATTGGAAAGTACATCAAAGTGTTGGAATTCAACTGACATGCAGTACTGTAATTTTGCAATAATTATATGTTACATTATTGCCTGGATTAGGTCACCTTGGCTGACCACGTTTTCTGTATTCATGAAGTTACTTTGTTTTTGCAATGAGAGGGAATCATAGCGTCAACGATTACAGTTGTTTTATGCTCAAGATAGATGGTTGTATAATATTTTTATCACAAGAAATTTAGATAAATCATTCGTCTTTTTATAGTACTCACCTCGAGAATAATTTAGTAATGCCTAAGAAGCTAAATGCAAATTAAACCAAAACTGAACTGTACAATGAAGGTAAATACATCCTCTCGTGCATAAATATTTTGCGTACATTAGCTTGATGAAACTTCCTCGAGGGTTAACACGATGATGATAGAAAAAACAAGCGCACGCGCGACAAAAAACAAGCGCAAAGGAAAATGAAGAGGAAGTAAATAATGGTAAATGTATGCATTTCAATATTGTCATTGAAGTCCTTTTCGGGTAAAATTCAAACCACTTAAATTAACTTCCGGAGCAATTCAATAAGGAGGCAACAGGTTTTTAATCAGATGATCTGCGAATTAATTCGCACTTATTCCACCAGTCTGCGGTTCCAAACAATATAAGGCGTTGAGCAAAGCGGAAACCGTTATCTAAAATTAATGACCCGTCGTTCCACATACACTAGACGATTCTCTTAATGGCTTTTGGCACGGTTTCAAGGAGTGAATTAGTGATGCTGTTTGAATTGCTAGTAGTGATTTTTTTCTCTTGGAAATTATCCTTTTTTATGATCACTCCCAAAATAATCAAATATGTTTTAATTGAGTGTATCAGTATTAATAGAAAGTAGAAATTTTCGCTGAACACCATCCCTTTAGGTGGGTCTATACTTCCAAGCCAATTCAATTTAACGGTCACCGCCTGTGGTCGCCTACTGGGGTGGTAGAATCCCATAAAGGGAAACTCTGAAGGGTGCGATGACAAAATATGAGTGGGGAACGATTATCCTTGGGTGGGGATGGAAAAGGTCTACGTTGTTGTCAATGCAGGCATGAACGTTTAACATTGCTATAGCCTTAATTCGAAAACAGCAGCAATGGTTGTTGATTTTTTTTTGTTATATGAAAGACGATTCTTTGATTTAAATGGGCTGAAAATCCTCATTGCAGAATCTAGCTTTCGCATCGAGCCCCGCAATGTTACCAATAAATTTCGTAAAACCAACGTTTTGCTATTTTTTATAAAAAAAACACAACCACTTCGTGATAAAGTTACTCCACTTAAATCAACAAATGACTCTTCATCTACAGAAGCAAAATTGCAAGTATCCAGCTGTCACGGCAAAGCCGTTACTGGGTTAGAGGGAAACGTCTGAAACAAGCTTCTTAGCCCCGGTATAGACCCACCATTAATGGATAGACCCATGGATTAACATGTTGGGGCTGTGGAATGAAGGTATTTTTGCATGACTCAGAAGAAACTCAATGTAAGTATTGAAAATCGACACACAGGTAAACAACTGTTTAACCATAATTATGCTGGAAAATCCATTATATCATTCCGAAGCCTCGGTTACGACGCAATTTAGCTCACAATTTTAGAGTTGGATGGTAAGGATCAGAATATTTGAAGCCTTCTTCCCATATAGACATCCTAAAAATGCTAACCTGAAATGTACAGAGTAATTTTTTTCTTAACTTAATGGAATTTCTATTTATTCTAGCCTTTCACTCGAAAGCTACCCGTTTTTTAGGGAAACATCTTTTAGAAATAGCACCAGGTGCTACTAAAACAACACATTATATTACTGACAGTGTCATGCCTTGAGTTTTTGGGAGGCAAAGTCTTTGTTATTACAGGTAAATTAACATCATAATAATGTTAAAAATTCGCTTAACGACGCGTAAATATGAATGTATTAAGTCTCGTAAAATATGAAAAAAACTTGAACGATATACCTGATAATCGTTACGCTATTGGGCGTTTTCAGAAACAATAGTTAATTCTGTCAACAAATTCCCGTAGCTCACATTAAAATGAGATAAATGAATATGTTATTAAAGAATATTTAATGGCGCCACAGTGCTTCTTAATCATCTTTTCCGAATGACTGTTTCTGACAGTCATACAGCACGCAGCGGCGTAGCCCCAAGAAGCCGTACGTTGGATACATTCATCTTTGAACTGTTCCCGACATACCGTTTTCGTTTCACTATCACGTCAAATTCAATGCTTAGCGACTCGTATGGGAGTAGAAGTCCGGTTTTTGTTCTATCCTCGCTGAGTTTGTTACGAATACACTCGTCCTGGGGAAATTTAAAGAGGTTTTAGGCGAACAGGAAGTGACGGGTTGGATATAGGACGCGGTCTCGCATCGAGAACACGGGTGGAAATCGCTTTCGGACGGAGTTCTCGTATAAGTTGTTTGGGGAAAGAAGTTGGCGGTAACTAAGACGAATGTCGGTTGGCGCGAGGAGTCAATGGGGTCGTGGAAGCGATGTGGATTGTGGGCCAGACAATTGAAAAGGAAGGAAGAGAGTGGGGGACGGTAGGGGGAGGACAAGGGGTCGCCATGTGACGAAGGGAAGGAAGTTTGAGAGGCGACGGGAAGTGGGAAGAATAAATAAAAGGATGGCTTAAGCTAAGAGAAAGATAGGGAAAGGAAAGGAAGACAAAGAAATGGAAAGAAGAAGCTGGAAGATGAGGACTGTATCCAATAGAGCATGAACAGTGGCGATATTTTAACAATGCCAAAAGTCACATTATAACCTCTAAACGGTTTTCTGGCTAGCGTAAAATAGAATAGAACATTATTGGCCCCGTAGATCTTGGTACAGGCATAAGGCAAGTCAGTAGTTAATTAACAAAACACAAAGACAAAAGCAAATCGCGCAGTGCATAGTACCTTGAGTACATAAGGCAAGTCAGTTGTTAGATACAATGGAAATAGTGCAGTATATAGTGCAAAGTATACAGTACACATGTCATTTTCGATACTGTTTGGCATTGACATTGCAACAATAATATTTTTCTAGATATGCAATTCGATATTATACCAGAACTCAAAAATAAAATAAGAAAATTGTTACAATCTCTGCAAACATTCTGCTACTGAGTTATATGGATTTTTCTGCTTATATAATCTTACATTTGTTTTGAATATACTTTCCTTTTCTATTGTATTGAGGTGGTTAGATAATATTACTTGTCATATATTTGTGCTATGAGATGGTAGGGACTATTTTTTGTGATAAATAAATCTTAAGTTCTACTATGTATATCTTTATATTGTCGTGTTTTTATAGATGTTCTTGGTTATTGAAATGGAATAAGTGAGGATTAGTTTTTACAAATTCTATGGACTTTGAAATTTATACGCAGGGAAGAGTAAGGATCCCATATTTTAGAAAGTATTGCTTACAGGAGGTTTGCTGGCTGATTCCTGCTATTAGCCTCGTGGTTCTTTTTTGTAATTTTAAAATGCGGGTGCTATGGCTGGAGATATTTCATCGCCTTTAATACCCCATCACCATTGCCATTCCATAATACCTGTTATGCCTGGCATTTATTTTTAGCCGTATCGCAGAGTGAAATCCTCCTTCCTTGAAATATAGATAAGATTTCGGTACTTGAATGAGAAATAAAATTAATTTTTATCAACTAATATCACATCTAAATATACACAAATGATTTCGTATGCAGTCACGCGCTCAAGTGAATAAAAGTTGACTTCAAAGGGATGAAATTTGACTTTGAAGGCAATGAATTAATCGCGTAATAGGGATGGAAAATTGGAGAGAGATGAGGCTTGACCGCGATTTCCCTATTGTCAATCATATGTGTGCATTTTTCGCAGTGATATTGGTTTAAAAATTTGATAGATACAAAGCCGCAATGTTGAGTTTATCTTCCGCGAAAGTTCCTTAATAAACACGGCAAATGTTTTCTGTGCTGCCTTGTTGATTGGAGGCGAGAACATCTTCTTCGGAGGAGCCCCTATGGAAATTCACATTGGTCTAAGATAGTGGTGTAAATGATTTACAGACCTTGGTTAACTACGGCTAGTTTGTTTGTTAAATTTGGGCAGAATATTAGGTTACTCTGAGTTGAGTATTCGTGGGTTTGTTTCTGTATGTCTCTCGTCTAACTTTCTTCGGTTCCTGCTCATAATTCCCATTTTCGACATTTTCCATCACCAAATTCCGTTTTCCACGGTAATTCTAGGCTAGATCACTCGGTACTTAAAGGGTACAGTTATTTCAAGAGAATTACGAGGGGACCTGACATAATTACATTTCCTTTCCCATTCTATTTCGACTGCTGGCGGAATCCGCTTCCAATACCTATCTCACTTGTTTTTCCCTTTGTTCCTTTCACTTGCACTGGCGCCCAGCTTCATCAGTGGCATCTCTGGCAAATCTGCTGAGCGAACGGGAGGAGAAATCAGGTGGAGAATTGTGGTTTTCCTCATTATCTCACTTACCATTTTATCGATGCTGAGATACACATATATGCTAGCATTAAATTAGGTACAAGGCCATCTACCGGGTTATGTTTTAAAGTATTTTTAGTATTTTCTCTGAAGCTAACTTTCCCTAGCAATAGGAGTAGTATACTACTAGATCACTTCTGCGCTTTCACTGAATCAAAAAGAACATCCATAGCTGGAGACGTAATTCAACTGTTGAATGGAATATACGAGTTTTGCCTCATAGTGTGAGATTGTTGTAAAACTTTTGGCCACGGAGTAGTTGAAAACATATAAATTGAGAGAGAGAGATAAGCTGGAGAGAAATGAGGACGACTCGAGAACTTTTCTTTACAATCCTTGAGGTTACGATGCGTTCACAAAACCTTGGAACTCGCGTATAATCTGGATATTCATTTCACCGTCGTGAAGTCGCCTAGGTAACTACGAAGCTTAACTCGGTGCTTTATAGTAAATTCCACACTGGGGGATTCAAGGTCTTCGGAAGAACATGCGTGGGTAAAGGCTAAGATTATTTTTTGAGTCGTGATGACCTAACGCTCGAAACTTTTAACCACACCTTTAAAGACGCAATATCATATCCAAGGGAAATAAACGTTCCTTTACCTTCCTGAAGCTAAAGTTATGATTGAATAGATATTTTAAGCTTATTTTATATGAAAATACTTTTGCGGTCTAGTCGTTTTCATTTAATGAATAAAAGTCTCTTTATTTAATGAATAAATAAAATCTCATTGCATACAATGTAGAAGATCGGTAAACACCCCGAATAAGCTTACAGATAAAGAAAACTTACAGATTTGCAGATAACAGCTATTTTCACTAATTTCGTACTGCTGGTATTTTTCTTGAAATTTAATTAACCTCTGCCGTTGAGCACAGAAACTTAAAAACACACGTCACTATCCGTGTAATTTTCAGTGTATTGTACCAGTCAGCAATAATTAGAAATCTTGAGCGCAAAGCTTTCTTTCTCTCAGGCCCATCTTCTTGACATAAAATCGTATATTTCTTCTTACGATTTCAATTCCCCATCCAATTAGTTCAAATTCTTATATCCCTATTCTCAGTTACATCCAAAATTTATATTTTTTTACATTCATGCATACGTACCGATCTCGACGTTACCTTTCAGGACATGCGCAATGGACAGCGCATTCTTGGAGATAGACTTTTAAAACTGGCTCTCTTTAATTAACTTCCACCATATTGCCCTATTCTCTTGTATGTCTCTTCCGCTCCTATTACTTTCATTGCTTTACACACTCTTTCCTAGTCTTAAGACTCCTTATATTTTATATATTAAAAACATTTATTTTCACAGTCCAGAAAACACCACATTTTACCTTCTACATCGGTCAAATGAAAAACAATAGAAAGCGAACACACTCCTTTCCTGAGTGGTGAAAATCCACGTAGGTTGGACTCGAACCTGCTTATCTCGGATTAGCAGACGAGGGAGGACTTAAACCCATCTCCGATAGGTATTCCTTCTCTTTAAGTCTTCTCCATCACATTATTCCTTAACTTCCTTGGGCTACTCCTTTCTGTCGCACAGTTTACTTCACTATCGTATTACATATGTTAATTAATAAGACTCTCATACATTTCTACGCTTTTTATACTAAGAATTTATTTTTCCTCTTGTAAAATTAAGATTTTAAAAGCGTTACATTAAAATGAAAAAGCGTCCTGATTTCTACTTTGAATTGATTTCAGATTGCACCAGCGATATTTAACCCCAAGTCGCAGCAGTGTAACGTTTATCTTCTCCTTACTTGACGTGTGCGCATCATTCATCAACAAAGGGTGATCTATGAGGCGTGCATAAATTGCTGAATTGGCAACGGAGCGACAGCAATGTTCCAAAGAGCGGTCGCAATTTGCGGTCGGCACTTGAAAAATGGAGTTTTCATGATCAAAGGTAAATGGCGGGGGATAGTTTACGGGGCAGGGGGGAGGGGAAAGGACTACTGATGGACGTCAGCAAAGACCCGTTAGTTTGGATAGTTGATGTGGCGAGGGTTTTGTAAGGGAAGAGGTCGGGGTTTGGGGGCGAAGGCCGGAAACTCTGGGGTTAGCCAGGTATTTTTATAATAGTGGTTTGCGGCGGACCCTTTGAATATTTATGTCCCTCACTCACACTTGGGGTTGTTACCTTCGGGACAGCTCTTGTCCAAAACCACCCTTTCCCTCCACCGTACCCTCCACACTACACCCTAAAACCTCTCCCTGATACCATCTCCTTGAAACAAACCCCCCGGAAACCACCACCCTTCCTCCAAAGTCCTCGAGGAGTTGCTTCTTCCTCGTTGGCAGCCTCCCTCAGCCTCGTCTCGTCAACAGCCTCTCTTACCCACCTCGCCTCCGTTCATTTGCTCGCCACGCTGGCTTGCCTCGAGACAATTAAAGGGGCTGGCATCAGATACTAGTAGGTACCACCAGCATTTACATTAGGTTCCTCTGATTTTTTCTAAATGTTATCAGAAAAATGGAATTATCGCATTGAAATTTCTTAACAATCTTTATACATAAAAATTCAGCCTGCGTATGTTTGTCCACGCAAAACCCGAAAATAAGTAGGTCAATTGACTTCACATTTTGATACAACGTTGCATTCGAATACTCTAAGGATTCTAAATTATATAAATTGCTAATTTTGGGTTTGCTTTTACCCCAATATAGTTAGTATTTACTCCCATAAGAAGAGCATTGAATTCGGTGCGTGTTTCTTTATTTGCTTTTTGAAATCACTTGCACTCAAGATATTGGATGGAAATTTCTATCATAGAACGCAAAAAAGAAGGCAGTAATTAATCCTTTCATTCAATTTTCATATACGCTTCGTATTTGTCCAAGTAATGCGTTTTTATCTCTAAATTCATCAATTTTTCTTCCTCTACAGCAATAGAAATTTTCTTGGTAACCAGGCGTGAATATTCATTTAAAAGCGATTTCATATGTGTCGATTGACGCCTGCAGCATTTTAAGGCCAGGTTCAGTGGCTAATTCGATAGTTGTAGTCAAACAACTATAGTTCCAGTTTCCTACACCATAGAGAGTGAAATTCGTCTTGAAAAACTCATTTGACTCAACCGGGATTCGAACCCGGAATTCCCATCTGCCGGTTAGGTGTTAGTCAGTTACACCACCTAGCCATCTTAATTCAAGACGAGTTTCAAGACGGGGGTTTATACGAACTAGCTGTTCTCATCTCCATTGTAGCCGGGAAACGTTGCTGTGCATGATAAACCACGGCAGTGGAGAATTTTTCGTGACGAATTTCACCCTCTTTGGCTTACACAGGATATCATATTTGACTTAATTTTGATAATACGGTTTCGGTAAATATGTATTTCATTTTAAGTGCAAATTTAAGTACCTCAAAGTAACCAAAATGCTTCTTGGAACTGTTTGACCCTTGGAACTGTTTACCCCGTCAATTATTTTACTCCACCTTTGCCTCGCTTTCTCTCCCACTTGCCCTCTCTTGATAGAAAGGAAATTCCTTGGCATGGAACGAGCGGATGCGGAATTGAGTCACGAATTGCGCAAAAAATCACTAAAATGACTGAAATTTATCGTCTGCATACTTTTCTCAGCCTCTAAAGCTCTGACGCGAGAGTCAGAAGCAATTCTCCCACTTTCAGTTGTTCTTCGTTTTATTATCCAATTATCTCCACCCTCAGCGTTCAAATCTCGTACTTTTCATCACCCCTCACCAGCCTACTTGCTCATACATCAGCATAGCCATTTTGGAAACAATGAAATGTAGTGTTTCTTAGTCCTAGTCTTACTTAGAACAAGCAGTAATCTGCTTCATTCGGCCTATTACGGAAGAATGAGTGTAAGGAATACGTGTTTATTCTATACATTCCGTTTTTTCTGACAATGAAATTTAATAATTGACTTTTTCAGTATTTGATGCAGGAGACATTTAATTACTATCATTCGAGTTATTTATGTATGTCTGGTCTACATATTCTGCGTAATGCTTTCGCATCAATCCCTCTCAATAACAAAAAAGGGATACAGTGGGTTGCAACATAAATAACTTATTTAAAAAATGGTAGGTAAGTTGTTTCGTCGTTGATTTTCTATATGCATTAGATAAGAGTATATCAACCCAATTTGGACTGAGAATTATATTTAAAAGTGAGATATGTTTAATTAATAATGATTGTACAAGAGGGAAGTCAAGTGAGAAATATATCACCTGTAGATGAATTATTGACGACGATAACTATTACTTCTTGAAATACCGTGCTCAACTAGAGTTATAATAATTAGTCTCGACCAACTCTGTATTCAAATGAATACATGTCTGATGCTACTTTGAATTAAAACATCCCGCACACTGCTTTATAAAATGCTCATTTTTTTCTGAATTAATGTTTACAGGTGTAAAAAAAGTTCGCCAACGTGAATTAAATTTTGAAGACTACGCGAAACATTAGCAAAAGATCGTATGCTTTAAAGATTTAATGATCCACTGCAAATTTCTCTAGGGAAGAAAAAAGCAGCCGCGTTCCTTTTTTGGGGAGAGTGAGAAGATCCCCATGATGGGTACCAGGCGGAGAGAAATAAAATGGCCGCCGTTCTCCCAAACCCCATTCCCTCCGTCCACCCCCAAACCACCCCCAAACCACCCCCGCGCGTAAAATCTCCTCCTCTCCAACCCCCCCGCTCCTCGAATGTTCAATTTACGCCGCCTCCACTCCCACGGCCCGTCCCTTCAAACGAGGTTAAGTGTCGCGTCGCTAACTAACTGTGTGCACAAGTCATCCCGGGAAACGCTTCCCTCTCCGGCGGCTAAACCTCCCGCAATCACCCCCGACGTTTTTCCCTTCCACCGTCCACCCTCCCCACCCATTCGCCTTTGAAACACCCCTTTGTGTGAAAGCACCATTGTCCGAAAGGATTCCAGTGCGTGAAATACGCTTGGGCATGGCACTTGAGGACGATATCTTGGGCAACAATGGAAGTGAAAAATAGAAATGAAATGTGAAAAAACAATTGTATTTAGTTAGACTGATATTGATTGACTTTCAAACTGCCGAATAACTGTAATCATTTTCAATTCCAAATATATTCCTTTTAAATTGCTCCATATGTAATATAAATTAAGGGAACAGTATAGTGATCACTAAGAAGAACATATATATTGTATCATAGACCCATTCCTTTAATGCTAGGTTCTCATTATTATATTCTTAGGTCACCAACGCACCAAACTAAAATAATTTCCATGAGCAGTAAGATCTTATTGCTCTCGTTATTAATTCTTTACAATGTACTATCATACACTTTACCCCTATGCTTGCAAACTGCAAGCTCCCATTCACTAGTTAGAATACATAATTACGCTTACCGCTGATTGACTGACTCTGAGAACGCATTTTAGCCCTCTGAACTGCCCAATCCTTAAACGAAGGTAGTGGTGAGGAGGTGGATTGTTGAGTGGAAGGTATGAGGTTCGATACCCTACTGTGGTAAATATTTTTTTCTTAGTTTTTTCGCTTATCTTTTTATATATTATGCTTTCTTCAAGGTAACTTCCATTAAAAATATTTCCAAGGAATTTCTTACTCTCTAAAGTGATGCACTCATTAATTCCGGGGAACAAAGCGAGTTAGATGGAGCCACATTAAAATTAAATTTTAAATCTAGTTGCTTAAATTTTAAAATGCCGTTATTTTTACCTAAGGACGTTTTTGCTTGGAAAATTTGCATATTACCTCAGATAGGGAATTTTAATAATTTGGCGAACGCAGCATAAAACTCATCTATGGGTACCTTAGGCACCTTAAAACTAAGTGGTTGACCATATTTGGTACAATGTATTTCCTTTCTTACATCCGCTTAAGCAATAAAATAAATATTGGGTTTTTGCCGTACTAAATTAATTAAATGCCTCGAGCTAAAACCAATTCAATTGAGCGTAATTTTGTGGAAGGGCAGCATATGTTTTACAGTGCAATATAAATATTTTTATGAAAAAGGTAACTGAAGATGCCCAAGGAAATGCAGCAATTGTTTCTCTTAAAATCGTTTTATTGAAAGTGTGTGTGTGGAAGGTACAATGTATTTACATTTCATGGTGAAAACATTAATTGAACTAGGTGGAACGGATTTTCCATTTCGGTCGTAAATTTTGGCGTAAGAGTGAAATATAGACTTATTTATTCGCAAAGAAAACTCATGTTTACGCCATACTTCATCCGAAGATGTTCATTGATGGCCAAGAGAATTTAATTTTTGATTAAGTGGGATTAAGTTGAATATTCTATAATAACTAAGTTGTCTTTGATCTTTTAGTTGTCTTTGTATGCGTAATAATCATTATTTTAAATGATAAGTATAGCTGTATATCTTCTACGTAACATATAAATTATGCTGGAAACATATCTGACTTCTTCAAATGATGGGATTTTCTGAAGCAAGAAGTTTTACGATGGATAATTCTCGCTTATTTGCTCGTATAACCGAAAAAAATGGAAGCCCCCTGTCTAGATACGAAGCACATCGACGAAGGTCAACCACTCCATTTGGCGTAATATTTTTCCCCTCATTTTTCATACTTCTGCTTAATTGCCAAACACAAGCTTCCACAGCACCGAGGAGAGAGAGAACTATATATTCATGTCCCCTCATAAAAACAAATGAAGGCTCATGCAGTTCGCGCTATACTTGTCCTATCGTTGTTACCTTCGTTCTATTTTCGTTATCACTTATTGTGTTAAATTACTCAATCTGCCCGTGAGGACGTAAAAACATATAAGTTTTTCGTGCAGAATGAGCTAATGGAGGAATCATCATCCATCAAAGCCGTCTTCTACGTAACTGAGAAAAGATATCTAAAAATGTGTGGCGAATGTTAATTGTTTGCCTCACATTTGGTTAAAGACTAGTTTAGATGACTACTTCAAAAATATGTTCTCAACGAAATTTTAATATACGTTTATTTGCCTTCATTCCATATATTTTTTACACAACTCCAACTAAAATCGTGATTTTTAATATTTTTTGCGATTTTTTGGGTGAATTCTGATCTCTCACTACAATATTTTTCAGTAATTATCACCAAATACTTCGTGGCACTGGTTGTAATCTCTTGGGTACAAAGAGGACAATAAAAGGTACCTACATATTTCCCGTTGGGCTATGGAGAAGAGTATTTCTCATATTTCCTTCAGCCAGTGTACATTTATCATACCGCTTAAAATTTTTGCGCTACCTTCATGTGAATGTTTGGACATCATATTAGTATTATTCCCTGGAGTTCATTGGATTGAGAAAAACTTTTGTATCTCTTTTGGACTCATTCCGAAACATCCTGAAAGTGCACGCAACCTGCATTACAAGTATTATGGCGGGTTGCGTCATTGTAGGATATCACTTGTGCATCATATGAGCACCAAATGCCCCGCGTACATTACTAGGTTTGAATGATGGTTAATATGGCGGCTTCAACCAACTTACGTTCACATGTATTCAAGTTTACTGTAGTAGAGATGGTGATGAACTCTGGTGAAGAGTAAAATAGCTTAAAGCAGTTGAAACAACCTAAGCACGCGCAGCTAATTGAAGAACAAAGATTATATACACGGCTGAAGAAGATGGATATTGCGGAGTACGTGGGGTTTTCACTGGGGTACGTGGGGAGGGCGCTTCATGTCCAAATGTCCAGAAGAATCTCGATTTCTTTCCCACGACATTGCTGCCACCGCTCCGATCCTTCCACTTTAGAGGCCATTTTGTAACTGGCATTTTAACTGACTTCCGTTCACACACGTTATTAATGCCAGTAACCAGCCCCAACTCTAGTAAAGTTATAGCGGTAAAAAAGTTTACTAGGGTTAGCGCCAACTTGCGTTCACACGTACAACTTTTTACTTGCGCTCTGGTTACTAGCGTAGAAAGCTAGTTGTGTAAACTGGGTAGAACGGAAAAGCGACTTTGTCAGGGTGCTTGGTGTCACTTTTCGTTTAGTGGAGAAGGTATTAACCATTCTTTTTTATCCCCACGTCATTATCCAAGTTTCTCGTTTGGTTGGTTTATCACGTGGGGGTTGTCCCCTTCCCCAGAAACCATTTGCGTAATATTCCGTCCGAGCTGCCATGCATCTTCGTGTGGTTTCATCGTATCCAGTGTCCTCTTCTCGTGCCCTTCTCTAACCTTTCTGGAAATGGCTCGTGGGCGAGAGGGGGAGGATGGAAGAGGGGGGATGAAGGGAGAGGGGGAAGAATACTTGGGGGGATGTTAAGGGGAAGGCAGTGGGAGGGGAATAAAGATGGTTTCTTTTCCATGAAATGGCCTCCCCTCAAACTGCCACTCTATTCCACCACTTCAACAGGTTATATCCTGCTTCCTTCCCCTCCTCCTCCTCCACCCTATCCTTCTCTCTTTCCCCCTCCCCTTCTCAACCCCTATCCTCCTCGGTCGTCCTTGCCTCTCTCATCCCTCCTTGCCTCCTGACATTCCAATGTGAAAAGCCTTCGCCGAATGCCACGTGGACCGATAACACTTGGCCATTGTCTCTCAGAATCATCTTCTGTTTCATAGTTTGATCTTTTACCTGCTGCCGTATCGTTATTTCGCATCCACTAACTGTGTGGGGAGAGATCGTCTTTTTCATAGCGCGGGAAAGAGAAGAGTAACAGGTAGTGGGCCCTTATAATAATGTGAGTTGACCTTTTTTCCGTGGGACGTAGGTCATTGTGGTGCTCTATCGGAGATACTAAGAATTGATTATTTTTTACATAGATCAATCACTGAATATGTACATCAAATTCACCCTACCTCTTACCTTTTCTCATTAAGACGACATTAAACGGCAACAATGTGTTAAGTCTTTTACTTTTACGAATAATTTCAATTTTTTAAATAAGTCTTCGGCACTGTCGTAAACATCGACCAAGGAATCCACGTCTCTCCCTGATTACCTCAAAATCATTAACCCTTTTCCGGAATGGTTAGAAAGTGCAATGATTCCAGCCTTTCTTGGTAAGGTCTGGCCATAAAACTTGATGAAGGACACAATGAGGATTTTTTTAGGCTAGATAAATTTATTTCTTACTTTTTCCTGCCGGAAACCTATGATTTTGGTACTTTGACCGAAAGTTAAAAGGTAAAAGGTATGCTTTTGAATGACTAACATTAATGTCTCTAACTTAAGGTCTTTACAATTTAATTAGTTTCTGTAATAATAATTTACATGTTGTTCCACGTCACAAACTATGTTCAACTTCGACGACGAATGCGCTATGCTTGCTCCGCGATATGAGTCCTTGCATTTGTGTGAAGCATATGAATCCTTTGCATCTTGTCTCATAATTCATGATAAATTCTGAAATTCAAAGAAAAACTGAGTATACCCTTAGTATTGAGTGGATTATATCTGATTTCCAAATTATGGGAGAAATTACAAAATACGCCGTTGATTTATATAAAACAGGCATAATCTGTTAGAACAACGTTTTCCTATGTGGAAAATTGTATTTATTCATTAAATTAGTCGTTCTATGTTATCTTGCCGATTGTACCTATATCATCGTATTTCATCCCTTCATCGCTTCGCATTTTAGTTGCATCATCCTATAGATAGGCTTGAGAATTTCTCTGAGAATGCGCCCAGAAACCAGACATCGCCATACTCTGCTCATTTTTTGATTCATAGTATTATCGGCCTTTTCACCCACGGTGCGCCAACATCCGTGCGGCTGAGCGGCTGCGAAATCATCCCTTCAGCACCCGACGCAGACAGCGTGGTCGTTCCGAATCCCATCATCCAATTATATTTCGCGTAGATGATAGTGTCGAGGATAAATGGAGGTTATGATATCACTCTATTTAAGTGCTGGGGAATGGAAGGAAATGAGTGGGTCCGCCGTATCTAATTCCAGCACTCACGGGAGGTAGATAACGAGTGTTCCGGACGTTTTCCATAACGCGCTGTTGAACACGCCGTGGAGCCGCACGGTGTGATTGGTGTTATTGATACCAGGTCTCCTCCAGTGAACGCAAGAAATGGGGCGAAAGTCATTTCGGCTCCATGAGCTCATCCTGATGTCCCTTCTGTTGGCATAACGACCGCGTAGGAATACATCGGCGATGCTATTTGCTGAATGACATTCAGTTCATAATTCGTGCGGGTGAAATCAGAATCATATCATTTCGTTTTTATTTTCGACCATAATTACCTTATATTATCTTGGTCGGTTTTGCATACTATGAATAATAACACCTGCATCGCATGGCGTGTGTTGAAAATTATATGTTGAAAATATCAGGAGTTTAAGGTCAGCTAATATTTTTTTTTACCTTTTGCCAACGTTTCGGATCTTTATTTATCCATCTTCAGGGCTATAATTAAATGACACATAATGAAAAGCGTTTTTTACAATCTTTTTTTGTTGATAAAACGGTTTACATATATAATTAACAGTCATTTACAAGAAAAATGTGTGGAAATATTCAAGATTATGTTACCTTTCAAGTTTGTTGATGTTTTACAGTTTTAATTTTGTTGCTTGGTTTTATTTCACTGTTGAAAATTTTTATTTTATTTATTAAATTGTGGTAAATTTTACTTAGATAAGAAATATCTGTCCTTTTATTGAAACTTTTTTGTTTCTGGAGACATGTAACATTTATTTTTTAATATTCTTTTTGATAAATTTTGTTCTTAATCTAAAATTTTGGCTTCTTAGAAATTAAATGAATGACTATTGGTAATTGCATGATTTACTAATGCACAAAGTTGAACTTATATCTGATAACCCATTTACATAAATATTTCCCCGATATTGGTTTGTATTAGTGTTTGATACATTTGTTGTATTTTTTGAATTGTGAGTTTGTGAAGATCAATTTTTATTCGAATAAACTCCGGAATTGATTAATTTTTTGGAAAGTGGTTTTTTACTAAACGTCCTAAGGCTATGCTAAAACTCCTGATATTTGCACCATATAATATAAGAGTTCGAGAAAACATATCATTGGCATATATAATTCGGTGCGACGCTTCTTGGTAAAGCCACCCATTTCGTAGTACTCCAGATTTTATGACACGTCTTTAATTTACGAGTGTAGCGCAATTATTCTTATTTATATCCTAAATTTTATTAAGGCAATTAGCTATGGATAATTCTCTCAGCATGTATCCTTATATTTAATTCACTTGAAGGAATGCTGTTGAAGTATGTTTATGATCTTCAGTATGATTGTTTTTAGCAATGTAGTTAAGCTGTATCCGATGTGAATATTGGGGTAAAACAATTTTCTTATTTGAGAATTCACCCCTTCCGTTCTGGTGACGAACATACGTTACACCATGAACAGTTGTTATTTTTTATCAAAGGTCGAAAACATGCATGTATGTCTGTAAAACTTATGATGTTTTTTAATATTTCAACTTGAACTAAATTTCGAAGATGTGTACGTAAAAATAGTAACCGATAAGTAATTTCTTATAAATTTGAAAACTTTTATAATTAGTGTAATTTTGTGAATACTATTCTTGATTTAAGAATAGCGATTTTGCCTTCAGGAAGATTGACCAGAACTATGACTGTAGAGAATACACACATCTGTGAAATGATGTTAAAGGCATACTAATATATCTTGGATTTTTCTATACCAGTGAAATTTACTTAAATAGTACACAGAAAACCAGTTTACGAAGAGTTGAGAGGATGGTAAAAGCCTCCGGGGTATTGTTGCAGTTGATCCCTTAATATTTCTTCCATCAGACCAGCTGCTCGAGAAACGCTGGAGCAGGAGATATTTCTTTTACTCTGTGTCTTTAGCCGGAGATAGAATTGTTTGTGTTTTCTGTAATCTCAATGTATTTCTTTTGAAGCTTACTCCAATTCAGAGAGCAAATTCACTGTCCGTGAATCAGATGGTATACGGATTACTTCCTTTTCTCAAGTTGGGGAGTGAAAATTCATTTTCCATACTCCAACGGAAAGCAGAGTGATCCCGATTCGATAAGTCTTATTCTCTTCATCACACGTTAGTGCCTATCGTCATCTTAAGCGTTCTCATTTTCATTGATTTTTATTCCTAGACATCAATGTCATGAGTATTTATGAATGCAAAAAATCTAATTTCATGGCATTAAGTGAGAGAGGCACTCTCTGATGCAGTTATCTATGATTCTAAAATTGTCGCTTTATTATCTCACATCTGAAGTGAGTGATTCGATGCTGAGGACGTAATACTTAGTAGCTTCATGAAAAAATGCTTTACAATAATCTGGAATAAATACTTAATTTTGTATCCAATAAAAAATCTCAAGAGTAAATGATTTGATCCATGTTTATGAACTCTTTGCAGTTGCAAGTAAAATAATATCAGCCAACGGGCATAAAACAATTAAAAAAAGCTCTGATCAGCCATGATGGGTTTACCGTTCATTCTAAATGATTATTGTGTTTGATAATGACCGCGGGGTTTTGTGTTAGAAAGAGTTTAATGCAATAATGATGCTTCAAATTTTCTTTTAACGATTGCAGTCACATAACACTTTCGGCCTAGTTGATGATCTTTTCGCCCAAATGCAATAAAATTGGACTACGGTTCTTATAATCGTAAGATTTTAACCGTCATTCCATATAGTTAATCTAGTTGAAAGCATACGAACTTGGTAGCTGATCTTATCACTCAAATTATCGAAAGGCCAATTTTCGGACGTCAAGTATCTCATTCTTTCAGCTATAAAATACTCTGTTTTTCCCCTTTCAGTTTGATGAAGTTGTTTAGAAAAGATTGCCTCGAGAACAGAGGGAGATACTTGGTATTATGACCACATCCAAGGCCGTACGATCTCGAGAAATTGAAACAGTAAAGAAAAAACCTTTAGGTTCCCTTCGTAACATTTTTCCACGTGAGTGGATTTTTTCATGGAATCCTATGGCGGTAAACTCGTGATATCAATCTCTTGGGTGAACGATGATCGCCCTCACAGTCGTCCTAAATCTTTTCTTGCCAGTGCTTTGGTATATCCCGGCCGTGGGCATCGCTTTTTCATTTTTGCAGAACAATCTGTGTAGAAAAAACAGAACTATTATAATGTATATTTGACCAACTTTTAAGTCACCCTACTGCGATTTTCGGATAGTTGCAATCGTTTTTTTGCGTGGCACGATGAACAAGTAGATGCTATATGATGATTGGCCATTATATGAGAACATAAATGAGGTTAACTAGGCGAAAATTATAAAAAAATCAGACACTTCTTCTAGGCCGGGAGTGCGTGTTGGTGTGTGCAAACATTTGAAATGAAATGGAATGTATTTAATGATGCTTTTATGATAAAGTTAAGTTTAAAAATATTCTCATAAATGTAATCTGCATTATTTAGAAGTTACTTTCAATCTTTTTATTTATCCTTGTGTGGTGAGAAAAAATCTACCTCTCTCCCTGGCTGTCTCACATTAGTTTTGAAATAGTGATTCCAAGTCACCGATGAACCATTTAGCTCCTTGCGCAGGGTGCAAATATGATATACGGTAGCAAAATTTGTCTCAGTATTTCTTTAAGCCCTGAAAATCTACTAAATAGTTAAATATTAATTTAAATACTCAATTTTAATAGTTTGGTCGTCATTAAGTGAATTTTATCTGAACTGCATGGAGGCGGAAAATCGAGGAGCCAAATTCGTTTCCGGTTTTCTGTCGCGCTATTTTTTTTTAACCCTCTCGTCTCTCTTTGCTTCTCACAAATCACGTCTGCACAGCCATACCTCAATTCTTTCCTTGTCATGCCGTCGTTGCACCTGAGAAATACCCCGTCTTTGGTTCTATGTTAGAGATCTAGTAAAAACATCACGCCCGCTGTAAGCAGACTTGCCTCTAGGAGAAGAATTTCGAAACATTGGATTTCATCCCGTAACTCACAACATGTCTCCAAGTATTTTATATATATATGTATATATGTATGTGTATATATATATATATATATATATATATATATATATATATATATATATATATATATATATATATATATATATATATATATATATATAAATAAACTTTGCCACAGGTGGGGCGGAATTAAATACAGAAACACAAAAAAGAAGAACACACGTTATACGTTCTGATATTTCGGCAGCCGAGAAGCTGCCTTTGTTTCTGTATCCTTCCTTCTGTTAGAAAGGCAGCTTCTCGGCTGCCGAAATATCAGAACGTATATTGTGAGTGTTCTTCTTTTTTGTGTTTCTGTATTTAATTCCGCCCCACCTGTGGCAAAGTTTATTTAAATTATTGCGTGTGTGATTTTCCACGAACTCGTATATATATATATATCTTCGTCCAATTTTAGCTACATGTTTCCTATCTCTTTCTTTCACCTTCTGTTCAAATTATTATATATATATATACGAGTTCGTGGAAAATCACACACGCGATAATATAAATAAACTATGCCACAGGTGGGGCGGAATTAAATATAGACACATAAAAAAAGAACACTCACACTATACGTTGATATTTCGGTTACTATAGAACCTTTCTCAAAGATAGAAGGATACATACTGCAAATAAGCAGTATGTATCCTTCTATCTTTGAGAAAGGTTCTATAGTAACCGAAATATCAACGTATAGTGTGAGTGTTCTTTTTTTTGTCCATATTTAATTCCGCCCCACCTGTGGCATAGTTTATTTATATATATATATATATATATATATATATATATATATATATATATATACGCTGTACAGGGGGTGGGGAAAGAAAAGTAAAAAGAGAAGACTTACAGGGAACGTTTCGGGCTTGTAAGCCCTTCGTCAGCCGGAGAAAAAGATTTTTTATTGCTGTGGCCTATTGGTGAAACTTTCCCTGTGTGTTCGTGTGTGTGTATATATATATATATATATATATATATATATATATATATATATATATATTTTAAACCTTGAGAAAGGTGGAGCTGATCTTCACCGAAATATCGGAAGTTTTTATGTGTAAGTGTTCTTTTTTCCGTGTGTATATTTTTTATCGGCCACCTTCTTGGCATTTTGTATATATATATATATATATTAATATATATATATATATGTATATATATATATATATATATATATATATATATATATATATATATATATATATATATTAAATAACTTCGTGCTTTATATATAATTATAATATATAATATTAATATACAATAAAGTTATTTATTATATATATATATAATTCACATTTTCGATCCACGAGCTTATCAATACTTATGAAAATATTTCTTGAAAGATTTTTTCTCACCTATTACTTCTATGAAAACGATACCTGGAAAGAGGGACGTAGATTTTGCAAGAATGAAAATGTCAGTGGTAAAGGAAAGCCTAAACTACTCTGCTGTGAGAAGCGTTCGCTTTTCTGAGAATTTCGGAATAAAGTGTATCCAAGAGACCTTTTGAGACCATCCCCAATTCCCGCATTGAAGATGCTTCTCGAAACTTTCAAAGGTGCTCTCCATCCCTTGGTCGTTGAAGAGCGACGACGAGGGTAAATCCCTGCCGTTGTGAACTTTTGGATCGTAGACGTTGACATGATATCTCTTGGAGGATTCCGAAGCCTTACGGGTCCATGGTTTGCGCTCCTTTGAATCCCACTTCGCTATTTGTCACTTGCAGTGTTACGGTAGCCAAGAACATTGAATGATGAGACTTGCGTAAGAATACCGACATAATAACAATTTTAAAACGTTAAACAATCGAACTTTTCAGTTTCAGAGACATAAATAAGTTACGTTCTATAAATAATGTGACGCTGATATTTTTTAATTCTCTCATACTTAATTTTCATCTTGATACGGTACCATCGGTAGGTTTCTACCGTCCCCCTTTAATTCATAAGCAACTATCTCCAACGACCTGTAAATGATGGTTTCAATTGTGGATGTAATATGTGAGTGGGAATCAGATTTTTTCGTTCTGAAATCGTATCAGCTGCATAAGGGGCGGAATAAATTTCAAAATGAGAAGTGGAGTAAATTATGTGCGACTACGTCGTTTGAGGGAATTGTGGATCCTGACTAGTGGCATCTTTTGTTTATTTTTTTTAGGTTTCCCCTTACGGTTTCGGGCATTAAATGAAGGGTCTAATGTATTTTTTGAGTTTCTCTAATTTGTTTCTAACTCTGCGACCACCAAGTCATGTGGCATGAATATAAACAACCCGTTCAATTACAGCAAGCTGATGAAACTGAATTCATACGACATTGCGATATGCGATTGGTGGGTCGACTGTTGAATGTAAGGGTCAGAGCAGTCACCGCCGTGAATACCAATGGCAGGGTTACCAACCGGTTCACTCTCCCCATTATAGCGAAGGTTGAATTGCGAGGGACACCATGGCAGTCGTAAAAAAAATAAGTGGGCCACTTTCTCCCCAAAGAGCCAAGTCGGGTCCCTTCGACCAATCACTCCCTCTGAGAGCCTTTCTCGATTCTCCATTGGCCGTGATCTCTCCGCCATTTCGGAATATGGCTCGTAATTAAGTTAATGGACGCTGCCATTTTGAAAGATGATTTTAAATTTAGGAAATGTACGGCCAGATCATTCTCAAGTTCCTTGTTTGAAGATTTGGATAATTAAACCAATCTTTCACCTAAGTTCCCTATGACGTAATTTTTCCAAAATGAGCTTGTCATAAAACCAATTTTGATTGCCTATAAATTAGTATCATGGTCTTCTTCCTGAAGATCATTATTCTGTTGCGTCTATAACAAATTAAATACGTCTTATTCTCTCCCTGATGTTTTTCCCTAGTTTTTTTTGCTTGAGATCCTGCGTATTTTAGTGGTACCTTAATATTTTTCTGCTATAATTTCATTCAAACTTGGAGATATAAACAAGGTTCGGAGTTAGGTGAGGGAATAGCGACCTCAGATACGTCGTTCGGAGTTGCACGTGAGGCACTCCAAATATTGTGTCAAGATAGACCATCAATTCCCGGGCGCTGATTACCATAGACATGAAATTAATCGTATTCAAAGAAATGTACATTGCAATGTTTGCATTGCATGTTGCAGTAATTGGATTAATACTTGTGTTACTTTTAACCGCTTGCCATATCTGATCAATTTTCCTTCTACTTCTCTGTTATTGGTCAAGATTTCTCTGCGCTGAGTATTTCTGACAGAGAAATAGCCGTCTTCGCGACAGTGATAAATAACTTCATTCGTGACATAGCACGGCATAAGTACTGGTATGGGATATAACCGCATGCGTTGAGAAGACCGTTGAAACTCGTTGCTCCCTTGCGTCGCCTTCTTAGATGGACCACAAGGGCTTAACTAGTTTCGGTGGTTTCAATCAACTTAAGAGAATCATAATTAATAATTAAGATAATTCAATGAAACTCTCTGAAAGCATTAATAATTTTGTCCTAAAGCTACCCACAAATTTTCAGAAGTATTTTCCGCAGGTTTCTGAAGATATTTGATCGAGAATTGGGCATGAAATTACACGGGTTATTATGTCTTTTCTTCTGTATCCTGCAAGTTGTGCATCCACGTTCAAGTACTCCTTACTCGTGGTGCCAATTTCACGTCGTCCGCAATGCGCGCGAGGGATTTTTTCAAGCGATAAGGAGTGAAAATCTGTTTTACATTTTTCTATAGATAATATAAATTATTAAACATGGAGTATCTAGTAATGGTTCTTTCTGATGAATAAAGCCTTGCGTGCTGCTATAGGATGCAACCACATGGGTTGTGAAGACTGTTGAAGTCCGCCACTCCCTTCCGTTGCCATCTTGGATGGACCGCAAGGGCTTTACATCCAGTACAGTATCTTCGTAAATTTCCACAGTAATTAGGAAGCCTGGGTAGTGTAGTGGTCTGTGCATTGACCCAGCCAAAGGTCTGTGGTTCGACTCCCGACCCATACCGATTTTTTCCTGTAGCAATTTCTCCGTTATTCCATCACCGTGATCGCGGCAGTCATTTATATCTTCATTTGTGTCTTTCTGATCTCTTCATATTCTGTACTTACTTCCAGCACCTCCTCTTTAAGTAGATTTGGTGTTATCCAGGTGAAATTGTTTTTTTTTCACTTTTACCCGGACGAATCTCTATCCTTTTTAAAGAAACCATAATATGAGTGATTCAGCGCATGGCTCGGTTGCCCATATTACCTCCCACGTGTCCTGAACTCCCATTTCAACCCCATTCCCCTTCCCACGGCACCCTGCCTGCCTTTGTTGATTCCCTCGCTTCAACGCCCACATCACTTCTCATTTGCATCCCATAATGTGCCGACGAGAAAATTCTCTTTTCCTACCGCGAGTGAAAAATATTTCCAACCATACGCCATGCCCTACTATTGTTTGAAACTGACGCATGACCTCTTTTTCCCCCCGCTGCAAACAAAAGGCTTTAATGTAGCCCTAATCAAACAACATGAAATGCATCGTCATCATCTTAGGATGTCAGAGGTCACAAAGGTTCAGTCTTCCTTACTCATATTTTACTATCTGTGAAGCTATGCCTATATTTCGTAACTAAAATCCCTGGCTGAAACGTATTTTTTACTAACCACCATTCCTGTATGGTATCTTTTTCTCAGCTTTGATGGCGAAAAGATGTTGTCAATTTAACTTATTTTTTAAAAGAACCGTTATAATTTGCTAGTCATTACTTAAAAAATGTCTCTTCAGCGTCATACGGCATTAAGCAATGTCTTAGGTATTGGTTGTATATATTACATCTCTGCCTTTTTATAAAATTCAGGCACAAGGGAAGTTACTATCATATCTTGCGTAACTAATGACTTATATTATCAGATTTATCTATTTCCAAAAAAAGTTTTTTTTTAATTTTGTCTTACTTTGACTTTATTTTGCACTTGCTTTACTTCCCTGTTCTCCTGGACCCAAGATCCTTGTATGCTCCTATCACCAATTTTCGCGAACTCTCACCATGTTCATGCCCAGCATATTTATCAATCAGTAATATGGATTACATTTACCTCAATACATCTTTTTTAATATGCTTTATATTTACTAGGTCTTCACTCTGCGTGCTACATCCATTGTAATTAATATCTTCCTATTTCGTAGCTCTACTCCAATTATATATCTAACACTTACTCCTCACATAGCATTAATATTTTTCGTTCTCTTTTTTATTTAATTTTTTTGGGAGTTGGAAATCAAATTACATTTCTTGTTTCCCTTTTCCACATGACGTCAAAGCTTTCTCCCGCAGTCGTAACCGGCCGGTTCTTGTGTCAATGTGTCAATTTATTGAACGCCACTCCATCATTTACCCATAAAATGAAAGAATAATATTGATGAATAAAAATAAAGAAAATATTCATGTGGCAAAAATTCGACACTTTCCGGCCTTGAGTAGAGCACATGAAATAGCACTCACTCACTAAATAGAACTATATCATGGATTTTCACTAATTTCCCTTCCATATGTGTGTACGAAGAAAATATGAAAGTAACAAAATGTGATAGACGTATTAATCAAGTAGGGTGCTATCCTTGTGCGTCTTTCTCTATGTGTGTCTTCCGCTAGGCGTGTTATTCTGAGTGCTACATCCTTCATCCTATTCTATTCCTACTTAGGATAGTGTTTCCTGGGGCCGGAACCTTTCCTTTGCTTTCCGCGAGCGAGCTCAGTGGCTCATCCGAAGCAATCCTGGCCACGGACTTTCACTCGACCCTTCCCCGGCACTCCGCGCCAAAAATCCCTTTCCCCACCCATCACTATCCATTTCCCGCACTTAACTGAGAGCTCCAAATCCTGTTCCCCCCCACCGCCATCTGTCCTCCTCACTCGCTCGGAAGGGATGCTAAACCCAGGGTCTCTCATCCCATCCATTTTCCACGGAGCCAGTCAGATCAGACCCTCCCCGTACGCGTCACCTTCGTCCGGGGCATCTCGCATTCACTTTACGCCATCCGGGAACATCCGTAGTGTCGACCCTTCGGCTGACATTTCAATTCGACTTCTTCTAGAAATTTGCCCGGTAGTAATAATAACGCCCGGCATAGTGTCTCTAGTGGGCCTGTATGTTATAGCCTGAACTTTCTCGTAATGAAGTTTTCGTCATAGAGATACCCACTTCACTCCTCATGTCAATAATATGAAGTTCCTCCTCAAGCCCTGGACATAGGATAATGTTCGACCAAACATGGGTCTTGACCGAGACGCAAGAATACCATCCGTTCTTTATGTGTGAGGCCATAGAAATAGCCAAAAGGCCAAAAAAAAACTTCAATAGGGAGGATGGATATAGCTTTAGCCGGATTTGGAAAGGGTTCCTTGCTCCTGGAAAAGCCCAACGGCTAACATCTCCCGCACAAGATTCAAATCTGCCCAACATTGGTGCAACGGACATCGATGATTCTATATAAGACCGATCTGAAGATGGCAAACGCTCATTCTCTTGAAAACGCTTCCAGTACGAGAAGCGAAACGTTGTTTTTTTTTTAAATAAACAAATTGCAGCATTTTCCGAAATTATCATCCTATATAAATATGAAGTTCGCTTAAAAGGAAAACCGCTGAAAGCCGATTAAGCTCTCATTATCTGATAAAAATGTCTGCAATGGGAATAGATTCGATACATCTAGCTCTTTTCCTAATCTCCTCTCTCATTCCCATGAATTTCCATGTTGATCAAAACCCTGCACTTTTTATGCTTCATGTTGTTCAACATGACATTTAAACTCGTCCTCATTGCGCAATAGCTAAGTATTTGTGGGCAGGCCTCTCTTCTGATCCAATTATTTGTACACTAGTAACGTAAAATGGGCGTTGTTGTGCTCAAGGAAATATTTGCTATTCCTGGTTTTTTAATATAACAAGAAGCAACCCTTACAGAAAGGAATCCCCATGGTGAATACTAATACTTACACATTGTGAATACTTGAATGACTAATAATGATGATGAAGAAAAAACCCTGAGGAAATTTAAGCTTAATTACTGCTCAGTCAAACTTGGTTTTACTCTGTTTATCCGTATTCCACATCTTCTTTCCAATTACTAAGTGCCAGTTTATCGTGAAAGGTTTATTAATTCCGAACGATCGTAATGACCTAATCTGTATTCTGTACCACCCCTCGAGCAGTCACTCGGCACTGCTTATCAATTGTTAAGGCGTTCGGCATTTTTCCAGCCATATAGGCTGTAATTGCGATATTGGAAATATCTCAATATTCTATCAATTCCTTGAGGTAGGTAGCATCTCCTTCTTTCATCGTATAAAAAATTCCAAAAGTTATCCGAAAATATGCAAAGGAAAAAACTTGTTTACCTGATTTCTTCTTCCTTTGTTATAGAATTGTTGCTTCCGTTATCACTTTATTTACCCAAGTGCAATTACCTTGGTACAAGAAACAAAGTACAAGCGATACTCCTTCATATTTTGCTGTGAATATTCCGACACAACGGGAGCCAATTCGGAAAATCCAGTAATTATTCATTCGATTAATATTACACTAGGTCTTTTACGAACAAACAGGTGTTTGATACTGCAAAACGTTCCTTTCGTGAAATGTGTGTTATCTATACCAAAATCTGTTGTTGTGGTATCTAGCCCCTAGCGTGCCAACCTCTTGTCAAAAGATGATGAGTCCTTCGCCGTAATTTCTCTTCACATTCCTTCGTCGTGTATGTGATGTGATTGCGTGCTCTGTCTCTGATTATTTTTCAAATTTGATGTCTAATAATCTGAGAAAATTCCGTGGGAATCTTAACTATAACCTAATTACCTATATGCACGTAGGTACGGAAAAATGTTAATGTAACTCCATTACTAAGAGAGGATTTTTTATGGTTACAGTCCCACAGCATATTCAATCAATAATACCTAAAAAGTCTAACTACCTTCGCTTTGATAGCACTTGCTGAGCATTTAAAATATTTTGAGGGTTTTTTAAGGTAACTTGTAATACTCGTATATGCAGAACAACATTACTTTGGCCAGTAATAAAATTGGAATATAGTTAGTTTGGAAATTTTTCTGAAAAACTCGAATACTTTGCTTTAATACATGATTAAAAATAATATTTCAATATTATATTTATCTAAATCAAAATTGAAAAAGGTTTAACGAATTTCCGTGCTATGAATTTAGTCGTATTAGAGCTGAAATTTTATATTTTTCTCTTTTATTTTTAATTCTTAGATACCACAGCATATCCTATTAAAAACATTCCTACTACCGCATCTATATATATATGAAGAATGTTTGTCTGTCTTTTATACAAACCTACAGTTTTACTCTGATCGTGCTAAAATTTTGCAGACTAATACTTTACATCTACATCTACATATTACCCCGGAAGCCGCCTCAATAGGCGTGTGGCGGGGGGTGTTAGGACACCATCCGTTTAAAGATAAAAAGGAAACTCTCTAGTGAAATTACGCCTAGCATTTATTATAGTCCCTTATTGTTCGGGAGAAAAACGAATTCCCATACCTATCCGTTCGGCAAAATATCTCTCTTAATTTATCGTTTCTGTCGGACCTGGAAATATAGTGGGGTTCTAATATGATGTTCTCCGTGTCGCTCTGAAAGATATCTATTCTCAATTGTTCAAGCAATCTAAGCCTAGCGCGCAGCCTCCGAGTCTCTAGCGGCTCCCAACCTAATTCGTTTAACATCTTTGTAACGCTGTCTGTACGCCCGTAGCAGTTTTTGACGAATCGCGCTGCTTTCCTTTGTATTTTATTAAGTTCCCGGACTAAGTCTTTCTGCACCGGATCCCATATGCTCGCTGCATATTCAATGTGTGGCCGGACGAGTGCGAAATAGCACCTCTCTTTTACTTTTTCATCCGAAATACTTTAAGACAGGAGGAAAAGTAAAGACTATTTTAATAAGATCTCAAGGCCCCAAAAAGGGCCTTTTGGTGGTCTACGCTACGTATTGAGATTTGTGCAGATTTAATTTTTTAATTTTTAAAATTACATCCGCTCAAGATGGAGGGTTGGGATTTTTTTTATCAAATGGCTGAAAGTATGAAATTTATAATTCTTACAATAAATCATCTCTTTCAAATCTTATTTGCCAGAAAATTTGCGTTTTTAGGTGCACGAACGCACATATTTTTCTTAAATCAACAATAGCATATTTCCTTGACAGCCAGATTTTGGTCTTTAACGTATTTTAAATTCCTTTTTATTAGCTAAGCTGATTAGGAATGCTAAGCATAGGTTTTTGTGCAGTGGTTTACTTTTTTGCTTTTTAAAACTACTTTAAAACTAGATAGGGAGTTAAATATTATTGTATCAGATATCCAAAAAAATGAAGTTTCTCATTTTTTCAACCGATTTTCTTTTACGAATCGTATTCGTCTAAAAACCGCGCATTCAGCTGCCAAAGCGATCATTGTTCTTTGAAATGAACAGAATCACATTTCCTTGACAACCAAATACAAGAGCAAAAATTATCTTCAAAATCAATATTGATAACTCCTAAATGGAGTAACTCCTGTCTTCTCTTAGGTGATGAGTTATGACGGAAGTGTGATCCCGAGCAATAGCGAGTAATTCAGCTAGTAATCAAAATAAGCGTGAGTATCGTATTGTATAATATATCCCTCCGTTTAAAAATCTATTTCAAAGCGAACCAAGTTCTCTTCCATCACCGTTCCCTTTCCATTTCCTCGCTTTTCCGTCAGTCAATCGCATTAGCGCTTAACGCATCCCTGCCCGCGTCCTGTCTCACCGCGAACCCTTTCCGTGCGCGCGCTAACATTCCCCGACAAACCCTACCAGCACCCTCTCTCCGAGAAAAAACCCTTCCCCTCTGGGATCATTCGGCCCCACCTTCTTCCCCCCCCCCGCACACCATGCCTTCCCCAAGACAGCTCCTAAAACCCTGAAACCCTCGCACCCTTACCTTCCTCCTCTCCCCTCCACATGCAACCCTCTTTTCCGATGGCCTCATCCATATTCCACGCCTCGAAAGGAAAACTTGGGAACCTCTTTTTCCTCTCTCGCCCCCCTACCACCTCAAAACTTCCCGCTTTCTTATTTATGATGCAATTTCTTCCTCAGCCCTCCCCCCCTCCCCGTCCTCTCAACCCCTTCACATCCCAAACCCAACCTCTCCCCCCCCGCCCCGTAATAGTCCACCCCCAACTCTCCCTCACCTTATCTAGAGCGAACCGCCCATCTTCTCTGCCCACTCTCCTTGTTTTTTTTCTCCACACACCGGCCTCCTCCGGTTTTTACACCTTGGCGTTTGCGTGTACCTGTGTCCTCTTAGGGAAGTGCGTGCACCAAAAAGGCAAAGGAACGGCCTTTAGGAAAGCCTTATCCATCACGCATCGTGACCGCAAAGTTTCGCGGATACTTCACTTCGCCTACGTCGAAACGTCGTCGCTGTAAAATATCTTAATTTCATCGGTTCGCAGGCGTGCCGTATATTTCTTTCATCTTTAAGCGTGCACGCGTGAGCGTTACCTGCACGGAGAGCTTCCCCTGCCTCAGTACCTCATCAATCATTAAGTTATTTTTAATACGCTGCTTGAGTTACTCTGCCGGCGGGTACACATAAAACACATAGCCATGCGACGACAGGTGACATTTTTTACAGGAGCTGAAGGAAGTGACGGCGTAATTCAAGATCGAGGAAATGAAACAAAAACTATATTTTTGGCCGTAGGATGTGTTCCACTTTAATCATTGGATGAAAACAATTTTTTTGCGAGTGGCTGCTTCCATCTCCAAAATAAACAAGTCATAAGCACGTAAATGTTTTCTTAACTAATTGTGTTTACATTTTTCATGCAGAGTTAATAAAAGCCACTTCTCGTTCCATATAAAGTGATATATGATTAACGAGCAAAAGTCACCGAAGTATAATGTTTATGAATCACACCGACACTCAGTTCAAAAAACCTTTCTTAGAAGTTAAAGCTGTATTTCTCTGCTGGAAGGGCTCCATTATTCATTAGCGTTTGAAGTTATTCTACTGAACACTCGGAGTTAGCTTTTTGGTCAATATGAGTCTGGTAAAATTATTTTTTATTAGATACCATCTAATCTAATCAGACATGTCAAATCAAATATTTGCAGTGACTGAACCTTTTTATTGAGCTGTCACCTCTGTATTTGCTATTAATTCACCGTATTCGTTTTTCTTAGTTTTTGTCATCCTAAGGACGTAGCTATAGTTGAGATTTAAGATACATTCGTCACTTTTCGTCAAATTGAGTGTCTGTGGGACTGCAGCCTAATGAAATGAGAGTATTTATGCAGCCAAAGATGAGTGTGCGTTGCTATGCTAGCTGAAAGGGGTGCCATAAATGAATGAAAACCTTAGTCCTTAACTGCTTGAAATATAATAAGTATCACGTAATGAGATAATCCAAATATCAGATCATAAGTGAGAATTTTTTCCTGAAAATATCTATTAATCTTCTTTCTGAATCAAATTGCTCCCTGCCCTCTATTATTAGAAACCCTATATCACTCACACACGCAAAGTCCAAACTTATACTGTTTAGGATAAAATAAGAAGTTACGTTCTCCACTTATCGTAAAGTGTATTTCACTCAGTGGCGAGGAAGGCTTCCCTGAGGAGATCACAGTAAATTTATCCGATCCTAGAATGGAAGTCCTGGATGCAAATGGAAGAGCTTTATGAAACAAAAAACGCACGTGCCACCATGGGAGTTCAGAACTTTGAATATGAAGAAGGCACCAGCTGTACATGTATTCTCGCTTATTCCCCTCCGAGAATGAGGCGGCAAGAAAGGAATCGCGCAATTAGCCTGTATGATTTATGGCCTCCTGAAGACTTCCTAGAAAATGCTTATGCTGCCCAAAAGAAAATAGACGTTGGATCTCTCTAGAGTACTAAAACAATTAGTTTTCTGCATTAAGCCATCCATAAATAAATGCGTGCTCATACTTGAAATATGTATTGTAGAGTTCACTTCTGTTCATTATTCTGACAATAACTTAAAAACTCTCTTCACCTATTATTATTTTCCATTTGACTCCCATCTATAACGCGTAGATGAGTCTTCCAATCTTATCAAGTATGTTACACCGCATTGACTAACGCGAAAAGAATATTTTTTTACTACACCTGAATCAACAAAAATCTCTTGCAATTAGGACATGTGTTCATTTCATGCGTAGTTTATTGTACAAAAGGTTAGGCATCATTTTGAGTGTCTGTGAGACTGCAACCTATTGAAATGGGTTTAGATGAGTGCACATTGATATGCAAGATGACAGGGATGCTATAAATGAATAAAAACTCTTATCCTTGGCCACATGATGTAATAAATATCACGTAATAAGATAATCCAAATATCTGATCATAAATGAAAATTTCTTTCCTGAATGTATGGTCATCTAATAACCTTCTTTCCGTGTCAAATTTCTCTCTGCAAAGGGTACAGAGGACACATTAAAGGACGGAATAAGAACTGCCAAAAACATGGAGGTAGTTGTGAAGACTTCTCCATAATATGGATACGTTTATCTTCAGGTTTAGGATTTTCCCTGCCCATGCTGTGGTCGTTAATCAGTATTTTCCGTGTCTTGACAATATTATTAGCACTGGTCCCCTGAGTGGATTCGGTGAGGTAGAGCGTTCATCAGGACCCCGTTGACTTTGGTTTGAAATGACACCGCATTTTAATGTCAAGCGACGGAAATCGGAGGCAATTTGTACACTTTAGGTTAGCCAATGTAAATATTATTGAAATGTGAGAGACATAAGGAAGCTTTGAGATGAGTCTGCCGTATTCATTACCAGGCAAACATTGTCGTGCAAACATTTACAATGAAGATTCCAATCGATGGCTGAATTGATGTCTTATACTCGAGTAGGGTAAGGCCAATATATCCCACTACAACTTTGCATCCCTTTACTTTAGTTTAAGACGGACGCATTACGTTACTTTGCTCTGAATATACAGAAAACCTAGCATAAGTGACTAATAAATAGACATACCCAATCCATCCGGTGGGAAAAAATGTTTCGCTGCTTCGCACTTACGTCTACAAAGGAAAAAAATGAGGGATTTACTCGACAAGCAACGTCAAAACTTTCGTCCTTTCTTACTCCCAGTTTTTCTCGGATATCCCAATTATTCATCTCTGATTTTCTAAAATCTCTGCCATGCACCCTTTCAGTGGCTTGCAGGATAGCATTTACATTTAAGTCTATTAGCTATGGATGGGAAATTTTCTGTAGGTAATTTCGTAAAACTTCATAGCTTTTTCAAGTAATGAGTGTCATTTATATACTGCTAATATAACAGCAGCATTAGCTTTATTCGAAAAAAATAATTTTGTAACCTGTTATGATATGAGGAAATCAGGTCCAAGTTTCAGCAGATTCTGAAGATTTTAGTCCTTGCCCTCCCCTTTCAAGACGAGAGTGGAGCTCGAATTCCCCTTAGCAGAAATGGGAAGCAGTCTGCCTAGCGGTCTCTATGTTGGTTGGTTATTTTGGTGAGGTGACCGACGGCTGAGTTCATTAGGTGGGTTGGTAGGTTTGGGAAGGGCTATGCGGGGAATGTAGGACGGGTTTTGAGCGAGACTCGGTGACGGATTCAGCCTTCCTCTAACGAAAAGCACCAAGTAGTCCACCACAGATTAGCATTCCTTACAACAAATAGAGTAGAAGTGCTCCCAAGAAATAAAAGGATAAGTTGAAGTGCTCCCAACATAGTGACCAAATAGAGATTGGGAGTCAGCTTTAATGAGTACCTTCCGTTCACTCTAGTTCGCCCATCACTTTGCAAAACACAACAGCGCACTTGCCCTCCATTCGTCAAAACAGACCCTGCGCATTAGGTAGCGCAATTCAAAACAGATCGGGAGCAAAGTTGATTTGCGCTAGACAACAAAAGAACGTCGATAATGGCATCCGTGATTGTTGTCAAGTTTGTCGATTTTCAGTAAATGCGTCAAACATGCATATTGTGTGGTTTTTAATTATTCATCAACAAAAGGCCAACGATTTTTAATAATTGATTTGAACGAAGTCAACAAATGTACACAAAACAGTTCGGCCGACTGCTGTTCACCTATAAGAATGCTACCTACCGGCAGGTTACAAAACATTTCGCCAGCGCACATTGTTCCATTCAATATCGTTCGTGTGTTTCGCTAATGTGTTCCGATGTGCGCTAACTTCAACACCTTGAATGGAAAGCCCCCTATAACTCTGACGGTAGCCGGGACTCAAATTCCGGCCCGCGGAATGGTTAGCAAGTAGTTACATCCAACCATCCCGGTCTCCGCGGATTCGAAGTCAAGAATTTGGAAGGACAGTCATTCATTCAGCGATGGGTACTGCCTAATGACAGTGATTTTGGCGAGAGGATAAGTAGGGTATTCGGTCGCTTTGTCCTTCGTGTCTGACGGTTCATGGCGCCGGGAGCTCCTTATTCTATTGCTGACGCGCTCTGGGACTAATTAGGTTTCGGTATGTTCGAGGGTCACGCGATGAGTCTCGGACTTAGCCCTTTGAGCCGCCAAATGCTAACGGGCCGCAACATGGTCCAAATCTATGACCCTGGGAATCGGCGCCTCGCCCGTCTCCGGTTGATGAGACGGAGGCGGAGATCACGGCAGGGTTCAGGGGTTTGTTAAGGATGTTAATGGCAGGTGGTCAAGGGTCCGCTTTCATGCGGTGGATGGAATTCACGACCTCTGCACTGGACAGACCCCTTTGGTAATTTGGCGCACCATCAACTGCGCCCCCTGCGTTCTAAGTCAAATGCGTTCCAGAATTATTGTTCCTCCTCCGTAGATTGAATGTTTTAAAAAAACAATTTTTACAAAGAATTGATTTATAAGAGGATTTTCTTGGAATCCAGCGTAATCTGAGATTTAAAATATACTCAATTGCCACAAAGCATTCTCTTTTACTAATGTGTTTTAGGCCACCGATTTTCACATTAATCTTTAGTATTTATTACCCATTAACGGGTACAATACCCTTACAATACACTCTTCTCATTCTTATTTAACTGACAATGAGTCGTGTTAAGATGTATTATGCGTTTTAGTGGTAGTTTCAGGTCGATTACTTCCCCAATTATTTTTTCTGATAAATACGAACATGTTTGGACCAACATATGATGCGTCTTCCGTTTCAGGCTCATAATGACTCTTCGAGTAATTAAAAATGCACTCCTCCGCTTGTCCACCTCTTTCCCATTATTTCATATTGGTCCACTGCACTGTTTAATACGCACCACCTCAAAAAATAAATGGAAAAAATACATTTCTCCCGATTTAAAATGCTTTAGATTCACTTGGGGTGCATTAATGATTGAGACGGCACTCAAATGGCGAAAAATGTTTCATCGGTACGCTAAAAATATTTGATCAAACTTTCTATTTTAAACTACCTTCTTGAAAAACATCATTTGCGTTATATTTAATATCCCTTTTCTTATATGTATTTTCGAGAAAACGTTGCGGCCTCCCGAGTCAATGTGAGACCTCAGTATTTTGATCCGCTACGTGACGTTCAATCTTTATAACTTTAGTTTCATCCCTTATCATTATTGCTTAGTCCCATCGTCTGCTTGTCATAAGATTCGTTTAATATTAAACCTGAACATTTTATTACATGTTGTAAATTATATAAAGTTGGAAATTAATATACCCATGTATCTCATTAAAACTCTGGTCCAAGTTTTAATCTGTCGGCGCAATGCGACGGCTTGTTAATCAACGAGGCTAGTTTAAATGTGCCTGAGAATATCATCTCTTTATCCTCCGTTAAGAGGGAGTACTCCAGCCTGCATCTGTTTGAAACATATGCGGTTTTCAGATCCCACGTATCCCAACTGTATTATGTTTTGCCGTGGGGAATTCGCCTTCCGTCTCGGCATGCAGAAGTTCAGCTTACGGAATGAAGGGAACTTGGGGAGCATCCTTTTAATGTTACCATTCATGAGCACCTGGGCACTTGAAGTGCCTAGTGCAATGCTTCTTAACTTTTGAGAACATATTTCCATGATATAGCTTGGCCTCTTCCTCTTTGGATTGCATAAATGAGTCCTTACGCATGCATTCGTTCTAAAGGCTAAAAATTGGCCATTTTGGTTAATTTATTGAGCGTGCACTGGCATTAACTCCATGAATAAAAGATAAGGTAAAGTAACTAACATGTTTTCCGTGAATTTCAAGTATCTGGGCACACTTTCAAGACTGATGTTGCCTATTAGGGGAATCAGTTTTACTTTTTATAAAGTATGTATGCAAATTGGTACAAGAAGAAGCCGAATATGTCCAAAACGATTATTTCACGGGAATTATTGGAACGCGTCTTTTCGCCATCCACACGATGTTGTTCAAGGGATATAGAGACAGCAAAGAGATCACAGAGTACTAATTCTATAAAAATGTAAAAGATATGACTAAAAGCATAATAGATGTGACTTTTCACCGAAGGAATTCGGTACGAATACTTTTAAAAGCCGAAGCACAAATTATAAAATTGTAGGAATGAAGTAAAACTGTTTTGGATGTTTTTTTCGTCACTGCTACCGCAGCAAATGGTGTCACATGAGTTCTTCAAGTACTAGTTGGTTGTCAACTCTAAAGGTAACCATATCCATGCATTGAAATATATTTTCCAAAACAAAGGACTTAAACCCTTTTGAGGTATACGAACCCAATAATGTAATTGTATGTAGACGAAGGGAAAATAAATACAAGTTAAGCGGTCAATGCGCTCTGGCTTTTGAGGCATATTTCCTCAATATTAGCGCCCTTTTTCTAAATGGCAATGCGTACCCAAAAATATATTACTCCACATTACCGTGTGGGCGTAAGAGAAGGAATGCGAAAAAGAAAGAAGGTTGTTGGGTGCCTCATTAAGGTGGGTTCAGCAATGAGTTAGTTAGATTTGTTTTGATTTATTTAGAATATTAAAAAACAGCTTATGTCGGCCTTTACATTGAACATTTTCAACTTAAAATCTGCAGCATTAACAAAATAAAACATGGAAAAAACATGGGTTGGGAAATACTATTAAAATAAAAACAGAGAGGCAATAGCATAAATCAATGAACTATAACAACGTGTAAAATTAGGGAATCAGGATAAAAACGCTTTTCCAAGTTGGCGCTTGAATGATCCGAAGGGAGTAGAGAGATTGAGGGAAGGGTAGGCAGAAGAAATGGTGTTGTACATACAAGGCAGGGAAGCCTGTAAACAAGGGATCGCTGGGAGAGAGAAATACGGAATTTCGGTTGGAGTGTAAGGTCATTGTTGCGCAAGGCACGGGCGGGGATGTGAAGTGAAAAGCACGGGAGTAATTCGGTGGATCGGTACTGACCATTTAACGTAGTACAAATAAATGAAAGGTCAGTGATTTTCCTACGGGTGGAGAGGGGGGTCAATGAAAAAGCAGACATGGTTTCAGTACGAGAAGAATTACGGAGGTGCGGTACGCGGTGACGGACTACGGAAATGAAGAAATTAACGGGGAGTTCTGGAATTTGTAGTAGATTACAACTATAAGTTGTAAATGGGAAAAAAATGTTTGTAGCGTGGCTTGCTGGGGAGTGAAGGCTGAGGGGGAGGTGGTTGGAGGTGGGGTTGGAGGGAAGAGGAAAGTGTAGAGGGAGGATTGGAAGAAATCGGCCGCAGATGGATGGGATACAAATTGGAGGTGAATGTCGTGGAATGAGATGGAGGGGGAGGAGGAATGGGAAGTGAGAGGGAGAAAGAGGATGACAAATTTCGGCAAAAAACTGAGCAGGAAAGAGTTTTGAGTAGGTATTTGTGTGGATGGGGGGAAAAAGTTCGGAGGGAATTGCAGGAGACAGAAGGAAGCAGACTGTGAACAAGCGAGGAAAGAGGGAACAAAAGGCCACCGAAAAATACAGCCTTCCTATAAATCCTGTTTCTGTATAAATACTTTTTTTTATTGTTTATTTTTTCGAGGAGTCCCTACGACTTGATTCTGTCCCCCGACCGTGTGGCACTCTGATAAATTACATTTCAATTCGGTAACCTCAAACCGGCGGTCTCCGTCGAAAACATTTTGCTTTTTAGTTATTTTTGTTGACCTGAAGGCAAATACATCACCACAGAAAAATAAAAGGAACACGGTGAACAGTGTACTTCCGTCAAAAGCATTGCATCGGTTTGACGTTATCACCTACACCGTTTGTTTGTATTTATTTTTTTATCCAAAACGTCCTGCCTGTTTTCTTGCTTAACTTTAGTTCTACTTTTCAAAACGCGCCTGTAACATTGGACCTGTCGACAGCAGAAACAATTACTACGCTTCCATAGACTCTCGCGGTAACGCAAAGGAAACTTCGAGCCATAACAAGCACCGCAGGCAAGTTGATGACTTCTGCACATTTTTCTTTTGAGATTTTTCAGATAATTTACGGGTTTTACTTAGGCTTCTAGTGATTAAACAAATTCTAGTATGACATGAGAAAAAATATGACGCTCCTTTTCCACGAAGTTAACGAAATCGATGCAACGTATTTTCTTCTGTAGACGCAATGCATTGACATTTTTCAGGGATAACTATACAGAATTAAGGAGCATCGTGTTCTGTATTCTAAATTCAAAAGTATTTAAACTTCGTACTATTTATTATGCCTTAGTATTCCAGAGCGCGTATTAGTAATAACTAATTTATTTTAATCTCTTGTTCATCGCACGCTAACGGTTATCCCTCACTACTCAGTTCTGTAATTGCAGTTAATGTGGCCGGGAAGAGGTGTATTTCAAACTGCAATCAATATTTTCAAAATTGAATTTCACTCCTGAATTAATTTTGGTGAGGTCAAATGTACAAGCATCATCTATTCAGTACTTAACAGTATGCACTTGGTACTTTCATTTATAATCTGAATCCGTCAATCAAATTTCACGAATTACCATGGTCTCTTCGTTTTCAATTAGTATATCTTAAGGAGACATGCGTTAAAATCCTCCCCGCCAGGCACGCTATTTAGTTGCATTCCCCAGGGAGTATTCAATGCATAAGGCATTGAATCTAATTCCATTTCACAGGCATTACCTTAGAACTTTAAGATAAATAACTTATCATTTTATCTTATGCTCGATCATTCTATTTCGTACTTACTCTGTACTGATGTTATTACTCCCGTTTGACAATTTTTATCACCGTGTTTTGGATGTAGTTAAAAAACGTTCTCCAAAGGAAGCAAGGGACTAAAATGTCTTAGTGTAGAATTAACTTCTTGCTGATACGGCATATTCTTTTAACGTCTGCCACATCACTGCCAACCGTTTGATAAGTTTTACATCCATTGATTTAATATTGCAGCGAATCTTTCAGTCTCTAGGGTGAACCGGAAATGTTTGAGTCTCTGAAGTTCATCCAGTGAGTTGGTAGCACTGTACGTGTAGCTGTGGAGGGGGTAGAAGTGTGTCAGGGGTTGGTGGGACTGCCGGGAGGGTGGGGTGGGGAAAGGATGGATGGCATTGCAAACGCAATCAATCACCGTTTAAAAAAAAAGGGGTAAGGGAGGAAAAGCAGACCTTCCTACCCCTTCCCCAACATCACCCCTTGAACAACCCCAAAGCGGTCGAATCACACTCCATTCCCGTATTGATAGCCGTACAAGTGTAACTCGTGTGAATGATACAAGCCCTCTCACACACCCCCCCCCCCACCAACTCACTCCCTTCCCAACATTTCATTCCCGTTTCCTCTCCCATCAGAACACCCCTTCTCTTTTGCTCTTTCAGATAAATAAAAACTTTCTAGTGCCCACCCAGCTATCTCTTCGATTCCTCCGTCGTTCTTTTAGACGTTGTCCGTCTCATTACCGCGAAAAATCATAATATTTATCGATTTTTAACGTACCAAACCCCATCTTTATTCTATATTTCCCGAAGCACCGAACGAGCTTCCTCGCGCCCGACCGCCTTCGCTTGTTTGTTTATTTTTTTCGTGTTTCCTTTTCCCACCGACAGAGAGATGGTGCGCCGCTCTCCTGTCTCTTCCTGAGAGTAATGACCCATTACTTACTTTGTCGCCCGACCGATTTGTTCCCTTCCCGTATGGGGTAGCTCGACGCCCATCTCATAATTAGTTCCCGCCGCCGAAATTATTCTCATCAATCAAAAACAGCGCCCTGCGACTTTATTTTATCGCCGCTGACGACGAAGTTGGGACGTCGGCCGCGCACGCCGATCCAACGGAAAGCGCTGAATCTACCGAATCGAAGTGTCCGCGAATAATCGTTATGTTCTCCTGTCGTAGCCAGCCAACAGCCTCAGAGTAGGTACTTACGGCAATGTCCACGAGTATTCCCACCTCGATTTCAAGCCGTCTCTCTTATTATTGAATGATGAGTAGTTCTGGAATGATGTGATAATGCCAATTGATTCTCAACGCAAGAGATGAAAGTAAGAAGTAATATAGTATACACCAAAGAAGGTGAAATTCGCCTTGAAAAAATCATTTGACTTGACTGGGATTCGAACCCGGATCTCCCAATTGCCAGTCAGGTGTGTTAGCCAGTTACACGACCAAGCCATCATAGTTCAAGGCGAATTTCAGCGGGGGTTTATACGAAGACTAGTAAATGGGCGCTTGCAGTTTGCAAGCGGAAGGGGTAAAGTGTATGATAGTACATTGTGAATTATTAAAAACGAGAGCAATAAGGGCTTACTGCTCATGGAAATTATTTTAGTTGGGTGCATAGGTACCTTAAGAATATAATTATGAGAACATCCATGATCCGGAATAGGGACGGTTGAGTTGGGCACTTGAACGAAAATGAGGTGTGTGTACAACCACTCCTAGGCTTCGTCGGCATTGCATGTTTTTATTTACCCTAGTCCAGTACTCTCTTAAATATGCATGCCATTCGATGGTAAAAAATAGTATTTGAGGTGCCTGTCGAAGTGCCAATATTTGGTCGCAATTGAGTAACGTCAGGGCCAACCTGATAGAAAAGCTAATTATTATTCATTTATCATGGATAGACAATGGAGTAGAATTTAAAATTAAATTTGTTATTCCGGGACAAGTGTGTCCCTTAGGAACATATTTGATTGTACATATCATTAGAGTCAAACAAATATCACAATAGTAAGAAATACATGATGCATTAATATCACAGTATCCGACAGAGTATTTAACAAAACGGCTAAATTATAAAAGTACATCACATTTTGCACAGTGTTGAACAATATTTAGTTCACATAAAGTTATATTTCATGATATTTCCTTTTAAATTTATTTGCATTTTCAGATTTTTTAACGTCTTCTGACATTGATTTCATACTTCGTAAGAAGTGACATGGTAAGACCTAGCATATGCCGAATACATGTAGTTTTAGTTCATTTGGGTGCCTTTTTAGTTAATAATCTCGGCAGCCATCTTTCCTCCAGTAAATATAACACCATATAGAATTTTATTATTGCTACTATAAATTTGAACCCATTCAATGCTGACCTGTTGACATGACATTTATTCCCACGCTGAAGGGTTTTCTTTGTTTATTTATATAAAACGAAAACACATCCAGCGAAGAACGAAACTCATCCACGTGCGCCTAGAGCAAGACTAAGACGCTGAAGGAAGTTGCAAGTGTCAGCACAGACGCTTGGGAACTAGGGAAAACCGAGAAATGTAACGGGACCGATGGCTTGAATTCAAGGCATCCGCGACTCTGGCTTGCACGGGATGCCTTGAATTCAAGGCATCCGCATTGAATGGGTTTACCTTTTTTGTACAAATTTAGTGAATGAAAATATTATTTTTCATGGGAGAAATTAAAATCGAATATGGCCCTTAAATCACTTGGAGTTTTTGAAGCAGGGAAATTACTTTTTACGAAGATAGTCGACTGTTTAAAATATGAAGCCGTAATATAGACCGTGGAATACATTCACGATTCAATTTTAAAACGATGCGGGCTGGGAGTTCTCTAGTCTTCACGCGGACCGCTCGATGAGAGCCTCAAATGCTCTTTCCAATTTTGAATAAATTTTCGCCTTCCGTCCTCAAGCCCTCATCTCTTTATGTGAGCCAGAAAAGCTTTCAAACCCTGAATTTCCACGCATTGCCTCGGTGCCAAGATCCTGTTCGAGGAACAAGCTTTTCACACACAAAACGTAATCATGTGACTTCACATAATTTGGACCCCACGGTTCTAACTGTGATTTTGAACATTTGGGGCATTTCTGGATAAACAAATATCTCAACCTCTTCGAACGCTCTCTGATCCGGCTGAGCGCGAGTGTATATGGAACCCAAAAGTGTCCCTCAAACCACTCTGACTTCGTATGAAAACATTTGCATCATTTGATCCAACCTCCATTCCCTTGAATACATATAATACGGAGAGGTAGTACCCAGTTAAATTATGAATCCTCTCGAGGGGAAAGGGGTTTATGCGAAGTTTCAACGAAATTCTCTTGATCGAAAATGGTTCACCTGATTATTCAAGCATCATGTGTTGGGTATGTGATGATAGTGAAGTTTCAGACAAAATGCATGCTTAAATTCGTATCATTCATTATGTATAATTATTAGTTGACTATTTTATAGGTCACTACCAGCATTTCAATGTGCGAATGATGGGGTATCCATTGGAGCCCAATACTAGTCCTAGAGACCTGGCCAATCAAAATAACCCATCAATCATGAAAAAATGTGAATTTCGACTGCTGCGCCGATATGACCGCTGCTTAATCTATTAAAACCACATAGTAAAATGTTAAACTCCTTCCGTCCGGTGGCATGAAGCTTCTAAGGAAGGCAAAACGTTCCACTTGTGCTAGCACCTTTCACTGTGGCGCAAAATCTGTTTTTAAATTCTCTCCTCCACATGCGAGGATTTTCGTTTTCTTCTCATTAATATTCGTACTAAATACTCCATACAATTCGCAGCATGTTCATAGGTAATCTAATGTGTGGCTAATTTCCTTGAATTGAATTTTATTATTTCCATCTCTAAGCTAAACTTTCATTCACTTGAGAAAATATAATTTTTTCCTTTTTTAGTGCGATTTTAAAATATTTCTTTTTGTTTATAATTTTAGTAAAATTTTATTTTTTAGATATGCTTTAATTTAATTTAATTTTTTTATTTTGTTCATCAGTACAAGAGATATTGTGCAGGGCTAAACAAATATCCTCGGTGTCGAACTGAAACTCGCCTGGTGTATCTAAGCCTAGCGTGTAGCCTCCGAGTATCTAGGCTCTTATCCTATTAATTCCATCAGTTGTCTTACCACTCTCTGCATTCTCCAGTAGACGTTTCTCAAAGAAGCGCGTAGCAAGTTGGAATGGAACATAGTGCGGAAAGGCTGACAGTAGAAGGTGTCTTGGTCACAGGTAATGGTGGCACTAAAAGTTCACAACATTTTCATTGCATCTGGTTCGCAACCGAAACAGCTTTAAAGCGAAACAGTTCCGCGAAACACCATGTTCCGGACAACAGCTAGAGGCACATCAAACAGCAATCGTTCGATCGGCGCTGTTAGAACATGGCTGGTAGTTCTGTATTATATCTAATAAGAAATATTTCACTGAAATAAAGTAATAATTACATTTGGATTCATGAAAAACAATTACTTCACAGATATAATTCTATCTGCAACGTTGAGCGTACACGTATTGGCTGAACAAACCAGCAACCGCATGCAATAGATTCAAACCTAACATATGGTAGCATATAAACGCAACCCAGCTACTCGTGCAGTGTAGCTGGAACAGAATAGAAGACGAAACTGTCAGCTTCAGCTTCATCAGTTCCCACTGCACAGCACAGAGCGCAACGGTGCGGCTGCAGCACGATCACGAAACCAACCTGTTGTCTGCAACAGTTATTTGAAACAGTTGTCTGACCGACAGAGTTACGGCTGCAGCCGTTTCGCTCCGACGACATTTTATTCCACCACTATTCACAGGTGACACACTATATTCAGCGTGAAAATACTCCGGGTCGCCGGCAGAAGCTGTCTCATAATCGATGTTTTTTCGTAGAGGGGGTGGGAAGGTGAAAGCTGTGGGGGTGGACAGAAAGGGAGGAGAAGGGGGAAGGTTATCCAACTCTCTCTCTCTCGTTTGATGAATGAGTGATGAGGGAGAGAGACGGAAAGATAGAAGGTTTGTCAAGTGCTTCGGTGGCGCCCGGGCGTTGTAGGACTCAATGCAGTGCTGCCACGCTCTTCGCCGTGTGGACAAAAGGTGAACCGAGTTTCGAGGTGCAAGAATTATTAACGCGAACCACAATTACACTTCTCTGGTCGCCGTGTTTCTGTGAGAGTACACAAACTTTTGGCACTTTGGTCGTGGGATTAGTCGTCATCGGTATTATTCGTCTCCCTTTCAATCGTTTCTTTTCGTGTGGGTTCAACTGCCAGCTATTTATCAGCCTTGAGGCAAGTCGGTTTTGTGCTTACATTTGAAGCGACCTACATACAGAACTTAGTTTCGATAAATTAATATTTATTAATGATTTATTTTTTTCGCATTAACTAAATAACATTAAAATTTGTATTGATGTTAATTGCACGAGATGAATTTAATTTAGAAATCACTACAGAATAAGGAATAAATTTTGTTCAATTAATTAATCGTTTGAAGAGAAAGAAAATCGTTGACCAGAAAAATACTTGGTTGACCAGACCAAAAAATGACGACCAGAGGAAACGGTTGGTCCTTGAAAGGACCACCGAGGAGAGCCCTAAATAAAAAGCAAAGGCATATGCTATCTTTCCGTACGTCGCCGGAACCACAGAAAAAAATCGTAAGAGCTCTTCGCAAATGCAACGTCATAACGAGGTTTAAGTGCGTTACGAAAACAACAGACATCCTCCACAACTCCAAGGACCACCTCCCGGAAGATATATTTGGAGGAATATATATAATCAAGTGTAGCTGCGGTAACTCTTACATCGGCCAGACCTCAAGAGCACTAAAATGCCGGCTCCAAGAACATAAGAGGGCCGTGAAAAACGGACAACCCCGCCAGTCCGCGGCCGCGGAACATCAGTGGAGTGAGCCAACGCATGACATAAATATTGACATCATCGTATTATTGTAAAAAAGCCCGCTCTTTCCATAGAATCATATGGGAGTCAATAGAGATAGCGAAAACACCGCAAAATTTCAACCGAGAGGTCTGAGAGGATTTCATTAAAAAAACTCCGCGGAAGCCTTCACGAAAACTTAATTATTCGGTTTTTTAGAAAGTCTTAGAGAGAGTGCTGAAACATTCGGCCATGATCATCTAAAATGTCTTTCTTTCTCAATTTCTTTTTTAAGATATTTGATGAAAAATAAAGGACTTTTATCGTCAAAATTGTTACCCTACTAACCTCCTACACTTGCTGGAAAATAAAGTGTCGGTTGATTCAAAGGAGTGGAAATCTGTAAAGATGGACGTCCATCTCAGGAATAGCACCATGGCATTAGGCCGCATCCTAAGGAATTACCTACTGTACTCACCGGTCTCGTTCAGCGTGACTGAGGCGATACATTTGTCGTCCGACATCTTATTTTGACACTCGGCTCAGTTTATTTAAAGAATCTAACATCTATCAATGCTCATCTCTTACATGAAGCGATCTTGGGAGAGTTCCGATTATTTTCTCAGTTGACTTTTGGAGACAGGGGTTAAACCCTGATGAGTGTGCGGAACGTAATAATGTTTACACTCCATAGTTGAATTTCTTTCATCCACCTAAATCCTTAGTTTTTGCTGATCACTACATAATGGTCACCAGGTTTTTAAACAAAACAAAAATTACATCATGAGAGGTACTTCAAAATCTGCATGTGAGAACAGATTCTGCTACTCGGTACGCTAAGTTTTAAAATATAATATCTCAGGCTTAACTTTGTAGAAGGTTTTCATTTTTGTTAGAAAAAAATTGAAGTTTCATTTATTCACACTATTTTACTTCGCTAATTTAAGTTTCAAGGGGTAACTGTCATTTCAATTTTCAAGGCTTTGAAAATAGTAATAAAAAGGTGGGGAAAAATATCGTTTCAATTTCTCTTTTCTTGCGAAAATTTAAATTTTTCATGTCTAATAACCATGACAACTTCTGAGAAAGGCAATCAATTCTCTTCGTAATTTAATTTTTACCTTATCAAATTTTATCTCTGCCCCGTTATATATTCTGGGCGCCATCGTTTTTTACCCAAACGAAACATCTGCTTCGATAGATTCAGGGATACATCGCTTCGGGGACACAGGTGTCAAATTCGAACGCTTTCGGTCGTGCTAAGAAGCGCTGGTATCTTGTACGAATTTTCGCAGAAAATTCCGATGGACGTACTGTGAGACCGTAACCAAGATGTGTAGTCATAGTATGTGTATGGAGGTTTATTGTGAAGCTGCCGTGGGGTACAAAAAGAGACCCTTTAACCCAGATTTCTGGGGCAGAGCGAACGTGTTTTTGTGGTTTAGTGGCCAGGAGGGTGCACAACGCTGGAATACGCGGTCTTTTTTACGACGTTGGCCTTGAAAGGGATGTTGAGGGAGACGGGAGCTATATCGGGGGTGGGAAATGGGGGAGGACCAAGGGTAAGACGACGGGCCTCGTAAAATTGACGCATTGTTCCTTCCGAGGAACGATGAGTGAATGGCTTTGGGAAGAAGACTTCGAGAAAAAAGCGAAGAAAGAAAGTGTATCGGCCGAGGTTTTAAAGATGCAGAGTCTCTCACTTAGGGACTAATATTAACACTAGGAGGACGGGAGTTTTGCATTAGCTAAAAGGACGGCTGGAGGTCATTTGACACCTAATGTTTTATTATCAAATTTGCAGTATTTGAAACGATTTATAAACGGTCTCTGATAGCTAATGTTTCATTTAATCTAATCAATGACCTCAACCCTAAGGAAAGCTCACCATGCATTACCAAGGTGGGATTCGAGCTCGGGACCATTAAATCAGGGCCGTAAGGCTGGCACGTTGCATCCATGGCTACAGCAATCGTACTCCCCTAGATTATCTACTTGATGGTAAATATAAGTTGAATATTTATACTTCAGACAAGTTTCCTTATTTCTTGCTCTTAACGGGGTTACATAAATCTATGCTGAACAACGGCTATTCCGATTTTCTTGGTTCGACGAGGGTTTAAACGTGGCAGTCATTGCCAGTCATTTTTTTGGAAATGTATTTTCTCTCTCCTCATTACCTTATAATTTGATTTTTCTTTGAATGATATCCAGCTCTATAGCCCCTTCATTGTTAGCACATCCGATTGATTGAGTAAAATTTGAAGGGGGTACATTATTTTCAATGAACGGGATGAATGTTTTCTACACATGCCGCTCATTATCTTCACTACAACTTCATTTCTGTCACACAGAAGTCTGTTTTACTGTCAGTTTTATTTTATGTAAATGAAGTAATTAATTATCAAACCGTAGTGAAACCACAAACTTATATAAGCATGCTAACATTCATTGTTGACATTTTTGGTAACTGTGTAAATGTCAATTATGTGAGATATAACAATGCATCTACCCACATGCAATCCAAAATAAAAGTCAATAATCGTCACATGCATACTCAGTGATTCGTATAAAATAATTCAAATAATTAATATGATACCATAAAGAGAAGGTATGGTAAAAAACGCTGCAATGCCATCGAGGGTAAAGAATATTTGTTGCAAAAAATGTCCAATGAAGATTAGTTTATTATTCTTTCACTTCATTAAAACACAGGTAAATATGAATAGAGTCACAAAATTTGAAAGAAATCGGATAAAAATCATTACTAAAATATTCGATTGAATTCCAAAAAAGGGTCAAATGAACCCTCCCGTCCTTTTAGTGCTTCTAAGGGACTTTCATATCATTCCTGGCTTAAAAAAAGCGTAAGTTTATGTACATATTAAATCTTAAGGGTAGAGGAATATGCTAATTGTAAGTGAAAGTATAATGAAACAAGTAATAAGGGGTAAATAAAGGAAGGAGGAGTAAAACTGTAGATTTGTTAAAAAATACAGACAAACATACACTCTTTCTTTATACATATAGATTCATCTTTCACCCAAATCTCCGCAATGCGTCCACAGACGCTATATTACCTTCACTATTTATCAGCAGTCTCTCCCATCATAGAATTCAATCAGACAAAACTAATTTACAACATCATTAATTCCTACGTAGACAGTCCCGATCTTATTTCTATCATCAATATCAGAGTACCTTCTTGTCCTACCCGAACTAACTCACTACTCCACATGCTCACATCCAGATTATCATTAATTAAACGTCCTCTTTTCTTCCGTCTCTTCGCCCTAATAAATTCTCTTCCTACTTACATTGACCAATTTTCTCTATCCCCTAAAAATTTTACTGACTTGGCCTCAACTCATATTTTCGGTAAAAAACTATAAAATATAGTCAATAATCTGCAAATTTCTTTCATCTTGATTTTGTTGCTTTTGTTATTGTTTGATTTTTAGTTGTTGACGTGTGTCTTTTTGTGATTTTTATAAGTGCACTTTCAATTGGCAACATTGCTGTATGTGTACCATTTTCTTTAAAATAAAATAAATCTACCAATGTAATTAGCCATTGTGCCGTTTTTGGTTGTGTGAGATAGTAAATAAATAAAAATGGTGTCAGGTTGAATCCCTGCTCGGGTCCTGTGAGGCGACGACTCCGCTTTTACCCTCGTGGTGCGTGGCAGGGTTTGTTGCGACAGTGATCCGTACGACTCACTCGTGCGTCCGACTTAATTTTGTCTCGGGGATGTTCAGCCTAATCCTGCTGCTTCCCCCGTGTAAGCCCCTGTCCAGACGCGTACACCTGCAACGGGTGACAAAAAGGGGAACACAAGATGCCACCTCTTCTCATTGAACGAAATTAGTATCAGTTAAGGATCCACTTTGTATTTGCGACTCGGAGATAAAAGTAGAATCGGTTTTCATGAACGAACATTGCCAACTTTAAGGGAGTACGTTTATATCACTTCATGCTAAGTACACCTTCCTGTTCAAATAAATGCCGAGAGGTTTTGGAGTAAGTTGCTAAACATGATGTTAAATTTGCTACGTGAATAAGTTTATTTCCTGCTAATTTGAGCTTGCAAGTATTGTATGCTGCACTACCTAAACGCTCAATGTTTAATCCCGGCAATGACAGTGAATACCTTCACTAATAAGTCGATGGTAGGCGAAGTGACTTTATGGAATTTCGAAATACTAGGAGTGTGTATAAATTGTGAAAATCACGAAGTGTCTCGTAATTCCAGAATACCTACACTAAATGAATTTCATGGTCATTTGCCCCTGAAAAAGAATTCAGTTTTTTTTATATGACGTATAATTCCACAGTAGAGGTGCAGGTTTCTTTTTTTATGTAACATTTCAATGTATATCAATTTCAACACGTTATTTATGAGTGAGTTCCCATATTATTTGGCGATAGCATAAAATACGATCATTTTGACAAATCCAGTGAAGAACGGGGTGTAAAAATAACGAAGACCCTTTTCCTTTTAATTATTGCCAAAAAAGCACAAGTTCGTATTAAATATTGGTTTCTTATGTTAAAATATTGATTTCCTCGCCGACGTATTACTTTGGTACTTTTTGGGGAAACGATGTATCAAGTGTGACAATATGTATTTTTACTAATTTTCCAAAAACCTTTGGTCCACTCACTCATTACAGCTGATCTTCTAATTTTGATCTTTAAGTCTAACGCTTCAAATGGCGACTACGGAAAAGAGGACGCTTTCCACAAATGATTGTTGACTTTAACACTGAAATTGCGGAAAAGTCATTCAATTTTTCTGGTGTTAGTGCGAAGTCTTTGGTTTCGTCAAACACGACTCGTCCTTTTCTAGTAAGGGTTTAGACGTCGCGTCGGGTGGAGTAGTGAGCGTTGATAAGGGGAGCCTCTTATAACCTCCCCATCCCATTCTCTACCTTGCGGAAGGGAAAAGGGAGTCCACAGGAAACGTTGGTTATCCGACTGAAAACCGAGGGTATGAAAATTTTAGATGTCTTGAGGGCATTCTGACTCTATATCACCCACCGACCTCCCCTATTTACCCACCCTCCACCCCGTCACTTTTCCCTTTTGTCCCGTTGCGGGAGGGTAGATATCGACCGTTCAGGAACCTGTGAGGGCCCACAATAGAGCCTTGAGGATCACTACAGCGTTGGCAGCAGCTCGTCGACCGTTAAGTCTTTAGAAATCTCAAAATGGATTTTTTTTACTTTTCGGCTTCTCTCCGTTTATGCTATGTTACACGTGAAATCAACGAAGTATTGAGTAGGCTGGTTTACGATTTGTATCAACTTGAACGTCAACTGTTAGTTCAACTAAAAGGTATTACGGGGGAGTTTATGATTGCGTTAAAGAGTCAAGCGTGAACGTAAATGTATATACCTCATAGTTTAACCAGTCCCAACTTTCAAGTTTGAGGTTCACGGTTGGTTCCAGCGAATGCTAAGAGTGAGCCTTGAATTCGCCAGCCTTGAATTCATAAGTCTTAAGTACCTTAATAAAATCGACGAATTATCGCTGTATATAGATGACGCGTACTCCATCTGGACGGTCTTTATTCGTGCAACTTAAATAAAAATGTGCAATTTCGCAGTAACTAGCTGAAACTTGGCCCTGCAAATGGTGTTATCCCACCTTTTGTCTCCAGCGATTTAGTTTCTAATTAATTCTAAGGTAACGTAATCTGCTGATCTGCATTTTTCCTCCGGTAAAACCTGCATTCTTTCTGCATTAAAATATTTTTCTACGCTAATAATTTATTCTTATTTTCCCAACTGAACTTACGAAGGCAAGGCCTACTACCTATTTGATAAGAAAGGATATTTTATGCGCATGATAAAATCTAAGAAATGATAGTTGAAATATCCATCACTCGCCGTGTATTATCATTAGCTAATAAATTGGTTTTCTGCGTGTGTGAATTTTCTAAATAAAAAATCGATGCACTTGTGTAAAGCAGTATTCTCTTTTGACGTGTTTCTATTGATGCAACTTGGGCCTATAATAACTATTCAATTCTATTGGGATCAAACTATTGGGAAAACTCCAATCGCTCAAGTTTGAAGCTGAAACGGAATGCACAATTCTCGTCCCGTTTTGCACAAGCATATTGATCAAAGACGGATACCAATAGTCTGTTGAAAAGATTTGGGGAAAAGTTAATTTTTCGCGTACCTCATTAATAGTCATAAAATTAAAAGGAGGTAAACTTGTAGTGCTCCAAGACATCTCCTTTCCAATATCTCTTTCTCTCCACGAGAATTTTCTGCCTAAACTCTCCCCCCATGCTCACGCCTCGCTACATAACACCCTCAAGCCACTCGCTTCGCTGTGACTTGGTGGGCATTACGTGAATGTAGATTTCAAGATGAAGGAAATACGAGATAAACCATTTGTGTGCGTATGATACGCGTGCATGTTACGACGGGGGAACACTTTCCTTCTCCGGTGGTGTTTCCTCACAACATCGCTTCATATAAATATTTACTGTGGGGCCATATCGTCAGGAATGTTACCGCCGAATTCTTGGGAGTGCTAGCTGAATCATTCCGGAATTCGCAGTTTAGTCGGAACAGCTATTTTTTTTACCTCTGCCTTCCGACCACGAGGTGGCAACTCGTGTTTCACTCTTCCGTGTGCCTATCCGGAGGAATCAGCAGATTCGTATGCATGCCGCGAGGCGTGCTCCAGAGAAGGCGTGCTATAGAGGGGGAGGGAAAGGAACCAGGTGTAGTTCTTCGGCGGTAAGGGAAAGGTGCAGGGGTGAGTGGATGATAGGCTGCTTCTGGGGAAAGACGCGAGGAATGCGAGAGGGAAATCATTTTTCCTAGTCATGTAAGAGCTATCTTTGGGCCGGAGAGCAGTGTACGCGTGGCATAAGCAATCCTTTTAAGTATAGTAAGTGTATCTGTGGGAATTTCATGCCTTCATTTTGTCTGTATCGGGTCGCTACGATTGGTGGCGCTTATATTATTTCGCATCCGACAACCTGTAATATCCATTCACGAAGTTGTAAGGTAGTTAATTTGAGCGAGGTATTTCCCTAGTCATAATGGAGACCATATTCCAATTTTACTTTTTAATTTTAGTATCTGTAAGAAGCATGAATTTAATATTGCAATATTAGTTAAATTAAAAATATAGGTAGATATGTCAAAGATTTTCAGTAGTTACATAAACATATCCTCATAAGTCTCTAACTTGACGCATTTTTTCACGCCGTAGGGTTAAAAACGCCTTGAAATAATTTCACTAGGGAAGAGAGTTACAAGATTTCAAATGTCTGGAAACGTCTTTTCAACAACAATGGGAGATAAAACAATCACCGCGCACCTGACTCTAACGGTTGATACACATAAGACGGCCCCGCATTTTTAATTGTCAAATGACCTGACTGCAACGCCGGCGAGACTATTGTCCCAAAAAATGGACGTTCGCGGTAGAGAAGCCGTAAGACCAGATCAATCCTAATCTGTGATTTCCCAGTGGAGCATTATCTAGCAAGATGGTGGATTTTATTGCTTTTGAACCTTTATATAAATGTTATTCTGCTCTCTCAAGACATCCCGTGCCAACGAGCATTGTTTCATAGCTAAGTGCGGTTGCGTTGCTTTCCAGCGTTCCAAGATGAGCGTGGAGTATGAGGAGAGTCCATTTGCTTTCACTCTTGTCTGTCGATTCATCCCTTCCTCGCTTTACTTTGGTGTGATGAGCTAACGCCGACGCAAAGTTTCGTTCCCGCCCGTGTTCGCCCTCCGGAACCACAACTCACCCCTATTTGCTCACTACCTCTAACTAAGTAGCACGAGAGTCTCCTCAGGATTCGCCACTTCCCATTTGCTGGGCTCTCTTACTATTTATTTTACCATAAAAACCCTTCCAACTCGTATTCCATGTATAAACCCAGATCACTCTCTGTCTTTAGACCCTCTAACCTCATGTGCCCCGGACAAATACTTTCCTTCAATCATTTATTATCACTAGCTCAAACCTTTGGAATTCACTGCCGTTGTCCATGACAAATTCTGCCTCTCTGTCAATGTTTAGGGGGAAACTATTTAACTATAATTATAGAGAGCAATGAAAATGTCTGTAACCTCACTTTGTAAGAATGTGTGCCTTTAAGCCGTTATGCTGAGTGCAACAATTTTACTTCAACCTACTTTTTCTGTTTATCTCCTCTAATTTTGTACCTCATTTTACAGTATTTTTCTTTCCCTACGTATTGGTTCTTTCATATTGTTTTTTTTCTCTCACTGTAAATGACCATTGCCTTTTGCCTTAGGTGTGCCATATATTTGTTGATGCTATCCTTTTGTAAATTGGTGAATTGTTTTCCTGCTATGTTTTGTTTCGAAAGCAGAACTATTTATGAAATTTTCGTATTGCTCTTATGGGGAAACCTAGAGCATAATAAACATTCATTTATTCATTCCCATTGGACAGAGGAGAGCCGTGAGAGTTAAGAATGTAAGAAGACAATACCGGCCGCATGATCGTGGGATGAGAAGGAGAAGAAAAAGATGAAGGCGCTTGAACTATTCATAATGATGCTGGATGGTGTGTGCGTATTGCCGCGTCTACACTGACCACTTAAGTATACACTTAAGTGCTGTTTTCAATTAAGTACACTGTGTAGACGCGCTCTCAGCACTTAAGTAACGGGTCCAATTAAGTGGACCCGGGGACCCCTATTTAAGTGAACTTGGATGATATCGATAGGGTACTGTCGAGGTAGTCGAAGTCTCGTCATCGATAGGTCGAGGAGTTTCGATAATCGTACACACCATGCATGTCTTTACATCATTTATATGAGGAGTTAATTAATTGTGCAAATGTTATTCTTCTTTTACATTTGTTTATGGGGTTGTACGAGTCTAGAAATTCCTAAAGTTACTTCACAAGTTAATCACATAACTTTTGCGCGATGCAAATTTCTTTCCATTAACACTAGTTAGCACTTAGGTAGATGTAATATATGGGTGTAGACACTCGTCTGAATTTAAATGCTGCACTTAAGGTGGCTGGTCGGGTAATCGTTAGTCATTGAGAAATTTAGTTACTTAAATTTTAATACTCGTTTAAAATTAAAATTTTAGGTCGTAGTTATACTATATTCAGTAGGAATTACTTATGTCTTTGGTACATTCTGAAATATTGTCCTTTAAAATTACACATTGCCATAAAAATTTGCTTAAATTTAGACTTGATTCATTTCTTAAGTCATTCTTGCGAAATTAATGTTCCGAAAACAGTTCACACCCGTAGCCATAGAATTCAAAATAAGTATTTTTATGAAGATGTATTGTCACTCGAATGCGAACTAGTATTAAAATATGTTTCTATAAATTATTTAATCTTTCTTTTTTAATCCGGAAACAGCGTCCATTCTGCAACACGCTGTAGGCAGTTGCCCGTCATACGCCGAGAACCACCCCAACACGCGGTACTTTCGTGTGCCACGTTGCCAACTTTACACCACATAGCCGCGCGCGACATTTGAAATTCTCGCATACATATTTTTTAATGGTATTTACGAAATTTTCAGTCGATAGTACATACTAAATGATTTTTTCAGAATAGATTTTTATTTATTAGAGCTACATAATATCAGTTTTTGGTTAAAATCTGTTCAGTGGGAATGGAGAAAGTGCATAATTTATCCTATTGGAGTGGAGAGCGCCATAAGGCTCCATGTTAAATGAATCTAAAATATCGCAAAACGTATGTCGATGATCCACCGTTTTTTCTTCGATATTCCATAGAATATCCAAAAAGGAACATATTTGGAAATTTTTAAGAAAATCTGTTCACTTTGGTCTTTTGGACCAGCCACCTTATGTACACCTGTAGTGTACACGAGGCACATGAAGCCCTTCGTGGGGCGTTGATTGATCCCGTCTTCTTCCGTAGCGCAGACTCAGCGTGCCGTGCCTCGGACCAGCCTCCGATTGCTCTGAAGCTATTCACTTTCCTAGGAATCCTTTAATGTCTTCTCTACCAAACCGACCCAACAAACTCGTCTCCCCAGGGCGAAGGCCAGCTTCCCCCATCCCCCCTTTCCCACCCCATTTGATACCCCCTGCCCCACCACGGGAATTGCGTGAATACCGACTCATCCTGAGTAAACGACGTTTGGGGAGGTTATACCGGGGCTGTGTGAGTCAAAATACAAATACTTAAGTCCAACTTTTCGCTTTTATTCCTTAAAAAAGTACTACTCCCTGCCTTGCCAAATATATTTAAAAAATAAAATAAATTTAACAAAAAATGTTGCTTGCTCGACGGTAATTTTTTTAAAATGAAAACTCTCTCCAGCCATGAGATGGTTGTGGGGTAGAATGAGTCACAAAGGACTGAAAATGGTGGGGAATGAAATTCATTACTCAATTATGTGGTGATTTTATGAGTTAAAGCCATAATTATGGGTGAATGAATCTCCATTACATGGTAACGGCATCCAATAAAATGTTTGTCGATTGAAATAAAATCGTACTATTTTTATATCAACACTAAATCCTCCATATAAGTCATTTTAGGTTATGCACATTGGTTTTATACAGTTTAATTGATTGCATTATTTTTAAATAAGGGGGCACCTAGGGGGAGCATATATCTGCTGCCAGATGCAGGGTACACCCCCACAACACCTAGGGGCTGAAATATGACTATACATATTCATTAAATGAATCTAATTGAAACACACAAAAACAACAAATTTATATGTGCAGAAGTTGTATCTTGTACCAATTTAGTGACTATTTCACGTTTCCTATGTATCACTTCTTGTAATACCTTTTATATATTCTTTTATATCTCAATGTAATACACTATTTCTCGTTCATTATGTTTTTCACCTACCCAGCAGATGAAATTTTATGTCGTAAGATAAACAGGCATGTTTACCTGAGTACTTACCTACGTTATGCAAAATGTTTTTTGTACTAATCATTTGTGTTTATTATTCTTATATGTTTGCCTAGTGAAGTGACTTAATGTAAGCATACCAAGTAACGATTATCTTATTATGTTTTTTTCCTTTGTTTGTTTAACTTTTCCTGTATGTAAAATATGAACGATAATCTAATTTTATTATATTATTGTTCATTTTAAAGTATTATTCCAAGAATGTATATGTACAGAATTTCTAAAAGGCCTGTTGGTCTGCGACAGTAAACGTTTATTATTATTATTATTATTATAAATACAGTTTTTGACAAAGGGGCCTGCTAGGGTCTAGGGGACCCCTGGGTAACGACTGTAAATACGGCCCTTAATGAAGTAAGTTAGGTTCTTTGATGTGTAAATGGCTTCCACTGCTCTCACTTCCCCCACTCCTTCCCAAATTCTCCCCATCCCACTTTTTTCTCCATCCCCCTCTCCGAAAAATGCCTTCCTCCCTCCTCACTCTCCTCCGTCGGCTTCCCGAGCAGATTCAAAAGACCTCTTCCAAGACCGAGAAGACAAACCACGCGGAAAATCACATTATGGCAAGACCGTGCGTACACTCATTCCTTCGCGTTATTGGAAGCGTTTGCTGAATACATCGATGTAACTTTTTTCCCAGTCCGCTGGACTTCCGTCCCGGGAATAAACAAAAACCATAAATAAACACATATTTTCTTCTGACGTTTTGAAAAAACAAATCTGCATTGCTCCTCACTGGAATCGTCATGCGAGGAGAAGAGAAAAAAAAAGAAACGAAGTTATTAATGGAAGTGCTCGCTGACTTCGCCGATCGAAACGCAATTGTTGTCGTCTTCTCACGAGTTTCCCTCTTCGGATATTCTGCTCACGTGCCATGGTAGGGAGAGGGGTTAGGAGGGTGGAGGGAAGAAAGGGGGAGGAAGGGGGTTGGTTTGGGGTTGGGTTGCGTGTGGGGAGATGCGTGCAGAGTCGAGGAAAGGGAATGATGACGCCGGGGAAGGACGGCGTCGACGGCGCTGCTCTGATAAACTACCCCCGTCCACTTATCCCATCCTTCGGAATTTTTCCGCTCTTCTTGGCGGCCTCCAACCGCTCCACTAACTGTCTGCCCGTCTTCGTCTCTTCTTCTTCTCGAATGACACGCGCCAAAGAAAGGTCTCCTTGAAGGACACCCCAGGCTGCGTCCTTAAAATGAAAGGAAAAAATTGTTGAAGGTGGTCATCATAGATAGTAGAATGCTGATAATTTCTTCTCGGGTTTCCCACCGGGTTAGGGTCTCCATGATCGCCGACGTTACGGCAGAGGACTCTCCTGTCATATTTAAGGCTATGCCGAAACGTCGGTGATCATGGAGACCCTAATCCGGTGGGAAACCCGAGAAGAACTTATCAGCATCATTCGCCGGGAAGGACTGAAATCATAGATGGTAGAATGTTTATCTAAAGGTTAATTTTAATGAATGGCGTGAAGAGGAGATATGGTTCTGAATCTTAGGCTTTGAGTAGGGCTACCAACTCTCTTCCGCTGTTAATGAGAGTTTGTGTTTGAAATTGTCTCGAGAGTCTACTGCTTTGTAATTACGTACTTCTTTTGTTTTCTTTATTTATGTACACTCACTTCATTGCGCGTCACCTGCGGAGTATATAAGTAACTGCTGAACTGTGCTGAACTGTCATGTAGAGCAATACTTGTTAAAATACAATATATCTTTTTCTGTGCTATCCGCTGTCTACGTACTACGTACGTAACTAATTTATATCCCTCTTCGGACGAATGGAGTTCAATGACAATTTGGGTAAAACAAATTATGACTTTTGAGGATATCTATTCATAATGCATCATTAGTTGACTTTATTGAGCCTTTTGGCTTGTTACTGTTTTGATAAAGGTCTACAAATAGTAGTAAATTTTTATTTTAAGTGCCCATACCATTAATGTTACATAGCACCATCTGGCGTAATATCGTAATCCTTAGAAAAACGCCAGAGCCATGCTCTAGGTTTTGAGTCGTGTTTGTCGAGTATTGTGTTACGAATAGTAGAGAAAGAGGAAAAAAAGGATTTCGTATCGTAGATTAAGGGGGAGAAAAACTAAAAAAAAAACAGTTGCTCGCAGGAAAACCGTGCAGAGGACGTTTTCAGAGGTCATCAAATGCTATGACTTTAGTAGTCATTATTTTGATATTCTGAGGCATGTCAGTTATTGATGGAAAATGTCATGTTCATCATGCTACTTCACTTAAGTGATAGTATCAAGCGGTTGAACACAGCGACCAGTTGGTGGGAGAAGCGAAAAAGCAGATAGTATTGAAAATTTAGAAAAGATCTTTGTTTTTGCTACAGCCACCGATGTTATACGATCAATGGGTATGTAGTGGTTTTTACTGGTCATACAGCACGTAAGTTTGGTAACCAAGGAGAGGAAGGATTTTGACAGCTGCCAACGCTTCGACGGAATACTCCTCCATCGCCTTCAGAGCAATGACTCCTTACTCGAATGGAAACCCTAAAACCATTTACAAAAAAATTCGCCGAGAAAGAACTAAATCTTATAAGGAGAGAAAGGTTTTGCATGGTTTTCCTGTTTCGGGGATTTTCATATTTGGTTGTCGTAATTGATGTTAACAAGGTGTATTTTTAGGGAGGACTTGAGGCTGATTTAAGTTTGTAGGTACATCAATCACGTCGTGGGTAGGAATGAGGGAAATATATAAATGGCTTTCCCACCCCGATCAGTGGTAAACACGCTTTCGCTTTCCGGGAAACTATTGTGTTTCCCTTATCTGCCCTTTTTTATCCCTTCTCTCCCCCTCCCCTACTCCTTTATCTTCTCCTCTTTTTCCTCTCCCAGTTTCAAAATTTTAGACGCGAGCGTTTCGCACCTTCTCTTTATCTACATCTACCCCTCCCCCCACCCGTTCCCTTGGAGGTGGTTGAGAGAGGAGGAGGTTGAAGTATCAGGGTGAGGGGCTGGGAGGGAGGGGGAGGGAGGGATTTTTCGGTTTGGTGGATGCGGAGGAGGGGCTCACCTGGGCGGAGCGGGCGGGTGCCGTTGAAGAGCGGATCGATCCGTGAGAGAGGCCAGAGAGAAGGAGAGAGAGAGAGGGTATACTCTCCACCCCCCTTGCACCCCCTAACCCCCCACACTCCGATAGGTAGGCCAGCGGCCGTCCGCGGCGCTGCAGTCGGAAGCGTTTTGAACTTCGAACATGTATACAACAGAGGGCGCAATTGCTATCCGTGCAGTGCATACACGCTTGAGGGGCTGGAGCAAGCCAGATTGTTGTGACGCCAGGCAAGGGGGGTTCTTCTACTGTGGTTATCAGCTCTCAGGCTGGTTGGCAGCTATCGCATTCCTCCTTAGAACTCCTCCATACAATTCATATTCTCTGCTAATCTTTTCATTTAGGCATAGAATGTGCAGCCGACGTCTTGTATTATTTGCCTGATGTACATACATGAGATGGTATTAGCCCCATTACAGGTGTATTCTTTAGGGGTTACCCAATTATTGTTTTTGTAATAATAGATTGAAATAAAAATTCTATTATATTATATTCTGTGTGTCTATCCTGGTCGGGCTATACAATGTACTCGGGGAATAGTACCCTCTCTATTATGGTCGAAAGCCAGTCCTCGTGCCGTAGGATGTGTCCAATCCATTCATCTCTTCTCCGTTTCAGGCTCTCCCAAGGTGTAGGATGTTCTTGAATTTTCTGAAAGACCGAATTCTTGGGAGATCTTATCTGTCCAACGAGTTTTCAATAGCCTTTTATAACACCATAATTGAAATGCTTCCAGCCTCCTTCGTTCACCTTTCCCAATAGTCCAAGTTTCAGAACATTACATTTTTTTTGCTCTTTAGGTGATTCTTTTTTTATTACTTTAGAAGAGGGTTGTGTCTTTAAAACGCTGCAGATCATTCCGATCCCGTAATTAAAGATTCACGTGGTACAACAACGAACGGTTCGACATTTTGGTGTTTATATATATATATATATATATATATACACAATATGCCAAGAAGGTGGCCGATACAAATATACAAACAAAAAAAAGAACACTTACAAATAAGAACTTCTGATATTTCGGTGAAGATATTAGCTCCACCTTTCTCTAGGAGAAGAGTAGGAATCATTCCTACTCTTCTCCTAGAGAAAGGATCTTCCTACTCTTCTCCTTATATATATATATATATATCCGCAGATGCCCCATTGTTGTGGGAGCCGTTACGAACTCTTTGAATTTTGTCAATTACCTGTCACCAAGTCTTACTTAAGTCGAAGCCATATTGATACAGGTGGAACAACTGAGACAACGGCTTCAACTTAATTAAGACTTGGTGACAGGTAATTGACGAAATTCAAAATATTCGTAACAGCTCCCATAGCAATCTGCGGCTATACATAGCATTCGCCAATGAGATTTCATAATTGATGCACTACTACTAGTTTTCTGCTTTTTAGTTTTTTTTTATTTCTTATGCTGACCGTTTAACTCAGTCAGAGAGAGGACTATAGGCCTATATTTTCCTTCCATTGACGACTCTTGAACAAGTAAAGCAAGAAGTCTGTATGCAAAGATTGGAATTTTTTCACATCTAATAGATATTTCTAACCTGAAGGGATATATTGTTCAGACAAATTGGTCTTGCGCCGATGCTTTCCCTCATTCGCTGTAGTCATTGGTTTAAATGCTTCTGTTTCGAAGGCGTTTATCTCGGAAAATAGGGATCCAAGAAATGGGACTAGTACTTCCAAATGTGCTACCAGTTTTCGGGAAAGCACGCCAAACCCAATGGCGTCTCTTCCGGTCTGTTACCTCGCCTCGAAGTGCTTGCCCATGGAAGACGGTCGCGTGGAACTGAATCCTGACCGCGGCTAACGATTCGTGTGGGAGCACTGCAACCTGACGCGCGTGGCGTGTAATGACGAAACCATTAATCTCTCCCCATCCCTCTTTGCCCCGCGCGCGGTCCGATCGTCATTTGGTTCTCTCGAGTTACACTGTTGGATAGAGAGAGAGGGGGTGGATAGCGGGGCTGGGGGGAAGGGGGGCGGAGCACGGGAAAAGGATAACAGCCATGTCCACATTCCTTCAGCCATCAAGCATTGTCCAGATTCCACAACTTATCGTAAATACCCAAATTTATCCATGGCTACATAAACTGAATTGCGTCGACAAATCTTGTGATACTTGTTAAATTAAAAAAAAATCATTAAAGAAATGAACAGATGACTGGTTGATTTCAGCATTTACGCACTATTAGCTGTAATTTTATGATTGAAGTATTGTATTATCGACCTATTCATGGATTGTAATATTTGTATCTCGGAGATAGGTCAAAAATTTAAAAACTATAACTCCTTGCCAACGTTTCGGTGTATAATTGACACCATCTTCAATGCTACAATTTCCGGTACAACAACATTATTAATGAAGTAACATAAATAATATCACAAGTTTCATCTAACAAATCCAAGTATCATACACGTCATTACAATATACAAATAAGAATTACCTAGATTTAGACAGGAACATCATGTTTCAACAATCCACATCTCAAAATAAAATTGCATAATATTTTTCCGGATAAACTAATAAAACTGTAAAATAAATAAATAAAACTGTTCTGATAGCTCCTTATCCGGAAAAAAATATACAGTTTTATTTTGAGATGTGGTATTATTGAAACATGATGTTCCTGGCTAAATCCGATGTAATTCTTATTTGTATATTGTAATGACGTGTATGATACTTTGATTTGTAAGATGAAACTTGTGATATTTTTTATGTTACTTCATTAATAATGTTGTTGTACCGTAAATTGTAGCCCTGAAGATGGTGTCAATTATACACCGAAACGTTGGCAAGGAGTTATAGTTTTTAAATTTTTAACCTATCCTCGAGATACAAATGTAACATGTAATTTTACGACACAAAAATTAACAAGAAGGAATCGGGTGAACCTCGAAAATGTGCTGGGTACCTATCCTGAAAATTCAACTTCAGACTCTCCTTCTGAACGCAATTGTGGTCATATGGGAAGAGAAACAAGATTTTTTTTATCAGCAGTGTGGACAAAAGGTTGAATTTCAAGTAACCATTTTTAATTTAATTTTTAATTTTAAATCCTTCTCCACGCTTAGCAACAAATATAAAAGTTGCCTAATATTCTTAATTTTTCGTCGTTTGTTGCTTTCATTGAAAACGAGATGTAAGAAATTCCCTTGGTAGACCCACAGACCCGTCCATAGTAAATGAAGTAATTTCATTTACACCCATTCACACCGGTTATCTACGCTAATATCCTCTAATACCATGCTAACCGTGGTTCGTATATCCCGTTTTTCGAATATAGAAACGCATAAACGATGCACGGATAACATGATTTTAGCGTCCAAAATGCCCAGTGTAAATTGTTACTAAATTCACAAAGTCCAAGTTACGATATCCAAGGTGGCTTCACGAAAGTGTAAAATCAACGTCAATCCCTCAGCTGAAGGCTGATCCAGATGACTTAAACGGGTGGATTAATTGATGTCCAATGAATCCAGACACCCTAGAAGATAGCTCTTTCTTTTTAGGTGAACATTTAGGCACCCAATTGATTAATACGGTCACGCAATATGCACTTTGTTCGTGGCGTAAGGAGTTAAACCAAGCAGCGGACAGCAGATTCCTCTGCTTCCCCTCCATCCACCCACAGAATCTCCGGCGCGGACATTGTTATACCAAGACAGAGAGAGAGGAGGAAGTTGTAATTGCGCAACTTGTGGGGGCGGGGAGCGACGGGCAATTTCCCCATTACTCCTCCATCGAGCCAGAGTACCGCCCCAATTCTCAGAGGCCTCGCAGTCTCAAAGATAGGGTGTGTGTGTGTGTGTTGGTACCGTAAATCACGGATAATTGCGAAGAATTCGCTTGGCTGGCCTTGCAAGCGGAGAACCAAGCGCACGCTCTTTGATTACGCGTTCATTAAACGTTTTTCTTCGGTGACCCCTTGAACTACGGGGCCCGTAAATCATCCCATGTAACCCGCTTAACCGATAAACTTCGCCCGTACACCAGAAAATACTACAATAGCATACTTTTACACAAATGAACCCAATGGAATCAAGCGTGACTGGATTTGGTAATGTAACTTTGACATTCAAAATTAATTTCTTTTTTAAATTCCTCCCATATTTATTGCCATGGTCGCTTTCAATGTTAACAGCAGGCCTTATGACTACGTGACCTAGGAGTTGCGTTATAGATTCCTATTCCTCCTACCCCTACCATTTCAGCTAGCACTGACATTTTTTTCAAATTTCGAGTATTTTATAGCCTGGCCGAATTATTTCGTTCAAATATTCACTTAAGTGTGCCGTTTGAAATCTATTGCAGCAAAAAAGTATGAAGGTATGCAGTTGGGAAATAATAATGTATATTTGAATCGTAAAGTGCAAATTTAGTACGTGTCAAGTATCTCTAAAAGAGAATTGCAGGATTAGAGAAGGTGGTGGTGCTGAAGTAACTTGCGATCCATGTTCATTAATTAAAAATATATAGATGATTCCTTTTCATGATCTCTTTTTTACTATGTATTTTTTTCTTCTTCTTGTATATCGTCTATATCTCCTGATAGAAGATGAAAAAAATGCATGTTAAAATTACATTTTCATTTGTACGAACTTAGGAGTACTGCTACTTGAACGATGCTTTCCTCGTGTCTTTGATACAAATTTACAACCGTGGTGCGTCGTGGAAAGCCATTCCACCCAGCGCAAGCGGGCGTTCCTCCAACGATTCCCTTTAGGATGTGACGTGAAACACAAGGGTTTGCAACTCGGGAAGATCGGCGCGTGTTCTGTAAATTTTTCACGAGAGACCATTTGAGGGTTCGACGAACCGAGAGGCCTCAAGACGCCTCCACGAAAGCGTTAAACTTTAATGAAGCCTTGCCTCCTTTCGGTGGAACTTTTTTTATAGTTTTATTTTATCCGTTGGCTTTTGATTTCCTGCAACTTGACGACTCTTCTTAACCATTTGGTAAATATGTTTATCTCTTATATCACCATTGCTTACTTTATCCAGCACATCAAATTAGTAGTGATTTTAATGATTAACGGTATTCTATTTTTTTTACAATGGTACAGGTAGCTACCTTCGGGTATTTTAAAAATTAGACGTGCTTTAAATTCAACTGTTTCCGGCAAGATTTGGTGGAACTGCACTATCAACAATGAAAAGTAATGAATATAGTACTGCCCACTTTATTTTAAATTTACTAAACGTGTTTCGGCTTTTTGGCTTAGACATATTCAGGTACAATGTTGAACCGATCATTACAATGTTGCAATACAACCGATACAAAGTTGAATCAACATTGTACCTGAAGATGGCTAAGTAAAAACAAGCCGTAACACGTGTTGTAAATTTAAAATAATGTGGATAGTACTGTATCAATTAATTTTCGTTTTAGATATGATTTTTTTATATAATAATGAATAAAGTCATCTAATAAATAAAAGTGCCTGTCAGCACTTCCTATTTTCCGCATACATTTTTTCGGTAGCACGGTAGAAAGTAGGGCAGAGGAATAATTCACGCAGTCACCATTTTTTACCTCTATTTACTGACTGAGGTGTATCCTTGGGGTATGTGATTGTCGGTAGGACTCGCTGGTAGTGGATATGATACAGGCACTCGTCCGAGGACGAAGATTTATTCGTCCAGACGATTTGCGAAACAAATTCAACAGGCGAACGCGTCGCGATGAAAGGACTAGGGAAATGGTCTAGGGAAAGAGATGGGATTGCGGTGCCTTACGTACGTCTGGGAAATAGCTCGCGGAGGAGGAAGGCGACTCAGGCTTGGGCAGTTCCGCGGTGCGGAGGGAAGTGAACAGCCAGAGCAAGATGACACCCTGCGAGCTTATCAAAATCAGGCCCCGGTCATCTCTCGCTCCTCCTGTTTATGCCTCGCTGGGGCGATAGGCGCGCCTCCTGCTAGTAGTAGATGGTCGCAGCTCATTTCTGAGGGAACTCTGGTCAAGTTTCCCTTTCTTTTTGGGGCTTCATCAAACCGAGCAGTCATGGCCGGCATGAAGGATGGCTTATGACTTGGCTTCCGGGCACCAGTCGGCGAAAAACTCTTTTCCTTTTACGAATAGTTTTGTCCGTGTCTCTTTCTCACCCCCTTCCACTTTATTACTTCATCCGTCCAAGTGGAATCCTCGCAGTAGTTTGCAGTCAGACCACTTGGCAATCCAGACACCACCCGAGAGATAAGAAAGTTAACACGTGACACAAAGTTAACACTCTCCCCTCCCTCAGGCTGTCTAAGATGGCCCTGCTTTTGACCACCCCTGCTCCTTGCTCGTCCTCCTGCAACTTGCGAACACAAACGTACTCTTCGAAAGCAGTGTAAACATTCCTTAAGTTCCTGCCCCTCAAGCCCACTCACCTGAGAGTTAGTTTACAGGCGCAATTTTAGCATATTTTGAAACGTGAAATGATGAGCACCACACACTAGAGGACAATTATAGCCTTTAGTGGTGTGGAATGATTCACATTTGAAGCTTTTTTGTGAAAAGTGTACTTAAAGGTTCCTATTCCGAGAAAATATATACTGGTTCCAGTTAGGAATCAGAAATTTCTACTGAGTATTCGTCTCGTACGTCCTCATCGTTACTTATGGGATTTTGAAAAATATAAATCATTCTCATTCTTTCGTATCCCCTCGTGTTAATTACCACTCATATGGCATGCATTGCTGTGCACTTCCATCAACTTGGCTTCTTGGAACTGTTGCTGTAGTAGCTGTCGGTACGAGACCGAAGATAGCTTGCTGTTTCCATCGTTCATCAGGTTCTGGGCATCCTATGTCGTGAGCTCCCTGATTAATTTTTGATGAACATATCTTGCTGAGGTGACTTGCCTTCTGGGCTCTAATTAATCGGTTCCTCCTCCCCAGATGTTCACTTAGCGTTCTACCTGCCAGAAAGACCTTCCCACGCCATCCCATTGCCTCAAGATACTCACTGTATCCACATGCCTCACCCTCTTCTACCTTGCTTAAATACAATCTTCTTTATAACCAAACCATGCCGAATACTATATATTTTTATTTTCTCCCATTGGCTCATTTAAACTGTCTTAATTTTTTTTCTGAATGTTCAGGAAGTTCAATTTTGTTTCCTATTTGGCGCCCATCTATATCGACTTCACTGACTGTCGTGTACACAAGTTGGTTCGACTGTAAAGTCGACTTGGGTTCGCCAGTGTTACTCGAGTGCCAGTACTCCAACGACATTAAAGAAGGTCGCTTCACCTAGAACGTTCAGTTCCACTCCCAAGTTCTGTTTGCAATCTACCTCGGCATCAAGATGAAAATATATCTCGACTCTAATTTAGAACTTCGAGTTTTTATTCATCAAAGTCTCCTACACTGACTCACATAGATTGGAAAAAGCGAAGTCTTATCCTTACGTACTCAACTACAATGATGTATTCGAGAAAACTTACCAGAAAATTAACTTCCCCAAAGTAGAGCCAATATTACTAGCCTGGGATAATTTTCTTTTTTTTTACCTCATCAGTTTAATATTTACGAATTCTGCCATTAGTCTTTTCTCATTTCTAAATTTTATCTATTAGGATATGTGGTCTTTATCGTGTAAAAGATTGGTGAACTTATGGTGTAAAACAATTAGTGAATATACAGCGTAAAACATAGTGGTTAGGAGATTCCGCGTTTACTTTTGTATGCCTTTCGATCAATATATCGAGTATTTATGACGAATACTGTAAGTTTTAAGTCAATGGTGTCCGACGAGATGTGGTGGAATTGCATCATCAAAAATGAAAAGTAATCGATATAGTACTTTACTATATCGATAACTTTTCATATTTGTAAATTTTAAATCAGCTTGCCCTTGTGATTCTTCCGGTCGAACATATTTGATGATATAGAGGTGTTGACACATTGATATTCCTTCGCGTTTCTCTCGAGTAGCGATGGAGATGAGCTGAGATGCCCTCTTTCCCTTTAGTGAGCAATGGAGTCGGTGTAATAAACCCCTTTTGGTTTCCAACAGGTGGCACTGAGGTCTGCTTTTATGTTTCCAGGTCTAATCAATCGCGTGCTTCCTTTGATCCCTACTTTCTGCCACACTTCCTCTCCTTCCACGTCCACCCCCACCCCACTTCGCGTACCCTGACTTCCCCTTACCCCACCCCTATCCCCCAAACTGGAGTTCACTCCCATCTACCCTCCTCATCAAATTACTAATGCGAGCCCGAGGCTTCGTCGCCAGGGGAAGGCGAAATGGTGACTCTCCGAAACATTTTCATCCATGCTTACTTATGCTTAGCTTGCCCTTTATCTTCCCTTAGTTTGCCTAAAGCATTCGGAAAAAATATAAATAAGTCAGGAGTGCAAACAGTGTTGGAATAAAAACAAGCTGAAAATATATGTAGGGAAACATATCACAATTTCTTTAGCCGACCTCTCAGCGGGAAAAGTGGAGTAGTGAAAAATAGTTGTGTGGCAAAGAACTTTAAGGCCCAGTTTTACACATCTCTGGTTTAATATTTTTTCGGCATGAACATTGAAGTTAATACCATGAATATCCCATTGATAACGCTTCTCGTTAACTAGCCAACAGTTTGCTCTAATGCACAATATCACAACTCTCAGTAACCACTGAGTTAACCAAAAGGCTGTATCACCTAGAGGTTAACGTTAACCAAACATTATAAAACCGGACATCGTTTCATTATTGGATTACAATGTGGCCAATAGTATATCGTTGGTTATACTACATCTAGCATGACAAATCTTCACGAGTATTTTTTTGCAGTCCTCTAATCTTATAGTTTTTCCTCCTTGTTCTCGCTCACGTATTGCTCAAATATTCAATGTTTTTCGTTATTTTTGTCTCCTAAAGCGTCTCCTGAGTCTCAGGCATTTGAAGTTTTGTCTACCCATTACTTGCGTGCTATTAACTCTCTTCTCCTTGAACTATTTCTTTGTCGACAGTAAGTTAACGGCAAATACTCTGAAATCTGTCCTGGTTTGATCAACCTATCCAAATTATCCAGTACATGTCACTTTTAGCCATCATCGTAAATTTATCCTAGCATTGACAGAATTAAAACAAACTTTGTAAATTTTACAATGGCTTTTATTCAATACTGTATTGAAGTTGTAAACCCACTGTAAAATTTACAAAGTTTGTTTTGATTCTGTCAATATGGAGTTTTACAAAGTAACACCTGAGAATATCGAGTTCATTATCCTAGAATGTTGACAACCATGCATTTAAAAGTGAAAGACTCCCCATAATAAGCTCTTTAGTTTTAATACCACTTATGAACGCTATATTTTTGTAAATCCCGGATATCACCGACTTTTCATATATGCGTCAAAGAATTCGTAAAATAACGTGCTTATATGTTTCTTTTCATGGATTTCTTCATACCTAGCCCTTATTCGGCGCGAGAAAAACTATACGATACTTTCATTATCTCCCCATTTTTCTAAATACGCCAACATCAATCCAGTTCTCTAGGCCTAAAACAATTATTCGGGCTAATGTCGTGTGGACCATCCACGGCACATAATTTGATGCCTGACAGAAGTGCTCTGGGTGCCATAATTACGTTTCACTTCAGTTTGCTTCCGCGTACACATTTTGGAAAACAATCTTGGGTCTAAATCTTTCTATTTAAAGAGGATAAAGTTTTGCAGACTAACCGAAGCACTTTCCTCAGATCATTACGTATTGAATAGAAAGACCGAGAAATAATCCTTTTTTAATCAAGAATCTCCGGGAACGGGAGTAATGAGGGAGCATCGTGGAGCCAATATTGATCTGAAAATAATTAATGCTACGCTTGGTAAAATTCTAACTTTTTGGGCTTTATAAGTATCTCTTCAGGTGGATTTAATGAGATATTCGTACTTTTTCTTTCATTACGTCAGTTAAATAAAAGTTATAATCCCGTAAAAACACAATTGTTTCCATAAATGTATCCGTGCGAATTAAGTAAAACGTCCTATACATACTTTGGCGTGTGATAAATTTGCAAATTTTAAATTAGCTTATCGATGCCATGTGTGAACTTTACTTATGTGCCTAAATTATATGCCATTTTTTGACTGCACATGAGAGCTGAAATAGACGGAATAATGTTGTCACTTTATTTTAATTCATAACTTCTAATCGGATTGACGAAATGAAATAACTTATTTTCTAGTTTCAGGTTTGTTTATATAAAAACGATAAAAATACCTTTAGAAACGGGTTATCCTCTGAATACGCTTACTATTTGTGCCTTCATAAATCTTTCACGAAGTAGCCAGGGGGTGTGGTGTGAGGTAAAGGGGGCGTGGCCGGGAAATTAATAACGCTCTCCCAGCCCGTTATGTTTATCCCTTACAAGTTATCTCTAATCATTGATATATCAATTATTTTATATTTATTAATACCTAATAATTTGTCTAATTTTGGATTTATAGCGAGTATGCTTAGTCGAGCCATAAATTAATTAAGGCAAGATAAATTAACATTTTACGAAATATTTCCTGATATCCGTTTTGCATTAATTAAAATGTAGTGTTTTGCATCAATGGCAGTGGAAAATTTGCATCCCCTTATATTAAGTAAACGGAGTTTTTACCAATGTGTTTATACCGATCTAGAACGCTGTAGTATATCTTGTTTAAAATTTTAATTTTCAAGCTGCTATTATTTAAAGTCCCTCTCAAAATTTTAAATTTAACGTAGGCGATGTTTTTAAATTCACACCCCATCCAAGGCATGTTAATAACGCAACTCGTAGTTTTGACTTAAATATGAGCAAATGATAGGGTTGAAAATTAGAGGTAATTTTTTTTCTTTTGAGGTAGTTTAGTGAGCTATCACTTCAACTAGAATTTTGTTGAATTTGACTTCATTTTAAAGAAATAAATCTCATCTTTCCAATGAAATCAAAATATTAACTCCATGGCGAAGCACTTTTCGAGTAATTTGTCTAAAATTTTAAGTTGTATTACACGGAATAGACGGCTGTGCGCTTCAGAGGGAGAATATTGAAAAAGTGAGAAATTTATTACACCTAGATTTCGTCAATAAACGAGCGGTGTGAAGTTGTTTCCTCAATTGAAAAAAAAATTAATCAATTACTCACCATTGATTGTTACATAATTGCAAAAAACATCTCATTTGCATGCGTTTCCACCGTACTGCGTGAAATAATGAGCCAAGTTAAATACTTAAGTGGATATATTTATTTAACTACTGAGAATTTTTTACATATATAACTATATTTTTGCGCCATTAATATTAAATTATTTATTGCATAATTCTGACAGACACTGAAATCAAAAATGTATTTCGACTATCGTATCTATTATGACTTTGGGAAATATGTCGATCAAACTACGTTATAGATTTTTTCGTGGAAGTCTATGTTTTTCCATCAGCCTTCATTTTGGCGCTTCCCAATTGATAACTGGATAATATATTTTCATGAGAATGAGCAAATGGCTTTGAGGACCTTTGTGGTGTTGAGAGATTTGGGAGTGTGAGGGGGGAGGGGACAACTTGCGTTCCCTGTTGAGTGGGACGTGTCGCACGTAGTTCGGGTGCTGATTCGCTGTCAGCCGCCCTATCCTACAAAACAAGGTTAGAAGGTAGTCAAGTATTGCCTTGCCACTTTCTCTTTTGAATTTGAAGATGAGGCAGAGGGTAGTCTGTTAGCTGCGGCAATTGTGTAGGCTTCGTCATGGAGTTGAAGAATTTAAAATCAACTCGTTAAACTTCCATAAAACTGTTTACTAATTATTCAACCGATTTTGCTGTATGCACCATCAGCGAGCACCATTACGAATGAAATTATATCATTTCTATGCAACCTTTGTTTTTGTGTATTATCATGACTGTATCTTCAGTATCGAAGCCGGTTGTCAGGAAAACTTCAGAAACCAGCACGTCTGGTAAAATGATTTGTGGGAATTTCATTTTTTTTCTTGTGCAATGAGGGCTCCCATTAACCATCAACAAATTCAGTAGATATTTTGACTCAACAACAAGTTTGAATATAAGCAGAGCCTTCATTTCTGACCACAGACCCATGGCTAAATTAACAAAAAAAGCGTTTCTCCTAAAATATTGGAGATATATTTCTCTAATCGAAAATAAATGCTATTTCGGATTATTTCAGCAAATTTGATGATGGATTTACTATTGGTAGGTCACCAAAATATCTTAATTACGGGTATGTGGATGCCAATAACAGTTTTCAAGGCACTCTTTCGCAATTCCTTAAAAGTCCTAGCATGCATATTCAAATCGCTCAACTCTTTGCTCTCATTTCATTTTTAAAGCATACGATTTTATTTCACCATATTTCGAACAACTACCAATAGCAGGCCTTTTAATTCTGAAATTGGCCTTTCTTTGTTCCACCGAGGAGAATTCTCTTTCTATTAGTATGCCTCTCTGGATCCATTGCAATTCCCCATTATTCTATCGGAGGTGTGTATTAAATTCCGCATTGCTTTACAATTCCAAGAGAAATACCAGACGCTGTGAATTGACCGTGGAACAAGCGACTGTCGTTGAAGCTGGATGCCTCTAAGGAGGGGTTGAAACTTAATTTTTTTACGATCCGAGGTCCTCGATTTCTATCGATCTTACTCTTCTATGTACATACCCGCTATCCTTTTTTGTATACAATATTTGAGAAGCTCTTAACTTAGTGAAGGTAGTTGAAAATATGAGACAGTTTGAGTTTTACAGGTACTCCTTGAAACTGAACGTCATAGTTACGAAAATTAGGTATTTTTAATTTTTAAATAATTTGAAAGTCTCGCTGGTATTATCCAGGATATTAGAAGTTTTATATCGTTAGTAAAATCATATGGTGAAACATCTATGTTTAAAAAACATAATTGTTTTATCTGCGACCCATCTTAACTTAATGATGCTAACTGTGTACTGCTCATAGAAAAATATCTTGGCGTGAAATTTTTTTTACATCTCCTAGCATTCCACCCTTCTTTCACTACTGGCCAAAACTTTCATAGAATGTATATTCAAAAATAACTCGGATGAGAAATCAATAAACCATATTTATATGCAGAACTGTATTCTATTCGATATTTTTACTCTCCGATCATTCTACTGGATTCATCATCAGAAAGAGATTTTTAACGTCTTATCTATATTCTATTTTGTTTCTTGTAAAGTGTATACAGTTATTTATTAACTTGACCTGAATGTACAAATATTACCTAATGCTTTTATTTGATACCGCCATCGTGATAATTTCACGTAACTCTTATAATTGAATTTCCGACGTAAATTCACAAATATTGACATTTAAAAATTTTCAACATTCAGTTTTCACGGTTTACGATGTTCTCGTATGCTTACTAATATGCTTTCTCTTGTGTTCACTATATTTTTAATTAGGTATTCGAAGTATTGACATGCTGGTTTGTATCATAAGCCTTCGTATCGTCATTAATCCGTTTTTGGTATCTAGGCCTTTTTTCAATCATTTCTTTCGGAATCTCCTTTTCTTTGTGAGGCCGCTCTTTTTCATTCTCGGTCCAATTTTTCACTCTCCCGTTTCTTCTCTCATTTGCGACCTTAATCATCATCATCTCCCCTGCACCGCCCTTTCACCTTCCCCCTCCCCTTTCATCCCGCTTCGCATTCCGAACGTCAACTGTTTCCCCGGTCCTCTCGCCCTTGCCCCACGGCGTTCCAACTCGACGCCATCTTGAAAAGTGATAATCCCACAAAAGCAAAGCCTTATATATATTTTTCGGGCCTTTTATCCTTCATCCTCCGCTTTTTTCCTCTCTATTTCGGAGGACCTTTCTCTCGTCCTCTCTCCTTACATCTTTCTCTCTTTCTCTACGTCTCTCATTTCCCTTTTTACCCTTCCCATCTCAAAACGTCGAGCGACCAAACTACCCAAAGGCGCGTTCCCAGCCAACTGTTTCCACGTGCTGCGCCTCTTTTGTTTCCCGGAGAAAGGAGAGGCCTCTTTTTTTACCCCCCCTCCCCATGCTTATTCCAAATATGCCCGGCCGTGGCATATATTTTCCCTCTCGTGATGGCCTTTTCGGACAAAGGCGTGATCAGGGTCTAATGAAAAAATGTGCTGTCGCATACATGTACACATTTTTGCTTCCCGGTCGCTTTCCCGAACGTTCTGGAAAAATGTGGCCCAGTTCATATGCATGTGTGTGAGAAACGTATCATAAAGCGTTGGAAAAAATTACCGTTTTCCAAGTAAATTAATTTGCTTCGTACCCGGTTAATTAATACCCAGTTCCACGTCACGCGTGATGATTTTCAATTAGTTGTAATTAGGTGGATTTTCCATTGATGAGTTTGTCCGTTTCGGATGCCCGCGTTTCACTGAGTGCTCGTTTGAATAGTACGTACAACGCAGTCAAATCTATTTTTCCATTTTTAAATCGCGATCTTCAATTACAACTATTCATTGGTTTGAAAACGTGGTGGTTCTGACGTTGGTGTGTGATTTACGTGCCTCTGATCCATGTTCTTCTTTATTGCAGCTTGATACTTGTTTTTTCCGTTCATTTTTCCGTGCTGTGTTTTAAATGAACTATTAATTAATAAGGCTTGTGGATATGTTTTGTTATTTTATTCTTATTTTAAACCGCATTTATGTTAATTTCAGTTAGACCAAGAAAATATTTCTTTTGAGTACCTATTCCGTTTAAGGGTAGTGTGGCAATATTAGTTATAGTGTTCTAATTCTAGCCTAAGAGTTATATTCTCTATCTTTTCGTTCAAAAGAGACAGAATCGTTATTTCCTTGAGCTACTTTTAATACACTCCAATCGGAATTAAGGCTTGACCATGTAATATTTTTACGCATGTGATATATTTGAAAGCAATAAATTCATGGGAAAACTTGGCAAGGCAGGGAAAGGCCATCAAGATTTTCAATTATTAGTACCATATATGCCCTCAGTCAGTCAGTTTATTCTCAATTCCAGCACATTGCGTAAAAGTTTCTTTTTATTGCGGCTGATTTAACGTATCGGTTTTTCTAATGATTTATAGGGAGTTCAGAGAAGCTGTTGGAGATGCCGATTCAAGAAGTAGGTAGTAACAGTTTCAATTTTATATTGGGAAATATTTAGCTCTGTGAAGGAAACGTTCGAGAAGACTACCTGCTGTCGTGGGAATCAAAGACAGGAATGACATTCTGCCATCTGGATCTGTCATTTGCTTGCTACAGTACCCATGGTGATCATTACATATTTAGAAATTATAAGAGAATGACGAGGTATATAATTGCACGAGATATCTGCCTCGAAATTATAGTGCATGTAAGAACTAAACTGAGGGAATCGATTCCTTCGCGACTACTTTCAAACATTTTCTATTTTGTGGATTTCAGAGAAAGTTGTGCTTTGCTCAATTCCAGAATGCTAAAAGTCGACCCACGTCGGCTTAAACTATTCTTAAACTGTTTAAAGGTATTCTTAAGGTCTTAACTCAGAAGGAGTGCCTCTTCAGATTGAGTTACACTGAGTTAGGGAACTTCTTTTCTCGGCTTCCCTCCTCATTCCCTCTCAATACTTTACTCAATTCGGCAAGTGAGGTTGAAGGCGTCCTGACTTACTTAGGCAGCTTCTGGCGTAGGCCGTGTCAACAAATGAGCTTCAACTGCGCGCATGAAACAAACGTTTTCTTTCAAAATGTGGGTATTCTTTCATTCGCTCTATAATACCAGGTGTAAAAACTTCTATGCAGTTTTAGGCGGGCGTATAGTGGGTGATTTCGTAACACATTCAATGCGGAGCACGTCAATAGACGTGCTCCTGGCTACACCGACTGACGGACCACGTCAATTGACGTGGTCGTTCCATTCCGAAGCCCTTTAATTTTTTTAAGCCGATTTTGACGACTTTCATGAAAATCAGGCCCGCATTGAATGTGTTAAGGCACATTAACTAATCTAAATCCAGTCAACATCGGAGTTTAACCATTTTCAACTCTTTAACAAAATCCCGGGAGTATATTTTCGTTTTTTATTCTGATGTGTGAGGCTATGTAACGAAATATACTGATGCGTTCAAGGCGTCTCTTGTTGCCGAATATGATCACCTTGAACAACATTGGTAAATGTAACTCTTTGCAAATTTTCTGGTTTCAGTGAAATCAGTTCATTTACATCTTCGCAAAAATATTTTTAGAATTCAAATAGCTGACGCCCAAGGAAAAAGTATTGTTCCAGTGTATATTCTCATGAAATGAAGTGAAATTGTTGTATAAGACTAATTTTTCTGATTTTTAAATTCTAGTAAGGCCATTATACACATGGATGGAGTTTGCTTATTATTTTTTTCCCCAATTGGGTAAAAAAATCCCTTGCAAATGTTCGCTCTGTTAAAGGTCACTAACGAAGAAATTCTTTAGGTTTTCATTATTTTCATGAACTCACCTTTCCGTAAAAATAAGCAAACTATTGACTGAAAATAATTGCATTTTCTATAAATGTTATCATATGCCTGCCTCTATTGAGAATAAACCCCACTTTAGAAGTGATTATTTACTAATCATTGTTCCTTAGAGAGTATCAATATAATTTATATTTTATGCAACATTTTTCATCGTTGAAACTGGCCTTCATTCTGTGTACAAAATACTGCTACGAGACTCAATTAAAAATAAATCGAGACGATAAATTCTTTGAAGAGGAATTGAATGTGTATTGCTTAACTGCTTGGATATTTGTTTTCCCTCCGCTTTTGCTGTTCAACAGAGTCGATGCTTACTAGCTTCAGATTTGTTGATTTTTCTGAATTTAATTAAGGGAAGGAAGGAGTGCCCAACTCGCTTTTGCGTGCGGTTTTTCCACTCTTTCGCATATTAATAAAATAAAGCGGAAGGAACGATGGAACCGGGCTTGGGATTTTGAGAACAGCGTGAACGAAATCACGAGAAAGTTGGCCTTAATTTCTATCGCCGAAATTTCTGAAAGTTGCTTTTAGAAAGTAAAATTATTGGAGTCTCGTTTTTAACTACACCATTATTTTTCAAACTTGAAAATGCATACATTTGGTATAAAATCATTGTCCGAATAAGACACCGAGCAAATCTTTTAGTTCAATTAGCTCAAGTGATATATTTTATGACAATTAGTCATTCTTAACATCAGTTGCCTTCTCTATACAATGTTTACTTTCAGGAACAATTGTTTTCTCTTTACCTAGTCAACGAAGACAGCTGCTTAAGTACAAACTTCCACCCCGACACACATCAAAATTATCTGTGCATCACATAAGCGTGGGGCAGCAAATACCAGGTTTTATGCTGATAGCCTCTAAAATATTCCCTGCTGTTAGATTTCAACCTTTCAAATGTTCTTTTAAAAGATGATTCATCACTTTCAAGTAATAAGAAAAAAAATCACAGAAGTCGAAATTTGAAAAAGAGAAGTCATTTCTCCGTGGCTTCTCCACCTTAAGAATCCTATTCACTGGGGATGGAATGGCTTTTCTGTCTCTCCTAGGAATATTTTATTAGCACCTTCCAATGATCATCTATAAATTTCGGTCAGGAGGAAATTAAGAACTTGGGTCCCACTTCGGGTTCTTTTACTCCGTAGACGTTGGATAGGAATATTTGTTCGGCCCAAATACAATTGCTTGGGCGACCCGAAGTCCTCGTCCATCAGTTTTTAAGTGCTATCTTCAACTCCCCTCTATTTTCTCGAGGTTGCTTCAATTGCTGTCTGTAATCGGCGGTTCCCGTACAAACTATTATTATGATTCCTTCACTTTTATAAGGAAGTGGAAATCGGTAAGAGAATCTTGGTCCTAAAAATTACCTTCTTTCTCTCAGAGCAAAATCTTTGATAGCTCTTCAAACTACGTATAGCCCCACTGATCCAATTTTATGAGGACCTTTTCTATTTGGCGTTTGTGAGCAATTCGCTAAAGGTATTTGACGTATAGGATAATACGTTTGCGGTTAAACAAGGAATTTTTGTCTATGGAAATTTTATCATAATTATAAAATTAGAATGAATAGTAAAGGTATGCCATCGTCAATTTTGCATTGAGTGCATTTGTGTTGTGCGTTATTTTCTCTGCCATCAAATGTTAAGTAATGATGAAATAAAAAATATTATTCCCAGTAAGCTATGTATAAATATTTATTTTGTGCTGCAATATAAAAAATTATATTGCATTGTAACTTGTCAATCAGATCTTAAGAAGAAAATTTTCATAGAAAATTATGGCATCTTTAATGACGAACTTACTTTTAAAATTCCTCATTTGGTGTACCTACGTACTTACCGGTATACATCCACATTGACTTAATTCCACTTATTTCATGTGGATAATAAAGTAGAGATCACTTATTCTAGTTCTTATTATGCTTCCGGTGGTAATTTTTATGTGGCGGCAATAAAAGAATGAAGAGATGTTTTCATTATCATGTTATAATTCAATATGAACTCAACTTCAGCTCTATAATACAATAATATTTATTTTATAGAAGAAGAGTATATGTGCAAATACCAAATATGGAACAATTGATTTCATGAAATAAAATGTAATAATTTAAATAGTAAATTTTAGGCATATTTAATATTTCCTGGTATTTTATCCTGTAGGTAGTGAATGAGGGAATTTGAAATGTAGCGCTGAAGTATGTTGCTAGTTTATCAAGTGAAAGATTGTATTCATTAGCTAGAATTTTAGTAATGGGGGGAAACGTTTTAAATAGAAATGTTTGTTGTTACACATTTCGCGTTTCGCTTCAAAGTCTCTACCTACCAGCGAAAACAAAACTTAAATCTTAAGCAAACAAACAACAACCCTTTACATCCTGGCTTAATGTAACAGAAGGAAACTGCTATTAACGAAAATAATACTTTGGTGAATTTATCGTAATACTTTTTCTTCTCTTCGACAGCCAACCAAATTATGCGTAAGGCGGAAGCTCTTCAAACTAGAACCAATGTAACATTTCACTCGTGAATTATGGCCAACGGATGAATACCTTATGAAAGGCCTTCATCGTGCCATTTTTTTATCGCTTCGGCTGAGTATTCTTTTCAACTTCGTAGGTTGCATATTTTTCCTGTGGCTAAACACATTTGCAAAGAACATTTCATGCTCGTGTTGGAGTAAAACGCATAACGTAGGACATTTGCGAAGCAAAGTAAAGATGTCTTTCCATCTGTTTGATCTTTCTCGAATCGAGTGTGATCAATGGCGTGGAGCTGAAATATTTCATTTTTTCCCCTTTTTTCCATTCCATCAGGGCAATATCGCCCCGAAGATGACCCAGAAAACTGTTAAAAACTGCGGAATGAACAGCCTCGGCAATATATTCCATATTTCACCGCCTGCTCTTCCTTCAACCGAACTTTTCCAACCCCTCCCGCTTCCACCCCCCCCCTCCGTCCCCACCACTCCCTTGCCGTTCCTCCCCCGGCTCTTCCAATCGCAGCCCCCATATCCATGCTTGCCCAATAAATTATTTTTTCATGCACCGAGCACTACATTTCAACCCCTATCGAGTCGGAAACTATTCCACGGTGCTTTTCGGTGGTAAATGCATTGAACCGATGCTTACATTTCTTCCACGTTGTAATCGGAATTCCGAAGAGGGTCTCGATTTCGTCTTTTACTCTCTGATATTCTAGTTATATTTCACTGAGTAGTACGCTTTTTCTATACCTTTGAACTAAGATTTGGGACTTAATTTGTAACGAACTTACTGGTTATTGGTTCTCTTTGGTATAATTTATAATAACTTACGAAATAATAAAAGGTATTAATTTTTCACAGCTCAGTATCAATGCTTATGTGGTGAATTAGTTGAAGTTGCTCGGTTGTCAGATTCTTTTACAAATTGAAAGGATTGTTTGATGTAAATGTGCTATCCAAAAGATGGACGTAATGTGCATTATTCACTTAAATAAATAAAGATTTCATTTTCTTCTTCCATTATTAATGGAATGATGGATATGGGATGGGAGACGTCTCCATAAGCTCAAGTCTTAACTTTACTAATATTATTGTAGATGTCCTCTCCACTCTCGCGGGTCCTCACCGCATGTGTTGACCTGGGTTGTCAATCGCGGTGAAGACCTTGAGAAATGGAATGGACTTGTACAGATCAACTCCGCGGGAACCTATGAACCAACACTACTAAATATGGTTCCAATCAACGTGTTTCAGCGACATGTAGGATTGGTTATCATAATATTTTTACCTATACTTTTTGGGATTCAAAATGCTGCCAATTATTCTGTTGTGCATTAATGAATGCTTCGTTTTACATTGTTTTCCACTCCCTTTAAGTTTTTATAACTGATACACTATGCATTATATTTATTATTCACAAAGGAGGCTCCTTTTTGTTATCGATTTATCTATCTGCCATACACTAGGTTGCAGAAAGAGTGAGAAAACTGGTTATTTAAGTAGTTTATGATAAAAAGTATGGCGGAAGCTTGTTTAAATTAAACCACTTTTGGTTATTAATATGAACCTTTTTATCTATTGCTTTTCCAATAAACGCTGAATCATAATGATAGTTCTCTTCTTTTCTCCAAGCCCATGAAACAGTAAACAACCGTATCTTAGTAACATATTATTTAACATAACATAATATTTGTTGAATGTTTAGGTTGCCAATACTCAACATTTTATGACTTTCAACTCTCCTTAAGGTTTTCTTATAGATATTTAATATTATTATTCCGCACGTTGGGTGAGTTCAAGAATCCATCCCCTGCTGCTCTTGCATGCACAAGTTGCATCGTAAAACATCGTGAGAATTCATCCTTATGCGCCTTTGCTTCGAGGAAAATTTTGAGAGGGTCATTTTTTTCTCTCCTTTTTTATGCTTTTGGTTTTTTGGGTCACTGATTCCCGATGAAAATCAATCGCCATTAGCGTGTAGCCCCCCACTGTTCACCACCTTCGTTTTTTATTCACTAATCCGCTATGGTGAGGAAAGTTTCGTCATTCCACGCCGCTCGGTCGTACTCCCATTATTCACGCCACGCGGGATTTAATTAATATTCCCGCCTCAACCGCCTTCTCTGCACCCCTCCCCTTTGCCTCTCCTGCACCCCCTGTACCCCCTTTGCACATTTCTCCTTTGCTTCCTTCCGGTTCCTCGACGTTTGTTGAGAAGTTTAGCGCCGTATAATTTCGTTGCGATTGTCAGCTGCTTCCATCATGCCCGTCGACGGTTGCTCGAGGACCGAAAAAAGCAATGTGTGAAACATTCATCGTCGTTGGAATCAGAGAGCCCTCTATATCATTCGAACCTCTATGCCAGGGTGCATCTCAAAATATTCATTAAGATCTGTTTTGCGTTTGATAAAAGGGTATGAAAAATCTTTATTCCGCACGTTACTTGAGGAGGTGACCGTTAACTCAGGTCTTCTCTACCATAAAGGTGGATTGGAAGATTATTTGGGGAACGGAGGAATAGTTTATAGAAAACTTAAGTTTACTCTAGCCTACTTTTCAATGAATAACTTCAAAGAGTTGACAGTTACCCTTAGATCTGAGCGACGGGTTATTGTACGCCGTGCTCCGAGGTCAACATTCCACTGAAAATAGCCACTACGGCTGAGATTCAAACCCGGGCCCTTGGGATGCGATTTGTGGGTTCTGCTTTGAACTCAAAAAACAATACAAAAGGCCAAATCCCCATAGAAAATGCCTGTGTTGCAGTCAAGTGAAGAAAAATTTTCGATTTTTACCTCCACTCTCGTAAATCAACGATAAGCGAGGCATACGATTAACGTTACATAAATATACAGACCCGCTTAATCTTAAAGAATGCTGTTGAAACGTGATCGAAAATTTTTCTCCGGTAAAACTAACATGGGATAAAAATCATCTCTTCGAGAATCTCTTTTACTAAGTACGCTAGCAATGAATAGATAATCAGTTTCTCTTGAATGCTTTATTCAAATCGGGCACACTTTGTTGGATAAGGCAAATATATCGCTTATATCGCATGGGTTGTCAAGAGAGAAAATTATGGCGTAATATATTTATTTATACGCAAATGATGTACCACGTTCCGTCACGCTCCATACAGATACTTTTCGGCCTGGAGGTATTTTATCGTCTCTCTATCCAAAATGACCAGCAATGGCATCGGATAAGCACGGGCGGAAAATCCCTTGAAAAATTTGTGTAACCTGTATCGTAATATGCCGCAGCTTTTTTGTAATTTTGAAAATGGCTATTGCTCGGAAAAACCGTTTTCTATTAGCTTGCTTTTTCTTCTTAAAGTGTGATACATCTTTTTAGAAAATTTTGCTTAATTTGTGACTACTTTCTCCGCTAGTAATTTTATGTTCCAAATTGTATCATTGACATTATTTTTCATATCTTCGCTTCTTTAAGCACAGTGATTCATAGACGATTTATATAAGGTCGTACCTGCAGCTATTTATACTGAGATGCAGTGGCAAAACATTTAGATCACAACATTTATACTCGATCTAATAATTGTGACGTCTCCATAAAATATCACTTATGTCCAATTTTGAAAGTGAAAAAGTTTTTCGAGCTGTTGGTTAATTTTCGCAATGTGTACTATCCCTAGTCATTACGTGAATTATACCTCGAAACTACGATTTTACCAAGATAACACGAGGTCATACTTGTCCTCTACTCATCCCCATAATAGTCCCTACACCTTCTGTGGTGGTAAATATTTTTGTGCTAAAATTGAAACATTTAATTAAGTTCATTCAACGAGCTAGAAAAGAAGTCTATGGCCTCGCACCGCATCCTATAAGTGATCTTTGGATTCAAACCTATGTATCTCTTGCACGAAAAACTATTCATTATTCGAATTGTTTCAACTGGGCACAAAAAGTTGACATGCCTGTTATAAAATTACAACGCTCTCACACGGAGGGCGAAAGCGAATAAATTTCCTCCGAAACAATTGATGGCGTTGCCGGCGTGGGGTTACAAGGGCAAATGTAAATAACTCTAGAGCCTTTCTCTATGATCACGTGAAAAAAAAGTTTCCCTTTTCCCACTGCCCCTCGTCTCGCGTTTCTTTCCTCAGGCGCCGGCGCCAACACTGCTGTCTTCTATCTACGAGAAGGAGAGCGTTTACCTCTCCTTCGTCTTTCCCGTGAGTCCTTTATGCTCCCTCCCACCCTCGACCCGTACCCTTATTGAAAAAATTAAGCGAAAGGATGCAGCACCACCCTCAACCCCCCCATCCGAAAGAGGAGGCTATCTCATTTCCTCGACCAAGGGGTCAATCTCAATAATTTATTTATCAAATTCCGCCCTTCTTTTTTTTTCTCTCCCTCAAACTGGGTCCCTTTTCTGAGAGGGCGTGGGTGGAGAATAAGGGGGGGGAGGGGCAGGTGGGAGGTTGTGGGGAGGGGGGCGGTGAGAAATGACTCGCTTCCCGAAATTTTCTCGTCGAAAGCCCCCTCGGCATTTTTTTCCTCTCCCGCTCTCTCCTCGGAAGGGGCCTTCTGTTTTCGCCGACAGATGGGTCTGAAGGAAGGAAAATAGGTGGACATGGGGAGGGATGGAGATTGGCATGTGAATGGTGATGGGAGGAAGAATGTTGATATTGAGGGGGAAGGGGAGTGGGGAGTGTGATGGAAATACGTGGCAACGATGATGTGGACAACGAAAGGAGATGAGACTATACGGCGGAGGTTTTTTTTTTAAAGAAGCTAGTTCGGGAATCCTCGTTTCTCCTTTGAAAACGACTTAATACCCAAGCATTTGACTCGGTAAAGAACCACACTATTTCTATCTTAACTGTACATCATTATCCGTTGAGACGAACCTCTAAGGCAATGATTACCAACCCTTTAACGTTTGCGTTACCCTTCAAACTGAGGTTACAATGTTGGGGCACCCTTCTTAGATTTTTGTAATTTTAAAAATATTAATTAATTAAAGTGGAATATGCATCAGAAAAATTTTGACTTCCCATTTAAATAAATACTTCCTCAATTTTATTTTATTAATTTTATAAAGGCAAGAGAAAAAAGACCAACCAACATATAATATGGTGTAGTATAGGTATAGTATACTACGGGAGTTAGGTTGGAAGGAGTTCTTTGATTAATGTCACCATCTGTCGGGCGTGAGAGCAATCAATTCATGCGTTGGTCATACTAAACATTTTACGTTTTCCCGAAATAATCTCGCGGCACCCCTAAGCTATTTAAATTAACTATACTTATCCTCGGCACACCAGTTTGGAACCACTGCTCTAAGGTGAGAGTGGATTTACTTTTACATAATTAATGACAGGATGGAATTATGAATCGCATGAATGATTTCTTATCCAGATTTATGACTTCCGTTTTGCACATATTTTGCAGTGCGTGAAACTGAAAAAAATATCTTTCGACAAAATTGATATTAATGGAGTGAGAGTTTTCTGTAGACTATTTTGGATACCAGATCCAAAGGTTTAGCTGAAGTCCGCCGAAAATATCTGCTATGAATATAATATTCTGTTCAATTCTATGAGTCTCCTCGAATTTTAATTCTAAATTAAGACACTGGTTTTATGTCTTTTTACACCTGCCACCGTCGCTGGGACATTATCACCCTTACCTCACAACACTATGCTGGATCAACATTTCCCCATTCAAGATTTGACACCCTCTGCTCTGGTAATAATTGGGTTTAAAAAAGAAAGAAATTCATTGGCATTGTGAAAGGAAAGAGTTCATGCATATTATTTGTAAAGAATGAAGATCAAATGCCCTATTGTTGACGTGTAAGCCGGGGAAGAGTTCCTGGCCTTGGTCATCGTTGCATTAGGGCGCAGGAGTAACGTGTTACAAGACAGTGTAGACTTTGTAGTTGGAGCTAATAAAAACTAAGACTATTTTAATTTGATCTGATGAAACCAAGGTCTCTTAGTGTTATGCATACAATTACTTGAATATTAACCATAGACTGAGTGAGAGAATATGTGGGACCATAAGGTATCACAGCACAGGGCATATTTGTACCTTTACAAATGCGCCATCGACCTAATTGAGTGGATTTGCTATGCATTGAATACACCGAACACAAAGGGATAGTTGAGATACCATGATGAATAACCTACACACTTGTGAGCCGAAAATAATAATTTGCGAAATACATATTATTTAATACAACTTTACTGGGAAAATTTTACACGCCGGCGGTTATGTGTGCATATGTTTTTCGCGTGAAAAACAGGCTTCCTATTCGTCTCTTTTCGCCATCTATTTTATCCTTCAGTTTGTTCTCCATTAGCATTCATAAAATTTCAAAAGCAAACTAAGGTAGCCCGAGTCCAATCACTCCTCCCGCTAATTTTTAAATACACGGTTCTAACTTGTTCAACGTATTATCACGGTGAGGAACGATGAATCCTTTGATAGAGGTCACATAAATATTAAACCTTCGTATACACAATCTAATTACCGAAATTTTTCCCCGATTTCCGCTTTCAATGAATCCTATCAATCCGTGAGAGACGAAATATGAAAGCATCCCGAATAAACAAAGCTGGATCGGCCTCTGCCGTGTTGACTCGTGGCTCATAATGTCAGGGGTCGTAAAAAAAAAAATTCGGGTTACGACAAGATATCCGTGTTTGTTGCCCACTCGCTGTAGCGTGCCGCGGAATGTTATTCTCGTTTTCATGTAGGTGATTTCTCGGATCGGAAAGAAAAACCTCTTCCCGTTACCCCTGTCCTTGTTTTATTGTCGGAGCATAAATCCCCGCGGCTTCAGCCAGTGCACGGTGAAAGTGGACGGGCGGTGAGCTACCGGTGGCAATTTCCGTTCATTTCTGTGCCGTCCCGTTTTTATTTATTTCCCTCGACGTACGTATAGAAAGGTAGAAAGGTCTCTTTTTGGTGGCGGCCGGTTTTGGGAGACTAAGAGTGAAAGGAGGAAGCGTCTTCGGCCGGAGGGGGAGGCTCGCTTCTTACGTTTCAATCAAGAGGCATTAACGGAAGAATAGCCAGGACGCCTCACAGCCAACCGATTCCCTTTTATCAAGCCCGGGTCGAAAGCTTGGATTCAGGGTCTCAGGAATTCGGAGAGTTTCAATTAAAAAGGAGAAACGCGATGGAAAAAAATATCTTTCCGAAAGATAAAAAAAAATAGAGGAGGCATTTTCCCCCTCGGGTGAAATGATTCGTTAAATGGAAGAAAATAACCTGTAAGAAATAGAATTTTAAAGATAATTACGGTCATAAACTTAGAAAATTACTTTGTGAGGTTTAAACCTTTCATCATATAGTGTAGAATTTCAGGAGATAATAGATATTTGGTTGTGTTTACAATGTGTGGGATTTTTTCGATTTTGCCCAGATGAATTTTGCGGGCATGAGGCCCGTTTTTCAGTGAATGGAGTTTATTTTACGGTTTTGCAAAAATCGTTAAGGATAAAGTAAACATTTTAAGGCATATGTGCGTGAAATGAGTGTGAATTTGAGTGAAATGCGGAATAGACAGCGAGTGTTCGGAGCACATTTTGGGCAGGAAAATAATCTTCAATATGAGCTATTATGGAAGGCCAGTGAATAAGACGTCTGACTTAAAAACCGGTGCTCAGCATACTGAGTACCTGCTCGCCTTTTCACACGCTAACACCATGCGATCTAAAATAACACCATTTATCATAAACACCTCAGGAAGCGGACACAGGGATAATATTTTTTGTGGTTTATTTGGTGGATAAATTATCCACATGCTTAAGTATCCAGCACTTGATAAATTATAAAATATCTTTGCTCAAGATTTGAAAAACTAATACACACTCAAATAGGAAGCCGTGGGATGTGAAACAATAGGTGAGTAACTGGAATTCTGCAAGTTGATGAAGGCGAAAAAGAAATTTGAGTGATTGCAATTTTTCGTTGAGGCATGATGGGCTATTTGTTCATAGTTCACACACATTTGCACATTGTGGAGATTATAAATTGAGGAATAATAGCCGCCTCTTTGACTTGAAATAAAGAGAGTGGTTTATTCACAGATCACTGTGCTTCTGTAAGCAGCAACAGTACGTGTGCGAACCTCTCGTCCACTACACGCTACGTTCAACGTCGACGTTTATCGGTTCCAAGATGCGGAAAAGAGTTCTTTAGAGCAGGGCGAAATAGCTCCTTTGCCTTCTTACAGGATCGCATCTAAGGGTTCGACGCTGTTTAACGACCCAACAGCAATCCATTGTGCTTCAAATTCGTTCCGTTTTCTTCACTGGAACAAATTGTCGTCCTTCCAATGAATGCCAATGTTCTGTCCTCTTAAGAATGTGTCTGAAACATAATATATCCCTGCAGTGTTGACTTCATTTGAAAATTTAATATCGATGATGGAACTATAGGTAGATGCATCGATTTAGTTTTGGCTTTGAGTGCGATAGTAATTTCTCAAGGGTAAATCAATTTTTATTTTCCTATATTACGTCTCACCCCGTCTCCACAATTTTTTATTGCTTTCACGTACAAAAAATTAAAATATTTAATACTAAAATTACAAAAAGTATATTTTACATATTGTTTTCTTATATTTGGCTTTTTTATAATTCTTTTTCTCAAATATTGAGATCGTAAGATGGCTAATACTATCCCGTGCTATTCGACGACTATGCCTTTCAAGTATCCTTTTCATCTTTTATATTCCTCCAAGATAGGTTCTAATGGTTTAATATATGAATTATTTGGAAGGTTCCGAATATTTGAAATGGAAAAAGATTTTTTTGCTTTATTTATTGAATCACCTTTTAGGAGAATGGCTATTGGAATTACGTGCTCGCAAAACCACTTCGTTTATGTTCTGCTGCCAACAATGGCGTCCTGCCGTCTTATCACGCGATCATTTCTCCTCCCCGCGGGTAATTTAAAAGTCAAACGATGTACTAAGCGATGGGACTCGAGCAATAAATAAGTAGATGGCTCTTATAAAGTCATGAAAAATGTGATCTACCATTAGTTTTCATTATGTTCACCATGGAAGTGTTTGGTCACCATTAAATACCTGCTTCAATTAAAGCTGATCTTTCACCTAACGCCTTGACCCCTTCAGAGTGGCTGAGAATAGGAAAGTTGACGAGGTTATGCAGACGTTGAACGAATTAATCCATGACGGAGGAAAGGGAATCGTCACAGCTCCTTCGTGCTTCAAGTAATTTCTTCATACCAGATATAATTTGAAAAATTAAATATCAAAACCAAGATCAATTCTGCATTTAAATTGTTCCAATTATTGGAACGAATAATTTCCTTAATCCTTTTGAATCGAGGGCACATAAAGGAGCAATAAATAAACAATACACTTCTTCCTTGTTTTCAGTTCCTGTAAACGCATTTGCCTTCCATTATTGTGTACAAGTTCATAAATGGTCCCATTTTCCTCTATTTCATGAATTATCATAATGAAATGGAAATGCATAGTCAAGCTTGTCATGTATTTTTGGGTTGCCGTAATTACTTTTGTTGGGTCAATAAAGGTCGAACGTACTTAATCCGTTTTATAGTTACGATTACATCGACTTTTTACTCGTTTTTTAATGAGTTTCCCTTTACATCTAACAGATTCCGGTGCGTCAGAATCAATTGGTTCAACTTCCCATGAATTACGCTTTTGGAAACCTCGCTATGTCAACACTTAATTTAGTTCCGTGGGGTACAAACAAGCTGATCGTAGTGAACACATTTGTCACCCTGTGACAATTCATTTAACGCTTTCTCTTGCTCCTCTATCGCCTTCGCTCATTTCCTCTCTGTCCTGCTTTTACATTCTAATTTCAGAGTCCCTCGTCCAAACAAGGCTTTGAAGACCGACCTCAGAAATTTCGTTGTCGGTTTGTTCCGTTTCATCGCCAGGAAGACGATTAGATGAAAACAATTTTGTCATAATTACCACGCTCCGCGATCAAATTATGTTTTGAATGTTGCTTCTATTTGAAGGATAGATTGGGCTCCGACCACATTTAACATCGTTTGAGTTTTACACAAAATAAATGCTCACTCTTGGTGGTGTCATTTGCTAGACCAGATAATATAGTATTCCCTATGGATTATCCAAGAGCGACGAAACGTTTTGATTGGTGGGAAAGAGTGGTCATCAATTAAATATTGCCGCATTATGTAGTGCCATGTCCACGAATGATGTTTCTCCGTTGTTGTCTCTAGCTTTTCTGGGGAAGTGAAACATGACAATACTACAGATAATTCTCTTGTAAGGAGCAAATTAGAATATTGTTGGGTGATATAGAACCCATACACTAAAAAGTATAGTGGAACAATTGAGAGAGTCCAGTAAAGGTTTTTGAGCTTTCTTTATTCCGTTCGATACCATGTATACCCCACTTTTCAAAATCATGTTACGTATAAAGATTTATGGTCACTGTTTAATTTTCATAAGCTTAGTGATAGAAGAATATTAAATGATTTGTTGTTCCTACATGATGTAATTAATAAAGGAGAGAGCTCCTACTTGTTATGCAAACTAAATATGCTTATTCCAAGTAACAAAGGTAGATACAAGAGGACATTTTACATAGTGAATGTAAATAGTAACTATTGTAAAAATCTAGTCTTTTCTTGTTTTTGTGTCGTTTTTTGACTACGCTCATTTTAGCTAGATTTTCTTAGAAGTTGGGCCCGTCTGAGTGTGTGAGTGAGTGATTTCTTGAGTGCTTGTGAGCGTGTTTGTGTTCATAACCCAGGCATCCTTAGCGGTATCCCATTAGCCCTGGTGACGGACCCCTATTTCGGTTGAGTGTGTGTGTCCGTAGTTGTCACTGACGAGGAATTAAAAATCCCCTATAAATCACCACAGGAGGGTTTTCTGGTCGAGAAGTTGTGGTTGGTCACCGGCGTGGAATTTCTCTTTTATTCCCGCAAACCAACACAGTAATTGTTGTGTAATTTTGAAGAGTTATGCCAATTTATTACGGCCATTGGAGATTTTTATAACTTGTTATTGTAAAAAAGCTCCAATTAATAGAATGTGTGCTACATTTAATAATGTATGTTTTGACCTGAATTTATTTGAGGACAGGAAAACTTTTTTCAGAAAAGCGTGTAATAAATTGTCAGCACTCAAATTGTAAAATTGTAAAAATCATGATAATGTTTTACTTTGGTCAGCTTGACTCCTTGTATTTATAGAAATTGTAAACATTAGTATTTTTTATTATTCAGTGTTTAATTATATTTATATATTGGGTTAATGTTAAACTCAATAAATTCGATTCAGTTCAATACAGGGTTTCCTTCGTTCTCACGATGTTTTCATGGACCACGAATGGAATTTGCGTCGTCTTCCCTTGCGTGGCATGGAGAAGTAAAGGCGGTGAAAAGTGGGCGTAGAAAGGTGACATCATTTGGTGCCCATTAACCCCATCAATCCAAAAATCGGCTATTCCCGAATGAATTGTCACATCAGCCAGAATCTTCGCTCCTTTGTAATTCTTCATTTGAACATCCCGCATTGTTTGATGTCCTCCAACCTTGTGTCTCACTCAATGGTACTCCTAATTAATGTCTTCTCACATCCTTCTCGCCACGTGTCCCATCTCGTTCCACTCGAAACAAGAGTCATCTTCACACACTCCAGTTCCGCCTATCCGTTTCCAAAAGATCCCTTTTCCACCGAATCCCATCCCTTTTCAACTCAACCTCCAACAAGTATCCTTCTCTCCTCTCTTCTCTCCAAACCACATCTTTATCTTCTCACTGAAAAGCTACCACTTACAACTATATTAACACTAGAATCGCCACCTGCATGTTGTTCAATTAGTTGTTTTTGTTGCCTCCACCTTGTGTTATGTATAATTTACATGTATTCATTTATTTATTTTAACATCCCATTATAAAAGGTCTAGCGGCTGTTTTTGCGGTAAACCTAAGTAAATAAATAATTTAGAGGAGACTTTTTTGCGTCAGAATGCGTTCAATAACCTTGTCTCTTTTCATACGGAGAATTTCCATCAAGAATCTCTTCTCAACAGAACTCCTCTGGTATGATTCTTTGGTGATTCACTTTAGGTCTTTTTCAATCCTTATCACCATAGTTCCATTGCTTCCAACATTCTTTCATCTTCTACAGCTGTTCAATATTTACTGTCATTTCTAAAAGACATTACTCACGAGGCATTTAACCACCCAGTATGAGTGTAAGAGCAGTGAAATTAACGTCGTGTCGAGCGAAACATACTGACTCAAGGAGTAACCTCGAGAAAGTAATACAGCGTTATGTTAGCCGTTGTTACGTCGTATTCAAGGCTGGATTTAGGATCTGTAGGTCCCTAGGCTCAATCTATGGCGCCGGCCCTCCGGGTGGGGTGGGGGGGCGGATAATGGAATACCGCGCTGGTCAACAGGGGGGTATGGTGGGGGGGGACCCCGAAAAAATTTTAAAACATTAACCTTGAAGATAAAATGGGAACAAAACAACTGCAAAATCCGTCTGTTAATATTAAATTCATTTTTAATACACTCGTCAGTACCTTAATTATCAAGTCATAAGACATTTAATGGCAAAGGAAATTCCGTAAAATTCATGAAACAATGCGGGTCTTCGGTGGTCTTCACTGCCAATGTCGTGTCTTATAAACTTAAACTAAATTAGTTTTATAGTTTGCGATTTATCAAATGTTTTGTAGTGCTGGCACGCGCATATGTAGCCTGTGTTTAAATCCGCCCCGGAGGGTTATTTTGTTATCTCACTTAAGTGAGAATACGTCATAAAATGTGGAAAATGACGTCATTTTTCGTAGTTCAACTCCGCTACCAAGGCGGCGTGACCATCTTCGGCTCTCAAGTGGTGAACTGTCAGTCTATTTGTTTAACTCATCCGCTCTTTCGACTCTTGATCCGTATCTTTCGACTCTTGATCCGATTCATTTGGCTCCGCATTTCATTAGTTCCATCTCACCTGTCGTTAGGAACGTGAAATAGAGCCACCATCGGACCTTGGTCGATTGTGAGCCGATCATTAAGAGAGCGAAACGGATCTTCCGCCTTCCCGCAAAGAGTCATTAAAAAGGTGAGATTACAAAATAACCCCCCAGGTCGTTTTGGCGTGCTCAATGTTTTTAAATTTCTCACCTCCTCCGAATCATGCCTCGCCTCCACATTGTCTTGCCTCACGCGGAAGTTCATGCGACGAGAGACCTGTCTGGACTTCAAGGAGCGTTGAGAGCGCGCCCTCTTCCTACGTTCCCTCTCACCATTCTACCTCTCTCCCTCTCTGTCTTAGCCCACTCTCTCTCTCTCTCTCTCTCTCTCTATCTCCTGCATGAACTCCTTTCTCTAAGCGCGAAAGACGATCGATGCCAGTCCTTGGCGCCACACCGATGGAGGACGAGGTCTTATGGTGGTCACACCGCAAGATGACTCGAGTATCATTTCATTCTATATATTTAGAATAGAGAAGGTGCCCGTTGAATATCAACGGGAAGGAAAAAATCAACACTAATGCATTGTAATAAACCATCCACATCTTATTTAGTAATATAAGGGTGGGAGGGCAGAAGATAGAACAGGTCGAGCAGTTTACGTATATGGGTAGTATTATGGAGGCGAATGGGTTTAGTGGTAAGGACATCAGATGCAGAATTGCGCTAGCTAAAGAAGCATTTTCGAAGAGAAGGGAATTGATGAGGGGGGGTCTGAGAAGAGACGTAAAGAAGAGGCTGGTGAAAACTTTAATATGGAGCGTGGCACTATATGGGTCGGAAACTTGGTCATTGCGAAGGGAGGATGTGCGTAGACTTGAGGCGTTTGAGATGTGGGTTTGGAGAAGGATGGAGAAGGTTAGCTGGATGGGGAGGAAGACGAACGAGGAGGTACTGGATATGGTCGGAGAGGAGAGGAAGTTTGGGGCAGAGGTTCGGAGAAGGCAGAAGAGATGGATGGAGGAGGTTTTGAGAGGAGAGGACATGTTGAAGAGAGTGATAGAGGGGAGAACACTGGGGAAGCGTGGAAGAGGAAGGAAGAGGATAGGAATTCTGGACGAAATAAGAGGAGGTAGAAGATATGAAGAATTGAAGAGGGATCTAATAACGGGCCATCCTTAGGAGGGAAAGCGAGACAATATCTATTAGATTGGGATACAGAATGGGGAATGTCCAAGAACCTACCAATCAGCAGGTAGAAAACTTGAATGAAATGAATGAATCTTATTTAGTGCAAAGAATCATTGAGTTAATGGATATACACGTAATCTCGACTTCAACAATGATCGTTAAGGGGACGATGAGAGTTCCTTCTAAATTTATTGTTTACTGGTACCTTGGTTGCTATTTATTATTTGCTTAATAATTGCTGTAAATTTAGGTTCATTTTAAAATCAAGATAAAATTGAGTGTTGTCATAAAATTTCAATTTATAATAACTTCTACTTAATTTTGCGATATCTGTTTCTGTATTCCAGGATGCTTTGTTTTTTGCGATGTGCACCATTTCCTTTAATAATCTTTAAAGGAAATTGCGTCCTCTGATTGATATTACCAACAAAATCCTACCTTTCCACGCTATTTTTTGGCCTAATGAACTGAAAATTACGTTAGGTTCCATGCGAGAAATAGTGAAAAATAAAAAAAAATCTTTATTCTAAGTTCCATTTTAACGAAGTACTGTTTATAAGAAACGAACCCTCCCAGGTAATTGAACTGTGATAAAATTTAGATACCAAATCATCTTATATTTTAAGTTATTAGCGAGTAAAAGAAAAATAGTTGGAAATGAAGACAAAATAATTAATTTTAGTAGAAATCGGCTCCTATGACAGGGAATAGGGATCTTTAAAAATTCACATCTCGAAAATCTGCATGCCTATTATTTTAAAATTTGCTTTCTAATAGTTGAGACCTTTGACCAGTAAATGTTGTATTGTTTAAGCAATACCTTGGAAAATGAGGAATTCAACATTTGCTTCAACTCTAAGGGTAGCTGTGGAATCTCCTTTAAGCGCTCGTGATAAGTGGAGGAATTTGTGGGAAGGGGAGGGGTGGAGTGGAATGGGAAGGAGGGGGGGGGGGTCTAGGAATTCCAGCTGCACCCTCTCCTCGCAAGATATCCCAGGGTCTTCCGCTGCTTCCTCCTCCACCCTCCGGTGTCCCTTTGCTTCCCTTTCTGTGAGCGTACATCTTGTTAGATGAAAGGTCAGCCAAGCGAAACGCCCTGCCGCCGGAAGTTCCTTTGTGTAACTACTGGGTTGAGGAAACTAAGGGCCCCGCCATCATTTAAATTCGTTATCTCAGAGTTATTGTCTGATATTATTGCTCGTTTTATCTTAATGTTAGCGCTTATGCTTTGTTAATCATCTCCGTGGTCTGATTCCTTATTCTTGTCACCGTTGATGGCGATTGTACCATTATGAAATTTAGTATGGAATGTCATCGAGCATTCCAAAGAATTATTTATTCAACCCAAGGTTATGACTTTTTGGTCACCCTCAAGGCGCTTTCCATCACAGCCCTTGTAGATTTTTTAACCATAACCATTCGTTTCGTTGCAGGTCCGCTCCTTTGAGGTATCACAAGCTGTTCAAATGGTTCCTTCCTTTTCCGTGAATTTAGTCGCTATTTTTATGATGATTTTCTTCGTTACTAAGCCGTCATTATTTTTAAATTAATAATTGCAACACTATTATACATGAAAAAATATCAAATGGGAGTTGTGAATGGGTACTAGGAAGTCTAAGATAGGTCATTGATCTGTGCGATGGAGTCCAGCCCTTGCTGCCTTCGAATTGGCTAAGATATGTACGAGTATTTATTATGAAATTTAAATTTTCCTTGCCTCACTTAAGATTTTGTAATCCAAAATTCATCTCACGAAGGTTCTAAGGCGTGAAATTCAGCAGCGAATTATTTCCACACCGAAAAGAAAAAGGGTTGTTCGAGATGTGTGGTTTGAGGCCGTGACAGACCGAGTATGAAAATTTGGGGAGAATGAAGATAGCGCAACAGTTGGGAAATAATTTTTCCTTTTTAATTTAAATTCTCGGAGCGTATTTCTTTATCAACTTCCTTAGTAATACAATCAAATTTTAATCTAATAAACTGCCGTGGTTACCATCTGGTTAAAGAGCGGAGAATAATTATATGCCTCAGTACCATGTCCAAACCGTTTGAACATTTTTCAATTTATTTGACTAAATTACGTCGATGCATTGAAAGAGAAACGTGCATTTAATAAACGAACTTAATATGCTTAATTGCATACCACGCTCGTTCATAGTTTGTCCTTTAAGAGCCTCTGTTTTGATACGATCTATTTAATCAGAGGCAAATAGATTAGGAAGAACTCAATTTTTTAAAATGGCAGTAAAATGATTGCTTTTGGATTTATGTGTTGCTGAAACAACATCTCCTCTTATTGAAAATTCATATTGAATTCCAATCGGCTCAACGTTGATTAAATTAGGACATGTATTTCTTTCAGTACGCGCCTTATAATTTTTTTCTCGTAAAATGAAAATGTCTGCCTTTTCTGTCTGTCGTTTAGATCACATTGAGTTTAACAATCAATGAAAATATTTTTTGAAATAAAATTGTTTCTAGTGTCACCAAAGTTCCTTTAAGGCCCTTTCCTATAAGGTTATGACTTAAATATTGGGTATTGCTATTATTTGGATTATTACGCCACATATAGGATGAGCCTGTACTCTCCTTGAGTTACTGGAGGATGTATTTTGATGAAGATTTTATGGGGCTACATCTTGAGTGAGTATTATTACTAATGCAGCTTATGAAATTATCATTCGTGTTTTTGCTTAGCATTTCCAACTTTAATCTGGCAAAGACTTGGTATCGGCAATAACTTGGTGGAATTCTTTCATAATGAAATTATGGAATACTTAGTTTTCCACAATATGAAATAAAATATATGTGTAAAACTAAGTAATTCATCATTTCATTCTAATCTGATGTTGGAACTAAACTCATGAGTTGCAAGATAACTCGAATCTGCCAATTGAAGTAATACCTACCAAAGAACAGAAATACGTATTATCCGCTTAACAATTTTAAGGTGACGTGAGACTATACACACTTTCTCTCTTTTCTCTGCGAGGGAACCAGAAGATCCAAAACTGTGGAGTTATTTAACGCTTGAGGATTTTGGACACCCTTCAATATGGCTTCTATCCTCGAAGGATGTATTAAGTCACCTAATGTGTGAGTTAAAAGTGGCTTTGGTCTTCTAAGGGTTCACACTTTAGCTGAGAAACGCTGAAGCAAAGACGCATTGTGAGTTTTGCGAGGGGAAGCCATTTTGCGGGCTTCCTCATTCAACGAATTCGTATGACTTTATTCCGCACTCTCTTCCAATTACTGTATTTGAAACAGTCCTTTTCAACATTTATCTCCGTCTGAACTGATGTGTATTCGGGCGAAAAAAGGACAAGCATCGAGCCATCATCAAGTATTCGAGCCTGACGAGGTCTGTTGCTATCATCAAGTTGGAAATTCATTATCGGCTTGTTTTCATATCTAGAACTTTCAACGGAAACATTAACTTTCTCACTTTTTGTACCTCCAATAGAGAGTATGGTTAAGCCTCTTCTTTTTCCAACTGTGGGATGAGGTTGGTATATTAGTTACGCCTTCTCATCCCAAGGAATCGAGGCGTTGGCCTCGATTCCTTGGGATTCCTCGTTGGTTAGAGAGAATTTCAACTGCAATACTCTCTCCATTGGACGATAAAACTGTGGTCCTTTAGACACCTTTCGTTAAGAGTAGGATAATGAAAATACCGGGTTACACTCTGCTCATCTTCCCACTTCCTTACCCTCAAACCTTTTTCCCCTTATGGAGAAAATTACCGTAGTTATCGATTGCCTCCCTCAATAGTCAACCAGCCAACAAAAGATTTTTCATGTCTTGGAGTCGGTTAATTAGAGATATTTCTGAATAAAAAAATCACCTTCCTTTAAGAAATTAATGTATGACTTAAAGGTAATTTTTTTCCTGTATTTAATAAGGTAAAATCTACTTTTAAAAAACGAGTCTAAAATTTTTTACATCGCTAACTGTTTAACCTAATGAAGTTTGAGCGCCTGGCAAATGAAATATTGATTCCAGAACATAAGATACGCGTCAGGGGCTCTCTAATTTTTCGCCGTGTAGCGATTGTGGTTGATTGTTGTAATTCACTAAGTGTGGAAACGATATTGTTGGGAGAACGCCTCCGATTGGTTGAAATTTGACAGATTTCATATAGTTACAACTATGTATATTTTGGGAGTGATCCAGAAAAGATTTCTTTAAATGAAAAATTGTAGTAAAATTGTAATTTTTTCTACTCATTTTAATACCTAAAACAAAAAATAACTTACTTTCATTGGATAGTAATTGAATTATTCTTGCCTCTTAGCGTAGCGTCTCTAAGTTATTTATGCCCGGGGCCCCGTGCTATTGGGGACCTCACACCGGAAAAAAAATGAAAAATACGGTCATTTTGTAAAACCATGAGGAAAATATAATCAAGAGTCCTCCTGAGTATGTTTATGGCTCGTCAGTAGGTTCTCAAATACAAATTAAAATCACCATATAGTTTTACATATAGGTTTTTTTCCTTCTCCTTACATGAGTGATTATATCTACTGTAGTACTTTAATTGAAAAGTAAAATTGCAGTACACAGGATATTTTACGTGAAGCATTAATTACGCGCAACTTTTATTCAATAACCATCGTTCCACTTTTTTCTTTACTTCACCTATTGCACTTTAATTCAGTATATCAACAGGCAATCTATTAAAAATAGTTGGAATAATGCTGATTAGTCTATTTCCTCCATAATTATAGCAGCATTTTTGTGCATCATAACTTGTAGTAATTCAGGTTTTCATATTATGTTCCTTGTATTTTTAATTTTTATACTTGTCACACAAATAGTTTTCGACTATTACCGTATTTCTCCGAATATAAGCCGCACTTTTTTTTCCCAATTATGGGGCCTCAAAAATCGAGGTATGGCTTACATTTTTGGTGCGGCTTAAATTCGAGAACTTTCTTAAAAAATCGTAAAAACGAACGATTTAAGCAAATCAGCCATTCGGATTCACGAGGACGCCCCAGCTAAACTCGCCTAAGCCACGGGGAAAGCAAGAAATAACGCTGAAAAAGGTCAAATTTGTGCACAATTTATACATATATTAAAAGATAATATAGGTAACATTGTGTCACAGTTACATAGGTAATGTAAAAACAGATATAAAATTATAATGCCTAATACTGTAGGTAGTACAGGATGCACTAAAACGGGTGCGGCTTATATTCGCGTATTAACTTTTTTCCCTGTTTGAGGCCCCAAAAACGGAGTGCGGCTTATATTCGGAGAAATACGGTAAAATGTACTGTAGTAGGTCTTCTAGCGAAAAGATTTCGAGTTAAACATACTTTTGGTTCACATTAATTCATTTGTTCATTATTTTGAACGCTAGGGCCAATTCCATGTCTGCACCCTGCGCCTCAAAACCCTAGCGACGACCCTGCCTCTAGTTTTTGTTGTAGCTATCCTCGCAGGAACCTTGTTTCATGCCTCATCTCATTACCTTCGGTACTTTAGTTGCAGCATTTATCTCTCACTTTTTCTCATTTGATTGACGTGTCACGCATTCATTCATTGATTAAGGGGTGTGCATAAACTACGTTACCAGCTTCTGGGGGAGGGGGTCGCCTAAAAACCTACGGCGGGTAACGAGGGGGAGAGGGGGTTCACTCAAAGTAACGTAGCTGTTACAATGCAACTGTTTACGTTTCTTACTCGTTAACATCGAGTCGACAATACTACAGAGTTTAAGATGAGGAAGGCCGCGCGGGGTGTTTCTTACACCCCAAGCATCTAATTTAACTCAATGTAAGGGAACAATTGCCTCTAAAATGTTGCAAGTCTTCATACCATCAAATTGCTTACATTTTAACCTTTTCTCGGGTTGAATAGTGACCTCGTGACAACACTTTTCAAGACAGCAGTCAGAAATGTGGGCAGGGGAGAGAACAAAGTATAGATGAGTACCGCACCTTGCGCCGTGATTCATTGTTGATTTTCAGAATTTAAAAATTAATATTACTTGTTCCAATTGAGATTAGATAGTTCTATTATATATCTTGTTCGGCTACTTTGTCTTACTTCAACCTATCCCTAAAAATAAACTCACTCAATAATTGAGAAAATATTTTTGAATTGAAAGTTTAGCTTTTTAGAGACAACGTTACATGTCGGGGGGGAAATGGGGTTGGGAAAATACTACGGTAGTCAGCAAAATGAGGGGGGGTAAAAAAATCACCGAAAACGGTTACGTAGTTCATGCACGAACCCTTATCACAAATTCGGGACTTTCTAGCAAATTATTCCTCGCGTCACGGAGTCAATCACGATCACTTCCTCGGTACTCGGACGGATCGTCGCTGCGCCTCCTGGACCACTCCCGTCGTTTGCCCGTCAACGTGACGCGACTCGACCTCACCAATTTGATAGATTGGAAGGAGCGCGCACACGAGCTGAAACAGCGTGCATTAAGCATCCTGGGGAGTGAAGCTCATGAATCATGCATCGATATAATGTATCACCGTGCACCGCAGCATTAATGCACGGCGTCCATCTCTTGAATGACGGAAATCTTCATCGAATTGAGGTCGATAGTTTTCCATTTCCGATCGATTTAGTCTCCTCCCTGCTGACCCCGAGATAAATTATTGCGTCAACCCCGTGGTTCTGGAAATAGTGCAGTTACGATTTTGTGGACGACCTCCACGCAATCAAGCATAATTTTTGTGAATTACTTTCTGAATAACCCTGCGTTTCTCGGGATCACACTTCCTTCATAACTCGTCATTCAAGGGTTAGTTAGTAGTTGTCAAAGCAGCCTGCAGTGTTATTAATTATTGTACTTATGTAAATAATTTGCAGAAAGTGCTGTTTTTAGACGAATTAGATGCGTAAAAGAAAATTGATTGAAAAAATGATAAACTTCATTCTTTCGGGTTTCTGATAAAGTAAATTTTTCGTCTCTATCTTAAGAGAAAGTAGTTTTGAAAAGCAAAAAAATAAACCACTGAAAATAATCCAAATGCTTAGCATTCCTAATCAGCTTAACTAAGCAAAATGAATTTTAAATGCGTTAAAGACCAAAATCTGGTTGTCAAGAAAATATACTATTGTTGATTTCAGATAAAAATGTGCGTTTTTTCAGGTAAAAAACGCGATTTTCAGACAAAGACGAATTGGAAAAGATAATTGATTGAAATAATCATAAACATTATTCTCTCAGCCATTTGATTAAAAAATTTCCCAACCCTCTATCTGGAGCGGAGGTAATAAAAGAAAAAATGAAACCACCGCACAAAACCCAAAACGTAGCGTAGACTACCAAAATATGTATATATAGATGATTGTTACCTTGTGATGTCGAAATTCTGAAGCACATGACATTGTTACTGTTTAGAGTCTCATCGCTTGTAAGTTATTATTTAATTATCAGCATTTTTATGGAATTTGATTATAATTTGTATTTGTCCTCTCTGTGTAACCATTTGTTTATAATATTTGAACATAGGGACAAGTGTCATCTTATAGATTCTACCATCTCAAAAATATATTTTCCATGTATCGAAATAGTTGATCCCACAAATTTTCTCAGTACCGGTAGTGCATACATTAACATACATTATATTTGGCTTAAATAATGAAAAGTCAAGACACACCTATGACATATTGCCTTGATAAAGGGTATAATTGCTTATGATTTATTAAAATTTATTTTTTATTTATTTTTTTATTTTATTTTTATTATTTTATTTTATTTATTTATTGCTTAAAAACTTTCATATGCTTCTGCGAATTCTTAAATTCCAGTTTAATTTGTTATTCACACAGGTATAAATTTAATTTAATTTGATTTGATATTCACACAACTATATGTCTCTGACAAAAATAATGCATACCTAACTGGTTCCCCATCTGTCGAAATATGAGTTAACGTCTTCCTAAAGAGTCTTTCAATTTTATCGTTGGAGCAACACAGTTTTTAAAAAGTCAAATTGTTCACACACCGGCTTTGCAGCTAAAAGGATATGTTTGAACCCCTCTCTGTAACTGAATGTTAGTTCGCCTTCCTATCTAAGTGATGACCAAAACATTTCCTTTAATTTATCAGCTGAAGTGACTAAAACTCAAGTGTTTGTTATTCGTTCTCGTTTCACCTCACTCTCTTCAATGATTTTCTTGGTCTGAGTACTTCCTCCTCTAAGTACGAATCCATGTAGTTCTCCCATTCCATCTCATTGATTCTCACAATACTACAATAATCCCTTCGAAGCGCATTCCTTTGGTGGAAGCTCGTCACCCTAACACCAAATTCATATTTCATACGACCCATTCACTCACCCTAACCTTTTTCCCCGAATTAAATCCGCTAGCATTAATCGGGAACGCAATCGGCAAAATGCATTCTGCAAACTTTCCTGATCTGTCCGGCGTATAATATTCTCATTTCAATCAACTAGTGTGAAATCAACTAATGCTTAATTAGGCATTCATCAATGAATGTCAAGTCATCAACTAATGAACTAATTTTGCAGTGGGAAGACTTGACTTTTTGGGCTTTTCCGTTTCGGGATCCGGAAAATGGCCTGCTGTTAACAAGGTTCAATCCCTGCTAAGTGCCCCTTCACCAAAAAACCTTGCTAAACTCCAGGCATATCTGGGTTACATAAGTTATTATGACCGATTCTACCCTCAAAAAGCAACTTCTTCTGCCCCTTATATGAGCTGCTGAAGGAAGGAGTCCCTTGGAAATGGACGGAGAAAGAAGATGCCTGGATTGTGTTGGCTATATGATTTCCGGGACTATGCACGTCTTCCTGGCATGTTTTCACGGTGTCATTAATATCTACAAGCCCTTGTTGTGTTAGGTGGCAGTATTAATTATTTATTACCCATTACCTACAACCCACAACATTGGTTAGTTTATTAATTAATTCTTTTAATTAATTTTACTCACAAAATTAATTCATTAGTTCATTCTTTGATCATCACTTCTAGCCAAATTTTGCACCTGCATACTACGCTGCGAGCAGCTTGAAGGGCGTGTGTAGTGATGGAAAAATGTCGGTCAAAATTTCGAGCAATCGATTTTTAATCGAAATGAAAAGCTCGACTTTTCAACAAAAATTGAAATTTGAACCAAAAGATCGATTAATCGAAAATATCGACGGTTATTTTAAAAAAAAATCAGTTGGTACAAAAACATGTTTATTATTCATTCGAAAAACGCTCATAATGCATATTTGAAAAGTATAAAAAATCCCTAAAAATGAACTTAGAATACATTCTTGAATTATTTTTAGTAAAAATTTACAAATGCACGCACATTAAAGTTTGGGGAACACCGCTGGGAACCATTCGGCTTCACTAAAATTTTTAAGAAAGATCAACTGATTGAGATGCTTTCTTGATAATCTAGGGCGTGCCTTTCCAATTTTACCGGCCTTACAGAAAAGTCTTTCACATGGGACGGATGACGTTATCATACTCAGCACTCTGATCGCGAAACGGTACGAAATGGTCAAGATCGAAGTTGAAAAATCGAGTTTGGATCGAAACTCGTAGAGCATGGCTCGATCTCGATTTCCTCGATCTTTGACTATTAAAACTCGATTTTCGATTTTAATCGAAATCGATTTTTCCATCACTAGGCGTGTGGCAGTGACTGTTAGGACGCCAGCCATGAAAATTAGGGGGAATTGGAATAATAATGGGAGAAGATGAAAATGATGTGAAAACGGAGTGTCTTTGTGTCTCGAGAGGTCTGTTTTTCTTGGAGTCACTAACGGTGTGTGTAAAGAGTAATTTTTTGTACCAATCACTTCGGCCGTATTATCTCTCTCTTTCTCTTTCGAATCTCTCTTTTTCGTTTCCATCAGTTCAAAAAATATAGTGTGGAGTTGAAATAATATCCTCCTTGTCATACTGAAACTCGTCTGATATGAATTTTTCAAGATGTCGAAATAGAATTAAAGAATGAAAACTATAACTTTGTGATTCCACATTATTTTACTTAGGTTTGACCCAGGTTTCGACATTCAACGCCGTCTGCAAGTAACGACTCTTACAGATATCTATTTATGTATATTTTTGTAAGAGTTGTTACCTTAATATAATGTTGAATATCAAAACCTGTGTCATTCTAAATAAAATAATGCGGAATCCCAAAATTAAAGTTTTTCCTTCTGGCATTAATCGATTCCATAAGCTACGCCTGTAACCACCAATTACTCCACCAAACTATTTTAATCCAGCGTGTAGCCTCCGAGTTTCTTGTGGTTCCGTAGGTACTTAGTCCTTCCATCTGCTCTAAGACACTTTGTATTCGCTCGTAGCAGTTTTTTTTACAAATGGTGTGACTTTCCTCTGTAGTCCATTTACTTCTTGATTAAAAACCTTTCTGTGCAGGATTCCAAATGGTCACGGCATGTTTGATACGTGGCCTATCCAGATCAAAGAGGGTCCCTTACCTTTTCACCGAAGAATCCTCCTACTCTTCCCTTGATAAATACTATTTGCTTTCATGCAGCGAATCAAATGCTTCGTATGTTACCGCCACGCTAGCTCTGAAGTCACCGTGATTCCTAGACATTTCACTTGAACTTTCATGGTTTTCTTAAACTCGCTTTTTCATGGCGACGTCATTTATATTTCACTCCTTAACTTTATTTCATTTAAAGATTTTCTAGAAATTTTATATTGAAGCTCTCTATTTCATTGAATACCAAAATCTTCACATTAAATTAATTTATGTTGATATCGAATATGAAAGAGCACCACATGCTTTTCGTTGTGGTCTTGCCTAAATAGACAACTTTGAACATGTTATATTGCTGAAAAACACAATTTTTTTCTATTTATGTTCATAGGTAAACCATCGTGTTGCTTATTTCCTTGCATTAAATTTAATGATTTCCAGAACTAAGATAAACTTTCATTCACTTGATAAAATATTTCTTTTCTTTTTTAGTATATACGGTTAACCAGATAATATATTTCTCCAATGGCCGTAAAATATATGCACCACTCGTCAAAAAATTCAAACATTTACTGTGTTGGTTTGCGGGAATTGGGACTCCACAACAGGGACCAACCACAGCCTCTCCACCAGAATACCCTCCTGTGGTGGTTTACGGGAAAGTAATTTCCTCGCCAGGGACCACCACAGACACAAACACACAACCCAATTGGAATCCTTTGTAGGCTAATGAGACCTAGCTAAGAATTCCTGGGTTATAACCTGGGATCCTTCGGAGAGCTGTAGTGACTCTACTAAGGCTGCCAAGTTATTAACACAATCACACACGCAATCACACGAAACACTCACTCACACACACAGCAGGGCCCCAGATTTCTGGGAGAACAGCTCAAAAAGAGCGTGGTCAAATAGAACAAAAAACAGGGAACGAGGGTGAAATTCGTTTTCTTACTATTTTACGGCCATTGGAGAAATATATTATCTGGTTAATCTATAGAGGCCGTAGAGCTCATCTACCTTGATTTAGTATATACGATGTTAAGATATTTCTTTTTTTGTTTTTTTTTATAAAATTTTATTTTTTTTTTCAAAAAAACATCCTTTAAATTTTTTAAATTATATTTACTACCAAAAAAGATATGGAGTTGATGTCATTTCATCTATAGTTAGTGTACTGCAATGATTTTACTAGGGTTATGGTGTAGGCCCCACTCAAGGTACCACGAATTGGCATTCTTCTTCGCATGACGCCGACAGTAAATAAATTCTCAGGTACATCTGTCTGCCTGCCCTTGTTGGGCATAATTTCCATTCCATGCTCGGCAACGCAATAGGCTTGCATTCATCATTTCCCCGCTCCATTTATGTATATGCAAAGGATACCGACGTGCTGTAATTTATTGCTCCCGTTGATGCCGCTGGATGATGTTTTGGAGCCTTGTTTGTTATCGCCAAGCGGCTATACTCTCGCGAGGTGCGTGGAAAACAAGCTGTTCTAGTTTCCCGCTAATCCTTTGGTCCATGCATAAACCTTTACGTTGGATCACGGAATGGCAGCTTTAGTATCGGTGTTTTGAGTAGCAATCCATCTGAGCCATAAATCTCCGCCGTTGAGCAAACAACATCTTGAAAGAAAGGAATTTGAGCTTGAGACGGTTTGCGAGTTTCGCAGCTTCAGAGGGTACACATAGCTATGCTGGCAAAAATAAACAGAAGTCCATTTATGGCAAGTGTGAGGTGTATAAGAGCTTTTCGTAAAATAGATTAATTAAAAAATAAGTGAAACCCCAAGCAGTTTTAGGATAAATTATAAATTTAATTGCTTCCAAATTGTTACAAAAAAGGAACATATGTTTCCAAATGAAGCATTTTGGTAGCCCCATAAGGTGTGCCTGTTTATCTCACAGGATATCGTCGTCAAGAGCCTCAAAAGCCTTTTTAATGTCAAGGAATAGGGTTGAAGTGCACTGGTTGAGATTTTATGCTTTTAAAAACTTTTAAAATATATATTGTTAATTTGTTTATTTATTTATTTCTTGTATATTTTCTCATTAGGAATAAAATTTTAAGCGCCGTCAAAAGCAATAGAATATATTGTACTTGGCATTGTCCATGCATTAGCTTCTTTGTGGGTAGCTAATTCCCGGTTATTAGTATAATAATATTTCGTTAATTCATTAGAGAATAGCGGCAATTCTTTGCGATTTCTTTTAATCAAACATACTTTGAAACCCGTTCTGATAACAGTTTGAGCTCCAATATGGAATGAATGGTTTGATGATTTTTTCCTGAGTTTGCAAAAAGAAATGCAATATTTTTTTCAAAGTGGATGATATTTTTATTGTCTAAAGCCCTCGTTTTTTATAATAAATGTCAAAAATCACAGGTGTCCACCGACACCAAATATTGAATTTGTTCTCAATATTGGCGAATATGTGAATAAAAATACGCATTTACTGGTTGCTAATGGAATGCTTGAATAGACGAATGTGTGTGTTGTGTGGCTTTATGGCTACGAACACTATGTGGTTTTTGTTCGTAGCCGTAAAGGAATCGCCTTGGGTAATGCCATTCTCCGATAGGTTTTATTGAGTTTGCTAACCAAGGCTTTGTTGGAATGGCTAAATGCTAACGGGTAGAGAGAACTTTTGAATCTGCCAATACTTGAGGTTTCACTGCCTTCATTCATGGTTGTCCCATCTGCCAATAGAGTGAGGGTTTCCATTAATCATTTCGGTACAAGAGGGATACTAAAGCGAGCCATGTGTTTCGAGAACTCATTGTATTATTTTTTTCCCCGCAAATGTAATTGTAAGCGTTCCCGTCACATTTTCTCCAATTATCCTGTCACACTCTGCACTCATGAGAACTGTGGTTAAAGAATTATTTTTTTTTTAATTTGACTACTTTCCGAAACTTTAAATTCTCGAATGAGTTCCAAAGTTTTTCCCGAATATTGAGAATGTATCTTGACTGCGTATCCAGTTGGTTGAAATAAAGCGAGCCGCAGTTGATGTTGGTAAAGTTGACGCAATATCGTCCACGGTATCCTCGTAGATTTAAGGGATAACCTCCTTTTGAACTCTCGGGGACTCCCAATACGGCACGAGATGAGCTAGATGAGATTCTGAAGTTCCGAAAAATGTCAAATCCAATCTCCTTCCTCGGTGCCACATGCATTTAAATAAGAAATTATGCTGTTTCCGCGTCGGAGCTTCCGTGGATAATTCTCCGGGCCAGCCGGCACCCTTCCGCGCCCCTTCCAATCGCACGCAGCGGAGGCATATGGCACACCCGAATTTATCCTTAGCGTTTTCCCGCTGGATTTCCTGCTACATCTACTTGCATCAAATCTACATATTATCCGGCGAATCGAAACTTATCCGTTGAGATATACAGGAGTTAGGACAGCGTTACTGCTTTTAACACGGCTGCTTCCATATGCTCTGGCTAACTACTCCGAAGATAGGGATAGGCAGGGGCGGATCCAGGATTTTTCTTTGGGGGGGGGCACAAGGGTCTGATGGGCAAACGGTCTTCTCATATTTGGGATTAAAAAACAACATACAACAATTAATGTACGAAATATACTTTTTATTTTAATATAGAGATAACTAATATGCAAATATTAATTAGTTACATATATAATAACGGCAGTTTTCTATTATGTTTCCTGCTGAAGAGTTCCAGTACTTCATTAACGTTCATTTTTGACACAATGTCTTCCTTCCCACTTGGGCGATGTTTTTTTTCGAGCGCTGACTAGCGAATGACCAATGACCGGCAAATCTGTCTTCTTGACTTGTGCTTAAGGCTAAAATGAATGAGGCTCCGTTATACACAAAACAAAACGAACGTAATTATAACGGGACCGTATTAAAAATCTTGTCCATTATTTAAGCGTCTGGGGGGGGGGGGCACGTGCTACCGTGCCCCCCCCCCCTAAATCCGCCTATGGGGATAGGAAATGGTATATAATAAATATATTATACACTCTTATGGATTCAGACTTTACTTTGTGGAAGTATTTAGTATCCATACTAAATAATTTACTTTGTATTTTTTCCAATGAATTCATTAACGGTACAACGCGTTTCGCCAATCAACGGCGTTATCAGGTGCAAATTCTTAGGTTTGTTTTGTTTATTGACCGTTCAAACCAACCCCGTAACTACCACAACAAACAACGGTCAATAAACAAAGCAAACTAAGAATTTGTACCTGATCATGCCGTATATCGGCGAAACGCGTTGTACCGTTAATAAATTCATTGGAAAAATACAAACTATATTATTTAGTTTGGATAAATATATTAAATATATCTATTAAAAATCTGGGAACTTACATTGAAATCTTTGGATTCTAGGAACCTATACATTTACTAACGCAACACAATTGATATTGTAATGATTTGAAATGTTGGTAATACTAATGATCTTGTTCATTTCTCTTAAGCGACAGAGAAAATCCAGTAGTGAATGAAGGGATAAATCAATAGAAATAACGAGAGTAACTGAATCAGGATGTTCGAGAGGATTTGGGAATGAGATTTTCTAAGAAAAGGAAAAAGTTGTGATTAAATTCCTAGGACATACGTTCCAAATAGGATTGGGAATTCTTGCTGCTTTTCCTCAGCCGTCCTTTTATGGAATTTGGCCTAGGATTTTGGGGGAAAAAAATTGTGACGACTCATGATGGACTCCGTACCCACTCCGTTTTTTTTAACGCTTGTTTTGTGCGTCCGAACGTACACATGTGGTCCCTTGTGTCCTTGCCGGCGTTTTTGCGCTGGAGGGGGAACATTTCTAAGCTTTAAAGGAATGAGGTCTCGGGGTCGAAGACCTTTTCGGTCCCGACTCAGTCCGGGGGCAATAAAAACAGGAGAGAGGCGGAGTGCGTGGGGGTGGGAGTTAAGGGGGTTGGTAGTGGTGTGACCTGGCCCGTCGCCCCGCGGGTGGGCAAGTGCATTACGTAACGAGGTGGACGCGTTGTACGCGATGCCTCGCTAGGATATCGCCGTAAGAGATGACCTCCCCCCTCCCGTCCTGAATCTTCTCCCTCCCCCCTCTCGCATATCGGAGGCTGCGAATTGCCGGACGCGGAGATCAATAGGCTGGCCATCAAAGTTTCCCTCCGCACCGAAGGTACACCTACGACGCTGAAAGACTGAAATAAAAACTGCATTTTGAATTTATGAGTCAAAGTGTGGACTAAGGAGGAGAGAAAAGACTGCCCTGAGACCAGCGACGTGGTTAGGCGAGAGATCTTTTACACAGTAGAGGATACATGTTTTTTTTTAGAATTTATCATTTGGAGCGAAATAAAATTTTACTGTAGAGCCAACTTTTGGAAATCCTTCGTTTACATTATATAGCAGTTTTAAGTAGACGCGACGAGCTATTGCGATCATTTTCCATGATAATGATTGGTGAGTAGACAAGTGTATGCTCAGTTACGTAGAAAATGGAATTCAGGGTCCATAGAATTCTGACTTTGACAGTTGCCTCTTTTATATAAAATCGCCTTGGGGTCCAGTTTTACGTCCAATCTGGCGGACTAAGTTCTATTCTCCAAGCGCTCCTCATACGGCAAACAAGAAGCTCCGCCAGTAACTGAACGCCGACCCTTTATCTCTGGTTACTAGGTATATCATCAGTTTAATATCGGCTCCGGCAGTACATTCCTCCGTCTTGCCGCTGCGGCGTAGTATCTAGAGACTTACGACGCAGTAAATGCGGAGGCTCTCCTGTTTTCATTAAAATGTTTTATCAACTTCAAAGTTAAACTATCTTTCATTCAGTTAACGATTCAATAGATACGAGATAAGAAAACATATCTCTATTATTTTCTGACGAAGGTTTTCGCGGCGTTCAGTTTTGCAGTGAGGCAGGTTTCCGGGATTCGATGAAAAATCCGGGATTGGATGAAAAACCAATCATCCTGGCCAAAGAAAAGAGGTATTTCCCAAGAATCATCAGAGAAGCTGTGGAAATAATCAAGAGGCCACACAACATGAATAGGGAAGATGGATACACCCTTTCCAACACTTGGAAATGTGTATTCAATGGCCCCAAAAAGGACCCTTCCCACTTCCCGCGTTTTGCGGATGTGAGCCAGGGACCTATCAATTGAAGAACTGGCGGGTGACACCCCCACGAACAACATAAATACCGGCCCTTTCGAAGCATTCTCCACTTCAGCCTGGCCTGAGGAAGCCTACAGTATAGTAGATGAAACGTCGCCACCAAAATGACAACGCGGTCGAATCCCGGAAACCTGCCTGACTGCATATCTCTATTATCTTTTTTATTATTGATATATATTAATGATCTAATATATAACCGCAAGAAATGTTTTCTGGCCCATAATTGTCCACGCCTGTTACATATACACAGTCAAGCACATCGTTGGCAGTAAATCGAGACCGTGACAGAAGTGTTAATAATTACTGATAAAACAAAGTTAATTATTTAAATGTATTTAGTGAAATGAAGGCGAAAATTTTAGGCACATCTCAAACCGAGCTAACTAAGGTCATAGTGAAGACTAGAATACATTTATAGGAAAATAGCCTTTCTAGAGTGGTTGTAATGTACATGAAAGTAACCTAAGCACTGTCTCCCCGCAAGGTAAAGTAATAGAAATGTTAAAGGGGAACTTATTTGTTTGGCACAAAGTTTCGGACGGTGAATGAGGAGGATGTAAGGCGAAGTTGAGAGCTTTCCTGGAGTGGGATTATGTGTAAAGAGAGTTTTAGGAAAAAGAAGCAGTTGAAGAAGCGCAAGAGTTTGGCAACTCCACTTACTTACTGCGAATTAGTAGATATTGGGATAGCTCCCTCCTGGAGCATGAGAGGAAATGGACCCTTTCGAAATTTAAGTAAAGCGGCTATTGTGACAGACGATATTATTGACAATCACTTGCTCCATGCGCGCTACAATTACATTTACTGATGACTAACGACTTTTAATTATAATTTCGGTTAACTAGATGACTGCTTTCAGTTTTTTCATCGTATATATACCGTAAATCATCAAAAGGTCTACTAATTTATAAGCTTATGGCAACTAAAAGGTTGGCCCTCCGCTTATTATCGAAAATTTAAAGCGCATGGAATTCAAATTCCAAATCATATTCTAAGTATATGTATAAACTATGTATATAATATGCATATACAATGTATATACCATGTATATACTATGTATATACTATATAAGTGTGTGGCATAACACTTAAGTATTTATTTTTCCAAGAATTTAGTCGTCACATCTCGTTTGTGCATCGTTTTTTTTCATATAGCTAATTGCTTCCCTAAATTTTCTTGTACTGCTGCATAAATGCAAACTAATTATTATTAATCGACCAAAGCTATAAGTTAGATTCTCATAGATTGAAAGTGAGGCATTAATCCAAAACAAGCCATTTAATCTGTTTTAATAGACGCTGTAGATTGCTGACTGGTGAACAGTTTTATACATTTATACATTCAGGTGGTAACTGGGAGATCATGCAAGTTTGAAATATGAAACCTACGTCTTTTTTGTGATTTAAGGGCTGAATTTATTTTCTCTGCAATTCACCAGAAACTGTGACATTCGTTTTTCGATTTTGCGAGTGGGAATCGTGGGACGGGAACTACACGAATTATGTTTCTGAAATGAGCAATGGAGGCACATAACTTCTTGTCATGTCACACGTTTTTCCGCGACGAATTCGAACCCAGCAATCAACGAAACTAAACGAATGGCCATGATAATCAGTCGTGGCGCGGAACGGGGGCGGAGTTAAATTTTCTTTGGTGATAGTTTCACCACGAAACGTGTCCAGAGGCCTTATTTAGTAAGGAGTCGTCATGGTCGAACCTCGGGAAAACCGTGAATGTGACGTAACTTCCCCCGACAAATCTCAACTTTTCTATTTGAAATTTTAGACCTTGTGACGTCAAAATTTCAGCACTTCCGAGGCACTGATTTTCCAATAACATATAGAATAGCCCTCCAGGGGCCTTATTCAGTAAGGACTCGACATGGTCGAACCTCGGAAAATCCGTGAATGTGACGTCACTTCCCCCGACAAATCTTAACTTTTGAATGGCCCTATTTGAAATCTTAAGAGGCTTTGACGTCAAAATACCGTCACTTTCGACGCTCGGATTTTCCGAAAACATACAGAATAGCCCCCCAGGTCGTCGTCTCGGATCATCTACCGTGCTTCTCCTTCCTTTCCGACTGTCAACCGTTTCTATTCGTCTCCCTTCTTCTCTCTCCGCCAGCGTCCGTCTGTCTGTCCGAGTGAGAGGCACTAACTACTCCGCCGTGCTCTCGATCGGACTTTGACGGATGTCCAATCCGAGAGCAGAGTGGGGCAAAAATGGTCGCGATCCATTTTCTCACCCGACTCTCAACGAACGTTCCTCTCTCCGCCTTCCTAGCAAACGCTGGACCAATCCTCCTCCACCAAATCTCTATCACTTCGCTCATCGATCAAGCGGAGCACTCACTTGCCTTTCCACTACCTTCAGACGCAATTCGGCGTCCCACATTTCCCACGGATGAATGCGACGACCGGACGAAGATGCGACGACCAATAGTACGCCTCAGCGCGCTCCCTTCATCTTCCTCTTACCTCTCATTCGTCGATGCCTCCGAGCTCTCGGTCACGTCACCGACACCATTGTGACGTCGGAAAATAATTAATTTTTCATTATTATGTGGTTATAATTTTTTTTTTCTTTTTTGCGGAGATATCGTCATCATTTGAGTAATCTATCGGTTAGAGTTAGGTTATGATGAAAGTCAGAGAAGAAATCTAACAGACTCTTACACGTGCAGTTCCTACCTCAAGTATTTCTTTCTTCATCTCAGGGTAAGTCCTACCTTTCTACATCCCGTCCATAAAAACCTATTCTTTTTCTTCCCCTTCCCCGCTTACCCAACATAATTCCTTCCATCACGACCTTCAGCAAACAATGTATGAAATTCACTGTTCTGCTGGACTAGCCCTCCCGGCTTTCCTGACCTCAAAGAGAAAGCGTTTAGCTCTGAAAAGAAATAGATAGGAACGCGAAATACAAGGAAAGCTCTGCTAATTAATACATGTGAACGTTTATTTTATCATCATATCACCCCTCGTTACCGCTTCCAGACACCTACCCTGCCTTCCCCTAATCTCATCTATAAGTTTCCTCTCCTCACCAACAAGGTCAAGTACTTCCTCATTTGTCTTCCTTTCCGTCCACCTCACCTTCTCCATCCTCCTCCACAACCACATCTGGAACGCCGTCAGCCTATTTTCGTCTTCCTTTCTCAAGGACCACGTTTCTGCCCCATACGACGCCACACTCCATATCAAGCTCTTCACCAGCCTCTTTTTTACATCCTTACTTAAGGTCCCCGTCATCAGCTCCCTTCTATTATTGAACGCTTCCTTCGCTAGCGCCATTCTCCTCCTAATGTCTTTCCTGCTATGCCCATTTTATTCTAACATACTACCCAAGTGATTTAATTGCTCTACTTGGTCCAGCTAGTGCCCTCATACTTTTATGACCAGCCTCACCTTCTTTATCCTAGAGAATCTCATTACTTTTATTTTCTTATGATCAATCTTCAGGAGATATAGGTCTATTAATTTGTAAATCCTAAAGAACTGAAAATTAACGTCGTTTATTTAATACAATGTAATGATTGTGACAATTTGTTTGTAAGCCAAACATCCCAATATCTGAAAAATGTTTCAATGTTTCTAATGAAAGAATTGGGTAGTTCTAACTACGCTTTTTTATCATATTATTCTTGCCATAAACTTCTAAAAAACTGCGCTCAAATCTAGAATATAAGGAACAATTAAGGCCTTGGTCAGTGTGTCGAGTCTAATTGCACCGCCATCCTCATTCACCCCCACTCCATCCCAGATTGCAACGTGGCCGCTACGACAATGGCGGGTGCCCTCAAGCCTTTCTCCTCTGTCATTGGCTCCCGTGGGTCACCCACACGAAGGGCAAGAAGGCGTAGCGCAGGGCCAATTATCGCGTCTTGCCCCGTCCGATTAATGCCCGTCGCTTTGTATAAACCGAGATCCAAAGTCAGATGAAGGAGCGGCCCTGATTAGATTCGCTCACGCCAAAGGCGACTCGAGCGACTACCAAGAGCAGGACGGGGCGGGGGTAAACTAATGATGGCGATGGTGGCGCTTCCCTATGGGCCACTCCGCGCACGTCACGGAGAATCACCCTTCGAGCGCTTAAGACTGCCGCACGCTTCCATGCTTCTGGCCAGAGCGTACTTAGACGGTGATGAATTATAACTTAGTAAGTGTTGTTTTCATTGAGCTTGAAAGAGAAGGAGGTTAATTGCTATTTGCAATTTCTACGTCTAGAAATACCCTCTGCCATCCTAAAAGAACCACTTATCATTCAATGGTTACTGGAACAGAACCTAGTAACCTTCTACTTCTGACCCACCGAACCATTACCTTTCACAAGTCGATTGTCGTGGCCGCCTCACAACTCTGGAATTCTATTTCAATTCATTTGAGGAAATCTCGTTCGTTGGCAATTTTTCAATCTGCCTTGTATGAAATTTTATTTAAAAAAGGTTATCTTGAATAGTTTAGCCTGTTCAGTATAAAATTATCATTCCAATTTTTTCTAGACAAAAATTATTTTGTTGTCCATTCATGTTTTTTTGTTTTAACTATTTAAAATGCTTTTCTCAAATCTCATACGTCTTTTGACCTGAAGGATTTAAACCTTTCCATTATCTTTTATCATATCTGTACCTATCTTTGAATTCAATTGTATTACATGTACACTTATTGTTTTCCACTGAGGGTAGTTGCTATTGTATTTATTTTTCTTTGTTATTAAGTTCCATTTGTTTTCTGATTTGAACAAAACCATTTGTTGACTGTTTCCTTTTTTCGGGATTCATTCCGCGATGTTTAAAATTGCAAAAAATAATATTTCGCTGGTCCTCCTGCCAGCTTCATCAGGTTAACTGTTAATCAGTTCAGTTAATCTGATGAAGCTGGCAGGAGGACCAGCGAAATATTGTTTTTTGCAATTTTAAACATCGCGGAATCAATCCCGAAAAAAGAAAGTCAACACTACATCCGCGGAAGCCTACGAGCTAAAACCATTTGTTACTTTGTTAATTATATCGCTGCTATTTCGTTGTATCTTATTTTTGCTCCAGGGGATTTGTCCCAGAGTATAATAAAGGTTTATTCTACGAGGCATATTTTTTAAGTAAGTACCGTTTTGAAATTAAAATAAAACTAGTATACTTTCCTTAACTATTTTATTTTTACGTGAAAACCTATGCCTTAATCTATTTTTCTAAATAATTTACACTAATATTAAGGCACTTCTCGTATCGTAGAACCAGCTTTTGAATCCCTTCCTCATAGAAGCCTGCCGCCTGATTTGACAACCACTGTAACACGGTCGTTTTGGTTTCATCATCATTGTCTTGGCACTGACCACCCAGATGCATCTTCAAATGCAAATACAGGAGTCAGAAGGCACTAGATCTGGGCTGTACAGAGGGCGATCAAGTTGTTCACAGCAAATTGATCCAATGTGATCTTGAGTTTGATGGACGGGCATTGTCATGCAGCAATCAACATTTTCGGTACCCAGCGTGAGCAAACTTTCGATAATTTTAACGTTTTTGCGGCCATCTCTAAAAGCTCTAACGCATTTCCGCATCATTCCATCGCTCAAATTGTTTTATCCATAAACTTCACTGATCTGACGATGAATTCCAGCCACCTTCACGCCTTTTTCTCTAAGAAAACGAATCACAGCGCGTAAGTTGCAGTCGACGGGATTCTCAATCGGCGGAGGCATTTTAAATATTCGCAAACAAACATAAACACGGCCGAATGTTTCCGTAACAGCGTCTGTGGCTTCCTAACAGATGTAGGTACACAGAGTGCATATGCAAAATGCCCACCGCAGCACTGCATCGATCGAATTTAAAAACGGTACTAACTTAAAAAACATGCCTCGTATTATATTCTGTCAATGTCGTGATTTATGAATTAAGTTATGGCTCAGATTGCCTTGTAAGATTAGGCATAGGACGCATGTGTCACATATTGTGTCCAAAGAAAGCGTCTCGTAATCTCGCGTAGTGCTAGACAAAGTAGCCACCGATGGAAAGAATATTGCAGCAAACTGCTTCAGGGGGTAGTAAGATTTCAGTTAAGGGTCCGGTGGATTCTGGGGGCTCGTTGGACTAAAGAAATGAAACGGTCGTTTGGAATACCGTTTTGCACGATGAGAGGGGTAGTAAGGATAAGACACGATAATTCACTGTTTTCACGGTCTCCATTCAGGAGAAGAAAAAAATGAATAAGCTCTTAATTTCAGCCGTTTTGTCTCGGTGGCATGATTTGTATAACTGACCGCCGTGATTCGAGTTAATTAAGGGAACGCTTGCAATCACTTCTGACTTAACGATTGCATTTCAAGATGGAAATAAAGGAATGATTTAGGTTTAACGCTTAGCATTTTATGTAAACTAAACCTTCATTGACTGCTTATCAGAATAAGTCAAAAGAGAAAAATTTCAATATAAGAAAACACTAACATGGTTACTATCGACTTTTAAGTATTAGATGGAAAGATTCAATCGCGAAAACTTACGCTTTTCTAAAGTGAAAAATTAAAGTAATCGTTTAGATTTCATCAAATATTTCTTAAAGGAACGCAGCCGAAATTGATGTTGCTATTTTCATTAATTTGGGTGAAACATCGCGTATCTCACTGTACGTATCAATTATATGAACCTATTAACTGGTAGAGTTAGTATTGTTCAGCACATAATGCTGTGTTATTAGTAAATTTATTATCGGTAAGTAGGAGTGCAGTTGCGATGAATTTTGAATAACTCATCCTACGTTAGGTTTTTATTAAGATAGTCTAGAGAAGTAATAAAATTAATAACTCTGTAAATAAGTTGATTCTGCTCTGAATGGTCTTTCATTTCGCAGAGGATCATTTACCTACCGGTAACCAACAAATTTTTGGGCATTAAGAATTGTGCTATATAATTTGGAAACAAATATCAAATTTTACTCGGTAGTAAATACCGTAGTTAAAATAGTGTTCATACAGAAGTATCACCTGGATAGAATTGTACAAATGTCTTACCTTTTAATTTGGTTACCATGGGACTATTGCGTAAACAACTTATGAAAATGATAAAACTACATAAAGATGCTATCGATGTATCAATATCGATCTTTTCCCTGCATCGATAGTTGAGCTTCAATGTCTTTTGATGTCAACTATCGATTATTTATTTTCGACGATCACCCCTATTACCTGGACCACCTTGTCGCTTCTAGTTAATCACTCGGTTCATTATCCCAGACTGATAAGACACTTACACTACTCTGCCTTCGCTTGATTGACCCTAGCATCAATGCCCACCCTCTAGAGGACCTCGTACCCATTGTTCCAATGAAGTGAGTGCACAATACTCCCGGAAATGTGATAGCATTGTCAGAGTTAGCGTACAAAGTGAATTTATGCGACGGTGCATTGCGAAAGGAAGCACGTTGGATATGAAGGCTGGACGGTTTTGTAGGTCATACCGATCCACATTAATAGGAAACCCGTAACTCCCTCGTTGTCTGTCCCGCGAACTACATTCCATATCGTGTTTTGGTCATCACTAAGCGCGTGCATGTTTCCTAATTTTGCTTCTGATGGCACCGGAGGACAGCGCGAATGTTTTGTGCCGAGATTATATCGTTGTGCATAAGCGAAAGAGATTTTAAAGTTGTTTGTGGTCATGCAAGCCTTCTGCCACCTTTTATTCCTACTCTAGAAAAACTGCTGTGCTCTCGTAAAATCATCTAAACATTTTGGAGTTCGTCGTAAAATATGCAGACGATTCGAGCAGTGGCCTCATAAACTTTGAAGCGCTTTGAGATTGCCTTTTCTGAATACCGGGGCGAATAATGATGAAAACATTTTGTCTGACTTATTTCGACTTTTGTTTCACATGCTCATGAATAGTTTTCTAAATCAGTTGCCTCATGTGTATAGGCATAGCGAAACTTGGTGGCACTCACCAGTGGGCGATTAGTGGACATTGACCGTAAACCAAGCGTTGATGAGCGGGAAAAATTATCAAAGGACTCCAACAGGGTCCTCTGGAAAAAGGCTCGGCCGCTTCATCCCACATCTCATGTATGCTTTCCTCTCCTTTGCGTCATGTTCTTCACAAGCGAGTGCCACCAAGTTTCGCTACACCTATACATGCATTGCCCACTTTAATTTGTTAAAAGTGATTTGTAGTTTTATTTTCATTCTAGTGAGAACTAATTCACACTAGTTACGCAAGTATTTTTATGCATATTTTAAACTTCAAATGTGTATGCAACTGTTGTTTTTTTCTTACTTAAATTCTGAGTATGTTATGTCGCATGACATCTGAAGGCGTGAATGTTAAATGCCTTTGATTTCTTTATTTTTGAATGCGATTTATTGAATTCCTTTGATTTCTTGTCATTTTAATTCGCAGTTCATTCCTCGAATGAAATATTGCGCATTTCGTTTCTCGCGCCTTCCGTTCTCCTCCAGCACGGAGCGAAGGCTTTGAGGAGGCAAACATTCTCTTCGTTCACTTGCTCGAAACTTTCTTCTTGTCTCCTCTTTTGGGAGAACAAGTTTGACTCTGAGGAGCGGTTCCAAGGACGCGAGCAGCATTAAACTCAACCTTGAGATAAATATCCACTGAACATTCTCTTTTATTTTATCGTCAAGCACGTGCGGTTTTTGTGTCTGTTATTGGTGTTTTAACCGTGCCGTTCAACCACATTTGCGTCCTGTAATACATTTTACACATCTGGAAGATGTACTGTCGAGTCTTCGGCTTGTATTATGGCTCTGTTATGTATTAAGTTCCATATATAACAAATGGAGCCATGAAATATCATTTTTAAAGTAAAGAAGCAGTAATTTTTGTCAATTGCGCAGCATCATTACCGACATTTTTCTATAAATTATTATTCCTTATCACCAACATTTATTACTACTTGTAAATCAATACACGAGGAAATGACAAATATTTAGATAGTGCAAAAAGATACTTTATGAAGCTAGTATAATAGGTAAGTCCGTCTGGAGAAATGGAGATGGCATCGGATCAATCGGGTAGCTCACTGATGTTATTTGAGTGAGTATTTAATAAAACAGTATTTACTCCATAATCCTTACAGATGCTGAAACCAAAAAATAAAATTCGAATATGGTCTACATTATGACAAATGACTGGGAAATATCTCGCTCATACTTCCTTAATGTCAATAAAATATAGTTGTATATGTCAATAATTGTTGTATATTTGTATATATCTCAGTAATTAAATAAATATTTCTACATTATCCTCTAACTTGACTCATTTTTTCACACCCAACGGCTAAAAAGTACATTCTAAACGACAGGTTTTTTTGTGATTTCTTAAAGATTACTGCGGTAACTGATTAATTCTTATAAACAGTTGAGAAAACATGCATACTACACACCTCTAGTTTTTTTGACGAAATCCAGGTGGTTTTAATTCCTAATTTTTTTAATATTCTCCCTCTGGAGCACACAGCCCTAATCTATCTCATGTAAACATAGGCTTATATTTTCAGGCAAATTTCTCGAAAAATAGTTCGGCAAGGGGTTAATATTTGGATAACATTGGAAAGATGGGAGTTTTTTTTTCTTTAAAATGAGGTCAAATTCTTCAAGTTCTAGGTGTAGTGATATTTCGCTGGAACCCCATTTCGCTGCCCCCTAATCGTATTCAGTAGTGAAACCTTGTATTAAGTATAAGTGCGCGCCACGCACTCCCGGCGTTGCATCTTGGCTTCAGTTCGCAGGGGTTTAAGGATTCATAGTTGGGCAGGGGTGAAAAAAGGGATTGGGTTTGATCCGGAAAGGGGGTGGATGGGAAGTGGGAAGGGAGGGGTGATGAGGCTTTAATTACGAGAGGGAATCGCTCGAAAATGTCTCCGAGACATTCCGGACGTTCTTCATCTCACGGCGGATCGCACGTATTTCCCGCGACCACATGTCACCGTCAGCCAGCCAGCCAACCAATCGCATCCCTCCATTCCCCTCTTAACCCCTGACTTCCATTTACCCCCGTCTGTCCGCCGGCCGACACGGCGATCGGAGCGATAGCGGATCGGAGTGTGGCGGGCTGGACGAGGGTACCAATGCAAAGAAAATAAGAGCGAGGAGAGGCACAATCGGGGGTCGCGACCTTTGACCTCCCTCCCTCACGCCCGGACGTTGCCCTGGCGGAAGCGGGCCCGATTGGCAGAAGAGTGACCCCGAGGTGGGGCCCACTCTCGCGCGCACATCATTCGCGAACGATTCCCCTTCAACCCCCATTCCTCCCTCTAACTTCTGCTCCCAGTGCCTGCATTCCACGAATTCCACCTCCAACCCCGTGCACAGCCACTAGGATTGATCCCACGCCCTCCCTCTGCCAAGAATCTTTCCCGGTCAACCATGGATCAAAGAAGAGAGCAAATGGTATCTTGACGCACGAAAGTGAAATCTGCTTTTTTTAAATGGCCCACCTAACATAATCTCTTTCTCTCTTTCTCTTTAGCTTTTCCCTTGTTCAGGGGTCGCTTCTCCTTATTTTCTTTGTCCACTTCTTTCTGTCCCTCGTATCCTCCGTACTTAGTCTTTCCTCCCTCATGTCTTCAACTATACAACCTTTTTTTTAGTATGAGGCGATTCTTCTTCTTTTTTAACTAAAGCCTTCGCCTTGTCGCTGCAACCTAATGGTCCTGTTTTCTGCAGATCTCATGAACTGCCAACAGTTCTCAGTTCCCATCAGTTCTTTTGCCCTGTTCAGATAATATACCCTTGGTCTTCCTCTTCCTTTTATCCCGAGTACCTTTCCCTCCATCAAATTGACAAATGATCTATTATATCTCATGAGATGTCCTAAAATTATGTATTCCTTTTTTCCATGGTGTTGAGTAAGGTTCTCTTTTCATTTATTTCCTTTAAAACCTCTTGATTACTTTTTCTCGCCTCCATCAGGCGATGACTTACGGAAATGTGTGACAGACAGCATTATCACGGAAACACTTTGTGAATTTCCACAATAGGTTTATAATACCGACCTAGGTTTCAGCAAAACATTGCCATGGCAATTTACAGAAACGTTGACGGTGACAATGTTTTGCTGAAACCTAGGTCGGTATAATAAACCTGTTGTGGAAATTCACAAGGTGTTTCCGTGATAATGCCGTCTATACAATCCATCCACCTTCTCCTTGGTTTTCCTCTGGGCCTTCACCTCTAGGTCTAGCATCATTTTTTCACCGTGGCTCTCCTCCCTTCTCATCAAATGCCCCCATACCAGCGTAGCCGACTTTCCTGAGCCTTCTTTGATGCCTCCGCCACTTCAGCCATCTCCCGGTTTATGTCATTTCTAATTCTATTCTTCCTTGTCTTAAGCCATAGCCCATCATCTCAGCATCCTCATTTCTGCCGCATATACTTTCTTCTCTTACACTTTCTTCACCGGCCAGGTCTCACTGCCATATATCAGGGTTGGTCTCACCACTGTCTTAAAGATCTTTCCTTTTAACCTTTTCTTAATTCTTCTGTCACAAAGCACATCTGACACTCTTTTCCAGTTTATCTATCCCGCTTGAATTCTGTAGTTAAGCTCCCTTTCCAAACCTCCACTTCCGTTGACGTAGGAGCCAACATATTTTAACTCCCTCACCCTCCCCAACCTTATCATTAATTCCATCCCTATTTGGCCCAATATGAGACGTAAATACATGCAGTAGCTGTCAAACGATGAAGCAAATTTCTGCTAATTAGCAAGTAGGAAGGATGAAGTCGTCGTAGACTAGTGGTAGAACCTCAGCACGTTAATCACCGCGTCGTTAGATGGGAATTGAATCAACGTCGTGGTGTTTTATTTCTAATGTTAAGTTTTGTCTTAACTAATGATAATATTGTTTAGCTTTCCGACTTTCCTGAGCCTTCTTTGATACCGTTTGAGTTCTGTGGTTTAGCCAATGCCACCTAAATTTTACTTCAGGAGGCGTTGGTTTAGCTCCCTTTCCAAACCTCCACTTTCGGTTACGTAGAAGCCAAGATATTTAAACTCCCTCACCATCCCAAAACTCTTCACCTAGTAATTCGATCTCCCCTACTCTGCCATCTCCACCCAGCCACAGACATTCCATCTTCTGTCTACTAATATTAAGGCCTCCATACTCCACCTAACATGATCATCGTACGTAATTTGTACATACATGTTATGAATAATGCATTGCTTTTATGATACCATTTTGTTTTCATCTTTAGAGATAAATCATATCGGTACCGCATCATTCCGCTACTAATGCGTATGTTTTCGGCGTATTAACCGCACAACTGATTCATTTAATTGCGCATCTTAATCGCTTCAATAATCCCTTGTGCTGTCGTACAATATGTGATGACATCCACTTCCTACTTTAATCCCTCTAACAACATCTGTTTCCATCCCCATCTGACGTGAGCGGCCTTTGATGAAGTTTGAGCGATTTTTTAATTCATTTTATATATACTATATTTAACATATCACGACAATGCATTTTAATCTATGCTTCAGTCAATATGGCGTAGCTTATGCTCAATACCATGTCCATCGTCAAAGAAAGGCCGTTTTCTATTAGTTTGTATTCAGTTTTTAAACTCATTCACAAAGTAGAGTGTGAAAGCCGAAAGAGAAGCACTGAAACTTTTGAAACTTAAATTCTCTCTACGTTCTCTGGCTATGGCGTACTTGAGCAGTGTCCTTCGTCTGCAATTTTATACGGTTTCCGAAACAATCGAGAGATTGCCTGAGTTGAGAGACTCTGATATTTGATCTTATCATCAGGGCTTCATGTTATAAGGCATGCCGTGAATAAGGGGTTACAATATGTAACAGTAAGTTTTTCCAATGCTTGAATTCCTGCATTATTCATTCTTTAAGAGTAGGTTTTCTCAAGAAGATTCATGCTGGTTGTTTTTTGGAAAATTTGTTGTGTTAATAGATCCGGCGCATTCTTTCTACACATATATTTAGTTGGTGACAGGGTCGTGTGCGGATGTAATGGTCTTTCCCACATTTTTATATAGTCACGCAGCTGAAAGTGCTGACGATTTTCCTCAACATTTTGTATGATTTATGCAACATTCCTCTCTATATAAGTGATACCGTGGAATACACGATATTTATGACTCCGTCAGTCCATAAAATAGAGCTCGTATATCAGATTGACACTCGGGAAATTCTTAACCTTGTCTATATTTTTCAATTTCTCCCTTTCTACGCTACTTGCGATGCCTCGTACGACCGCTGCTGCAAATCTTGTCGACGCGTCATCAATTTTCCTTCCGGGGATATCCACTAGGAGGCGTACAACCTTAACAGTCTGCCGCTCGGAACTCTCAGGTCTATCCACGACGTATCCGTCCGCGGGAAAGGTCGCTCCGTGATTGAAAATAGGTCCGCCCTCCCCTACAGTGGCGACATCCGCCTCCCATTATCCTCTCCGGTTTGAAGAACTAATATCCGCCCTCTTGGGCGTCGGAAGAAGCCTGGGAGTTCGTCGAAGAAAATAAAAATTTAACGTTTCTTGCCATAACGCCCTGTGCTCACCGATAAATCCCTGACAAGCTGCTATGGAACACATCAATCACGGAGGATATAGCATACACTTTTTTCAAGGTCCACTTTACACTTTTTTATAATTTTCGACCGAGATCCGCGTCGCTACTTTTCGGGTCTTTCCTCCGAAGGAATTATTTTCCACACCTGATTTTGATTAGTAGAGGTAATCTTGGTGACTTGTTATCGCAAGCGCCATTTAATGCACGTTATTGTTCCGTCTATATATTTCTTTTCGTCTCTGTAAACCACTGTTTCTCTTAAGGATTTCTACCTCGATGCTTTTGTGCTGAAAATTAGGCTCAAATGTGTACAAAAAATATTAGATGCATTTAATGCAGTGCGTCCACTTTTGCACTGGATAGAAAATGTTATTCATTGTTCGTCATATCGGCCTCCGTTTACTTATACAGGGGTGTATATCGAGTTAAGATCAAAAATAAAATATCAGCTAATGCTTGCCAAAATTTCGGAACACAATTTATTCCATCTTCAGGGCTTAATAAAAATATGTACTATGGTCAACAACAGCAACACAGCATTTACACCAGTTCGTCAATAATCATCAATATCATAATTACCTTATAATACATTAATTGAGTCATTAGCAAGCAATAGTTGATATTTTACTTTTGACGATAACTCGATATACATTCCTGTATAAAAAGTTAATGCATATATCATATCTTTATTTGAAACATTAGAGGTGTCTCATTACAAAAATGTTTACTGAGGTCATAGACCGTCTTTTCATGTCGCTTCAGTCTTAAACATTAGAGTGAATGTATAGCCATTGCTTGGATGGAAGCGTAAATCTATGACTATCCTCTTGGATCATTATTTCACGCAATGGATAGGCCTTGGATCATTACTTACTTATTCATATTTCATTTTCTAACGTCAAGTAATTCTAAAAAAATAACTTCACCGAAAACGTTTGTATATAACTATTGATATGGAGAAACTAATTATATTTATTGTTACAATACATTCATGATCACACACCCTGAGAAGTACATTCATATCTATGAACTGGAAAATAATATTTTATAAATACTTTGCCATTAAGGAAATATTTCCTTGCAAAGGCGGATGAAATTGGTCGCAGTGACTGCTACTGAGGAACTGGCAAAGTGCTAATGCTTTTCCTTCAGCGATAATCGAGCATTTCACAAAGTTTTGGAAAGAATTGCCAATTTCATGCGGGTTTCAATTCAAAGAAAAGGGTAGCCCTGAATGAAACGATCGTCATTCGAAAAACGGCCGAGATTTCCATTCATATTAACCCCGAGTCCCACCCTTCTCAAAAGTTGTGATTCGTTGGATTTCTCTACTACGGCCTCCAAGCCCCCATGCGCCAGCAATGCTCCCATTAAGGAGTTGAATCCCTTGCGTAACTTTCACTTTTTACCAGACAGAAACTTCCTCTCTTTTTCCTGAATTCCCCTGGATTAAATTTGTCAGACATATGTCGAAAAGTAGCCTAAAGGTCGTGGAGAATTTTTTTTGCTTTCCTATTACACTAATTCGTTAATACCTCGAGAAAGTCTTGCAAATAATGCTTAAAAAATGAGCTGGTAGTAATTCTACATCTCCATACTGCCCTAGGAGCCGCCGAATGGACGTTTGGCAGGGGGTGTTAGGAAACCAGCCGCGTAATGGTGTGTAGGAGAATGTTGTGGGTGGGTGAAGAGGTGAAGTGTATTTCGGCAGTGTGTTCAGTGGATCTCAGTTTTTACTATGGTCATTTCTGTGCGTGGAAAGAACTAATTTCTATACCTATCTGTTCAGCAATGTATCTTTCTCATTTAATTTTTTCTATCTGTAAGCAAGGGAGGAGTGATTTTCTGATACGAGGTGTGATTATTCCGTTTCCTTAAAAAAAATCGAGAGCTGAATTTGTCGCCTTTGAAGCAGTAATACCTACACCCCGATAAGAGTTATCACTCCTCAACGTGCTCATCCAATTACCAACCCTCTCAATTCAAAAATTTACGCCTCGTACATCTTGGAGCGCCATATTTGGAATTTTTCTCTCCAACAGGAATTTTTTACTCTCTCCCCCTGTGAAATGAATGCCGTTAATTAACATCCTTAGGTTCTGCTCTCGTTAACACGTACTTCTGCCTTTTACCGTCTCATGCAGGCCACGTTTCATTATCGGCCGATTTATTAAGGCATGAGTTCCATCCCCTCTGCTTCCCCCCTCTCCCCCGCCTAGCCTACCCCCCCCCCCCACCGTTCTCTCCCAACCCTCCCCCTGGTCAACAATCCCGTTGTGAGCACAAGTAGAAATGGGTATTCATTGCAATCCTTTTTGCGTTTTCAGGCGTGCTATTATTATAAGAAAATGTTTTGGGCGCAACATAGTGGCGCAACACATAATTTTCAAGACAGCTTTTTCCACACGGAGTTTAAATGTTCACGACCATGGTTAAGTCATAGATTTACATCTTCGCGTGAAGTTGCTACTCCGTAGCTAAACCATGATCGTTAAAAATAAAACTACATGTTAAAAAAGCTGTGTTGAAAATACATTTAACTTTCCTACCGTGCTATTTTTAGCATTTAAGGTAGTTTTAGCGTCATATTTCCCTAGTGTTAATGGAGACCACATTCAGATTTTATTTTTTAATTTCAGCGTCTAGAGAGAAGTATAAATTAAATGTTCTAATATTATTGGCGCAAAGATATAGTTAAATATGACATCAATTCTCAGTAATTAAATAAATATATCTGTATAAGTCTCTAACTTGACTCATTTTTTCCCACTCTACGGCTAACACGTCTTCACAATGTATTTTTTGCAATTATGTTAACATTACTGCAGTGAGCAATGAATTAATTTTTATAAATCGATGGGAAAACACAAAAACTACACAGAGTTAGTTTTTTGACGAAATCTAGGTGTTATAGATTCCTTATTTTTTAAATGATCTCTCTCTCTGGAGCGCACAGCCGTAATCTATCCTATATAAAACAGCTTTTATGTCTAAAGCAATTTCAAATGTTTAGACAGATAGCACGAAAATTAGTTCGGCAAAGGGTTAATATTTTTATATCATATAAGGTTTCTTTCTTTAAAATGAGGTAAAATTCATCAAATTCTAGGTGAAGTGATTTTTCGCTCAAACTACATTAAGCCTCAAGTGATACTTCGGTGATAAGTACTGCACTAAAGTGAGAAAAAATCTTCACTAACTGCATACGTGTATCGAAACTGCATCAATTATGAAATATATTCCGTAATATATATCACGTATTTTGATAGGTTAGGTTCTAATTCGTTGCCTAATCTATTCTCTTTGAGTTGGAAATTGAATGTGTGGTTATTTTTTACTTCCTAAACTGCGAGTAAACCAGGGCAATAATTTTCATCGCAGCCATGAACAAGCATATATAGAAATGCAAAACGTTGGCAAAGATAAAAAATAATTTACAAATTAATAGACATATATCTTCTGGAAGAAGAAAAAAAAAATTATAAATATCTCAATTTTCCGAGTTCCTCTTGTGCCTTTGAAGTGTTATTAAGGAACTTTGAAGTGAGTAATAGGAAAATATCTTCCTTGGTATCATCCTTTATGCCGAGTAAATTCATCAAATAATTATACCACGAAGTATTTTGTGCTTGAAATATATTCAGTGAAGTCTAATTTTTTCCTTTGTGTGCGATCCGACCGATGCCTTCTGCATTCCTAAGGCACTGGTTTGTAAAGTGCCTCTGGCGTGCTGTTTTTAAATTGAAAAACCTTACCCTTTGGGTAAATCAAAAGAGCGAGTATTTCTCTTTGCATACAGATTGAAATAGGCCACCATTCTGTTGTGCGCGTATCAGTATTTCGGAATGGCTCTAAGATAAGGAGGATTCGTCCGGCTAAATAAATTTCTGGATGCTCCATTCCTCTGGCATTGCAAGCAAACACTGTAAAAACGTGCAAAGATATTGAATCGTGCACATGCGGTGTAAATGTATACGCAAGCTCCTGTTACGTGATTCCAATCACTAAAACATCTGAAAATTTACTGGGAAGGAAATTTTATTTTGGAAGTCGTACGTTTAAGTATATTACTTGGTATGCTCTAAACTCTACGCCTAATGTCGTTATAAATAATTTCTCTGACCCGAAATCGTTTCTCTGGTACATAATACTTCCATCACTTCTTAACCATGAAAATGAAATACGTTTGAACCTTGCGGTGGAATTTTATACATACTCTGTTTCGAAATTCCGAGGGCGTTTTCATATATTTGCGTTACATCTTGGTGAAAATAAAATTGAAGCATAAGACTTGTATTTCACTAAAGTTTTTTTCCTGTTTGTTAAGTACTGATTTCTATGTTCTCCAACATTTCAGTATGAGTATGTTAATACATAACATACTCATTTACTTACATACATTTTGAATATATATATTACATTTACTTACATACATTTTGAATATATATATTACACGTATTTTACGAATATATAATTCGTAAAATACGTGTAATATATATATATTCAAAATGTGAGAATTCAATATCCATATTTTTTATATTTATTGTTTGTACTACTCATTTTTAAAGATTATTATTTTTATTATTTTAAATCAAAATTTTAACATTTGAGTTTCAATTTTGGCTTTTTTCTGTTGATGTTGATGCTTTTTTTACTAAGAAGAAATCATAGTTTACCATCGCCATTATCTATAGCAAGAAATAGATTTTCAATGCTCTCATTTTCACCTGGAGGTACTCAGTTATGCGTGAGAATATACGTATTTATATATAATATTAACATATAATAACCGTTTCCTTATATTGTGTTTTTATAGCCCTGATGATTCTAATATTAAATATCAAAACTTTGGCGAAAGGAAATTGAATTATTTTTAAACATTGACCAACCCTCAATAAAATACATACAAATGATATTTCACGGATATATCTCACTCGTTCATAAACCAACAGGTTTTGGAGATACTTTCTAGTGCATAATATATAAAGAAACCGAATCGCTTTATTGCTGAAGATCGGTAGCGATAGAACTCTCTTGAAATATTTTTTTTGTTTTATTCTCTTTCCGCCTTCCCTACCTGTCGTTTATTCACTCGAATTTTGTGTTCCCAACCCATTTCATACCTCACAACAAACGTTTTTGGATAACTTATTTGTAAGTTATATCATTGATGGAATCTATTCGAAGTAATCGTTAATTTAGTTATTCTGAAGGATCTCTAGCATTTTACATGAGAGATGTATTTTACTTCCTAACAGAGTTATGGATAGGATAAACGTATTAGCTGTAGACCGATCTGATTTACGATCACGTAAAATGTTTTTGTGTTACTATCAAATAGAATCATGAAAAAGTTATCCGTAGGAAGCATCCTAGCAATCCATTATTCTTATCTTACGGATATTAATTCCAAAGTGAACTGTCAAGGTGCGATTTGTCACCATTCTTTAGAAGGAATTATTTTTTTCTTCTTTTTTCAATGTATTTGTTCGTCGGATGAAAGTGCTGAGCCATGAATATGCAAATGTGAGTGAGGAAAGTCTCTCCAAAAATTCCGAAGGGCCAGTTTTTTTCTTCGTTGCTCAAGAGTTGAAGACCGCGGTGGAGGGGTAGAGGAATTCGAATGATGAAGCAGGGAACTCTGGATTAGTCGGTAGGAGAGATGGTACATATATATCCCTCTTTTGTTTTCATGCATGCGAAATGCGTCTAGCATTGTTCACTAGTGGGTGAATATCCCATGCTACCGTAACCTACCTCCGTGCGATGAGTGGTACAAGGTGGATTTGCCTACTTTTAATGCAAGTGTCATACGTGCTACGGGCAAAAAATAATTACTCGAAAAGGCAAAGGGTACAAAATATATTTTATTTAAACTCGAGAGCTCCGTAAATGTCAGAGGCACACTCTGTAATTGAATAACACCAAAACCTCCCTTTTGTGTCTGTCGCCGACAGGAAAGGCATCGGGAAGGAAAAATTGGCTGAGTGAAATAGGTGTTTGTTATTTTTGTGTGAATTTTCGTGACATGAGATTTCTTTTCATAAAATACACTTCACCCTTTAACGTGAGAATAAATTAGTCTCCTATGTCGTTTGAGATTTCAAATGACAAATTGAAAGCACCAATCGCAGCATTTTGATGCTTTCGGCTCAGCCCTCTTCTCTTCTAATATACGTAAAATAATGTTCAATTAGTTTATTGCATCCGTAAAATTTATGAGCAGTAAAATTAACAGATTGAAATTGCATAAAAGTATTTAAAAAGTATTAAAGATGCTGTCATGAGTAGAATAAACGCATTTGAAAAGTATGATAAAAAGGAAGACTTTGCTAAAGCCGGTACCATTTCTTATCATATTCCACGGCTTTGTACGCAGCGTTAACAACTTTATAATTTGCATGTAAATCGTTCAGTCTATCTTCAGAATATCATCCGTTATCTTTAAATTCTTCCAATCTTAAACTAACTTTGATCTACACAATCATCTATAAAAATTATTAACATGTGCAATGCTTAGCTCAGTCATACATTGATTATATTCTTCTGTTCGTCAATCATTTCTACAGAGAAACAATGAGAAAACTTGTATGATTTTGCTTTAAAATAGGATGCATCCGTTGTATTATTGTGATTTTTAATGTTTTTTTATTAAATTATTGATTCTTTACATCATGCATTAAAGCAATTAATAATCATGACCTTCTGAAAAACAGGTTTCAATGTCTTAAGGATCGAATATTTATGACATTAATATTTGTATTTTCTACTCACCATTCCAAAGGTAGTTCCATTGCGTGGAGTCGATAACATTTTTTCCTCTACGTATTATTTCATTTGTAAGAAATACAGTTAAAACACAATGGCTTTTGGAGACAGACTTCATGAAGTAGGCTGAAATGTTTTGTGCAAAAAATGTCTTGTTATAGGCATTGAATTCGTTCTGGACAGGATAAATAAATCACGTGTGAAGTGTCATTGCTTCTTTTGGATGAGTGTCGCAGTTTAAACGAGTGAGGGCAAGGCCTTAATTAATGTCACCATTTCTCAGCGCTGCTCAACAAGGTTAAAAGGCATTCGGAATGTTGCATTCTGCAATGAATAGCGGACCGTGTGTCTAGCGGGAAATTTCCTTTTATGCCCTCCAGTTTTTTAAGGAGAGTTTCGGGCAAGTTCCTCTTAATTTCTTTCTCCTCTTTTTTTCGATTAATTATAATCCTTCACTTTTTTTCTGCAACGCCGTCTTCTCCAGTTGATTAAAAAAAACTCCTCTCGGAGAGAAGGGTGACTTGTCGGGCTAGGCGACCGTCAGTTTCTTATTTCTCCTCCACTCCACCCAATCGTATTCTCCACCCTGCTCCTTTCCCATTCGGTCGGAGATAAATATGACCCTCCCCCTTTCCTCTCCCCTACATCCCTCCCTCCGCCCACCCCTGCATCCAATCCCATCAAACCCTTCCCAAGTAGACTCCACCTCTCACCCCGAAACGAATCTGGGCTGCCCGCGCCCTTGCAAACCCCGCTTCCACATCACCAATGTTGCCCGACATATAGGTCGAGGCGATTTATTCTGTTTACATCTTTCTTGAAGGGGGCCACCGCGTATCCCTGCACACATACTTCTGCCTCATTTCCGAACAAGCTACTCTCTGTCCCATGTCGTGGTCTGCTCCTCCACCCCATCATATTTTTCTCCCCATCTTCCAAACACTTCCCTCTCTCTCTCGGAAGCAATGTGATACCGCCTTTTCCCCGACCCACACTCGATCTCGTTCCCAATGGATGCATCGACTTCTTTCTTTAATGGTGTGGAAAACCCTTGGCGCGTCGAAAAAGTGCGGTCAGATCCGATGCAATGCCCCGAACGGACGACGCCATTTGGCAGCTTGCGAGTGGGGCGAATGCTTAGAGCAGACCACTAAAATGCAACGAGGGAAAACAATCGCCAATTGCACTTTAATTACGGAGAAGAGTTATTGAGGGATTTAAGAGGTTCGTTGGTTTCGCTCAACTTAAAGAGGATTCGATGAAACTTGCTGGAAACATTACTTTTGTTGTCTTAAAGCTACCTGATTTTTATTTCAGAATTATTTGCCGCATATTTCTTAATATATATTGAACGAGAAGTGGGCATGAAATTACACGAGTTCTTATGGGAACGCAAGGCTTTATTCATCAGAAAGAACCTTTTCTAATTACTGAATACGTAATAGTTTATGTCATTGATAGAAAATTGTAAAACAGATTTTTACTCCGAGCGCTTGAAGAAATCCCTCGCGCGCGTTGCGGACGACGTGAAATTGGCACCAGTAAGTAAGATACTTGAACTTGGATGCATACATTTCAGGATGCATAAGAACCCGTGTAATTTCATGCCCAATTCTTGATCAAATATCTTAAGAAACCTGCAGCAAATAATTCTGAAAATTTGCAGGTATCTTTAGAACAATATTAATAATGCTTTCAGGAAGTTTCATTGAACTCTCTTTAGTTTAGTGAAACCACAGAACCTTCTTAAATACCTATCCTGCGAAGGGAAAAACGTTCTCTGGACCAACTGAGGAAGTAGTGGTGAAAATTGATCATAGTTAATACTAATTGACTCTGCAGTTGCGAAATTCCTCAGATATAATTCACTGCGACTATTTTTTTATGTCACTGAGTTATTATAAGTAAAGGACCAAGGCTATCTGAAGGTCATGCAGTGGTATCCAAAATTGAATCGCAATATATTTTTTTTCAGTGAAAATTAAAAATTTTCAGCTGTTCGGTGTGTTCAAATATCGTAGCACTGCAATTTCTTTCCTCACTCTTTGCCATACAACGACTATTTTGCAATTGGAATTCATTGCTTGTTTTTCTGCGGGGGATACTCAAATTTGTGAAATATACTATATACTAAATATACTTAGCTCTTACAGCATTTTGGCAGCAACTGTTTCAAGTCTAAAAAACATTTACTTTTCCTTTACGCGGTGGTTATAAAATTTCAGATTAGTTTTTAAGTATTTTCCTTCTGCTGTGCACGTCCATTTTCCTTTATGCCCAAATATTTCTTCGTTGTTCATCTAACTCACTCTTTTTACCGAATTCTCCTTTTTTTCACACCACCTAGTGTCTCTTTACCCTGCCAAATGTGATCAGTGTGTAAATATGTATTCCCTAGAATGCATGAAAATTACATAAATGAAATATTATCCGTGGAAGTGCCTTGCAATCTTCAGGTAATCTAATTGTGTTCGCCTCAATCGTCTCAAAGTACCTTGCGCGTCCTTTTATCTCATTTTATATAATCTCTCTTATCACATCCACGTTTATTCTTCTGGGGATTCAATATAAGCCAGCCGGAGGTACGTGCCATGCAATTTAACATTCACAAAAATTGAAGCATGCACTCCTCAACCGTCCTCCGCGGATTCTTTCCTACAAATTTATTGATTTCGCTGAATTGAACAAAAAAATCCAATTCAATCTCCGTGAGAAGAATGCTCTCGAATTCAGTTTTTAGCTCATTAATTAATTTAGAGTTCAATCTCAATTTACTTCGCCATGCGTGCCAAATGCCTTGTATTCTGAGGTATTTGCATTCGTTCCAGAATCTCCCCGCCAATTATTGGCCCAATGAATTTGTATATTTCGGCAGTCCACTCGCCATGGAGTGATTATGGGCCTTTTGTTTGTTGAGGCCCAAGACCGAATTGATGCACTTACAATTCTCAACCCAATATACTTAACCCGATTATCACCTCTTTTCATGTCCCAAATTGGTCGTGAATATTTCTTTGTGCATCTTAATGCCCTTCGTATGTTCATTCCGTGGTTCGTAATATTGATTAATGCTTTTATAAATTCGATATATATTGCTATTTTTTACTGCACAATGAATTTACCTTTTTCTAGTCAACTGACGCATTTTTACCTTTTCTAAAATATTCTAAATATATCAAATTGTTTTACCCTAACTATTCCCATCTCTCTTTCCTTGTTAAGGGCTATTCTTTAATCGCTAATATATTCAAGTTATTAGGTAAGTGCCACGGAGACAGGTCATCATTATGCATAGTTCAATTTGTAAACTTTCAATAAGGACGGGGTAAGTAATTTTCCATTCGCCAATGAACACAAAAGAGATAAAACTAATTGAAATTTGAGTGATTTAAATGAGTTAATTTTCCCATTTTGAGCCAATATAATATAAATTTACGTTCATTTTGGTGAACCAAAATATAAAAAAGGTCATTTGAATTCATAGTATTTTATTCAGTTAATAGCATATAAATGTCAATTCCCATAAAAATGATGAGACAACATTTATCCTCAGTCTAATTCTTTAGATAAAATCTTTGTTCATAAGTGAAGTAATTAAAGTTCTGTATGTAAAAATGCGCGCGTATAAAATGTTTTCTGTAGCAGTTGAATTTCCTAGTTAATGTTTGTTACAGTAATAATTAAAATGTCGGATGATTCAAATAACTAATCTGAAAAATCTAGCTGCCATGCTCATTCAATATTTACTGCGGAAATCTACGAGTAGCGTTTGATTTTCCCGTATTCGCTTCCAATATCCATTGCTTTCTTTTTTCCTCCTTCATATTGTTTCATTCCCAAAATTACATTTCCGTATCTCGTATTTCCACTTATCGTATACATATAGGTTTGAGTTTTGAAAATGCGACTTTCGTATATGGCCGTATCCATTTACGCTTTCTTTTCTTAGCATGCATCTTATGTCTGCTTTTCCAACTCATCATCGAGCAGTACCTTTTCTCCTCGCTTAATATTCCTTTTGGGTCACATTACGCCTTAAGCAATATCGATGATGGTGCAATATGTGCCTAAAGTTGAAGTTTATTTTTTTCTCTTCGCTCATTAGGTGAGTTTCGTTTCCCTGAAAATGCGTCATGTTACCTACCGCAAGTGGTTGATTAATCTAAGTCAAATGTCTCATTCACTTCTTTCTGTGTTTTACTCGAGTGAAAATATATGTTGACAGAAAGTATTGAGTCCCATTTAACATTATCTATTTTTGCATTTATAACATAGTAAGTGATATATAAGGATGACAATTATATCTATTATCAACATATTGTAGCGGAAGAATCATCCAGAGTCTTGGCAACGGTAGTTATTGACGGGAGAGAGGAATCAACAAGGAAGGATTCGGGAAATGGTGTGTTTGTGAACAACTTAAATGTAACTATGTGAACAGATTTAAGGAAATAAATGTGTTTAAAGTATTCGGGAAATATGAATAGTTATTTTTGCATCCACGAACGTAGCAATATTATAAATCGAAATATAAAATGTAGTATTATAACTACTTCAGTTTAATTAGCTGTGCACATAAAATTTTCAATTATTTTTGACCCGAAATCCTTATTAAATGATTAAGCTTAAATTAAATTCTTATAAAATCAATGCAAATAAAAAATAACAAGAAGAACAAAAGCTAAATAAGATATGAATCCTCATTCTCGCAAATAATGTTTTTTTTATATTGCGGCATTAAATTAATATCAGAATATCTGTTATTTTTGTTAACTTATAACTCAGCCGAAAAGAAATAAGGGAAGAACCTAGTCATCTCCAACATACAATTATAGAAGCATACCGGGTTTCTAAAAGGGTTATGGTTATTCAGCCTATAAAAACGGAAACTAGATATTGTAACCCTTAGGCATTGGTAATCAAAATATCCGTTTATGCATGGTTCCGCTAATCCCATTTCCTGATCATTAAATGGTGTGACTTAAGCAATTCTTAGCTTGCGCAGAGTTGTAAAGCTTCATTGCAATACGCCAAGATGTCAGGCCAGTAAAGTAGACCAGCAGTAATCTAGGCGGACGCTGCTAAGATGTCTTCCCGCTGATAGCTTTATTATTTTACTGTACTTGTGGCTTGGTTCGTCACGTTCTTCGAGGTTTTATATAGTTCCTGATTCATCACCTCTTCCATTCATGTTTGTTGCTAGGCATTGGAATTGGATTTCGGATTGAAGGAGGTTGGAGAAGCCTCCAGCTCTAGAGTGAGGTACAGAATTCGTTTTTCCGGGATCAGAAATTTAATCCCAGCGTTGTAACGACATTAAAGGGTTGAATGTTTTTTTCCGGGTTGTGGCACCTGTGGTTAAAAGACGAAGAGCTGGGATTATATCCTCCAGTAGGGCGGAATTTGTATGAATCCCCGCCTCACGAAGATATCTGAAATTCAAATGTTGGCAACTCGCAAAAGTCGATCCAGAATGGAGATTAAAATAAGGGGTATCCGAGAGTTACGTGATACGAGATAATTAAGTGAGCAGAGACCAAAGAAAAAGTGGGCAGTTTGTGTGACAGCCATCTCATAAATTGGTTTTTCTAACCTACCAACTTTTCGATTACGGTGATAGAATTACGGTGAATGAATGCAAATTGAGTGTTTGGAATATCAGCAAAATGGAGGCATTACTCATTTTGAATACAGTGCAACCTGGAATCAGACTTCGAAAACGCAACATTTGTTTTATTAATTTTTTGATAGGGAATGAGTTTCTTAATAATCAAAAGGTGATTTTTTTATATTCTCTTAGGTCTTTATACCCATGCTTGCATCTCCACTCCTTTCCATTATTTGTAATTTAAATGAGTTTCTAACAGATTGTTTTTAATGTTCTCGATTCAAGCTGGAAATGACATTCTTTCTTTTCTCACATATCGTTCTTCATTGGCCATAAATATGAACCAGACCTCGCCCAAGATAGACAAAAACTACCATGGCAAGGAAACTAATTCACGTATGTCATGTGTTGATCCAGATCTTCCTGTGTTTGATAGCCGCACTCCCCAGCCCATTAGGAACAGGCTGAATGTAAAATCTAAATGCTTTGATTGGGCGATGACGACATCGCATTCAGCGTCGTTTTCTGCGCGTGTGTTGAGGTGTTACAATATATTTTCATTCCTTTTATAATCTGCCTGACTGTGTCGCAAGAAAACGAAGATGCTCGCTATGCCCCGTTTGAAGAATATGCTAGAATAATTCATGTTTCTGTAATTTACGTGCTTAAAGACTTCTATTAAAGGCTTTTATTCTATTTCCCGATCCACTACTAACCTTTCCAGAGTAATATAATACGTATATTGGCCGTTATAAACAGTTTAGGAAGTCTTGTATGTGGGCTGAGGTGGTTTTTTCGTAAGTTTCAGTCACACTTCGTTGAATGTTGGCATTTTAGGAAAATAAATTTTCAGCTATTCTTAAGTTTTTTTTTTTAATTTTCAGTGTCGTCACCTATGTCGGACTCAACGGGTGAGTTCTAAGTCTTTTTCATTGCGCCACGTCGTCATGAGCCTCTGGTGAACACGTTCCGAATGGAGACTCAATCGGGGGACGGGTGTAATGCATGTGCCTCCCTCCCAGATCTTAGAAAATGGTGTGACTTGGTAGGATTGTGTAATTCCAACTTGCGTACACACACCTGCAAGTGTATGTAACACTTCTTATTCTAATAAAAGATCCGATGCTTATTAAAAACCAAAACAACACCATCCACACATTTTTACTCTACAACAACAATGCCGACTTCACGCATGCGCAGAAAAAATAGCTACGCGAAATCGGCGGAGTGTCCATTCTGATTCCGTAGGTCTCTATTCTGTAGTAATATCTTCAAAAATAGATTATTGGTGGCTTTATATGTTCATCACTGTTGTTTATCAGTACCATCCCGATCGTCGCTGTTTTTGCATCATTTTCAAGTTACTGGGTTTTGCTACTCCTCCGTTCAAGCAAGGTTGATAGCAATTTGTCTAGTAGCATGTCTTTTTCCCGCCATTTTCAAGATGGGAATCTGGGTTCTGATGAGGTTATATCCTTGGACCCTGTTTAAGTTCTTGGGTTCTAGGAAAATTTCTTTGGCCTCCTTGGTGATACCGATTGGTTCGGCTGAGAAATTTGGCTTTGTCCCATCACGCCACAGTTATAAATCACAAACTCTCGAATTCGCCATAACCGAGATGATATGATCAATGAGAGGGTCAAGATACCTCTGAAGACCTCGGAATAGTTTCCATTACCATAATTGCCAGCACACGGTACGATTCCTGTCAGGTGCGGTTAACCTGGGGAGTATTGCCATTACCGGCTTGCAAGTTGAATGCGAGCTTCAATTTAGTGTCCTCATGACCAAAGTCCATTGAGAAATGCCATTATTCCGATGCGTGAGATAGGGAAAATAGGTAGGCATTGACGTCACAGTGTGTAAGAAAACAATTGAAGGGGAACTGTTTTCAGTATTCCAAGATTAATATAGATCTTTTTATTGTGCAAATAGGTGGCGATATGGTAGTAATAAAAAAATGTATCCTAACAATTTCCTAATTTCTCCATGTGTCACCCTATTTATTTTTTTCGTTCACTTCATGTCTTAGTTTTATTTCAAAATATTACCAATGCGTAAGTTATCTGACTTTCAGTTATTTTAGTAACTATAAAACTTATCAAGTCATCATTCTGGCAAAAAGTTCCTTCTGTCGCGAATATTAGGGCCGACTACAGAATTCGTGTCGAACAAATTCATTAAATATGTTCTTGATAACAAGGAATAAACACGTCGCAATATATGTTGATGTAATTTTCATTGAATGTTTTTTTCTCTGGAGCTTTGGTCTACAATTCAATTAAAAAACCACCACTTCACCAACGTTTCGCTTTTTTTATTAAAGCTTCATCAGGGCTTCAGGTGAAATTAAAAGAAGAGAGTAAAGTGTATATCCCAGCATGGTTGAAATATGTAACAACAACATTACTCTCAACTCTTTTGCATCGCATAACCATGACGAGGTCAACGTCGTAATTGCAACAGCCGAAGGGTGTTAATGACACATACTAGGACATGGCGTCATAATTACTAATATTCGGTCGATTTTATTTCCAGATAGTCATTAAATAAATTAGGAGAAATATAAAACGTCAAGGCATGAAAACATTTGGTTTGTAAGAATCATCATTTACGAAGCAAAAGCTAATCACACTGGTAAAAGGAACATATCTAACCAAGTACAGCTTCGTTCATTAATTATCTAGCTAAAAAAAAAAACAGTGTGTCGTTTTCACGAACATGGAGGCACAACTTAATTGGATCCCTCATTGATTCTGCGTCTGCCTTGCGGATGCAAATGCAAAATAAATTCCGTCCATGTTTTTCGTATGGAAGGATTCATACGGCAAAGTATAAGGATATATGATTCATAAGTCAATCGTTTGTTCCAGTCCGCATATCAAACACGCATAGGTTTTTTGCAGGAGGATAACGCATTCGCGTGGAGGGGAGAGTTTAGAGGCATGCTCGGTGAACATTTCCGTTTTCCTCTGAATATTTGAGGCCGTGTTCATCTTTCGCATCGATTTCCAATCCCATATTACGACATTTCACGTGGGAAAAATGCGAAATGCACCAGGTAGCGAGCGACAGAGGCCACGGGCTGCTTTTTTTAAAAATGAAAATAAAAATCGCTATTTTTTTTCGAAAGTCCGAGATTTCTGTGCAAATTTTACGTGCCAGGGCCGTGCCTACCGCCTCTTTTTATCATTTGCATGCTTCCACTCACGACTGCCCTCTAACCTTCATCCCACTTTACTCTTCCTCGTCCATTCCAGCAGTGGCTACTGGCCGGAATAAAAGTGACCCATTTCCTCACTCATGGAGGGAAATGCGTTTCTCCCGATCTAAGAGTTCTCAGTTAACCATACATCTACACCATCAATGAATGATGAGAGTAGTTGACGTCTTGACGCGTGAGAGTGGAGCCTGTTGTTTTTTTTTTAATGAACGTCCTAACATGTTATTTGGTCGTACTTTTTTACGATAAAAATCAATATTTATCATGCTTGATTACCACTACATGCAGTTTTAGTTTGCTTTTGATTTGATGGCATTATAATTATCCTGTTTAAGACAAGAAACTCAATTGAATTTAAGTGTCATCTCTCTTGAAATGACCGTTCGTCGAGTCATATTGTTCCTGCTGCATACGTTTGGCGTTTGATTGCAAAGTAGAAGAATTTCATTTGAATATGCGGCGTAGTCCACAGCGATACTTCCCTAAAAATACCGTGTCATTTCCCATTTTAACGTGGAGCTGTTCGCTGCGGCTGTGCACTGCCTTCACTCTTTGTTTTTAAAGCCCCTTCCATGCTCCTTGATGGCTCCCAAAAGTGTCATGCGTACTCGAGGTGGGTTCTTATTGCGGCAGCCGCCCCTGGCATGGCATACTTCGGCGCGATTGCTCACTTGGGTCCAGGATGGATCTCTCTCCTCCGCATCTCCTCGTCTTTCGGCCGCACAGAGATACATGAGTCGACGGAGGTCCGGCAGCCGGAAGCACCTCACTGACGTGTTTTTTTTCGTAATTTAATCAAGGAAATCTATATCTACATACTACCTAGTGAGCCACTGTGGAGGCGTATACATACATCTAAATCTACATACTGTAGGCATAGCAAAATTTGGTGCAGATTATGAGGTCAGCGAATGTGAATAAATCGTCGAAGAGCAGGTGGGGGTACCACAGGGCTCCTGTATGGACCTCTTGAGGTACATCTACATACTACTACCATTCGATCCGCCGCATGGGCGTCTGACAGGGGGTGTTAGGTCACCAGCCGTGTAAAGGTGTAAAGGAGAATTTTATTTGGAGGTGAAAAGTGAAATGTATATCGGGAGTGTTTTCAGTGGATCTCAGTTTTTATTATGGTCACTTATTGTTCGTGAGAAGAACGAATTTTTGTACCAATCTGATCGGCAATGTTATTCGCTTATTTTATCGTTCCTGTCCTACCTAGAGATATAGTGTGGCGTCAAAATGATATTCTCCACGTTCACTCATGAAACACACCCGTTTGGAATTTCTCAAGCAATCTAAGCCTTGCGTGTAGCCTCCGTGTCTCTATTGGTTTCAACCTAATCTCTCTATAAAAACAGTAAAACACTTTATTTGCTCTCAGAAGTTTCTAACGAATCGCACAGCTTTCCTTTGTATTTTATTTATTTTTCAAATCAAATCTTTCTGTCCAGGGTCCCAAATGCTCACGGCGTATTCGAAGAGTGGCTTAATCAGAGCGATATACAGCTCTCGCGAAAGCTTATGCCGTTCGGATGCGCGGCGTTTGTGTTGTCAGCGTCATACGAATTCCAGTTTTTTAATGCACTCATGCATGGCACAAATTCTATATCTTCGCTTTCCCCTACGTCCCTTTTCCCTACCCCTTCCACTAAACTTTACCCCTCCACGACGTCTTACACTGCGCATCCGAACGCCATAAGCTTTCGCGAGACCTTGTAGCACCTTGTAGTAGAGGATCTGCCTGCTGTACGCTTGATAAATCGTAGTTTCACTAAGGCTGTGCTGCATTTGTTTAATATGTGTTTTCCCCACGATAGGTTTGAAGTAAAGGTAATTCTCAGCTAATAGATTATAGGAGAGAATATGGAAAAGGAATGAGAAGATGAATAGGACGAAAGTGAATCACATATTAATGTCTTAAGTTCCTTGCTAATTTTGTATATGAACTTAGGCAGTGTATCTCTCTTATTTTATCGCTTCTATCAGCTCTAGAGACATAATGTGGTCTTAAAATAGTATATATCATTCGTGTCACACTGAAACTCTTCTGATCAGAATTGTTTAAGTAATCTATCCCTAGCCTCAAGGTCTCTACAGACTTCCAACTTAGTCCTTCTATTAGCTGTGTAAAAAATAGTGCGTCTATGATTGTCTGTGGATAGGGTTCGTAGACGAAAAAGCGCGAAATGCCTCATTTCACGTTCATGCGTTAAATTTAATGGCAACGTTATGCTTTTACAACTGGCTCTCTTACATGTTTTCAATTATCAAAGCTGATAAGTTGATGGTTCCTAATAAATAGTCCAAAATTTTGAGGTTCAAAAGGCCTCTTGGGATAGATACTTCAAATGGAATCTATAAATATCATTTCCATGATTGATTATTATTTTATTTATTGTAGTTTGGATTCTAATTGGCCTATTTGAGGGAGTGCATAATTAGCCCATGCAACGGGTTTGGTACTCAAAGAGGAATGTATTTTCATGAGTGCCCTTAGATAATTCGGCTACGATATGAATGACCTACATTACACCGGAAAAATTCGTTAGACTGGTACATATTTTCTATCAGTGAAAGGAGTTGGGAAATTACCTAAAAATAGTGGAATATTTTAAGAGAGTTCAATATGTTAAAAACACGCTTTGGTAAAAATATAAACTCCATGCAAATTCTGAGGTAACTTCATTCATTATGGTCAGTAAAATCATATGCTCTAACGCTTTAGTATATCTATAAATAATTTTTCAATCGAAGAAGTTGAGACCTCCTTCATGTTCAAAAACTTAAAACGCTTGTTTCTTGTAGACGCTTGGATTTCAAAATTTAAACTATAAATGTCTTAGATGAAGACTTTGGTGAATCTTTTCCCAGAAAACGAATATTTTTGTTACGAAATGCTTACGTTGAGTATTTAAAGATGTAAGTTATCACAAATGTGATTAGTAAAATATGAAATCATGAAGGCAGATGGATAATTAGCACTTAACGATTGCTGAACATAAAACTTACCAGGTATCGTTCAGGCATTTGTCATTTTCTTATCATTGGGAACCTATTTTTCAACCTGGTTCTTATCGCTGTTTCCAAATGTGTTTACAGGTCGTGCGCTCATTAGGTAGGCTCATTTGGTTACGTTACGGAAATGGAATTTCGCTTCGGATGCATTTAGTTTCGCAGCTCTGGATATGTGCATTCGGTATCAATGCATTAATGACGAAAAAACTCTTCATAAATCAGGCCGCTCCCCTGTCCCGCTATCTCGGCAGCGAAGCTCCGAAATCCCCAACCCCACGATTCCCTCCCCCCCCCCCCTATTCCCCCTCCCCCACCTTACCTCCATGCGCCACCATATCGTCCCGCTAAGGTCCCGCTTTTGACTTCCGAGGAATTCGGACCCCTGCCCTAGCGCCTGCTGCTACTGCCACTCACCACGTCTTGCATCCAAAGGTTTTTTTTCTCCTCTTCACGGCTGGAATTCCAATCCTCCGGCGATTCTGACGTCGTCTTTTTTCATGCGTCACGGCCGGCGTTCTTCAAGTGTTTGCAGTTTCCCTGCCTCTCTCTCTCTCTCCGTCCTCGAGCCAGCCCCCTCCACTCCGCTCTTCCCTCGCCCATCCTTTACTCCTGTCGCGCACTCAGAGGGCGTAAGGAATTCTCCCTCCTTCCCCCTCTGGCTTCACTTCCAAATTCCCACCTTTGGACCACGAGCCTCCTTGGATTCCCGCGTAAAGGACGAAAGGCTAGAGTTCAGAATATAGGACGAAAGGCCGGAGTTCCGAATATAAGACGAAAGACTCGACTCCCGAGTATAGGACGAAATGCTAGAGTTCCGAATATAGGACTAAAGGCTGGAGTCCCGAATATAAGACGAAAGGCTCGAGTCCCGAGCATAGGACGAAATGCTCGAGTCCCCCATATATGGACGAAAGGCTGGAGTTCCAAATATAAGACGAAAGACTCGACTCCCGAGTAAAGGACGAAATGCTAGAGTTCCGAATATAGGACTAAAGGCTGGAGTCCCGAATATAAGACGAATGACTCGAGTCCCGAGTATAGGACGAAAGACTCGACTCCCGAGTATAGGACGAAATGCTAAAGTTCCGATTATAGGACGAAAGGCTGGAGTCCCGAATATAAGTCGAAAGACTCGAGTCCCGAGTATAGGACGAAATGCTCGAGTCCCGAATATACGACGACAGGCTCGATTCCCGAGTATAGGACGAAATGCTCGAGTCCTGCATATTTGGACGAAAGGCTCGCGTCCCGAATATAGGATGATGGGAAGAGTACTCTCCCCCTCGCCTCTCTTCAGATCGAATCGCCCGCGCCTCGAGGAGGCGGCGGCAGATGGCGCCTCAAATAAGAAGTGGGACGAGGCGCTTGTATCCCGCCTCTCTTCGCTTCGCTAATCCGGCGACATTCACCGCAAATTCCGATTCCAAAGATCGTCATTCAGGAAGGATTGAGGAGAAAAATATTCCCATGGAATTACGATACTGCATCGCTTACGTGTTATTGTCCATGAAATTGACTTGAGATATCTTTGTATTTCATTCTCTGCTATCAATGTAGTAACCTTTAGACAGGAGGCATGTAATTATTTTCCTTCAAACCAAGTTCGCCACCTTGACTCACGAACGATGCTGGTTCATTCAAGTATTCTACCAGGTGATTGGTAGGTTCCCATCCTGCATCCCAATTTCTGAAACATTGACTCGCTTTCCTCCTAAGGATGTCCCGCCATTATATCCCTCTTAAATTCATCATATCTTCTACCTTCTCTTATTTCTTCCAGGATACCTATCCTCTTCCCTCCTCTTCCACGCTTCCCCAGTGTTCTCCCCTCTATCCTACCTCCTCGTTAGTCTTCCTCGCCATCCAGCTCACCCTCTCCATCCTTCTCCAAACTCACATTTCAAGTCTACGTACATACTCCCTTCGCAATGACCAAGTTTCCGACCCATATAGCGCCACGCTCCGTATTAAAGTTTTCACTAACCTTTTCTTTACGTCTCTTCTCAGGCCCCTCCTCATCAATTCCCTTCTCTTCGAGAATTCTTCTTTAGCCATGGCAATTCTACATCTGATGCCCCTACCTTTAAACCCATTATCTTCCAAAATACTACCCATATGCGTAAACTGCTCGACCTGCTCTATCTTCTGCCCTCCCACCCTTATATTCAGCCCCGCCTTCTTACATATAGAAAATCTCATCACTTTCGTTTTCTTGCGGTTTATCTTCATCCCTTACCTTTCGCACTGCACTCCTAACGCATTCACTGTAACCCCTCGGCAGACTGACTTACTACACGATGATTATTCAGGACATATAAAAAATAATTGCCATCACTAAGCGAATGGCTCAGCTGAAGATCATTTAACAATTATGCAACCAGAAAAAATCGTACGCCTTAATTGAATCAATAAGTGAGTAAACTTTTTTAAACTTTGGAAGATAACATAGCATGCATCAAAGTGCAGTTAATGTAAATAAATAATTTTAAAGATAGGTTTATGGTAATTGCAACAGATAATAGTACTTTTCATATATAATGAGGTCATCGTAATTTTTTATTCAATTGCATGCATAGGTATAGAATGTTTTGAAATGTTCTTTAATAGACGATTGAGTAAAAGTAAGAATCCTCCCAAACATCTGGATTGTATACTGGTCATTTTTTTTAAATAAGTTCCATTTTCGCTCTGCAAGGAGTGGTGATATCATCAGAGGCGCTTGGGTAGGATATTCAACTGCCTTAAGAATTTTATTTCGAGAAGTTTTATCCAGTCTCCAGTCGGAGACGGCAACGCACCAAATCCAAGAGCGCTTTATGAGGGACTATTTTTTTTCATCGCGATAACCGGAGCCACGTCGTAATCGAGCACTATGAAATGTATTAAAATATTATGGCTCTCGGAGCTAGCACACTTTCCTCCCATCCTCTAAGTACTTGAATCTAGGCGCGTGGCTTGGTCTCGGCAGATAAGAGGATGGGCGGTCCATCGGAAAATGAACGTCTTCCCTCTACACTCCACTCGGCTGGGAAAAGGAATGGAAAATGAATAAAAAGGTGGAATGTAAAAGATTCATGCGTTTTTCGAGTGAACGAGCAGCGCCGCGGTTATTATGGTGGCAGATCGCTGGAAGTGAGCGTGAGTGGTGGAATGGGAAATAAAAAGTGAACGCAGGACTGCGAAACTGGAATCACGAGTGTATGGAGGGAGCGAGAGAGAGAGAGAGATAGGGTGAGGGGAAGCGTGGGGGATGCCGGGAAGGACGGACGCGCCCATTCAGCGCGAATTGCATGAACTAAAATCCAAAAGCATGCACGCTCATGAGGGAATAATGCTACGCGTGGAAGAACCTGGCAGTCGCTTGAAATCCGAATTCCCTCGAAATAATGACTGTCATTCTGCATTATTATTAAGTTGCTCATTGCAGCCCTGTTGAAGCAATACTCCCCCACAATGGAGAACGTTTTCTTACGAAGCAGTGCAAGCCTTTTTACACTTAAATGCTCATGCTGCAAATCTTTTGGCGGAGAATTATTCGCGCGAGTAACCAGGGTTGAGGGATTTGTGAGTTTATTTGAAAGTTTGAGTACTTCTGTGCAAACGCCTTCAAGACTAAGGAATCACGCATTGATTTTAATTTCGTAAAGTTAAGTGAATTAGCTCTTACCATGTATACAAATTCAATATCACATCATAGCGAGTTTATAATTAATTTTTTAATGATATAGAAACTCATTTGCGGGTTACAAGCAGCTCAATTCGCTCAATTAGATCGGAAAACTTATTAGCGTTCAACATTACGAGGGATTTAGTTAAAATAATATAAACACCATAGTAATCAATTTTACATCACATGATAATACTCCTAAAAAGTATCATTTCTATGGCCATAAAATGATAGAACAGTAACGATCGCAGATTAAAACGTTTATCCGCCATCCCAATCATTATGCTTGCTGGCTAAAATTTGTCTATTTGTCATTGCTATTAGCTGATAAAAATATGCATACAGAGACTTTATGGATTCCATACTGTTTTCAAATATCTAACCGCAAAGTGCTGATTGACTCATCACGAGTTTAGTCATTCAAGTTCAATTAGGTGAATGCTATGTTACTCCAAAATTTCGTAATTTTGAATTTTCCACGTACGAATACATCTGTGCACATCCAGGTGAGGTATGATACCGCTTTTCCAATTTTTTTATCTTAATATTTAAAATTACGAATTAAAGTGATATTTCTTGTTCGTATTCACGCACTTATCTTTTGAATCAAAGCTAGTTCTATGAACAGAAAGTTTCAAAATGTTTGAATGAGTTTCTTTATCAGCACGAATGCCTGATTTTCCCCTACGTTTCCTAAACCAGAGAAAATGATTTGATTTCGGTGTCAAAACCCATTACCTATAACGGATTCCGTTCTCCTGTCAGGGGGCATATTCAATTAGATATCTCCCTCCTTGCTTTGGTCGTTTTAAGGTAGATCGAGTGAAATGTTATCCTAGTCATACTGGATACCTTAATCAAATTTTATATTTTAATTTAAGAGTCTAAAAGAAGCGTGAAGTAAGTATTGTAATATTGTAATGGTGCAAAAATATAGTCGCAGAAATATAGTTAAAATCCCTAGTTATTATGGAGACCATATTCGATTTTATATTTTAATCTCAGCGTCTTTAAGAGGTGTGAATTAAAAACTGTAATATTAATGGCGCAAAAATAGAGCTATGTATGACAAAAATTCTCAGTAATTGAATAAATGTATCCTCATAAGTCTATAACGAGACTTATTTTTTCACGCCTTGCGGCTAAAAGGCCTTCAAAATAGCTATGCTTATTTTAGATTCTGTAAACATTAATACAGTGAGTAATAGATCATTTTTTAAATATATAGTCGAGAAAACATACAAACTACACGCCGTTAGTTTTTTGACGAAATCTAGTTGTTATATATTACTGATTTTTTCATTATTTTCCCTCTGGAGCGTACAGCCGTAATTTATCCTATGTAAAACAGCTTGTTTTTTCAGACAAATTGCTTGAAAAGTAGTTCGGCAAAAGGTTAATATTTTGATACCATTGGAAAGATGGGAGTATTTTTTAAATTTCAAATGTCGTAAATTTCTAGGGGAAGTGATTTTTTGCTCAAACTACCTTTAGTACCCACTACCAACCATTCGCGTTCTTTCCCCCCCTCCCCACACCCACCGATTTCCATGGTCCTCCGAGTTAACAAGGCGGTCTTTGGGGTGGCGCACCTGTCTGGATCTTTCATCTGGGCCATCTTCCCGCTCTCTACCCCCCCCCCCCCGCGCTGCATCGCACTCCTTTTCCTTTGCCTCGTGTTGACTCACAAACCGAATCAGAGCCCTCGGCGGTCGTGCTCAGCGTCAGAGAAATATCCTGACTCCAAATACCCCTCACCATGGAAATTGATAGTCTCCTGATCTTCACTTGATAAACTCTTTGAGTATTCTTCTTGCGTTCTTATTTTTAATCGGGCCAAGTTGCTTTAGAAATATTAATCAAGGCAAAAGTCATAGAGTAAAAGAAAATGCCTGTGCATTTCGAGCAACAACTGTCACCAACCATCAGAATTCAACCGGTAAAATATAAAAAGGAAAAATATTTGTTTAAAATCTAAATTTCTACTATGTACAACTATCACAATTCATTTTAATAGAATCTCCCAGCATAAAACTTTAATAATATTCTCAATTCAATTATGTGCACTTGCAGATCATGCAATCAAAAATAACCGCACATGTAATTTCCAAATCACAAAAGTAATAGACTTAGTACCTAACCTGTCTAAAAGATTATTTAAAGAAGACATGTCCACCAGCGATATCATGAGCATATCCTCGTGGTGTTTTTCGGGTAACGCTAAGAACCGCACAAATATCATCCTAACACAACCTACGGATGGGTGGCAACCTATAAATTTGGTTCAAATATAATTAGACCCATGTGTTTCAAAACTTAAATCTGTTTTAAGATGGCGGAAATTATACTGAAGTCACTACATGCTTCTTACCCGAAAGAAGAACGGAAATTCTGCGCAATGAACGACATCCGTGCATGAAAATCGACAAGTGCACTAAGAATCACCATTGGTTTTTTATTAAACAACTGAAACCAATGATTATGGCTACCCTTTATTCCGAAGGCGCAGTCCGGGTGATGTAGGATTCATAGATCAAATTAACATGGCAGCGGCTGGAAATGCTCCTTTTGACGTTGTCAACCTCTGGATTGTACCCTTCTCTCCAATCCTTATTAAGATATTCAACGCACATATCAACGTTGAATTGCGCATCTAAATTCAGTCTACAAATATATTTATGTACACAAGGGAAGCGATCAAGCTGTTAATGAAATTCCAATATTTTTGCTAAAACGCAACGATTTGATGCAATATTTTAGCGTTTATGAGTCATCGACCCCATGACGACCATACTCATTGTTTAAGTCGACATTTCGCGTATATCCATTAACTCAACTATTTTTAGCACCAAATAAGATATGAATGGTTTATTACAATTAATGTAAATGATAATATTCTTACCGTTGATATTCAACATTCATGATTCGTTGAAATGCACCTTCTCTAGTTGATATATTTTAAGCTAGACTGCCTAGTAACGTTTTCAATCTCGGTTCTCGACTCAAGGTGAGTTTATGGCCGCCAAAGCATCGGGTGGATTCGGGTGAGAATGGCTGTTGCATTTGCATGCCCTCTTGCGTTTGCCCTCAAAAACACTCGCGCTTGCATTCCGAAATGTCGATCTAATTTAACGAGGGCGAAATGGTTTCCTTACCGAGCATTTGCCTCATCCTGCCGCCTCACATGATTTAGGTAGTGCTGCCGTCGACTAGGGAGCGCGATGCCACGATGTACTGAATAAATTTGGATTTTTTTGTAAAAGATTTCCGGACGATTTGGTCCATTACCGTGGCACGGATAAAAATCCACATGTGGGTTGACGCCAGGTGGGTAAACTTTACCATTTAAGTCGCGAGCACGAATTTAAATATGTATACCGTGCGTGTTTTAATAAAATCAAATCTAAGAAACGATTTCGGGCGTAACTTTGTGAAAGTCTTTAATAGTAGGAAAGTTAGACGTATTTTCAGCACAGTTTTTCCAAACATAGTTTCATTTTACCTGAATGATTTTTAGTTACCTGAAGATGTTACTCTGTAACGAAACCATGGTCGTGGTAAATAAAACTACATGTGCAAAAAGCTGCGCTGAAAATTCATCTAAAATCAAGTCTGTAAAAAACCAATGATGAATGAAAACAATAAAAAAAAATACAATGTGGAAAAAAGCTGTGCCCAAGTCTGCCAAATTTAAAAACAGATTATTTTCTATTGCAAAACAGGGCAGGGTCAGCTTAGGCCCAGGGATATTATATTGTGAGGTACGAAAAACATTAAGGGAAATGAAATCGGTCAAAGTAGTGGGAGTAGATAATATCCGCACAGAGCAAGTCCCGCAATATTTATTGCGAGTTAAGTAATATTTATTGCTATTAACTGGGAAGAGGTAGGTAGAAGTGAGTTTCAAATGATCGCGAAAAACACCCAAAAACAGTAAGTGACTACAGATAACATAAGAGTACCAAACATTTTCATATTTATTCCATAGATTTTCCAAGCAACTATTGTTAGGAACGCATGAAGGTCAGATTTGTTCAAATTGGTAACTACTGAAATATTACGGCAAATAATTACCTGTTAAAGAAAACTTGGAAATCTCTCATCCATTTATGAGTTGGTTTTATATGTTGATTGTAATTTTCTAGTTATTTATTAGGGTTCATTTTATAGTGGTAGGTCGCTAATATCTTTGAATTTAAATCTATCGATGCACAATTAAATAATTACAGTACCTATCAGATAAATTGAATGTCGATACGCTTTACGAAATAAGGGAACGCACATGTAATGAGCGTGGAAAATCCAAAGAGTGCACTTCATTTGAGATTCCGCTGGCGACCTCTTGTTAGGAGTGGAGGTCGGAGGTCAAATGCGTGAAACATCCACCTCAAAACAGGAAAATGATTGGAGCTGCTCAAAAGCCAATAGATAGGTCACTGAATATATCTAAAGCGTCCCACATAGCATTGGATTTTAAAGCTGATGACTACCTGAACTGGGTATGGAGAGATTTTTAACAATTACTATCGATTTTTTAATTTGATTCTCACTACTATTTAGTTACATAAGATTTTTATAAAATTTTGATATGAGGCAGCGTTGTTTAAAATAATCTTCTATAACTTGGTGTGATTCTTATAGTCAATGGCATACTTTTGCATGTACCTTTGATATGAATTCCCTGCTATTCTTCGGCATTCATTTTCTCAAACGGGTATACATTGACAAAGCGTTTTGAAGTAGTCCTCGTCACAAACTCTTTCAGTATATTTTCCAAACCTCGCAATTTAATCCTTTCAATTTCCTCGTTCTAGTGCCCTGTACAAAAATAATTTTTCTTTTCTATCTTTGCAATGAACGGATGGCTCTCTTTGTCGTACTCTCGAAAACGCGGTTTTTGATTAACATTAACTATATATCTAACCCTCTAATGAGGATAATTCTCCATTTGCGTGCGAAGGTAGTTTGAGCGAGATAGTTCCCTAGTCATTTAAGAGACCATATTCGATTTTATTTTTAAATTAAGCGTCTGTAAGAAGTATGAAGTAAAAATAATGATATTGATGGTACAAAAATATAGTCATGTATGACAAAAATTCTCAGGATTTGAATAAATATAACCACATAAGTCTCTTACTTGACTCATTTTTTCACGCCGTACAGTGAAATCCCCTTCACAACAGATGTTTCATTTGCGATTCTGTACAAATTACTGCGGTGAGTAATTGATTAAATCTTTTAAAAATAGTTGAGAAAACATAAAAACTACACACCGTTAGTTTTTTGACGAAATCTAGGAGTTAAAATTTCCTAATTGTTTTTCAATTTTCTCCCTGTGGAGCGCACAGCCGTAATCTATCCCACGCAAAACATCTTAAAGTATTAGGCAATTTGCTCGAAAAGTAGTTCAGAAAAGGATTAATACATTGATATCATTGGAAAGATGCGAGTTTTTTCTTTAAATTAACGTCAAATTCATCTAATTCTAGGTGAATTTATTTATCGCTCAAACTGACTTAAAGTCCAGAGCGAGTGACTTGACGGAAACGAACTAACGGACGGCGCCATCCTTCCTCGCTTTGAAGCGAAGAATGGGACCACGGTAAGTAATCGGAAAGTATGTGCTAATCCGATTCATCCAGTGGCCCTTTTGTGTTTTGGCATTAAATGCTACGCTTAGTTTCACTATTTCTTTTAATTAAGAAATCGATACGGTTCGTTTTCAGAGTTCCTTGCTTTAGGAGTCCGCTTTCAGGGAAATTTCACCCCGAGAACTCCGGTGCGAGAAGCTAGTTTATTGTTTTATTTTATTGTGTGTGTGAGTGTATGTGGACAGCCCCACTCCTTTTCACCCCTCCTACCACTCTAAAACCCTTGCATTGTGCCCTGAGCCGACAAACAAAAGAGATCCGTTTTTATTCCGAGCCCTTTTGTGTGTCCCTTAAGCCTTAAAATATCTTTTTAAGTCCGGCATCCTGGAATTGCCGGCTCGGACCTGAGATTAATAAAGGGATTATGTTGGAGGTATTCGAACCAGACCCCGCCAGCGAAACGCCCTCTCCGACTTTCCCATCTTCTCTTTCCAGGGTTTTCACTTCTTCCCCCCTCCCCCAGCCCTTTGGCTTGCTTGCGGGGGTTAGGGAGGTGGACGGAAGGGATGAAGAAGGGGGCGGTTTACCCCTGCATCCTCCATCTCCTCTTCTGCTCTCTCGCAAACGCGAGATCCTGGCTCAGGATGGAATACCGCTGTGGAGATTTTGAGTCAGGGTACGAGCGTGGGCGAGAGAGGGGGGTTGGGAATGGGGTCACTAGCCCTCCCCACCGCCAATCCCTGACCCCATCCACACCCTTTTCCCTCTCCCGAACTTCACTCAATGCATCGCTCACGACCATTCCACCCCTATAGCCTAGATTTTTCATTTTATTCCTCCACTGCCGGGTCAATTTGTACCTCCCGACGTGGCAAGTATGTTTAACGCTCTCTTCCTCCTATTAGTCCGTTGCCGCGGTTCATTTGCTCCCAACCCCGTTGATTAATTGCTGTCATTCCGTTTATAATGGGAACTAATGACCCTTAACATGACCTCGGGCAGCTGCCAGCTTTAATTGTTTACCTTATTTTTCCGGGCCGTTAGAATTCTGCGTAGTTGGGTGTCCTCTTCAGATTCAAACTTTTTATTTTTATATTAACGAGGCGAGAGATGTAAGGGTTGGATGTTTGTAACGTTTAAATTAATGATTTTATCCCCTTGATCATCGCACAAGAACTGCTCATGTGTTAACTGCGAGCAGCATCAAAAGAAAAGCAGATGCATGTGATTGAACTTATTACGTTGGAAATTCTCTCTTTTTTTTCGCTTGCCTATTTTTTCCGTGATCATTCTTAATGTTTGAAGATATGTTTTACTCCATTTTGATTTTTTCCCGAGTTGCTGCAAACGTATTACAGCACTTAACCTATTCATCAGGAACTAATCTCACTGATTTCTGTTGAGCGTGAAATGATCGCGTCTTTATTTCAGCGAAATCGACATAACCGGGATCCATCGTTCTTTCGGATCGTTTCGGTGTGAGTTCAAATGGGGACTGTAAGAGGTGTTTTAATTACTAGATTAACATGATTGCTGAGGTCCTGATTGTGAGAGTGCCTATTGGTGGAGAACATTAAAAGCCACTTCGATCCCGAACAACTCACTTCCGCCCCACTTCACTGGGTAATAACTAACATTATTTCTGAGGGTATGTACTCTCGTTTACCCCTCTTTCATCTGCATTATTATCAATACATTTGATTTGACATTTTAATACATATTGTAAATTAACTTTTTATATTCATGAGACTTTATGCAATTGCGATTTAGATTTAAATTGTGCATACATCTGATTTTACGCGGATAGATGTCACATGAGGCCATCGCGTTCTCTTCTTTCGTTCGTCGTCTTCTTCTCCTTTCTTTCTCCGACCCTGCTCTTCTCCTTTTTCCGAGGTCTTCATTCTTCTTTTGGGACTGCTTCTTCTTTCTTTGGCCCTTGTCTCCTCCTTTCGCCGAGGTCTTTTTTTACCTCTTAATTCATTTCTTCTCCCTCTTTTTCCTCTGTCCTTTTTGTTACCACTATGATCAGTGGTCTTCTTGGGGTGTGATGCAGAGTCTCTCCAGTTCTTTGAACCTCCTTTTATTCAGGCAGAAAGTTATTAGATCCTTACAGGTTTCGGATCTGACTTCCATTTCTAAACTCAGTTTAGTTCGCCATATTTCAAAGCGTATGCACCTCTCAATGCGATGCCTATAGGAATTTTCTTCATCACATGCATTGCATTTTCCATCCTGACTTTTCCCAATCTTCATAATATATTCTTTGCATTCTCCGTGGCCAGTTATTACTTGAGCCACAGCTTTTGTATGATTAACCTTTAATTTCTTCCTTTCCAATCCAATCCTTTTTCTTCATTTTCGATCACGAACAGTGAAACGCACGAGAGCGCAGTTATATTCGGTGGCCCTTGCATCTGTCATTTAATCGCTAATAAGTTAGTTATGAGGACTGGTTGGCGTGTCAGCAGTGTCAGCACGTAAGTTATTAGTGCATTTTTCTTTTGCTTCTTACGTAAACGTTCACGGATCCGGATATTAAAACTTTAACTAAGCTTAAAATCAACTCACATTTCGTGTTCAACTTGGGAAAAAATACATTTAAAAACCGAAGTTCAGGAGAACGCGTCATAGTTTGTGAATTGCGTTTATGTGTTTACGGAAGACGAGCATTCAGTTGGGTTGGGTTGGGTCATCTTCCGAAGCTAGATCAATAATAGTTCGGGTAATTGTAATGGGCCCTCTTTTCTGACGGTGTGAAGCACATTTCATCAGTAAGTGCCGAATGGATGATAGCGCATCATATCACCGTGGGTGTTCCTCCCTGCGGTGAATGAATCCAAGTGCACCCATGCAAGTTTTATTTCTTCTTTCCTGCCTTTTAGGTTGTATAGCTACTCTGCTCTCGTGAAGTCCTAGTAATCCTAAGTTTGTTATTTTTATATGTGACAGTGACCCAATGAGCAACAAATATACTCCTAAAAATACTCCCACAGGGGGGAAGGCTGAATAGGGTATTTAACTGAATACGACAGTTTTTTCACGACAGTAAATCTTGCGCATCAAACACTGTAATTCCGTAGGTAGGAGCTGTGTTTGATAGAGCTTTTTTAAAGCCAAGAATATACTTAATGAGTTAGATACTTTATTGTTGGTTGTTCATGGAGATCTATTTTACCAGTGCAGGAAGCATTGGACATAAAAAACAATTTTAATATGAGAATTAATGTGTAAGTCAGGCAAGTGTGACACTAAAAGTGAGGGCAATTAAGGTTTCGCGCTATTTTGAGCAACATCATAAATTCCGCAGGTCATTATGCCATAGGTATGTAATTACCAGTAGTAGGAAATGACGGCGCAATTGCATCTGCGTGAACTCTCTTCATATATGCCGTTCAAAATCAATGAATCTGTATTTGGATGCCCCACTAGCTCCACTCTCATTAAACGTTTCTAAGCGCAAATTGTCTCAGAATCTCGAATATAGTCGGAAATCCCGAGGAAAACATTAACAACTTTACACCGAAAGAGTAATCGTGGCCGTTGGTGATTTTAAATGACAAATTCATTTGCATCTTCAAAAATTGCTCAAAATATTTGACTGAAGGCTAAAAAAAATAAAATATTAACAAATTTAGTATTTATAAACATGAAAAAATAGCGTCAAAGTTTATTGGTTCTATTTACTCAAGTTTATATTAATTAATCGACACAAAGGTATTATTTTGAAACTTAATTTCCACACCGTGCTAATTCCATTATAGTAATTTGGTTTAATTGAAGCTTGTACGCAGAGCAATTTGATCAATTAGTCTTGTACGGAAGAATTGGAAACGAGAGCGCTGCAAACAGAAGAGTAATAGCTGACTGAATCTCTTCCTAATTATCTTCGTAAATTTATAAGCGAGACCTGCTTCGTGATTCAGATATGCGTGGAAACAACTTTTGGAGAGTATCTTTGATCTTCGTATGGATATCTTCGTCTTATGACGGCTAGATAATATATCTTCTGCATCAATATGAATGGAGTTGTTTTACATCCAGTCCACGCGTTTGAGGTCAGCTCTGCTCCTTTCCCAATCCTCTCCACCCCTACCTCGTGCCACGATGGAATCGATGGAGAAAAATGTGTTCGCATATTTATTTCGCTTGCACTGCTTGAGTGCAACTGTTCGTTCCAGCCTCGTGCGTATTTCTCTCTCTCTTCCTCACCCAAGATTTTTCCCCACATTCCGCCACCTCTCCCGCCCTAAGGCCCTTGCAAGGACCAATGTTTCGTTTTCCTGTCCCAAGGCCCTTGCAAGGGCCCATGTTTCATTTTCCACTCACTTCACAGCTCGAATCTACACGTGCATCCATCCCCATTCATTTACCCCCTCTCCATTCCCCTCCATTTCCTCCCTCTCCCTACGCCTCCCCTACTTTTGACGTCCGATTTGTCTTGGAATCGATTTCTGCCGTTGGCTCCACTCATTCTTCCCTATCCATCACCCTAGTTGGAGCGTCCCCGCCACACCCTTCCCCATCAAACCACATCCAAACCCCTTCTCAGTGCATCCAATCCATCCATTACTCTTCTCCCCGACCCATCAACTAGACCCTTTCGTTACCACTCTATATAGCGATCCTGTATTCAATATTTTTTCTCTCATTCTTTCATATTTATGTGTATTTTTTTCCTCTCGGAACGACTGCATTTTCCGTGCGATGGGGCCACAAGGCTCTCTCTTCTCACCCCATAGCTCCGTTACCCTCGTGTTCTTTCGCGCCTGACCCTTTTTTTCCTGCGCGTGGAAAAGGGGTCTCCGTAGCCCTGCCCTCTGGCCCACGGAATGGGATGCCCTCCTCCCGTTGTCACGGCTCGTTTATGTCGTGGGGAAAGAAAAGTCGCGGAGTACATCTATTTCATCCATTCCTTCTCCCGACCCCCCATACATCAACGGAAGTTCTCCCATCTGCCCGTTTTTATTCACTTCCAAATATCTGTAGATTTTTGGAAAGCAGCGCACAAAAAATGTTGATTACCGGTTAAACTTAAAACGTATTCCATGAGTGATAGATATTAATCGACTGAGATGTCGGCCAAAATCATTCATACGATGTCATGTAATAATGTCATGTTCAAGTGATCTCTATATCAAGGAAGCCCCATTCATTCCAAAATCCATGTCGTTCTATTTTCACCGGCATAAATCTTTGGATACGCGCTGCATATTTATTGAATGACTGATTTTTTCATTAGCTTCATCTTGGCAAGTTCATAAATTTAGGATTAGTTACTTTGCAAGAATAGGTATCGATTTTCCACGAAAAAGGTAAATATATTTCAAGATTCCTTCCCAAAAATGACGGGAACCATTCCCAAGAATTCTAAATAAAGTTTTATGAAAAGTTCAAAATGGGGCGTAGTCATAGAATTAATGAATCAGTAAGAAGGTAAAAAAATGGCTGGGCAGAGCGATGAAGGAATGGTAGGTCTCGGAGGAATTTGGAGGAGACTTAAAAGACTATGAATGAAGAAGAACTTCAGGAAATGATGGAAAGAATTAGGAAGAAAAGTGAAAACTACGGAATGAGAATAAACAGCAATAAAACTAAGGTAATGAGAATAGCAAAGACAGAAGGGCCCTTAAATATATGGCTGGAGAAAGAAAAATTAAAACAAGTAAGTTCTTTCAGGTACCTGGGAAGTATAGTTACACAGAGTGGCAACTGTACTGAAGAAATTAAAAGCAGAATTGGGCAAGGAAAAGTAGCATTTAGCAAGGTTAAGGAACTGGTGACAGCAAGGAACATCAAGATGGACATTAGGAAAAGATATGCAAAATGCTTTATATGGAGCATTGTGTTGTATGGATGCGAAACGTGGACGTTAAAGAAGAGAGAAGAAAAGTACTTAGAAAGCTTTGAAATGTGGCTATGGCGAAGAATGGAAAAGATTGGATGGAAAGATAAGATCACGAATGAAGAAGTGCTAAGGAGGATTGGAGAAGAAAGAAGTATACTGAGAGAAATTAAAAAGAGAAAGGCAAAATGGATAGGACATATTTTAAGGAATAACTGCCTACAGAAAATAATAATAGAAGGGAAAATAGAAGGGAAGAGAGGAAGAGGAAGGAGGAGGTACGGAATGCTGAGGGATATAAAAGAAGGAAGGAGTTATGCGGAGATGAAGAGAGATGCCCAGGACAGAATGCTGTGGAGACAACGCTACCGTTGAAACCTATCTGCGGACAGATGCACCAATGATGATGATAAAAGACTAACATTTTGGCGTTCATTGAAAGGTGGTTGATATTTGAATACCGTCGTAGAAGGGTTAATGGTAAAGCAACAGAGGAAGAGATCGGCATGGCACATGTGTATAATAATGAAATACAGGGAAGAAGGGAAATTGTGTGAAGTGTGACGTCGTATTTTGGGGTGATATTCAGCCTTGTACATGCTTTATAGGTCCAACTAATCCTAAATGCATTTAGAAGAATACCCATTTTATTATAACAAACAGCAAATTTGTTTTCAACATTTTTAATTTCCTCAAACTTTTCCAATGTGCAAAAGTTAACTGTAGCTCATAGTGGCGGTGGAGTGAAGTCTTCGCCAGTTCACCTGAGAATAGCTTAGAACCCAGTCTGTGAGATTTTCCACAACTCAAGGTATGGTCGAGTGTGTTTGTCTAATTACATTAAATTGTCAGTGATTTGGTGGAAGGAAGGTCAGTAAAGTAATCATTATCATTAAAAGTCTTTATATTCGAAGATGAACCACAATGACTGTTCGAATTTGCGCGTAATCACCCACAGTACAAATCACGACGAACAAATCTGCTCAGTTTACTCAAATGCAAAATATTACCCTGTTTAAATTTTTCTCCAATGGTCGGTCACCTAAAATCGCTGTCTTTCGGTCAAATTTTCATACAATATTTGCATGCAAGTTTTATGCAAAATACATGGACCGTGTGGCATGGTGAAGTTGTAGCAAAATAGCTTTCGGTCTAAACTGTCGTATATATTTACTTTTGGAACAAAAAGGTAGTAAATGCTCTGTATTTACATCCAATAGTCTCAAACTAATAAATCAGAGGCCTTAAAAGAATGAGGTATCACTATCCGTTGTGATGGAGAGTTGGGATCACGGGTTTAGCGGTAAGAGTGGTAAAGAGGAAAATTTGGAACCCTTAGGGTGCGTTTTTTGCGTACTCATTGAATTTGTAAAAATAAATTAATCCACGAAGAAGACAAAAAACGAACTGCAGATACCATAGCCAAGGCAATATCCACCATTACCTTCGATTTCTTTTCTTCGCCTCTTACATTTTTAACAAACCTGTGCAGTCTATTCTTACGGATGAAATGGCCATTATCGCGACTTTTCGACAACCCATAATCTCCATTTTTATTTGCTATTATATCGTCTTTTATGTGTTCCACTTCTTGTGGGACAAATTTACTGCACCGCAGGAAACGGCCATGTCGTTTCATTCAAAGTTTAAAGAAATGGGTAAAAGTAAAAGCTTTTTGACAACCTCGATTTTTATGTACTATATTATCGTCTTTTATGTGTTCCACTTCTTGTGCCAAAAAATATTTCTGTCCAAAGTGTCGTATGTATTTACTTTTGGACCAGTTAGTACTTGTTCTGTATTTATATTCAAGTCTTACATTCACTATTTGTGCAAACGCTATACATAATTTCACCGTGGGGCATCAGCTTAACATCTTCTGCCACAAACCATAGCGGTGGTTCGCAGGGTAATGTAGCGATACTGATAGCTACTTCATCAATCCCTCGTTGTTCTTCGAATATGTATATATATATATATATATATATATATATATATATATATATATATATGTATGTATGTATGTATGTATATATATATATATATATATAAACACACATACATATATATATCCCGTGTCATGGGGACGAGGCGTGCATCGCGTGCTCTTGCCTTGTAGTAGTGACGCCATTAGCGAAGCACGCCACTCGTCCGTCCATTAGCGTTTGCGCGAATCGATTAATCGTATCGAATGGATAGATAATGGAGTGGGACGAGGCGTTCTTGCAATCTTGGCCGCGCGATCGGCTTGCTTGCACCGCGGCCGCCGTGATATTAGCAGCCGGAGGATTCGGAAGAGATTCAGTCCTTGCCTTGCCCGAGAATGCGTCGCTCTGCAGAGTGGAATGTAATCAGCCGGGAAAGTGAGACAGAACTGGGTTATTGCGCTCTGATTGCGTCTCGTTCAAGAGATCGTCCCCCGCGTGCCATCGTTTGAGCGATCGCTCACATGCAGATTGGAACATTCGATAGAAATTTGATTGCAGTTTTCTTGTTTCTAAAATAGCCCTGTGATGACCATTTAGGATACCACGAAATAGCCGCGGTAAAGTCTTTGTGGAGTCACTCGCAAGTGCTAAGAAGTGTAAATGTTCCACGGAGAAAAAATCATGCACCTTGACCGAGAGTCGAACCCGGATCATCTAGCAACTAGCTCCTTCAAGGCCCTCCAGAAATCCTCTTTGGGAGATGGCTATTTTGGTAACATAAACTGACCAAAGCACGCGAAGCGTTTTTGAAGCACGGATTCGTGTGTAGGTCTAGGAGAATGATATTTTCCTCTGTAGACTTTGTTCAACACGCCTTGTGATACTCGTTTTATTCTAATGTACCTGTATTCGGCGTAAAATTTCCCATGATGTCATCAGGCAGCGGTCACCTCAAGTCATCGAAGAGCTTCAATAGCTCCTTCTGCACTGTCCATAATTTTTCAGTGGTACATCTAACGTACAACCTCGTACTCACCGTTTCTAATATACCCGTTACGAAAATTATCCAAAAGATGTTCTATAGAGCCGTTATCTATCGCGCTGCTTCACTCATTGCGTTTGTCTAAGCTAAAAAAAAACTGACTACAGATGAGTGTTTTTTTGCGATTCAGATGAGTCGGCTTGGTTTTTGATTGAGACCAACGCGAGAATGACATGGAAAAGATAAGACCTCAGAACGACAAACGGATGATCTTTGCCATGAAGAAATCGTTTGACTCGACCTCATATCTCCCAATTGTCAGTTTGAGTTTGTACGTGGTTGAGTATCAGTACGGTTGCAATAGCTTACCCTTTAGAGTGTGAGAAAGCCTTCGACTGAGTACGAGGCTGACGGGGAGACTCAACAGACGCCTGCTACAACTCTTTATGAGATAATGTTTAAGAAACTGCATGGGTAATAATGTTTAGAATACCAAACTGAAGTAATTTTATCCAAGATTTCTAGATTTCTAAAGGATAAGCTAATATGTAACACGGTAAGAGCGTATAGTGTTACCTCCGAATTGTTCTTCTATAAACATTACATATGATCCAGGAAAGGAGTAGAGGTAATTAATGATTTGTTGCTCTTAGTGATAAAATATGTTTGGTTGAGACAAACACTTGATCTAGTTTGTTGGAAATCCAATTCCAATTATTTTTATATTTTCGTTATAATTTGGACATCTTTTTACTTTTTTTGCTTATAGGGCATATTTTCCTTGAAGATCAATAATGCTCATGCAACCTTCATTTCACTGCTTTGCAATGTTTAAATCGTATAATTAAATCTTCATTTTGGAAAAGAATTTTCACATATTTTCCTTAGTTTTCTGATTATGTTACAACTATTTTGAGCAAAAATAGTAATAAATAGGGCCTGACAGCTGTGACACATCCTTCCTATAAAACGCCACAGTATTTTTTTTAGTTTCGTGTCGTTCCAACTTATTTTGAATAATTCGATCTGATAAGTCTCGGCGCTCTGTGTAAATCCCCACTGCACGCCAGACCTGACCGTGGATGTTTTCTTACCTCCCTGGCGAAATGCAAGCGGCTTATCTGGCTTACGTATACCGCGCGTTGGGCTTTGAAGAAGGGCATAAGAAGCAATATAGCCGTGGCTTTTTTTGTCCCAGGACGGATTAGGGCGGAGGGCAACCGCGAGAGAGGTCGTGACATGGTGATATCTCGTGACGAGAAGTGCAGTTCTCTCTCTGCCCGTGTTTAGACACCCGGCTGGTTCTATTCCCGCGTCACCGTCAGAGACAATGAAAACCCACGCACTTAAAGAGTCCGCGACTCGACTGGGATTATTCCTCCGGGAGCCGTCGTCTCCGGGTTCCGTGTCGCCACGGGAAACTCAACCGGAAAGTTGTCATCCGGCGTGCATCACCTCGAGGATTAAGTTGGTGGGTCGAGTTGGAGCGCACCCTCTTATGGGATTGCGGAACTAAGGCTGGGGGGGGGTCCCAATCCGCAGATCGCAGCCATGGCGATTGTCACGTGACGAGTGCTTCCTGGACCCGAACTGTGTCCAGCCGGCTGAGTGCAAATGCGTAATCATGAATATTAATGACCCGTCTGGATTCAATTTCCAAGACGCGCTTGAGACGTTTCCTTGCCTTCGTTTGTTAATTCTCGAATGAATGCTGCAAACCGCGTTATTTCATGCGTTTGAGCATGCTCCTGTTTCATATTTTATGGCTTTCAAATAGTTTCAATTCGAAAAAGTTTATCTTAACCTCTTCAGTCCCGCCACATTCTGTATCCAGGAGTATTCGCATGACTGATTTAGAGGAACCTTTTAGGACATAAATAAAATTTATATCGTGCAAACAATACACGTTGAAACAAAAACACGCGTACAACAAGTGTAGAGAATACAACAAAGTCACCCGAATTGAAATCCAATGTGTTATAGGTGCCTGAAAATGATATAACACACTGTAGCACATATGTTACAGAAGGACTGAAGAGGTTGTTCATCTATTCCTCCACATTTTTACAAATTTTCGAAATAGTAGAGAATATCAATAAATTCTGCAGGTACTTGAGCACGAAGATGAACATGGATGGTGCTGAGTCTTCTCGCAATGGGCATAACGATGTTGGATACACGATTTTAAATATTAATATGAGTTTTTAAGTGACGTGTTTACGTAAGGGTTGAGATTTTTTGGTATAAAATAGAACATTTTGCAATTTAATTTAGCATGTTAATTTTGTAAAAGAGTAAAGTTGTTAATTAGTGAATCATTAGATTCATACACGAAATATAATTTTAAAAAGTTCAAATTATTTGCATAATTTGAACAAAGAGGCTATCAAAACTTATTTAGAGTGTAATTTCATTGAGTTTATTGAGATGTCATCATGCATTAATTCATTCGGTGTAAACATTTTATATCACCGCCATGAGCGTGTTAACACTGATCATTAATAGTGAAAGCTGGAGACATGCTACTTGAATGCTACTGAGAAATACAATGAGAAAAAAAGGAATAGCGAAATTATTTTGGATGTCTCTATTAGTTAAAAATCAAAAATAGTCCACTTGTTTTTCTTGGCAGAGGTCAATATGAAAAATCACAATTTCAGCATGTATATCACTTTTGCAGTAATAAAACATAAGTGCTGGAGCTAGGTTTTCCAGAGTAGGTGCGTGTGCCAATTAACATGACTCCAACTATAAATTATAAGATCAATAGTACTTTGATATTTTAGTTACTATATTTCTCTCTAAGAAGTCAACATATGTATATTATAAACATTTAAAATTTGAAATTATAACTTTCAATCACGATTCTTAGAGACTGCGAGAATGTGGCTTTGTCCAAATTTTACTTTTTAATAAACAAATGTCCACTTCCGGTCATAAAAACCATTTATCATGCTCTTGTTCATTCCAAAATATCTTATGGTATAATCTGCTGGGGCAGTGCATACATGAACACATTAAAGTGTGCACTAGTATTGAAAAAAAAATAATTATTGTAATATCGTCCAAAAATTCTTATGAAAACTCATTTCCGTTGTTCGTGGCCCTCAAATTGTTGCCACTAAGGCATTTGTATTTATTTAAAGTCTTAAAATTATTTAATGCCAGAAGTGGCAATATGCCGAGTGTATCTGATAAGTGTAAATATAATTTAAGGAATGAGTCAAACATTGTAACAAACAGACCAAGATGAACTTAATATAAACGTTGATTTCTCTATATGGGGCCAAAGATATTTAATTTACTGCCCGCAGAAATAAAAAAAATTAAACTCTAAAAAAAATGATAAAGCTTGCCAAAGACTGGCTTTTTTCCCAAGAAAAAATTGAACATTTATTTTGATGGTATTTCATTGTAACAATACTTGTATAATATGTTGTAATTTGCTGGTGGCTCAATTCTGGTCTTATGACCTTGGAGACCACCTATAAGTAGCTCCCGCTCCTTTGCTGTTACCAGTTTGAGCAACAAAAATATTTGGGAGTAAATAAATTATTATTATTAAATGTTTCTCCACCTGAAGGTAATAATAGTGCATAGAATACGAAAATATTATCCTCTTTTTTTAGGTAAACAGTTATCAGGTTCATTTATCATTTAGCTGGTTGAATAAAAATCCAGTTGCGCTATTCACCCAAAAATATTATTGGAATCCAAATGAGGGGCAAGAAACATATTTTAGACTACTTTAACCGTGGGCACAGAATGGATAATTTCGCAGTATATTTTAGTTTCCTTCATTATCATTTCTGCAATGACGTCTTCATAACTTCTCGGAGACCTCAAACAAGAGTCTCATTACTTAGCACGCACCTTATTCGTTACATTTTCAACGTCAGAGCGTCTCATAGCGCCTTCCTCATAAATAGTCTTCAGTAAGTTTCAATTAGAACTCTCACAAGTCCATCCCGCAAATTGTGTTTATGTTCCACGTCTCTTTAGCCTCACTCGTTTTCATTTTTCCGCAGGGTACGGTGAAGTCTAACGAAATATGTTGATGCGCTGGAGCGTCAGGTCCGTGGCGTTATTTGCACATGCATTACTGGTGCAGCAAAATTGCGGGTGGCATGGCATAGCACATCTAGCTGGTTTTATTTCTACCCAATCCGTAACTCAACAATCTCTGTAATATCCTCCGCCGCTCACGGCCTACTTTCTCCACTCGATAGTCTATATTTTTTCCTCTCGTTCCCGTGCGCCAACTCGTTAATACGAGGAAAGTTGCCCGAAGCGTAGGCGATATTTAAGTCGTTTCTCATATCCAAGGTTCCGACGTCGACGACGGACTATTGCGCTGTAGACACCTCCGCGAAGAGACGCGTGTTTTCTTCGCTGCACACCATCTACAACGGCTCAGTTTTCTCTTATATTCTCTGTGCAGCAATCTAACCATACATACCATAAAATTCGCTAATGCTTCTCTGATCATCAGTCACGTCTCTTTGAGTGACTTCTCAGCAATAAACGACCATTCGCCTTACGCCCAACCGCAGTGCAGGGGGCGGGGGAGTTGCCGCCGTGCGACACTAACTGTGGGCTGGTAGCCTCGAAGAGACAATAATCCTGTGTGGCATGCATGCTGTCTCCTTTAAAAGAGTACGTATTCGTCAGTAGGCGATGTCAAGTTTCTAAAAAGAGAAACGCCCGCGGTGCACCCGAAGAAAGCAGTCTTTCAGTACCTCCTAAATCTTTACCCCATGTGACAAAATACATAATTTTTTCCTGATATCTCCAAAATATAATACATGGAGGCTCTTTTCAATGTTTGTATCTCTAAAATCTCCATATTGGAGTGGATGCGGCTACAATCCATTCCACACACTTGCCGAGCCACCTTACGTTGCAGTCGGGTTGGACTAGACTCGACCGCGCGATCGAAAAACTGATGTAAAATTCGGCGTCGCAAACGGTCGCAGTATAACTCATCGGATTCGCACTGTGGAAGCTTTGTAGAGTTTCACCATATAAGTTACTTCGCGATGCTGGGCGATGCAAATAACTACTTCTCTACATATATTTAAAAAATGACCAAAAATGAGGATCCGCTATTTTGTTTAATATATTTGGTAAGTAATGACAAAAAAGTAAGTAGACTACATAAAAACAAAGATAAAAACCTGTTTCATCTAGTTGCATCACTTTTTATTCCAAATCATTACCCATAAAGACTTAGCAAGGGCTTGATTTTGGAGATTTCGTGAGAAATTTGAGTGTAGACCATTATGCAACATTGGTGCAACTTTGACCTAATGAAAATTGTTAATTGTTGATTACTAAGGAAAATGCTTTGCGTCATCGCATGCACAGGTCTTTTGAAAATATTTATGCAAAATTTCATCTTCCTGGCTTGAAAAAATCACTTTTTGACTTTAGGCCAGCTTTTTTCGATTTCAGTTCACTGTACGCCGTCGCGATTTTGCTAAAAAAATATTCATTTAAGTATTTCAAAGAATACGACTATGGATTGTCTTGGCAGATAAAGCATAATAAATTATCCATGCCGGAGGCCTTCAAGGCTTGGTTTAGTGAGCTTAATGAAAAGCACCGCCTGTTAGTTCGAGAATTTTTTACCTCAATCACTCCATGGTGGTTAATTACTCCTATTAGGTACGAGAATTTTACTCACCGTAATTGAACGAATTCTTTAATTCCTATGCATAAATTTTAATATTTTCTTACTCCCGCTTACTACTTGTACGATATCCTAATAGGGATGCATTGTATTTGTAGCTATAGTTGTATATTGTATAACTATATTGCTTAAGTAATTGTTGTATAAGTATTGTAATATATTGTAGTGGGTTAATGAAAGTGTTCAGAAAGAGGCTTGGGAGCCTTTTAGGCAGTGATAATAATTTGTAGCTACAGTTGTATATATTGTATAAGTATGTATTGCTTAAGTAATTATTGTTTAAGTATTTAATATATTGTAACCATTGCATAAGTATATTATAAGTAACTGTTGTATTCTATACATTGTAAATTGCATAGTTATATACTGTATATTGCAAAATTGTTATATTTGTCAATACCACCCTGAGCTCATATGCTTGCTTAAAATCCATTTTACGTGATATATTTTTTTAGATGTATTTACAGTTCATTTTGCAAATTGTATTTTACCTGATTTCCTTTGTCATTTAATCTATATTGTATTGCATTAATTTTTTCTGTTCAAAAGGAGAGCTACTCCTAGAACAATAAATATTATTATTACATTGCTCACAGTTCCTCGTACGATAATTGATAATGTGGATCCTTTGGCATGAAATACTGGTAGGATATCGCAGCGTTCTTTAAAATGGCGACTTTTGACGGCCAGCTGCATTAGACACATAGTCGCCTATTTGCTCCACATAATAAATGTTACTGCTACAGACTTAACTCCAAAATATTGTTGTTTCACGTAACCATGGATGAAAACCACACAAATTCTGGATCACGAGGAATATTTTTGTTAATATAAGGGATGGGAACGGCCATTTTCTCATTTTTTCAGTTCATTTTTTGTAAATAAATGTTATATTCATCAGTTATATTCCTTCCCACGGTTGGCGCGTGGGTCTTAATCCTTACTCCTGATTGGTAGTTGACAATTCATAGACCCATTCGAGTCTCTGATCAGGGTTTCCTTTTCCACTCCCTAATTCACGCCCTCCATTGAACCTTGTGAAGACAGATCCTAACCCTAGGATCGGGGGTCCGGGTACAACCTAATTGCAATTTTCAGCATGGTTGTTTGTGAATTTCCAATATTTTTTTGTTATAAAAAGCCCGATGTAACGGCCCAAGAGGCTGTTTTCGGATTTCAAGGTGAAGAAATAACTAAATAAATTATTTCTCCTAACTTATCCTCTCATACTGTACGGCTGAGGTCGATGTGCCACTAATCTTGTTCCAACCTTAAAATATTTCCCACCTCAGCCCTGCCATATCTTTTTAAAATGCTCCATCTCTTCCAGTGTACTCCACCCGGAGTAAATCAAAAAATTTCCATCATTTTTATGCCCCATTTCTTCCTCTTCCCCCCCTCAAACCACCCCCACTTGTAAACTAATTCCGGTTTGTATTTATAGATCGAATGATTCTTTTGCATCTTCTAGATGATGTCTTATCAAGGTGAAACCGTTCGCTGACACTTAATGATGGAGAGTGGAAGAGTACAAAGTTATGTAACAATAAGAGATATCCATCGCTATTTTTTTCGCTGCACGAATTCACCCCTAAAAACCATACAATTCATGCATAAGAACTCTCAAGAAAAAATAGAGCCGATTACAAAAGCGAACTCTCAGACAATTAAGAACCAGATAAACCAGACGCCATGGTCAAAGATTGTATTTCCCCTCTCATAAAAGTAATGTTTACGGAAAATCTTTTCTTATTAAGTGCATAAAATTATGGAACTCATTGCCCAGGAATATAATTTGTATCCGTAGAATATCAATTTTTTAAATGAAAAATTACATCTAATGAAAATATCATGCCATTAAATGCTTCCTATAATATATGGTTCTAATTTTCTTTTATTTTAAATTTGTAAAACCTGTAATCTACTATTTCATTTGTTGTTTATTATTAAAAATGGAGATTTTTTAAGTACTTGCCAATCTCTATGTGATCCTAAATAATATTTGCAATTTTCGAATTGTATCTCGTTTTCTTTCATACGGTTAGACTGTGATGTGATAATTTATAAACTAGGTTGTTCTTAGGTGTCATGCCATAGAACAATACACATATTATTATAATTAATACGTGAGAGAAATCGCGCCATTCCTAGGGCATAAGATGTCATATTAAAATGAAGGATATGATCGCGTGAGGAGGAAAGGAGTAAGTTGCGCTTCGGGACGAGCAAAGCGGACGTAGGAGTCGTTCCCAAAAGAACGATGAGATGAAGGGGGCTATTCTGTATGTTCTCGGAATTTCCGAGCCTCGAGTGTGACGACATTTTGACGTCACAGCCTCTAAAATTTCAAATAGGGCCATCCAATAGTTGAGATTTGTCGGGGGCTGTGACGCCAAATCCACGGATTTTCCGAAGTTCGACCGTGTCGAGTCCTTACTGAATAATGCCCAAGGAGGAAGAGGAAGGTAACCCCTGGGGGCTCTCGCCTCGTTCCATCTCGGAAGGGAAACTCTCCACTCGCGTCGAATTCGCGCGACGAAATAACAAAAGAAATTCAACTCCCGAAACATCCGCGTATTGTTCCTATTTCGTCGGATGTGTATTTTTATTTTCCACTTTATTTCGCCCGCGCCGCAGATGGGCATTCATTCTCTCGATTATACGGGGGGATGGAAATATGAGTAACCGCGCGGTTGGTGACCCAGATACTCGCGAGTGCCGGGCGCACATGTTTCAGACCTCTGGCGTGTATCTTTTTTTTCCTCTGCCTTAAATTGTCGCCGAAGAAACGCGAACAGCAGCGCACCGCGCCTCAGGGGTGCCAACTGGAAATGCCACATCGGGGGAACTGTTGCTCTTATTCCATTTCGCAGCCGCGTAACGCCTCCCCGCCGTCTCTTCGCGATCCGCCTCGTTTCAATTGGCTACGCTGCCCACCCACGGCGACTGACCTCTGACCTCCTGTGACCCCCTTCTGCCCCTTACACCCTTTGCACTCACATTTCCGATTGCTGGACCATCGCTTCAGATTCTCTTTTCCCAATGACGAGCGAAGTCATATGTGCCCATCTCCTAAAGGTATGACTTGTAACATCATGTCGAAACGCACGTCAATGTTTGGTTCAGAAAGACGGGTCTCATCTACGAGTAAATGTTGCATCCACATGTGCGAGATACCCTAAAAACTACATTCTTAAGAGTGTGTGGCAGGGGAGGCAAAACTCCAGGAATGCACTAACCTTTAACAACGTTATCATCCATTTCACTCCATGTAAGTTTTTTTTAATTTGGAGATTTTCCATTCTACAGAAGTTTCCCTCACCATACCTCAATCTTAAAATCTTGAATGTCTATATCTATGTATTTTTTATATTTAATGTCTGTAAATTTACAATTATGTAACCAAAACAGAACTGTAAATCATTTATCATCATACATAATTGTTTATAGCCGAGAAGATGGATGAATAAACATCCGAAACGTCGGCAAAAGTTTAAAAATAAAAAATCATTTGACCTATACTCATGAAATATGCACCATTACCAATATTCCATAAACGTGGATTTTTGATAGTTGACTCATGAAAAGAAACCTACGTAGAGTTAGGTGAGCTAGGTACGTTTTAAAGAATGAAGTTTGTTGTCAATAGTCCCATAATGAGGGCTGTGTTTGTTTTTAAAATTTGACTATGAGGCATCGAGATAAGTGTGATCGGCGCGGTGGTTAGAATAAGGCGGCCATGATCTGTAACTTGAAGTTTCACATTCGTGTGATACAGATTTGTTACGTCTTCGCTCTTCGAAACACGGATTGCATGTTGAGTTCTCTGTCATCTTCGTATATGTAATTCCCATTCACTCTCAACTCCCTCGCTTGGCATCTTTGTATTAGCATTCTTTCGCATTCTCAAACGCACGCTTAAAAATATCTCCATTGTGTTGGCCCATCTCCTTCTTTCTATCTTCATTGTTTTATTAATATATGTATATGTTCTGTAGTCCAAACTACTCCCAATTCTCAGCTTGTGCGTCCTACTGAGTGACTAAAATCCTGAAATGCATCGAATTTATCTTTTTTTTTCTTCATATTGGAAATAATATAGGATAAACGATAATCCTAAATACGAATGGGTGTATACGAATGGGTGTTTTACTATTCTAATATTTCTTTCTGTTTCTTGTCGTATAAAAATTATTGTTGAAAAAAACTAATTTTATGGGGTATTTTTTTATCCAACGATCTTTTTCCTACATTTTGCCACTTTTGTTTAATAATAATCTACCAATGTTACGTGAGGAATGAATACCACTTCCAAGTCTTGATTAAAGTCACATAAGTGCTATCTTTGTAGATGGATTTTTATACATTCTGAGCCTCCGAACCCTGCTGGTATTTCATGCCGAATTTTTTCAGTGAAGGATAAGTAGCTTATAGTACTGAATTTGAGCTTAGTACTCCTCTATTGCAGTCTCTCAAGAGCAAATCGGCGTTACCGGCGACCCTTTGGCTGTAGATCTTGGCATTGACATTGGTCTACGGAGGAGTAGAAATTCGTGTTGATATGATGACGCGCCCAGCAAACACTCTGGCTCTATATTTTTTTTTCTGAGCATCATATCTTCCTTTGGTACCTCGCGTGTCGTCTTATCCCATTTTGCTGAGAAAAAAACACCCATTTAAAAACTGAAACATTTTTAGAGCTCCGTGCATCATTGCATGTAGAGGAAGGAATGCTATATATCAATAGTAATTGCGCATACCATAAAGTCACTATACTCCACCGTGGTCACATGATTCAGGCTTTGAGATAAAAAGAGTCGCGAAGCACACGGAAACTACCACTTTACTTAGGATATGGATGCCTAGCACTGAAAGAAGTCCTGTAATAAAAACGGTGTTACGGAACGTGGGACTCTGACTTTTCATTAGAGTAGCCCTCTTTTCTTTTTACGACGCAAAAAGAAAGCCATCGACTCGCCTCCCAACATATCAAAGATCACGCATCGACATAATTTACGGCCCGGGATCTCATCGATTAGGCATTTGACCCCCGTTACGACCCGTCCGGCCCGTAAATGACACGAGCTTTGTACGGGTGACCTCCCTGCGACATTACGCCATCATTCCTTTCGGTTCAAATCCAATTTAGCTGGTCACTATTCCTCACATCCCTCTCCTCTCGCTGCTGACCTCACAAAGGTCACCCCCGCGCCCCTATTCAGCCCCGGACCCCGCGGCCGAGTTTTTTTATTTTGAAGTAGTTCGAGTGAATTTTTCCCTAATCATAAAATAGACAATCTTTTAATGTTTTTCTATTTATTCAGTAATTATCACCATGAATTAAGTAAAGTAATATTGAGGATGCATAAAAGTATGTTTTTAAGACAGAATTTTTCAGCAATGATTTTTAATGTACATATTTGAGGTTTTTAAAATCATATACAATTGGGTATTTTCCAAAATTTTAAATTTAAGTTTACGGATCTTTATATGTTACTTAAACTCGAACAAGATTGCGGAGTAGAAGTACTTTTAAAGTTGATTCAATATTAATTGAGATATTTAAGATTAAATTAGTCGAAATTTCAAATTTTTTTACGCCGCTGCGAAACGAAATCTGATTGGCTTGACGTCATTTTCGCTGAGCGATAGACGGATGTGAGGGAGATAGTGAGTAACTGTAGAAGATCTACCGTATATTTAAAGAGTGTTCATTGAAAACAAAGACTATGGCGTGCAATGTTTTTATTAAAACCACATAAGATAATTTACACAAAGTGGATATGTTTATGGTAGGCGTTTTAATGAAGAAGGACGAGCGATTTAATGCTGCGGAAAATCGTTGAGCTTAAGTCGAAAAAATGTAAGCCTAAAGTTTGCTTTTAAAATCGTCATTACTGTTTTACATCATTTTTGATACACATAATTATGTATTTGGGGTATGAACTTTATTTACTGTTTTTCCAATACACTCATAGTCATTATGATACTCTTTCTTTATCGAAGTCCATATCAGTCCATGAAGCAGTAAACAAACAGTATCTTAGTAACATATCAACACAACACAGTACTCGCCAAATGTTTGTGCTGCCAATACTCGACAAACCTAAAACGTTAATTTTTTATTTGATATTTAGTGATTGTTTGTAGATGAGGTTTCTAGAAGTGGCTTACCTGCTGTAGAAATGCCTAAAAATAGATTCTTATCTCCTAAATGTCCATTCAAAGTTTAATTTAAGTGTTGTTATATAATAAGGCTTCTCGTGAGAGTTATGGTGATAATGCTATAGTCCATAGCAATAGCGATACGTCCAAGTAAAGAGAGATGGACCACTGTGCACAATCATTGCAAGAATATGTCCAGAACACAAAGTGCGGAGTGAAGCATACATTTTTACGGGTGGACATTGAGGAATCCAAGGAAGAAATTTCAATCATTCAATGTCATGATTGCGTGAATAAATTTCTTGTTCGGTGTTTCAACCGACGTATGCACAAAACACCATCTATATCCCTTACTTAGATGCCATTTAAAGGCATATCTAGAAACGCAAAAACGTCAGAAACTAATTTCGCCGCATTTTTTTCCACCGTAAGCATAAGGAAACGCCTGGGTCTAAATGTAAACAGCGAAAATGACGTCACAGGCCATTCGGTTGTTTTCGGAGTCTGCTCGGGAGCATTCGTAACCTTCTACTTTCTTTAGCTTTTAAAACCGAAATTCATACAATTTGATAAGAAAAATTTTAGCCAATGAAATAAGTTCAAGTAACTGAATCAGAATATCGGTAGTTTGAAGTACGTGGAAAATACCCAATTAACTTAATCGTTATAGCTATAAATTAACTTAATCGTTTGACGCCACACATGGAAATAGCCATCACGACCGAAGGTCATCCTTGCGGCCTTATAATTACCTATTCCTTGAGTAATAAGTAGATTATGTTTTGAAAAGTAATTGGGAATACATGAGAAATGCTCACTATCATATTTTTGACGCAATTTGTTTGTCAGAAATTCCTCTTTTTTTAAATAATAATATCTCTCTGGAGTACAAAGCCGTAATTATTGTAGCCAAATGAAAACGACTTCTGAATTTTGGCAAATGTGTCGAAAATAATCGTTGTAATCGGATAATATTTTGATATCATCATTTAGAAAATAACTCTTACAACATGATGATGCCAAATTCATTGAATTTTAATGAGTAGAATTATCTCGATCAAACGACTTTAAGACGCTCTCTTGACGAAGGAACGGAAGACGAAACTATGTAGTTTTTTTATGCGTGGTCCGACGGTAGTAAGCAATGCGATTGGACCCCGCCCATCGCCTCCCCCTATTGCTCCACCAACTTATCCGTGTTTATGGGCCCCAAGGTCCCTCTTGACACGATAAACCCATTCGTAGAGTGAGAGAGAGGGGCTGAGGAATAGAGAGGGAGTAGGGTCGGACGCTTGGATTCCGGAGTGACACGTTCGGAAACATCGGCAAGTCGGAAGAGAGCGTAGTGATGGGTGGAAATCGAAGGAGGAGTGCCGGAGGAGACCGCTTGGGCCAATCATTCAACTCGAGTCGTGCAATTCCTCTTGCTGCCGTTCCGAGTCCGGCGCATGCGCCTGGCCAGGAAGCCCCGACAAGATCGAGTAATGAGGTACCATGAAAACCGTAGTAAGCGCTGCTCCAGTAAAGCGTCTGCCACTTAATTTTGCTATAGACAATTTACAGCAGTAAAAGTGAGGTAGCATGATGTGCAATGGACATTAAAACTAAATACTTTTCAAAAAAGAGCCGGTTGTAGGCTTGATTTTGTATAAGTAATCAATTACGGAAGAATTAAAATAAGTTAGTTAACTCCTTTTGAAATATTTACTATCACGACCAGGGTTTCGACACTTAAGGCTCGTTCACAACAACTTAACTTGGCGTAACTTGGCTTGACTCGGCGTAACGCCAGAGATGAACCTTGAGAATAGCGTCTACTAGTTCACTTAAAGCAGCGTAACTCGACTTGTCGTAGCCTGGAGTTGAGCTCAGCTCAACTTTCTCTTAATTCCAGCCAATAGCGTGACATGCTCTACTATCGATATTCGGGAAGCAATCGATTGCTACTCTCGATATCTCCTCGAGCAGCCATATTGAAAACGTGATTTTGTTGTGAAGTCGTATGTGGATACGTTTAAGCGAAAATGGATGCGGATAAGTTGATCGAGTCAGTGCGAAATAACCCTCACATGTTAAACAAACCTTCCATTTTAATACTTCTATAGTTCAACTCACTATTTACAATTAATACTTCACATATCAACTGAGCTGTCACGGGGGACCTTACTACAACTCTCGAAACTCACACTATCGATATGCCTCATCAATCGATTGTAAGATCGAATTTGGCAGTGGTGGGTTGTGATTGGTTAGACATTTCGCGCACTGGTTCGCCTTCGACGAGAGAATAAGTCGAATTACGCCAAGTTAAGTTGTTGTGGACGAGCCTTTAGAGTCATCTTCAGGTGGTGATCAGGTCACCTGAACATGGCACAAATTTTCAAAACCCGGGTCGTGATATTATATATATTACAAGTGGAGTCATTTTAATTTTTGCCTACTAAATACTTTTTTATCCTTCGGCTTGCTGCGGTAATCCGAGGATTTTACTTCGTCATTTAATTTTAGGAAACAATTATATGCCAAGCTATAAGTGACAGCTAAAATATTACCCACAGCATACTCATGTGTGATATACATGTGTACAATTATCAAGTTAAAATTAAATATAGTTTAACAAATATATAAAAATTTTCATGTTATATCCTTTATCAAGTGATGAAAATCAAAATGTAATTTTCGCAAAAATATGTTGAGTTGTCATTCCTTCGGTACATTACTACTGTAAATAATATTTTTTTAGGGAGAACTTGAGTAGTTTCCACTGGCACCTCTTTTTTATCTGGTTCCCTCTTAGCTTTAGCTGTTCATTCCTGTCAGTGTTTATTTGTATAAATATATTTCACGTAACTCTTATCTCTTGATTTTCTGTCAGCCGTTTTGTTTCATAATTGTATTGTAGTCTTCTTATTTATTCATGGGTGTTACCAGCATAAGTTTTTGTCCTCGTCAGCCCTCTAAAGGCTGTTTTGTAATTACTATGGCTTTGCATTTCATCCTGTATTCTTTTCTGAATCGCCGCGTTACCATTTTTCATGGTCCACCGTTAACGAGATTCCTCTAAAAAAAATAGTAAATGAGACACGAAAATTAGGGTGATTCAAGGAAGAATGGAGGGTTTTATTCTTAGATATTGAAAGGGTGGGACTTAAGACTTTAGGTGGCTGTATACCACAGCCGAAAACGCTTACAACAGACATTTACACGCCCATATTTTACGACTCTGCTTTTCTAATTAGAGCAAATCTGTTTTCGCAGGCCTCTAAAATAAAGATTAATATTCAGCATGAAAGTTGTAACTTTTAGCTTTTTACTTTCTACGTAATCATTTCTGACCGCGGAATAAACGTAAATTTGTCAAAAAATCTGGTGATTGCAATGACGCGCGCGACGAATATTTCTGAAAAACTTTGCATTAAGGTAGTTCCACTATAAAAGAGCTCATTTTATTCATATTATGGATTCATATACAAAACTTTATCTGATATAAACAACCAAATTTTACCTTTCCACGCTATTTTTATGGCTAATTGAACTTGAATTTACTTGGTGTTAAATGCGACAATGGGAGAGAAACGGGTAAAATAATTTTTTCGACCTTTTATAAAAGCCATTTTCTTGAAAAACAGTTTGCAGGAAGGGTAAACTCTCCGTAAATTGATTAAGAATAAAATAGATGCCTCTTAACGCCTTAGTTAAAGAGTTATCAGCTAATTACTGCGATAATTGAAGTCTAATCGTAGCAATTCCATAGAAATGGCGCTGCAGTCGGCGTCTTTTGCTATCAAAAAAAATAATTTCGATATGCGAAATTATTAGCGTTCATTAAAAATATGTTCGTGAAATAATTTCGATATTTTGTACCCTATTTTGGTCTTTGATAGATTACGCGCGTCATCAGCGAAAGCAGGATTTTTTAAACCAAGAAGTTGGAATTCAGTATTTGTTTTGATTCACGCAGTCACGGTGGAAACACGTCAATTCTAAATGGGTATCCTTTCTCTTCATGTTGGACCATCACATTGTTGGATTTTGCGTGCAGAAGCCGGAACTAAAAGGACGTTTTCGGCCTATGCATACTGCCACCTTAACTCGGTGGTTTTGAATGCATGTGTGGGTTTTTTGGTACCGTCCATCCCTGCTGGACTCCCACGCGACTGAAGAAATGCCATGACATCGCCGCAAAATAAGCTGACCTTTGACCGGCATCGATCTCTTTCTCTTTTTCGCACTTCCTCCTCATTCTCCTTCCACCCTTCCCTCCCCCCTTCCCCCCACAGCACCCCTTCCACCCTCTACCTCTCCCCCACACCCCCTCTCGTCAATTTCAACTCATAATCCCACCTCGGCCTCCGTACACTCCCCATAATCCCATCTGCTCTATCCTTCCCTCGTGCCCTACCAAAGGCCCTACCTCCTCCCGCTACTCCTTTCAGATTCTCCTCTGTGACCTCCGATGCCTTACACCACCCCACCCACACGCACGACGAGCAAAACCTTCCCAGAATTCCCTTCCCCGACTTCGGCCCGTGTCTCCTCCCTTAGCTCAACCCCCTCCCCTTCACCCCCGTGTAATCGTAAACTTTCCTCTAGTGCGGTGACATACCTTCAGTTAAAGCCCCTTTCATCACTGATACACCTGCCGCGTGTTCATTTGTTTAACTCACAGATTAAAGGAGAGAGTAGACGGCGCCTTGGTGGTTGAAAATAAGGCCCGTTTTTTTAGAAAAGTTAACAATTTTATATATTTTTTGTACTATGCGGTGCTTTTTGGAAATTATATATTTTGTATTTTTCATAACAAGTCATTACGGTACAATTCCTCTGCTAATATCTACTTATGTTTTCGCAGTATTAACTGCGCTACTGATCCAGTCATACTGGATGGCTGGCACATTTTTTTAGTTTCAATACTCTCCTGTGACATAGTACCGTATTTTTCCAACTATTCTCTTCTTAAATCTATTGGTTTTTCTTCAGCGCTCTTCCTCCTTTGGCCCCTTCAACTGCTCCATGTGTCTACGGTCACTCTATTGCCCTCACAGCAATGACCTCATTCCTCTTTCGAACGATTTTTTGACGTTTAATACCAACAATACGGATCGGTTGCCGGTCTATTATGCGTGCTTTGAATCGGTAGTGTGGTACTATGTCTCGTATGGGGCATTTTTTGGCTCGCGTATGTATAGGTGTCAAATATGCAATTGATTCAGGGGAGCACTATGGAAGAATTACATGCAAAGAAGCCTAAGCAGAGATATGGCTAGGGTCTAGGAGTCCATGTTTTAAATTGTAACTCGTGCAAGTGCTCGTTGGCCAAACCGGGCGCAAATTTGTTACTAGAATTAAAGAACAAAAAATTGCTTCGTAATCAGAGATGTCTCGTCCATATTTGCAAAGCATCTACTGGAGTGTGACCACTTAAGTAGCTTTGAACCCTAAATTTTACATGTACAGTGTAAAGGTAAAACATTGGATTTTTAGAGCAGTATGAGATTATAAATGCTGGAAAGAAAAATGTTTATCTTGTTAACGATCTTACTTTTGACTTGCATTCACCATTGATGTCAATAACCTTTTAGTTTGTCGCCCGATCTGTTTACGCTATCACCTCCGTCCGTGACACTGTGAATGTTTTTTCTCTCCCCACCCTCCAGGATTCACTTGAAACATCAACCTTCCCAAAGCATAGAATGGCCTCCACTTCCCGTCCCAACAACCCCCCCCCCTCCCCCGCTTTCCCCTTCCCCTGTACTTCACTTACCCCCCCACCAACACACTACTATGTGGACACTGAAATATAAAAATGACATTGTATGTCGAAACCATGGTCGGAAAAATAAAACTGTATGGAAACAAAGCGAGAAATTATTTCATGTGTCGCGTTTCCACAAAGGTAAGCCTGAAACTGTAACTTATATATGGCTAGGGTTTGAAATTTCGGATATTGTCTGTTGTATCACGAAATAATTCATTTACATTTCTCGTTTCTATTTATTTCCTATGATTGTTGATACAAACTCCCCGTTAGTTAATTACCTTCATTTCGCTCTGCAAAATTGGTTTTCGATCAGTCGCTGAAAAATAATTTACGGCCTGAAAAAATTCTTGAGCTTCGCCAACAATTTTGATCCAATCGTCTTCTTCATTCAGCTCCTTACACTGCTCCAACTCTTATCATTCAATTCAGAAGGCTCTTCTTTTCCCTTCCCTCACCTTCCTCTATATGCCTACCTCCTCTATATGCCTGCCTCCTCTATATCGCTTCCATGAATATCCCGAGATCACTCAATATCTCCTAAATCCGTATTTTCCATCGCCTTTGGATCTCCGCCATCAACCCCAACTCGTTCATCCGTCCTTCTCCTGCGCCCATCGCGTCCTCATTTGTCTTGCCATCTCCGCCTGGCGCTTTTTCCATCCTTCTCCTCACTAAACCCCCCTTAAAATCAGGGTTCTTCTGCCCTCAACTCTCGTTCCTTTGACTTTAAGTGACACTCAAGCGTCACAGGGGTGTCATTTTGATTCTAAGGGCGCGGAAGGAGGCTTAAAGTGTCATCTCTCTCACGCGTTACGAGAGAGAGAGCCTTCGTACCTTGCATCACAGACCCATACTTACCCCCCTACATAAAAGCCCAAGATTTATGCACCTCGAAATCGTACGACGTTCTCCTCCGACTAACCTTTGACATAAAAAAATAGAGTCCTTCGATTCACCTTTTTACTGACTACAATCTAAATGCGGAAATATCTAGAAACGTATTCAAAGTAGTCCGATCCTTTCTGTTAATATGAAATAACGAGAGTAATATTTTATCACCATTCATTGAAATCAAAAGTTTTAACAAGAGTTACTATGGTTTTATTTCTGATTTTTTTATGATCAGCTTACATGCCATATAAAATTATTTGTTTGAGCGTCTAACATTCCCGTCTTTAGTTACAATGTTTAAATTTTTGACTCAAGTTTCCTAGTTATCAATAATCATTTTGTCATATGATGAGGTTGTGTTTTTAGGAAATAGTTTTATGTGACTCATCCTATTTTCTTACTTTTGTAGGTCTCTACCTCTCATAGTTATTACTCTTAGTTCACCATTCATCCCACTGTTCTTTCTCTCATCCCTATTTCTCATTGTTTAGTCGTGTACAAAAGTCTTCATTATTATGAATCCTCTAATTATCCTCCATCATCTTTTTCTATCCTCTCTTGAATTCCACGAACAATCTGATTTTCTCCACTGCCATCGCCAATATATCTCCGTTTTTCTTCTTTTTTGTGCCTTATAATTTCTTCGTCATTCTCGATATCCTCGCTTCTATCATTTTCATTTAACCTCATTATATGTATCCAATGTCTTTGCGTTCATATAAAATCAACACCACGAATACCGTGAAATAATAAGAATGATTTGTTACGTAGTTATCCGCGCGGATTTGAGATACATCAACAAAAGCTTACAACTCTTTACGGAAAATTTGTAGATCCAAGCTCAAATCCCGGTTACCAAGTGAAATGACTCTTGCTATGGTGAAATTCCTTGCTTTGATGATGCATTGCACTATGTTCTATTCCAGCACCAACCTAAATTTATCCTTTTTTACATCTTTATCCTGCATTATTGTCATTAGTAACGAACGATACCGACCTTTATAAGAGAGATGCACAGAGGCTGGAAGCTAAGGTCGTCGCCTTAACGTAGTTACCCAAAGCCTTTGTGATGCCATGCAGTCCGCCGTTGTTAGCCGGGGGTGCTATGGTTCATTTGCCATCCCCGCTCCATCATCAGTGGAAGTAGCGATGCTTTGAAGGCAGATCACCCAGAACTCTCTTTCAAGTACGTATCTAAACACGTTGGTACAAACCCATCACGATGTTCCCTTTCGGGGTATGCACAGTCAAAGGAGCTTAAATCTCGGTATTAGTCCTAGAAAATCGGCTCTTTTTTCATACCTCCTTTGCTTACACCTCATTCATGAGTTTACTTCATATATGTAATAGTCTGCCCGTCGAAGATAAAAACGCAGTTGAAATATAACTATTTTAAAGATAAATATGCCTTTATTGAATATATATTATATTCTTGGTCCTTCCTAGCCACATGGATTATCTTAAGGTTCCATAATATTCATACAAAGCTGCATGTTACAAATATATATGACATATTAAAGTCGAATAATTACATTTCAGTTAACAAATTTGTAAGGAAAAGACAGAACATCAACATAATGACATTGAAAAATTACCGAAACTGTTAAATGAAATTAAAGAAAAATATAATCTTTGCCATAAGTATAACAAATAATTATAAGAGATTACAGATTCCTAATTTCACTAGTTAACCATTCATTAACCTTTTTCTTAATTTCTGCCAAACCTTTTAGATTATGTAGTAGCTTAGGCATACACTTAAAGGAGCCTATTTGGTATAATATATTTGGCCAACCTTATGCCATATGAATTATATTAATCATACGTTTTCAACATATGATTATTCCGTTTAAGCATATAATGCGCAATGTTATAAGGAATTTTGTACTTTTATGTACAAGGAATTATTTGGTTTAATAATAAATGAAAAGTAAACATTTTTTTCACGATGATATGATTTCAACAGAGGCAACCACCCTGGATTTTTTGTTCACATAATTCCCTTGCCCAAACGGAATTGGACGTTGTTTACTGATTGGCTGCATTTCTGTCAACCTCGCTATTATCTTGAACGCACTTTAGCTCTCTTATCTTTAAGACTCCAATATTCATTCTCTTAAACAGCCTCTGCCACTGCATGCACCCACTACTTCCTCGGTCTACTCAATCCCCCCGCACCAATCACATCTCTATCATTGGCTGCTGAGGGAGGTGACCAGTAACTATGCCGTTGTTGACTCCACTGGGGTTGGTGGGCAGGGAGGGAACTCGGCGTGGTCTTTGGCCTGCTCAAAACCAAGGAGGTTAGAAAAGAAATGGAGGCGACATACCACTTGATTCTTGGAGCCAATTCCGCCATTGTAGTCGGTACAGTTTAGACCTTCCTCTGGCTTACGTGTCCGGCGGTCGCGTTCGATTTTCGTCAAATCTAAGTTAAAAACCACAGACAAGGCGATGTTTTGTGACTGGTTTGGCAACACCTACTCGGCACAAAATCGTTCCCAAGCACCCCTATTTTTGCTTCACTTTCGCCAATGAGCGTTCACGGTCATGCCTCCTCCATTTCATTTTACCTCCTTGCTCAAAACGAAAGGCGCCAAGGGGTCCAAAGACTTACTTAGACCGCCCGAAGTACTACACTTGAGGTGCTCTTACACAGTACTCAAGTAAGGATCGGGATTACTACTGAAAAATCTCCACCCCTGCCGGGACTCGAGCCTTGGCCCTCTGGATGGGAGGAATAGGAAGCTTTCGTTGACAAACTATACCAATCTAATCCCCTCTCAAAAATAAATCTGTTTAAATATTCTGTTCTCATCCATGCTAGTTAGAGCGAAAAATTATTTCACCCAGAATTTGACGAATTTGGCCTCATTTTTAAGAAATAAATCCCAAAAATCCAATTATCTCAAGATATAAACACCTTGCCGAACTACTTTTCGAACAATTTGGATAAAAAAATATATGCTGTTTGACATGGGATAGATTACGGCTGTGCGCTCCAGAGGGAGAATATTGATAAAATTAGGAATTTTTAACACCTAGTTATCGTCAGAAAACTAAGGGTGTGTAGTTTATATGTTTTCTCAACTATTTATAAAAATTAATCCATTACCTACTCTCCACAGTAATTTTTACAGAATCCCAAAAAATCTTTTGTTTTGAAGGTGTTTTTACCGCACGGCGTGAAAAAATGAGTCAAGTTAGAGAATTATGCGGTTATATTTATTTAATTACTGAAAATGTTTATCATACATATAACTATATTTTTGCGTCATAAATGTTACAAAATTTATTTCATACTCTTACAGACACTGATATTAAAAAATGAAATTCGAATATGGTCTCCATTATGACTAGGGATCTATCTCGCTCAAACTACCGGAGCTTCTACAACACATTCTTTCGTGACCCAGTCATTCCGAAAATTATACCAGGGGGGCTATTCTGTATGTTCTCGGAATTTTCGAGCCTCGAAAGTGACGAAATTTTGACGTCACAGCCTCTAAAATTTCAAATGGGACCATTCAAAAGTTGAGGTTTTTCGGGAGAAGTGACGTCACATTCACGGATTTTTCGAGGTTCGACCATGTCGAGTCCTTACTGAATACGGCCCCCGGTGCGTACCTTCTCGTGCCACCCCTGGCTGCTCACACCTTGTCCTCCCGCCTCCCTGCTGACGGGAGCAATCTCTACTTCGTTGCCATGGATTCCAACGCGACCTGGATAATGGCGAGATGCCACCCTGTGACGACGAAAATCTCTCATCTCTCATCCCTCCCGCACCCCCCATCCACCCCCGCGCCTCATTCACACCCCCACCCCCATCATGCTGCATTCTCCCGCCACCAAAGGGCGCATTTGACCTAGCCCCATTCAATCTCGTGAACCTTGGTCGGTGTTTCTGAAGGGGGCGTGCTTGCACCGTTGCCTGCATTAGGGCTGGATATACGTATTGGAATGTAATGGAAAAGAAATTTTTTGGGGCGTTGGGTGTTGTCGTTTCGCTGAAGTCGAATGGAGCTGCTAGAATGCGACCTCCTTCTCAAGGCGTCGTTTGGGACCCAGAAGAGTGGAGCTTCGAGCGGTATGAAACGAAACAATGTAATGAAGTAAAATACCGAAGATGCCCGGTTTGACTAAGGGATCTTGCATAAACTACGTTACCAACTTGGGGGAGGGGGAGTGGGGCGCCACTACTTACGGCGGGTAACGAGAGGGATTGGAGGGAATTCACTCAAAGCAACGTAGCCTAGTGTAGCCTATTGGGTAGAGCGCTTGGCTACTGATAGAAGGGTCCCGGGTTCAAATCCGGGTGAAGCCTTTGGACGTCCCCGAAAAAAAAGTGAAAACCTCGGAGTGCGAAGTGGCCCAGGGAAAGGAACTGGCCCCCTTACCCTGAATGTGTGAAATTCACACGCCTGTGGCTTAGTCCGGGGTGAGCTCTAACCTCAACTATCCAAACCAACCATCGGGTTGAATCACTGAGTGAGAGTGAACAGTTATAATGCGTCTGTTTACGTTTGTAACTTGTCAACATCGCGCCGACAATACTACAGAGTGTGACATTAGGAAGGGCGTGCGGGATGTTTCTTACACCCCAAGCTTCTACTTTAGCTCAATGTAACTGAACCATTGCCTCTACAATGTTGCAAGTCTTCATGCCATCAAATTGCTTACATTTTAACCATCTCGCGGGTTAAACAGCGACCTCGTGACAACACTTCAGTCAGAAATGAGGGGAGGGGAGAGAACAAAGTAGATGAGCACAGTACCTTGCGCCGTGATTCTTGGTTGATTTTTAGAATTTAAAAATGAATATAACTTGTTCCAATTGAGATTAGATAGTTCTATTGTATCTAGTTTGGCTACTTTATTTGCCTTATTTCAGCCTTTCTCAATAATTTTTTAAATTATTGAGAAAGTTATTAAAATTAAACTCACTCAATAATTTAAAAAATATTTTTATTTGAAAGTGTCATTTTTAGAGACAACGTTACATGTCGCGGGGGGGAGGTGTTGGTAAAAATCACCGAAAAGGATAACGTAGTTAATGCACGACCCCTAAGTCGACTCAGCTCATTCATATTTTATTGCGTTTTAGTAAAAAAGACAAGGTTAAAATTCAATCATTTTCCAAACGAAATAGTATTCGTTTAATGCTATATCAATCTCACTTCTCTAAGGAAATCCTAACATCCCTCAATGTATTCGTATCATGTGCCTTCAACCTCTCGTTTTACATTTATTTGGCACGGTGACGTATTTTTAGTGTTTGTCTTAGATTAATAATTACTCCTGTGGTCCACGAGTCCCTACTTATATTGATGCAATTGCCTCGCAGAATTAATAAAATAATCCCTTTCCTATAGATATGTAAACTGGCGATTTTTTTCATAAGTCTACATATTAATATTCACCTTCATCGGTTAATGTCTGCGCAACATGGGACCCTAGAGGTCATATTAGGTACTCCCATCGTATGTGGAAGCAAAAGCGCATATTAAGGTCTTCATCGGATATGTCGGTAACTCGCTTTTCGATGGCTCTGCATTAGAAAACCCTGACCCTGTTTGAAAATTGTGAATACTTGCGTGGTTCGGACGATGTGTGAGGTGCAATAGATTGCCCGACGCATTGGAAAATTGCTGAAAATTCCATTTACGCCATCGTACGGATAGATTGAACATTCGACGGTTTAATGCCAGGCTAGATATTGATCAGGCTGAAAACTAGTTATCACCCATGAATGTCATGATTTACCTAAATGTAATAATAATAATAATAAATTTATTACTCCAAATTCTTAAATGTACAACTTTTTAACAACAATGAAGGAGCTTTAGGTATCTTCAGTGGTAAAAAAAACACCAGTGTGGAATTTTGTGCAAAGTTGTTGTTGCTGTGGAAAGTGCACATGGACCACAATTTCCCCGCCATCTGTCCAATGTTCTGGGATACCCTTCACGTATGGAAATATTGTGAATGAATCTATTATATATAAGAGCGCCTAAACTTTGCATTTGTAGTTATAATTGTATACATTAGTACATTCTAATATTTTAAATATTCGACAGAATTTTCTTATACTTATCACAATGTTAACACCGTAGAATTTGTCAAGTTCACGTCTTCATCACTCATTTGTCACTCCGTTGATGCATTTCCTATATATTCTATCTGTGTGGTTACGTTTCCATGTTGATCTACAATTACGCGATTATCTGTCTACTGACCTACTTTGCAACTTCGACAGAGATTAATGGGAGTGGAGTGGCTAAGTATTTGTTTATGGATTTTTTTCACACTATTTCGTTCAAAATGGAGCCATGAAGAGTATAAATATGTCAGCTATATACCTATGCCAAAACTTTGAATCTAATGCTTCATTAGAGTTTGCCGAAGAGGATCTTATTCTTTTTATAAGTAGGCAAGGTTTTAAATGCATTTAAAAATCATGTCACTCAACATTTTTGTTACCTCAGTATACCCTTCCATAATGGAAAAAGGAGGCTTTAAAAAGATCATTTACGTCTACAGCTTTTTTGGTTTTTCCTTGTCACTTCTCATTTTATTTCCAATTTCGAAGCGGTGATAAAAAATAAAATTACCCCTTAAAATAACTCCACCATATCCAAACCATTATAAATTATTATATACCTATACTCCTGAATGTAAGGTTCTTTATTTTTTGCATCGAATGATGCTTCAATTCTTCGGGATTTATGAATTATATTCGTTGAGTGGAGTGTTGTTCGCGGATACATTGGTTCCAAAGGGAGCGTGCGTGGCAGTTTGAAACGAGCGCAAAAAGAAGACGAGGAAGATGGATTGGTTTCCTTATTGATTAATGTATTTTTTATCAGTTCGGAGATGAATTGGCCAAAAGGGAAAGATGGCTCGTCCACTTATCCTCACTTCAATGCATTACAAGCCCATTAACGACGCTCGACATGACACTTTGATGTCGAAGATTGAGCGTTTTTTTCAACATCCATGATGTTTAAAAGTGTACATGAACCACAATTTCCCCGCCATCTGATCAAGCGAATCCACTTTGCCATAACAGCTCATCTTCAGATGCGGAAAATGCACTATGGAGTGACAACCGATATTTTTCCAGTGAGAAAACGGCAGCATATTTCAACGTCTCTTGTTGTGATTATCATTAATATTTTGTAAAATTTTATTGGATAGAATATGATATGCAAGAATAATTAAGGAATAGAAGTACATAAATATAAATGCATGTTGAAAATATACTATAAATATGCATTAGATATCCATGAGCCTTTCTAATGCATTGCTTTAAACTAAAATCAGAAATAAATGGCCAAACTAAGGTCTAGAAAACTTTTAATTTCGAAAATTTAACTCTGTAAAATAATGACACGGAAAAGATAATCAAAGCAATAAACTTTTGCCACCATAGCAAGTTGAATCATCGATGTTATATGTAAAAGTTTTTCTGAGTTTACCCAACATTCTTCCTCCATCACAATTACTTCAGTTGGCGGTAATATTATCCTGCCAGATGAGGAATTTCGTCAGTTTGACAAATCTACATCTACGAAACACCGTGCAGGCCACCATTAGGGTGTGTGGCACGTGGTGATTCCACACCAGGCATGCAGCACTCGTCCCAGTTCAAATCAGGACCCCGCACGTTCCTCTGGCCACTATGCGCAGACCAAATGATGCATTTGGACTTATCTCATGAGTAACGGAGTATTTACGTGGAGGATTGAAAAAAAGTAATAGCAGAAAATCAATTTAGGTAGCAATGGTAATTACTTGAAGATAAACCTTTATTGGCTGCTGTAATTCCGGGAGGTTTTCAATTGTATATTCGTTACGATGACAATGCGTATCTCCGTACGGAGTCAAATTGACCCATTGGCCGAGAAGAATTTTAAAAAATATTTCTTTTATGTTCAATTACCCTTAAGTTCCTGGAAGAATGGTGTTTCATAATGTTAAGGTTGGCTAAACAGTAGAGAACTTAATTCAACTTTGTTTAAATTCGGTCATATTTTAAGCGTTTCCACAGCACGTCATTTTCTCTTCATTTTTTATGCACTTGGGACTCAAATTACAGTTTTTGCAGAGCAACTTCGTCTTAATCAAACATTTTATTACATTAATGGCTAACAGAAAAGTTCTCCGGCGATGGTAATTGGAAAATAAAATACCGCGAATACATTCATTGAATTCGTTAACCGTGTTTCGGTCCATTAAGAAAATGAAATTTTGACGAGGTCGAGACTCATACGTTGTAAGGAGAGGGTAACTTTATTCTCGGAGGGGTTTTGCATGTTCTTGACTTACGCTCGACGAAATAGGGTCATTAATTTTCTCCCATATGGCCTCTTGAAACTGTCCTTTTTCCGAGTAAGAGAATTATTTTATTTTTCTCTCTGTATTCATTTTGTATTTAGCCTTGAGAATTTTGAACACAGTAAAAGAACAGAAAGGTAGTTATATAATACCAGTATTTCATGCGAAAAAATAAATGGTTTTGCTCAGTGACAAAACATTTGAGCATGCACGCAAAATATGAAATATTCACTCAATATTTACGCCCTCTAATGAGAGACCATGATTACCATAAACCCATTTTAACCAGAATATCATCCCTAATAAATCGTAAAAGTGCGTCTTCATTACTGGGCCTTGCTTTTTACCTTGCTCTAAATAAACGCAACAGTACAAGTCCAAGGATATTATACAAGAAGTTATAAGTTTAACGAAAAGTTTTATCTACACGTACAATTTTATGACATCGTGAATGAAGACATTTGTGGAAAAATAGGTACATATTACTATTTCTGCTTGAGACTTTCGCAGCGGTGTAGTTAAGGTATTTCCATGGTTTCCGGGTTTCGCTGCATAAGGTTATCTTGATGGTGAAAACGTTCGCAGCCAATGTAGGCCTCATCTTCAGTTGATGCCAGAATAAAGGACTCATTCGAATCTGATCTGAAGATGAAGCTTGCATTGGCTACGAAACGTTATCACCATCAAGATAACCCAACGCAGCGAAACCCGAAAACCATGGAAATTCCTGTGTATTACTACCTATATCCCTCGCCAATCGCGCACACTGCGTTGCACCTGAATTTTTAGGGTACATCTACAAAATACCCTGCAAGCCACCTCAAGGATGTGCGGCAGAGGGTGAGCAGTCACCAACATGCATTACACTATACCCTATTAAAGTTAGTTTAAATACGACTGCTGATGCATTAGCATAAATCGCTAATGCTTGTCACGATTTGAAGCCTCACAAGCATGCACTACATTACAGATACGTTACCATTGTTAGAGGGACCGTTAGTATTTATGTATTTTGCAACTACATAAACGGACAGAGATTAAAGAGCTATGCTGAAAACATACTCGGCGTGCTTTAAGTGCCAGGTAGCAGATAAGGATACGAGTATTAGGGAGTAGTACTACTACACTACCTATCGACAAATCTAGTTAAAAAATCTCATTGGCAGCTGTTGTGGTCTCTTATTGTCCGCGGATAAAATGACATGTCCGTTCTGCTGTCTAGTTTCCTAATTTTATTCTCATGACCTGATCTACCGTAGTATGTTGGATTCCGAAAAATATTATTATATACTTGCTGAGTGAGTCAATTTGAATTTGTTGCATCGATGCGAACACTGTGCCTACGAAATAGGCAAATTCATGAAGGAAGCCAGTGGGTGAACGAGAGAAAAAAACAGCCGAAACTTAAGAAACATGTTTTAGCAATATCTCGAGCAAAACTATTGCCTGATTAATTTTTAAACAAAAATACCTTCCCATTAGGTAAGAGAGGTGTATCCACACGCATGTGGGAGAAAGCTTTTTCAGGAAACGTTCCCATGCCTCCTCCTCCTGCGGTTGCAGCCGTGTCTCTTCTTTACTAAGGATATTGCTCGAGAAATTGCCGAGTCTACTTACGGCCTTTTCTGGGAATTGGAGAAAGGAAAGTAGGCGAGGCGAGTAGCATGAGAGGAAAGCTTGGTTACTTTAGGGAGGAGATGAGGTGGAGGGTGGAGGGGGCGGGGGGAGGATGAACAGAGTTGATTGGGTGGCGGTGCAAGAAGCGTTCATGTGTGCGTCAGATGAGGCCAGCAAGAAGATGTCTGGGGAGTGGGAATTAGGGGGAAGGGCGAAGGGTTTAGTTTTGTCGTAGGAAGCTCAAGGGGTGGCACATATTTTCTATAATGTGCAAGGAGAGAGCACTCGTTGAAATTCAACGGAAGAAAAAAATTAAATATTCATAGAACCCTTCCAATATGTCGTGTAAGATGCACATAGGTAATATTTCCCACGCTTTAAACGCACAAGGAGAGGTTGAGATGACAAATGCCAACGGCAATGCTACTGTTATTCTCACATTGCGTCTTTTAGGTCATCATCATCTGAATAATCTACTCTTACACATGCAGTTCCTTATCTACCTCTAGTATTTCTTTCTTCATCTCAGCATAAGTCCTACCTTTCTTCATTCTATCCATAAAACCTATTCTCTTTCTTCCCCTTCCCCGCTTGCCCAATATCCTTAGCTCTATCACGGCCTTCAGCTAGCCATCGCCCCTCATTACCTCATCCAGCCACCTACCCTGCCTTCCCCTAATCTCATCCACAAGTTTCTTCTCCTCACCCACCATGTCAAGCACTTCCTCGTTTGTCTTCCTTTCTGTCCACCGCAACCTTCTCCATCCTCCACCGCACCCACATCTCGAACGCCTTCAGCCTATTTTCGTCTTCCTTTCTCAGATACCACGTTTCTGTCCCATCCAACGCCACACTCCATATCAAGCTCTTCACCAGCCTCTTTTTTACATCCTTACTTAAGGTCCCAGTCATCAGCTCCCTTCTATTATTGAACGCTTCCTTCGCTAGCGCTATTTTCCTCCTTATGTCTTCGCTACTATGTATGCCCATTTTCTTCTAGCATACTACCCAAGTAAATAAATTCTTCTACTTGCTCCAGTTTGTGCCCTTCAACTTTTATGATCAGCTTCGCTGACTTTGTCCTAGAGAATCACATTACTTTTGTTTTCTTATGATTAATCTTCATTCCGTATTGCCCTTATTTCTTTTCCCATGCATCTACTAAAGCTTGCAATTCCTTCGATGAATCAACTTGCCAATACCTTGTCGTTCGCGAATCTAACCGTCGTTATCGGCTCGCGGACGACCAGGCATTCGTCACTCGGTCATCTAAGGGCGATAGGAGTTTGTGGTGATAAAACAGATAACGCATTGAAGGAGTTTGATGTTATAACACAGTAAAACGAATTATATGTACGATATTTTAATTTATATTCTAGATCCTTATATAAAAACGCGTCTTCTGATTGATTCGAATGAAAAAACCTTATTTTTCTATGCTTCTTTTTTTCTGAAGCATTAACAGAAAGGTTGAAAATATCATTTGCGTTGTTTCACACCATCGCGTTCATAACTGATGAATTGCTTGTGGACAAACTTCGGTGGAATGCAAGCGCTATTTTTACGTGTCTATGTTGCTTGGTCTATCACTGGATGTCAAACGGGGGCCGAAGAATGAGTCTCCCCTCCCATTTTAATTAGGCAACGAATCCCGGGGCATTCCTTTCTACGTCTACATCTACATCTACGAAGTACCGTGCAAGCCACCACTAGGGTGTGTGGCACGGGGTGATTCCACACCAGGCATGCAGCACTCGTCCCAGCACAAATCAGAACCTCGCACGCTCCCCCTGCCGCTAGGCGCAGGCCAAAAAGCAGTCAGGAGAACAGTGCGCAGTCCGACTAGAAACTGGGAGAGGGATACGTAAATTAGCATGCAAACATGCAGAACAATACTATACACTCATATAGTGGTTAATTTTACTGGTACTGTTAATTTATGAGTGCTACGAGATGCAATTTCATGCAGAGAACAAGATAAAATAATGCCGGACAAATAAACCGGTGTGAAGTGGTAGTAATGATGTTGTGTTATTAAGCACAAGTTAAAATTCTACTCTACCTATTGAGGGTGGGAGTTTCATATGATTGATCTGTCGTAACTATTATGATCCCTTATTGTACGTGGGAAGAATGACATTTTGAATTTGTTTTGGTAAGTTTGTGTTGGTAAGCAGGGCCGGGCGGAGAGGAAGCTGCGTGAGAAAGGGAATTATATTAATTGAGCCCACCGAGGGGCGGCCCGGCGGCCGGAACATCTCTCCTGCCCGGGACGTTCGTGAACGCAATTTGTGGCCCTCCTAGCACACTCTCATGTCCCTTAAAAATCCATCCCTCTTATTAATTTATTGGACCTTTCGCTTTTCCCGCCGATTTTCATTCCTCCGAAGAGGGGACATAAAACTGGGGACCAATAGTTGAGCTCGCCCAGTGTTTTGAGCCGCGAATTAAAAGCAGCCAATTTCATTTAAATCCTCCCGGAATGAAATTGTCGCCTCTGTTGTAACGGCGTCGTGCAATTTCGTTGACGGAGGGGTGATTTGAGGGCCAGAGCAGAGGAGACGAATATTAAAATTCGTTATTTATTCCACCGTTTTCCATTGCTATCTTAATGCTTTTTTCGTGAATGAAAGGTGAAGAGTGGGTGTGGATGGATGAGGAGTTCAAAGGACAGTGCGGAAATATGTCGCACACGCAGAAATACATCGGAATTGATTGAATGATAAATTGTTCAAAATCGATTGATTTCTCCCTTTCGCGTAGTTGCATTAAATTGCTACATATTTTCACTCTTATTACGGCACAACACCTTCATTCCAACTAGTGCAGAATTTCGGAGAAAAAGTCATTTCCCTACTCCAGGAAGGAAATCTGTTTCTCCCGATGGAATTTTCAATGAAAAATGCTATCTATAGTTTAAACAGTGTTCTGTCATTAATTAGGATATCTCTATTCAAGTGAAGGCTAAGTTGGATATTATTTTATATACTTCTTTCCTCATTATTTTGTTTAATTTAACCTCTAGGTAGGGTATTTTCACTGCGTGAATTGTAACGCTTCAAAGACTTTGGTAACGAGAAGTACTGTTTCATTCATCTGTCTTTTAATTACTATTTTCAATTTTATAAATGGCCTGTATCTATCAGGCATAACATCATATTCCCATTTGGCATTTCACCATCGTCATTCTCACACACATTTTCACCAACTCATACATTATGTTTCGACAAAAGATTTTCATCAATAGCTAAAGTAACTCGCGTATTTTTAAGCGAGGTTCACCACAAAATAATTGTTTCTTTCACGGTGCATTAAGATTATAACGCACCACGCAGTAATTATGTCAATTTGTGGGTGTGGGGGCTGAGACGACCCTTCTTAAGTTTATCGTACGCTGCCATGAAAAAAATGAAGTGTCCTTTCATAATTGGACGATGAAAAGGAGACGAGTTGAGAGCTAAACTCCTCCTTCGCCGTCGACTTTTTAAGTGAGTTAGACGCAATTGCTACGAGATTTTTTGTGAATAAATCAGGCCCAAGCAAAACTTTGTAGAATCCAACGTCCCTGTTGCATCCACTTCCGTTGCATTTATTAATGCTTCAGTCAAGTAAAGAATGAGAGTTTTTAATGTCATAATTTTTAATTAAACTGTAATTAAAACTCGGATATTTATAGCTCATCGTTTGAATCAGTTTCCTGTTTTCCAATATTGCTCCATTCATCTACTGTAAAATGCATTTCCAAAATTTTTAAAAGCACTTCATGCAAAATATGTATACCAGCAGTTACGCTAAACATTGCAATGAAACGAAGGATAGAAAAATGAGAAACCAACTAATGATACGAAGGCTTTCTCTGAGAAGAGCAGATACTCTTTGCTCATTACCACGGCGGTTTTTTTTCTTTATCGTTTTTTAATGATTATTATTCCCAAATATAATATTTGGACGCCGTTCCCGGGCCCGATTTATAATAAAATGTGTCACCGTTTTCTTTTAACGTAGTTTGAGTGACAAATCACTTCACCTAGAATTTGATAAATTTAACCTCATTTTAAAGACAAAACTTATCTTTCCAATGGCATCAAAATATTAACCCCATGCCGAATTACTTTCCGAGCAATTTCCCTGCAAAAAAAACAAGCTGTTATACATGGGATAGATTACGGCTATGCGTTCCAGAGGGAGAATATTGAAACAATTAGGAATTTATGACACCCAAATTTCGTTAAAAAAACTGACGGTGTGTAGCTTGTATGTTTTCTAAACTATTTATAAAAATTAATCCATTACTCACAGCAGAATCGCAAAAATAGTCCTACCATTTTGAAGGTTTTTAAGCCGTACGGCGTTAAAAAATAAGTCAAGTTAGATTCAATGATATCAGGCGAAATATGATGGAACTCTTTCATGATTGTTCAAAAGGGAAAGACAATGGGAGGATCCACAGATATTTTTAATTTCTGTGGAACCTATCATTGCCTTTTCTTTTTGAACAAGTCAAGCTAGAGACTTGCGTAGATATATTTATTTAATTACTGAGAATTTTCGTCATACACAACTATATTTTTGCATCATTAATATTACAATATTTACTTCACACTTCATACAGGCGCTGATATTTTAAAAATATAATTCGAATATGTTCTCCATTATGACTAGGGAGCTATCTCGCTCAGACTACCTTGAGGAACGCACACACTTAAATGTTAGTTGGGGCTGCTGCTTTATCTTTAGGCACCTCTGCGCGATTAGGGTCAGGTACGTGGGGTAAGGTGAGATTGTAGGGTGATGTCCTAGGAGGAACCAAGAATCGGCATCCTTAGTCTGCTTAACCGAGCGGTATCGAGGGCTTTGAATATCATTACATCCCATCCGAAAGCTGAGTGCCGTATTGTAGGTGCTCCCAAATACAGTACCTACTTCAATAATTTGCATGCAGAATAAAATACAGCCTCAGTATTTCTCTGTTGGTATTCTTTGTCTCAAATCGATTACGGCTTAGAGCTCGAGCGACATGGGGGCCAACTATAAGCTCCGAGTGAAAGTCTTACCGTAAAGAAGTGGATTTAAATACAACTAAAATATAAATTTAAATGTTAAATATTTGTTTCTAACAAAAAATCATAAGAAATTTTTATAGAAAAATTTATCCTTGACCAACCCCAGATTCTAATGCCCGGTCATCTACAGAGTCCTCGTAGGCTTCCTGAAGTAAGTTCCTTTCCATCCTCACTCACCAGAAACCCCTCAAAGACGGCACTTTTTTTTACAAAAATCATGTTTGGAAAATAAAATGCATTGTTTTTGGTCTCAATAAGAATAGTGCATCCTTCTTGAGCAGGGTTTTATTTCCGTGCACGTGATCACATAGTACATGAGACAACCATTCGGGATTCTAACCCTATTTCTCGCCTCAAAGCTACTAGAGTATCGAAAAACGCTGCAATTTGACCCAATAGGCAGAGCTTATGCTTTTCAAGGAGACCGTTGGAACTTAAAATAGGTGCGGTGCTGGAAACTTTTTAATTGAAACTCATCCCCTCCCCATATCTGAACTGAATGGGGTCGAGCGTGCAAATTTCAAATAACGTCGCTTTAATTAAGAGACGGATGCGCGGATGAAGAAAAAGCCAAAGAAGGGCGATTTAAGGGGTAGTACCTACTCGGAAGAAGATAGAGCTGGCATTATTTTTCTCGCGTACATTTGGATCCGACAAGAGGGAACCAATTCGCCCATTGACGTTTCCATTGGCTCGTCGAGGTGACAGTTCCACGCAGGGAACCAATTCCGAGTCCCCGATGGGTGAACGAACACCAGTTCCGGTTCCTGCGATCCAAATCAAGGAGTTGTCGCCTTGCTCGCGGGGCGCCCGCCCGTCCAATACGACTTGAATCAGAGCCAAATTCGAAACCGCATCTACATTTACATACCACTCTGCGAGCCGTCGTATGGGGGTGTGGCAGGGGGTGTTAGGACACCAGCCGTGTAAAGGTGTAAAGGAGAATATTATAGGTGGGTGAAAAGGTGAAGTGTATTTCGGAAGTGTTTTCAGTGGATCTCAATTTTTATTATATTCACTTGTTTGTGGGAAGAATTAATGTTTGTACCTTTCTGTTCGGCAATGTTATTCGCTGATTTTATCTTTCCTGTCCGACCTAGAGATGTAGTGCGGCGTCAAAATGATATTCTCTGCGTCACACAGAAACACACCAGCTCTATATTTCTCAATCAATATAAGTCTAGCGTGTAGCCTCCGAGTCTCTAGCGGTTCCCAACCTTAAATAAAAGTAAAACACTTTTAGTTCGCTCGTAGCAGTTTCTAACGAATCGCACAGCTTTCCTTTGTATTTTATTAATATTTTCAATCAAATCTTTCTGTCCAGGGTCCCAAATGCTCGTGCAGAGTTGTTCAATCGAAGAGCAAAAATGTCGACTTGTGTCCCCGACTTCCATTAGTCTTCATTTAACTCCATATACTACCCTTAGAGCCACTGCAGGGTCGTATGGTAGGAGGGCTTTGCACACCAGCCTTTAAAAGGTAAGGGAATAAGGAATAGGAATAGGGATAGGAAGGAGACGAATAAGTGAATTGCAAGTTAACGGAGGACCATAGCGTCTCGCTCTTTTTATGTCATAGTTACCAAGGGTGCGTGGAAAGTGGGAATGTTTGTACCCAACCATTTGGTAGGGTATCTCTCTTTTTTGTCCCTTCTATACTTTCATCTATATCTACACACTACTCCGCCAGCCGCCGCAGAATTAATGTTTCAAACTGATTTTGTTACAATCGTTAATAGTGCGCGGGAAGGAATTCTTTAACTTATATGCTCATCAATTTATTTCTCTTGTACTGTCGGTGAACGTCCCTTATCTCGTCTACGCTTTTGTCCGTCCTACAGATGTAGTGCTGGGGTAAAATATCCGCCAAGATGATTTGAAGCACGTAAGGTTCGATGATTTCTGGTTAACTAAGACGCAACGCGTAAGTTTTGCTCCCTTCATTAGATAGAGATAAAATCGAGTGATAAAAATTTTTATAAAATTGTGTAGAGAAATGTATTCACCGCAAGCTGAATTTATTCAATACTCACTTGGTGAGACTTAATTGTATCGTGCTCTCTATACTCCCGAGGCTATGACGCTGCTATAGAACCTTCATCATATTATATCGGTGTCCTGTTCCACTTTCGTGGATCTAGGTATTGACTAAGCGCCTTCATCTGGATCGGTTTTTCCACACTTCCTGCCTCACAACATCGTCATAGGAACAACCTCTCTTTTCAATATCGGTCTTAACTTCATCTATTCATCTTTTCCTGGGTCTTCCCCATTGGCCTTTTACCTCCTTCTCTCTTGTCCAGCTTCATATTAGGTATATTTACGTTTTCCATTCTCATTACATGACCTAACCATCGTATTCTGTTGCTATCAATTCGCTGTCTTATATCTTTAATATTCAGTTGTTATCTTATATATGAGTTTCTGATCCTATGAAATCTTGTATTCCCCACAATACTTCTTAGGAGCTTCATTTCTCCTGCTGTTATTCTACTTCATCGTCTTTCAGACATTGTCCAAGTTTCTGACCCGTAAAGAACTATTGGTAAATTATAGCTATTGAACATTAAAATTTTCGCTTTTTGTGGCACTTTGTTATTCCACAACAAATGTTTGATGGTCTGGAAGAATCTTCCTCGCTTATTGATCGAATTTGAAATTTCTGGGTCAAATTTCCCATTAGAAGCTAGGTTAACTCATAGGTATGTAAAACTATCAACACCCTTCAAAAGTCTGTTGTCAAGTGTAATATTTACGTATACATTATTTCTCCCTTTCACCATAGTTTCGCTTTTTTTAGTGCTAATCTTCAGTCCATGAAATTTATTTGTTCATTTCATTCATTTAACCCGGGAGTGGTCGCTAAGCTACCTATCACGCGAGCGGTCGCGTGTGAGACTTTTTCTCACACTCAGATGTACCATTGATTATCTATCAAAGAGCGTTTATTGGCAAAATATTACACTATATTTAGTTTTAATTTATTTCTCTTAATGTTCATTTGAAACATTGATTTCCACATATACACAATTACTGATACAATTACGTAATCATTGCTAATTTTACTGGCCATGATACCATTGGGTATAAATGAAGAAAATTACCATTCTCAAGAAGAAATATTTATTTATGAGGACATACTTTCTCATAACTCAAAAACTTGCATGAACGTATATGGTCTCCACGAAATTAATCAACTTTGCACGCATGTTGCGAGAGTGTAACGCAACTTAGTAATACAAAAACACTAACGTCAGTGGTCGCGCGATGAGGAAAAGTCTCACACTTTGTAGCCGACGGTATCAGACATAACATTACACAGCTACGGACGCTTCATTTATACCTTTTGAAAGGGTCGGTCAATAGGAAGAGATAAAAAGTCAGCTAGAAGGAAAGGGAACTTATTCTAACTCATGATTACAAAGAGAGCACAAGTTTAAATTTGGTGTGAGAGAAAATCTCATAATGCGACCAATGGCGGGTTAACTGTGATTGGACTTCATTAACTAAAGAGATTTGTAGAAACTAAAAAAGAGAAAATTTTAATTTATCTGTTTCCAAGACGCTATTATTGGAATAAAATCTAATCCGGCGATATAAATATGTAATGATGGAATGCGACCCCCGCTGTGACGAGATGGCTGTAATGGATTGATCGACCAATGAATGCACGGCCGCAAATCGAGGGATTCCGCTCCGGGGCTTGCGTCTTCCTTATCTGGCGACAGTGCTGCTGCTCTGTACACAACGTTCCGTGATACCGTGGAAGGTGGCGCTGATTGGTTGTGTTGGGGGGAGGCGATGGGAAGGAGGGGATTAGCCACGTCTTGAGATTAGTAGACGACAGAAAATCTGGGATCCCAGGGAATTCATTTCATGGAAGTGCATGCGAAAAAGGAAAATAAATGGTTGTTGTAAGAGAGACATGGAATGAGTGAACTTTTATGTTGCGTCTATCGTGTACTTGTTTGCCCCCTAATAGCAGAATGTGCGGGCGGGAAATATTATAGTGTTCTTGTTATTTCGCATCATTCTGTGTCTTTGCTTCTTGACGGTGATGTAACGATGCGTTGGTGCCGTAAATGAGGTTGCCTGTTGGGTTGTTATTCGCCGACAGCTAGGATGGCTTGCGACGTAAATGCATTGTGGTTGGAATCGTGATAGTATGGGGAGTGTTCTGAGGGAAATCTGATTCCAGCATTCGACTTTTAGTGAGGACTGGCTCCAAGGGACCCACGTTTTAGCGCCCCATCTAACGGAGAGAGCACTGAACTCAACGAACACCCAGGAAGATGCCGAAGTGAGGATCGAAATTCCTGTGAAAAACTCCGCTACTACTAGGCTTAGAACCTAGGCCCGCAGGGTTTGAAGCCAGCACTCAGGCCTTCTCGTCAACTGGATCTCTTAAGGCGTTGATATTTCTGTCTCCAGTCACAATACTTGATGGGAATCGGGTGGTAATCAGCACGAGAATTTCGTTGAGTGTTTTCACTTCGGCCGAGTCTCTTAGTGACTTCAAAAAGTAGGATTCCCATTAGTCTAACATACCTTGCGTGTCTTATCTACTCTCTACAAAACCTACTCTCACTAATTAACATTCCTTGATAGTTTCTTTATTCCCACATTTCTCTAATTTCTCAGGGAATTAAGTGAATGCAGCAGATTTAATTACTTATTCAAGTCTTGATATCGTGAGACGGCTAATTTATTGCGAGGGATAGGTCGCTTAATACACTGATATATTCGCTTTGCGGTATATTCTCTATTTTTTTTAGAGGTGCCGTATTAAACGATAGCTACATAGATCATGATACGTAATATTCAAAGTGATTCTGAAATTTGCAAAAGGAGCGATATTCGTAAACACGTACCTAATAAATTGACAAATAATTGACAAATATATAGCATACATTTTCAAATATCATTAAAATAGCCAAGCACACAATTTCTCACAAATTCAAATGCCTCCGATGACTAAAATGTAGATTTTTCAATAACTTTCTGCCGTGTTAAAAAATATTTCTTTCTTTTGGCAGGGGGGGTACGTTTTAAAAATCATTATGACAGTTAATGAATTGCCAGATCCGAAACGTCGATGAAACGTTAGTTGTATCGGCTGTCGGTACCAGAGCGGTAATTGCCGCATTGGCAGATATATTGTGAACCAATATTTATGTAAATAATTCCACTCTTTTATTCCTGCTAAATCAAATCATTAAATATTATTTTTTGTCATCTGACTCCAAAATTGATATCCTGAATCCCTGAAAAACGTATCCATAGAAGAAACCAATGTGATGATATGAGAAGGGTCAAATGGCACAATTCAAAGAATTGCCAGAAAACCTTAACTTTCATAAGTCAATAAAAAGACGCTCAAAATCATCTTATGCATGTTGCTCACGGTAAAACTTTCGGTAAAATGTTTTATAAAATCGACTAGTTTTATAAAAATGAGCTTGCTAACGATAAAACCGTTTCATAAAACCTTGTTTCACAAAACGTTTTACGGGATAGGACAGGTTCTATTTCCATAAAACCGTTTTATGCAACAACCAATGAGACGTTCCGCTCATCGCGTTGATAATAATCTCGTATCCATGGGAAGCCAAACAAGGAAAACGTAAACAAACATGGCTGGAATTTCATGGAACGTTGAGGCCGTGTCCTTCTTGTTAGAAGACTGTTTTATAGCCTTAGAACCGTGGAGTAAGATCGGAAAGTAAGTAAATAAACAATACATATACTTAGTTTTTAACTTAACACTCATCCAAAAGATTGTGCATTTATCACTTCACGTGTTCGCAAAGCGTCTCATAGATGGCAGGACATTGCGGTTTTATGAATATTTTTACCGTGAGCAAGCAAGTACGTTTTACGTACGTTTCATAAAACTTTCAATAAAACTTTTTATAAAACTCTTTTATGGAAAATTTTACCGTGAGCAACAGACATTAAACCATAAATTCAACGGATAACATTTTTACTCACTGTATGCAAACATTTTCGTGATTACTGGTGAAAAATACAATCATTTGATGATCGCATCACTTATATGAATCCTCGGTAATCATGCCGTCTTACTTTTTGTCGGTCATGCATAATTTCTGCAGTTTTCGACCTGAAAACTTTGAGATAAGTACGCAGATAACGAAAGATAAATGGATTTGATTTAGACGTGCAACCTACGATGATGTGAGGGAGTAATTTTTTTTCTAAAATGCCTTCGTCCATTTAAGTACCCACGGATATACTTAATTTTGTTTCTGATTACGGAAGCCTAATCCGTAGTTCCAAATTCTATTTATCGTTCAAGATCAATGTTTTTTATTGAAAAATTGTAACACATTAATTGATTTTCATCCAACTGCCTTTCATTAACATTGAGTAAATGCGGCATGTCGTCTTATTAGCTTAATTTAGTATTCAAAATGAAAATCTTGATAGATCTTTTGTCGTGTTTATTAATGAACCATTTATTTTCATGTAATTTGTTCGTTGTCATTATTCTCATAAAACAAATAGTGAAATAAATAACATTAAAATAATTTTCTCCTTTTGGTGGTACGCTACACACCTCCATACTTCACGCGTTAAGAATTAGGTCATTCTGTGAAATGGGAAAGTTCAGCATGAAAAATGGTTCAGCATTAGCTGGAATAATTTTTTAACATTCATGGGCCATTTAGTTAACATACTGGTAAAACGATAAGTATCTCTTTTTAATTAGATTCCACTGTGCAGCTTAACGATGAATGTCATTTCGGACGCTTTTTGATTATTTAGTTTCAACGCATGTAATTCCACATGCTTGAATTAAAAATGTACCTACTCTACAGCTGAATGAACGCTCTTTGATGCGTAGTGTATTACTTTAATAAATCGCAAAAATTCCGGAAATAAATCATATTTTGCGTGAACGTCCCGCAAATAAATGTTCGCTTGTGTTCCTTTCCACAAATGAACATTGTACGAGACCTTAATTAAACGTGTTGTTTAGCTTCTTCCCGGGCATCATAATGAAACTAGCTCTCTTCGCTAAGTTTTTCTAACACGTGATTTCAATACGAGAGCAGTTCGAATGAAAAATTCGCTGCATTTATTTTTTGTTACGCAAAAAAAGTGACCGACTTCGACGTTCGTCGGAGTGGACAACGATGCCGGAGGAAAATTAACAGCCAATGTGGAGACGCGTGTGTTCGTTCCCGTACGTGTGTGCGTTCGTATTGGCCACAGGAATGCGGTGGCTGCGTGCTTTCGGAGCGGCAAAGCGAAAAAAATAGGAAGTCTTGACGCTGGGATTGATTTCAACCGCCGCACTGTATCTCTTTCCTCTGAAATCAAAGGCCACAAAAAAACTAAGTACGTATTAATCTCCATTCTGGAATATGAGCTTCGAAGGCACTTCCCTTTTTTATTAAGCCCAGAGCCTCATACTAGGGTCTTAAACTGGAAAATATAAACACAGCGCACTTATACACATTTTCTGCTAATAACCACATACGTTAGTTAATTTCTTTGATTACAATCTTTATATATATAAAAGTCAATGTATGTATGTATGTATGTATGTATGTATGTATGTTCCACATCTCCTCCTAAACCACAGGGCCGATTTGGATGAAATTTGGAAAACATGTTTGTTACTGGTAGACAACAAACACTGTAGGGTTTTCAATTAACCAAAACCCTTTTTTTTCAGGGTTAAGGGTGTGATCCTTAGTAATACATAAAAATGTAATGATCTCAGTCTGTCTGTTGCTCAATCACGCAAAAACTACTGAACCGATTGAGCTGAAATTTGGCATGTAGATATAAAAAATGTCTGGTTGTAATATATGATATATTAAAAAGCCCTCAGGGCCCCCAAAAGCCCCCGAGGGTCACCCCTGGTGGTCCATGCTAAGCATTGGGTTCGGTGCAGTGGTTTCTTTCTTTGCTTTTTAAAAGTACTTTCACTCAAGATATAGGCCTGGGATTTTTTTTATCGGATGGCTGAATAAAGGAAGTTTCTACTTTTATCAATCCATTTTCTTCTACCCTCCGAAGTTTTCTGAAATTCATCTTTTCAGCTGAAAAATCTCACATTTTTATCTGAAATCAACAATAACATATTTCCTTGACAACCATAGATTTGATTTTCAGAGGATATACCCACCTCTAGCATTGAAATGTCACGTTTTTCTACAGGCCCATGATAGTACGTAGAAAGCAAATCCGTATAAGAAGGGTCCCGAGTCCCAAGGGCCCCATGATAGATTTCTTCAGGGGTTAATCGATAAATTCAATACATATTTACAACAAGTATACTCTTCATCGTCTTTTTCAAAGTAGCTCTCAAAGGGGCATCGCATGTATATGAGAGAACACTTACGAAGTAAACAATACACATACAGGAAATTAATTGATTACACACAATTATGTGTGCAAGAATATTTACGTGCAGCGAATATCAATGGTAATAATGCCTCTATTGCTACAACAAACACGGCGTTGTTTATTATCGTTTAATACTCAGATGTATTACACATAGTGAAACCGTCTGCCTCTAATTACGATTGCGAACTGTTTTTTAGACCAATTCCCACATCATTAACGTCACGAGTTATTTATATGTTTAAAAGTGTTAAAGTGCAGTTAACTTACATTCACTCATTTTTGGGTTTCCCGTGCATAAAGGTGGACCAATAGTCACTCATCCCTCCGTGCACCTGGAAAACGGTCGGCGTGTCCACCACAACGAACACAACATACAGGATAGGTTACGAACTCCTCGAATGACCACGTATATAGTTTTTCTTCAGGCTTTGCGGTTTTCTTATAAAACAAGTTTAACGTTTTTCACACCCGTTGAATTTCAACGGGTACCTTCCGCTCGTATATTATAAATTAGTATTTTTTTCAGTAACATGACGGAAGATAAAAATTTTGCTTTACCCATTCTGTCTGTTACATTTTGGTTATAAAATTATCCGCCGTGCTTGCTTATGCTATAATCATTCACTCTATTTGAGTTGTGCCTTTATTTGTTAGCCTGTACTTAAAATTTAATATTATAAATAATTCCTGTCACGGGAGCCTGTATTCTTAAAACGTGATTGAATTATTTTCTTGCTTGCAGTAGTGGACAAGAATATGTGGTTTATACAGAATAGATATATCAAATATCATAAATATTGATTGGTTGATATTTATTCCATCAAGTTTCCACACAATATATTTATACAAGTAACTAAGTAGTGGAACGTGAGCACCCCTGAGCAATAATCTGTTTTTGGGTTTTCATCGTTCAGGTGTACGAATTAGCTGGATGATGACGCCAAAACAATACAAAATACAACAATTAATTTTACAGGAGAGTCATAAAACAATTTACAACAAAAATATCCTTCAAAACTACCTGTATATCCCTCCAACCCGCTGACAAAAATGCACTCCAACTACGAGCAAAGGACCCCCTAACTGCCGTGAAAATGCGTCCCTGTTCTCCTTAAAATGCCAAATATGTATAGCAAGAATAATATGAGGTATATTAAATTATGAGTTGACTAGTTAACGCGTAATAAGCTGTACAATGTGGGTGCATGTAGTCGTCTCTATATTGCTACTGCTGAATTTTATCACAGCTTTCGTCTGAAAACTTTTTGAAGGAATGCGGTCGAAATAACTCTTTATAATCCATTCTCCTCATAATCCTACAGACCTATGACCTGTTATCGTTGCTCTAAATATTATTTACTCGTATTAACTAGTAAATGTGCTCAGAGCCTCTCATCCAAGATAAATATAAATGGGTGAACTTGAACTGCGAGTGGCGTGCCGTGTTTTAGTCATAATTGACGCGTAGCTCTATTTCAAAGACAAGGCCCAAATGTCTCATAAAAGCCGCGCAGTTCCATAGCTATATTTCCTGAATGTAAAATAAAGCTATCTCCTCATTTTTCATGTTGCCCCACGTCTTCCTCTGATGTGTTTTTCTGTTTCGCTGTCATGTTAAATGTTATCACGATTTACTTATTCTCCAGTGCCCCGGGTATTCCGCGTGTTAACTCGGCCTGCATCATTTCAGTCCGCTGCGGAAGGTTTTCATGAAAAACCGCGAGACCTCCCTCCTATTTCCTCTCCCTCTCTCTCTCTTGATATATTTATAGTCCTTTACAGAATCCGTCGGCCTTAATGCCCTTTAATTCCCTAATATTTCTGGGTTACGTGAGTCAGATGGCGTATTGTACGTTGCAGGAAAGTAAATCTCCATCGAATACTCAATATTTTAATATTTGAACCTTTGTATGTATTTAAAAGTAAGTATAACATAAACTATTTTGTTCGATAATTTATAGTTATCCATGAGAACCACGAGTGAACTATGTTTCATTTATTTCCTATGAAGTCGATTACATCATTAGTCGTCGAGATAGTTAAGAGATATGAAAGAAAACTTGAATTGATTAGTAAAAGGTACTTGCGCCTTGTAAGCAAACAAAATAAAAATGGGATTCTTGCCATGATTGATGATGGGTCTGTAAGGAATTTTCATGATGTTATTTCAATTTGTTCATTAAATCTCATAAAAAACGTGTTTCCAATAAATTTCCTTTCGGCCTACATGGGTAAAATTGCATTTGGTAGGGTTCAGATGTTTCTCCAAATACCAATTTTTTCAAAGTTGAAAGCAAGTGCTGTTGTCAGTGGAGTAATAATAGATAATACTCAGGTATCATCATCATATGCACTGGTAAAGTCTGATATTATTTCTTCATAAATCGAGATATACACCAAAGACGGTGAAATTCGCAATGAAATATCATTTAATGGCGAATTTCACCGTCTTTTGGTGTATATATTCGCACCCGTGCGCGTGAATGCGTACCACATCATTTTTGCAATCGTAATGATTAGAAAATAAACTACGATACGAGTTTCTCTATGCCTATGTTTGCAGGTCTTTTAGTTTAACTTCTCACCCAAATACAAAAAAACAGGCTCTAGTAATTTTCAGCTAAAAGATAGAATGTTTTCTGTATATACAGAGATACCTTTATGTATGTCCAGTGTTTCAAACTAAATACCATAATTTATGTTATCGAGGCTGAAAAATATTTTTCATTGATGTACTTCTGGTTGCTTCTATTATGAAATTTATATTAATAATCGCGACTTTGTTCAAGGCGAAATTAGGGCTAAGCAGCCTTCTCTTATATTTAACCCTCACACACATAACATGCCGAATGATTTATAAGTAAATCTAGGAAGTTACCGACTAACATTAGTTCGAAGAATGTTATTAACATGAACTATCTTAGTACTTGAGATTAGTTTGTAGTTTCAGGCGTAACTTGGTGAAACTTAATCATTCTGAAAATGAAAAACTTAACTTTTTGGTTCAAAAATGATCTTTTTATTAGCACGACCCAGGTTTAGACGTCTGATGATGACGTTGTAGTACGTCGTAGATCACTGTGGAACCACTAAGTTAAGTTTTTCATTTTCAACTTTAGATTAGTTCAAATCAAAGATTAATAATGCAATATAAAGAATATTGTCAATGGAGGCAGGCGATACTTTGTGGAATTTAGTTGCACTGAACATGTTAAATGAAAGACTTTGTACTATTCCACGATATGATGTATATTTTTTCCCAATCGATTTCGACGTCTTAGCGTCATTGTCAAGGTACCAGTTCAATATAAAAAAGGTATCTTTCATGAAATGAATTTATTTCTTTCTGCCAAAAATAATATTTCGTTCATTTACGTAAATACGCACGCCTACTGAGTACGGCGTCACTATCCCGTTTTCTTCTGTCATTCCTTCCACCGACATCTCCGTACATTGTGCAGCCAGCAAAATGTACGACTGTCAGATCCCCGTCACCGCCGAAATACTTGTAAGGTTGTCCCTGAAGGCTCGGGCGCCTTTAAATAATTGAGTTTCAGAGCGAAGAGAGGAGTACAGATGAGACGAAGATAGAATGGAGCTGGAGGTCGACTAGGCGAAGACGACGAACTGCTCTTGCCTCGCATTCTCCTGCTCTTAGTCTGCACGGCTTTAGTGGGCACGAATGCCTGGATGTGAACATTTTGATTTGTGCACAATTCATACTTAAGCCTTTCATCTAGATTCAATTATCAGATATTCTTAGTTTGGATGTCAATCTTTTGTAGCTATTGAGTGAAATTGACAAAAAATCTTTTATATCCCACAAAAATAGAAAAAAATCAATCGGTACAATTTCGTTGTTATTCGAGTCATATCACGGCAAACTGGCAAGTTTTGTTTTTGACAATCCTGTTAAACAATCCCTGCTCATCACCGCTGTAGGACGCAATCAAAATCTGTTCAAATTCTCGTGCATTTTAGTTTACGTTTTATTTCGTTTCTCTATACATCATGTGAGTTGGCACACGGACCTTGTGACATAAAACATGTACCCGTGAACTGATTTCAGGGCGAAGTAGTATCATTTAATGTTACCATTGAAATAATATATTCTATAAAATACTCATGCCGCAAAGAAATTGATGAAAATGTTCACGAAAATTCAGTCGACTTTGCATGGTATAGTTTATCATTACAACTGCAACTGACGAGTTAATGTTGAGATATTCATAATAACCAAGTGATATTTTAATATCACCTCGTCAAATTTGTTTTCATGTTCTCTAAGCAAGTACCAACCATGATAGTTCCATTATGTGTGCACATTGGTTGCACGATATACGTTCCATAATACGTCCTCAGGGGATAAACTCCTCGTTTCCATGATAAAAACTCTTGGTGAGAACTCGAGAAAGCCTTTATATCTCCTTGATTGATAGATACCATCATCACATTCAACTCGATCGCTGCCTCACGATCTGGAAGTGAAAAATTGAGCAAATAAAAGAAAAATTTAAAGATGGTTAAATCTTTTTAAAGAAACTGTTTGGCTTGAGCTCTCCCTGAAGTAAATTTCCATTCAGGAATCTCCTCATTTCTTCGTTTAGTAGCGAAAACCAAGTGAGGGAGTTTGGAGATATGGAAGGACACGTGAATTGATTCGTAAAAGGTACTTGCACCTTGCAAGCAGAGAAAATAAATATGGAATTCAAACCATGATTGATGGCTCTGTTAGGAATATTCATATTATTTCAATTTGTTCATTAAATCCCACAATAAGATGCTTACAGAAAAAACGGTAACCAAAACAAGAACATCCATCAAACATCCCAGAGAGCATTCTCTTTAAAGAAACGTCAAATGTGTATGCTAGCACATTCATTCGCACATTTGCCGCCATTAATTATTATTTGAATTGCTCTGATATTGGTAAGGGTTACAAAAACACTAAAAACCTTACCTTAGAACTGAAATATCACATTTAATAGACCTGTACATCAATAGCTGTCGCAATAAAACAGCCATTTTGTCTTACAACCATAATAAAGAGCATGTCTCAGCACCGTTGGTGTATTTCACACGTTGTAAAATCGTAGCATAAAAGCTTCTGCGTTATATTTCCCGTTGAATCCGTGCAATTCTGGTTCGGAAACAAAAATCGTTCTGGATTCGAACTCGGTCGACTGTTCTGGATTTTTTTAAAATTTTTCCAGTTGGTTGTGCGACAAAGCCATTCCACTTGCCAAATTTCAAGCCCTTTAGTTGAAATGGAAGAGTGCAAACATTCGCGTAAGTCGGTGAGGGGTTGAGTGTTAAGCCAGATGTGGCTTCATATGGAATATTAAATAATTTCCAGGAAAGAGATACGGGTATGGAGAAGGGAGAGTCTTCATGTTGTTGAGCGCAACGAGAGGGAGAGTTGAGGAGGGTTGGTTGGGAATGTGTTGTGTGTGCCATGGGGAAGGAGGAGGGCGGGGATACTGTGTATGTACGGGGGGGTGGATGGGGGGAGAGAAAGGGGATACTTTAAGGGGGGAGGGGGATTGAGAGGGAGGGGATGGGAGCGGGGGGAGAGGGGCGGGGGAGAGAGGTGAAAGGAGGGGAGGTTTGGCCGGCGGGTCGGGAGTTTTTGAGCGAGTCCGGGATCAATAGAGGGTGCGCGAGTCGCGAAGCTCGCGCAGACGCCATCTTGCCTTTCCCCTCCCCTCCATCCTCATCCCTACCCCTCCCCCACCGCCCCCTTTCTCCTCTCCCCCTTTTCCGTATTTATTCTCTTCCCCTTTACTTGGTTAACCCGTTTTCTCCTCCCATTCCCTTCACCCCCACCCTTCCTCCCCCATCACGAACGCCTAAATTTCAACCCTTGCTCCGGCGTGATTTGCCGGTTTCGTGCGAATAGTAGACTATATATGCACGTGCTTGGAATATGCATGATTCTCCCCAGCCCCCCCACGAAGATCACGGGAGCCCATGGGTTACGCGGAGGATACAATTTAATTCTAGTAGATAATTTTCGAGGTTTTGGCCAAATTGAAACAAGTTGTCCATGCCAACGTTTCACTTTATCTTTTTAACCTTCTTCAGGGATTGGCTACTACAAGCATTAAAATAGTTTTAATTCTTGTAATAGTGAAGCCCTGGGGCGCAATCACGGTACTCTAAAACGCCTGCGTTCGCATTATTATAATATTTAAATTACACTCACGAGACCGAAAATTTGATCGTCTTTCTTCTAATGTTGTAAGGTGTTTTCAATTACCAGTTTTCATTGATTGAGTGCAATCTTAGAACGGTACCTCTGAGCATTGCCCCTTCAAAGCGGATTGCATTCTGGATAGCGATAACGGCAACGTGATAGACGGATTCAAAATCCCACCTCGGAAGAAGGTTAAAAAATAAACCGAAACGCTGGCTTAGGAAACTTGTTTCAATTTGACCGAACCCTCGAGAATTATCTACTAGTATATAATATACGCGGTCAACAAGATTATCGCCTTTGATATTATTTAAACTACTAGAGAAAGTGACCGTGGAATATCAACGGGAAGAATATTATCATTTACATTAATTGTAATAAACCATTCATATCTTATTTGGTGCCAAGAATAGTTGAGTTAATGGATATACACGAAATGTCGATTCGGTGGTTTCACTCAACTAAAGAGAATTCGACGAAACTTGCTGGAAGCATTACTTATGTTGCCTTAAATCTACCTGATATTTTTCAGAATTATTTACCGCAGATTTCTTATGATATTTGATGTGGAAGTGGGCATGAAATTACATGGGTTCTTATGGGAACACAAGGTACGAGTAGCTTAATTCATCAAAAAGAACCTTTTTATAGTTAAGAATAAGAAAAACAAAAATAAATTAGGTATATCAAATTATTTTCATGCATTATTCTATTGATTTAAATTATTTTTGTTTTTCTTATTCTTCACTAGAAAACGTTCTTTTCGATGAATAATGCTAGTCGCACCTCGCGTTCCCATAAGAACCCATATGTAATTTCATGCCCACTTCCACATCAAATATCCTAAGAAATCTACGGTAGATAATTTTGAAAAAATTCAGGTAGTTTTAGGAAAACATAGTTAATGCATTCTGCAAGTTTCGTCGAATGCCCTTAAGTTGAGTGAAACCACCGAACGTACTTAAACAATGAGCATGGTCGTTATGGGGAAGATGACTCAAAAACGCTGAAATATTGCGAAAACTCGTTTCGTTTCAGCAAACATTTCGGTATTTCGACTGGAATACAAAATTCAATTGAAGGAATAAGAATCTTCAGTTCATCTTCTTTCTATTGTTACCTTTCTCATTAACAGAAAACCACTATTTATAATTTAATTATGCAATTAAAAAATGGTCTGCATCCAAATGAAGATTCAGCTTCACGTGTATTTCTTATGTGAAAGTTACTAACATATACAGGGTGTTTCAGGAGGAAGTGGCAATACTTCTGGAGGAGGTTGGGGACGTGATTTTAAGCATTTTTTGTCCTATGAACATGGGGTCGCAACTCCTTAGTTACCGAGCTATGGCAACGCAAACATTTTGTCACAAGCATTCTGCAGTTACCATGAAAACCCCCAAAAGCAGTGGCATCCAGCAATACTTACAAATAAAAACTGGTCTAAATTGTACTTAAAGTTTGTATCTTTCTTTTGCTGCCAAAATTTACGCATATTGCTCACATATTCTGAAGTGGTAACTGAAATTGTCAGTATTTTTCTTCTTCAAAAAATTATTTTTTAGAATAACTTTTTTATTTTGAGATATACGAAAAGGTTAGTAGAGTTATAAAAAGTGGAAAATTTAATTTAATTTCCATAACTGGTAAAATTATTTACATATCTTAATTTTTAGTGAAGATATGGCATTTTAAACTGTACCGTTACATGAGCACATTTTTCGACGGCTCTCTTCCATGCATGGAACTGATATTGATTTACCGATAAAGACAATTACCTTCACCAATCTAAGCTTGAGTACTTATTTTTAAACGTTGTGAAAAGAATAACCAACCTATGAAACCCAAATTTAGGTGTTTTTGGGAACTAAAGGAAATACACAATCAAGTGGCAACAAAGATCTCAAGTGGAGATTATCTCCATGGATTAATTGTCGATCACTGGCGCTGAGATTCATTGATTAAGAAGCTTTTTCAACTTATAAGATCTTATAAGGATATTTAATCAATTGCATGTCTTATTCATAGGTAAATTATCGATGTGATATGAGATTAAGACAATAGGCATCACATCAGAATCACAACTAAGGAGTTGCGACCCCATGTTCATAGGACAAAACATGCTTAAAATCACGTCCCCAAGCTCCTCCAGAAGTATTGCCATTTCCTCCTGAAACACCCTGTATATATAAATATCGATGATTATTATAGTAGATATTTCAATGACTGACTCATATCTTACTTCCCTCGCACTCAGTTCAGCCCATCCTATGCTATCCTTGCTCCCTCAAACGTATTTAAAGCGCTAAACTCTACCAAGCTTTTACCCGCTACGGAAGAATAAGTGAAATTTACAACGGGAATAATCATTCGCTAGGACTGGGATTCGAACCCACATCTTCCAATACCGGGCCAGGTGATTTAACTAATAGCGGGGATCTTGTTCTGAATCCCAGTCTATGCGAATGATTTTTCTCTGTAAATGTATAATATTCCTCAATAATAGCGGGAAACGCCCGCTTATGTTTGATGTGTAAAGTCGTTTCAGTTGAACACCCATGTGCTTACCTCAAACGACTTTAAAGCTTGTGGTGCACAAATATAGACACCTAGAGGCATCTATTTTTACGGTACATTGTCACAGCACCTCGTTCTTTAAAAGACTACGGAATACACAGTGGAAGAGGTGGCATAATTGGCTAGACAACCAGGCGCGGACTCTTAAGGATATCGTTGCGATTCCTAGTCCAAACAAATTATTATTTTACTGCTAATGTCATATCTGCCCTCAGTTTAATCTTCCAAGGGTTTGAGATCTCGCCGTGATTCGATAAAAGGTATCATGGCGTAAATTACCGGCAATATCTTTCGGTTACCAGTTTAACATGCTCAATTTGACAGTGGAAATTGACTTTCCTTCGTGATTAGTAATTCAAGAGTCTTTTAAATGAGTCAAAAGTGTTTTTTTTTATTAAATGAGTCAAAATAAATGAATGTAAATGAGTAAAAAGCTTTTAAATGAGTCAAAAGTTTCTCTAATTTTTCATTCTTGTATGGATTGAGGGTGCATCTTTAATACTTAATTAAAATACATTCAGAAATATATCATTCGTTTTTGTTCATCTTATTTAGATTTCCGACGTTACCACCAACCTCAGAAATGCATATAAGATTTTGCATTGAACTTTATATTTTTATTGCCATGCCAGTAGCATTTGAAGCTTCCAGCTGACGGCAGGGTTTTAGCTAGCTAGGTAAGTCCTTGATAAGTAAATACCACTGCAACCCTTAGAGGCCGAGTTGGGTACTCCTACCGTCGGTAATCGTTGAGAAAAATGAAAGTGCGCTATTTCGTAATATTTTGCTTTTCACCGGCAACTCCGGTTTCGGTGGCACTGTACAGTGTGCATCTACATCTTCAAAATACCCTGCAAGCCACCTCAGGGGTGTGTGGCAGGGGGTGAGTATTCACTAACATGCATTGCACTATACCCTAAAGTTAATGTAACTACGACTAATTATTAATTAGCATAAATCGCTAATGCTTGTCACGAGGCGAAGCCTGACAAGCATGCACTACTATACTACTGATATTACCACCTTGGAGAGGGACCATTGATATATATATGTATTTTACAACTATACAAATGGACAGAGACTCAAGACTTATGTAGAAAACATGCACGGCGTGCTGTTAGTACTAGGTAATAGATAAGGATTCAAGTATTAGGGAGTACTACTACTACTAAGAGCTACACTACCTAATGACAAACCTAGATAAAAGTCTCATTGGCAGCTGTTATGGTCCCTTATCGTTCGTGGGAAAACTGTACTACGGTGATGCTTTCTTTCTGGTTTGAAGAGCCGATAAATGTGGACCAACCAACAAAAAAAATGGTCCCACGTCACTCTTGTTCGCGTAATATTTAATCGAGACTCTTGCGACTATTGCATTATGGGAACAAACTGGATTGGCACGTAGTCAACCGCTGGGCATGTGGCACGTGACTTCAGCTCGCCGCCCGAGATAACCGTTGAAGAAAAGAGAAGATAAGAATCCGGGAAGAAAGGATGAAGTGGGAGGGAATGTTTTCTGATGCGTCACTCTCTGCTTGTGCTGAGTTCGCGAATGATTTGTCGAAAGATTGAATTATTTCTCCTGACTGCCCAGTCTATTTTGTGGACTTAGCACGACCAGCAGTTTGATGTGCTGGGATACGTTTATGTCTCCTTGTTTGCATAAAATAGCATAAATAGCTTAAAAAGTCTGCGTTCATTTCTTGGGGGGGAGTAAATGAATAATATATGGTGATAAGAAAAAGATAAGTGAGTACTTACAGCAAACATGAGAAGGTAATACAGATGATGTAGAAATACGTGGAAATACGTCTTCAAATAAGAGGTTTGAACGGAGTGAAGTGGGTCAACCTCATCTGAAGTGGAAATTGGCTTGCAGCACTGCAATTACTTTTTTACGGCTCCAGAAGGTACTATTGTATTACATTGCGTTAGTAATCTTTCATTACGTTTATCTATTCTGGCAAGATCATCGGAGAGAACGCAGATATTTTGAGGCTATGGATAGAATAATGTCTCTTATTAAAGTATGTGCAAAACTAGACTGTAAATCCTTCAAATACTGCGTGTTTAGATTCCCCGTAATATCATAACGATATTTTAAACTTTTGTCTTAAGCAATTTTAATGGTTTATCTGCGGTCACAAACTACTAGGCAAAAACATAACAGCCGTAAGTTGTCTGCCAAATTCCAGCCATAATTTATAAACAAATTTTAATAATGTCATTACTTCCCTTCTTCGCAGTCATGTATCTCTTAAATTCCAGATGTTTTGTTTTCTACATAATTATTGTTTTTAACGAAATTACTCTGACCATTCATTACCAAATACAGATAGTTATGCACAAAACAGCTATGGGAATAGCCTAGCTTTCGTTTTGAAGTCAATAAAAATCCCAATAAATACTTTAAACAATAGGACTCAAGGGCCCGTTCACACAGAGCCACTCAACAGCGCTGCCGTTGGCTAATAATGGGATAAAATGTAAGTGTTCGCACAGGGCCACTTCCACCGGATGGAAGTGCCACAGACGGTTTCAATGGTTCCCTCCACCACAGACGCCGACGTAGAAAAGTGGCGCGTCTAGTGAGTTTAGCCGTAGCTAAATGGCGGTGTTCTCACGGAGCGGCTGCCATGCCACAGTTCAAGCAGCGCGTTCGTGGCCCTGCAGAAGCGCTGCTAACGGGCGTTCGACTTTCAAGTACAGCAAAGGTTGCAGGTTCACGCTATAGCCAGTTAAAAGCGCTTCTCAAGCCCGTTCGCAGCGCAATGCACGCGCGTGAGCGTTTCTTAAAACGCCGGTTCGACGCTCGGCCACTAACCAACCACTTAGAAGCGCTGATGAGTGGCCTCGTGTGAACCCGGCGTAAAAGAAGTGACTAAGATTATTAGACCCGCTAAAAAGTATTTGAATTTGATCTACAATCCACCATTTTCTCTTTTTCTCGATTTCTCTTTCCATTCAGTGTGAATTACTCCGCAGAATCTCTCGTTTGCTTTTTAAGTGATCTCGTCCACATACATTCACCTGACCTCACTTGTGTCTCGTATCCCTGGGCTATTCCTTTCTGATCTGCATTTATGGCCTACTGTCAGCAGTGCCGATGGCTTTTTTGTGGTACCGGACGAATGCCCTGTCATAGTCTTGTCTCATTCGATCTGCTGTTTTCGAAATCAGTGGACACATCATCGGGTCATAAAAGAGGTCAATGAAAAGAGAATTTTTTTAGTTAAATTTTTTCATGTGGCCCTGAATATTCAATAAGAATGTAATAGATGGAACCATACGAAACGATGATGTAAGGGAATCTTGAAGCCTCAAAAAATGCGCTATCGCCCATACTGAATGCATATGTTGTGCAGTAATACACCGAAAGCATAGATATTGGTGGAGATATTTTAGCGGTACCGTGATAATTTATCTTGAAAGATGCGAAGTGCAAATTATTTCCAGAAAAGCACTGCATTATTTTCAAATCTTATGGACAAATCTCGCGTGATAGCCATGTTATGAAGATCACTTTTCGGGAAAACACCGGCATCACTTTCCAGCGTCAGGACGACATCTACCCTCTTCTTTATTCTATGAGGTAGAACATTATGCTGTTGACTCGACGGTCTAGGTTTGCAGTCCAGACACGTTCAACAAACCAATAAACTGAGTTACCAACTAGTATATTTCTGGTTATCACGTGTCTCTCTCTCTTTCTCTCTGAGTAACTGCAATGGGTGCAGGAAAAAATCTAACTCATAGAACCTCGTTGTGTGACGCTATCCATGTTGGGGGTTACTTAGCACGCTTAACATTTAGTATTGAAATCGACCTATGGTTGAATACTGGTTTGAATGAAGTTTGAAAATGCCACTATTTCAAGTTAAACTCTACTCATTTTGCTCCCAATGAAATTATTTGCCATAAGTTCTGACGTACTTCTTATAATTGTAGACCTTAGATTAATGTAGTCGCTTGTTTCACCAAGATATTCAGTTGGAGTCACAAGAAGCCAGATAACACCTTCTTCGTCACGGTATACATGAGAAAGAATTATGTCCTCCTCTATTACCTTTAACGGTGTACCCGAGCGAGAAAAGGATATCTGACACAGAAATATTTCAACCGCAGCTCCGCGTGGTATTTCTCCTGGGGAGTTATCACTCCTGTTCAAATTTGGATTGCAGTGCCGGGGTCCGCCTATCGCAGTCGAAATTTATCTCCCACTTTTGTTTATCCCCGCCCTTCTTCCCTTCCCTGGCAACTTCTCTGCCCTAGGCGTCGAACCACCTCGACAAATTTGCGATTCTCCGCCGCTCGCATCCAACCCTTCTCGGAGACCTCGTTAGCATCCTCCGAGGCTCCAGACTCTCCCCCTCCCTACTACCCTCCACCCTCCGCCACTTCCCCGGTAACCACTCCGGGAAGCAATGTTCGCACATCCACACCCAGACGTGCTTTTTAACAACTCCCACCAACATTTCCAGTCGGCTCGCGGTAATACTTGCTTGCATATCACGTCTTGGCTCTTACGATAGTTTGGATGAGATTTTTCTCATTCCGAAACAGAGGCTCTTTTTTTAAAGTTATTGAAGAAATTTTATTTTAAAAGTTAAACAGGAAAGCAATTAATATATATACTTATGTTAAAAGTGCAAAAATTTTTCAGCCATTACTGAAATTCTTGGCACTTAGCTAAATATACATAACCTCGCGGTGATGCTTGCCTACCACGTCGTGGGCCCTTGTGAGAGTTCGGTCGAAAATTTTCTCTTTCCGCAACAGAAGCTCTTCGAATTTTATTTTAAAAGTTAAACATTTAAGCAACAATTATATATAATTATGTCAAATACGCAAAACATTTTCTGTCATTGACTGAAGTTCTCAGTACTTCATTAATATACATATTGGACGCTTAAACTTTGCTCATTTGTTTGTTTCGCATCGTACGCAAGAAACGCCTTCACAACTGATAGGTTATTTTTTTATTTAAAAAACATTATTACGGTACGTAATAAGTTTATTCTTAATTCTTTTTAACAAACTGTAGTAACTATACGCCGTCGCTTTACTGATGCGTTCTTTGCGTCAAACCTCCCTCGATTAAAAAAAAATATTTTTTGTCTAAAAGCGTACGTACATGCAAACGGCTTCTTTTTGTTGGCGAATACCTCGGAGAGAAGGAGGCGGTAAGTGGTTAATATTTTAGCATCATTAGAAAGATGATATCTTCATTGATGCCAAAATTCACTGAATTTAATGAGACGTTCGGGGTCTTTATTGCACCTTAACGAGTATGGTTCAGCTCTTTGTTATCGCCAAATATGCTCTGCAGATCACATGCCCAATAGATGCTCCATCTCGCCCTTTGATTTCTGTTTCACTCATTTTACTTTATGCATAACACAGATTTCCACTACAGGCATAAAAGGATAGAATTACTGTGAACTGTGTATGCCTATTTCATAATTTTTTGCTGTAGTATTGTTCTCCTTGCTGACCAGATCCTCGCCGTCTTTGTATGTAAGCTTCATGAAAATCAGGGCGTAGGAAGAATGTTTTACCAAAATAAGGCTGAGTTTTCATAGTGATATCTTAGGTTAGTAAAAACGATAATCCACTGGTATTTATGCAGTACTGACTTTGTTTGCCAGTTAAGAAGAATAAGCAACATGTATAAACCAATATTTTGAGTAGTTTATCAAGCAGAACGTTTTTGCGTTGGAAAAGTGATTAAAATCAGCTACCATTGTAGCCTTAAATAAAGGTCTTCATGTGTATGTCGGTCATTTCAGTTTTTTTTTTCAACAAAATTCTTTGTTTAAAAAATGTAATTTTTCTTCATTTTAATATATAGAAAAATTTGTTACTTTATTAGTACCTAAAGGAGAAGCATGCAGCAAAGGAAAACTACAACAAAATGTCCGATATTTCTCTACTTGCAGTTCGGAGGTGCCTGCGGTGTATTGCGATTAATTAGGATTTTGCAATCCACTTCAGACATTGCTTTTTTGCTTGGATGGATGTTTTATTATTGAAATAACTGAAATGGAGTACATGAAGACCACAGGTTTTCAACGACACATTTAAGAATAACACCAGTGCTAATGAATGAATAATGTCAGGCGTGCTAATGGATTAAATCACTTGACTATGCTTTAAATAAATGTTAATTAGTTCCAAGAGCGGTTTTTGCAAAACAGTGCCACTGACAAGGGTGAAACAAGCATGGTATTGTGTTTGTGCCACTGCGGTCTCGACTACTAAATCTTCTCGTAGAGCGTTACTTAGTGATTTATTTTATTGCTTCATTGTGGTAATCTTCTGAGCTAATACGTCGTTGTTAGGTACCACCCCTGATGTTCCCTGGGGGAGGCGACAAATAAATAGAGGGGTAAGTTATCATATGCGTCTTCCCCTTTACTGCATTCTCCCCTCTGCCTGTCTTCATCTCTCTTCCCAGCAACGCCTAGCAATTTTCCTCATCATCTGCCCACACCTTCCCACTCGACTCTCTTGCTGCATTTCCATTCCCAACCGCTCGCATTCCTCTCCTTCACTTCACTCTCATCCGTTATTAGCATTCCCCGCGGTTGTAATCACCAAAGCTTTGAGCCCGCACAGAATATTCGACTGCCGTGTGGCGTAATGAAACTTCGGTCGGCACTGCATCATAGCCCCCCCCATCTGGAGGAAGCAAGCACACCTTCCCATCCAAACTTCCCATCACCCCTCCCAGATGCATGCTTCTCCCCACCACCCTGCACCCTTTGTGGTCGCACTCGTACACCCCCGTGCCACAACACGGCCACACCTCCCCTGAGAGTTCGGTTAATCGGAGGCCTTGGGATGTCGTCTTAGTGACCGGCGGAAACTTAGTGGTTCCCTTCGGTCCTTCCTCGATCACAGGTTCAGAGCCCCACTTTGGTGGTTCCACCGTAAAATGACTTAAATGTCATTTTATTCCTATTCTGTCTACTTGTAGAAAAAGTTGTCCTCTATCTGATATGAAAAACAAAATAATACCTTTCCACGCTATTTTATTCTGTAGTTGAACTTGAAATTACATGGTATTTAATGGGGGAATGAGAGAAACACGGGGATAAATAGTATTTTTCCATAAAATACAAATGCCATTTTCATGGAAAACTATTTATATGAAGGAAATAATCCAGGGAAACTGAATAAAAATAAAATACAGGTATCTTACCACCTTATTGTTTTAGTTATTAGGGAATTACTGCCGTAATTGAAGTCAAAATGCTGTAATTCGTAGGAAATGGCGCTGCAGTCGGCTCCTATGGCTGAAAAAAGTGCTCATTTAAAATAAATTCGTGGAATAATCTGCATATTTTCTACTTTACTTTTGGTTTTCTATAGGTAACGCATTGCATCAGCGAAAGCAGGAAACATTTTGACGAAATATCAAAAATATGGAATTTAGTATTTGTTTTGACTCTCACAGTCGCGGCGGAACTTCCTTAAGGTAGTTTGAGCGATGTATCAATTCACCTAGAATTTGAGAAATTTGACGTCATCTGAGGTAAAAAATCCTATCTTTCCAATGATGTCAAAATATTAGCCCCTCGCCGAACTACTTTTCGAGAAATTTTCCTGAAAATATAAGCTGTTTTACATGTGATAGATTACGGCTGTGCGCTCCAGAGGAAGAATATTGATAAAATTAGGAATTTCTAACACCTAGTTATCGTCAGAAAACTAAACTGGTGTGTATTTTGTATGTTTTCTCAACTATTTATAAAACTTAATCAATTACTCACCGCAGTAACTTTTACAGAATCACAAAAAAACCTATTGTGAAGGCGATTTCACCGTACGGCATGAAAAAATTATTCAAGTTAGAGAATTATGCGGTTATATTTATTTAATTACTGAGAATTGTTGTCATTTTTGCGATATTTATGTTACAATTTCTACTAGTTACTTCTTACAGACGCTAAAATTAAAAAATAAGATTCGAATATGGTCTCCATTATGGCTTGGGAAATATCTCGCTCAAATTACCTGACGTGGATAAGACCCCAGAAAAGGCGTTTTCCGACTGCTGGAGTTTTATTCACCACCGTTGCATGCTAGTAGGTAAAACAAGCCTCTTTTTTTTCATTTGGCGCTCAAAATATTGATTTGTGGGGCGAAAATATATCTGAAAAGTTTATACTATACGCACTGAAAAGAAGAAAACGGAAACTTTATCAAAAATAGACAACCTTTGCAATAGAGCTGTTTTGGGTTGTGGGGAATGATGCAAAAATAAGCTAACATATGCGGCGTGCAATAATCATTCACCTCTTGGGTTAGGTCTTTTCTTGAGGACGTAGATTTCATGGAATGTTTGTTGTGTTAATGACCGAGGATGATGTAATAGGCCTAACCCGGTGGGCTGCCGCGCAGACAACGCTATTTTCCTGCCAGGGCTCCGCAGTCCGCCTGGATCGCCTCCCGTCCACCACCTTCATCTCTCCTTCACGAAACTCTTTTGTATTTTGGTGAATTTTCATTTTCTTTTTCTAAAAGTATCCACTGCCCTGTAACTTCGAGGATTTGCGTACAGCTCACGCGAAAGCTTATGGCGTTCGGATGTGCGGCGTTTGTGTTGTCCGCGTCATACAAACTCCATTTTTTTATTGAACTCATGCATGGCACAAATGCCATGTCTTTCCTTTCCCCTAAGTCCCTTTTCCCTACCCCTTCCACCAAAATTTACCCCTCCACGACGTCTTCTTCTACACATCCGAATGCCATAAGCTTTCGCGAGAGAGAATCAAGCACGGAAACGGTGATGACTGCCGTTTTCCGAGGTTTTGAGGTGCGGTCTTCAATGTCTGGTTGAAAGTTCTCTTGACGTGAGACACTTCATAAGCATTATTTTCCGTCATTAGCGCTCCCTTTGTAAAGTCGACCATCTAATAGACCTTATGATAAACTCGACTGATAGCACCTCGTTGACAACCTTCAACTAATAAATAAATTTAACCATGCCTGCTGTGATAGCGAGGGCTATGACCCGCTGTAGTTTACGGGTTCACCCTCTGTATTGGATGTGTAGTTTTCCAATTAGTGATTAGACATCACTGCAAAAGCTGGAGCTCCTAAAGCCCAAAAAGTCAGGAAGGCACAAGAACCTTAGCCTTGTTTAGCATTTCATGCAGGATAGGGCATGTTAGACGTCGATATGCCATGGACGATATCAAATTTACGAAGTCTGAACACCTAGATGAAACATAATTTTTTCCGTCATTTTTCATTTTAATGTAATTATCGAAACATTATTTTGGCCCATCGTTGTTTTAATTTATAACATTACCAACTAATATTGAGATTAGAGTAGAACAACTTGACGAGGTTTCAGCTCTTGTGGTTGCTACAGTTGCGAGTTCCTACGTTTGGCGCCGTGTTCGAACACCAGCGGAGGCAGTTTATTTAATGGCGCAATTTCGGTCCTGGCCTGGTTACATTGTTTCGTGGAGTGGTCCATGAGATAACCCCTGCCATTTGCCTGCCCTGCCATCTCCCTCGTCGCACATTTGTCACGGGCTTGAACATTGCTGATCCCAAAGCCTGGTCTCCGTCACCAAATATCTCCTCCATTCTCTAAATTGCAACAGTTCCAAGTGACCCTCTATTACCTCCAGCGGTCTCAGCAACAGCACTTTTAACACATCATACATAAATGAAGTTAAAAGTGACAGTTATTAGATTTGTATTTTTTAATGAGCGTAATGAACTTGAGCGGCTTATATTCTGAGTAATTTACCATCCTTAGCTGGATAATTCGCGATGAATGATGACTTAAGCTAGAGCGTTGATAAGCATACTAAAGGCGTTAATTATTTGGAATAACGAAGACCTTTTGTTAATGACGTTAGTAAGAGAGCAAGCAAAAGCTTTCTTCTGGTACCTATTCGCACTAAAGCTCTGTAGAAATCACAACTTAATCAGCTAAGAAACATTGACTACTTTCTGTGGAGATTAGTTTTATTAGTTTTATGCTATACGTTGATATTTTTGTGATAGGAAGTCTAAATATAGTCGCTGTTAGTGTAAGATCCAGCTACCGCTGCAAAAAGCTAAAGCTAAAGTCCAGCTACAAAAGGTACTATCCCAGTGTCATCATTGGTTGCAGCGGGGATTAATCCCAGCAGAGTTGTTTGTACATTTCTGTTTAGGTTTTAACTTTCATCTTTTAGTTTTTGAAAAATTCTAAATTAATGTTATTAATAAAATATTTGCTTAATTTAGAAAAAGGATAGTCTCCTCAAAAACGTCTAGTCTATTTTATTCTAAATTAACATATACTCACTATCCAGGTAATCTGCAGTAAAATGGCTCAGGGCCGGCCCCGGAGGCGGTGTGCTAAAGTCCTCGCCTGCTAATCCGAGGGTCGCGGGTTCTAGTCCCGCCTGGGTCGGTTTTTGGCATGCCCAGCGCATGGGTGTTTCTGCCAATTTCTGATTGTTTGGCCCCTGAGAAACCTGATGACAAGCCAATGGCTTTAGATAGATACAAATTTTATTGATCTAGGGCAAGACCAATTACCTAATATTAGGAAAAATCTATGCTCGTTTTTTATAAAAGTTGTTGTGTAATTTAAGTACAACACAACAAAATTGCAAGTCAGTATTGACCAATGGTATTTAACATACATGTTTTTGATTTATTGATTTCATACATAATTTTGATTGACTTTAGTGCACATTTTTACTAATTGTTTTACATTAATAACTAATATTTAGGTGTGTAACATCTAGATACCCAGCTTCAAGAGCTCTGTTGTTGTATTAGATATTCGTTTAATTTTAACGGAATCGCTGGGGCATACGGACCACCAGAATCGTCCGAGAGCAAAAATAAATATAAAGATCATATCATTACATTCCCCGATATAAAGGATCCGTTAGAAAACATATGCTACTCACTTTACTCATTGCGATTGGCTTAGCTAGGTATTTTTCCTAAGGGGGGGCAACCGTCCAGCTGGTCAGCCACCGCAAGGTTTCAATTTCGTTAATCTGATTAGAGATCAACTAACTCTTTAGTAGGCACAGATTTGTGTAATTGTATATTCGAGGAATGGTAATGAATCATTTTCTTATAAGATAAAAATAATGAAAACAGAATAGATATATAAGATTTTCAGGCTTGACTTGGTGGAACCACATTGCGATAATTTAGAAATGAGTTCACTCCGTAAAATTCCACAAAAAGTAATTCCATCGTAATGAAAACAGTATATTTCTTCAAAACTGTCGATTTTTCTAGGGTGGGCAATGAGTTTTGTAGGGTTTTGTAGAGTGCTTGCTCCCCCCCGAGCTACTACGCCCATGCTCATTGTCGTAATTGCCCGATTGCACCACTGCACACCCATTTGGACCCGCGATCACACACGCGTGTTCGTTTTGGAAACGAGCGGGAAAGTTCCCCTCTTGGGCAACTGAATGGACGACACGCTCTCTCCCCTTGCTTGGCCCTCCTTTTTTTCCTTCCCCATTTGACTCTGGATACTTAAATGAAGACGGGGAGAGTGGGTGGGAGCGTGGGAAGGAGAAGAAATTGGAGCGAACGAAGGGGGTGGAATTGTGTGGAGGGTAGCAGGTCGAAGCTTCCGGTGACGGCCACCGTCGGCCGAGCGGCGCTGCCGCCGCCTCCTCCTCTCCACCCCCAAACAATGGAGGGGAGGGGAGGGGGAGTGTGGAGTTGTAGCGCCTCTGTCGGTTGTGGCGGAGAGAACTCCAAGGAGTGTGTAGTGTCTCTCCCGAGTTCCCGAGTGGAGTAGTTAGTGCCGAGTCTCCTGTCGTAGGGCAGCGCTCCTTTTATTTTAAAAGCGGGACGTTTTAACTTCTCGCACAGCATGTAAACGAGACACAGGACACGAAGAGTATACCTGAACGACGCATGTTCGTGGCGTCCAGGGTGCAGCGCCACCCCGTGGTCGCGATGGGCCGAGCCGCACTCGCATTCCGCCCTCGCCTTCAGCCGTGACTGCATCTCGACCGCCTCCTAAGTCCCTCCCGAGAGAATGTCCCTCTCCTTCCCCGTGCAGTGGGAAGAGAAGTTTCCGCTCTCCGGCATCCGCCATTTCAGAAGGGACGAGTGAAAAAGGAACGCTTCTTCCAGTTCGACCGTCGGGGATTCTACGACTCCACTCAACGAAGAATCTTCTTCCTCAGTAGACAACCCGTGTCCTCCAACAGTGCGCGCAAATAGTGTGTTGGTTCGCTGTCCCCGTGTGAAAAGGACCCTTCTTCGTTCATCGTTCTGCCAAGTTGTCCTCGAAGTGGGCGTGTAATACCTACAACTGATGGTTGGCATAGGAACGAAGGGTGGCTTAGAATAGGTGACGCCGGTTTGAAAGAGGCAGGTTGGCCGATAGGGGGTCGGGAAAATAAATATATATTTACACACACAAGGAGAGACCCATCCAACAACCCTGTTCCACACCCCCTTACTCAGCTCTAGGGGAAACACCCTCCCCCCTGAACCCACCCTCTTCACGCTTTGGTATATTTTTTTCGCGACCCCGTTCCCTTTGGAAGGATTGTGGTGCGTGTGAATATTATTTTTTTCTGCTGTTTGTGCTCGCCGGACTGGAGCTGGCTTAGAGGAGTTTACGCGTACGTATGTATTTTATTTTTTTTACATCTCCCTTCAGAGAACCCTCTTCGTCCCTTTTCCTCCCCTGCAAACGAAGAGCACGCTCGATATTCTGGAAGCCAGGAAAATAGTTAAAGGGACGTAGGTGAGGAGGGAGACGGTGGATGTTTTTGTGTGTGACGAAACCCCCGACAAAAACCCTAGCAGTGCGTTTGCCGTTGGGTCACCCGACCTACGATCCCCCTCCCTGGACCCTGCAAGTCACCCCTGTATTCCTTGAACGCCGCGAACTTACGGCCCCACCCCCACCCCATTTCACCCAGTACCCAAATTGTTGACAGGAAGAAAGTGTGTTAGTTTATTTACCTGAAGTGTGAGTGTAACAGGCCAAGTGGAACTTTGTGTGTCATTCACTGATTGTCCACGGGGAAGTCGCTGCTGGAGAAAGTGTTAGCCTAGTCTAGCGTAAATATAGGTTTGTAGGCATTTGTTTGTTGTGTCCTCCCTGGATTATCTCTGCCCCTCCCACCTCTCCTGTCCGCCCAACCAGCACACAGTCGAGTCGCCCGGTTGCGAGTTCATTCCGGTCCGCTTCTCCTGCGGCCCAGCCCGGAGTTCTCCGGCGTCGCGGAGAGGGCAGAGGCCCCGGGCCGCGGCGGCGGCGACCCAGTACGGCGACGCGAGAACCCAAATCGACCGCCTCAACTCCCGACTCGTCCCCACTTACCCTTGCTCCCTTGTCCCCGCTCTCCTCGTGTTCCGCGTGAGCCAAGTAGAGAGGACGAGTAGTGGAACCTACCCCCACGCCCACTCTACTCCACCCTAGTAGTCGGCACTGTTGTAAATAATAGTTGGGCTCTTAGGCCTCACTATAAACCCCCCCCACTTTCTCCCACCCCTTGCCCTCCCTTTGATCCGAAAACGGGAGAGGTTCGGACGTTTGTGAGGAGTTGCTCTGGTTCTGCTTCTGCTGTTGCTTCTTGGAAGACCCCTGGTGTGAGCTTGCAGGAGAGGAGAAGGATTTCGCACGAGAGGAGGCGGCTGTCCACGACCGCCGTCGGCGGGCCGCCGTAACCGGTGAGTAGGAGTGACCCGGTAGAGAGACGTAGTAGTTTGGCGTAGCGGCGTAAGACCCCCCCCCACCCCCTGTCGCCGCTACGCCCTTACACACAAACACACTGTATACTTCCCCCCCCTTCGACTGCTACTCGAACGCTTCCATTCAACCCTGGCTACGCGCGCACTGGCAACGCGAAGGGGCGAGGGAACAACAAGGGTCACTCTTGGTGATCATTCCCATGGTGCTGCGGTTGTTAAACAAGTGGAAAATGGCCCAGTATGACACACAGTACGTTTAATGTGCTGACCGATATTTAGCAAATCATCATCGGAGTTGCATTACTCGAACAGATGCATGTGGTATGTGGTTTATATGAGCGGATGTGGAGGTGGGGTTGAAGGGGATGTGAGCATGGTTAGGTTGATCCCTCTCAAGGACAGAATACCCTCCAGGAAAATATGAGAACAACGTCATTGATCAGAATATAAGGGGTTTGGGATAGTTAATTACGGGGGAATTTTTACAATTTTTCAGCATTAAATTCCTTTAAAAGTCTATTGCCATGCATATTTTACGGTTAAACACTTGCAAAGTGTTGTTAATAATCACGAAAATGTAAAATCGGATGTTTGAAATGAGTGAGTGTCAGAGGTCCAATAAGTAATTGGCAAAAAACAGACTAACCGTCTATATTTTCAAAGATTATCTCCTATAAATAAAATGCCGCATATATCTGTTCACGTATCATAACTCTGATGATTGTGTGAGATGGATTGACACTGGTAACCTCATTATAACTTTGCGTGAAATATTATTAAATCTTTACGTCTTAATAAAATTTCAAAATTCTACGAAATCACTTCGTTTACCATTACTTTGATCATTTAATAACCCTTGGCAACGGTAATATTTCTCGCTGTGTTCTTGAAAACGAATTTTTCGGAAAATAAATCTCGTTACGACTTGAACGTATGAAGCTCCAAAGCAAGACGTGATCGAGGATTCCCTCACGCTTGCATATATTCCTGGTTCTAGAATGTAGAACGAAATATTTCAATTAAATGTTTTCATACACATAAATGTTGTCTCATTCCGCAATGAAAGTTGGCCCAAAGGGACTTCTTTATACTCTTATTGTGATCACGGGGAGTATGAAGTCATGTAAGAAGGATTATTTAACTGGCCGGCCTCCTAAATTATTTCCATATTTAAAGTCTAATCACGTAATCAATTTGATTGTTTCAGGCTTGACTTCATGGAAGTGATTAGATATCCATTTTGAACAAAAAACTTCGTACTTTTCCACAAACTTAAAGTGTGGAAAATTACGAAGGTCTTTATTCAACATGGGTAATCTGGTAATATTTTTCTCCCAAGTGCGGCATTTGGTGCAACAATCATGGCCTAGATTTCATAGAGCACTACAAAAACTGGGTTTTAAGTCATTAAAAGGGATCTGTGTATAACCAAGAGAACGATCTTCACTCGTATTTGTATCGAGTGTTATCTAACGCTGGGAAAGTGCTACATTTGTCAGATATATTTCCTGTAGCATTTCTTGTGATGCCTGATTTTAAGGTTTGGCCCATCATAACAGCATAAAAACTTTTTTTGCTCCAATGATAACCTTTTTTTACGTGCCTGGGATGAAGAACAATTCGAGTGCCCTACTAGCGTTGCCATTACGCGCGTAGCCTTTTTTTATCGGACCCATAAAACATCCGATGAGTATGGAAGCGTGGAAATGGTTGTAAAACACACACCCCGCCCATAAACGCCCCCTTTACTGCTTACTATCACCACTTACGTCGACCCCCGGAGGCGTTTGACGCCCCCTCACGACGACCCCAACAAAACAGTGCCGTGCCGAGTCGAGCAAGAAGCCGCGGCGTGTGATTCGCGCGTATCAACAAGGGGCTCAGGGCCGGCTGCCCGTGCCCACTCGCCGAGCCCGATTCGGGGGCGGCCGAGTGAGGTGGCGCCGCGCCCCCTAGGGCCGGCCGCTGCGTTCGATCGGAGAAGTCGACCGTTGCCCCCCTTTGTGGGGCAGAGGTGAAGGCGGGAAACTGAAGGAAGCATTCGAGAACACCTCTTTGTCGGACCAACGCGGGTCACACGAAGGGGAAGAGCCGTGTTTCCGTCACGGGATTCTATCTTCCCTTTGAAAATGCACGTGCGAACTGAGGAGGCGTTGATGATAGTTTCTGACCTTACTTGGCGGAATTCCTTGATATCAGGGATAGAGGTATTGCCACTGCAATCCCACCTGCAATAATTCCTTGAAGTTGCTGCTCTACGGCCGAAAACGATCGTGTCAATAAATCTATTACCATGTGGAAATGCAGTGCTTATTTTTCTATCCCTGAGGAGGCGTTTTTGTACTGCACTCAGCGTAACTTTGTGGAACACCATTCTAATGAGGAGAATAGACACTTTGTACTTTTACGCTAGAAACCAATTGGCCCGAAAAACATGCTTTCAATGTATTCACGTTATTTTCAAGGGGTCACTGAATGTACGAGATTTAATCTGCTCTGTGGTAAAATCTGGCCGATATAAAAGCAAATTTCCACTTGTTGGTATACACAAAGATCCCTTGAAAATTTAGTGTATGCGTTGACACCATGATTGAATGCAAATTAAATTCTGTGGAAGAGTGCAAAGTTTATGTTCGAATTTATTAAGATGCCTTAGTGCTTAAGTATTAATGCTTTTCGTTTCAAGTAACTCTAATTGAATGTAGGTGTTTTCAGAAGTTCTCAGTTGATATTTCACATTTTTTTAAATTCAATTAAACCACACAAAAATGTTTTAGCTAAAATATTTCCTGTTTACTTAGATTTATGATATATATATATATATATATATTTTTTTTTTTATTAATTTCATATTGTGTTTTATTGGAGCTATTTCAACGTGTATATTTACTCTATATATTTAATTTTTTATTTATAAAACGCATCTGGATTACACAATAGTTATAATATTTTAACGCAATTCCACCTTAACCTATTTTCACATATTTATGTAAATGGATAAGTACTTCCTAAGTTCTTTTCGATCGCCATTGTCGTAGCGCAATATCTCTGCTTCTTTTTCCTCCGGTGGGGAAGTATTTGGAAGACAACTGAAATATTCTTTTAATTATTTTGACTACACGGAGTTGACGTTTTCATTGGAACTAATTGAGCAGGTTAATTAGTAATGGATTGATATTGGTATAAAGGACGATATCACTAACGGTGACTTTGTTCGTATTAGTTTTCTATCAAGACCATATTTGACTTGTGCCTTTCTGTTGGTTCCATCTGGCTAGGCACTTTATTCACATATTGACTCGGAGACAATCAGTCTAAGTGTTTTAAGAAACTATTATATTGGTTTATAATTTATTTTCTGGAAATGTATTAGGTTTCAAGATTCAAGGAAGCCTGGGTATAATCTTTTAAAACATATAAATTGCAATTTTAAGAATGTATCCATGCTGATACTATCATTGAGGACCGCTAAAATGCCCCAAACCAGACTTCTTGAAGCAAGGTTCTGAAAACTGTGGAGTACATGTATCCATTAGTATTTCGACAGTTTCATTTTAAATTGATGAATGATTGCATAATTTCAACGGGCGAGTAACTGTGGTGTCATTCCGTATCCTTAATATTTCCACTTTCGTAAAGTAATGCTGGATTTAAGATTTGGATAGTAATGTGATGCTAAGAAATCCTCAGAAACTCAGTTTGTGAGGAAGCCTATGTATGTTTTACTATGCAGCCCTAATTTGCGTCATTTTTAGCGTCATAAAAAAGGTGAAATAACATACTCATTTTTCCGTTTGAACATTTATTATTTTTTATCATAGTTCCCTACTCTACAACATATATAGATTCAACCATTTCCGAATTTGAGTTAGTGCTAGTGATTATATTATCACCGTTGTTAGTTATCACCGTTGTTAGTTGAAGAATTTTCAGCCATATATTTTATTGCCTTCACCCAAACTGATTTTCCCTTCAAGTTTAATTATTTTTGCATTAATTTTTTGATGTTTACAATTCTATTGAATGTTTTACTGTTTGAAATCATTTCCCTATCTACGAAAAATAACAGTTTGTTGGCGGAGACAATAAAGAATGGTTAATCAAAGCGATAAGACGTTTCTCTTTAGGGGCCGTTTAAGTGTTACGTAAGACGATTTATGTCATTTTTGACCCCCCCTCCCCCTATGTAAGTCAATGTAAGATTATAATTTCCCAAACCCCCCCCCCCCTCCCTCTGTCTTACGTAATACGTTAGATATTTGTGTCTACTCTTCGTTAAATGCTCGCTTTCTGCAGTTTAATTTTTCCATCGAAGCCATCGTACAGCTTTGAGCACTGGATATCATATAATTATGCAGTGTTGGAGTACCACAATCATTGAGCATGGAGAACATGTAGTTGGCCACTCAGGCGACAGAATAGGAGTATTGGTGTTGCGGTGAGATTACGGAAAATACGCCATTAACGAGCGGATGCTCCATGTCACTGCTAAATTTCATTCGGAAACGATACAACGTTTCAAGGTGGACAAAAATCTTACGTAAATTTGTCCTAGACCCCCTGCCCCCCCCCCCCCCCCCCCGGGATAAGATAACTTTTTCGTAAAATAAAAAAAGGATATAAAGTAATTAATTATTTTTATTATCAAGTATAAGTAGTTAATTGGGAAGGAAAAAGTTTTCCTAAATACGCGCAGTGGTAAGCAAATGAAATTAATTGAAATTATTTTTGCTTTCGCGAGTAGAACTTGGCTCAAGTTTCCATCGCGGACGGGGGAGTTTAACATTATCCTCCCCTACCCCTTTCCCCCGCGTGATTCTAAGGGCGGAGAATAATCCAACTGATGCCAAAGGAAAACGACATGTACGGCCCTCCTGCCGAGCGGCCCACCCCTCGCCACCGCCGTTACCCCACAATGTCCCGCCGCCACCGAAGGAGCATAGCCGTGCCGACCGATTATTTGCCTGTTGCTTTGGCACGCGACGGCCTAAGGAGGGCGACCGCCCTGAAACCCGATCCCGGTGACCCCTCGCGTCCCTCAAACCCTTTCGGGGAAGCCAAAAGGGTTTCCGACTTCTCAAGGTAGTTCGAGCGATGTCTGTGACTGCGCATAAATCTCAAGGAATTTGGCCTCATCATAAAGAAATAGATCTTATCTTTCCAGAATATCAGCCACTTATTGAACTACTTTTCGAGGTATTTGCCTCAAAGGAGAACCCATTTACCATCGGATACCGAACGGGTGTTGGCCCCAAACATTGTCAAAAACACTGAAGAATTGCGGACGCTCAGATAACGCAGGAAATGTAAATAAGTGTCGGTCATTTGTTTTCTCACTTTATTTTTAAAAGTATATTTATTTCTCACCGTCATAAATTTTATAAAAACTAAAAAAACAACTTTCGGTTGTGACGGCGTCTACAACGCACTGCATGAAACATTATATATATATATATATATATATATATAATATATATTATATATATATATATATATATATATATATATATATATATAATATATATATATATATATATAAATACCGCGAGAAACTTCGTCAGAAATATATAAATCATGCTAAACCCTGGAATATGTATATATACTTAGTCAATTATTGAGAAGGTAACTCCTATAAAACGCGTCGTTGACACTCCGATATTTACATCAACTTCATAGAACTGCTCAAATCTTAAAATATCTGACTGCAGTCTCTATTGTAGTGAGGGAAAAATTTCGGTCGACCTATATCATGGAAGCGGTGCACTAAGCCTCTCCAAATGCATCGGATTTCACAAAAAAAACGTTCCTCCCTATTTGTGCTTTTTACTTCCGGTATGAACACGGTCCGTATCGCATAACAACATGGGTGGATTCGAACGAGGCATATTGAAGCGGTGAGCCTTTGCGTGATACGGTTTCCGATAGCACTGGAGAGCCTCGATACTTCCTCTGAGCCTATTCGGAAGTTATTTCGATTGAAATACGCCGACTTGTATCACATTCTTATTTGAGTTTTTCTGTATCTTATACGTTTCGGCGTACTTAAGCTTCGCGTTGCACATCCACTGTGGAAGCAAATGTTTGAGGCTATTTTAGTAGTCCTTGTTTGCGTTTCAAAGAAATTAAATTTCGTTTCATTTCTTTCTTTTAGGTAAGGGGTCTTTCACCTTATCCCAGTTGTACTTCCCTATGTGACAAATTTGATTGGTTGAATGTGATGATTCTCTTGGTTTACATTTGCAACAAACCCTAATAGCGGTGTGACGGTTACTGGGAACTCTAGAATTAGGAGGGAATTCCGCGAGACGAAACTGATATTTTGCTTAATTTCTGGTTCTGGATTAGTGGTGTTTCATTCCATGCTGATTTGATTACAGACAGGCGATGGATGATCCATGAATCTCCGAATGTTTTTTATGAAAATAACCTGAGTTTTAGGGAGAAATGTTTTATCATTACTCCTAGTTTACGCTTCAAAATTTGGCAGCTATGATGCGTAAAGAAGCAGCAATATGTATGAAGAAGCAATCAGTACTAATAAGAAACACTTGCTTTCTTAAATAGCTTTCCTGATCGTAGGTATGGTGCATAGCTTGTAGAGGTAAAGCGAGTAGTTCACTTGCGGTAAAAGCAAAGGCCGTTTGTTGTCTATATGGATATTAGTCGTAATATCCATATAGACAACGGGGCACAGTTGACGTACATGGGCACAGTTGACGTATTGATTAAAACTTCAAATAATAACGGAAATAGCGAAAATCTATAGCAGAAAAAAGCAATAATTGCTCTTTTTTATTCTAAAAAAAGTTAAATAAAATACTACTAAAAAAACTTATGTAGAATGGTAGTGAAGTTTACAATTAGGGTATGACAGAGGGAAAGCTTTAAAATAGTAATAAGATAAATAGTAATAAATAGTATAAAGTAGTATTTTGAGTGGAGAAATGCCAAAATCAAACTGGGAAATTCTGAGGAAGTATTTTCTTAACGTTTCTCACTCAGTGATTCAACCCGAAGGTTGGTTTGGATAGTTGAGGGTATAGCTCGACCCGGACTAAGCCACAGGCGTGTGAATTTCACACATTCAGGGAAAGCTTAGATAAATAAGATAATAGATAAGACAGGGTAGGGGGGCCAGTTCCTTTCCCTGGGCCACCTCGCGCTCCGAGGATTTTTGTTCGGGAGCGTTTAAAGGCTTCACCCGGATTTAAACCCGGGACCCTTCGATCAGTAGCCAAGCGCTCTACCCACTAGGCCACAACGCTCTCTCTCAACGTTTAGGCAACCTAATTCTTCTTTCTTTGTAGACACGTACTAGAGGAAGTATTGCGTTCGTAAAATTATTGCCTCTGTATTTTCTGTGGGAGCAAGGGTTTACCTTCCCCTTATGCACGTTTTGGTATATTTTAAAAGCTGATTACTATCCGTGGGTGTAAACTTGTATTACCGTGTGCTAATAATCTCTAAAAGCAAATGAGCCGTATGAAATCCTGCATTTGACATTTTAGTACAAGATCGACGATTTCTCAACTCTGGTTATATTCGTGACACCAGAAGATAGTAAGACTGTTTCTTACTTTAGGTGACTGAAAACATAGCGTACGAAAATAAGCATATTTTGGTACATTGATGAGGTTGTGATAAACTTTGCTAAATCAAATACGGTGGATATTAATCAATCCAGAAACATTTATATCCATTTCATTTCATTAAGTATGGATTTTGAACTCAAATTCCTTGGTGATTTTGATTTGATCTTCCAAATGACCTTTTCTAGGAATAGTATCTTTATAAATATTCTATTGGTGAAAAATAGGCGAAAGGAGTGAAGGCTAGCTTAGAGATTGTGTGAAGGAAAGCCTAAGTCCTAGTACAAGTTATGTTATCGTGATCAGTTAATGTGTGGGATTAAAGCCACTGGAACATGAATTAGAACCGGCACCAATCTGGTTAAACTAAGGATAAAACATGGATTATATCGAAATCTATGATGTTCAGCCATTTAAATGACGTGATCGGTAAAGTTAATAGTTTGACCGTTTTCATTAGGATTTGGAGTGTGGTTGGTTTTGATGTTTTAGACGACTACCATCGTGGATCTTCAGTAGCAATCCTGGAGTTATTTTTTATCGTGTTTTAAACATCAAAGTTGAAAGATTAAAGTTAAACGTTTTAGAGTTTTCCACCAGCATATTCTTCCTTTGGATTCAGAAGGTCATATGGCGTTTCCAACCCATTCCGTATCACAATCTGTCTGCCCCACAACGCAGGCGCGTTCACCGGGTTACATTGCTCTACTGTTTTTTTTTCCTTCAACCCCTTCGATTATCTCGGAGATTACTTGGATCACTGATCGCAGCCTTCACATAAGCTCCATCGCAAAGGCCGACTCTTTGTGTGGGGATCCAGGCACGTAAAGGTTTAATGCTCTATTCGTAGCGACCTGAAAATTTTCACTCGGCTGATGATTGAAAACATTTTTTCCGCAACCTACTCTGATTGTTAATGGTATTCTGCAAGGGAGGAGACAATAAACTTTTTTTACAAAGCATCTGATGCTCCATATTATGGAGAATATTCGTAATTCGTTCTCAAAAAGCTTGCCTACATAAGTAAATGAGTTCCTTTTTTCTTTTTCATTTTGATATAGGTATCACAGCTGATAAAAGGACTAGGTTTGGGTAAGGACTTGAGACTCGGACGGTATACACTAGGCTAAGATCACTTGAAAGTTTCAGATTAGGCAAGTTTCAGGATTACGCGGAAGATATAATTTTAACGTCCCACCTTTTCTCTAAAACTTATAGAAGCGAAAAAATAATTAAGATCCACAGATGAACTGATAGGTACAAAAATTCCGCCTTCCCTCACAGACATGGGTGACAATAACAAAATCAGAGCGAAACACAAAGGCACTTTGACACAACACAACACAAACATTGACATGCAATTCATTTTCGTCTTCTTCATCTTATTTATCCATATTTCCTCTTCCCCCTCCTTTTCATTTTTATAATTGCGCTTCTTAGTACACGACTTATGATCATGATATATAATCACCCCGGACATGGGAAAATTTTAAGCAGCAAATTGTGTTCGGTCAGAGGCCAAGAGTTTTTCTTGAGGACTATTAGACCTTCAAAAGATTTCACGTAGTAATGTGACCGTCGGATTACATAGTTTATTTCATGGAATATTCAATCAACCAATGAGAAATAAATGTATATACCCTTTGAAGTAAATTAATGTGAGCTTAAAAATAGTAATATAAGGTAAAGAAGCATTAATATGTTTGTTTTCATCCGTATTTTAGTCACGGTCAACGAATTCTATACGAAAGAAGATGCATGAATACTTGTGCAGGATATTTGACATACCAGAAGAAAATGTTCTCCATATTTTCTCTTGCGTTGTATGTGTTACAGAGATTCTTTGTCCCCCAAATAATAAGAGTAGAACTACATTTAAACATCAGAGCATCGTTCTCATTTCTAAACTGAGGAATTTTCATGTCAAGGCCTCTTATTCTCCTCAAACAGGCCAGAACCCAAGAGCATTACGAGCGCGAGGGTATTATTTTTCTGTGTCATTCGCTCATCTCTGTGATTCGCCGTATCTCTGCGTGTAGATGAATGCATTAGCCTTTGGAGAAAGAGAGGCTAATTATGCCAAATTTATTATCTAAGCTCAAGTCCCTCTAACTATTGACGGGAGGCTAATGCGCGTTATTGTGGCCCATGTAGCGTTTCATCGCGAAGCTTCATTTACTGCCACGAAGAAGGAGACAAGCCTGCCTCGAGCGCGTGAGTCTAATGGTGGTAATAAACAGTGTCCGAAAAACCAAGGTCTCGTCATCCCATTTGGACGACCATATTCTGTGTGTGCCTTTTGGCGATGGAAGCTCGCATTCTTCCCTGTACAGTGTACACTCTCAAAGAAATGAATTCTTCCCGGGATTCCCACCGGGTTAGCTTCTCTACGTTGGCCGATGTTTTGACATGAGACTTGCCTGCAATCTTCATCCACATCCACAGCCTTGAAGTTGGAGGGAAAGTACCCTGTCGAAACGTCAGTCAACATAGAGAAGCTAACCCGGTGGGAATCTCAAGAAGAATTCATCAGTATCGTTCTCCGGGAGAGCCTGAAATCTTACATCACTCTTTAACTAGTTTCGCGCTCCCACGTCCCGTGATTCTTATGTACGCACGGATCCGCTGTCACGCGCGTATTTCGTTCATGGGTAACGTGTTCTGGCCCGTTGACACGGCCTGGGCGAGGGAAAAACGGCCATCCAATGTCTTTCCCTTCCTTCTTTCTTCGGGTCTTTTCGGGCGTAGGGAGATGCGAACGTGACATTGGCGTGAGCACTGCTAGGGCCTCTTCCCCACCCATCCCTCCCACCCTACACCCTACCCTTCTTCCCCTTCTCGCACACAAATCCTGGCGCCCCTCCCCCCTAGCCCCATTTTATTCGTTTCATGCGGAGAGAGGGGGTGGGCTCAGCGTTGGCTCAGCGTTGAGGAAGCTTCCCTGATTCTCCCTCCGCTTTCCTTTGTTGCTCCAGCGGAGTGATAGAAGGGGGAGGTGGGAATGGAGGGGAGAGGAGGTGGGGAAGAGGGGAAGGGAGGGGAGAAGGAAAGAAAGATGGCGAGGAGAGTGTAAGTTCGGCCTCCTTCCCCTGTATATCGAGCGGGTCAGAGAGGAGGAGGAGGAGGGAGAGTTGAGGGGCGGGGTAGGAAATACCTCCTCCTCGTGTACTCTCAGCAGTTGGAGGTGAAGGGGAAGGAGGAAAGGGTGGCAGGGGGGTAGGGTGGCGGGGGCTCATTCGGAGAGAGCGGGAGTCGTCCGCCATGGATTTTTTTCGGAGATATGTGAGCCACTCGCTCCGGGAGACGGTTCCTCGGCCATAAAGAGTGAAGAAAGGCTAAGAGGGAGTCGAACGGGAGAGGTGTGTTGGTGTGTATAGTGTGTTATTGGATCGGAAGAAACGCACGTATTTCCCGAAGGCCGCCTTGCCACGGATGTTTACACAGAGGGTAGGGTTTCAGGAGGAATATGCGTAACTTACGGAGGTGTAATAGGGCTTGTCATTTCTTGCGTTTTTTCGTCTTGATACTCACTTTGATCGTTTGCTTTCCTTAACCCACTAAAAAGACCTCCGTCTCCATCTCAGTGATTAATATTTTTTTAAGCATTCAAAATGAAATACTTTAGTCATTCATCCGTAAATTAAATAAGAAATTGTATCTGGCTTAACTTTGTGGAAGTCACAAGCATTCGTGATTAAAAATTAATTTGTTTTAATCCGCACTTTTTTATTGAAACTAACCGACCCAGGTTTCAGCAGCTATGTGCCATTATCAAGGTTAATTGATTAATCAATGTTGATTGAATTGACCTTGATATCAACATTGATTAATCAATTAACCTTGATAATGGCACATAGCTGCTGAAACCTGGGTCGGTTAGTTTAAATAAAAAAGTGCGGATTAAAACAAATTAATTTTTAATCATGAAGGGTTAATTAAATCCTTTTTTTGCTGATGAATTCCGGAGATTCAGGCGATATGGCGTGGAATTACAATATGATAAGGTTTAAGAGTTAAAAGCGATTTTTCACAAATGAAAGTTTAAAAAAAACTTAATTACGGCCTAGGTTTCGATGTTTTACATGTATGCCTTCACACCTGAAGATGATGTGTAAAACATCGAAACCTAGTTCGTAATAAAGTCATTTTTTTACTTAAAATTGTGGAAAATTGCTTTTAACCCTTCAACCGTATCACCCTTTTTTTGTTTCTCCTGCATGGGAGGGGTCAAATAACCAATTAGCTATCGTAACTGTTGCGCTTAAGATGCCATATCTCAAAAAAATTTCAAACTAATATTTTCAAGAGTTAGCTTATGCAATATTTTAACTCTTTCAATTTTTTTCATAGATCTGAAATGAAAAAGCTATTCTAAAAATCGTTTTCTTATTCTGGAAACTTTTTTTCAATTTCAGATACCATCTAAAAAATTGGAAATAATGAGCATAAAAGACAAAAAAGAAAAAATATACCAGTCTTGCTTTCCACTCAGATAAATTTTACTCCATTTCTACATGTTTGCAATATTTTTTCTACTTTATCACTTCTAATGCAAAGTGTGCTGGATATAATGTTTACGTTGGCATGGCTCGATAACTATGGAGTTTCGACCCAATTTTCATTAGGAAAGAAAAATCTTGAAATCACCTCCCATATCTCCTCCAGAAGCAGCAATGATTCCTCCTAAAACGCCCAATGTATATTTACGTTCAACGGGGGATTGCGGTGCATACTAATATAAGCATTGTGTAAAGACACAGATTCGGCAGTTTAATCAAAACAGACTGATACACAGACACAAGTAACGCTTCTGCAATACTTTAGTGGCCATGCCGGCTTCCTCAGTCTGAGAAGGGTTAAAGAATGTAGTGGAGCACTAAGTTGTATTTAATGGAGATGTTTAGTAGTAAGGTGGGAAAAAGATGACTGATTGGGGTTGGTTTAAGGAAAGTTGGAGTTATATGGGATGTAGTGAGCAGTTTCTTATTTCTTGCGTACCATAGTTTTGCATACATGTTTTCTGCTACTAATACCTATATATTTATGTTAATTCATTTAGTATAGGAATACAGTTTCTGGCGGTCACATGAAAATCTATATGAAAGAAAAATCTCCAAATAATAGTAATTGATAAGCTACTTGTACATATTTCAGTTTGAGTGGTCATAGCATAAAAGGAAATGCGATAAGTCATTGTCAGCTATTTAGTATTTTTGCACTTTTTTCGACATTTCCAAAGAGTTTCAGATTTCATATAAAAGATGTACATTTATTTTATTTATGTGTCGATGCTCTAATTAGTGTTATTAACCTTATGCTCTACTTAGTTTTATTTACCTTAACATTAAGGTTTACAGAGATCAGTGCATACGATAGAAGCACACGGATTTTGATCTCGCCCGAAAAGTAGACAATAGATAGCGAATCTTTTCCTCGAGGATCGCGTAGTTTTTCGTGAAATTGTAGATACGTGTGTTTTGAAGCAATTTTCATTCTCTTATAACGGCTAGGCCCTGTTTTTTTTATGAGGTATGACGTGGTAGTTGATAAAATAGTAGAATGTTTGTGAATCGGAGGTAAACGAATGAACGGTGCGTAATCACTCATAATTCTCGAAGTTATGGCACGTTGCATATTGCCACTCCCTGTATTTGAAACTGTGGGTATGCATTTTATTCAATTGATATTTTTTCCTCTAGTGTGCCAATTAGTTTCCTGCGTGAAAATGATGCTCCGATGGAATTACGCAGGAGGAATAACATAGTGGATTAAAGAGATTATCATGGCCATTTTGCTGTGAAGCAAATGCGTAATTAGAGAAGCATTTTCCTTTCGGATAACTTTGACATTTCAGCATTCCACGTCATATATTAAAATTTAATAAAAGGTGAAATTCCATATCATTTTGTGACCTTTTTTCTATTAATACACTTAATTAACACTTCACCGGAGATGTTCAGTTAGAATGAGTGTATTTCAAAGAAAAAAATATATGTATGTAATCTCTTCACGTTATTATTGTTCTTTCTTTTGATTCCAGTACGTTGCTCCTCGTAAAAATATTTGCATTTCTGTTGAGTTTTAGTGTCTCAATTTAAAAATTCTTAGTTAACTTCCGATAGATCCAAACGGAGTGTGGGTCATTTTTTCGGAATAAAGCATGAGATAATTGTTAAAACATAGAGCTGCCAACAGACCTCATTTTTTCTAACATATCCTCGTTCAAGATCGACCGTCCGGAAGGAATTTACAAATGTCCAGAAGTTTTGCTTTCAAATAATTAAACCTCCCAAACATTACTTAATTTGGGTTACCATGGTAACGCATATGGCCGAAATTAGCATAGCAACGGTGATGAGAACGCACTGTTCTTTCATCCCGAAGGTTGCGGTATCGACTCTGACGCATGGCTGTTGCGTTTTTCTTATGTTTTGGGTTTACGTCCGATGGTGCTATGTAACCTTAGTGGTAAAGGAACTGGAAATCGTAGCGTTCAACTATTCGGAAACCTTTTATCAAAGTTGCTAAAAGCATAAGGCAGTATTAAAACAATTATGGTGTATAGGAGATAAGCGTCCTCAAAATACATCGTTTTTTTATCCTAATGTTGTCATTTCAAGCAAAAGACTGCAACATAAGGAGCTCATATTCCACCCAGTTGGACTTCCCATCCCATAATCGAATCTCTAAAATGCATTCCTAACTGTAAGATATTGCTAACGTTATGACATTATCATTCCACATTGTTTTTTGAGTATCAGTCACTGATTTTGGACTCAAATAATATGAAGATTTACATGAAAATTGACTTATTTTCATTTGGGAGGTTAATTCTGCGCTAACATGTCCGAGAGGACCCGCTCTTTGGTGGATTTTGTGTCTGTCTGATCCTTTATAAGTCATACGTTATCCTTCGTCTACAAGATGGCGACTGACCGCAGCTTTGGCCGCAATAATCTTCCTGGAGACGCAAGTCACCACCACTTCGGTATTACTTTCTGATTCCAGGTTATATGTAGTATCGAGTTTTTTTTAGGTATTTGATATTACGACGTTACTTCTGGAAATTATATTCATGGCGTAAGATTTTTCTTAAAATTGAAATACTGCTTACACTTTTTACAAGCTAAAGTGGTAAAAAAAACCTTGTCCCTAAATAATTTGAATCTTATTGGATCAAGTTGGCTGTGCCAAGCTTGGGAATTGGAGTAATAGGATGAAATTTATAGGTGTCAGGTGAAGTGTAGGTGGATTCTGAAGGGGAAAGGACCAAAAAGGGATTATTTATTAAAAACGGAAAACCTTGGATGAAATGAAAAAACCCGCAACATTGTATTTAGTAAATAAAACTGTTTTAGGCTGGATATGGTGGAAGTTCTCGATATTCATAATGAATAAAAACACACATGGTAATTTTCCACAGATTTATTTCTTTGGGACGACGCGTTTCACCACACTGTAGCATAATCATGTGCAGGGTTATTCGGTGTAGGGTTCTTCGGTCATGTGCATGACCTAAACCGAAGAACCCTGCACATGATTATGTCACAGTTTGGTGAAACGCGTCGTGCTTAAGAAATAAATCTGTGGAAGATTACCAAGTGTTTTTATTCATTTTGTATTTAGTAATTCAATTTACTCCTCAATGTCAATGCTTACCACTTTTTTTTATTTTTCGCGAAAATGAAAACTTGTGCACAAGCGTGATATGAATGCTTCTTGCAAGTTAAAATCCGGTTGAAGGAGCATTTTATGAAGTTACAGGTTAGGCCAGCTCTGATCGTTTTGATAAACCCAAGGTTGTTCGGCTTTTAGACAAAAAAGTGGGTGACCCATAACGTTTTAATACGGATCTGTCTACCTGTTTAAATGATTGGGATAAGACTCTTTCACATAGAGGTGCTTCGGCGCCTAGTCGTGGTGAAGTAGGTGATCATCACATAATGCGCAAATTTTCATTTTATGCCAACACATTTTCCAAAATGCTAAAGCGGGGTTAGGGAACCTTATTGTACTTCACCTGGAGAGCGCAGGGATTATGATTGCAGCGTCCACGGCAGTTCTCCTCGAGCAATGAATTCGAAGCGTAATCAGAGCCCCTTGATCTCAAAAGGCTCTTGAATTCTTTCCGGAAATCCGTGGCGTAACGGTTTCCATAGTTTGCGTGACACTCGGCGATACAAGCCTCTTTGGCTGGGAGGGAAGAAATGGGCCCTCTCTTTTGGGATGAATTGAAATTCGCCGTTTAGAGATTGCTGACCTCTTTTGATGAATTGCTATCATCTCGTCACCAGAGTTCCACACAAATCGTGAGGTACCTGGGAAATTGAATACTTTTTCAATAATATTGGGGCTTTTTGTTTCAATTTACACAGTCGTTGCACATGCAGTGTATTTTAGGTTATGTAGGCCTCAATAAAAATAAATCAGCATGTCAGCATTTGCCGAAGAGGCTGTGTGTACATTTGATTTGTCGTTATACGTCGCCTTATCGGTCCCTTAAAAGACGAATTTTAAGCGCGAAATTCCACAGGGGGAAAATCATTGGAAGAGTGGAGATATATAATGGGCCAAGAGACAAAAAATACAATTTTTGTTTTATTGTGGAAATCTGGCCCAAGCAGCAAGGCCGATACCCTGTAAAATGGGCCAAGTGAATGTTAGTTATATGAAATACAATTTAATTTAGGATTTTATTTTCGTTTTTAATGTGATTCGTGAAAAAAACTCATTTTCCCAAAAATTGTTTTTGTCTCTTGGCCCATTATATATCTCCACTCTTCTTTTGTCTTGTCCCAACCTCGAACGTGGATCCCTAGTTATCGTGCTGACTGCTTCATCCGGCCCTAACCTGGGGGACTATTCTGTATGGCCTCGGAATTTCCGAGCCTCGAAAGTGACAAAATATTGACGTCACAGCCTCTAAAATTTCAAATAGGGCCATTCAAAAGTTGAGATTTGTCGGGGGAAGTGACGTCAAATCCACGGAACTTCCGAGGTTCGACCGTGCCGAGTCCTTAGTGAATAAGACCCCTGGGCTTGCTCGCCTCTATCCTCTCAGACAGTATCGCTAAGCACACGCTTTCGACTGCTTCATTCCAAAGCGTGCGCTTGTCTGTGCAGTCCGACAGACCTCAACAACTTGTTCCTTAAAAGCCCTAAAAAAATCCACAGAGGAGGAGGATGCCTCCGTAGTTTAACTGGAAAAAGCACTCGACGTGATATGGCTAGTCCTTGGCTAGTCCCGGTATCCTTAAAATACGAGTTGTGTAAGTACTGTAAGGGTCTTTTACACGATTGTACTGAAGGTGGGCTTGTCTCGTAAGGATTCGTAGAGGGAAGCAATGTTGATACGCTCTTGGACCATAAGCTGGTCTGTTCGTGAACTGGAAATAGGAAATGTACCTCAGTTTGTTTTACTCGAGTTCGAACAAGCTCCAATTCCTTCCCAAGGTCCTTACTTTTACAGTAACGAATCTCTTGATTGGAATCCTTGGGTAGAAACTCTTAGAAACCATTGGCTAGATATTCAATCAGTGGAGAATATTGTTTCTACAGCTAGTACGAGACACGTGACGTCAGATACGGGAAGTCATACGATGTAGTCCGGGAAAGTCTTCCTATTTGCGCCACCTTTCTGGATAAAGTGATTTGCGTACCCATTTTATTTTGTAAAGTAAGGGGAGGTGTAGTTCGCAGGAAGAAGGAAATGACTCACCTTTCTTCGTGTGGGCGTCACATTGGTTGGTGGTAGTGATATTAAAAACAGCCTTTCTTCCCTTTTGAAACATAAATTTAATGCGGTAAAGCGGTATTTTATAATAACTTTCTACACCACAAATCGTTATCGCTGATTTAAATAGGATATTACGCGATGTAAAGACGCTCAACCTTGCAAAATCCACGAATATTACCGTGTGCAATGTCACACAACATTTACTCTTGCCCAAAAAGCAAGCTTATTTCTCCGATGGTAATGCTGTACATTATGGGCCCTCTTCGAAGTGCTCGAAGATTTAACCGTTGCGTTTTTTCGGATTGAATACAGTGCAGAATCGGAGTATACTGTGGAGGTTGGGGATTTCCGAATAAGATGGAGGGGTTCGAACGTGCGTCTCGTTTCGCCAAAATAATAATAATTCACGGACGTGAAGTTTGCCGCAATACTAATTCCAATTCCAGCCGTCGCTGGCGCTCTGGGGAGAATGAAATAATAAAAGATAGATGGCGGGGAGGAGGTGGTGCCTGCACAACGCCACTACTCCACCCCCCAGGCCCTTCTATGCGAGTCCATTTTTTATTTGGCCCGCTTTATTTATTCCTTCGTCGCCAGAATTTACTCGTTTTGGTCGATGCTTTTTCGAATTCCACGCCCTCCCCCGTCCCACCCCTCCCCCCTTCTGTCCCTGAAAGAGAGGCCTCTGTGCCCCATAATCCCTTGCTCCTCACCCACTCCCTGGGCTCTGTGGTTTATACTGTGCAAAAAAAAGATACGCCTCTACGAAAAAAAACTATCCATCTCGTGCATGTATGCATTATAACTCCTCTCTCTTCCCCCAGAGGGCATTGGTGACACACGAGAACGTCGATATTTCGCCCAACAGAGCAACAGTTCTGATCATAGATTAAAGAAGAAAATAGATGTAGCCATCCGGTACGATAGCACCAAGGGATCTTAAAGCCTTGACAATGGTAGGCTCCACTCCGTATAAGCTCAGTATGTAAGTACTCACGATTAATCAAAATACTTAGTAATTTTCTGCAATTTATTTATTGTACGACGAGTTTCACCGATTTACGGCATCGTCAGATACAAAACTATAACGTCAAGTAAAACTTTCTGTACCTGACGATGCCTTTAAATCGGTGAAACGCCTCGTGCAACAAAACATTTTGTAGAAAAGTACAGTAGTATTTTCATCGATCATGAGTACTAAATATTAGTACCGCTAAAATGCGCAATCGGCCACATTGAATGGTTCAGTTGGGAAGTTAATACGATTAAATCATTGGAATAAGTAGCGGAATTCTCGCTGTACCGTTATATACCTATAGTTTAATATATATAAAAATACAAAGTGGTAATAGTTTCCAATAAAATTCTGAATAATTCATAAAATTAATGGACGAATTGCATGAGAACGCCATGTTATGTGGATCATTTTTTGCGATAAAAATCAGATCTGACGCCTGGTAAACTAGAGCTTTGTCCGATATCTATAGTAAGCCCCTCGTACGAACAATGATAATTAAGATCATTATTAGGGGTTTATCAATCAACCCTTAATAATCCTGTGGGGTATGGAACTTTGTACTCATAAAATTATACGTAAAATTCGTAGAATGTGCGTAATTATAAAGAATCGTTGGGCTCATTGTCAGTTTTAAACGAATGCAATGAGGATTTGAATTATTTTTTATCAGAATATTTTAATGCGTCTTATGTTTTATTTTACGTTATACTATTTTTTTATTCGGTGGGTTGTCTGTGCATCAATCATGGATGGAAGTTTTTTAACGTTTCTTCTTATTTTATGTGCCCTTATTACATTATGCACAATTTATGCTAGTCCATGCAATTCAAAATTCGCAGTTTGTTCCAGCAGATAATTCGTTTACAGACCAATCGGTTTCCTGTTCAAATCTTGGCCATGTTCTCCGCTGGTGTATTTTAACTGGTACGCCTTTCGGAGAATATCGGCGCGTCACGTCCTCTTGATAGTATGAATGCCACGACCTAGCTTCTTATCAAGAATATCAACGAAAGGCATAAAAGAATGGGAATGATTGAGCTGTAAAATAGTGAATATAAACTGGGTTCAGAGCGTAAAAATGTTGGTGACATCGTATAGACTGAGACGAGGCTGGCTCAACGTGACTGGATGAAGGTGGTTTGATCGAAAAACTATTTCACGTAGAATTTGATGGATTCGGCCTCATTTTAAAGAAAAACTCTCATCTTACCAATGATATCAAAATATTAACCCATTGCTGAACTACATTTCGAGCTATTTGCCTGAAAATATAAACTGTTTTACATGGGATAGATTACGGCTGTGCGCTCCAGAGGGGAATATTAAACAAATTAGGAAATCCTAGCACCCAGATTTCGTCAAAAAACTAACGGTGTATAGTTTACATGTTTTCTTAACCATTTATAAAAATTAATCTATAACTCACCGAAGTAAGTTTTACAGGGTCGCAAAAAAACTGCTGTTTTGAAGGGTTTTCAGCCGTACGGCGGGAAAAAATGAGTCAAGTTAGAGACTTATGTAGCTTTATTTATTTAATTACTGCGAATTTTGATTACGTATAACTATATCTTTGCCCCATTAATGTTACAATATTTATTTCATACTTCTTAGAGACGCTGAAATAAAAAAATAAAATTTGAATATGGTCTCTATTATGACTAGGGAACTATCTCACTCAAACCACCTTAAGGGTACGCGAGTCACTAAAATTTGGATGATAGGCGCGCATGCGTGCACTGTGACGTCAGTAGGCGGCAGAAATCGGAAGGCGAATAGAGAGAAATAAAAGACAAATGAGTGAATCGTCTCCACTCCGGAGTGACTGTGCGGTGTATCGATACGTAAACCTTTTGATTGGCTAAGATTTTTCAATATCACAGTGCAGTCTTCTTCAAGGAAATAATCACTGCTTGTTTTCTATTTTCATTTATCAAGAAACTTCTGTTGTAACACTTTCAATTCGATAAGTGTTGGAAAATCATTCGGTAAAGGATTTACGAATGGATACAGGTTAATATTCTAATCATTGTGAGTGCACAAATGGCGTGGTGCGCAGTCACGCGCACGGGTGCAAAGATGCATACCAAAGAGGGTGAATATCGTCTTGAAAAATCATTTGAATTGACCGGGATTCGAACCCGGATCTCCCAGTTGCTAATCATTCCAACGTTGCTTTGCTCCTCATTGCTATTCTCCACGACCGTGGCATATCATGCACAACAACGTCCTTTGTGCTACAATGTAAACTGGAGACGAAATCAACTTGTTCGCTTAAACACCCGCTGAAATTCGCCCTGAATTATGATGGTACTGGCTAACACACCTGACAGGTAATTGGGAGATCCGGGTTCGAGTCCCGGTCTAGTCAAATGATTTTTTCATGACGAAATTCACCCTCTAATTCTGATTATTGACCTCACTGAGATTCATCCCTTCCATGACACTGTGAGGAGCAGTAAAATTGTGGGTGGCATTTGAACATGATAACTAGCAATTTTAATAAGTAATTTTGCAGTTGGTGACCGTTCTGTCAGCATATAACCATCCCTCTGTTGCATGTTATGTATTATATATTGAAGAGACTTGCACGTAGTAAAATGATAAAAACGGCCGATTACTTTCCCTTATCTTAGCATATTATGGGAAAATGTCAACTGTCCTTCATATCTGCGCTGTGAGAGAAATTCTAGGAGAACCCATTTCGGCCCGTATCTCATATGGTAATGTCCTCTTTGGATTATTTCTTTCACTATACCTTAAGGAGGGTTCATCTTGACGGCGCGAGTCAGAACAAAAATAAAATTCCACCTTTTCGTTTTAATCGTTTAACATGCAATGTTATTTACTGATGGTACCTAAACTACGGTATTAAAACGTTAAGAGGTAAAATATGAATATGAATTAACTTTTTAATATCCGCGTTTTCCATCGTGGCCGATTGCAGCGCCAACTTTAATGGATAAACACATTTGACTTCAGTCACTTCAGTAATTTACTAATAACTCTAAAACTAAATAAATAAAGATGTTCGCGGGTTCGGGTCCCGCCTGGGGGGGATTTTTTACCTCCCAGGGCATGGTTGTGTGTGCTGTGTTATATTTACGAGTTGATTTGTAACTCAGAATAATGTGATTATTATTAGAGATGGGCAGATGTTTTGTTTTATTCCCATTCGATTCCCAGGGATAAAGTTTGAGTCCCTTATGAAGAATCCCTTGGAGAAAAGAGTCCCTTATGAAGTTTTTGCAAAAATACCATTTATAAAAATAGATGGAAAATCTTTTGTTCCATTTCGTCTTGTTACTGGCCTATACATTTGTTCCTCTGTCTTACTCATGGGATTTTCTCTTCTGTTATGTTAATTAAAAATTCGTTGTGCCTCACACTGTGGCCTGTCCATCTGGACCTCGACTTACTGATTGTGCTCCATAGGGTATTCTCCTCTTCTGGTCTCTTGTAAGCTTCCCCGTTTCTGATCCTATTCGCCCATAACTTCTTCAGCATCCGCTTCCAGTAATGATTTTCGAAAGCCTCTATCCTCCTCTGTTCCAGCATTCTAATAGTCCATTCCACTGACCTTTTCAGCGCAACATTACAAAATAATGCTTTCAGATACTGCTTACTTAAGCTATATAACTTTTGAGATATATAACTTGACTGTTTAGAATGTGAGCTTGACGGAAATGGTTTTAGTGTACCGTTGGAGCGTCCGACAATGTTGTTTTATTTGTCTTTCCTCCATTTCTTCCGTCTTGGTTTGATTCAGGGCGCCCGTCCAAGCACCCTTGTTCTCAATTTCTATCTCCGCTCTCCCACCTCCGGGCTGTATCTCATTCGGCGACACGCCCTCTTTTCGGATTTGACTCTCCGTCTTCCCTCGCTCTTCTCACTTCCTTATCGCCGTCCCTCGTATTCCGTTCGGCCGATCGTGCTCTGAATTAAGAAAGCTTCGCCCGCAGTGCCCGACTTGTACTCCTTCCCCGAGCTCCCCCTCTCTCCCTTCCTCTAGAGATAGAGAGAGACATCCACAAAGTCGGTCTAAACAAATGTGAGCTGCCGCTGATTAATTATTTACTCCGTTCCCCAGCAGTAGTAATCACATTTTCAAACGAGAAACGTCGCTAGAGTCGCCCGCCCGGACGGGAGGGAAGAAATACATCCAGGGCCACTCCCACTTCCCCTCCAATCCCCTCCCACTCCACCTCTTCCCTCCTCTCCCTGCTTTCATATTCTGCTCACCTCCTTTCATCTTCTTACCTCCTCCTCCAACCCTTCTCCTCAACCTCACCCTCACTTTTACTCCATCCCCATCCAGACCCTCTCTCCCTTTTTTATTTCCTCGCCGGTCTGGAGGCCAATGCCAGGGCATCGCCAGGGGTACGGACAATTTTTGCTTTTATTTATTCATTGGTTATCGTCTTTTTTTTACCTGGATCTCCAACGGAGGCGTCCCTTGGAGGGGTTCCAAATATTCTCCATTCTTTTTTCCCCTTATCTTCCGAGGATATCAGCCCGTAGCTGTGCAGCAAGTCGACGCAGAAACGGCGTCGACCGCCACGAACTGCTCCTCAAGAGGCTCAGATCATTATTATACCGAGTTTTTTTTCGGTTTTATTAAATTCTTTGCTTGTGATCACTGTTTAATATCTCCACCATAGCATTACAGTAGGCTTAATCCCCTATATTTTTGGTCCGAGGTCCGAGGAATCTTTCTGACGTCCTAATACATCACCCGTTTCTTTTCTTCTGACCTAAGGAAATTGAGTATAACGTCTCATTCTTGAGATACAAACACACCTCTTCCGATGAGAATTCGAAAAAAAACGAATGTAACCCTCGTCCAGGGTCTTGTATATGGGCGATCGGTCGTTGACGTTGAAATATTTTTTTTTCTGATTTGTGTGATCGCTATATCAAGGATGTGTGGTTCGAGCCGAGGAGTCTAAAAAACGTGAGCCATTATCATGCAAATCAGGGGCAGGTCGGCCATTCTTCGTGAAACTGAGAACCGTTTTCAAAATAAGGGAACACGCTGTCGTGTTTGAGAGCAAATCTTGGAACTAAGTCTCTCTCGGTGTTGTAGCGATAGTATTTTTCCGTTTTTCACCATTTTTCGCGTTAACTGAGGGGAAATTTACATTTTTATTCCTAATCCTTTTATCAATTCATTAATTTGTTGCTGCTTAGTAGCAAAATATTATTCTCATAATCTCTTCATTTATAAGGGGTGTACTTTCAGCTGTTCCTATGTCTAACGCAAACTGTTTAACATTATTCTAATGGACAGCTCTTCGTATCTTCATTAAATTTCATATCTATTAAATTTGTGTCACATTTCCTGGTTAATTGATTCCCGGCCCAGCTATTGAATGGATCTAAATATATTGGTGCTAATTTTCGTTGATTATTATTCTATGGATCACTAAAAAATTAATGTTTAATGATGCCCATATCCGTTTAGTCTCTAAATTCTCTCCATAAAATGTGGACTCCCATTAGTCTGTATCATCAATGCCAATTTATTCACTTAATAAATGGCCATGAAATTAATATAAAATTTGCAAGTCTGGAGGTTTTATAATATATTTTCGTCATCATATACCATTTTTATTAAGTCTTCTAAAATTTAGCTGATATTAGAAAACTCATATAAAACTTATATATAATAATGAAGTTATGAAATATAACTCTTATGAAAATGGTAGCAGTAATTAAAAGATCCTAATTCAATTTATTCCATGATTCAAACCTGTGGTATTTCGTTCAATGACCAGTGATGACGAATAAATGAAATTGAGCTAATTGTTTTTTGTTCAGGCTACTTGGTTTAATTTTAACCCCTGGGGTTGTTTTCATGGGAAATGGTAGAATGGGTATGAGAATCTGTGATCCCATTTATTGGGGCACAGCAGAGGATGCTATTGGTTTAAAATGTTTCGTCCTTATCTCCTGGTCCAGGGCAAAGTCGTTAGCGAAGAGGCAAAAATCTACAGATGACAGAAATAGGAAGCTAGAAACGAAAACTTTGAGATACTTAAATCACCCTTAATGAGATTGAATTTCGTTTGCTTAATGCGAAAAAAATATCATGAAACCAACCTAATTAGCCATTAGTACATTTTAAAAATACTGCTTTCAAGAATAATATACCTGAGATATTAAATTGTAAACTTAAGGCACTGGAGATGCTGATTAGCCGACAATTATCGTACTTAATTCTGTAATTTTTATCTCAGCCCAAATAACTGACTCTGGTACCATTACACCAAACTGACGTATTTAGCCAGGATTAATCGCAGTAACTCGCCAATAAGTGATAACTAAGCCTGCCTAGCGCCTTTAATTGGAGTTTTGGGCTCCCAAACTTGTACACAAGCATGTTTTTTACTTTAAAACTCGCGACATTTTTCTTGTTAAAAAACGTTTTTCTCCACTTCATGCTAGTTATCAATTTTAAACCAAATTGATGTACAACGACCTCCCACCGGTTCCCGATCGGTCATCGAAGTATCGTTGGGCTCGGATGTAATTTGGAGGGGTGATCGCTTTTGGACTTATAGGAGGATACGTCCGAATGCCGTAGTCTCTGTCTGCAAGTGGCTGGCAGAATGTGCGAAATGACCTTGGCCGTCGAATCGCGTAAAATTAAATACTACTACGAACCCAAATTGATTTCGGCTCTTATTTTTTGCGACGAGTGCGGAATATTAGGATTTTTTTACGATAGTAGATGGAGTAGAGTTTTTTTATAGTAGTTCTCTCCATCTAACCCCTAGTAGAGGTTTTTCACACTGTCCTTCATGTGTGGGTGTTTTCCTGCAGTGAGTTTTTTCGTTTAGGATATAAGCTCCTTATTCCTTATGTCTTTCCTACAGTCATTCATATCTTTCCACACTCTTTATATTCCAGTTGATTCATTCTAAAATATTGATTGTCATTTCTCTGTTCATTTTATATAATTATAATAGTTAAACTGCATTCATTTCATGCATGTATTTGACGGAGGGTTGGATGTAAGAAGGGACTACCCCAGTCTCCATCTCGTCCCAGCAAAGGAGTATTATTAATCAATCAGGCTCAACTATGTGAAATCTCATCGTTAAGAAAGATAAAAACTTAGTAAAATTTCACAGGAAATGCTTAATAACGAACGGCTTCATCCAACAGTGAACATCATCAGATGGGGACCATGTTGATATCCACTCTTGGATGAAACTTGTCGATATTTAACATGTCCTGTGAAATTTTACAAAGTTTTTATCCATGATGAGAAAACCACCTTTTTTATTTCCACAAACTTTCTTACGCTGGCACGACGTGCGTTTCACCACACTGTGGCATACTCATGTACCAGGTACATGAGTATGCCACAGTGTGGTGAAACGCACGTCGTGCCAGCGTAAGAAAGTTTGTGGAAATAAAAAAGGTGGTTTTCTCATCATGGATATCCATTTTTTCCACGAGGTCAGGCCTGAGATCATCAGTTTTATAAAGTTTTTATCTTTATTAACGCATTATTATTCGTATTATTTATTGGTGAAGGGGTGGGTATGAAATAGTGGCAATGCTTTTGGTTAACGCAGTGACCTCCGTGACTCAGATGTTAACTTACGACTCGAAACGAGAAATTTCAGGCTTCAGGACGTCCCAGCCTCCCCTCCACGTTCCCCTCCTTTGACCCTGGCCCTTCCCTCTCTCCTCCCCCAACCCTGCCTCACCCTCCTCACCTTCTAACCCTCCTCCCACAATCGAATTCCGTTGCTCCACATTGTTGCTCGCGCGGTGACGTCACGGCCGTGTCACGAGGACGGAGCGTAGAGGGGGACGTCCTCGGGGCATTGGAGCGGCGACGCGACGCGTCGTCCTCGCATTCACTCTCGCTGCGTCGCCATCTTTCTTCACCCAACCGCAATACACTCCTCCGTAAGAGGAGTGGTTGAGGGTTTTATTTTCAATTTTTGTTCCTCTCATTATTTTTTTTCACGCGCCCCAGCATCGATCGTTTCCCCGTGAGATCTCTTTCATGTCCCAGAATGCACTCCTCTCTCCGCAAACCATCACCGTTCGGTTAATTCGGGAAATTCCTCCCTTTTCCCTTCTCCCTTGATCGTCTTCATTGCCCTCATGAACTGCTTTGCTGCGTCGCGCCGAGGTCGGGATTCAATCACCTCTGGAATGCCATCTATCGGGCTATTTGTCAGGCGGGCGACGTCTGCTGGATAGCGATTTCCTGTTCGAATGTCGGGCAATATTGGAAGCGTTCTCTTTCACATTATATGCAAACTCGTGAAGCAATGCAAAGATTGACTTGTCCAGGAACCCCTAAAAGCATTCAACCATGAGATAATATATCAGTTGCTACATGTGCATCTACATTTACATAATACCCTGCAAGCCACTCAAAGGGTGTGTGGCAGGGAGTGAGTAGTTACCAACATGCATTTCACAAAACCCTTAAGTGTAACTACGACTATTGATTAATTAACATAAATCGTCAGTGCTTGACTAATGATTTTCTAGCAGTGTGAAGTATGCTATGTTATTTAACACAAGTGAAAAGTCTACTCTACCTAGTGAGAGTGGGAGTTTCATATGATTGATCTATCGCAACTATTGTGATCCCTCATTGTACGTGGAAAAAATGGCATTTTAAATCTATCGGTTCTGCAGTCTTATTCCTGTGATCGCTTCTACCGTACTACGTTGGCTCTAGCAAAATACGTTGAACGTCCGTCAAAAAAATTGTCTGCTTCGAACTTGCGCAAATGATTTAACCTGTATTTCTCCCTTCGATCAGTTAGATTCCCAACCTTAGACGTACCCACCGTTAGATATGTAACTTCAGCATGGAATGTAACAGATTTACAAACTTATAAATTGCTATTTGTATTCATTGTATACATTTGTCAACCAAATTTCAGTCAGCGTGCCTGTTATCGTCCGCGGTTGTTGCGTCGACCTTCTCAATATTTTACGATTCATGTTAAAATAGAATATAATTCTTCCAAAAAAATTAATATAAAAATTTGGTTCCAGCAACATAATTCGTCGTTTACATTTCTTTTAAACATTAGGCCAACTCGTTATATCATAGTAGAAATCATAAAATCTAATTCTCCACGGTGGGAGATTATTAGATAAACGTTTATTATTCTGTTTCCTGCATAAATATCAATATGTTTGGATAAGTTACAGCTAACATTCTTATGGATGATCTCTTGGGTAACAAAACGAGTTTTTGCAACGTTGTCCTATTTAAAAATCATGAATCTTTCAACCTTTCATGGTGATTGAAGAAACAGATTGCTCGTTTTAACTTTGCGATGGCTAAAATGGGTGCTTCATCATTCCTTGTTGATGGCATTAGCAACCCGTTCCCGTCAAAATTCAAAGTTCCATTTATTCGTTTTAATGTCAATATTTCGTTTCATCTTAATCGCATGCCTAAAAAATTATTTCTATTTATTCACGGTAGGACTTGATAGATTTGTATAATTTATTTTTTCGCGATAATTGGAATCTGATGTAATTCGGATGTTTTCATTCGCACATGTCACCGTTTCTCAGAGAGATCAGTTCTCATCTTCTTTGTCAAATCGTCTTCTAACCCTTTGAAGAGATCGCATGTGTCTGGTCAAAGGCCTCCTGAGTAAAGCGGAACTCGTCATGCAACCACACTCAACGAAGTGATCTTTCTGGAGCTCACCTTTCTTCCTCTTAACGATCATCTAGGATGCCTTTTAATCAAACAAGAATTACATTTGAGCTTCCTTGGCGTAATTAAGCTTTTGCGAGGGCAACAAATTGCTTTCTCTTCAGAAGATAATGGGTACCAGCGGGGTTCTCTATTTTCTTATTAGATAGCACACGATGATACTGCAGGAAACAAAGAGTATTTATGACGTAAGCATTTCATAAAGATTTTTCAGTTGTACAGTATATCGATAACACGACTTTTAAACGTAGTTAAAAATGTAATAACAATTCTACTTCATCAAGCGCTCGGAGATCTGAGAGTGTGAAATGGTATCCGATACAAAATTTCCATCATACTCATTTCACTGGAAAAATAAGGCACAAAATTTGTTTAAAATTTCCTAAACTTTTTTCTTCAATGCATAGTATGGCCCAAGTCACTCTCATAAATACTCTTGGACTATCTCCATGGAGATGCCTTAAAATAAGATTTTTTGCAAAGATGAACTTTATAATTATTATAAAACATTTTTTCATATCAATACTATAAAATAATAGCGGCACTAATGGCAAATTACTATGAGAATATTTAATAAAATACGATGAAACCAGAAAGTTGAATGCAGATGAGCCTGTCGACTGATCTAATTATGTTCTTAAAAATGCAACACGACCGTAGGGTTATGAGAGTACCAGAGGTGGCGCTGCATATACTCGGCCGTGAGCGAAGGTGAAGCCGCCTCCGCCATATTGAGTGTCCGTGATATACCATTAGCGTAATAAGGCCGGAACATGTTGACCTACACGTTTGCTGAGCATAAAATGTTTTGTTAAGAAGAAATACGGAAGTAGGAGCAATGAAAATCATATAGTCTGCTCTTGTGTGCCTATTATATCTATATATACGTAGTAGCGTGTTTTAAATTAACAAGAATGAAATACCGGAAGTGATCAGGAAATACAAATAAAACATGACCATTTCAGTATTATTTATATATATAAACAGCGCAGGTGACGATCTATGAAATAAGCATATTTTTCCAAATTATTGTTCGCATTGCTCTTTGCAATACATTGTAGAATTACTTTAAAAATAAATATAGTTTTTACGTACCTCAGGTATTTCCCTTTAAAGCAGTAATCACTTGAACTCGTCGTTAGATATCCGTCCGGATTCCGGATCTCATGATTACGGCAATCATAGTATTTACTCTGGGGACGCTCAATATGGGGGATTAAATGGCTTCACCTCAAGTTCATCACGCCACCTTTGTTTTACTCTACTTGTACTCTAAGATCACGACACATTTTGATCCTGTTTACGGTGAGAGGCGTTTTCAATTTCAAACAAGCGCAATGCGCAATATATATTTTGCTCCTCCGTTTGCGAGAGCCGTCGAACGCAAAAGCCTCAAATTGTTCGGAAATTTGACCCCGAAACGGGATACGGGGGGGATCGAATTAAAAAAAAAACCTTTGCTCTCGTCTCTTGTTTTTCCCAACCGCTTTGAAGGAGCCACGTACTACGTCATGTCTACTCCACCCTTAACTCTTTCTTTCTTTTTAGCTGTCCCTCCACTCCCCGACCGCCCTCTCGAGCGAGAGGCGGTTAAACTCAAAATCCTCTACCCTCCCCCTCCTCCACAGTTCCCCCTTTACCCTCCCTCCACCTTCCCCTCCCCCACTCCCGACAGCTAAGGATTTAAGGCCTCCGCTGACAATCCAAAAAGTCTTCCCTCCACACTTCACTCCCTGCCATTCGCCCCTCCCCTCGTGGCTTAGCAGTGTCCTGTAAACACTGAATCGACGCTTTGTTAGGCACTTGAACACGACCTTAGAGCAAGGGAGCACTTGACTCCCAGGATCCTCCCGTATCATAATATTCTCTGGGGGAAAATCCCTCGAGCAACGAGGAGTCCATAGAGTGGGAGTCTGTCCCACGCGAAAACCATTTTTCAATCGGTCAAGCCCAAAGTACGGCCCGTGGGTCACATCTGGCACATCAGGTAATCTTTGCTGGTATTTGTTATAAATTAAGGTCAATGAGCCAGCACATTCCAAGTGAAATGAAATTGTGTGCCCCAAGCCGGCATTCGTTTCAATCGCAGTGCTTCCTGTGAATAGGTATGGTGACTGTTGTACGCCCGGCCTACCCTGGCCCCACCCCCATCGCCTCCCCTGGCTCGTGTCCAAGGGACCGTGACCAGTGACGACCTCGTTCAGCGCTGAGCATCAATTATCAAACGTTCGACAGTCGGGCACTTCATTGATTTCTTTCAAGAAATAATTCAATATCCGGATCTCATCCAAAAGCAGACTCTTCTCGAGGCTATATTTATAAACGCAACCTATTCGTCCACTGGTTTATTGATCTGAGTCACCTTTGGTTTTCCATTTAAAAAATGCACCTTCGTCTCCTTCCCCCCTGTCTGGTTTGCATGTTTTTTTTCCTTTCCGACCTATTCTATGCAAAACGCTTTTTTTCATGAGTCTAATGTATCAATATTTGACAGTATGCAATTCTATGGCCATTATCTATCACTCAAACTACACGTGTGAACGATACAAATGTTATTGGATGCTCGTATAAACAGTTAAATGTTTCACCTAATTTGTTTGCTATATGTTATTGAAGGTTTATTGATCCATATGAAGGGAGTATGATGACAAATGATACATGATCCCAATTCCATACCTTCCAGTTTTTCTTATTGAAGAGGACTTGAGATTCCAGGGAAATATTTTCGAGTTTCTGGATAAGTTCTACATAATGGTAAATATAGTCCTCAACTGTTTTCATTGCATAAATAATTTAACATTGTTTTTTAGATGAGAAATTACTTCTTCAATAAATAAATAATCAGGAGTACCATTAGCAGATATTCATTATTGGCCAGAATACCGAAGGAAGTAGAAAAAGAATTTTACGCAATGATTACTTACGGAGAGAAATATTTTTATCTCCAGTTTCAAGTTGTGCTTAGTTTTCCTTACTCTCTGGAGGATATTAAACCTTTTTATATTCACGATATCTTGTGAAAAGTTATACTGTGACTGAAATTTCATCTTTTACTCTATGCTTAAATTTCAACGGCTGGCCTATCATTGCGGGTGTTTGGTCCCAACTTGTTTGCCTTCATGATTTTCGTTTTCATTTTCCAACATTGAAAGGGAATACGCTGCCTCACTCTTAGCTTACAAATGAAGCTGGAGTTGTAATTGAAAGCGATCAAAACGGATAGGTAATTTGAGCAGAGGAAATTTCGTAATTATCCTTCTCATTTCCTCGGTCATTAAGGACTTAAGGATAATCTCTCTCCATATTCCGTATTTTCTAATGCTGTTGCTGGCGGGTTTGATTGGATAACCCATCAATACGCCTTGTAGTGGGAGCGAAATGGTGATTTTTATTCTCATTTCATGTTGGCCGCTTAAAAGAGTAAAGATCTTCCAACGACCAGCGTGCTCGTTACAGGGCTACCAACTGAGGTTTACCATTGGTTATTCTATTCCTGAGTCGAGGCAAAATTTCCCTATTTATAGATTGCACTGAATATTAAAAATAGGTTTCAAACGTATATAACAAAGAGGGTGAGGTTACATAAGGGTAATTAAACCGTTTTGGTGATGTAATTGATTTTTAAATAATGCAATAGTAAAAAGTACCTTCCATTATTTCACTATACGCTAGTACCTTCGTCGGGATATGCCGAACACCTTCATAGAAAAAAATATTGTTTACTGCTAGGACCTAAGTACATTTTGAGAAGTTTCATAAAATCTTAAACATAAATTGATAACTGGGGTAGATTTTAGGTTCGTTTCAGACAGTATTCGAGAAACTAGGAACAGGCATGAAACATTATTTGCAACAAATCAATCTCGGTAATCAGATGTGAACATATAACGAATTATTTTGCGAATAGAGAGCGTTATTTTGCTAAAAAATCCATTCCACGGCCGTATATCCGGAGCCGTTTTGGTTTCAAAAATGGGAATAATTTCTCAATCTCGTCAAAATGAAAATGCAATGACTCATCTCTCCGTCTGTTTAAATATTTTTGAGAAGATTCATTTAAGATGAAGGCTAGGGCGTAATAGTTGAAATCAAAAGATAGAAAGGTTAATAATACATAAACGCATATTTGGTGTAAAAATTAATTTGGGTGAAATTCTATCCGAGCAAGTTATTCATACCACCCCTTTATACCCGGTTTCATAAATCTGATTAAACATTTTCCTGTTTATACAGCCGACCTGAACGCGTCCTGTCTTCGGTAACAATAGAGTCAGAAAACAGGCTACCTTATGTAGTTAACAAAGCCATAAATCGCATTTATCATCAAATTAACCTAAAGACTTCAGCAGCTAATGGTTATAGTTAACGCAATATGATCAAATCTGGCCTTAGATACGTAACAAAATTGATGGAACTCGTCGTTAAAACTCGCAATTTTAAACTCGCATGGTGGAGTAATTAGGTACCTCTTCTTTCCCACCGGGATTATTTGTAAACTTTGTAATTAATACTGGCCTAAGAGTTAAAGTATACCCAACTAAAATACATATCTATCTACAAAATATTCAAGATTTTATCCTAATTTGGTACATTTTGATGAATATTTAAAACTGTTTTGAATTTAATTATAGAGTACTTTAAGGCTAAAGCTTATACTTCTGCCTGTATTGTTCACCTGCAACTATTATCGCATATTCTTTCAAATCGACCCTGCCTTGGCACGCCGTGGACTTCCCTTCCACTTCTTTCCAATCTCCTGTAGCCCGCAATTGCCGCATTTGAGACGCAATCCCCCCTCGTCCCAAATACCTACTTCTCGCCAGTAAATGTATTGTCGGCCGAAAAAGGACTTCCGGTGAAGCGAAGAGTGGCTGGTCTTTCTCCCATTCCCTTATCCCCTTTTAAATTTATTTCCATCGGAGCACTGGATGTGAATTCCCTTCCTTATCCCCTACGTACCTTTTATCTTTGTTCACGGTTCTTTGTGAGGGGCGTATGTGTTGCATGAAATAAAATGCTGCGGGCGCAGATCGCTTCGCGTGTTTGTTGGCTACGCGAGCCGGGAGAGGATTTCGTGAGGCGGTGATATGGGGTTTCGGACGAAGGGGAAAGGGTCAGGGACCGGCGACCACCCCCCGCCAGCCAGAATCGACTCTTCTGCCCTGGAACCCTTCCCCTCCAACCCCCCTCTCAACCCCTCCCCTATCTCCCCTCCCTTCAACCCTCTCAACTCGTTCTCAACCCTCTCTCCTCCCTTCCCAAGCTCCGTTCATACTCTCAAGGTGGCGTCAAATGACTAACATGTCATTTTATTCATTCTCTGACTACTTTAAGGAAAAAACCTGTCCTTTTTCTGACCTAAACAATATTATTCCATGCTTTTTTATTCCCAAACTGGAATTTAAATTCCAAGTTGTTAAAGGCGAGAATGGGTAAAAAGTTGTGATACGTTACCCGGTCCGGGTGGCAGCGGGGTGAAGTCCTCGCCTGCTAATCCAAGGGTGGCGAGGTCGAGTCCCGCCTGGGTCGGATTTTCGCAAGCCCAGGGCATGGGTGTTTCTGTAATGTTCTGGTGGTTCGTCCCCGGAGATACCTGCTGATAAGCCAATGGCTTATCGGGATCACAGGGGCATATGGACCACCGGAATCGTCCGAGAGCAAAAAATATAATTATCTACTGTCAGTAACTTTCACATAAGAAATACACGTGAAGCTGAATCTTCATTTGGCTGCAGACCTTTTTTAATTTGCAAATTTAAATTTGAAATAGTTTTCTGTTGTTGGTAAAGGTACGAATAGAAAGAAAATGAAATAAATATTCTTATTCCTTCAATCGCCTTTTGTATTCCGGTCGAAATTCCGAAATTTTTGCTAAAACGTAACGATTTGTCGCAATATTTTAGCGTTTTTGAGTCATCGTCCCCATAACTACCACACTCATTGTTTAAGTCAAGATTCCGTGTATAGGTGTAGCGAAACTTGGTGGCACTCGCTGGTGAAGAACATGACGCAAAGGAGAGGAAAACATACATGATATGTGGGATGAAGCGGCCGAGCCTTTTTCCTGAGGACCCTGTGTGAGTCTTACGATTACTTTACCCACTCATTAACGCTTAGTTTACGGTCAGTGTCCACTAATCCTACGCTGGTGAGTGTCACCAAGTTTCGCTATACCTATACATCCATTAACTAAATAATTATTTGCTCTAAATATGGCATGAATGGTTTATTACAATGTATTATTATTGATTTTTTCCTTCCTGTTAATATTCAACGGGCAACTTCTCTAGTCATTATTACATTTCTCCTTAACTAAATATACAAATACGTCCATTTTTAGAGTATAATATAGGTACACCAGAGGATAACCTGTGTTGGAGTTACGATCATCTAATGTTAGAAAGTAGCGGCTGGTGCTAATATCTACATATTAATTTTTTACCTAGTGGTTAAGGAGCAGTTTTTATTTTCATCTTAGTGTGTTATAAACAAGTAATAATGCAACAGTACTAAATGTAGTAACATGTAACTGTACAAAGACAAAAGAAAGTACAAAGAGAAAGTACAGATTTAAAATCACACAACAACTTTTAATGTTTTTTCCACTTCATCACTCTCCTTGGATGGAAGCCATTTTTTAATTGGCGCAGAAATATAGCCTTGGAGTTTCGTTTCCACAGTTCAACCGGGAGCGAGCAGAAAAACTTTGGCGCAAGGTATGCGTATGTTTGTTTAAATTCTTCGTTAAAATAGCATTTTTATTTCTGCTATGAATGTCTTAGTGAAAATTTGATGTTTAGAAGGATATTCTCCTGGGTAATTTATAGATATGCATGAGTTATTTGGAAATTGCTGAAAAAGTTGAAGTAAAATTCAACGCACACCTATCGAAATCTATTAAGACTTTATTTGTTTATCACATCTATGGAAAAAATGTTCATGAAGAATGTACTCATCGACTAATTTGTATATTTTTCTCCTTAAATTTTGTTTTCTGGCATCGAAGACGTAATCAGTTTAAACAGAATTTTTATACAAAATAAAAGAAAGGTTACAAACGAAAGGCTGTGTTTTTCAAAAAATTTAGGAAATAATCAATGTTTTCAACTTTTCAGTTAGTCGCTGAAAATTTTGGAAGAAAGCGGTCATCTGGTCTAGAATTGATGGATCAAAGGTAGCCTCTCCACAGCAGTGTATTATGGCAATTACTTTGCCCTGAACTCCGTTAGGGAGTTATTAGGATTTATTTTTGGAAATACTGCAATAAATGGCGGAATCAAAGTTTTTAAAATGATTTAAAACACTTAAGGCCAGTTACACAATATCTGGTTACGTTTAGGGTCACGTTCACACGCATTATTTTCTTATTTAATACCGTGACTAACCGCAACTCAGGACTTAACCGGACATAGTGCGACCGGCTCTTAAAGCCATAAAATATAACTTCCGATGAAGCGATCAACTTCTACCTGTTATTGTCTCACAATTCAGCTATTGTAGGTTTCATTCGATAAATATTTATCAAAACATTTTTGTCATTTTCCGTAAATTCATTCATAAAATTATTGCTCAGCTATTTTATATTTTGATGCAATGTGTTTGTTCTATATAGATGTTTAAAATTACGATCAAATTATACTTGTGAATTCAAGAATAAAACGTATGAACCCACTCATGATATTCGACGTTGATAGGACGCTGTCGCTAGCAAATAACGAGGTGACAGTGGAAGCCTGGCGTTATGTAATGCATTATTAGTGTGTTTTATCGATTATCCGATTAGGACCATGGCAAGGGCGAAATAAGGTCGTGGATTACTTATCATAGGTTAGCCACTTTAAGTAGAAATAGCGTCCATAAGCTGTACAAATTGATATATATTACAATACGGCGTCCTAGATAAAGAGTCAATACGATGGCACATTGTGTCAGGAAACTTGTTCTCGAACAATGCCAGGTCCTATCCTGGATTAAGTGGATTGCTGCCTGAATTTTTTATTCAGTGGGTTGCCATTATTAAGTGGGTTGCTGCCTCTTTTCACAAGGGTTGGACATAATAGTCACTACCTCGTCATCAAATTACTTCCATTACATGAATATATCCCTTAAGTAGCTAAATCCCGCACCACACGATACTAAGTACAGAACGAGTTCCATTACGCTAGCCGGGGCTTGATATTGAGAGTAAGCACGGAAGCCAGTATGATAGTGATAGAAATTATTATGCCAGCATGCTCTGGTTCAGTATCTCACATGCTAGAAATCTATCATCCTAGCAAGCATCCTTGAACTTGTGATGGATCCAGTACCGTGTGGTGCGGGGGGTTGGGTAGTGATGAAAAAGATCGATCTCTCGTGGTTATCACTATCATGCCATTCCTGGTACGGCTCAGAATTCCAGTCGACAGCCCTTTCAACTGGTCCGGTCGACCTTCCCCCTGAGGCGAATCCAGAGGACTGCACTCTCTTGTCATTCGCCATCGCTCGCTCGGAAGGGAATACTTTTTCTGTTTTATTCTTTCGCATTACTATTCACCTCTTGCGCTTTCGTTCCCTGAGGTTATTGGGAGGGGAAAGAAGAGGGGGACCGAGCAGATGACAATTCCGGGCGTGGCCTTTGGGTTCGGACGACTGAGGTGGACAGAACACGAGTCCCTCGCCACATCAACACTCAACCTGCGTAAAAAAAACTATTAAAAATATCTGACGTTTTGATTGCAATCGACATGGGCGAAGTTAATCCTCCGGGCTAACTGAGGTATCCCATTTCTTTAAATTTAATCACGGATATCAACTGACGGACTGAAACATGTACAGCCTCAGGTAAACATTATTTTTTAAGCAAAATTTTTATGCATGTACAAACGGCATGCAATATTGGTACTTCGTCTGCATACGTTCTGTACGGTTTCATCAAACTGCTTTGGACTGTGAAAAATTTACTACTAAATCTGGCTTGCGTTTGAAAAGTCTTAGCAGTTTCTTTTTTTCTGAACGGTGTCCCTTGAATAATTTTAAATTAGTTTTTTTTAGACACTTGGCGCACTTGGCACACCGCGTGAGCAATCAGAAGCGAGTTGTCCTTATTTTAACTTTCGACGCAACCTGCTATGCCGTAGCTGCGGCAGAGCAGGAGGACCGACGCTTTCCGACCGTCATTTTTTGACCTTTTTTTCCCCGGTGAGGAGAGTATCACTTCATGATTGTTGTCAACTTTTGAATATTAACGGAATCGTGGCTTCAAAATTGCTGCTAATGTAAGAGAAAATTAACGAACAAATTCGGGATAGTCATCTTCACATATATTGCAAACGGGATATGAAACAATGGGCAACACCTTTTCGCCCGTCGTCTTCGTCTTCTTGAAACAAGTGAAACCTAAGCGTCTCATCGCCAATGTTCCTCGAAAACATCCTTTTTCCTACACCACAAAACACTTGAATAATTCGAAAGAACGAACACCTTACGGTTTACCTCCGTCTTCTTTTTTTTCATTCAGAGCTGCTGCCGCTGCTGTGAATACACAGTGTGAGTGACACAGTGCAGCATTTAATATCGGCATATGTTGAAGACACCAGAATGTTTTAAGTTTAAAGTACAAAAAAATTAAAATTGTGTTTCTCAGTACCATATTTTCACTAGATACCTACTTATTCCAAACTATCAATATCATACGCTGAATTTTCTTATGTAACTTGTAACGTAACAACGACGCATTATTATTTACGTAATGTCTTCTTATTATCGATTTCTCGGTGCATAGGTATTACGTAATATTTCTTCTTTAGTCAATTTAGCAGCGGGGAACGCACATTTAGTCATTATTGAAGCACATCAACTCTTAAGTTTATTATTGTGAAGCTCGCTTGGTAGCCAGTTACTTGATAATATCTGCAATAACAAACATTGTTACAGCTGGTGAGGTGAAAATGACGCAAATCCGGGAATTCCCCAGTAGAAGGGGAAATACAAAGTTAGGAGAATCGAACAATGGGTTCGAGTGGACATAAAAGGGCGATGACCTCCGTACATCGGCTGACTATAATAAGTGTTATTATGGAAGGTTATGGAGAAGATTTATTGACAGCAGCGTTTTATGATGCCATTAAAAAAGAAGAAGAAGATATGGCAAATGCAACTTCTGATATTGCAGGTATGATGTGTTTACCACAGTGTTGACGTTGTAGTAAGTTGAAACCCGGGCCGTGCTGAAAAAAGATCACTGCGGAACCACAAAGTTAGAGGTTTTTCATTTTCATACTGAATTTTCTTATCAACCAATCCTGGTCCAGGTCGTGATGCTGGTATTTCTTCTTCTGTGGCGTCGTACGTTGGAGGATTTCTTGCGAGGCTAGAGAGGAATACCTGTCGTCTCGATGAAATGAGAAGTGGTCTCTCTCGTTCGGTGAATGAAATGGTGAGGTGGTGCATGTTGGGGCAGACTTATTATCGGGAGATTGTTCAGCAGATAAGAAGCTGCTTGCCGTGTCTTCAATTCGCAAAGGCGCGATTGTGGTTGAAACAGGAGGAAGGAATTGACGGGTTATGATGGAAGCTTCCTTAATCGAGGACCAATCGTTAGCGTTGATCCTCAGCCGTCTTTGATGATTAGGTGACTCGTCGCAAGGAGGTCCATGTAGCCATCGCCATTTGTGGTCTTTGTCAACAGCAGGATGACGGGCCCAAGAGGGCCTTGGGGAAACTATCCCAGACTCCTCACCATACGCCCGATGTCACAATCTTAAAAAACATGATTCTTCTAAAACGCGGGTTCGACCTTAGTGCCTCGTGTGGAGCTAGTTTGTAGGCAATGGACTCTCCGACTGAAAATGTACCTATTCGTAACTGCCACCATGTTTCGCTACCACTACATGTTTATGGCCTCCTCCGCCTTCCTTGCGAGTTGCTTTCACTAAACCATTCCATTCCTTTCTCTATTTTACCACGTTTTTATTAGTTCGGTTTCCGTCATGTCTGTCTCTCTGTCCGGATAGAATATTGCAACCGAGTTTAAACTAACTTTCCGATCAGCTAGAGACTTCCAATTTTTACCATAGATCAGAAGTGGATGTCAATGAATTGTTAGCTACATGTTATAACAATTAATTAATTAATTATTTCAATTCCACACACTGTCAGCTGAACAGAATCTTAAATACATCGGGAATTTCCTGTGTGCCCCAGTCAGAGTCACATCAAGATGTATAAAATCGATTGGAAACTTTCACCCGGGCATTAGACTAAAAAGCAGAAAATAATTAATAAAATAAAATAATTTTTTAATATACCACGTTTTTAAAACGGACTAAAAAGCATAAAATAATTTTCCCTGGGCCTTTCTAAATTTTTTAGGGTGAATTTTTAATGACTATGGAGATATTTGTAAGACGTGAAGAGAAAAACATGGGGCGCAGGCAGTAGATAATAGAAGTAGATGATCCGGATAAATTCACAACCAATTTCAGTGCTTTGCAAATGGTATTAATTGTGGGAGTTTGCTCAACGACACCTGGTCCCTTTACTCCTCCATAATTATCATGGGTTGCCTGCGCCCCACGTTTTTCTCTTCAAGTCTTACAAATATCTCCATAGCCACTTAAAATTCACCCTCAAAAATTTATAAGGGCCCAGGAAAAATTATTTTATGCTTTTTAGTCCGTTTTAAAAACGTGGTATATTCAAAAAATATTTTTATTTAATTAATTTTTTGCACTCAGGAGGGCTATTCTGTGTGTTCTCGGAATTTCCGAGCCTCAAAAGTGACGAAATATTGACGTCACAGCCTCTAAAATTTCAAATAGGACCATTCAAAAGTTGAGATTTGTCGGGGGAAGTGACGTCACATTCACGGATTTTCCGAAGTTCAACAATGTCGAGTGCTTACTGAATAAGACTCCAGCTCCCTCTTTCCGTTATGGCACGATTCGTGTAGTCCAGGAACGTTTGCAGTTTCTCTAACTGATTACCTACGTTTGTTGTGCTTGGAGGTCAACTTCTGGTGGCCATTTGATCCTTCACGGTTAGAGAAAGATAGAGTAACGGTCAAGGCGACGGACAAAGAGATGGGAGAGTTAGGGGAAATGAAAGAACCCTTGGACATTAGCCTTCTCAAAGTATAGGTCACCCATTAAACACCCGCTTCTGTCTTGAATGTGGATAACGATTTGTTGCACTCAAAGGCAACGCATGCGGCAAAAAATCGGGATGGGAATGCTTTTGATAAAGCAGTCATCGCAGTAGATCGTATCTGAGACCATTAGGCGGTTGAAAGACTGTTATATCCACATATCTCGGCGTTAGTGGTTTGTATGAACGCCAAGAAAGGAAGAGTGTTATTTCGGTGTAAAATACGGGCGATACCGATCGGTTACTGTTCAGCGATGTCCGATATGACTTGGTCCTCGAATTGGAAAATGTTTGGTGTGATTTTTGGGCATAGGTCCTTTACACTTGTCATCGCTTCGTTTATTGGCGATTCGAGAGACTTTTTGTTTACTTAGGAGACATTTTTCATGTTAACTATGCATCTAAGAGTTACTTGCGCACTTGTATTCTTATAATATTCCGTAATTCAGAATATATGTTTTTTATACTTCCCAAAATAAGCAATGCTGCCGATGTTTCCTTAAAACAATTACCTGGTTGCCAGCTCATATAATTTTGTTTTTAGTTTTGCATTGTTTTCTGTGTAGTTTTTATAAAATGTACTTGTTTTTTGCAGTTAAAAAGCTTTTTTCAAGGTTTTTGTTCGACATTCGTGCACTTTAGTTGCCTATCATTGGCTCCCGTCATTTTGACCCTCATTTCGATGGCCCCGTACTCCTCGGCGTAAATACGATGAACACCAACGATGAGGCATTCCAGCTTCATTTGGCTGGTTAAATTCTAGTATAGTGGTCGGTGTGGAAAATAAAAAAAATGTTATCTACCTTATCGGCGAAAATAGCCCAATCGCCCCATGTGAAACACTTGCCTTCTCGAAATGTTGGTAAAATAATAGCACTCGGAAGTAATTGAGATAAAAATGAGTGCACCTAATGAAAATGATGTCATTGTTCGTAGCCATATGGGTAGAAGTAAGTATGTATTCTAAAACAATGTAATAATTTCCAAAAAATCACTGCATTATTATAGGATTTCCTTCTTTCCCAGCGTATAATACTAATGAAGTCTTCTCAGGTTTCCACCATTTTAGGTAGTTGTTGGCCGATGTCTCGATAGCTACCTCCGCCATTGTCCTAAGGGCATGTCAAGTATCACTGTATCTATATATATATATAAATAATGCATGTCTGTTTTTCTGTCTGTCTTTTATACAGATCTATAGTTTTACTCCGATCATGCTGAAATGTTGCAGACTAATAGTTCAAGACTGGAGAAAAATTAAAGGTTATTTTAAAAGGATCTCAGGGTCCAAAAAAGTCCCAAAAAGGGGTCCTTTGTTGGGCTACGCTATCGGTTTTGTGCAGTGGTTTCATTTCTTGTTTTTTCAAATTACTTTCCCTCAAGATAGAGGGTTGTAACTTTTGCTATTAAGTGGCTGAATGGATAAAGTTTATAATTCTTTCGATCAATCATCTTTTACAATTCGTATTATTCTGAAAATCGCTTTTTTAGCTGCAAAAACGTACATTTTTCTCTGAAATCAACAATAGCATATTTCCTTGACAGCCATATTTTGGTCTTTAACGCATTTATAATTCATTTTGCAAAGTTAAGCTGATTAGGAATGCTGAGAATTGGGTTTTGTGCAGTTTTTTATTATTTTTTTTTCTTTTTAAAACTACTTTCACTCAAAATAGAGAGTTGAAATTTATTTTATCAGAAGACATCCGAAAGAATGAAGTTTCTCATTTTTTTAAATCGATTCCCCTCTTATATGATGAGTTATGAAGGGAGTGTGATCTCGAACGACGTCGGGTAATTCAGCTAGTTAATCCAAAAAATTTAAGGACCATTTACGAGTGTTTGTTATGTTAGGTGGACCATCTTTCAATGAACGTGCGTCAAGGCTGCCTTACACCCGGTCCATCGGAATGGATGTAAGCATATATTGTATAACTATATACTGCTTAAGCAATTGTTGTATATGTATTGTAATTATTGTAAAGGGTTAATGAAAGTGTTCAGAAAGAGGCTTTGGAGCCTTTTAGGCAGTGATAATAATTTGTAGCTACAGTTGTATATATTGTATAACTATATATTGCTTATGCAATCATTTAGTATTTAATATGTTGTAACCATTGCATAGGTATACTATAAGTAACTGTTGTATTCTATACATTGCAAATTGCATAGTTGTATACTGTATATTGCAAGATTATTATATTTGTCAACACCGCCCTGAACTCATACGCTTGCTTATAATCCTTTTTATGTTTTTTATTTTTTTAGATGTATTTACAGTTTATTTTGCAAATTGCGTTATACCTGATTTCCTTTGTCATTTAATCTATATTGTAATGTATTAATTTTTTCTGCTCAAAAGGAGATCTACTATTGGAGCAATAAAGATTATTATTATTATTTTACCCCCTTCTTTAATCTTTGTTCGAAGTTAGTTCTCAAAAAATCTACCGCCAACCTAATGATCTTAACCGAACCCATTTAACCAATCACACAACCTTTAACTTCCACCTAAAAGCTCTTCGAAGGACTACTCGAATTGGTTCGGGTGTGCCGAGGCATCTAAGTCGGTGTATGTCCCACGCCGCCGTCAATATTAGTTTTGCCTCTCTCTCTTTCTCTCTCTCCGTCCTCTCTCTCTCTCTCTCTCTCCTCCTTCCTCTTGACCCGCGCTCTGACTTCTCCCGCCTCTCCGTGTGCCTCGCTCGATAATCCGTCCTCGGCCGCCCCTCACCCAGTCGCCTCACTGTGGCCGTGAGGCGGCCGACGAGGCGGGTTTTATGGGGTCGCGCGTGGAGACTGGCCGAGAGCGAAGAGGTTGAGATACGCTTGGAGAGAGAGGGTGCTAGGCTCATCAGTTTGCTGCTGCATTCCCGTACATCAGTGATTCCCAAACCTTTTGCGTTTGCGACTTGTTTACAATGTTGGTACACCCTTTTTAGATTTTTTTTTAATTTTAAAAATATTAATATTTGCGCTTATATATTTGAGAGTTGGTCATATGTTTTTAAAAATCTCAACTTCCTTTTTCCAACGTTTTTGCTTTTTAATTAAAGCATCATCAAGGCTACAGCACAATGCAAGGAAAGCAGTTATTACCTGTTGTAATTTTAGCCCTGATTATGCCTTAATTAAAAAGCGAAACGTTGGCAAAAGGAAGTTGAGATTTTTTAAAAACACATGGCCAACTCTCAAATATATAAACGCATGAATTAATTAAAGTGGTCAATAACCAACTCAACAAAGATATTTAATTGTATGTGTTTTATGGAGGGTTGGTCAATGATCAAAAATATGTCAATTTGCTTTCGTAAACGTTTCCCTATTAAATATTACCATCATCAGGGCTTAAGGTGAAAATGATATGATTGAAAATCTATTTCTTATTATGGATAAAGGCGATGGTAACTAAGATCTTATACTCTTCTGTTATCTTATATGTTTTTATCATTATAATTAGGGAGTCATTCTACCCTAATAATGTTTGACTTTTCTCCATTTCACACTATCACCTGCTTACTCCTTTGTGTCATTGTAGCTCTTCTTTATCATATCCTGTTAAAGCTGGTCATGGTATTTGTATCTAGTAGTATTTTTGTTTAACGTGCTTCGACGGCTAAGGTCATTTCGTACATAATGTCTGCCTCTCGGAGACGGGCAACAGCACTCGGACGAATCGGAGGATCATCCCTCCAAACTCGAGCCTAGCACAACGATGCTTAACTTCGGTGACTGATCGGGAACTGGTGTTTCCATGGTGGCAGGCCGTTGCCCCACTGTAATCGTCCCTCCCGTCTTCTTCTAAGGGCTTTTCCTTCTTTTTTTCCATTCTGTTGCGACCAAAGTGCCTAGGTTTGGCCAGTTGTCGTCGAAGTTTGGCCTATCCATTTGGACCATGTCTTACTGATAGTCCTTAATATGAGTTTCTCCAAACCTTCTGCAAACCTCCTCGTTTCTGATCCTATCCGTACATTTGGTCTTCTGCATTCCTCTCCAGCGCCAAGTTTTGAGGTCTTCTATTTTCTTCTGTACAAGCTTTTCTATTTCTATATTTTCTTTCTTTTTCATGTCTCTTGAGCGAACCACTCTACATAAATGTTTTCAGGCTATATGCTTCCTTTTTGGTAATTTTATTTTCCTTTGAGCCCAGCAAGTGTTCATTCATCATGAATGCTTTCTTGGCTCGATGTCCTTTAAACTTCTTCCATCTTCTGTGTTTCACGGCGATCAGAAATTATCGGCGGGTGGGAATCACACTCAGTCTCCACCCAAACTGAGACCGCCGACCATGTGGGCGAAAGTCGGAGGTCTGAAGAGGTGCGAACTTGAAATCCCACACCCGCCCTGGACTCTCCCTTTAATCAACTGGCCCGGGAAGTCGTCAGCGCAGTCACCCACAGACATCGCCGCGAAGAAATCAAGATGAGACTCCCCGCTTCGAGTGAGACTTCCGCTGCATAGCTTAGAACCAAGTCCACTCGACCCACACCCTCTTAATAAGGGCCGTGTGCAATCAACGGTCGTCCAGGCAACTCCTCCAACGCCTCCCAACAATTTGCAGGGAGCTGTGGTACTCCCCTTCACCTAGCGGGTACGAATAAATTGCCAGGAAAAAAATCCTTCGGAATCGGGAATCGAACCACGTACTTGACGGAAGGACAACGGCCTACCACGTTAGAAACACCGGTTCCCGATCAGTTACCAAAGTTCAGCATCGTTGGGCTCGGCTCGAATTGGGAGGTGTGATCCTCTGATTCGTCCGAGTGCTGTTGCCCCTGTCTGCACGTGGCAGACAGTATGTGCGAAATGTCCTTAGACATCGAAGCACGTTTAACAAAAATACTATAACTCTGTACTTGACGGAACAGAACGTGTTTTATCTTGACCGTAAGTGCAGAACGACGAGTTTCCTTACATTCTGCTGAAATTTCCATGATAATTATGATTCCTGGGTAGCGTGGAGATCTGAACATTCGACACGAGAATCGAACCTCGGACCTTTGGATTTCCGGCGTTGGCCCTGCGAGTCAAAGGTCCGTAGTTCGATTCCTGGGCCAGACAGATTTTTTCCTCGCGGGAATTTATTCGTACTTCATCACCGTAATTTGCGGCCGAAGTAAAAACACTTTAAAATTTAGTAGGTAGTAATTCCTTCGATAACACCAGTCTGCATTTTGAAACTTTTTGTCAGATGATTTATTAAACATGGGTGTTCTAGAATCAATTTTTTATGCTGAATCTAAAAATGACTTCCGTTTTTTTTCTAACACGTCAGGTTTTTACAAAAAGTAAGAATTATGGTTTCAAGATTTTAACTACTACAAGCACAGATGTATTAACATTACTTCACGCTATGAGAATTTTTGTAACAAAAGTGAATGAAGGATGAAAAACACTTCCAAAGTCACAAAGCAATAGCAGCAGTTTTACCAACCGAAGACTCATTAGCTTTGGTCAACTTAAGGCTCATTAGCTTGTATTGAGAAATACCCCTCGCACAATAATCACCCACTGGCACATATGTATAATGCACTTATCAATAAATCTTAGAAGGTAAATTGGGTCCATTCTGAAAAAAATTGTACGTGATAGAAGAAAACAAAGAACCGTTCTGAAATCAGCATATCAAAGTTATCTATTATCACACACTAGTTTTCAGTCATCTGATATCATGCATTCTAGAGTAATAGGTTGGCCTTGTTGATTGAAGTTCGAGGGAAGCAAAGTAATTTAAATGTTCCTATTTAGAAACTGTAGAAATAGGAGTTTAGAGGAGAAAGTACGAGAATGGCTTTGGCGGAAATGAAGGTCACGCGAGCGAGCGTCCTTCGTTCCTTTCATTCCCATCATCCTCTGCGATTCTCCCTTTCCCTTTCCGAAGGGGCACTTTTTCATCTCCGCGGCCCTCATTGCCACCATCGTGGTTATCACTCCCTCTGGACCCCTTTCATCTGTGCCCGTTTGCCGTGCCATTCACGTTGATTGCGCCATTTGCATCGCAAGCGAGCGCTCAAAATGGCGAATAGGGGCGCCATCTTGTGCAACGCAGCATCCCAAAACGCAGGAAGAAAGGAGCGCGAGTAAATTACTCTGCGAGCTTAGTTTTTCTTTTGTTTTGTTCCCATCTCGCGCGGATGTTATTTTTCCATTCCCCGCTCGAATAAAACGCCCGGAAGGCCGGGTCACTTCGCCATGGGAACCAATTTCCAGACAATCTACATAATCCATACTTTGTTTTCTCTCGCTTTTTTTATAACTTTGGCGAAAATTTGGTGATTCGCGCATGATAAGAGAGGGAGGGGAAAGGAAAATGGAGGAAGAGTTTCAAGGAATGCACTTGGCTTCGTCTTTTTTGTCAAACGAGTGTTGCTTCGTATAATTTCCCGTCACCCTTTCGCGAAACCCGTTGTAAAGTGCGGTGGGGAAACTCTTCTTATCCTCAAGCCTATTCCATTCCCTCATTCTCTCTTCGTTGAGGCTATTGCGTGGAATGGTAGTGAAGTGGGAAGAAGGGAATGTGAACGTGCAACCTTGAGGAACGTTCTCTTTGTCCAATTCAAGAAAGCTCCGCAGAACTCCCAGATCTTTTATCCTGGAGTGTGGAGGGACATGGATCAGGGAGGCAAATGTGATGTCGTGACCGTCTTTTTGAAATAATTATTCACATTCCCAAAGTTCCAGACCCTTCTTTATTTAAGACCAATACATCATCGATCCTCGCTCCGCAGTCTCTCGCACAACAATTCCTTCTTTCTTTCTTTAAACAGCATCAGAACAACCCCTTCCAAAAAATAAACATTCAACAATTAAAAAAACAGCATTTCTTTTAAAACATCAGTAAAATTATAATTGAAAAATAAACTCAGAGAAACAACCATCAACATTATGAAGAACAACTGGGAATAACGAAGCCTCGATTATAAACAAAATCAGCGCGATCATTTTTTTATTTGGGTATGGCATGACGTTACACTAATGCGTGCAAGGCATTGGTGGATAGGATTTTCGTTACCATATACGGAGAAGGGTCTGTAGTTAAAGGTTATAAGAAGCATTGGCAATAGTCATTTCAACAAACTTCTATCCTTCTAGTGAAATACGATTTTTAAATATTTCGAATACGATTCCATTTTTGTATTTATAACTCGAAATAGCGAGTCAGGCCAAGTAGAATGTAGGATAGGCAATTAGCATGCTCTTTTGTCTGTCTTTATCTAACTAACCGGAGGTAGGCTTCCATTAGCCTCCGAGTGAACAACAACCAACCATGGAGTAATCAATGGTTATCAGTCTTGTGTTTCCAGGTGTGAGCGATCTTGAATAATTAGAAGCGCTTCCTCAATGGTAAAAAATCACGTTAAAGGGAAACCTGCGATCAAATATACATAATATATTTAGTATTCCACAATTACATGTAGTACACTGTATTTAATTTACAATTTTTGTATGGAGCTTTAGGCCGCCTCAAAGGTCGCCATTGCTGCTATGAAACAAAACTTTTTATACAGAGCATATGTAATAAATTAACATCGAACTATTTGATTTTGCGCCAATTAGGAACAAAAAATGAATACAGACTACTTCAACGAGCTTGTTACATTATAAAAAAGTTTATAACATAAGTACAAATTATTAATATGAAACATCAATGCTATCAAGTGCCAATATCCATGCCTTGTACAATTTTAAAACTTTTCTCTCCATCATTATGCTTTTAATACAATCCGGTAAGGCATAAAATGTTTTTGTCCCAAATACAAAAAAGAACTCTTATACAATATGAGATTTCGTTTTTTATGAATATCTCTGGTTTTTTAACACTTAGACGTTGGTAACCCTGTCCTAGATGAGTTAGATCGTAAGGGGGTTGGCCAGATGACTACTCCTGGAGACAACTCGATCATCTCTAGAGTAGAGAGTGATCGTCTTCATTATAAATGAAGTCCCTCCGCTGTGAGATGAATGCGGCCATTGTGGGAGGCGACACATTACCCATATGACATGGGGATCGATTTCAACGGAATAATATAATTTTTTTCACAAACCACTCGCATATTCCGACATTTAAGTCTGTTTTTCTCTTTGTTTTCCGCATAATGCAAGCTTCTGCATTTTCTCTTGTCTCATTTAATTAGTCGAACAAATCGGAATTTTTCTCTGCTAAGGCAATAGTCGGCTAATTTTTTTAAAAATTACCTATGCAAAATTTCTCGAAACCTTATTTGCATAACATGCTTCAAATAAAAGTTTACTATTTATTGAGTTTATGGTATTCCGCTCAGCTTAAATTCACGTGTCTGGGAATTGATTCAGTTTCCGCGTTTTGAAAGTTTCTCAAGCTTTACACTCTATAACTATTCGGCGGAACCAAAACTTTTTTCCGGTTTCTAAAATAAGATTCCATTTTGCTCATGTTCATCCTGAGACAGGTTTCATTGAAATTATTATTTAGTAATTAAAAACTGCGGTCGAAATAAAGGCCTCCTGTGGCCGTTGCCCAGGGCGTCCCGGATTAAACTCCGGATGAATACCAATGGCGAACTCGTCTTTATCACTTTAAATTCCAATGTATTTTCCTTGTATCTTAGCATGGACTCCTATTTATTTCGCGAAATAAACAAAGTAGAAGGAAAATCCGCACGGTTCGTTAAAAGCTGCTAGGGGCTAACAGAGAATGCAACGCAGCTAATGGAAGGACTAGACCTGAAGCCGGTAGTGGCTCGGAGGCAGCACGCTATGGTCAGATTACTCGATTAATTCGGAACACGCGAGTATCAGGATGACGCATAGGGAATTATTTTGAACCCGCATAATATTCTATTTCACATATGGAAGCAAAAAAATATTATGTTTTTGTACCGAACTAATAGATATGCCGAGCTGAGAGATACAAATATTCCTTTTTCTTCGCAACATTACGCACTGCAACAAAAACAAAACGATACATTAAGGCCACTACTTTAACTAGCAAATAATTCACTTTCACCCTTATTATTCCTAATGATTTATTCATGGCGAATTTCACCGTCTTCGGTGTATAACTTCGCACTCGTGCGCGTGACTGCGTACCACGTCATTTGTTTAATGCAATGATTGGAAATTTGAATTTATTGAGTTTAACGTTCACCCAAAATATAAATATAATTAAAGGGTGAACAATAACAAACATAAATGTTTACAATTGCTATACATGCAAGGAGGAGTCAATATGGCAAAAAAATTAATTTATACATATAAATCATCATGATTTTTACAATTTTACAATTTGAGTACTGACAATTTATTACACGTTTTTCTGAAAAAAGTTCTCCTGTTCTCAAAAAAATTCATGTAATTACATGCAAAATTATATGTAGCACATATTTCATTCATGGGAGTATTTTACAATATAGATACTATTCACATTCATTATGTAAAATGTCCTCTTGTGTCTACTTTTGTTATTAGGACTAAGCATATTTAGTTTGCATAACATGTTAGAGCTCTCTCTTTTTGCTTGGCTTGTTCCCTAACACCCCCTGCTACACACCTCTACGACAATTCATTGGGTAGTATGTGGGTGTGTGTTCCTTCTGACTAACCCGAGCAAAAACACTAGACCGCCACGAAGGTTTAACGATTTAGGAAACGCAAATGACGGTTCTCCTCTGATGTCAAAACCACAGCTTAATTCTGATTGTAATCGTACCAATAAGGAACTGGTTATCCATAAAAGGCCCTTTTGTGTAAACGCACAAGTAGACTCACTTCTGCTACGACCCACATTGATGGGCGTTTAAGACTTCATCCCTAGAGCTTAGGACGACTCAGTTCGGCCGCTGATGAGCGTTAAAAGGTATTAAGTCTATTGTTACTTTGGTCCGGAGGACGAGCATTCTTCCCGTCGCTGCAAGACGTGGCAGCAGCAGTGAGAGGGATGCTTAAAGAGGTATTTTCTCTGCCTTTCTTTCGTCCCCACCGCTGTGTGATCAGCGTCGATTTTTATCGCGGGCCGTGCGTGGAAAATGAAAACGACAGATGAGAGTTATAGGTTATAGAGTGGTGGGGACCTCGGGTGATAATGGCCGTGCAGGTTTCATTTCGAACCCCGACCGCCCAGTCAATAATGGCCGACCTCTCCTCCCATTCCACTTTCTCCTCTGTGCGTGAGAGGGGTTTGTGGAGGTTAGGGTCTGTTCTGTGGAAGGGGGGGGGGCGTGCTGGAAGCTTCCATAAATGGATGTAATTTACGGCACCGCATTAAACGCCTTTTGAGCGGTGCCATGGACAAGAAAGGGAATTAAAGGTGGCCAAGCAAGCGAAAGGAATGGGGGGTGTGGAGGACTATGGAAGAAGCGAAAGTGTGTTGGGGGTGCAAAAGTGATGTGATTAGGAGGAGGAGGAGGAGTGGTAGGGTTGTGTGAAGGTGAAGAGTTGGTGATTATGACAGGGGGGGTGCAAGGGGCCTGGGGTTGAGGGAGGAAGTGGTGGGCGTGTTAAAAAGGATGTGATGTCTTCCCGGTGGTTGCCATAGAGACGCATCGGATGTGATTGGACAGGGGTGAGGGGGGGGAGTGGGGTGGTTGGGGAAGTGGGCGGGGTGAAGTTATTAATTTGGGTCTTGGGGTTGGTTGGGGTAGTGGTAGTCTGGGAGGTGGTTCGTGGGGTGAATTGAATGGACTGCGGTGGAGATGTGATGGGGAGGACGGGTGGAGACGCAGTGGCTGATGATAATTCATCGTCTTGCATTGCCACGGTCACATTCCCCGGGGTAGTAAAGCATTAGACATTTTTGGGAAAGTTTTTAGGAATGCACTTGAGAAAAATTAGTTCAGCAATTACCTCTTAACTAAGCCTTAATGCGATTGTGCGAGTCTAAACGAATACCGCAGTCCATATTTTCATATTCTCATACTGGTTTCTTTGATGACATGCCTCAGCTAATGAAAAACCAAATTATTATAAAATATATCTAAAATATTATGTGGAGAACATATTTTTTTAATGGATACTGTATCCAGCCAGCACAGGAACAGTCTGCCATGTATGTTGAATAAACGCATTTCAACTTCAATCACTGCTGTAATTAACTAATAACTCAAAAATTAACATGGAAGTGTTTACATTTTGGCATAAAATTTTTAAATGAAAGTATAAAACTTGGCACTGCTATCCCTTCAAATGACAATTCTGGTTTTGTACTTTTTTGCAACTTGGTTGGGGACGAGGTTATGTGCATTCGTATTAAACACTAGGTAACTTTTAAATCCACATGTGAACAATGCACTTTTCAAGTATTTTCTATAATGCGCGCTGTGATAAAAAGGGACTAAATTCTTTCATATGTTACGTAATGGCCGATAATAGTATATCTAGTGTCATCTGTGTGACCCGCCATCAACAGAATATCCGTGTGGTGATTAATTTAACTGGGTTAAGGAATTAACTCCGAAGCGTATAAAGATGAATGCGGACATCATTTCCATCTCTGGTCCCAGCATCCCTTGCTCTGGGTACATACTTATATGTGTACATTGCATACACGGGTACATGGTTGTGTGTATATTAGTAAATAGGTTTTCATATCCGTGTGTAGGTCTATTTTTTTAGAATCCCCGCAAGTTCCCGGCATCAAAGGAAATCCTTCTTTCCATTTCTCAATCCCGTTCACGTTTTGTTCGAGTGAAAAACGACTTTTGAAACCTTCGGCCCGTCGCCATCGAAAAGGTGAAAGGAGATAAAAGCTGAGGGATTTGGAGTCGGGAAAGTCAAATAAATAGGAAAGGGTCGTTTATGGGGGTGTGGTCAAATGGGAGGGCTTGGGGCAGGGGGGGGGGGGAAGTAGGCGAGGGAAAAGAATTTTCTCCAGGAATGGGGAGAAAGGTATCTAGGGAAGAATAGGTACCTAAGGGGCGTGGGTAGCTTGTGAAAGGATGAAAACTGGCTTGCTAACGTGGTCGTGTATCATCGCCTCCTCCGTTAAAAAGCCAGCCAACCCGTCACCCCTTAGCGTCTGCCTCGTTTACATAACAAACATACCTGCTATGATAACCCGTAACTCGTGTATTAGTGTGATGGAATCGCTCGGAAACGCCTACCATGGCAGATGGTAGATCATCTTAATAGTGTTGAGCTACCATAGTCATTCGCCTACCATTTTTGTGGAGAGAGCGTATGTAAAGTAAAATTCTAGTCAGATGGAATAATTTTAAAAGTTTGATCATGAAGGCCTCGGCGGTGGTGGAATAACGTCCTTGCCTGCTAACCCGAAGGTCGCGGGTTCTAGTCCCGCCTAGAGAGGAATTTTTCACCTCCCAAGGTATGGTTGTATATGATCGTCCGTTGTTAATTGTTAATACCCCGATATAAAGGCTGTTTTTGATGGTGGTTGTTAAAAAAATAAATTTTAAGCAGCTGTGTGTGGAATGAGGTCGAGAGTAGAGTGAAGATTGATTTCATAGAATTGAATGATTACAATAGTAATAATGATTTAACATGGTTATACTTAAGTAGCAGGGGGGGGGGATCGTTGGCCTTCAAATAGTGCTCGTAGATGTCCGAAATATTGATGGGAAAATTGCGCGCGATTAGCCTTGCTCTCGGTCGTCCATTTCTAGCAATAAAATCGTTTCACTCGCGCGTGAAGACAACATCTACTCTCATCTTTAATCCATCGAAGTGCCGAACTTGAAAATTGTTTATAAAACCGAGATCTCTCGCAATCTGTAGGAAGCGATAAAAAAATATAAGCCATACCACTGCGTTAGGTGTCGTCATTTATTGTTGCTATGAAGTTTTCATATTTATTTGGTAGCTCGGTCGACGATAGTAGATGATGAGTAATGCCTCATTTCTAGACGTCGACAGAGTTGGCTTTAATGTGAAGAAGAATACGAACACCATGGGTCGATGAAGTGATGAAGGCACATCGGGGTTTATGTGACGCACGGCGCACTTTCTGACAGAAATACACGTAGACAGAGAAAATGAATAAAGGGGAACTTAGTTGTTTATGGGATGTTTCAGACTTATAGCGCTACGCCCGACCATTAATGCCAATCTTTAAGGTTTCGAGAAGAACAGCATCACACGAAAATCCATGTCTATAATCCGAGGGAGCATTTAGCTAGTCATTATTCCATCCTTTCGTAGACTGTGTTGAGATGACACAGAAAAACGTAAATAAAGCTGGCATTGTATGCAACTACGGTTATTTGACAAAGATATTTCATGAAGATGCATGTGTAGCATATGCGATATGTTATTAGGACCTGAAAAATGACGATTTTCAAATCTTGTCGACACTGCTAACTGTCCGATTACCTTCAGTTATTTTTACAAGGTTTACGAAGGAACACATTGAGAAATTGGGGCATATTAACGGAGGTTCCTGTGATAAAGATTCTGCCTTAATGGGTGACGTGTATGAAATTCTATATTGTTGCGGGGTGTGTAATGTCCAACCTCTATTAGAATGCGAATCCATGTCTTGGGTGAGTTGATCTTCATCAAACAAACTCCCTTCGAAGGTGATGACTCGATTTCCGACCGATCGCTCTATTGTCCGCGGAAGGGCTCATTAAATAGAAGCGCCGCTCTTCTGAAGGTGGCAGAAGGTGACGAAGTACAAGGCGGTTTGATGTGTGACCCCCAACCTCCTTTAACTACGCTAAGGGAGCGTAGTGGTTGAAGGCGCGGGTCTACCGCACCCGGCTACCCATTCACTTCTTCCCCCAGTCAGTGTCGCGGTGGGGGAACGGGAGGTGCAGACAAAGGCCCGGCCCTACTTGGCCGAGTGCCAATGGGCCGGAGGAACAGCGGACAGTTTTTGTAGAGGGAACTTTAGGGACCCTGTCTGCTTTCAAAGACCCACCTCTCTGCCCCCGGCTCCCCCTGACCCTGTACCCTTGGTGTCCCTCATTCCATTGCCACCCCCGAAAGCCTCTCTGTGTCCTTTCCCTCTCCCTCTTGTTATCCCCTACCCACCCTTTCCTCAGCGGAATAGTCGGTGCGAATCCCTACGAGTGCATTCGCACTGGCGATCAATCTTCTCTTCATTCTTTCGGCGATGTTCAGAAAGAAGACAGCACGTATTGGACTTAGTATGGCATCATCAAACGCGTTCTACCTTTCGGGTATTATATTCCCACCCCACTCGGTCACGTTTTATTGGCGCATTCGGGTTTGTGTGTTGGATGTCTTCAAATAGTAAAAGAAACTCAGATCAAAACATTTTAATTTGCTGCCGTTGGTTTCACGATCGTCAAGTCACGCTATTAGTGTCTTTTGTTGAACATGTTGTACATCTGAGAAATGTTTCTCGGATGTTCCACCGGGTAATAAATAGGCTTAATATGCCGAAGTTTTGACGAACTGCTTGATCATCATCATCAGGGCTTCTTGATGTCGCACGAATCCAATCTGGCTGTTATTTATACCCAACAGTCCGGATCAGGTGACTTCTGATTGGTTCGTTCGTCTGATTGCCCGCTGACTGATTTTTTTGATCTTCCCTTACATTTTCAATGCGTTTGATGATAGGATTCCTGGCACTAATTAATTTAAATCCGGTGTCTCGATTGAAATTTCTTTTTTCTTGGTGGATTACGACGGGCTCATTGATAAAGCGGTCCCACTAGCCATGCGTACTGCTAATTATTTTTGCATCTTCCGATTGTATGGCATGGCCTTCGTTGAATGTATGTTCCGCTACTGCTGACTTGTGCGGTTGATCCAATCTGAAGTGCCTTCGATGATCGCTTTGTATGGTCTCAATCGTTCTGCCTATCTGTCTCACATAGACTTCAATGCATTCACAGGGGATTTTATAGAACCCTTGAGTCTTCAGCCCGATGGAATCCATCGCCTTCACCAATTGATTTCTTAATATAGGTGGTGGTAGGTGAATAGTTTTAACATTATGCAGTGAATCCTTCCCGGTATGAATTTCCACGGTGACCACCTATATACTGTACCTACACCGACCATATTGAAAGTAACCATTATGACTAACAGGTTTAGGCAATGTAGATATTTATTTGTATCGATAATCTTTAAAAGCAACTCCATTTTAGATGTTTCACAATTATCGATTAAACATGTGCTATCGAGTCTTGATATCATATTTATTTGCATATCCCTCCTTCTATATTTATAACTGTGTTTTTCAATTTTAAGTAACGGTATGTTTAGGTAAATCATTCTCTCGGATGAATTCTTTATTATGTTTCATATTCAATGAAAAGTTCATTGAATACGTAAGTGCGGTGAACGAACGTGTGCCGATGCGGTCTCAGATCCCTTTCAACTGAAAGCGTCGTATATGGTGATTCACTTTTTACTGACTTCTGTAGAGCTTTCTTAGGTTTTTCCGGAAAGCAAAAAATAATAATTTCTATGTTAAATTTATGGCTTTGAGCAATGGGAACTGATATATCTCCATGTGGTAAAGTTGGTGCGATTCCATGTTTATGCATTTTCTAGTGATTTGTCACTTTGAACCGTTGGACAGTTCGCTGTGTACATCCGCTTCCTTTTATCCCATTTTAGAGATATCCCGGCTCCATTACACCGCTGAAAGCCAAACAGAATACTTTTTCTGTATCCCAGTACCGGAAAACCTTTTTTGGCCAACCAGCTCCCAACGTGAACAAATTTCCATGACTGTCATATGGCATACGCTTTGCATCCACATAAATAAATCGCGTTTCGTGCTTATCCATTTGAGTTATTCGGCGAGTTACATTTGAATAAAGGCCTTCGAACCTCATTGATCTTCTGCGGCTTCTTATTTCCCGATGGAATTCAATCCAATTGCCAGTTATTATGAAACCATAAAATATCCCCACGTTGCAATGCATTTATATAATTGATTATTGATGGAGAAAAACGGACATTTTTGTACATAATTTCTCTCTCGGCATGTATGGATGCTCTTCAATACATACCGCATCATATTTGTGCATATATTTCCATCCGACAAGTCTATAAGAGGAGCTTTTCAAAACTCTTTTTGAAAGCATTTATAAATTATTCCAGAAATTAGATTGGGTTCACGTGGTGGGTAAAGGGGTAACAGGTTTTCCATGGGCATCGAAGACCCCACCAATTGCCTTTTATGTATTTCCCATACTAATATCTTAGTTGAAATTCTACAGCTTTGGAAACCATTATGAAGTATCTTTCTTTAAAGTTAACATTCAATTAAACCAAAACAAACCTTTTTATTTCGTTAACGTTATCATGAATGTCGTATCCGTTACATGTTCTATTGTCCTTCCCCTGTTTTCTAAATTTGATGAGGGCTGTTTATTGACCACTTAACTATAAAAGGATGTTTCTGGAGAGTTAATCATCAATAAATTAGTTCACATATGTACCTCTTGACAAAGTTTCGAAAATATATATTTTCATCTTCAGGGCTTACAATAGTAACATAAATTATTGAAGAAAAAAACTTTATCATCATACCTGGAGGTGGAAAAATTAGACTGAGATATCAGATTGTGAAAGCATTTGTTATGGACTATAAATTTATCATGAGTATTCCACCGGGTAATAGGCATCATATCCGCCAACGTTTCAATGAACGACTTGCTCGTCATCATAAGGGCATCTGAATGCCGCACGAGTCAAAATTGGCCGATATTTATATCCAACAATCCGGATCAGGCGACTTCTGATTGGTTCGTTTATCTGATTGACCTTAGACTGATTCCCTGGCCTTCCCTTCCATTTTTAATGCGATTGATCATAGGATTCCAGGCACTAATTAATTGAAATCTTGGTTAAAATGTCTTTTTTCTAGGCGGAAATCTCGATGGTTTCTTTGATTATACGGACCCAATAACCAAGCCTTGATGATGACAAGCAAGCCGTTCGTTGAAACGGTGGCAGAATTGCATGCCTATTACCTTAAGTGGAATACCCGTGAAAAATCTAGACATCACCGGGAAAATCTTAGGTCATTCGTTATGGATATTTACATTGGATATAGTAACTGTAATTTAATATTTCTCAGCAGCTAAAACATGGTTATCAAAAGCATAAATTATATGGATTCTTAATACCAAGAACGTGGTTTGAAAAATTATCTGTGAAATTTTAGGTGGATACAGAAAAGTCTAATAGTGATTATATATGACACATATTTTTATCTAAATTGATTAATATTTTACTGTTTCCAAACGAAACTATATTTTCTTGAGCTGTAAGTCAAAACCTATCTTTCGTCGTGAACTATCCGTTGTCGAATTCCTGGCCTCCCGAGTCCCGAGTGAGCAGTCGAGCGTCATGACATTGATAATGGCGCCGGCGGCTGCAGGATGGCCCTCACTTTATGATTCTATGGGCTGCCGACTCTTTTTCTCTTGGTGTCAAAAGTGCATCGCCGTTATTGCCATAGCGACTGTGAAAGGCGCGCGTTAAGACTGAAATCGTTTTCGCCGTAAAATCGAAGAGGCTTTGCGGGCGTCTCGATGTCTTCGTTTTTCACGAGTTAGGTTATAGACGCAGCCGTCTCGTTCCATCTCATTTTCAACCCTTGACTGCCATGCCATCGTCTTAAGGAGATAAGGACCTACCCATCGTCTTAAGAATCTTGACTCTGTGAGATAAAACAAATACTGAATCTCATATTTTCCTTTATATTGTTTAAAAATATTGCTCTCCCTGATGGCGAGCCATATCAACCAGAAAACCAGGTTATGATACAAAATATGCAGATTATTATACGATTACTGTTATAATCAACCCATTCAATAAGCCAACTGCAGCGCTTAGAGTTCTGAACTAACGAATTTGACTTTAGTTACTATAGTTATTGGCCTATGCATAAATGACTCAAAGACTAAAATAGATCGTTACCTTTTTTTTCTCTAATCGATTCCCTGGCATAATCTACCGGTTATAAACAGTTTTAATGCGAAAATGGAAGTTATATAAGATTGATAAATATTATTTCCCTCATTTTTTCACATTTATTTGCAAATGGGACATGCAAATGCAAAATGCAAAAGCAAAGGAGAGGTAGAATTTTGTTGCTTACATCTAACTTTTTTAGCAGAAAGAATATGAATAAAATGGAATTTAAGGCATTTCACGGTTCAATCACTTGTAATCTATTTCTCTCGTATCCTACTCGGCGCAAAATGCTCGCAGCAGTGCTTTTCTGGTGCGGTGTGGTCACATCTTTTGTCGCTTGCCTCGATGCAAGCAAAATTGATCGGTTGGACTCCGCCAATGGGTTTCTTCTTCATAAAAGATGAATGGTCACCGTACACTCGTTCCCATGTTTCTAAGACTCACCTTGACAATACTTCAATATTCCATTTCAAGTATCGACCGTCAAATACGATAAAAAAATAGATACGACGCCTATTCTCTACGATACACTTGATGTTGTCGAGAGTAATCGGCAGAAATCACTAAATGTTTTAGTTATAAGGCTTAAATTAAAGCTAAATATCACAACACATAAAATTCAATGAGTTTTCCCTCCTTATTGAAAATATTGTATCATCTTCCGAATTATATCAAATATCAGCCACTTATCCCTCTACTTTTCAAGTATGTATTTGCAAAAAATAAAGACGTTATCCTCATGGGATAAATACTGCTGTGAGCATCAGAGAGAAATCTTATTTTTTGAAGTGAGAAATATCTGGTTTTCATATTTTTTAAGGTGTGAATTCCATAAGTTTTTTCGATTATTTTTTTATTCTCACCATAGGCAATTCTTTTTATAAAATCGAAAAAAAACTGTCAGTCAACTGTAAATTTGTTTTCAGTGTTCGACGATAGACAAATCTTATGTAAACAATTAAATGAAGGTGAACCATGTTTTTCTCCAGGTCAAGCGAATTATTCCTCAAAAAGCAAGCACATAATGTCAAGAGCTGCTAACACTATGCGAAACCGCGCATTAAGTTGCATATCTGCCTAACTGAAAACCATGAAAGTTTTCGGACTGGGCCTATACAATTTAAAAAGCTATGAGATCCAATTATGTGGTGCTATTGTACCATTGTATTGGTTTGTTCACAAAACTGAAAAATCTTTATTGGAAATATGCTAGTTGAAGAGTGACTTCAAGTTTTACGCAGAGCGAATTTGATGGCGCTATTCCAAAATCCCGGGAGAAAAATTTAGAAACCATCTCATGCCGTCTGACTTGTCATGCCGAACTTCATTATAAATTCAGAAGGGGATTTGGTAGGCATTTTATGCAAACAAGTATTCAAAATGTCTACTGGAAGGCTTCACGTATGAACGTTGTGGTGTCACGTACCAATGGTATTTAGTTTCCTATATTGATATAGCTTTATGATCGCTTTATGTCACCTGTACATTCTGATTCGATATAAATCATACATATCGACATAATTTCGATATGTCGTGATATTGCGCGGTTTTTATCTCGGTTGTTCATTTCACGGAAGAAAGCGTGCCACGCAGACCCTCCAGTTTATTTCGCTCCGCAACTGTCTCCGAAAACAAAACAAATACGCGTCGCGTGACGACAATCTCCTACGTGCTGGAGGAGGCATTTAGAATATTCACTCTCGGGTGCACCGCGCCGATTTCTTTTGTTTCTCGTTTGGAATGAGAGAGAGAGAGAAGGAGACAGACGGAGTAAAAAAAATGAACGTCAAAGTAGCGCGTCCAATATCCACCCGGCACTTTCGTGTCCGCGCGGTATTAAAATAAAAATTGCGCCGTGTCGGATTGGGTCGAGGAAGGCAATTGCAACACCCTCTCTTGGTAGGAAAAAAAGTAATCGTCTTCTTGCTCTATCTCTCTCTCCCTCTCTTAAAATGCACGAAGCCCTTGCGCGATGCGTTTTCATCTGTCGGCCTCAGTGCCGCCATCTCTCGGTTATTACCGTTTCGCACGAAACGTCTTGAGTCCCACTCAAAAGACAAAGATCGCCTGAGTCTTCGGGCCGCGCAGTTCACCCACTTGAGATTCAAAGAGAGAAAGAAAAAACATATAAGGAATTGGTGGGGAGGCGTTCTCGACGGGAAAATTCCCCTTCATCATTCGCTTTATCCTCGGGAGAGATCGCCACTAAAAGATCCGATCGTGTGATCCGATCGTTTGACCCAGTTTCGTTTCTGGAAGTCTTTTCGGCTCGTGCACGGAATCGGTGACCCGGGAAAGGCCCGCCCAGTCGAATTCGTTCTCTTAAAAATTCATTCGAATCAAATTACCTGGAGAATTGAAACATTTCGCGGATTAATGAGGGTCTCGTTCAGTTGATTGGGTCTTTTGGAAATTGATGGAGAGGATTCTTCACCGTGGTTGAACAGGCCTCGGCGGCAGTCACACTGTACGTCATTTCCTTGCTAGTAATTTTTTTAACGTTTTCTGGGGGAGTAAACTGATCGGATAATCTTCTAAAACTGGAATGGCATTGATCTATTTGTGGTAAAACGGCTGGTGCTTACAAAAGAACGTGGAATCTACGCGATGTTTTTTTGTTGCTTCCGGTGCTCTTTCATCGAAAAAGTTTGGACAACATTGTAACTGGCGTGTCATATGACATCCAACTTTATGGAGGAGCCTCATAATAATAGTGATTCCTTTGTCCAGAACGCTATTGAAAACGTTACGTATGGTATAGAAGGTGCAACACGACCTACCTTTTTACTATCTTTGAAATGGGAAGTGATAATCAACTTACCGATGTTAAATATGACGAAGACGCATGAAGGTTTTGCCTAATAATAGGCACGAGAGTTTTATTGGTGAATTCATGAGCGATCGGTCTTTTAATCGCACTTAATCTAGGCAGCCAGTTCTAATAGTGTTATTTAGCTGTAGCATTTACAGGCACCGTCATTAAAAAATGCCTTCGAAAAGTGATATGTGGAAAGTGCCATATGACCGTTCCTGATATAAATTGTCCTCGAATTAGACATATGAGTCTATGTATCGTAACATAACCCTGTTTTTCTTTCATGACTGGTGACGATGCATTCCTTACCATATATGCGCTTGTGGTTATTTTCTTACAATTAGTAATGCAATAGTAATTTTGATGTTACAACCGCGTTTATTTCATTTCCCGTCCGCCCGTTTTAGACCTGCCTAAAAAGTAAGCGACAAAAAATTGTAATTTCTTCGATAAAGGGGAGGCTACAAAGCATTCCGTCATGCGTGTAGTTGTTGGAAAAGGTATGGGCTCTATTTATTTTGCGCCTCCACGCGTTTCCAGAAAGAACAGTCGAAAGCTTTTACTTAGCATTCAGACTTACTGACTGGTAGGTTGTTTTTCTTTCCCTTCTCCCATGCCTTAGGATTTTGCGTTAATGTAATCCCTTTTTCATGAAGACAGAGAGAAATCTGTTCTGCGAAGCACACAATTGCAGTCTGTATAAATGGAACAAATTCTGTGTCTATGCACATAAGCGTTGGTGAATGCATTGCTCTACAAATTCATGTCTTTCCGTTCATAATAGTCGCGGAGATTGACGAAATCGATCTTATCACTGGGTAAAACTAGTGCATTCGTTTCAATAATATTGTGATTTACATTTCGGCCGATGAATTTTCGTTTACTGTACTCTGATTCAACATGTATTGCCATGCAAGATAAAAGCTAAAATTGGCATCCCAATGTTAAAACTACATCATTTGACAGCAAATATAGCAGAGAAAATTAAAGAGGCAAATCTTTCCCTTCACATTATGAACCTTTCTGGTTTACATATATCTCTGGTATCGATTAACGCAGAATTATCACATCAACTGAAAAGGAAACCACAATATTTCAACTTATGGACGTAGCAAGGTGAGGCCGCATCATTTAATCTTTGGCACATGTTGAAATAAATAGGGAGGTGAATATGTGACTTAAATTCAAAATAGGTGTCCATAGATGAATGATAAAGAGCGCCCTTCCGTAGAAACCTGATAGCTAATGGTGTGGGCTGATGAAGCGACCTCAGATTATGTTCTCCGAGAGACCCTTCGGTGATTGAATGCGTGATTATGGCCCTGGGGAAGACGCGCATATTACCGGTCGTAATTTTTGTTCGCCCCATTAACTCTCCCCTAAGGGTCGCTCCTTAAAGGCCTCTGCGCGCATTGGACCGGTGTCCCCCGCACCCCCAGAGATGGGCTCACCACTTTTGCCTATTGCTGTAACCGAAGATGTCATCAGAAATAATTGCCATCCGTGTCTCGAAACCATTACGTGTTGATTGTAAATAATGCGTGAGCGCTTGTGGTCCAGGAATACCGGTTCTACGCGTTCCATTACCGCTTCCATTAACCCAAATCCGTTTAATCTGGGCGTCAATTATCCCTGCATCGCTAATAGTTCCGAAATTCCGACGCTGCAGCACGTGCCTAATGCTTTGAAAAACGTCGGAGCGACTCTGGTTACTCTTTTGTTCTAATTTTTCGCAAAAAAATATAAAATATTTGTGAATTGCTCTTTGGGGTATTTACTCGGATTAGTCCCGGGAGAGAGAATTTGGACGGTCTGAGTGCTCTAGGAGGTGCAATATCCCGGTTTGTTTTGATTGAGGGATGAGAGGCATGGGAGTGTGTCTCTAGTCCAGGGTTTTGGTTGCGGTGAGCTCTGGAGCCACCGGGGACATTTCTCAGCGCGATAAAGGCATTACTCCTGCTCTAAATCCACATTAGTCCGAAATCCTGTGTAGGTGAAGGTGTTTTCATACCGGAACGAACACATTGTTCGACCTTGTCACGTAATTAATTTGGATGGTAGCGAACAAACAGTGGTAATTTGAATGTTCCTCTCGGACTTCGCGTAAACACGTTAAATATTTCCCCTGGGCGTGAAGCGACAAAGACGTTTTAAAAAACATTACAAAAATATACCAAATGTAGTCAACGTGAGAAGTTTCACTATGGATTAATTCAATTTCTATAACTTTTCCATTGAAAAACCCAACTAGACTCCTTCGTAGTGAATGAAAGTATTAATTTTAAAGATTTATACAAGTTTTTAACATCTACATAAAGCCTTACTATGTGTTTCTCTAAAAAATAATTCTCATGAGGCTTTCATTACCACAGTTCATATCCTACCGTTATAATTCGACTGTGGGCGTTGTAATCATGTACAGCTGTGATGAATTAAAATCCGATTCATTTGAGTTTTCTACCAGCTGATTGGTAGGTTCTTCGACAGTCCCCATCCTGCATCCCAATTTCTGAAACATTGTCTCGCATTCCCTCCTAAGGATTTCCCTCCTCCCATTAGATCAATATTAAATCCCTCATATCTTAAAAGCCGATAGAATGTTAAAAAATACATTATCTTTAACATCCAAAGATTCCAGGTACATAGTTCTATATCGACAATAATTGAAGCTGAAGGAAAGAGGGATGAATCCTCCACCAGTTATTTGGGATTGTTTAAACTATAGCTGTAGTACAGGGCAGATTGCAATTATTTATATCCCATCCGTGTTATATAAAAATATGCCATTTTTATCCAGCATGCAAGGAAATTCATTGAATTTTTTCATTTAAATGTGCACTGGCTTTACAAATCATCCATATTCAGTAGCAGAAGCTTTCTCGTAGGTCGACAGTTGGTTAATCATGATTCGCTATGTAATAAAATAAACGATGATTTTCTTGCCTGATGCCTATCCGTCTGTCAAAAAGTGTGAATTTCTAGGTCATTATAGTACTTCCAGGACTATTTAACAGCTTTATAAAATATGAAAGCCTAGCTGTTATACCCGATACATTCATGTATTTTTTGTAGCATATAGGTTTTATTCACCAAATAACCATGTACTCACGTGTTTCTGCAAAGATTATTTATTCAAGCAATTTTTCATCATTAACTCTGCTCGCGGCTGTTCACTCATTTTTACCTCCACGTAACGTATTAAAATGGTGTCACCAAACCTTCGCGCCCGCAAATTGAGCGTTGTGCAGCGGTTAATTGGACTTAATGGACCGCGCCCGTGTATGTGATGTCATCTCCGCTGACCATTACCACCGAGCGTGGCACTTCGCGGCCCAAGTGCCAAGGGGGACTGCTGGGCGAAACGTGACGACGACTCCAGCGAAATGAATGTAGGGAAGCGCTTTGGTTGCGTGGGTCCGTCCAGGGCTCCCGCAATCGGCGAGAATTATTTCTGTTCCCCTAGGAGTTTCTGCGGGAACGAGAAGGATTAGCCAGGGGAGGCAATTGGCCCAGAGCCGTGCATCGTGATGTGAAACATAGTACCTACGTTTCAGAAGTCCTGAGTGAAAATTGTTCAATTTTGCTGCATAGCTTGGCATCAACATTGATTTCTCTATGCTGGGTAAATTTGTTTGAAACATTAATTTTACATGATTAAGCATGGCCCATATGTTGATACTGCTAATGAAATACAAATATAATACTTTACCTCTCCAAGTGCTAACATGTTCACAACATTTTTTTTCTTTGTGATTGTTATGAGTTATTTTAAAGAATAAATACACCGGGAAATATATCTTAATGTATGTAAGGAAAAATAAATAATTAATGTTTCCATAGTGTTGCGAATTAATGTTTGTGCCGTTAGAAGAATTTAATTCCCCAGCAGTAAAGCAATGGGTGCTTGAGTGCATGCATTAACTGTTCTTTTTTTGTGGTGATTATTATTCGTCAAATGTACTCCGCTTTTTCATATCGTCGCGAAACTTTCTTTCGATAATCATGCCAATAGTATTTGGCTCCACCCTCAGATATTTCAGGAGTTTTATCTAGTTTAAAAAGCAACCTTAGCAAAGTCTGAAAACATCTCCCCCCCAAATAGTTGGTATTTTGGATGTAATCTGAATTTTTTTATCGATTGGTGCTCTGGAAGTGCTTGAGTTATCGACTAACCATCACCTAAGAAAACTTGCCTTGTAAATTTCCCGGTCTGAGTTAAGTAGCTACTCGTGCCGTCAAGTACCTTGGTCTCTCATGAGAACACGCCACAAGTGTTTGACAAACTTCTAAGGCTTGTGTTGCAAGTTGAGTTGTGCGGTTCATCGCTTGACAAGCCTTTTGAATGCTTTTGCCCTCAACGAGGGAGCGGGAGAGGTTTTGCTGAGGTATAACAAGCGATGTCGAAGTGTATTTCGTTGGCAGGAAATTACCTTAGTTAGGATTCTTAGTGGAATTACCGAAGCCCCATAGAACTGCTTCCTTCTCAATAATGAAGAGAAGATAGGAACCCCAAATTGCTATTCAATATCTAAATTATTCAAATGAAGGCGATACCATTAGAGGTTAAGGGAGTTTTCCCTAAATTCTTGCTTAAAGGGTGAGAGACTTCTATTTGATTTAATATAAAATAACCTCGTTGACGAAAGAAATTCTGCTGAAACCTCTGAAATAAATGTGACTGTGTCATCTTTGTCATATTGCTTGAACCGAGTGATGATGCTTAGAGTCCCTAGCTTGATTAAGTTTTTCACTCCGTGCGGCTGAAAAACCTTCAAAAAGGGCAGGTTTTTTTGTGATTCTGTAAAACGTACTGCGATGAGTAATAGATTAATTTTTATAAATAGTTGAAAAAACATACATACTACACACTGTTAGTTTTTTTGCGAAATCTAGGTGCTATAAATTCCTAATGTTTTCAATATTCTCGCTCTGAAGCGCACAGCCGTAATCTATCCCATGTAAAACAGCTCGAGTTTTCAGGCAAATTGCTCGGAAAGTATTTCGGTAAGGGGGTTAATATTTTGATATCGTGGGAAAGATGAGTTTTTTCTTTAAAATGAATTCATCAAAATCTAGGTGAAGTGGCTTTTCGCTCAAACTACCTTAAGCTGGTTCCACCAGACAAGGGCTTGAATGTCATTTTATTCATATTCCGGATACATATCGAAAAACATGTCCTCTGAGTGATATGAACAACAAAATGTTTCCTGTCCAAGATATTTTTATCGCAAATTGAACTCGAATTAGCATGGTGCTAAATGCGACATTGTGCGAAAAACGGGGGAAAATAGTGTTTTTCTGTGAAATGTAAATTACAGTTACACGAAATTCTCTTTAAAAGAGGCAAAACTCCTGGGAAATCGATTTAAAATAAATGCATCTTACCGCCTTAGTTCACGAGTTATTAGCTTATTACTGCCATAATTGAAGTCATAATGTGATAATTCCATAGAAATGGCGTTACAGTCGGCGACTATTGCTATGAAATAGGGTTCATTTAAATATAATCGTGGAATAATCTGCATATATAACTTTAATTTTGTACTTTAATATTAATATATTTAATATTTTAATTGAGTATTGTACTATAATTTTGGATTTCAGTAGCTATCGCACGTCATCAACTAAAGCAGGAATATTTTAAACTAAATAAATATTAAGCTCGAATTGAGTATTTATTTTAACTCTTATAGTCACCTTGGAACCAGCTTAAAATGAAGAACAAAGATGAAATCCCTCGGCAGTGTTGAGCGGCGAATAAACTTGTTAACTCTGTGAGTTAACTCGGTTCTCGCGATGACAAGCCGACTGTGTGGGATTGATTCCACCGGGGGTGGCGACTGCCTGTTCCGACGCACGCAGACATCTCGACGGACACACACATATGAACCAACCCCACCACCGTCCAACCCCCTTTCACCCTTTTACTCCCCCCCCCCCACCCTCCTCGGATCGTGCCTTGAATCGAATCAGAGCGCCGTCCGGCGGGAAAGATGTGACAAATGAGCGTTTAAGTGGAATTTTATGATAGATTTTACGAGATTTTTATCCTAGTCATTTTAGAGGCAATATTCGAATAAAGTTCTATGGTGAAGTCAGTTTTGAGAAGGATAATATAATTAAATCAATGGTAATTATGACTCAAGAACTTAGTTTATTCGGATTGAACTAAGTTGAACGAACTCTTGCCTAAATATTAATATTCTAGGTTCTAACGTATTTGTTTAACACAGTAAAGTGGGATGGCTTCACCACCGAGTACTTTTTTCGTGCTTTTATATAAATTTATCTAGTGAGTTTCAAAGTTATTTATCAAAATAATTCTAAGGTAAAATCAGTTGTAAGAAGCATAATCAAACTAAATCAATGGTAATCATGACTCAGGAACTTAGTTAATCCGGTTTGAACTAAATTGAACGAACTGTTGGCTAAACATTCATATTCGAGGTTACGACTTGACTTATTTGTTTAACACAGTAAGTTGAAAACGCTTTCACGACCAGGGGTTTATTTCGTGCATTTATGGAACTTTATTCAGTTAGTTTTAAATTTAGTTATCAAAATAATTGAGAAAACGTTTTAGCTACAGCAAATTTCTGACACATAAGAGCTTGCTGATTTTTTAAAACAATGTCTCTTTGGAACGCATTTCCCTATAATATCTCACAGAAAACCGCTTTAATTTATCTGTCGAGAATTTTGGAATGTTAAGAGTAGATATTTTAACGTAGATAAATGTTCGATGTTTTGGCAACATTGAAAAGGTGAGGCTTGGAACCAGATTCATTGAATTTTATATGAAGTGTGATATCTTCGCTCAAACTGTCGTAAAAATTTCATTTCGACGATTGTATGGAGCGAGCAATGGTGCAAAGGGAAGGATATTAGTGTGGTGCAACTGTGAGACAGGCCAACCCCCCTCTCCTGGTCCCCGCACATCCCCCATTTAGGGAAATAATTCGGAACGACCGAAAGCTCTCGCTGTGACCCAAATTCCCGACTCCCCCCCCTGTCCTCTGCACGATTCACTTGCTCGTCCCTCTCTACCTCTCTCTTTACTACCCTTTCTACCTCCCTCTCTCTGCTACCCTCTCTCTAACTACCTTCGCTACCCCGCCATTGTTGGTGCTATCTCTCGTACCTCTCTACCTCCCTCTCTACCTCTCTACCTCCCTCTCTACCTCCATCTCTACCTCCCTCTCTACCTCCCTGTCTACCTCCCTCTCTACCTTCCTCTCTACCTCCCTCTCTACCTCCCTCTCTACCTCCCTCTCTACCTCTCCCTCTCTACCTATCCCTCTCTACCTCTCCCTCTCTACCTCTCCCTCTCTACCTCTCCCTCTCTACCTCTCCCTCTCTACCTCTCCCTCTCTACCTCTACCTCTCTACCTCTCCCTCTCTACCTCTCCCTCTCTACCTCTCCCTCTCTACCTCTCCCTCTCTACCTCTCCCTCTCTACCTCTCCCTCTCTACCTCTCCCTCTCTACCTCTCCCTCTCTACCTCTCTCTTTACTACCCTTCTACCTCCCTCTCTCTGCTACCCTCTCCCTAACTACCTCTCTACCCCTTTTCTACCTCTCCCTCTCTACCTCCTCCTCTCTACCTCCTCCTCTCTACCTTCCTCTCTCTACCTCGCCCTCTCTACCTCCCTCTCTCTAACTCCCGCTCTCTCTACCTCTCTTCTCTACCTCTCTTCTCTACCTCTCTTCTCTACCTTTCCCTTTCTCCCTCTCTACCTCTTCCTCTCTACCTCTCCATCTCTCTACCTCTTCCTCTCTACCTCTCCATCTCTCTACCTCTCTCCACCCACTATCTCACCATTCCCCTCTCTCCCCCTCCCCTACCTCCCTCCCCTCCTTCCCCTCCCCTTGCCTCCAACAATGGCCGCCCGAATCGATCTTTCAGAACCCCCCTTCGCCTCTCAAACCTTCCCTCCTCCTTCCCCTCCCTTTCTCTCAACCCCACACCTCTCCTCCTCCCCCTCGCACATTCACCGAGTGTTTTGAACAGCGGTATGCCGTCCGTTGCGAACCTTAAGGGTGGCTGGAGCGATTTTTGCGAATGCACAGATTTGCGTGTAACTTTGCATGAGTGTTCTCATAAGTGATAACTATAGATGAAAGTGATAAAATTGCGTCACACGGAGTTGGTTTATTGGCTGTTCAATGCTATTTTAACACGTATTTTTATGGCACATTACATATATTTCGAAATAATGCCATTACATATGTACAGATTTCTTCTAAACGTGAAATCATTAATTTCTCACCATCAAAATATTTGCTATTCAAATATTAAGGTGTCACATCGAGTCCAATATTCGAATAAACCCATTTCAATATAATTTCGTCTAAATTTAGAATACGGTGCCGAAAACTCTAGTCAAAAACATATAAATTAAAATAAGTGCTTCTAATATAATTCATGGATCATTTACATTACTGTCTGTATCATGCGTTCCAATGCATAAGCAGATGCACTGAAGTGAAATATGGTCCAAGAATATTTTCTCGACCTAAGGAGGTTCCGCCGCGACTGTGTGAGTCAAAACAAATACTAAATTCCACATTTTTGATATTTTGTCAAAAAAATCCTGCTTTCATTGATGAAATGCGTTACCTATAGAAACCCAAAAGTACAACATATACAGATTATTCCACGAATGTATTTTAAATGAGCACATTTTTCAGGCCATAGGAGCCGACTGCAGCGCTATTTCCTACGAATTACCGAATTTTGACTTCAATTACGGCATTATTTCTTCAATAACTAGAAAAATAAGGTGGTAAGATGCCTTTATTTTATTTGTATTCAATTTCCCTGGATTATTTCCTTCTTAGGGACAGTTTTCCACGAAAATGGCATTTGTATTTTATGGAAAAATACTATTTTTCCCCGTGTTTCTCTCATTCCCCCATTGAACACCATCTAACCTCAAGTTCAATTATAAAATAAAATAGCGTGGAAAGGTGTTATTTTGTTGTACATATCAGATAGAGGACAACCTTTTCTACAAGTAGACAGAATATGAATAAAATTACATTTAAGTCATTTTACGGTGGAACCACCTTAAAAAATGATTCAAATATGTACTCAATGACCTACGATTACCGCTACTAAGGTAGCGGAAAGAAATAAGATGGGCACCTGCCCACATTTTATTACAATTTAACTATCTGGGAAAATACGCTTCCTGTACAGAGTTGTTAGCAAAATGACATTAAATATTATATTTTCCCCATTCTTTCATTTAACATCATTTCAGGTTTGATTTTCAAAAAAGTGAGTAAAAGTAAGATTGTATTGTTAATATCAAGCAGAGGACGCGTTTGTCCATAAGAAACCAGAATGTCAATTACATGACATTAAGGTCTTTTTGCGGTAGAATCATCTTCAGAAAGCTCGCCAACCGTTCGTCATTTTGGAGCCACTACGAGTTGCTTTCTTCTCGAGTTCTGTTTTTTCATGAAGCGTTTCGATGTTTCGCATCGTATTCAAGTAAATTATGGAAGCCCATCGTATATGAATATTGAAAAAAGTATAAAATAGCCATTTCATCATCAAGCATCAGTTGTACCATATCGAATCTTAAAGTGTCTCAATATATTTTTTGGTTATTTTAGGTTCTGTTTATACGTGCCGAATCAGCGTTGCTGCATTGGTCAGTCTGAAGCCTGAATCATATGGTTACTTTTCACGTTCAAGTTCAAGGGATAGCGGCAATGATTTCTCAAATGATGACTTAGTAACGCGTTTTTTATCAGGGACAGCGGCAATGATAGGGGTTCCAATCCATTTTCCCATCATTTCAGAGAGTCCTTTACTCCGTACTTGAACAAACTCGTGAATCCTAACTGCAGCCAACCAGGGGGCACGGCAGAGAACGGGGAATGAGACGCCACAATGAAGGTTGTAAAAGTAATGAAAATGACTCTCCTTTGTTGCAATACTAATGGCCATTTGATAGGTAAATCATGGCTATAGCTATCAGTTTTCCCTATCATGTGAGAGCTTTAGTTCAAATGATCCCTGGACTTGTAGTTATGAATATCCATACTTATTGTACTGGAATCCATACTTACCGTATGAATCAGGTCTTAAGAAGTACCCACTCGGCACTTATTATTCTTGTATTCAATCCAGGAAACGTCACATCCACTCGGACTTTCCCTCCATTCAACCCGTTCTATCACGCCATTTACCTCTCCCCCTTCCCCGCTCCACCACCCTACCCGCTACCCCCCCGCTACCCCCCCACTTCCCTTTAGCCTTTTCATACCCCTCTCAAACCCTTTTTTCCCGATGAGCGATCCCTCCTCTTCCAATTAAACTAACCAGGCGGTAAAAATGACCGGGGCGGTGGCGGTACTAATGCGATGGTTAATGAGGGCCCCTTATCAAAATACGGCATGCATGAGCTTTTCATGAATCGGAAATAATTAATGTGAATTACTCCGCTAGTTGGTTCCTCTCGTGAGAATGCTGCGACATTTGTCCATATGGTCTTTTTTATTCACTTGGTTTTCGGAAGACGTATTGCTCCAAAAATATGAGAATCTTCCCTCCGGAAACTATTATTCCCTCACTATTTGTAATCTGAGTCTTGTATATTTTCTATCCGCCACTCTGATGCTGATTGGAGAAGTATTCCGGTAAATGTTATGTTCCTCTGATCAAGCATTCAATATTGAATGGTAATTAAGATTATTAATATCGAGCCTTAAGCCTTGAGAAAAGTGGTGAGCAGAATAAATGGAAAGTACGAGTGACTTTAATGTATGTGTATATGAAAATATATGTATGTTTACAGGATGGATTCCTGCATCATTCGCAAAAATATCTTCTTCTTTAAATGTATCCATGTCTCTATAGAGCTCGTTTTAATTAACTTGTTTCGTAATCGTTCTGTAAATTTTACCGTTCTATCCAAATATTTCATGAAATGATCTAGCTAGTGACAAAAGTCATTTGAACTTAGAGTCAATTCTGCGGTTTATATTTGGTCCAAACCAAACTCCACTACCGTTATTTGTATTGCATAATATACCTTGTATACTTGCTTAAATAGATTGACTTTGATATATATTTTATCTAACAAAAGGGAGTTATTTTCAAATTTTTATTAGCCATCTATGCTGGAAAGACAGAATGAACTTCGATATTTTTGATAATGTTCCAGGGAAAAAATACTTCGGCTACAATAAAATATAAAAATATATTGATAGCTCTCTAATATATTCATCAACGTCCATCTTAGACTTTACAAATGAGCTCTGAATAGATTTTCACTCAGATATTTTAACGAGACTTCTAATTAGCCCTCAGATATTTATCCAATTTATTCATTAGCATCTTCTTGACAGTAATTTATAAGCTCATTTTCGCTACATAACTTCCAAAAAAACCCACGATATGGAGCAAATAGCTGAAGCTGCTAATTGAAGAGCTACAGGTGGGAGCAAAAGGAAATTTGTTTATTTTTTAACCTCCTCCGAATGATGTTGGTGAAGTATAACTATTGGATGGAACTTGAAGGTCATGGGTTAGGTGAACTATAGGCGGCACGGTTGAGGAGACCTCACAGTCAGGAGCGGAAAATTATGAAATTTAGCTTTGAAAGTACAGAAGCGTTTTGTAAAAAAATTTAATTATACTTTCAATATACATGTTAATAAATAATTAAGGCATATACATCCTATTAATAGTCAATCAGCTATCATCAATTGGAATGCTTCCAGCATTATAGAATGCTTTAAATCTTATATAGCCATTTCTCTGTCCACGAAACAGCGTTTCATGAATGCCGGTGATGGATTGCCAGCCACAGCTTATGCATGTTGGTCTAGACCAGTGGTTCTCAAGTTGAAGGTTGGTCTAGACCAGTGTTCGAAGAGGGTTGAAAACCTCTGATCTTGATTATTTCTGGTCCTCTCGTTTTCAATGGACATTCTTAAGGTAACTTCATTTGTAATATTTCCTCAGTTCTGTAACTAATGGCACTGACGCGTAGTGCCTCACCGTGAAGCATCGTAGGCATCAAATTTGGCCGGACGCTCGACTGAGCTTGTTCGTGTGAAACATCCGTTCGCGCCCTCAATCCGCCCATAGCGATCCCGAGACCTTGGTCACCTGTCCTATTCGACGACTCGATGAGTTTGTTTTAGGCCAGAGCGTACAACAAACACGGGGTCGATCTATAGACTGGGATAAATTGCGTGCAGAGGACCTTAGGAATGGATATCGGATCGTGGAGTATTGTTCACCGACGAGTCGCGAATTCGAACGGAGGCTGATCATGAGCCGTCGGAAATAAATAAACTTGAGCGCTCTAGTACGCCTGTTTGCGCCGAGAGGTATTATGGGGGATCTCTCGTTGACGTCATTCCGACGTCAATGCTCGTGCCTTCCCTCGTTGCCTTGGTTATTTATTCCAAAGGATCCTAGCGGTCGCTCATTCCGCCCCTTTTGGGTATGTACTATCGTTTTCACTGAAATGTAGACACCCAAACTGATTGTACTGATTTGATTAAATGTGGCCGGGTCGGAAAAAACATAGAGGGTTGGCACACGAGGCTAGCTGCGGCCTTTGCCTTAACGTCACCGAGAGCCGACGAGGACGGACGTGGATGCGACAGGGCTAGCGGAATTACAGTCAAATAAACTCCGAGAGCATAAGCCCTAGCGAAAGGAATGCACTGAGGAAACTCACGTCCACGCACACGTTGGGCCGATCGGAGTATTTTCTTTCGGGCTCCGTCGCGAGGTTTTTCCTCTCCCTAGATTCAGATTTGGACTCACCGTGAGTGTCTTATAAGGAAGCGGCTCCGTAGCCGAGATGGTTAATTCCATGCGTCGAAGTTGGTGTGCGGTTCTGGCGGGGTTCGAATCAGTAGTCAGGCCAATTTTTTAATCTTTTAGATTAAAAAGATGCATTCTTCATATCAACACAATGTATATAGTTGACAAAAGAAAGAGTTAATGCGGTTTTTTATTTACGGCTTAATTTATAAAAATAATGACTATCTACGTTACCACATTTATTTCTTAACAGAATTAATTCACTGAGAGGGAAAAAGCATTGGAAGTTGCAGTGGTTGCATCTTTGTGTCCTTGCAGTGAAATACCTACTCATTGTATCTACAATCCTCTATAAATAACCAAATGCATTCGTAGTTTCGATCATTTTGATAAACACAAGAGTTTGAAAAAGGTTTGTAATTCAATTGATGTTTTTCTTTTTCAAACTTCTAGTACTTGGTCACGTAAAAATGTGGGAAGTGAGGTGTTTTAAAGAACGAATGCTTTCCTTTCAGTGGGTGTGCGCAGAGCCAGATTAACAATAAGGCAAAAGTAGGCAGTTGCCTATGGGCCCCTTGTTATGAGAATTGTTTTCCCCTTTCTTCTCTTGCGACTTGTTTATTAACGTGGGCCCCGTTGCTTGTACTGCCTACAGGCCCCCAAGTGCGTTAATCTGTCACTTGGTGTGCGAACCATAGTAAGCTATAAGGACCAGGTGGAAATAAATACGCATATCAGCTCTTTTACCCCAAATTATCCTACGATTTTAATAGTTATATATGTTTGACCGAAATCAACGTCACCGATATCTGCATCCTTTTTATCAGGCTTAGGTGCAATTTTGGCATGATGTATTTCTCTCGGGGTAGGAAGGGTATTTAAAAAGTAAAACTATTCAAAGTTCATTCAGTTTTTTAATATTTAGTGGCGTCACCACCTGATTCTACAACTTGCTGCAGACGGCGAGGCATTGATGCGACAGCATTCTCGCATATTTGAGGCCGTCGACGAAATGAGTCCCACAACTCATGGACATGCGCCTCTTTTGCCTCCACTGTTGTAACGCCCCTTGGTTGCCATTCATTTGCCATCATTCCCCACAAGTTCTCAATGGGGTTTAGATCGGGTGAATGAGCCGGCCATGGTGTAACCACTATCTCCTCGTTTTTTCTGAAAAAAATCTTCTACAATAGCTGCTGTGAGCACGGGGCAGTTATCATGGATGAAATTTATCTCTCCTTCTGGAACAATCTCTCTGGCGTAGGTCTTTAAATATTGTTCTAACATGCCGACATACTCTCGTGCGTTCATCTTTGGAGAGGTTCTAATAAGAGGTCCTGGGCCGGCAGCAGTCATACACCCCCAAAAGCTTAGGGATATGCGTCCAGAACCACGATTCCTCAGGATGTTTAGAGATTCATACCTAATAAGAGAGAAAAAATTACACATGTATAATGAATTATGAAAAATAACTATTTAATTTCACTGAGATTGAATACATATTTAATATTAGCTCTTATTAATATTGTTGACTAAAATTTAAGCGCCATTCCTTTTTAAATATCGTAATAGAAAAAACATCCCTACATAATTTATTTCAAATAACATCATTGAAATCAGTGTCTACGGCACTATGTCTTATTATCTTTGCAGTTACCGAACGTTATAAATTGGCTATGAATCTTTAAACATTTTTTACCCTAGAATTTACTAAAATTAATCGTTTCTGGCGTAACTTATTGGAACTGATTCATATAAAATAATAGTGAATAACTTTGTGATTCCATATCAAGTGAATTATTTACAATCTAGGTTTCACTGTAGTCCGCATCATCAGGTGATTATTGAATCACCTTCGATCAATTCGATTATCACCCGATGGTGTTGTCCTGTAGCGAAACCTAAGTCGTAAATACATCATTTTATGTGGATTCGACAAGTTAATCACTAATATTTAACTTAGCATTTACAATGTATTTTACTAATGATAATTTATTATTTCTCTCATTCGAGAGAAAAATCAATAGAGACAACATTCGGGTTCTGATTCAATATATTCAGTATACAATATATGAACCTACAGGTTACTTACCACGCATTACGTGGACGCCACAAGTGCATTCTGCCGTTGTAGTCACTCCTTAACGTCTTCTCGTCCGCAAAAATGGTAAGGTCCCAAAATGCTTGCGGTCTGTTGACGAACTTTTCCGCGAACCGCAGTCTTGCCAGTTTGTGTTGTTCGGATAACAGTGGCTTCTGGGATGGCTGATGGGATTTTAATCCCGCCTCATGGAGGCGCCGTCGAACGGTAGAATAACTACATTATAGGTTAAAATGTTGCCGAATTCCCTCAGCCCCTTTGCTCGTTAAAGGGTTTTCCCGGGCGTAGTGAGCAATGTAGTTATCTACCGCTGCTGCTGTGCAGCGTGACTTCCCCGGTCTAGGCCTACTGATCAAGGCGGCGTCGCCGTCTGCATAACGGCGAGCCCACCTCCGAACAGTGATCTGATTTACACTCATCCTTCGCGCCACCTCTGAGATGGATATTCCAGAGGCTACCATCCCAGCGATAACGCCTCTGTCAGCAACAGAGAGCTCAGAAGACGGAGCACGTTCCATCACGACGGTGTAACACCATCTGTCTCCTAAGTTTGAAGCACATATTCATGGATATACTCATCGCCTAGCCAAAAGTCTATTTAATGTGTCAAAATATAAAATGGTCAAATTAAATTTAGATTCACTTTCAATAAGAATCAAAACATCAGGTTTATTCCTGTAAATTTGTAATTATTAAAAAGGTTGAATATATTGGTGACGCTGATTTCGGTCAAACATATATAACTATTAAAAATCGTAGGATAATTTGGAATAAAAGAGCTGATATGCGTATTTGTTTCCACCTGGTCCTTATAGCTTACTATGGTTCGCACACCAAGTGACAGATTAACGCACTTGGGGGCCTGTAGGCAGTACAAGCAACGGGGCCCACGTTAATAAACAAGTCGCAAGAGAAGAAAGGGGAAAACAATTCTCATAACAAGGGGCCCATAGGCAACTGCCTACTTTTGCCTTATTGTTAATCTGGCTCTGCGCACACCCACTGAAAGGAAAGCATTCGTTCTTTAAAACACCTCACTTCCCACATTTTTACGTGACCAAGTACTAGAAGTTTGAAGAAGAAAAACATCAATTGAATTACAAACGTTTTTCAAACTCTTGTGTTTATCAAAATGATCGAAACTACGAATGCATTTGGTTATTTATAGAGGATTGTAGATACAATGAGTAGGTATTTCACTGCAAGGACACAAAGATGCAACCACTGCAACTTCCAATGCTTTTTCCCTCTCAGTGAATTAAATCTGTTAAGAAATAAATGTGGTAACGTAGATAGTCAATATTTTTATAAATTAAGCCGTAAATAAAAAAACCGCATTAACTCTTTCTTTTGTCAACTATATACATTGTGTTGATATGAAGAATGCATCTTTTTAATCTAAAAGATTAAAAAATTGGCCTGACTACTGATTCGAACCCCGCCAGAACCGCACACCAACTTCGACGCATGGAATTAACCATCTCGGCTACGGAGCCGCTTCCTTATAAGACACTCACGGTGAGTCCAAATCTGAATCTAGGGAGAGGAAAAACCTCGCGACGGAGCCCGAAAGAAAATACTCCGATCGGCCCAACGTGTGCGTGGACGTGAGTTTCCTCAGTGCATTCCTTTCGCTAGGGCTTATGCTCTCGGAGTTTATTTGACTGTAATTCCGCTAGCCCTGTCGCATCCACGTCCGTCCTCGTCGGCTCTCGGTGACGTTAAGGCAAAGGCCGCAGCTAGCCTCGTGTGCCAACCCTCTATGTTTTTTCCGACCCGGCCCCATTTAATCAAATCAGTACAATCAGTTTGGGTGTCTACATTTCAGTGAAAACGATAGTACATACCTACTTGCAGTCTAACCCGGCCCTAAGTGCGCCCGGTCCGCTATCCCTCCATCTGGCAGAATATCAGGGCCCAGGGGGGGGGGCGATGCCTACTTGATCACTCACGATAGCGCGCCCAGGGCCTTCACGAATCTTTAATGAAGATCTGCAATTTTGATGGCGACTTTTAACAGGCGGCGAAAGCACTTTGGATCGCCACATTTTAAAAGCCTCCCTGACGAGGTGATGAATTTTTCACGGAGCTACAGCCATTATTCCTCGATTGGCGATGCATCTGATGTGCATTTGTGTCATGCGCGGGTGCTGCATCTCCCTGGAGGGTGAGTCCACGTTGTTTCCCGAGGACGCCCAAATATTCCGGGCTCTCCGGTCCACACATTGCATTCTGCCACTCTACATGTCGTGAAGGTGTCTCCGTCCACGATTATGGCTATTTAAATGCGCGGATAGGTCGTGAATGCAATGGGAAGACTGAGACTGTAGTGGCTCGATATGCTACATATAAATGGTGCTCTTCCCTGACATTATTTATAGTTCTCGGACAATTAACTTTAATGTGATGTCGTTGACGACAATGGAAGTACGCGGAATACTTCACTGCCATCTCAACGACTCTGCGGAGGGCTACGAGATCAAGGAAAGAGATTACGTGATTACGGAAGGAAAGACGGCGGTGCATGTTTTACAACCGTGGCATTAGCAATACTTCAATCTATTGGCAGATCTAACCATCGCAATAAGTGGATTGAATCGACTTTGAGCCAGCCGACATTGTGTGATAGGGAAAGCTAAATATTACGGAAATATTTTGATCAAATTTCAGCTGAAATAAGAGACGACGAAGCCCCCTCCACTCTTCTGATATTATTTCGGTGCTTGCGAAGGAATTCAATAATGAGAAATGAAATGATTACCTGCGCAAGGCATTGGTTTCCTCTCAACGGAACATTTCCCCTAGCGCGCTTAGAGCGCGAGATCTTAGCGTAAATGATGATAATGCTTTGTGTAGATACGGCGTGTGAGATGGTCCGTTGATGGAAGTCTGTGCGTCAACCTTCGCCCACCAACAGAGTGAGATCTGGCCTTGCCTCTCCGTCTCCAATAGGAGTCCACATCATTATGGTTGTGTACTGATTTCATAAATTTTTACAATCAAAATTCCATGTTAGAAAAGAAATACTGGTGGTAACCTCTGGTAATATGAAAAACTTCAACTGCCTATGAAACTCGTCAGGGGGACATTTTTGACGATCCCTTATGAAAGCCCGCGGTGATGTTAGCTTTGATTCTGACGCCAATTAGCTGTAAACACCCTTAAGCGTCTGCTGGCCTTGCTCTTGTGCTAGAATATCGACGACAAATATAATTTTAGATGCGTGAAATCTTTTAAACACGAACTTAGGGCACCTTTCATGGTGGTATATCGTGGTGGCATATAGAATGGTATATCGAATTACTTATCGTTGGCTAATACTCCTTTAAACTTCGAAATTTTCTATCTTTCTCCTTGTTTCAGTGAACTGCATTGCCATGCATATAATATTGAAATATTATCAAAATTGTCCCATTTCCGTCCACTTTTCAATTTTCTTGAAGTCTCAATGTTAAAATCTGGTGAAATTACTCGACTCTTGTGCTTGTATGCAAGTCCCGGCAGCTCCGTTGTTAATTAATATAAACACAGCGGTACTACCTATTGACGTGAAATCCGTAATTTGGAAAGTTTAGCCTTTTTCCTGGCACACGCAATCTATCACTCATTTTTAAATTTCTTATAACTGAGTAATTAGATGCTAAATTTTAATTTAGTTCCTTAATTTACAGCTAGTTACAAACAAAGTCACCCCTATTATTCCAGGCTGGTGTACTCGAAGGGTATGTGGACAACAAAAAATAGATTTTGGATTGGAACTGCATAGCCAAGTGTTTTCCGTGTTGTCGATTGTGTGAGCTTTGCTGCTCCATTTAACATTCTATCGTTAATTGATTCAAGCCGGTGAATAATTGGTCGATGTTTCTATGGCAATCGAAACAGTGGTCTGATAATTTCCGGATTTGCATTGCTCAGCGGTCGTGTGATGAGCGTAACCTGTTCTACCTTTACTGAGAGTTGTTCCGATCAAGTTAACTTGCCATGGGATATGTATGGACGTCGACTTCCTTTTTTCCTGCTAATCCAGGATTTCTTCCGTTTCACATTTCAGGACTTCCGTGTTGTGAATCCATTTTCCCGCTCGTAATTCGTTTTCTCTTGTCCGTCAGTCGAACTCAATCAATTATACGAATCGGGCGATGTTTGACTAGTTTGTTCGGCATGGTGTTTAAAAACAGGTCAATCAAGGCTGGAGTTGCGGGTCCTGATTTCAAAAGAAGTTAACCTTTTCACGTGTGGAGGGTGTTGAATGAACTGGACACGTTAAAATACTAAAGCAAATGGCTTGGCTAGCTATTAGTGCTGAATATTAATGCACTTAAAATTATTGACCTGAATTGTTGACAGCATATTTAGTTGGAGATATTTATTCTTAATGTTTTACCATGTCTAATGGTTTTGAAATCACTTTGGACTGACTCCAGCACCGCAGCCGTGAATTCCTACAGTACATGAAAGTAAGCTTAAATTGTAAAGAATTCTATGTGTATATGACAATTGTTCCGTTACAGAGGTTTAAATCCTTTTGTCATTGGAAATTTATGCACGCAAAGGATTGAAGAAGTTATTCTTAAAGGAAAATATCTTCACAACTTATTTTTTGAGCATTAGTTAGCGGTGTTGCATATGCATTTTGAAGAGCTAAATAACTTCTACAGTTAATTCATTTTGGCATTGCATAATTTAGTTTAATCATCGGAAAATATGTGCGCTTGCAAAATTTCATTTTTTTCTTTTGTTAAATAAATATTTCTTGCACGAAAGCGAGGGTTAATTCTAATTATTGGGCGGCATTGACGACGCATGCGAAAATGAGTTTTCTTGCGGATGTATTAGGTTTTATTATCGAACGAAAACGGGTAACTTGCTCACCACAATATGCTCTTATCGTTCTCCGCCCCCCCCCCTTCACCCCTCAAAGGGAAGTAGTTTATTTTTCCTTCTTCTCCGATTCCGTCGCCTCACACAACAACGCCTGCTCGGTGGAGAAGACGCCAATCTCCTTATTTTTTTCTTCGATCGCCCTCCTCAGTATAAGCAAACATCACTCTCTCTTCATTCTTCGCCATGTAGAATGGAGTGAGAGAGATTGGGGATGACGTCACAGAAGAACGGGGCGACACAGGTGGGCGTCGACGACAACAGCAGGGGAGAACGTGGAAAGGTGGTGAGGATGAGCGATAAGGAGGAATTGAAGGAAGAGAGGAAGATGGAGGTGTAGTGAGAGAACCTTGGGGAAAGGAGTCGCTTTGCAGGGAAGAGATACTCGGTCGCGGAAATCCCGTCTAAGGAAATGGAGGAATCATGGGCCAATCAGGAGGCGCCCATTCTTCCCATTCTGCTCGTCAAATAGGACGATGTCCCACGGGAAGGAGGGCCCGGGGATTGGAGTCCCTGTCCCTAGAGGGACATGCGTTTGTGCGATTGGGAAGAAGGAAGGGAAGGGGGCGGGGGAGATTTTTTTTTGCAGCGGAGGGAAAGAATGGGAAGTTGCCGAAGGGGTGATGTTGGGTTGAGTGGATGTGAAGATGCGTGTGTGAGAGGAAAGGAGGAAGCTGTTGAGTCGGACGGGATTGAGGTGGAAGGAAGAGATGGAGGTGAGCAAGAGGACGGAGTGAAGAGGAAACACGTTGTGTGGTGTTGAGAGAAGTGCAGGAAGGGATTGGTTCATTATGCCCCCGAACAATATGCCCGATAATGATTTCCATCCCAGAACTTCAAATAGCCTCGACACACCACTAGACATACCATTGCATCCCTTTACAAGCGTAGCTACTCCTCGCTTCACACGGTCCAATGTAAATAGCTCACATGTATTTATTCAAAGGTTTACGAAAAGATTGTTGCAAAAAGAGGAAGTCCATGCATGCTTGTGCTGAATTAATATCTGTTTTTGGATTATCTTGAAAAATTGTTCACTTTGTGTTGATTTTTCTCTCTAATCCTTGCTGTCTTATATTGTGGGGTATAATTTCTTTAGTCCAAAGGTTTACGAAAAGGTTGTTGCAAAAAGAGGAAGTTGATGCACTCTCGGGAATTAATATCTATTTTTGGATTATCTTGAAAAAAATTTTTTTTTCGCTTTTATCTTTTGTTGCGGGTGTAAGTTCTTTGTTCCCTTAAAAATTAAAATTGTTTTTTTGAGTTCGCATGTGCCAAAATTTGAAAGGGTGTCATATACAGGTCCCCTTTTTGACACCCAATATATCTATATATATATATATATATATATATATATATATATATATATATATATATATATATAATATCGTTCAAACAGAGGGTGAAAGAAAGAGGATAGGAAACACAAAATTGTGAAGTCCAATGGTGGTGTGAAGATGGTATGATGGCCGATTCACAGTGAAAAAAATTATATATATATATATATATTAATAGCAAAAATATGTTATCCTATTGCGTAATGCTTTGGGAGAATTGAATTTAAATTTCAATTCCGGCATTGAAACTGCGTCATAAATATCCTATATACTGGACACGTATTCTAGTCGGGGCCTAACTAGGAAAAAATAATAGCGACCTTCGCATCACAATTCCTTAGCCTTCTTTCAATAAATAATAATTTGCTGCTAGCTTGCCTGAAAATGTCCCGGATAGGTGCGCTTAAATATTTAACGGATTCTTCGTTTACTGTTTCCGTTTCATTTCATTCTTTAAGATTGTTTTGGGACGTATATGTCTGTCCCCATACATTAATTGTCACCCATTCTTTCATTTTTAGTTTCGACTGACATTGTTTTGCACTAGGCTTGAATTTCTAATAGCTCCTCTGTTTATGAGCCCACATCTCCCTTTCCGAAAATAAAGAATGTGTTCTACGTACTCTGCCATGCCAACAATTCATAAATAAAGGAAGGCAAAAATATAATTCTTAATATTTATTTCACTGACTAATTTTCTGGAAGCTCAATTTAACATAATTCAGAGATCAATCTTAAGTCACAAAGAATCTCATTTTCTCGGCTCGTCGGCACGTAAGAAAACATTGATTTATCTTAATTAAGTTTGATGAATTTTCTGATTTTTCACGCATTTTCTGTGGGAAACTTTTGATTCCACGATTAGACATTGAGTAGAGGAAATTTTGATACAACAGAAAGGTATGAATGACTTTCGCATTAATATAATCAGATTAATTTTGCTCTTAATACAGTCTTTTTCACGTTTTTTATTTTTTTATTTTTGTCGTTAGACGTGATCGCTGAGACATAGATCAAGAGCCGCTAAAACTTCATCGCTGCTGTTTGATAGCGTCTTTTAATTAAAATGTGATGGAGAGGTTTTCTCATTAAAAACTTGGTTATGTACCTCTGCATGGATTTTTAATTTTATAAAACGATGGTGAAATTTGTAAAAGCTACCTTAATGGATTAATCTGAATGGTTCTCCTTGGCGTATATTTTAGAACTCAGTAATGCATGTTATCAATGTGAAAAGAGAAGTTCAACTTTTATAGCCATGTACTAGTTCAATTTCTAATAAGTTCATAGATCGAGCTCGTCTTCCGTGGTAAAAGAATATTTATTTGATGCAAATGGTCGAATGCAGCTCTTTCAGTCTAATATTATGCGGTAGCGAAAACAATTACAACAAACTTGTCGCTCAGCACACAGTTGTTCCGTGCGGTGGTGACCAAGTTGAAGCTTCATTGCGGGTTAGTTATACCTACTTCTACATCTATATCTACAAAATACCCTGCCAGCTACCTCAGGGGTGTGTGGCAGGGGGTGAGTAATCACCAACATGCATTACACTATACCCTAGAGTTAGTGTAACTACGACTAATTATGCATTATCATAAATCGCTAATGCTTGTCACGAGGCGAAGCCTCACAAGCATGCACTACTACACTACAGATGTCATCAAAATGGAGAGAGACCGTCAATATACATGCATTCTACAACTACACAGATGGACAGAGACTCAAGACCCATGCAGAAAACATGCTAGGCGTGCTGTTAGTATGTACTAGGTAACAGATAAGGATTCAAGGCGACAGAGGCGCTGCTATCTCTGCTGCAAGTCTGCATTGGGATATTAACTAAGTTTATCTCGATTGTACATTGCTAAACTGTGACTCAGCAGTTTTCATCATATGATCCGCCCATCATAATTAATCTCCATACATTTAAATTTACTCATTCAAGTATTCTCATCATCTTAATTGTGTCTCAGTGTTAGTGCTTCGTGTTTGTAGATTTCTAGTGCGAAAATTCAAACTGCCTGTGGAAATATGTGGGCCAAGGCCTATTCTCCGGGGAAACAGCGGTTTTTCAAATAACATATGAAGAAGTGAAGTACCCTGAGGTCTGCCATTCCCGAGATGAAAGTACTCGACGCTCACAGAAGATTAAACATTCCGACGAAAGAGTTGATAACGCATTCCGCATTATTTCAACATCAAAAGGAAAATGTCAGGAAACCGGCGTGAAATGAGAGGCTATCACGGATATTTACTTCAAGGCGCGGAGTTTGTGACGTTTGAGGGAGATGCCTGGTCTTTGTCCTCAAAATAAAAAGAATGAGAGTGTCTCCCTTTATTCACAAAGAAAGAAATCACAAAGGTCTCTTTCTGACGCCTTCGTCTCCGATGTTTTCCTATTTTCCGGTTATTTTTTCAATGATAACTCAACGAATTCATTAGGTTTAATGCTACAATTTCTTTGGCTAGAAAATAAGGATATTAATCATCTTTAAATAAGCGGGATTGTCTTGAATATCCACACAAAACCGAAAATGCCATTTACTTTTTCTCCGTTCAAAGTAATTTGGTGATTACAATGTTAAAGAAGTAAGAACATTATTCAACATTAACATAAGCGTTGAGTGAAATGCTATGGGTGATTCTACTTTGGATTAAATTCTATCTGGTTATATACAAATAATACTTTACTACCTTAATATTTTCACCAAACTACACGTTTCATAATAAAACGCCACTGGATATAAATGTGGTTGAAAAGCAGACGATTGCAGTAATGACTGTGGTCGTGCTATTGCGACCAAGAGCTTCGGTTAAATTTCTGAAATTCAGAGCAAAATGACTTTTTTGTCTCTGGAGAGCTTTATCCTTGCATTGTGGGATATTTTCACGCGTCAGTGTGTGCAGGAAAAATGATGCTGCACTAAATCTCTTCGCTCTTAAGTCGAGGAATCCACAGTCTCCCGAATGAAAGCACGTCTTTTCACTCTTCTGGGGGCTATCCTTGAAGAAAGGAATGCCTCGGAAATATATGTGCCGGGAAAGTGTGAATTCTGACTCGCTCCTACGCATTCTTCCCAAAGAGTTGAGGTCCGTCTCTCTCTTACTTCTAGAGGGATATACGGATTAAAGAAGTTTCACCGCAAAACGAAGTGAATGTCATTTTTTTTAAATATTCGTGTTTCCAGTTTAAAAAAATGACGTCCCCAATGTGACTGTGTCAGCTAAATCGTAGCTTTCTTTATCATTTTATTTATAAATTTAACGTGAAGACGCGCGGGCTTTAAGGTAATAATGAGTGAGCCTAAAGGAAAAAATGGTATTTTCTCGATCCTCATATCAGTTTTTCGTGAAAATATCATTTGTTTAAGCGGCTAAAATATGCAGCTGATTTAACGGGATAAAAATGGTAATTTTGAAAAGGAGATACTCCTTTTATAAACGACGTGGATGGAACGTTGAAACCAATAGGGACTTTTGAATAAGATGTGGAAACTTTATTTTTTTATTTTTTGAATCTTTATTATAAAAAGTATTTTCTTTCTTTGTATGGTATCAATGTTGCCACTTAAATTCCCCTAGTATCACCTTAGTACGGCTCGAGCACCGTAGGCATTGAAATGTGGCAACAATGTAGGTAATATTTTCCAATACTTATCTCCTTCGAAAGGTTCTGCAATCGGCGAAGTCTTTCCGTGTAACTTAAGCCTCATTTTTTGTCCGTCAGTAAAGGTTAAGGATCACGCTCTATCTTCAAATGGAGTAATAAACTAGCCCCAAAACGGGAATCCAAATTTTTCCGTCGCAAAGTCATCCCTGGGAATTGGCCGAACGCAATTACCTGCGAAGTAAATTGAAATGTATTCCCTTTCCATGAAAAGCCCAAGGCATGTCGATTGAGTCGTTCAGGCAAAGGAATATCGCGAGAGTATTTTTCCCTTTTCGATATTCGATATGACCTCTCTTCCCTCCGTTCTCCGATTGGCCAATGTTGGCCGAGTTTACTGCATTTCCGAGGACAAATGGCGAATTGTACCGAGAAACGGGACATGAAAATATTGTCCGCAGAAATGACTCGATTTTTTCTCGTTGGAGAGGGAAGGGAACGAAAATGAAAAAAAAAGGGAAATTGGAAATTTGCTTGTCTCAGTAAATATTTTGACCTATCTTTTTTTTTTCTTTCGTGGCAGCGGAACTTATCACTCGGCGAAAGATTCTGCTCTCATTTCCGGGATTCGTTCAGTCAGAAAGGTTGCCTCAATCTCGAATCATTCCGTCCCTGTAATGTCGCCAGTTTCTCCCCGTGTATTTTTTGCAGAGCCAGCTCAATTTCATCTGTACGACGTACCCATTCACAGAAGATGGAAAGTAGTCGAGCGAAAAACAATCTAGCTATATAAGTGAATGGAACTGGAACTTATTTCAAAAGCTCTGTGTCGATCTGGGAGTAGCTAGGTACCCCTATTACGGTCGTCGTTTTCATTCGCATTGCCGTTTGATTCTGAGAATGCCACTTTTGTGACTAGATGATCCTTACAAATCTTACGATAGCGTTCACATCCTCCTTCCAATGCTCCATGCCTCCAGAGACGCACTTCGCTTCCAGCTTTTTATCCGAGATCTTCCCCACTCTCAGTGCCGTAGCAGTAATATTATAAATACGCATCAGTATCAAGATCACTACGTAGAGTAACCGTAGTTAGTTGGAGAACAAACGCGATGGTACTAACTGTTGAAGATCATAAAGGAATACTGGTCAATCTCCGTACATATTTATTGTAAAATTTAGTAGTAAATTGACCAAATGTGACACAATTACGCTTCAGCGTTTACACATCTGATAACTTAAAGTTGGTCATGCTTTTATAAATGTGGCATTGAAAGTCTCATTCCAATAGAGGCTACTCTGAATCTCGATTTTTCCCGAAATATGTACATATTTATTAAATATGTAATTATTTTGACTTACAATGGGGCATTCCCTATATTTTCCTTTCACTATTATCTTACATGTACAACGGGCATCTCCAGAATTAGAATCGTCATGACAACCTTTATTTTACATGTTTCAAAGCGTTTTAAAAAGAGTCCTGTATGTCATATAGTCACGGGAAAAACTTTTGAGCATACAAAAAACTACGGTGAAAGCAAACGACAAAAATCCTTTAAATTAAAAGAAAGAGATTTTTGCCAACCTATTACCGAACCAACTGATATCCAAGCGAGTGTTGTCTATTATTTAGTGAATTAGTTCGGGAGGAAATTAGGTTTGATGTCAATGGATATGGTAGGATTTTGTGTGTAATCGCGCGTCAACAGTGAAGTTACTAGTGACATCATGTCAATATGACTGTCACCTGTTGACAAAGAACATTGATATTAAATAGACAAACCCAGGGTTCAAAACTTAAATGACATGCTTGTGTCTTCATAAAAGTTAATTGCTCTCGTCGTACATTGATATCCTCCGGAACACAGAATGGCATTATTTGCGTTTTTACATATCTGAATTCCGTCGGGAGATGCATGACGGACAGTAGCATAGAATGTGTATTTGAATGGGGTCATGAGACTGACGGCTGTCCAATACCGGACGATACTGGAGTATATTACGCGCAGTTTTACGTTGCACTATGTGGCAGCATTGACGTTACGTTAGTCTTTTATTTGGTCACAATTGCTTTGTGCCTTGCGCTGGGGCTCGATAACTTCCAATCACCGCTATTCTACTCCGCCACACGACGCGAAATAGGCCGCCAACGAGCCAAAATTGCTCCCCGCTTGGCCTGGCCCGTCACCAGAATTATAGGGCGACAAAGGCGACGGCCCTAAGGGCCTCCGAGAGGCATGGGCCGTCGCAATTGTCCGAACAGTTGGCGATCAAAATAATGACAGGGGGTTGGGGAAATAAAATTGCTACACAAAATAATTCGTGCAGCTTAGCATCGCTGTACGTCCGACATCGACACCTACGTTTAACATTTTATCGCAGAATCAATCGGTGCATTCAAAGTCGATGGTGGTATTTTCCTGAAATGGCGAAATGGCATTCATACTTTTCACCTGATAGTTTGAAAATGTCTTTTTAAAGTATTCGTAGATTCCTTCGCGTCTGTGTGATCCAAAACACACAATTAGTTCGAATTTTTCGTTTGTGGTGTTCAAAAGTACTGCTTTCACTGACGGAAGCACTAGAAGAAAAAATAACGGTGCAAACCTTGCTGGGTATTCGACGATTGTATTTTAATTAAGATTCTTGCCAGCAATAGGAGCCGATTACAACGCCATTTCCATTGACTCTAAGCACTTAGACTTAAATTATTTCGGCCATTCGCTATTAATTCAGAAAATACTAAGGGTAGATGCCTAAATTGTATTTCCACTCAATGTTCCGCTTCCGCTCAATGTGGAGAATTCGATCCCTGTATCCTTCTTTTACAAACATGCCATTTATATTGGATAGACAAATACGTTTCACCTATTCCTGCATTTTTCACAATGTAATTTCAAGTTCAATTTGTGAAAAATAAATAGCGTAGAAAGGTAACCTTTCTTGCCCATGCGAATCAAAGGGCATGTTTTTCTTTGAGTTACCGGAATATGAACTGCATAATATTTTGAGTCATTATAGAGTAAAACTAAATTAAGTGGGAATATAAGAGTTTTCGATATTTTTAATGCGAGAATTTCAAGAGTATGGGGGACGTTTTACAAATGCGTTCAAAACATTGAGAGACAATGAAATCTGATCGTTCGTGCGAGAATTTTTCGGCGTAAGATTGCTCAGTAACAGACCCATTTCCTGGGTTAAAAAAAATATTGTTCCTCAAATACGTGTTCGAGGGATTCTATTGATCACGTCATCGTTGGTAGACGGAAAAAAATTGGTCTCGTTATTTTTTTCCTTTTTTGCCCAGTGTCGGCTGACCTGGGAAAAATTTTTAATTAAAGCATTCCAGGGTTTTCCCGCATGGCGAGCGAGTTACATGTTTGCCCGCATTGAGTTGAGCAAACATTTTCGGGACGCAACAATCGTCCGGAGGTCCGTTGTTCCGTGCGCAGTAATTCTGATGGTCCCGGCCCGAAAACACGGCCGTGCCTGCTCCATCTAACTCACCTGGTGGCGTGATCCAAGTGGTGGGATTTTAAGGGGAGAGGCCGTTGGAAGAAACTTTGGCGGAGGACCAACTTAACGAATATTTATGAATTCACTTGGTACAAGCAGAGGAGAAAGTGTTTACCTTAACTGTCCATAGTTTATGCGCGATGAGGTTAACAACTTCAGTAAAGAAGTGCTTAGACGCTTTGCTCCCAACGAAGTTCTTTCTAGTTACAAAAAAATAAAATAAAATTTAAGCATGCTTTCCTAAAAAAATAAAACTTAATTAAAAAATCTAAATAAAAATAAATAACTTAACATCTTAGATACTAAAAAAAGAAAATATAATAATTTCTCAAGTGAATGAAAGTTTAGCCTAGTACTGGAAATAATTAAATTCAATTAGAGGAAATTAGCCACACAATGGATAAACTATGAACATAAATAGAAAAACATTGTTTGCAACAATATAAAATGTTTAAAGTTTAAAGTTTATTTATTCAAGACCACAACGAAAAGCATGGGACGCTCTTTTACATTCGATATCAACACAAGTTCATTAAATATGAAGATTTTGGTATTTAATGGAAGAGAGAGCTTTAATATACAATTTCTAGAAAATATTCAAATTAATTACAGTTAAGGTGCGAAAAATAAATGAGGACATGATGCAACGCCTCTCTCATTTGTTGCTCGGGACGAGCGTCAGGTGCTGTACCACTACTTCACCTCGAATCACAATGTAGAGAGTCATTACCATATTATTATTTAGCTATAATAAATGAAGTGGTAACCATGGAGTACAAGGGAGTAAAGAAAAGCATATCAAAAGGATACACGCTAGACTAAGATTACTTGAAAAACTTAGATGAGATGAGTTTTAGTATGGCCCGGAGGATATTATTTTGACGCCGGACACTATCTCTGAAACTGATAGGAGTGACAAAATAGATGGATAGAGGTAGAAGAGAGATGCTCTGTCAAACTGATAGGTGCAAATATTCCTTCATTTTACTTACAATTAGTGGGTACAACAAAAACAGAATGAGACACAAAGATGTTCCCATTAACATGCAAATTACTTTCACCCTTTCACCTCTTTATACCTTTCACATTATTCCCTCGCTTTTCCTTGACTGTCGTTCTAACACCCAGTGCCACTCGGCTCTGTGACCACTCTCAGGGTTTATTTAAATATAGAAATATCTACTCTGTGTGATTTATACTGAATGCTGCAGCCGTAGCGAACAGGGTATTTATGAGCCCGTCACAATCAACGAATATAATTGCTTTGCAATGTGAAACTCGGCTGTTTCTTATGAATATAACTGCATATTCCTTTTAAATCTGTCTTCGGCACATGTTTGCCAACATTCTTTTTTCCTTTCATGAGCCAAAATATCTCAAGATTACATGGTGTGATTTTCATGAATTTTACCAGAGTTCCTCAAGCTACATTTAAAACGGCCGATTTCAATAAACGCGTGTTTGGTTGCTTCCTTCACTGAGCGTATATAGCGGGCCACTTCTATCAAGAGGGTCCGCTGCAAATTTCGCTGTGCAAGTCTCGTTTGAAATTGGGTTGCTTCATTCTACAACGGGGAACTACGGTCTACACTCGGGAGTAGGTTGATCCTGACAATCGTGAATAGCAGAAAAAATAATAATATTAAGTCGTATTTCTCTGCATCAGAATCGTTTTGAGGTGAATTCTTTTTATTTACATGATTTATGGATGTCTGTGTGAAATTTTTATTTTTTAATATAGCCAAGGTACCTTCAATTAGTCGTGTATTTGCTCCACACGCTTGTCTCCTGTTAAAAAACTCAAATTTCACGTCGCACGGTCCAAGATATATTATTGTCGTCGAATGCGAATGGCTGGAAACAAATTGATCATTGTCAACCCAATAACTTTGAAACTCTGCCGAGAATTGTAGGAGGGAAACGATTGGACTGAAGGATTTCATTCGAAAGGACAAGCGTGTGAAACGTCAATGGATGTATCAGAGTCGGGTGAAGATTATGATTAAAATGGAGGACATCCCTATTCTCTCGGATTTTGAAGTCATAACTTCTTTTGGCCAGTTGGGCACTTCTGGCATGGGGAAAAAGAGCAAACTCGCGTCACGTACCGTACCGCACTTTTTGCCTCTGCGAATTAGTACCAATACCGTCGTCAGTCAGCAGCACCGCTGTCCTAACAGTGCGCATAATTGCCACCAGATGGTAGGCCAAGCGGTAAACGGGAAAAAGTGCACCGTTAAAATCGCGTACCATATTTCCCTGTTCGTATTCTTTACCGAATCTTGAAATTCAAAGGTTATTAGTTACTTTAGCTATCATAAGCCAATAGTTTCTTTCCTAAAATTCTGTGGAAATAGTAATGAAATAAGTCAAATTATTCATGAGAATAATGAATATAAATGCGAGAAAATGGTGAAAATGAGGAAATGGTGATTGAAGATGTAACCAATGATGATGAGAATTGTTAATTACAATATATAGAATAGAAATATAATTAACAGAGGAGATATAAATGAGTGCTATATTATTCAGACGCATGTACAATACCTATTTTTCAGATAAATGCCTATTTTGTCAACAAAAAATAAAATTTACATAAATGGAATATTCATTTTAAAATAATATTGTAATTTATTCTCCTTTTTTATTCAGATTTACTTGGGAATATAAATCGGTCAAATAAGTTTACACTTCCAGGGTGTGGTCCTAAGCACACCCAATTTTTTTATATTTTCAGGGAAATATATCGGTGGCTAAACTTGGAATATTGCTCAGTCTCCAGGTGGAATGTAATTACTTTCGGAGGAATGCGTCGTTCCCGGAATTGAGAACCGAATGAGAGAGAGAGAGGGAAAAAGTCAACTTTTCGTCAAATTTTATTGTTCTCATAGACCTTGTCCTTCTTCTTTTTCCCTCTCGCGTTAATTTTGAAAACGGACTCGTTCCTCCGTGGATGGCTGGCTGGCTCCGTGTCGGCGCTAGAGACGCGAGATAAAAACTCATTTTCCGTCGAATCGGCCCACTCGCCGAGTTCGCCGGAATGGCTGCCGTGGGATTATTTTTGTTATTTAATTTTTAAACGAAATCACGGTGAACGCAGTTTTCTGCGCGCGACGTTATAGCCGTGTCTAGCCGTGGAAAAATCTGCCGCGTCGTCTTATAGAGCGTATCCAAAGGAATCTCTAACTCTTGTTTTGTTTTTCAGTTTTTTTTTTTAATTCCTAACTCGAATAACCTTCAACCTCAGAACGTTTGCATCACAATTAATTTTAACCAAGGATTTAGTAACAAGTGTTCCCTTGGAATTTTTTTATGAAAATTGTATTGTAATATATGTAGGTGACATTTGAGAAATATATCTCCTATCCTTGGTTACAGTTGAGGTTAAAATGAGCTTATAAGGAGGATGTGAATTTCTCCTTTTTTATAATTTCTAATATTTTTAGAGATGTAATTGTCTTTTTATAATAGATGTCTTTTTTTCTTGGCTTAGAAGGATTTTGTGTAGTAAACCTATTCTTGGCTTTAAATAAAATGCCTTGCCATTACGAGAGTTCTGTCAGTAAACGTGAGTTGAACATGCTCTTCATTCAACTTAATTTGACAGTTTTCCTCTTTAAATTGTGCATAAGCTCTGTCGTTTGCATTAATAAATACCGATACCCAATCTTCGTTTCATATTTTCGAATTTCCGAGAGAAATATTCCGAATTATTGAGGATGACTTTAACCAACCCCGTTAATTGCAAATGTTTTAAGTGAAGATACGTGGCTATTTTTCTGTCAGGCTTGTATTCGCTTATGTTTTCCGATTTTGAATCAAACGAGTCCGGAGATAGCAAAAAGTACGTCATTTTATCGGATCTGAAGTGAAAGTTCGTAATGAGTAATCAGAAGACATTTTATTTTTCAAAGGCCAAGAAATCGATCATCATTAGTAGTTAAATCCTAAGATAAAGCGACTGCTTTCCTCTATTCTAATCTGTTTCCGGCTAATTCCTTTTGGTCCTTGTGCTAGCCCTTTTGTTTCATATCCCGTTTCAACTGTTCAATGTCCTTCAGTCTTTCTGGTGAAGTTTTTCCTCCCATTATGTTCCTGCACTGCTTCCTTATTTGTCATCCCATTTTCATTTAACGCAGCAGTTTTTTCATCGTGAAAGCTTTATGAGATCTCTCTATTAGCGTGAAGATGATTTTTACGCCGGTGAAATCGTTGCTCAGTGGATATCGTCTTCTACTTCGCCTATCGAGGTGACATCGTCACGGCAATGCCGTACAAAGAGAGCCAACTAAACGGTTGGCAACCTCTCGTCTTGTGGTCAAACTCGTTGACGTCAGACGTTACTGTTTGGGCTTTGGAATGGGGTGGTCTTACCACGTGTTCTAATTAGGTACAATGAGGACCACTACTGAAATTCCACTAAGATTCCCTAGACGTCTGATTGACATCTTTCGTGTGGATCATTCACTAATGAGTCCCGAATTTCTTCTCTGTGTTATCGGGACATCCGCCGATAGACGCTTCCCTTCTTAATTATGTGATATCACTATACGTGGAAAATAGGATCCAGTGATAAAATAAATTACATTCCTGAACATAGTATAACCTATTTAGCTAAATATTTATATGCGATCATGGTTAATAAGATATGCGAATAACAAATCAAATGTGGTAAAGAACAAAAGAGCCTTCTGAGTAATTTCAATGTACAATAAATGCAATAAAATTATTTATACCTGCAGCTTTCCTAATTCGTGATAAAATGTTGGAGCTAGTCGGTTTGGGGTTGGTCAAATGATAAATTCCCCACTCTTTCGGAAATGCTGCATTTTATTTGGTCGTAAATTTTTGCTTTGGTCATTCACATGGGAAGGATCGGGGATAATATCGAAAACGTTAGGCAAAATTTGTCACCATCATCTATGCTTCTGATACCGAAACTGTTACTGACAACATTTAAGTCAAAATTCAATTTTAACTCATCCACGCAGAGGGTAGTTTTTTCCTGAACTTTTATGCCGTAAAATACTTAGCATGGTGAGCGTGAAAAATAACTAGTGCTAGCAAAAGAAAATTTGTTTTTTTTGTGATAAGCGCTGTCATATCGAGAAAGGAATGGTATCTCTTGGTTAGATAAGTCATTCAAGCTCCAGGGTTCGTATACTGAGTCGAATTTTATCGTGCCGCGTGGAGTGATAGAAAATTTTAGCGAAGTTAAAAAAGCTTATCTCATGCTGGGGGACTGAAGGGTATAATCTACATCTACGATGTACCGTGCAAGCCACCACTAGGGTGTGTGGCACGGGGTGATTCCACACCAGGCATGCAGCACTCGTCCCAGAACAAATCAGAACCTCGCACGCTCCCGCTGGCGCTAGGCGCAGGCCAATAGCAGTCAGGAGAACAGTGCGCAGTCCAACCGGAAACTGGGAGAGTGATACGTTAAGGAACATCCAAACATGCAGAGAAATTCTATAGACACATCTAGTGGTTAATATTACTGATACTGTTAATAGATGAATACTACGAGATGCTACTTCATGCGAAGAACAAAATGAAATAATGCCGGACTAATCGACCGGTGTGAAGAGTTAGTAATGACGTGGTCTTATTAAGCACAAGTGAAAATTCTACTCTACCTATTGAGGGTGGGAGTTTCATGTGATTGATCTATCGCAACTATTATTATCCCTTATTGTACGTGGGAAAAATGACATTTTGAATCTATCGGTTCGGCAGTCAATTTCCTTTATTTTATTCCTGTGATCACTTCTACCGTAGTACGTTGGCTCTAGTAGTATATGTTGAACGTCCGGCAAAAAACTGTTAGCTCCGAGATGGAATGCGTGATGATATGATGGATAGAATGGATAATATGGAATGTGGAGACTTTCCCGCGAGATAAGAAGAGAAGCAAGGGAGAAGGCGATAATAGTCACGCCCTCCGCACCAGAGTCATCTGTCGGAGTTGGATGGATGTAGAGTGCCCAATTCGCCCTTCGTGAGAGCAGCAAGATGGTGGAGAGCGAGTTGGATTCTGGGGGGGGTGGGGGGGGGGTTGAGGGGCATCGTCTGACGTCACTTCCTCATTCCCGTTTCTCTCCCCCCCCACACAATTCCAACTAGAGCGACCGGGACTCGGGAGGGAAGTTAAATGCACCCAAATGGAGTACTTCATAACGACGGCTGCCGTAAATGACGCCTTGGGGCAGGATCGCAGAACTTTTCGAGCGATGAAGAAATTCGGAGAGTTCTGGTCGGGGGGGGAAGTGGCGGTGTGACCTTTTGATTTTTATTTCATTTCTGGGTCACACGCTCCCGAGAGGATTCGGACCTCAAGGTTCCATCGTGGAAGTTGGTGATTAGAGATGCGCTTCATCGGGTCCGCAAAAAAAACGAAATTTACGAAATGCAGTATTCTATTTTTTTATTACCTGGATTATCAGAAAAAATTACCCACTCTTGTTCGTGTTTTGAGAGGAAAGTTTCCAGACTTGATTAGATTCAGCACTAATTCGAGAGTTTTTCAAGTTTTATTGTAGTTTCAGTACTTTTTTTACTTCGTTGAGTCAAGTCAATTCCTAATGAAATTTTGATGCAGCATAATTCATTAGTTGAAACTTGCTAAGTACTCGTACTTGCATTTTTCTTTCTTCGCTAATAAATTTTAAATTTAAGTGTGGGTAAAATTTGAAATTTAAAAATTAAAAGTAATGGGCACAATATTTCCGAATGAAATCGTTTTTCACATATTGATTAAATAGTAAATACAAACTCACGTAATTAAAGGAGAAATAAATGACGTGAGTCAGCGTTAACTCCGTTATAGAGTGAGTAAATGCGCTATAAAATTGCTGTCTTTGCACAGCATAGCGTTAAGTATGGAATTTAATTCAATTATCAGGTAATTCAGACTCTCAACATCGCAGCTCTTCTTATTCTACCGTGTCCCAAAAATCTTTCACTAGACTCGCAGTTACCCTCCCTTAACCTCTTCTCCACACCCTCTGTCTTCAAATCAATCCTCAGGAAACATATTGCTGAGTTGACTCCATCTATCCCATCTCCTTGTCCATAAATCCCAATCCACAAGCTTTCTTTCTTTCCTACGTATTTTTCTGTTATTTTTTACATTTTTAGGGCATATTTTCTAAAGCATTTTATTTATCTGTTTGCTTGTCGACCAATTTAATAAGGCTTTGCGCCGCTTTTGGGGACTTTTCAAATAAATAAATAAACAATTGTGGTTTGAATGACTGCTATCGGTTTTGATCGCCAGGCTGACCATGTACGTAGCATTCCTATGAAAGGATCCTTACTTTAAAAATGGGAAAAAGAAGGGCCTCCTCTACTGGCACATGCGTGAGGTTATCTACATCTACAAAATACCCTGAAAGCCACCTCAGGGGTGTGTGGCAGGGGGTGAGTATTCACTAACAACCATTACACTATACCCTAAAGTTAGTGTAATTACGACTAATTATGCATTTTACTTGAATCTTAGTCGTATACCCGATAAAACAAGACTACTTTCACTTCAAATGCGTCATTACTCACGGGCTTGGAGCTTAGAGTATGTAGTTCTACATATACCTTTATAACTCTATGGCTTGGAGTGCCTGAGTTCAACACCCTGCTGACGTTACGTCGCCATTTTCGTGCCAGTACCACATTGTCGGAATGGTTTTGAAGGCGTACATGTCTGTATGAAAAATCACCAATTGCTCCCTCCCTTCGGCTGGCGACACCTAGTGCGCGAGACTATTCCAGTAGATATTCCTTCCCTTGCCAACCAACCCACCTGCTCTCAATGGCGAAAATGACCTCATTTGCCTCCCCCAAATAAACAAGCTACGAATTGTAATGCAAGACCAAAGTGCAAACTGCAAATTGTGATTGGAGGACGATAAATTCAGTTAGGTAATTTCTACGTATGTTTGAGCGGAATATGTTAGATAGTGACGTGTCTCTCCCATTGTTCCCTCGTGGAGAACTTTTGTCGGAAAAATATATGTTGGCCGGATATTTAAATGAATGACTTTATCGTGGGGTTGTCCCTGTTTTGTAGCAGGCATTACGGTTTCTATATTATTATTTCATGCGCAAAGAAGCACTATTCATAAAACTGAAAGTTATTGGGAAATGTTATTCATATCACATTCTGACTACCGGGCTAGTCTCAAGTTTCCAGCGAGAAAAGTTTCAATTTAGGTGTGAGAGTGAACGTGCAGTTAATCTGGAGATTACAAAAAATATAATGAGTGAAAAATAAATGCCTTTTGGGAGACTGGAGAATTTGTGACGGAATCAGTAAGCCACCAGGTATAAGGGGACACTTTGCGGGATAGCTCATATCTCGACGCTTCAGGCTTTTCTGGTCGTACGAGTCCTGACAGGTGTAACACCTCAGGGCTTGAAGTCTCCGCTCGGCGCATGCCAGCACGGAATGAAACGGGTGTCAAGCATATTGCAATCGTTTGCCTTGCGCTCATGACGTGTGCGGTTACTGATTAATGAACGCGTAGCGTGTGAGGCAACGAACAAGGTGTCGAGGGAATGTTTTCTTGATTCACCGCGACAGGTCAGCGTTTGCGACGCCACCGCCATTGAGGTAGATAGGGCATGACGTCATCTAACTTGTAACCACCGTTAGTCACATCGGTTATATCCCTATTCTTACACGTACAATTCCCACAAGTATGTACATGTTGTACGCATAATTATATTTGGCCTAATTGGTGAATGCAAAGGTATCCTTTATGCGATACGGCCACAATCAATGGAAGCTAATACGGCAACTTCTAGAAAAGGAAATGATTCGTCACTTGCAAGTATAGCTGCTAAATATTTTAATATAAAAATCTAAAGACATTGTTTTGAAGAGGGTGAGTTTCTCAGCGTTTGTGCTCAAGAAACACAGCAATATAATATAAAAACCATTCTTTAAGGGAGGGATGAAGCAAATTATTTGTTTACCTTTCCTGCGCCATCCTCTCAGATAAGCAAGAAATTAACATTTAAAGAGTGGTCAGCTCATATTCTATTTTTTAAGCACAATAAGTAGATTAATGCATTGCTTCCTTTTTAAATACGAAGTACATTCAATTTAAGAAATAATTGGGAAGCTTAAGGTTACCCCAAAGCTTATCAATCCTGTGTGGGGGTAACCAAGAATGTTGTGCAAAGGAACATAACAAAATATTTCTGTTTTAAATGGTACTTTACACAATTTACATAAGTTTTAATAATTTCCTGTCAAACAAACGATTTTATGCACATTTGCAAATACTATTTCATTATCATCCTGTTCAAATAGTCATTTTTTTACTTGCTTTAAATAAGAATTAACTTTTTTTTCCGTTCTAATTGCCATTGGAAGTAGATGAAAGATTATTGGGGCAAGATAAATAAAACTTCTCTGAAATAAATGCAAATGTGGCATAGGTAGTAGAACATCGAATTGAAAGCGATGGTTCCGCTAATGATGCCAGGGCGATGTGCCATTCAAGTGCCCACTACGCCAAAAAAAGTTTTTTTAAATAATTTATAAACATAATAATACCTTAAGGGAAAGAATATCTAAAGCGTTGAAGAGCGGACGCCAAAAAGTGGACAAGCCTAAACACCTGTCAAATTTAGGCAAAGCCAAAGAAGCAGGGGAGCCACGTGAAACAATGTGAAATCTATGGAAACTGCTTATCCCCGTGAACTCTTTAAGGCTCAACGGGGAGTAGTAAGATGTCGGACGTCATAGGTTTGGTTATTAGCCACCATACACCACTCTCAATGTGTTCACCTCGATGACCCCCGCAGGTATTCCGGTCACATTCCCCGCCTCGCGAGTCGTCCAGTGTCCTTCTCTTTTGCAATTTACGCGGGACGTTCACACCACGCAGGGAAACGTCGACCGCCCGAAGGAAAACCGAGCATTCCTCTCGAGCATTTCCCAGTTCGGGCGACAAAAGGTCCTTTTGTGGATGTTTTCCCCCGGATATAAAATACACGTCACTCTGCGACCAGGAGGATATTCCACGGAAACGCGGAGGAAATGAAGGAAATGCCCGAGAAACAATGCCGTCATCGCGTGAGGCTCTCGCATTCCATGGGAGCGCATTTGAATTTTAGATTTACAGCCTTTCCTTCACTCTCTCTCTCTCTCTCTCTCTCAATGCCTCTATCTCTCTCATTCTCCCTGACGGGAGTTGCTTTGTAGATTTCTACCCCCGGTCGAAAGAATGAGTTCGCTTTTTCCCTTCGCTGTTTCATCGTATTTACTCCCTTCATATTGGCTCACACTGTCTGTCTGCTTGTATGTGTAGTACGTACAAACCCATTGGATCGGAGGGTGTGGTGTTCGATTCCCTGCTGGGGAAATTATTTTTCTACTTTTTTTCTTAGCCTTTTTCACTTACATCTTTAGAAATTTTGCTTTTTTCAACGCATTACCCTCTAAACTTTTTTTTGCAATATTTTACTCGCTAATTATTCGTTAGTGACGGCGATCAAAGCTAGCACTTATTGTTAGCCCTAGGATGTTGTGGGAGATGGACCGTGGTGAGCCAACAACATAGATTATGGCTATTGAAGGTTCAACAATTAATATAAATATCATATTGAATTACTAATGTTTCTAATGGTTGTCGAATGTCAGAATAATTTGACATATCAGTGAAGATAGAATGATTTCCATTCACAAATTAAATTTATTAGCATTGCGATAATACAATATTTAATGGCAAAGATACCATAAAAAAATGAAAAAAATAATAAAATGCACTGAGAATATGAGACATTAAAACGTAACGTAATGCATATGAAAATAGAGGGAGTATAATAAAAACTTTGTTTTTATGAGGTTATATTATTTTTTCATTTTACCAGTAGGGTCATCGCTTAACTCCTCGTAAAAAGAACCTTCGAAATAAGGTTTAGTTGTTTCACCTTTACCATTAGCGTCTCATGCTTTTCACGAAAATGTCTAGTAGACTAGTATAATAATAAAACGGACTGTCTGTACTCTGCATGGCAAAAGTTCTGCATTCTACACGCAGTCCGCCAGACCAATAGCTAAAGTCCATCTGAATTTCCCTACGAATCCGCTCTAAATACTTGCGTGCAGCGACTTCAAATTTGCGTCTTAATTGCTTAAATATCCTTTTGAATGTTGGTAAGGATACGCAATGATAAACCAGAACTGTTGCTGGATTCTATATGCATAGAGAAATGCGGAGTAGTGCATGGTCACACGACATGATAGTATCTCGCACTTGCGCTAGCGCCATGACTCCTCAGTCTCTCTCCGTGTTTTGGACGGTCATGGCTTCGGCTACCGGCACCGTGGCCTTCCCGGCATTCTGTTGCTTCAAGGTTCATCGCCAACACCCCTAGGGTTCTTATCTCTCGTATGGTAAACATATATACGGGAAATTACCGGCCAAGCGAATCGTAAATTGGGCTTTGTTAAGACTACTTGGCAAGTGAGACTATATAGTTAGGGAAATCAGGGCTTCTTCCCTGTTAGACCCCAATTGGAATACGCTGCCAGTATTTGGGATCCTCATGAGGTAGGATTGAAAACTGAGTTAGAACGCGAGCAGCGAAGATCGGTTAGATACGTTGAAGGCCGTTACGATAGTCTAGTTAGCGTTACTCATCTTTTGTAGCAACTGGGATGGGAATCTCTGTCAGACCTTCGATTAAAATTTAGACTTTATCTACTATGTAAGTTACAAACCAATTTGTTTTCTAACGACGTTAACATTTTACGAAATCTGCCATACTATGAGAAAAGTTGGGAACTAGACTGCGGAACAGACATGGCATTTTTACCGCGAACGCCGTGCATGCGGTCAGTATAATTCTTTTATCTCTGTCCATTTATGAAGCTGCAAAATACTAACCATCCTTCTAACATTGGTAGCATATCTATAGTGTAGTGTATGCTTGTGAGGCTTCGCCTCCTGACAAGCATTAGAAATTTATACTAATGCATCAATAGTCGTTGTTACACTGATTTAAATAAGGTGTAATGTAATGCATGTTGGTGACTACTCACATCCTGCTATACACCCTTGAGGTGGCTTGCAGGGTATTTTGTAGATGTAGAAGTCTCAACCTCCCCGCCACACACACACATGACAACTGTGGCACGAAAATCATTTGGTGTGGAAGAGGGTGGGGGCGAGTGTTGCCAGGGAAAACGTACTCTTCGATCCTCACGGAATGAGCAGACGTCTTCCATGTCCCCAACAGGCTTTCGCTCTTCCTGACTTGGGGAGATAAAAAAAAACAGATCCTTTAACATGAAAATCGACGTACCACCCTGTGAGCCGCCTCGGGGGCGTGTGGCAGTAGCTGTTTGGGAACTAGCCATGGGAAGGGGGGAGGGTGTGGTTGGAGAGAGGGCAGTGAGTTGCATGTCAACGGAGAGTCTCAGCGTCTAGCTCCGTCGTTGCCATGGTCACTGTTGGTGCGAGAAAAGAAGGAAAGTTTGTACTCAGTTCGGCAGTGTTATCTCTTTCGTTTCGTCTCTTCTATCATTTATAGATGGGGTCTCCAAACCTATCGTAATGAGGGCCACAGTGGATACTTGAACACTTTTCAGCGGGCCGTATTTAAAAAAATAAATAGGAAACTCCATCAAATAATGAAAAGGCCAACTATGTTTAAATCCAAAGAGTATTTTATTGGTACAACTAGTTTCAACACTACGGCGTCATCATCAGGTACCTGATGATGAAGCCGTAGCGTTAAAACTAGTTGTACCAATATAATACTCTGTGGATTTAAACATAGTTGGCCTTTTCATTATTTGAAAATGGACTTCCACAAAGTTACGCCAGAACGGATTGAGGAAACTCTATACATGAGTTTTATCGAAATCAGTAAATTTTATTATCTAATTACCGTGTATGTGAAATTTAATAGTCGTATATTGATGACGACCAACTTTACCAGCAAATTCTCATATTTTCATTTTAAAAACATGAATAATCTTAGTGTTTGTGATGTTAAAATATTAGCAATCTGAGATTTAAATTTAGGAACGCCAATTACTTACCAGTAGCGACCATCCAAGCAAAAATTATGCGGCGCATTTCCGCGTAATTATTCTCCGGGCCGGATAAAATCGGATAAGTAGCGGGCCAGATGTGGTCCGCGGGCCGTACTTTGGAGGCCTCTGTTTTAGAAAGACATGGTGCAGGGTTAAAATAATACGCAGTATAATAAACATTCTGAAACGTGAGTTATCTGAAATTTTCAAATAGGTACTCCTAAGCCTAGCCTGTATTTTTGGATTCACTCTTTCTTCGCTCGTAGTAGCCGTTTATGAAGGATGCAGGAATTCTGGAATTCAGTCGCTGGATTTCTTCAGTCTTTTTACTTCTTCTGTCGGCTTCTCCTGTCCTCATCATTGTTACGCGGAGGGTGGGTGGCAGGGGGTGAAAAGGATTCCTCCGGTACATTCTTCTTGAGTGCTTTGAGCGCACAAGTGATCCCATTGCGAATGCGGACGTGTTCATTTCCTTAATGCCTGTGGGCGGCACGTGTGAGAGACGAGGGTATCCGACGAGTGTTGCTATGGGGAATGAGAAGAGCTCATGGTGTGCGAAGATGCGGAAGGAGGTTAGGGCGTAAAGATTGAGCGCGGAAGAAGAAAAAGTGGAGTTTTGGGAAGTTTATAGAGGTGGTGGAGAACCATCTCTCGCCTTAGTATCAATGGGTCCACCGGCGAAAGACATTTAGGATTTGTGATGGGGATTTTTCGAGCCACCTTTCCTGCGTAAAAATATTCATTTACTTTTTTATTGTAGGAAAAGGATAAATTACTTTGCACTATTCCACTGGAGAAATTTGATTTATTGAGTCGACATGTTTAACTGCACTGCAGTATCATCAGGACGCATCAGCATCATCAGGACGAGAGGCCTGATGCTGCTGTAATGCAGTGAAACATGTCGACTCAATAAATCAAATTTCTCCAGTGGAATAGTGCAAAGTAATTTATCCTTTTCCTACAATGGAATTCCACTAAGTATCGGCCGCCACCAATAACTTCATTTTTTTACTGATTAGAGAAGAGAGTAGATGGCGTTTCTACCCACATGAGTGAATCGTGTTAATTTAATTTTTAGAAAATACACACCTTACACGAATAAAGCGCACATTTTGTCCATAAATTACTTTTAAAGATAAGGAAGTGTTTTTTTTCAAAAATTGTTTACATTCTAGGGTACCCTAGATATGTCACCATAGTACCGCGCTCTTCGTCTCACTTTTTTGAGCTGGCAAATGCCGACACCGGGTTTCTCTCCACCCTCCCTCGATTTTCCAAATAACCCTGCCCTTGCCAACATTCTACCTAAATAGCTTCCCTAAATGGCGCAAGTTTTTGTTCGTATTCCCGCATAACCATCCAATGAGATACTTTCCTTACTTTATTTTATTCATATCAGTCTTTTATCGTATCTACACATTCATCAAATTTCATGCGACGTACATTGTTTTATCCTAAGACACTGGAGGCGTTGGATTTTGCTCCTTGGTGTATTTCAAAAAGCCTATTTTATTCCTTCATTCATGTTGTACTTTATCTTATTCACCGAAAGGCCTATTACACATATATCTCGCCCATCTCTCTGATATTCGCTGTTTACTGCCTTCATTTAAATTTAGTTAAGGGCCTGTTTAGTGACTCACGTTTAACTGCTTGGATACTTTAAAATGTTTTGACGACACGAGTTAAAGAGTTTTTGAAGTGTGCGTCGTTAGCAGTAAATTTTAGTCTCCCGAAATCAGAGTTCAGTTTAATCCGAAGTTATTTCATAATTTCACTGAGTACCACCCACTCAAGTGTCTTTGATAGGAAGCCATATTATATCAACGGTGAGTAACGATGGTGGGAGAAGGTTTTCCTTATTCCATTTCGTCAGACCTCATTACCACCTGAAGCTAAAAAAAGGAAGTGGAAGTAGGCTAATGACGTCATCAGGCGTGTCGCACGCAGAGGGCGCTGGCAAACGCGGAGCTTTTTTTGAGTGGTAAAGGCAGGGAAAGAAGGCTTGTTTGTTTTGTTTTTGAATATATAGTTCTCTTTTTCGCCGACAAATTCACCACTCACGCGCAACGACCAATTTCTTTTCCCCGCGAGCGCGCGAACGGCGCACACCTCTCTTTCTAACTCTGCATTATGCATGTAGCATTTCTCCTTCACGCCTGGAGAGGGCGGGCGGGCGCCTAATTGTGTCACGTGACCCGGCGAAAGCAATAAGAGGGCGCTCTCCGAGGAGTGCACGCCAAATAATACGAGTCGTTCATCCATCAATGTTTTGGAGCCGTTTCTCTCTCTCTCCCTCCCTCTGAATTAAATGTAATCTTGTAAAGCACCGGATTATCTCTACGAACATGTGATTGCAAACCTTAGTGGTATATCAAATAGACATGTTCGAGTCAGAAAACGATTCTTCTAACGTTAATTCTTAGTGTATGATTTTCTTTGTAAATGGTGGGGTACGGCTGCCGCCCTGAGGCCGCATTCGTATCGTGCCATTTCGAAGCATAAACTCCTTTCCAAGAGACTGCATTCTCTTTTTCACCTCCGCGTCGCAATTCCAATATGGCAATTTTAGTAGTAATAAAAAACAATACATGCATTAACTTCTAAAAAATACTAGTATTTATGCAAAAAAAAATATGTCACAAAAAAATAAAAGATATGTTAAAAAACTAAAGAGAAAAATACAAAACAAAAAATAATCTTTTCCTATACATGCTATAAAATAAAAAATAGCGTAATGACAAATTCTTCTTTATTGTTGACGAATTCTTCTTTATTGTTTCATGCCTCACCCTCTTGTTTTGTTTTGTTGTGAGGCTGCGGGAAATTGCGGGCTGCGATTCAAACCACAGGAAAATTACTAGTTTCTTTTCGCAAAGCAAAGGCCTGTTTTTATCACTTTGGAATACATGACATGGACTTTGTCATCGGCAAAATATTTAATTTGTGGATATTAACGCAAATGTGGTAGTAGGGCATGATTGAAGAAACACGAACCGCTTAATGCGTTGCAATGAACGAGGAGCAGTTCCCAATTAATTCTCAATAGGTACTTTAAATATAGTAGGATGAAGTCTATTAGAAGGCAAAATTTAACTTTTTTCCTTGTTAGTTTTTATGCGTACGCATACTCTCTGTTGTTTGCAGGAGTTATCTTTGCAAAGCTAACCCTAATCCCCTCGCATGTTGCTTTCAAATTTCAAAAAGGCTTTGGTGCGGTTATCAAGTGACCGTAAACAGTGCTAATAAGTGTGCTTAGCTATTAGCAACATATCAGATAAATCATGAACTCATTTATAATTTTTCAAAATTCCGACATTAGTATACACCATAGGCGGTTAAATTCAACGTAAAAAATCATTTGACTTAACCGGAATTTTAACCCAGATCTCCCAATTGCCGGTCAGGTGTGTTAGCGAGTTTTTATGCACCAACAAGCCCTACAGGAGTTGCAGCACCATTCCACGCTTGGTGGTGTAACTTGCTAACACACCTGACCGGCAATTGGGAGAACCGGGTACGAATCCCAGAAAAGTCAAATGATTTTTCTCATGGGGAATTTCTCCGTCTTAGGTGTATATCTTCTCACCTGTGCGCTTGATTGCGTACCATATCATTTGTGCAATCGCAATGATTGGAAAATTCCGATATTAGGCTCGTGTGTATTCTATTTATTAACACCGCATCCAATATCGCGAGTGTGTATTGTTTATTGAGAAGTGACAAAAAAGGAATCAATTTAAACATTTTATTTTTAATTCTTTTAAGTTTGAAAAGTGTCACACCCATCACCCCTCTGCTGGAAGGGTTAGATGGAAGAAGGGACTTTTAAAGTCACATCTCGCCCCAATAAAGACGTTTATCCATCTATCTGCCGTCGAGAGAACGTTCGGCTGTTTTGCACGAACGCCATTGCCTGTCTGGTGCACGCTGGCTTACAAAACGTTGCGCAGATGAGCCAAGCAAATCCCCCGGGCGAGAATGGCACCTCCCGCTCACAATGCTCTCACCGCTCTGCATAAAAGTGAGCTAAGAGCCTCAAGACAAGGGAGTCTCTGAGAGAGGCTCGCAGTAGGCTTTCCCGCGACTTGTCTTTCAAATCCGTCGTAGCCTTACCGTTGGGAAATAAAGACGGTACAGGATGACGGTTGGGACAATGATGGCACGAGGGAAGACTGGGAGAGCAGGGGGAAAGGATTTAAGGGAAGAAGTTGGTATGGGAAGGTAATTGTCGAAGGTAAATTGGGTGAGCCGGCTTTTGGGGAAAGAGGTTAAGGGGTGAGGGGGGGAAGAGGGGAATATGGGGGGGAAGTTTGTCCCTTATGTAGCTGGCTTTTGTTTCTCCCGCCCTTGGCGAAGGGTCGAATTAATGCAAAAGTGGTTATGGGTGCGTGGAAGAGGGAGAAATAGAATGAACCCAGATGGAGGAGGAGAGTTCATCTACATTTACATAGTACCCTGTGGGCCGCCGAACGAGCGCTTGGCAGAGGGTGTAAGGACGCGCATGCCATGAAAAGGGGAAGCGGAAGAGGGTTGACGGAGGGAAAACGTGACGTGAGTGATGTGGAGGAGACTCTTTAGGTATTTTATAGCGAAAAATCACTTCTCCTAAAATTAGATGAATTTCACCTAATTTTAATGAAAAAATCTCCCATCTTTCCAATGACATCGAATTACTAACCCTTTGTCGAACTACTTTTCGAGCAATTTGCCTGAAAATGCAAACTGAATCACATGGGAAACATCACGGCTGTGCGCTCCAGAGGGAGAGTATTAAAAAAACATTTAGTCAAATGACTAACGGGGTGTAGTTTCTATGTTTTCTCAACTATTCATAAACATTAATCTTTTTATCACCGCAGTAATTTTACAGATTCACAAAACAACCTGCCGTCTTGAAGGCTTTTAAGCCGTACGGCGTGAAAAAATGAGTCAAGTTAGAGACTTATATGTTCATTATTATTGACATATGTAGATATGTTTATTTAATTACTGAGAATTTTGGTCATATATAACTATATTTTTGCACCATTAACATTACACTATTTAATTCACACTTCTTACAGACGCTGAAATAAAAAAATAAAATTCGAATATGGTCTCTATTATGACTAGGGAAATATCTCGCTCAAACTACCTTAAAAGAATGAATATTGACGAGGAGTCTTAAGGAGTAAGAGAGTGTGTATGAAGCAATGTATGAATGTGGCAGGAGGGAGGGGGGAATGCAAGGATAGGAGGGGAGCTAAGGAGACCATTATTTATGCCGTTTTACAAGAGGCACTTTATTGCACAATTTGAAGTAGCATCTGTTTTCGCAATGCGTGAATGCAGGCTCGAAATTAGAGCAGGGGCTATTTTCCCAGCTCTCGTTTATGCATTTTTGCATGTATTATAGCAATTCACCGCTATACATGACGCGATTTTTAATTCACATCAATACGTACATCAGATTTTGTAATGAAATTCCTCGTGTAAAATGGCCTTTAGAGCTGGTTTTCTTGGTGTAGCACCAAGAATTAAGCTTTTTTGATGTTGGAAACCTAAAAGGGAAAGGTGTGATATGACTAGGTATACATGTGAATGCAATTTCGCCATTTCCACAAATACATCTGAACAATAAAAGTAATATCTTATTAACTACGAGCGAGTCTACTCAATCTGCCTTTTTAACATCGCAATCCCCACTTGCGTAAAATGAATGGGAAAAGCAGTGTATTTCGAATGATATTATAGCTTTGTTCGGATAAGGGAAGGGAAGACCTTTCGGTGGAAGTCTCTTTGTTCATGCTTCTATGAGCATGAGTCGAGCAAAGACTTGAGTATTGCAATATTCGATATATGCACTGCAATATTCGATTTTGTAAGCAAGGTTTAAGCCCCTCGGATATTCATTCTTCTGCCTGGTGAGACTCATGCAGCAGGGAATGTGAGATCAGTTCTTCCACCTTAGCCTCTTTTGCCTCTTCAGTGCTTCTTCCTATTACCCTTAAATTATCGGAAGGCTGCACCCAGAATTCGAACCGGCGACCCTCTATTCATTGTTCGAGCGCTCATTCCCTTTTTGAAGGGCTATAAATGGAATGGAGGGAAATGGGAGGGACGAGATGGAAGGGGAACATGAAAGGAGACGGTATGGGGAGGGGGGAATTGAGTTGCGGGCACAGGGGGGGGGGCGGGGTTGGAAGAAGGGGATAGGGGTCTCTTTTATGTGACCCGAGAGAGAGGTCATCAAAGTCCCTTTCTTTGTGCCCTGGTTGGAGAAGGATGTTAATGACGACGGCAATTAAAAAATACTCCTGTTGAACGAAGGTCATGGCCATAATGCGTCTGCTCTCTCTGTTTTGATGTTGATAAATATTGTATTCAATTAGCCATTGTTCACATAACTTTGGTAAGAAAATAATTTATAGAAAATACAAGATTGATTTAAGAGTAGAATGAAAGCACCAGTCATCTGGAACAAAATCCGTCAATTCTGATTACACCAAAAGTAAATTCCAATGTGTATGTTATTCCGAAAGCAGTTGAAATGTGCTGATTCTGATTCCCTTTATAGCAACATTTTCGTATTTTCCTTAGCAGCTTCTCGTATTTTAGAAACATTCCTTTTTACCTTGATATTTAAATTCTTACTATAAGTTTTCATAGCATTGTGCAAAAGTATATTTCGGCCCACATTCGTGCATGGCATTAAACATCGGGTATTCCAGGATATGCATAGGTTTTGAATAAATACAATGAATGTGTGTTATCTGAGAAATGTTTGAGATAAAAGTGGGAGGAATGATGCTGGGAAAAAGTGGAATGGGTGATCCGGTAATGAATGTATATGAAAGTAGCGTACTTCGTTGCCTAGGCCATGTTGAGGGAATGGTAGAGAGACAATTAAGAAACAGATTTACAAAAGAGAAGTGAATGGAATAAGAGGAAGGGTTAGACTGAGGAAGTCGTGGGATGTGAATGTGACGGAAGAGATTCAGAAGAGAAGAAATATTAGGATTCTTAAGAGCAGTAGTGTATGAATAAAACAAGAGTGTTGCAGAAGCGGAGGAGGTTTGTAATAATAGGGCAGTATGGAGAAAGTTACTGAATTGAAACCTAACCGTCTTTGCCTAACGCCGAGTATGAAGTTATTTGTACCACTTACACATGCCGTTACATTCTCGGTACTCTTTTAAGAAAATGACAATACTACTTTGCTTAACATCCTCTACAAATCTTAGCCTTGTCCATCTTATGACGCGCAACTAAAAATTTCCGTAATGAGAAATATTCAAATTTAGCTAAATTTATTTGCGAAGGATACTTAATGTTTTGGGGGTTATCTGAAATGAAATACGACGGTTATTTCCATGGATCAGTTTGAAAAGTAATTACCAAAACATATCCAACTAAAAACATTTCCCTTTCAGAAATCCGTTTTCTATTTTTTTTAAGTTGCGTCGGGTGAAATTCGCTTTTATCATGCTCATTAATACCACTGATATTTTTCTCAATACGTAACTCTGGATAAATGCATGGTGGAATGCAAATATGAAATTTAAAAAAAAGATTTTTAGCAGATTTGGATGATTAGAGCAAAAATATTCGGCCATAACCTATATTCTCCTATTCAAAATTATAACTCCCATGCAAATTGGTGGAGGTTCGTTTCCGAATTTTTTAATATCGGAGCATCCATGTCCCTATAATCTTTTCTCGATTGGTCACATTTTCTTTTTCAGCACTCCAACTAAAAATTTGAATGCTTCCGAGAAAATTGAGCAAAAAAGGTCGTGATTGAAAAATTTTCTGTGATCAGTAATATGGTGGAGGTTTGAAGAGAAACAAAATTGGGGGGGACCGGAACGGGCTATTTTCATTTCGCGTTAGTGTGGGTGGGAAAAAGCAAATAGCGCCCGACAGACAAGGGAGAGAGGGAGTCTTTTCTTTTGTTTCCTCTCCAAGATGCCTAGTTCTTAGGGACTAAGGGTGTCGGGAGGAAGGACACGTGCTTGCTGGATGTTAAGGGACAAAAGGACTTTTTATACCCATTGGTCCGTGTTGTGTTCGTATTGTCTGCATTTATTTCATGGATTTGTCTCATATGAGGTGACTTGATTTCAATTTTCTTACTCTAATGCATCTGAACCAAGGCGTTGATTGGTGCTTGTAAATAAGCCGGGCCTAGAGGTCAGTGTCGAAAAAAGTGAGCGAAGCGAACAGACACAGAAAGGACTTTTGCTAAATATATATTAAAAAATAACACGCGGACAGATATCTTATCGGCGGAGGTTCGCAGTGACCCGCATCGACGACTCGCGCCGGGGAAAAATGAAGACGTCAGATTCGTCGCGAATTCCAGCAGCGAAATGTTTCGAATTTGTGTTGCGTAGATAAGTGGATGATGAATAGCCGTTGTTTTAGTGGCGCTGCTGCGGTATTTTGTTCTTTCTTCGATTCGGAACCCCTGATATTCATCACTTCGATGATAATAGTGATATCTCCCAGCTATTTTTAAAAATAGATATTTGTATGTACTTCATATTTTGTTTCCAGCGAGGTAATTTGAGAATGTTTGACGGGAAATCTCCCTAACATCCAGATTTTTTTTCATAAAATCATGTTCATGTTCGATCATCATTATCAATCGTGAAGTAACATGTGCGAAGAAATTTAATAATTACGAAAATGATTTGGAATCTATATTTATGATCTACATGGAATGAGAATCTTCGGCATCTCTCTTCATCGTCTTACACTTGGAATCCATGTCTTTGGTTCTCTTGATACTTCAGTACACATCAAAAAGATATTGAGCAGAGAGATGATTATTTGATCGTCCATCTACTTAGCAAAATACGTCAAATTTGTCACATCTGTTATGGGATGATGGTTTTGTTCAAATTGATGATATTTGAAAGACTGAAATTTTCATCGTTCTCTAATACAGAACGCTTTTGAGTGTTCACCGTACCAAAATGTCCCAATCAAATGATAAAAGACATATTTAATGTCAACATTTCTTTCCAAACTTGGGTGCGGGACGTGAATCTCTTCTTAAACCATCCATCTCCCGCATAGATTTCGAACATTTCCCATTTCCTCTTACTTTAATTTCCATGCTCTGGCTATTTCATCTTTTATCCGGCACGCGGATCATCCTCCGCCAACCCCCTCTGTCTACTTCCGAAGGAACTAAAATCTCCGTGCGACCGTACTCGTCTCGGCCATTGTCGACCCGCGTGGTTCGTGCGTTTCTCGTCATTTGTTCGCGATGGATCGGTTTCAGGAAATGCACCGATCCCTCCAGCTCTTCTTTGTTTTTTCTCATTCGCAGCAGCACCAGGCTGAGATGAACGCGGTAGAGTAGTTTTCGACGAATCGTCCGCCGTCCCCAGCGATTGGGGTAAACATTAAATGGACGCGGCGGCGGAGGCTGCAATCTCATATATATCTCTCGATACGTTCTTCTTTTGTCTCACTCTTCCCGTCTAGACGTTATTTTGTTCAGCTTTCGCGGCGCTGCGTCGTCCGCGAACGCTTGGCGCTTTGTCCCTCGTCGGAGTCCGCGTTGGAAATCGCAGCGGTGAATATCGGCCCCCAAGTCCCAGCCCATCCCTGTCAAGAGGCGTGCATTTCTATAGGACGTTGCCCCTGTATTTTGCATTATTTATCGATTTTGTATTTCGGTTTACACTAATTGTATTTTTTATACTTCCACGCAAACTTTCGCCAACCCTTCTGCCGACTTTATTTGGCAATAATGAAGTTCTTCATCTGTTGGTCCATGTTATATAAACTCTTGAGATATACTTGGTGGTAGCACCAATGGAGTGCGCTGACCGTTTACATTCTTCTACATCTACAAAGTACCGTGCAAGGAATCACTAGGGTGTGTGGCACGGGGTGATTCCACACCAGGCATGCAGCACTCGTCCCAGCACAAATTGGGACCTCGCACGTTCCCCCGGCCGCTAGGCGCAGACCAGAAAAAAGTCAGGTGAACAGTGCGCAGTCAAACTAGAAGCTGGAAAAGTGCTGTGTAAATGAACATGCAAACATACATTACACTGCTAAGGAGACATCTTGTGGTTAATATTACTATTTATTTATGAATTCTACACTACTTCATTCGGTGAACGAAATAATCATAAAAATAATCCCTCCAATCAAAATGAATGGAACTAAGCATCCGTCTGAACAAGTTGATTACTTTCCTAGACATATCTGTGAAGATATATAAATATTAAATAAAACGCCAGATAATCTCATCAGGGACAATGGATACCTACTTTCGCACGTATGGAAGAGGTGCAAAAATTAAAGTTCTTACGTTTTTCTGAGAAATAGTCGGCTTTGCTCGCTATTGATACATCACTATAAGTGTTTTGCCGGAGGAATATATTTAAAATAAAATTATTAATAATGCATTTTAAAAGTTAAATGAAGCCTTGCAGCGTGATGGTAAAATAAATAGACACAGAATTTCACTTGGTAGTGTGGGAGTTTAATGGCAAGCTTGAAGGTTCATTTCCGTAAAAGCTCACCCAAAGACCTTTATCCATGGTCGTAACTCCAAGCCTTAGGGACTAATGCTACAAAATGGCTTTCTGCACTCAGATTGCACGGCCGCGGAAACCAAAGCTAACTGTTCCTTCGGATGTTACCGACGTGTGCATCGTCTTATTCACAACCTTTAATGGGTTATTCCTCCACATAAATTCTTATACGAATATTTGCTAAGGATAAATTTAGCTTTGTAGTTTCCCAACTTATTCAGCGAGGTCAAGATCGATGATGATTACAGTAACAGAGGCCATTCTTCGGGTTGGTTTCGCGTGTACTTATAGTGTCACTAGCTCGGTTCCTGCAGTAGGCCAGGTGTGTCTTAATTGATGCACTGATTACTGCAAAAGCAATGCGGGTTTCTTGGACATTAATGAGTAATTCGTGCTATAACTCAGTAAATGCATACGGTAATGAATAGACTTAAACTTTTAACGGATTGTAGTTAGTTCCTTAACGGTCGCAGTTCCTGGTAAAAGATATAGTATGTGTTGTAGAAGCGTTGTGGAAGCGTTGTGGAAATATTTACATGTGGTGGCGAACGTGGAGAGCGAAGCGAGTAGTCGAAGCGAGCAATCCGATTTCGCATCTTCTTATTCCATTGATTCCGCCCATAGGCCGCAGCGCCGTAACGAAGTTAACACCACCCCGAAACCGGCCCCAAACGGCATTTTGGAGCTCCTCTTCGTTAATGCTTCACTCGCAATCAATTAACGGGTTGGTGGGTGGGGTGGAAGGAAAATAATGCCCCACTCCACCTTTCACCCCTCCCCCCCCCTTTGAAAACGGCCCTCAGACCGCGAGCTCCTGGCTCCTCAAAAGGAGAAACAGGTCGTAGGACAACAAGCATGGCGGCGAGCGTGTGCTTCCATCCTGACCGCAACCCTTAAGGTAGTTTGAGTGAAATATCACTTCTTCTAGATTTTCATAAATTTGACCTAGTTTTAAAGAAAAAAAACTCATCTTTCCAAATATATCAAAATATTAACCCCTTGCCGAACAACTTATCGAGCAATTTGTCTGAAATTATAAACTGTTTTCCATGGGTTAGATTACGACTGCGCGCTCCGGAGCGAGAATATTGAAAAACGATATGAGAGGTCTAACACCTAGACCTATGAAAGGTCTAACACCACCTAGAGATCTAGAACACCTAGAGTCATAAACCTAAGAGTCTGAAGTTTATATGTTTTCTCAACTTTTTATAAAAATTAATCAATTACTCACCGAACTCATTTTAACAGAACCGCAAAAAACATCTATTTTGAAGCCTTTTTAGTTGTACGGCTTGAAAAAATGAGTCAAGTTAGAGACTTATGTGGTTATATTTATTAAATTGCCAAGAATATTTGTCTTATATAACTATATTTTTGTGCCATTAATGCTACAATATTTACTTCACACTTCTTACAGACGCTGAAATTAAAAGATGAAATTCGAACTTGGTATCCATTATGACTAGAGAAATATCTCGCTCAAACTACCGTAAGGAAACGCAACAAGGGGACCCAGGTACAGTAGAGCCACCGTACCAACCCGATCCCCACACGTCTGTATATCCACACCTTTCCTCACTTCCTCCTAAAAACAAGTTCACCCTCCTTTCTTATCCCAGTCTTTACTTAATGCCTCAGTCCCCCACATCTTCCCTCTATCGTCCACACGAGACGCCTATTATCAATTTTCTCCTTGGCGCCCCACTCCGCGGAGTGGTGGGTGCTAAAAGCCTGCTGATGCATCATCTCCTCCAATTCCATTCCGACTCTGGATGTTATAAGGGGTGTGGTGGGAGTGGGTTAAAGGAAGTTGGGTGGGTGGAGGGAGGAGGAGAAGAAATTCAATATGGCAGGATTGAAGGTAGTCAAGAGAATTTCGAATTCAAGGAAGATTTACCTCCAGGCGTCTCCGACGTTGCTAAGTTATTCCGCGAAGGAAAGGCAATCATTATTGCGCTGGCGCGAATCGGAAGCGGAGTCTTAGGGGAATATTGCGGAACTTTCAAGCGAGTGATTGAGGGCTGTAAGTCTTGGGTATGACTTGAAGAATTTTTTTATATTACTACGTCGGAGGAACCGAAACTTGTGGCCCCGATACACCTCACGGCGTGATTAAAACTAAAAACTCCCCCCCCCCCGGCAACGTTTGCAAATAATTACTTTCTTGTTCAGTATGATTCTATCTTATAGACTTATCCTTTATAGCTGGTCTCTTACTGCGGTAATCCTTACTCTATCTACACACAACTGGCATTTCATCTACCCTAAATTTGTTATGGGGTTAGGGTTGGCGAAGTGACTTGACGGCGTAATCTCGTGCATGTGGGAATGGCGATTGGCTAACGGGTTGATCAGTTGGTACTTGGGAACCCATAGATTCTCTCCTCCTTAAGATGGTTTGAGCGAGATAGATCCCTAGTCATAGTGGAGACCATATTCAAATTTTATTCTTTGATTTCGGCGTCTGTAAGAAGTACGAAATAAATATTGTAATATTAATGGCGCAAATATATAGTTATATATGCCCAAAAATCTCTGTAATTAAATAAATAAAGCTACATAAGTCTCTAACTTGACTCATTTTTCCCGACGAACAGCTGAAAACCCCTTCAAAACAGCAGGTTTTTTTGCTATTCTGTAAATGTTACAGTGGTGAGTAATATATTTTTTAATAAATAGTTGAGGAAACATGCAATCTGTACACCGTTAGTTTTTTGACGAAAAAATAGGTGTTATAAATTCCTATATCCTTCAATATTCTCCCTCTGGAGCGCTCAGCCGTAATCTATCCCATGTAAAACAGCTTATATTTACAGGCAAATTGCTCTAAAAGTAGTTCGGCAAGGGGTTGATATTTTTATGTCATTGGAAAGATGAGAGTTGTTTCTTTGAAATGAGGCCAAATTCATCAAATTCTAGGGGAAGTGATTTTTCGCTCAAACTACCTTAAATGCCTACCTACCTACCTACCTACCTACCTGCCTACCTACCTAGGGTGCACATCGACTGTGTGAGTCAAAAAACAAATACGCAATTCCATCATTACGGTGGTACTGGTAAAAAAAAATGTTTACGGATGACAAGTCTTATTTATTGAAAAATAAAAATAAGATACATTATATGCAGCTTATATGAGGAAAATACTTTTAGAAACTTTTTTTTATTAATAAGGGCCGACTTCACCTTCTTGCATTTAGCTCAATGTAAATTCAAGATCAATTTGACAAAAAGTAGCAGTAAAAGTTATGATTTCGTCGTCATTCATATCACACAGAGGGCACGCGTTACCATAAGTAGCCAGAACATGAATGACACTGATCTCTTTTAAATGACACTGATCGCCTAAAAAGGGGTTTGGCGCGCTGCTTCAATGTTTGACGCATTGAGTGAGGCGGGCCCAGAGCACGCGTTTCCATAGATACCCCCCCCCCCCGAACAAATCCCCCTTGATACACGTGTAAGAAGACGAGCGACCCTCGTATAAAGACTTTGGGAAGCGGGCCGGGCGAGCATTTGCGGTTAGCGCCTCCATACAGCGGCCGCGAACGGATATATGACAGTGCGGTGCCAGGAATCTTAATCACAGCCGAACATCCCACCGTCTTGCCCTTAACCACTGGTATCGCCCAACACACCACCAGCCCCGCACCTCCAAACGAACCCTTCCTGATTGCTCTGCAAAGGTTTCGACCTCGTTAAGATTGTTAGAGCGAGATATTTCCCTAGTCATAATGGAGACCATATTCGAATTTTATATTTTTAACTCGGCGTCTATAAGAAGTGTGTAGTAAATATTGTAATATTATTGGCGCAAAAATATAGTTACATATTTGACAAAAATTCTCAGTAATTAAATAAATATAATCACATAAGTCTCTAACTTGACTCATTTTTTCACGCCGTACGGCTAAAAAGCCTTCACAAAAGATGTTATTTTTTGTGATTATGTAATAATTAGTTCGGTGAGTAATTGATTAATTTTAAATATAACTGTTTCAGGCTGGACCTGGTGGAAGTTGTCGATATTCATGATGAATAAAAACACTTAGTAATCTTCCACAGATTTATTAAATCTAAATCTGTGGAAGATTACTAAGTGTTTTTTATTCATTATGATTATTTTTTTAATTTGTTGAGAAAACATAAAACTACACACCTTGAGTTTTTTGACGAAACCTAGGTGTTATAATTTCCTAATTTTTTCAATATTCTCTCTCTGGAGTGCACAGCCGTAATCTACCCCATGTAAAACAGCTTGAATTTTAGGCAAATCGCTCGGTAAGTATTTCGGTATGGTATTCAGGCTTTGGGTTCTGCGATTAAATTATTTAATTTAATCGCAGAACCAAAAGCCTGAATACCATAAACAATGAGTTGCGAAAATCTACAAAAAATAGTTCGGTATGGGTTAATATTTTGATATAATTCGAATGATGGGATTTTTTTTCCTTTAAAATTAAGTCAAATTCATAAAATTTTTGGTGAAGTGATTTTTCCCTCAAACTGTCTCAAGGTCTTCTGAAGTCTTCTCTCCAGTTTGAGGATCCTTCTTATTAGTACCTACGTAATGTAACTTAAATACTTGCTTGAGATGGACCACAAGCGCTTTCCATTTGCTGTAATGCACCACTCGCTAGCATCCAGCAGTTGTTTTCCATTCGTTGCAGGCATTCACACGAATCGTTTCTTCTCTAGGAAAGTGGAATTTAAGCATTCAATAGGTTCCAGGACCTTCTCCTGGTTGCTTGCTGCAGTAAGCGTTATCATAATCTACCATTCAATCAACCTTTCTAACTTCTCAATCTGAGTTATTTGGACAAAGGCGACCGAGAGCAGAGGTCATTTGTGACCTTACGTATGAACTGGTGGGTAGATTGGTGAGGGAAGGATTAATAGGGAAATGAGGAAGGGTGGAAATATGCCAACGTCGGAACTAGCCTACTCTTAATGAAAGGCACAAGCCCTCGGTTGCAGACCCTGCGCACTTAAAAACGGATCGCGAGCTTTGTTGATGGGCGCTGGACAGGTTTACAGCAATTAACTGCATCTACGTGGTACCTGCAAGCCACATAAAGGGTTTGTGGCTTGTGGAGACTTCTACACTGATCGTCAAACATACTGTCATACTGTTATTAGATGTTTTACTAAATACTATGTTGACGTTTGTGGAAGGATATTCGCAATGGGAGACATGCAATATGGCTTCTAACTACCATTCTACTCATTAGTAGCGGACATTGCACTAATAAATCATGAGGGCTATTCGATGGAGTTAGGCTTCTAGCATACAAAACCAGCAAAAATTATTGCAAAATATCCGACGAAGAATAGTAATGTTACGCAATATTATAGTGAAAATTCGGTATGGGAAGCAGTGAAATTCAATGCGTCACATCTCGAATTTTGCTGTGCAGAATTTATAATGCAATGCGATATTTGAATTTGAGCCCTGATAAAACTCTCAGAAATGGCCTAACTCCCTAGAGTTCTCGTTGCGGTTGAATAAATATATTTTTCTCAAGGAAATTTTGCTTGCTCGGCTTGCTCCGAAGCGCCAAAAATTTCCTCTTTTTAATATTTTTTTCTATATTTTAATTCTTCTCCTTCTTTTTAAGATACGACTCAAGTAAAACTCCCTCCACATCACATTTCGGAGTACCTACTTCTTTGGTAAAAGGCTTAGACAAGATAGCTTTAAAAAAAGATTCGATGGAAAAAATTATAACTTCCTCCCAAATCCTTTTCTTTGTTCGTTTAATTTGGGAATTTTGGAAAATATGACCGTCCCGCCAATCTGATATTCAATGGAAGATTTTTTTATTTTTCGCTGACTCTTGCCCCGGGTGGAAGAATATGTAATGAGATGTTTTTCATTCCTCCTTTCGACCACTTTAAATGGATTTATATATCGTTGATGGACGTTGAAATATCTACTGGCATTATTTCATAAATATGATGTAAAATCGTTAGGTAGGTAGCCGTACCAATGAATCTGGATTATAGCGTGCTGCTAAAATGGTAAACAAAAATCAGCAATAACCATATTATTCAATATTAATTGCTTGAAGACCCCATAATTTTACAAATAAATACTGTATAGGTATGGAATGAGTTTTTACTCAGTTTTTCATCTCTGTAATATGTAAATTTTAAATAAGATATCGAAACGCTTATGTATTAGATTTGAGCAGTCATTTGAGTTGGTATTGTCCTATAATTTTCTCTTGTTAGTTCCTTGGTTTTTTTTAAATGTAGTTCAGAAAGCCTTAACAAAGGAGATATATTTTACACTGAAGATTTGGTATTGAGTACTGAGAAATATTTGGAACTTTTTTTGTGGCTAATTGTATTTCCTTCTCCAGTGGTAATGAACTTCACCTGGAGCACTCAAGACACTCATTACTACGATAATTCAACGCAACGCTGTTCTTTGCACTTGAACATAACTTTTTCCATCATGAATGTCATCATCAATGCAATATTTTACGCATATATGCCTACACACCAAATGGAGTGTATAAAGCTATGTAGGTAATAACTACAGATAGGGATCGATACCACATTCTAATGATAAAAAATACTTAATTGTTATCACTTTTTACGTCTAGGTATTAACATTCTATTAAAATAGTTGCAATAATATATTTTAAAAACTATGGAGCAGAATCGTCAAATCTGCGCAAGAATTATCAGTTGTTTATATTGTTTTGAAACACATGCAACGATGAAAAACTGCAAATACTCTTAAATTAAACAAGTAACAAATATGAATGCGAAAATACACTTTAAAACGCAAGGGTATTTGAATAAGACGGTGGCCTTTAAAGTTCTACAGCCATAAAAATAACTGCACCAAGATGCTGCACAAGAATGTTGATTTCTTTATGCCGTTTAGACTATTTAATGCAACAAAGTTGTTTGGTCATCTTTATAGATTACATTTGTTTCAATGGACTCAATTTTAATGTTCAATTTGTATTGAAAATATTTTTACCGAAATTTATCATTTTAATTTTAGCTTACAACAGATGCACTAAAAACTTTTTCCTCGTATTTATTTTCGTTTGCGTCTGAAAGAGTGGCGCTAGAAGTAATCCAAACGATGTATCGCAACCCTGTCATACCATTGGTCTTGCCCAGATGTAGCAAGTTGGCGTGCCTTCCCGAAGATGTGATACAAACGAGAAACGAGTCATTGGAGGGGTGGACGAGGTCAAGTGGACGGGGTATCGCGCAGTCCTCGGCGAGTGGTTGTATGTCCACCCCTCTTCAAGAGTGGAGGGCACTTATAAGTACGCATGGGCGCACTTGTCCGTCGATGGGAATGCGTGTACACACCTCTACGCGATGCCGAGAACGTAGAAGGACACGAGGCGACCGCGGACAACCCGCACGAGGGTTGTAAACAGCACGTGGGCACGAGTGTGTTTCACGCGTGTTTCGTAGTGCCAACGGTAGGGGGCGCTGGCAGAGTGTTCGCTGGAGTGCTCTTGATTCCGAAACGCGTGTGAAATGCAGACCATAATGTCGCTGCCCTCTCCAGAGAATGAGATGCGTAAACTGCTCAACCAATGTTGAGAATAAATAGCCTCGCATAAGCACATAACCCAGCACACTGCTCCCTTCTGGGTTATGCACAGTCTAAAAGAGCTTGATTTTAGATAAAATTCGGCTTGTAAAACTAGCTTGGATTAAGTAATATCTTCCACATTGCCCCATCCTTGAAAACCTATTTCGCTTCATTTATCTTCGTACATTGCTTCATGTTCTTAAGGTAGTTTGAGCGAAATATCGCACCTAGAGTTTTAATGAATTTGACCTCATTTTGAAGAAAAAACTCATCTTTCCAATAGTATCGAAATATTATTACCCTTTACCGCACAACTTTACGAGCAATTTTCCTGAAGTTTATAAGCTGTTTAACATAGAATATATATTACGGCTGTGTTATCCAGAGGGAGAATATCGAAAGAAAATTAGGAATTTATAACACCTAGATTTTGACAAAAACCAAACGTGTGTAGTTTGTATGTTTTTCAACTATTTAAAAAAATTCATCTTTTACTCACCGCAGTAATTTTTACAGAATCGCAAAAAAACCTGCTGTTTTGAATGCTTTTTAGCCGTACGACGTGAAAAATGAGTCAAGTTAGAGACTTATGTAGTTATATTTATTTAATTACTGAGAATGTTTGGCATATATAACTATATTTTTGCGCCATTAATATTACAGTATCTACTAAATACCTTTTACAGTCGCTGAAATTAAAAAAAATAAAATTATAATTTGGACTCCATTATGACTAGGGAAATATTTCGCTCAAACTACGTAAGACTCATTATATTTCACCTCCTAATTAAGTGTATCTTCCACCACATTCACCCATGACTATCTTGGTCAACCCTTTCGTCTCATAGCGTTCACTCCGTTATCATGAATCCTCTTCGTTATTCAATTCTCACCCATCCTTTCAATAAATATCAATCCAACGAAGAACGCATCCTTTCATGCGTACCCATGATCGGAAGCGTACATTACACAAGTTTGTGTGGCTCACTCATACCTAAACCTTTCCCTCCGGATTTAACCACAAGCACCTCTCAGTTACCCCATACACACTGCCTTTGGTCTACTCCTATGATTGTTGCGACATACACAAGTTTCGCCCTCAAGCAGTAAGTGGGAAGGAGTACACTTTTGTGAAGACTGAAATATATTTTGTTTCTTTAGACATCCTTTCAGGACCGAAAATGATGCCATGTGTTTTGACGAAGGTGAACTATGACGACCTTCCCTGAACAAAGAAAACCTCAAGTGTATACACAGCATCTGCTGTACCCACAGGTAGTCCAATATGTGATCTCAGGCACTCCTTGTTCGATCCAATGATTTGAAAAACGTCCGATTCATACCTTTAGCATGCGACCGGTGTAACTAGACGTATACATCGTCACATGCACTTTGAAATTAAAAAAGTATGTGATTTCCGTTCATTCATGAAGACGGTCAAATTTTGATTTAAAAATCACCTGCACACAGCCACCATTACTCTCTTTGGCAATAAAATGTACAACTATACTGTGATAAAAAGGAAACAATTAGATGGTCACAAGAGTATTTGTACGCTGTGGCAAGGACCGAGCCACAAAGCGATGAATCATCGGGAATAGCTGTCCATTCCAGTTGATCTTTGGTCTCTTCAGGTTTCCATTATTTGAGTTTACACAACAATGTATAACGTATCCTTAACCACGGTGGATCAGACAAGTGTTTAAACTGCTACAATGTCATCATCTCTGCTATTTAAACCTATTAAAATGTACAAGCACTCGCATTCATTGTGTTCTTTGTTGTGCTTGGATATTCGTATGTAAATGTCCAATGAACTGGAAGGTGATTTATCACCCGCGGACCGCAGTTAAGGCACTCCTGCTCTCCCGCCTACCTCCTCATACAGCCCAACCTTCACCGGCTCTTGCCGCCGCTTAGCCCTCCCTAGGTACCCACCCCATTGATCCAGTCTCCGTCCGACCTTGATGGTGGGGGAGGGAAGGGAGATAGGGGAATCATCCTCCCCCGCTGCCTCTTTGCTAGGAGCCCCCCCTCGCCAAGGATTCCCGAACTAAAGGAAAGATGGAGGGTTGGATTTTCGGAGGTGAATGGGTCCCCGCTGCCTGAATAGTGAATACCCTCTCGCGGTGTGCCCGATAGGACAAATTTTCCTGCGCAACTCTTTGCATTCTTCAAGTAATATAATATTATTATAATATTTTATTTCACACACCAAATTGTACAATATATCCATTGAACAATTATTTTAGTGAAATTAGGCACCCCTGAAGAAACCTGTATTGGGGTTGCTATTCATTAATTACGCTGTGTTCAGCAGCAGTCAATTTATCAACTTATAAATATATTTATAGGCATTGTAATTGACACAAAAGTATGCTCAACATAACATAAATTGAAATACATAGACGTTATACAATAGATCAATACAAAACAAGTAACAATTTAGAAAATAGAGAATAAATATTACATAGTGATATCAATGACATGTTTTGGTGGTAGGTACTTTAACATTAAATAAAATTTTCCTTATATATTTGCGTAAATAACCATTTTTTAGACGGCTAAGAAATTTGGCTTCACTTTTGTTCACGTAAGTGCGTGGAATATGATTCCATCCTGAAAATGTTCAGTCCTAAGCATCCTAGTAAGAAAATACGAGCGGTGAATTCACAATTATGAGAAAATTTACCTCCGAATAATTTCTTGTTAAGCTGAAATTCAAATGAAAGATAAAATGAGGTTTTTAAATTAAACTGCAGAAGTTGTATCTAGTATCTGTAATTATACTGCAGAGTTGTTTTCATACCTGATGATGACTCCCTAAGCGTTGAAACACGTGATGTGTGCTAATGTGCATTGAATATAAGTGGACAGTACAAGTCCTGGAGTATAATTTAATTATTGAAATGCTGTTCCACTACGTAACGCCAGATACGGTCGAATTAAATTATGTTGTGAGGCGTCATTCGTTAACTTGGAATCATTTAAGAGTTTTTAGACTGTTCAAATTTAAATTTTTTCTTTTATCATTCTCTTGATTGAGTTTTTTCCTATGTCCTGAACCATTTATCAATTTTAAAACTCATCCCTTAGCTTTAGATCACTTCATCTGTTTTTCCTTCGCCAAAGGTAGACGACCAATTTCCCATTTTAGGGAACCTGGCTAGTCGTGACCTTGGCAATGCCAAATCAGTCATTAAATGCACGGTATGTCTTCTTTGCATCGTATTTTCATTCGGAAATTTTAAAAAGATTCAAGTGTGTTTTTAAGTTCTGAAAAAATGAAATTATTTTGGAAGCAAATATGGATTTGACCATTTTCCTAGAATGTTAGAAGGATATTGGATCTGAATCCCACAGCGGTTTCAATCATTCTTTTCTAATTTGCGCTAATTCATGCAGATCTCAGAAGAAAAATGAATTCTTTCGTTAAAAAGACCCCAACATAATTGACATAGAGACGTTAACATCTTTGATATAATCAGTTTTACGGTCGATATAGAATTACTGTCCATAAACTTGCATATTTCTGGAAATATCATATTAATTATATGAAAACAGCTGTATTGATTTTTATCATTGACTCACTGCCTCCTGATAGAATTAAAAGATACTGAATGGTCTATTTATCTTCAGCATACCATGAACATCCTTTGAAGTAAGTGAGTGAGTTTGTACCAATGGCCTGGCACTTTTATCACGTCCATCCTCTCGGTCAACCTTGCTCAAGTCCCGTGTTCTCCTTTAGATACACTGTCTCGAGTTTGACGACTTTCTCCTGACTGCTGCCGAGAGCCGCCTTTTTTGACCCCGCCCCCTAAATCACAAAGGATGCACTCCCAGGGAAACGCCCGTTGGAGGGCTCTCCCAAACCCCCTTCCCCCACCCACCCACCCACCCCCTGGTTTGCGCTCCCGTTCCCCCTCGGGGTCTTTTTACCCTTTTGTCTAATTTTTTTTTCCCTTCCCTCCTTCGTTAGCGGCGAAATCCGTTGGTTGGTCCCTTTCATTTAACTCACTGTCCCTGCCTTTGTATTTCCACTCCACCTTTGTCGTCCTCATCCTTTCCTTTCCGTATGTCTTCCCCTTCTTTGTCATTCTCTGTCATTCACCGCTGCCTTCCTATCTGGTTTCCTCATTTTGTTTACCAATACCTTTTCTTTGATTTTTTTTCTCCAGTCTGCTTCGCAATTACCTTACCAACTTCACTCACGTTCGTTTCCAAATGTTATGTTTCTTTCCTGTGATCTCTGATACTCAACTGAAACATCTGCCAGGAGGTCATTACATTATCATCTATTTAAAGTTGTACTGCATGCATAAACCTAATGCAACCGGTATCTCGGGTTGAAAAAATTGCAATCTATCGTACGCTTAAGAAAGCTTTTTCTGCTTAATTTTCAGTTTCCGCACACTCTCTCTAGTATTGCCAAGATAAAAGTTGAATTCTAGTAAAATATATTAATACAGCCTTTCACGCTCAGCATATAGAATTGCTGAAAATATAACCGTAGTCAGTTTCATCATTTTTGTTATGTGACAATAATACATGAAAGCCAAATCTTAGAATCGATATTCGAGGGAAGAGTGAATGGCTTGAAAAGTGGTGTATAACCTAGAAAATAATGCAATATTGTGTTCTAACGGACAGAAGAAAAATGTTTGGAGGCAAAGAAAGAAGGGAAAGTACGACTTAGAGAATAAATATGGTCGATGAAAGTTATCAGAGATTGAAGATGTAAAATTGCCTGTTTCCCTGCGCCATAATTTTTAATTATATCTATTGGATGTTGTTTCTCAGAAATCAAACCGAATGATGGGTATGAGTTGATAACAGAACCAAATTTCAAGAGTGTGCAGGCAATCTGGCGGTAAAAAAAGTTAACAAATTTTTATGGTTTTCAAACGTGGCCTCTGCGCAAACGTCCTTTAGAAACAAGGACAAAGATAAACATATTCCGAATATGCCACGTTTGAGATTGGAGATGTCCCAATACTTCATCCGCACCCGTGCACCAGTTTGGAGCATTCAGCTCGTCGAAAAAAGCGTCCGCTGAAGCTGTTAAGAGCGGTTAACCACCGCTCTTGCGTTTAAGTTGTGCAGCGGGACTGTGCCACAAGACTGCGGGCACGGTCTCGGGATTCTCCTGCCGTCGCTCCGTTTTCTAGGGGAGGGCGAGCCCGCCACCGCTTCGCCTCGCAAGGGCCCTTCCGCCCGCCATGAATAATCGACAGAGGACGGAGGGGTGCCTCAGGGTGCCTTCCTTGCACCCCTCCGCTTCGCAGGTGCACGACTCGGGAGAGCGCCAGCACCGTTCGCCACACGCCCCTCATCTTCTAAACCACTTCCTCGGCACTCGTGCCAACCTTCTCCCATCGATTCCGAGAATGTGCTGAGCTGCCACGCAGCCATTAGGTCTTCATGCCACCTTGCGAGTGTATGGCAGGGGACTCCATTTCGTGAAAAATGTGGGGAATGGAAAAAAAGAAGTGGGGAGGAGACGGGAAGGATTAAATAGAACCGGATTTGTTTCTGTGTCTAGGTACATACATCTGTGAAATACTGCTCTCATTTCGCTTAGTAAAATTTATTTACGTTTATCTTATTCATATTATATACTATGTTACTTGTGCCCATTGTTTATATTCAGTCTGAGTAAACAAACTCGTTATTCATCGCAAAATAGCTCCTGTATCAAGTGATTAAGTATCCAAGTGGTACCTCGTACATCTGCCATCTTGATTAAATATGAAATTCATAAGTATTTTACTCAATTTCATCAAGCCAAATAAATTATGAGACAATTTATGAAACCAATAAGTTTATTGAATGTTTCTACAATGCATATTCAAAAAATTTCATGACTTAAAGATCTCATGACACTTTTGATTACATAGATATTTTTTTTCTGCAACCGGCCATTAATGCCTCGATCTGTTGTTGCGATAGTCTTGAATGATTCGTGGGAAAAATAATCCTTAAACTTATGAGTTGACTTGACTTGACTTTATTTTTAACTGGGCTGGGTTGGACCAAAATGGTATCTCACTCTATTTATGCTGCTGTCATGGATGGCGTGCGACAGAAAACTAACATTTTATTCACTTGTTTGGATGTATACCCCCCTTAATTTGTTCCTATTTTAGGGCTATGCAGAAATATTTCTTAGGCACTTGCCATTACAGTGGCTAATTTTCAGTGGGAGTGAGTCTATTTTCTGCTAAAACACATTATGTTCAATTACTTTATGCTATATTGCTTTAACTAGAATCCCCAGAAAGAACCGCCTCTCCATTTTTTCATTGGCTTGCAAAAACCCTTATAAATAATCGGAAGAGATAGTAAAAGATGGCCCACTGCACATTAATCTTTTTCTAATAAAACGTCCATTAACTTATTCTTGAACTTCATTTTATACTAGCTTACGAAAATACGCAGTTAAATTAAAATATTAGGCACATTTTTATGCACTAAATGGTCTGTTGTTAATAAATATTACCAATTGATTAAAATGTAGAGTTATGAACATAAGCAAAAAGAATACCTTACCATTAAATAATTTTGGGTTTCCCTGAGTCCCAATCTCTCATAAATGTATTCCATTTGCTGCAGTAGTTAACGTAATGGTACGCCATTTGTCTTTTATTGTGTCTCAAGGGGTGGGTAGACCTCTGAACTAATTCTAGCTTCATTCATAGAAAATGCGTATTTTCTAAGCACATTTTAGTGATTATGGCTACAAGACGTTCATCTGAGGTTCATCATATCACTTTGGTGCTCATGATGAATTAACCCCCTCATAAACGAAGTATTACAATTAACTCCTTCCTTTACGTAAGTTAAAGTTGGAGTAATCAACCACCATGCTGATTTAAGTGGGACACTGACCCTAGATTATTAAAGAAGTGAGCTGAGAGGTAATTCACTCAAGCCTATTTATTTAAACTGAACTAGTTATCAAAAGTTCTATGTTACTTCAACCAGAATAAACCTCTAGTATTATTATTTGATGCATCTTCCACAGGACTAGGAGAAGTTCTCTTCCAAGAAGGAAAGCCACTGGAATATGTATCCAGAGGTTTGACAAGTACGCAGATACGATACGCTCAAATAGAAACACAATTATTAAGTATTCTTTTTGGTCGTGAGCGGTTCAAGCAGTTTGTATATGGGAATCTTCATGTAACAGTAGAAACAAATCATAAACCTTTAGTGGCATTTTTTAACAAACCACTGCATAAAGTACCAACTAGATTACAAAGAATACTACTTAACCCGAAATCATACAGGCTTACCCTGACATATGAACCGGGCAAATTCATGCATGTAGCAGATACACTGTCAAGAGAATACAACCTGATGACAAAACAATGGACAGATTTGATGACAACATTGAGCTTCAAGTACATTTATTAATAGAGAATTTACCAATCACAAAATCAAATATGGAGTTAATAGAAAAGGAAATAGGTGTTGAAAAAATTGATGGCATCAATAGAACATTTTGAACATGGTGCTTCTTAAAACAATTTATTCATAAACATTTCCTTTATTATTGTCTCATATCAATATGCATCAATTTCGGTGCGCTACTCTTCATGCAATCAATTTGATGATGAGAGTTTTTTTTTCGTCCTTGATGCGGCACATATCACCACTCATTTCTTTGAAAAAGGCGTTGCTTTATCGCCTGGCGTCCTTGCTATAACCTTGATATATTATTTCTCCCAGGAATAAGCAGCTCGTGTCCCCAGGGTGAGGATTCGGATATCTTTTGATCCCCCTTCCCCTCTCCAGCCACCCACCCAACCACCCTTGCTCCCCGTGGAGGTTCTGTCCTCTCCCCACCCCCTTCCCCATCCGTGTCTGTCAACCCTGCTAATAACCCTTGATGACTAGAATCGCCTACTTCCCCTTTCGTCCTTGGCTTGTATATCACCAAGTAAACGGAAATAGATTGCGGAAGAAACAGTTTTAGAATGTCTTTTTTCCACGGACAATACGGGACCATAATGGTAGCGATAGACCTTTTCCATATAATTATCACTCTCACTAGTTAGACAAAATTTTGTACTTCAGTTGAATAACTAATCATTATTTCTTATACTTCACCTCGCAGATTTTTCTTTTGTGTAAGGTTTCGTATTTTATAGAATACATAAATTGGTTGGATTTGTAATACTAATTAGTATTAGTATCTTAACCCGTTTATTGCTGTTTAAGGATGTTTGTCGACGGAGTATTTCCCTAGTTTCTGGTGTAGCCATGCCATTGTTTTTCTGACTGCCATTTGGTTCGCGCTAAGTGACTAGGGGAGTTAGTGGGGTTCCACCTTGAACTGGGACAAGTATTACATGTCTAGTGTGGAATGATCCCCTTCCACGCACCCTGGAAGTGGCTTGCTCGGTACTCCTTAGATATAGATGCATCCGATAATATTCATCACATGTATTCTATATACTCACCGCCACTCCTGCCTTGCTCTGAGCCCCCTCAAAGGGCCCAAGGGGGATGGACCCCTTAGTATCTCTCTCTTGCGTGGAGGAGGGCCCAAAGGGTTTCTTCCCTCCCTCTCGCCCCCCTCTCTCTCTGGAGTGGGCCCCGGGCCCCTTATGCCCCCTTGTGCGTGAGCAGAGCGAGGGAACAGGGGAGCAGAGCAGACAGGCAAGGAGATTATCTCTCGCGCGGAAGAAGAGTCTTCGTCTTAAGCGAGTGTGAGCGAATTTTTATCCATAGCCATCACATTCGACTTTTATTTCAAAATTTAGACAGGTTTCTAAAACTTAATAATGAACCCTGATGGAAATTTTCCAATAAGAGTTTTCTAAACATAGAGGAAAGCAAGGGAAAATTTGAAAATTCCTTAGAAAAAATTTATTTTCTAAGGATATGCCCTTAAAACTCCAGGAAGTTTTTTTCTAGAAATGTTTTCCTTAGAAATGACAGAATTCGATCAGTAATTTTCCTAATAAAAATGCTAATTTAGGGAAAACCTTTCTTTTCTAAGGAAAAGCCCTTAAAACTCTAGGGAAGTTTTTTCCTACAACTTCTTTCCTTAGAAATTACAGACTTCGGTCAGTAATTCACCTAGAACATGATGCTACTTTAGGGAAAACTTTCAGGTATAGGAAGAATTTCACCAGCAATTGCATGGAGTGAATGTGTGAAGTGCTTGGATTGAATGGCTACAGAGGAAAAAATATATATTCATGAAAAGAAATCATTATCCTGCATATTTTAATTCATACAACTATAGAGTTATCACAATTAAGTATAGGGGGAATGACGAAATATTTCTCAATAATAAAATATGTACAACCATTATAAACAATCACCTCCAACAGTGAACAAACAAATCTGGTGTAAAACAAATATATTCCAAGCCACTGCAACCCACTTTCAAAAGCATTTCCCAAGGAAAATGCATTCCATGGAAATTTTTCTTTATAGGTATATTTTCTTGGAAAAACGAGGGGGTTCAATTTTCTAGGGAATATTTAGGCAGGGAAGTTCCAAAATTACTTAGAATGAGTCATAACTCTGGTGTGTATTCAGTATCCTCTCTCTCTCGGAGTAAGTCTAGCGTACATACAAGATCCACGAGATTCTAAAACTCCGATACGATTCATGGAGTGGAAGGGTTATACTCAATGATCTTGAATTTGGAATAAAAAGGAAATTTCACTGATAAATCTATTGTAACGTTATGCTATAAGACTAAATTCAATGGAATGTAATGAATATTATGTGAATTTATCAACTTTATATGCTCAAAAAACCACTAATTATGTTAATGAAGCACATAAATGGCAATTTTCCGGTAGATAGAATTTATTACGGCCCTGGTTTCGATGCACTGCATCATCATCAGGTCCTTAGATGATATTGCTGTGCATCGAAACCGTGGACGAAATAAATTCTATCTACTGGAAAATTACCATTTCTGTGTTTCATTATGCTGAGATTTCACCATATCACGCCTGATACTTCTCTTTTTGTACTAATTATATTAGTCAGTAAATTGCCGAAATCACTGTACCTGTAATTTGGTACACGAAAGGGCGACCAAATGATCGCTGTGACAAGCACAGAATGAAAGCCTACCTTGCCCTTTCCGTTCTGCCGAAATTGCTCCTCTTGCATGTCGTCACTTTTCCTCTTCCTCGTTCCTCCGTCTTAGCACGGCTACTCTCCTTCCTTCTTCACCCCCTCCCTGTACCCCTCCCCACGCGGTACCCCCGCCCCTGTACCCCCGCTCCCTCTCAACATCCTTGGGAGCAGCAGCTCCTTTTTACCCTCCGCGCAAGTCCTCGGGGATAAGTGGTGCTGGGACGGGGGTTGGGAAGAGTGCGGAGGTTGTGAGGGTGGTTGTTAAGAAGTGGTGGTTTAAGGGGGGAGTGGGGGCGGAAAGGGAAGAATGGGGGGCCGGAGGAAGGGCTGGTAAGGCCCCCGGGGGGCCGCGAGAGGGTGAGTGGGGGCCATTGAAGAAATCCAGGGGCGGAGCAAGCGGTTTCTTATCGACCCACCCCACCTACCCACGATTCCCACACACCTCCTCGTCCCTTCCTTCGTCCTGCTTCTACGTCCCTCGCGTCGTACGTCTCTTCTAATTCCATTGCAGGCGTAAGTTTCCTTGCATGCAAGGCTGAACACCTCGGCATTTTTCGTTCCTCCTTCCTCTCTTTCTTTCCTTTACTTGAACCTTTTATGCTGGGCTGAATGTGCCAGCAAGTTCCTCTTCTCTTTTGAATACGGTTTCAGTCCAGTTCGGGAAATTTCGTTTCAGGATGTGCTTTACGAGAGAGATAGTGGGGTCCTGGATTTCGGGCTGCACCTAATTTCCAACGTACGAGCAGAGAATCCGCGAGACTTTAATTATGGCATTCATAATTAATCTCGGCTAATCCGTATTGATGTAGACATCATCAATGAATTTGACCTACACCTAAAACTGAATTTAAATATCTCGGATATAATTTGAGCGTTCTCATTTTTCTATAGCATTCACTTATTTATTTGTTATTCCTCAAAGATATCCTGTACTTTTTCTTTTCCGATGTAGAGCTTCCTAATGGCTGTGAAACTGGTTCAACGTTAGCCTAATTTTTAAATGAGAAGTATAGCATAGTTTTTCCACGTAGATTTATTACAATAAGACGACCTAAGTTTCGACGAAGCTCTTCATCATCAGATATATTAGTGTGTGCACAGAAACTAATGTACCTGATGATGACGAGCTTCCTCGAAACCTAGGTCATCTTGTTGTAAAAAATCTATGAGGAAAAACTAAGCTTTACTTATCATTTGCAATGCTAAGCAAATTCCATGAAGTCGCGCCTGACACAACGGAATTAGCCTAATTTGCTTAGGCAATCTTGCTTAGTAATAATGCTTTCTGCAGACTTTTAACTTAAGGTGGTTCCACCGTAAAATGACTTAAATGTCAATTTATTCATATTTTGTCTACTTGTAGAAAAGTTTGTCCTCTATCTTATATGAACAACAAAATAATACCTTTCCACGCTATTTTATTCTATAATTGAACTTGAAATTACATGGTGTTCAATGGGGGAATGAGAGAAACACGGGGAAAAATAGTATTTTTACATAAAATACAAATGCCATTTTCATGGAAAACTATATCTAAGAAGGAAATAATCCAGATAAATTGAATAAAAATATTATACAGGCATCTTACCACCTTATTTTTCTAGCTATTGAAGAATTAATGCCGTAATTTAAGTCAAAATGCGGTAATTCGTAGGAAATGGCACTGCAGTCGGCTCCTAGGGTTGGAAAAAGTGCTCATTTAAAATACATTCATGGAATAATCTGCATATTTTTTACCTTACTTTTGGGTTTCTATAGGTAACGCATTACATCAGTGTAAGCAGGATTTTTTGGACAAAATATCAAAAATGTGGAATTTAGTATTTGTTTTGACTCACACAGTCGCGGCGGAACCTCCTTAATATATATAGCTAGGGAATCGGTCAGACCTTTTAATTCCTTTCCCGATAAAACGAAAAATAACTCAGGAAACTCATTTGGCTGATATTAGGTAGTCACAGCGATTTCCTGTTAACTCTAAATTATTCTAATCAGTTTCCGATCTCAATACTTTCCGCATGTGCTCTCCGTTCAAAGAGTTTCGTGATTTGTGCAGGCTAGGTTGAGTGGTTCTAAGGACGACTCTCACCACGAAAGCAGGATAATGAGAAGTCCGTTATTTTTCGAAAGCCATGAAGTGGAGCATTCATACCAGATGCGTGCCGCTATTAAATTCGGAGAAATTGTCACTCGGCTTCGCGAGCCTTCCGGATCCCATTGTCCCGGAATTTTCTCCTCTTCCTTCTTCCTCTATCCACCTTAAGGAAATAAATTCCCCGTCCGAGTCTTCTCTTCCTCCGCCACCATCTTTCCGGGGAAGAATTAGCCACGGTTTATAGTTGGTTAAACCTCCATTAAGTGAAGTGGTGGTGTGGAATAGCATCCCGTTCCTTCAATTATTGCGTCGGCCCACCCTGGCTTTCTCCCTTAGCAACGGAGTGATCCATTCCCCTGCCCTTCCTGCTCGCCTCCCTCCCCCTCCCGCCACTCCTTCACCCACATTGCTCTCGTCTTCGCAATTAAGAAAATCCCTTCCTCCTCATCTCCCCATCTTATCTCTCCCACATTACATCTCTCGGATCTAGCAATATCAGCCCTCGAAAATTAAACCAACCTTGAGAGCTAAGGGAGAAAGTCTGGAACTCCGAGAGACAAGGCCTTGGATGATGTAAGGTTCACCTGAGAGGAACTAGTGCTGGAAATATGACAGTAAATGACAGGCAAATACGAGGCTACTTTCACTTTCTAGGAAGAGAGTTGTAATTCTTAAGAGCAAATTTACGCGATTGCGTCTCAACGCAAATATCATTACCAAAGCAGTTCAAATAATTTTTCACAGTACAATGCTGAATTAATATAATTTCGACCGCTCTCAGTCTAAGAATTCGAGATATCTCTTAAGAAATGAATTTCCGCCATTTAGTACAGAAAAATGTTAACTCAAAAGTTTTTCAATGCGGTAACAATCCTTTTGATTTGATGATTTCATTGAAAAGTACTCTTTAAGGATTTTTAAACCGAATCAATTCACTCATTCGAGAAGTCAGCAATGCAACTAATCTTCTAATTTAACCTGAATAATCGTCTCTATATAATGAGTGTGCATAGTTGATCAAACCTTCAGCCATTCATCTTCACACAATTATTCTCCAATAGTGCATTCCTGAGCACATATCGATAGCTCCTCAAAACTAAAATGGCAAAATTGGCGAAAATACTCAACACCAACGAATATCTCATACCGAGAACACCATACCGTCCCACGGCTTAACGACTGCCATTCGTTCCATTATCTTATGCGAAATTTTGGTTCTGTGCGGAGAAAGACAATTTTTTTAAGTGCCTCTTATGGATGCTACGATTTTACGCCTTACATGTCAAGGAAAAAACAAGGCGGGAAAGGCGAAGAGGCGATATCTCTTTTCCAAGCAACTATTCTATATGGCTGTCACTTCCTACCGACCCACAGTGGGGTCAAACGCCTTAAATGTGGTCAAAAGTCACTAAAATAAACTTTGAAAAATCGGTATTTTGTATAATTGGTTGTCTATTCGGATATTAGTTCCAACACATAATGTATTTGATAGGTAGGTTGGTATACACCTGCCCACAAAATTGTTAAAGTGACAGGTGTGCGACTCACTCTTATCCCGGACACCAACTTACAATTAGAAAGTCAACTACTTCGTTGCTCTACTGTTATTCGCTAGCGGCATCGATTTTAATTACGGAAAATTGATTCCCTTCCTAAAAGTAAGAAAATTTTAAATTCAAATTTAAATATTGTGTTTTAAAAACTCCGCTAGTGTCATTTTAGAGTATTCATACCAAATATCTATGAACGTTTTTCGTCAAATTTTGGATTCAAAATTAAATAAGATATATTGCAGCTCAATGGAGGTAAAAATAAGTTATATCAATGTGTAGACTAAGATCTTAGCTATCGATTGATACAAAAACATTCTTCACTGCGCATTACCATATAATTAAACCAAATTTAGTGCGTAGTCTTACGTCCATTTTGCTCGAAATTGATACGAATACACGCCATACAGGCAATGCGTAAATTTGCGAGAATCAGCAACCTCAAAAACGTATGTATGCAAATTTTCGAAGCATTCGTGCCATTTTTTTCATATTTTGTTCACCTATTAGAGATTCTGCCCCATTGTGAGACGGTTTAAATGATGAATGTCATTAAATTTAAATAACAGAATGGCTATTTGCGCTGTAAAGTTTGAAACTTACTTTAGTTCTTGTTATGATTTTGTTTTAGTTTGGTATAATTTTTGTTCAAATATTTTATTTTAATTTAGTGTGGAAATGTTTGATTGAATGTTGAAATGTTTTGGCTGTTAGTGGGTGGTGGACAGAAAGAGGATGGTTGGACGGTGAATGAATAAAAACTAGAAGCTGGAAGAGCTGCTCTGTACCAACTAGATGCATTTCCTAATAAAAAATTGGAAAATAAGTGATGTTGATGAGTAGATACAGTCCGACGCTACAGCGCTAACAAGTAATTATGAAAAATAAAAAATCGAAACATGTCGCTTCTATGCCTTTAACGAGTTAGAGAAGGTCAGCTGGTCATTCATCGTCTTGCCGCAAGACCAACATCTTCCAACATGTATGAGGGGCGGGCACCCAAGGCTTCGCCAAGAATTCATCCCTTTGTCGGGCAACCGAGAAAAGACGACGTGGATACCCTTAGGACCCGCAAAAAAGGGGTCGACAGGGTGTTTTGGTTTCAGGGTAGTAAGAGGAGCGAAGTCTCTACGTGTCGGGCGACGGTGAGGGCCTCACGGATCCGGACAAGGGGGAGTTAGGGAAGAAGAAAAGGGCTTCCCAGGGTCTCGACCCCCCTCTTCCTCGTCCTTTTCTTCTCTCCGGAGACCCTTATTCTTATTGTCCCGCCAGTGCACTCGATGGAATAAAAGGAAGGTGGGAGGAGGATTCGCGTGAAAGACAGCTCTTCCGGGCTTGACCCCGTCCCGCGACTCCACAAAAATTTCGACCCTTTTTTCAGAGGTTTTCGAACCCAGGATGACCTCCTAACCCCTAGGATGAGAAAACCCTGCATGACCTTCCTCAGCCCTGTTCCACGAGGACCACTTCGGAGGGCTTTGAGTGGGGCGGAATGTATGTTTTGCGCAAGGATCTTTTTGCTGACACGGCAAGCCTCCTTCCTTCCTTAAGGAGTGTTCGTAGCCTGCCGGGATGTGGGGATGGGATGGGATTGGAGTCTGAGGACGCCAATGGGAGAAAGGGTTCCTTGGAGAGAGAGAAGGAAGAGAGGGACCCATAAAGGGGGCGTGGCTGGGTTTTGGGCGGGTTGAGAGTGAATGTGGGACAGGCAGCCAGGAGGTGGGTTGTAATGGCGGGTGTAGTGCTCAGGGCGGCGACAGAAAACCCCCGACATCTTTCTCTTTTTTTTGCCCTATTTTTTTGTGCTCCATGGCATATCGTGAGCCACATCAGCAAACATAGGGCGCCCCTTTCCTTTTCGGCTTTCTCTTTTTTTCTATTCATCAAAGCGGACCGAGTTTAAAGAGGCTTTGGCTCGGGTATGGTCTTGTTTGAATTGCGGAAGCCGAAGGAAATAGTCGGGTCGACCTGCTGCTCCATTTTACGAGCGTGCCAAGAGTCACCCATTCTTCACTGCGTTGGAAATGATGTGATACCGTTCTATGGTGTGTTAAAGCTCCCTTTGCGAGTTTGCTGTACCGTGGCACGAAGCGTGATACAGTTACAACTATATTTCCACGAAAATCTGATGGTTTGGAGTTGAAAATTCTAGCCAATTTTTCCAATCATTGCGATTGCTCAAATTACGTGGTACGCAGTACCGCGCACGGGTGCAAAGATGTACATCAAAGAGGGAGAAATTCGTTATGAATTAAGATTGCTTGGTCGTGTAACTGGCTAATACACCTGACCAGCAATTGGTAGATCCGGGTTTGAATCCGGATCAAGTCAGATGATTTTACCATGGTGACTTTCACCGTCTTTGGTGTACATGTGTGCACTTCTGTGCGTGACTCCGTATCATATCATTTGTGCAATCGAAATGATTGGAATGTTGTCAAAAGTTCGTCGTTCTAAAGCGATTATGTTGGGTTTATTCTCTGCGACTGTGGCATGTCATGCATGACAACGTCCCCTGTGCTACAATGTAGACTGGGGACACGAGAACAACTTGTTCGTACAAACCCCCGCTGACATTTGTCTTGAATGAATATAGCTTGGTTGTGTAGTTGGTTAACACACCACGGCAATTGGGAGATCCGGATTCGAATCCTGGTCTAGTCAAATTATTTTTTCATGAACAAATTCCTTCTGTTGTGCAAGTCAAGCTAAGTTTTGAAAGCCATGAACAGCAACAACTTTTTCATCGACCCAATATTTCGTCGCGCGGGTGTTCTCTCGCGGGAGGAAAGGATAAAGCTATTTCCTTCCCAGAAGGCGGGATGACATCCGAGGAGCCGGGAGAAATTCCCCGGAAGGTTGCGCGCGTGTATTTTATTCCCCTTCGGAGGAACAGGAGGAGGAGCTAAGGCCGCGTTATTGTAATTCGACGCGTCGCCCCAGCCAGTTCCTTCGGATGGGACAAGAACCGTCCCCTCGAAAAACGAAATCGAGTTAGCGGAGTGGAAGAGGGCTTTTTTTATCAATCTCCATAATGGCGACCAACATGGGCGATGCGCGCACCGGGCGAAATTGGGGAGTACGATGGGGAAGAGGGGCAGATTCGTTCGTTGTTGGGATGGGTGATGGGCTGGGAGAATGGGAGGAGGGTGAGGTGAGGTGGGAGGGACTGCTTGTTGCGTCGCCTCGCCTCTGGGCCGCCAGCCCCAAGCATCGAGACGCTGTTGGTTTGGGTGGGTGGAGGTCTGGAATGGGATTGGTCGATGGGCCGTTCCTACTCCGGGGAAAAGTGGGTTTGTGGGAGCTATGGAGGTGGTAGTGGGACCGCTTTTTCTCAATCGTGGAGCGCTGGAAGCGAAGAAACAAATCATTTTCCACCACGAGTCTTAAGGAATGGATTTCGCCCGTCACCAAAATTCTCCTCCGCCTCTGAATAGGCTACGGTGTTCCATTACGCATTCTCTTTTCGGAAGGAAGCAGGGTCCCATGATGTTTTCGTTAGCTTATCCACACCAAATACAAAATATAAATAAAAACTGCACGCTTCATAAAGTGTAACACAACTGATGGAGTTGGGAGCCGCTATAGAGACCTTGAGACTGAACACCAGACAACTCAGATTGCTTGAAAGTTATTTATCTGGCGAGTTTCAGTGTGACATGGACGGTATTATTTCCACACTGCATAAAACTTGTGGAAGCGATATAAATGAGAGGTACACAGCCGAAGTGATATGTACAAACATTTTTTTTCCATGCACCATTTGTAAATTGACAAAATTATAGCGAAACTCCAAGACACACCCGTTGGCATGTAATTCACTCTCGACTTCACCTTATTAACTATTCCTTTTCATTGTTCCCTCCCTATTTTAAGGACTGAGACAGGTGTCCTTCCACCACAAAGTCCTCCCTCCGGCAATCTGTTAGTCTCGCTGATCCACAAATATCATTCTCTGACGAGAATTTACAAGTTTAGCTTCACAAGGTAGGGGTTCCGAAGTGCCCCACTCGCCACCCTTGCTCCGTGCGTGGATGGAGGACGTTTGGCGGTCAATTAATTCAAAGACTGCCGCTTCCGCGCTCTGGCCAACACCGTCCGGAGCGTGTGGAATTCTAATTGGACACTACTTGGTATCGACGGCACGCGTCAGGTGAATGAAGGAAGGTCTAGGCTGGCCGAAAGGCATTGGTCGTGTGTGGCACGTTTCCTCATCGGAAATCATTGGAAGAGCGGGAGACTGTAGCGGAGTATTCTCCGTGCTCGGTGAAGAAATTAGATGGCCACGGAACTTACATGAACCCGCAGGAAAACTTTTAAGCTAAAATGTTTACTCTGTGGAATCGAAGGTGATTAAAGTCCGGCTTATCCGGTTTGTGAAAAAGTTTGATACAGTGTGGCTCGACGGAGTTCCCCGCTGAATATTTAGATCGGAATTGGGAGCTTTGGAGTGAAGGATTCGAGTAGGGATATTTATACTTGTTCCGAAGAAAACGTATTTCCCGTGTATGCATTGAGGAAGGTTACTTTATGACTAGTCTTGAGAAGTTAGTAGTTGAAATTTTCCCTGCAACCAAACTGCATTGATTAGGAATAGTTTAATTCAAGATTTTGTTTTTACTAAAACAATTCATGAGTAATTTTGTTGATATTTGTTTCTTCCGTCAATTATATCCATCCTCGGTTATTCATGACCTATATTGTCACATATACAATTAAAATTATGTAATTACTGAAATATTATGTAAATTATTTGCTCTCCCGTTGAAAGAGTTCTCGGGTTTTCCATGAGGTCACTTCTTGGTTGTTGCCAACGTTTCTGGGACTGACCAATCAAGCCGTTCCATTTGGTGCATGCGCAGTCTAAAAATACCTGACAGTCAATGTAATTGAAATCAGAAAAAAAGTATATCTCAATTACCAGTGCCTTTACTAACAACACACAATATTCGCATTCAGAGAGATCAGCCAGCACTTAATGGCAATTGATAGTTTTGAAGCGGAGTGAGACGTATCATCTTCAAAAATTGTAAGGGATGAATAAAATTTGTATTTATTATCAATTATCATGAAGAAAATTATTGGATAATGTGGTATATATTTTATTCGGCAGGAATAAATATTTGTTAAGGGAAGAATAAATTTCCAAGCAGATATGCTAAAATAGTTTTTATAATCCTTCACCCCTAGTAATTCAATGAACTCATGCAGATGAACACTAAACGCAGGAAGTTCTCCGTTTTCGTCATCTTATTTGTTTCTTCTTATTTTTCGAAACGCTAAAAAATTAATTACCAAAGACATACCAAATGAGAATTCTGTGGATCAATATTTACTAACTCTAATTCGATTTTTTAAAATCTCCATGCCGTGAGATTCAAAAAAGAAAAATTTCCAAAATCTTCAGTCGAATTTCAGACAGAAATTGGCCTTCTTTTGTCTCCGTGTTGAATTGTGGTGTGATCGGGGCAGTGAAGTTCGTCCGCTTTAAGAAGTAGTCCATGAACATGACAAGCCCTTCTGCATTTTTAACGAGTGGCATTTATTTAACGCGAACAATACTTCAATCAAGTAAAACAAAGACCCAAAAAATTTCAAAAACTAAGCAAAAAATGTATACAAATAGATAATTACAAAAGGCTAAAAGATTTCAATGATAAATTGCTTATTACCATTTAATGAACGAGATAAATGGAGAAATGGAGGACTCTATTTAACTAAAAGGGTATTTTGAGCAGTATTTAGACGTTAACGTACTTTAAGTAATGGTTTTCAATAATGAGACTACCATATGGTTAGACTATGAAAGCGGGAATTTCTGCACTTACATTAAATAAGAGTTCCTAGTCTACTTGAGTATTGGTTTTCCCTTAATTGTCAACTCAGACATAAAATACTTGAAGAATAATGATCTGCAGTTCGATTTCGTTGAATATTTTGTCCTTTACAGCATGACACACCCGTCTGCCATTTTTAACGGTTGGCATTTGTAAAACATTCTCGGGAAAAAATGAGTGATCCTGCTACTCCTTCAGTCTTTTTCCTGTCGGGCTATTCTCTATGTTCTCTGAATTTTCGAGCCTCGAAATTGACGATATTTTGACGTAACAGCCTCTAAAATTTCAAATAGGGCCATTAAAAAGTTGAGATTTGTCGGGGGTAGTTACGTCACATCCACGTATTATTCGAGGTTCGACCGTGTCGAGTCCTTATTGAATTAGGCCCCTTGGCAAACATTCGCGGAATCAGTGAGAGAGGAGGGGAGGGAGGGAAACATTCAACACTTCTTTTTTTAGTTAAATCAAACCCTTTCGCAGTTTCTCTTCTCTTCCTCTCTTTCCTGGTGAGTTAACCTCGTCCTCTTTGTCTCCCTCCCTCTCTCTCTCTTTCTCTCTTTCTCTCTCTATCTATCTTTTCATGTCCGGAGTTTCTTTTCGGAGAGGACTCTAGCGACGCGTGAAAAGCAATGATTGCAGTGGGATGGAAAGAATCGGTTCAGGTAGGCACAAGAGAAGAGACCTTCGCGCCACGCTTTCCGGGTATTGTGTTTTTCCCCGTCGTTCTCCATGCATTCATTTGTTATTTCTACCTCTTCGAGCGTATATACAGACCTCGTGTACATATTGCCCATGAAACCTTCAACCAAATGCATGCGACAGTGTGTGGATGGATAGAAAATGTTTTGTTCTAGGGCCTGCCCTGTAAGAACAAGTACATGTAAATTAAAATATCTCCTCGGATTTAGCGTAAAATTATGCCAAATATAAATTTAAAGATAAGAAGGACATTATAATTAGCAAAAACGTAGGAGTAGTAAATAGTCTTACACTAAATTCAACAGCAAGCAAAATTTTGAGAAATCCCTCCCACCATTGCCTTACAAATCAAATAAAAATACATAATATTTAAATATTATTTTAACGCATAAATAGGTCACTGCAAATCCAAATACAACAAAAATATCAATTCATTGTTATTCAGTGATATTTGGCATTTATAATTTTATTATTGAAGTAGGTAATTGTAAATCAGATGATCATTTTAACATAATTTTACAGCAATGATAAACATTGTAGGCGTTGTGAAGGGATTCAAAACTTAAAAGGTTTTGTTGTTCGATAAATAATTTGGTTTTGAAGGATTTACATTTGCTTACATTGTTTATCCGACGGTCCTCGCCACCCCTTCCAGCCAGCTCCCGAGGAGGGGTCGACATTCCACTGAAACATATCCACCGCTAGCCGGGATTTTAGCGCTAGATCCGTCGTGCGGAGCAGAGAGCATCATGGGCCGCATTCCACGGGGTGCGGGCGGAGGGAGGAGTTGGATGTGCGGGTGCAGTGACGGGTAGGGTAGAGGGAGTGGCAATTACGATTCCCCGTGAAATTGATACTCGTTTATTTGTTGGAAGAACGAGGTTTGTGCGCGCTGTCCCCGAGTAGTTGCTCTGTCTTCCTCCTCCGCCCCCTTCCCCCTCCCTGTACCGCCCCTAGCTCCCCAGTGCCCCCCCTAGCTCCCCCTTTCACCCTCCGCAGAACCTGCGAATCGATAGACCCATTCCTCTCGCGGGGGAAAGGTCGGCTGAAGTGGTTTCGCTTGCTGCGAATTTCTGCCTTCACTCGTCCGGCTTCGCTGCCGGAAAAATACAGAGCGGACAACTGTCATGTGGCTGGTTTGGAAAAAAAATTCGTTTTCATAGCTGGAAACGACACTTTTTCCCAATAAACGTGGACGCTCGGTACAATGAGGTCAACATAAATTTGGAAGAAAACTACTTGGTTTGAAGTATAATAATATGCAAAAAAATACTTTTAAAAAAACCACGCGTATATATTTTTTTAACCACGCTGTAATGAAAAGTAAAAATAACGTTTTCATCACTCTCCCAATAAAAAGTGGGCTCTTGCGGAATAGTTATTGATGTAAATGGCAGAGGTTGGATGTTGATTAATAAAATGCGCCCAAGCTTCTATTTTCTGAGTGATGAAAGGATTATTTTTTTAATTTTTAGTAATTTTTTTAATATAAGCGTGGTTAAAAAAAATATTTATTACCTTTTATTATTTTCTCCTTTTTAGTCTATGTATTTATTGTGCTACAGTTCTTTGACATTTAAGTTGTTTGCATTTATTATTACTATAAATGCTTACTTTTACTGGCGAAATTTATTGACAAAAGACATTTTTTCCATATGAAATGTGAACCATTTAATTTTAGTAAATTTACTTATCGTGATACCGTAATGATTTTTCTATAAAAATGCAAAATTGAAATCATCTCAAAAAAACCACTGCGTTATTCACAAATTATGGACCAATTGCGCGCGATAGCCATGTTAGGTGGACCATTTATTCAGCACACAGAAAACAGTCGTGCCATCTACTCCCTCCCTTTATTTTTGATTCCTTTACTCGTCCCTAATTCATTTCACTCGAAACTGAACTTTGCGTCAAGTAATTAAGTATGAATGGTGCGAGATCATCTCCAGACTCTCTTTCTTTCTCTCTCCTCCCATTTTGGAGCGTCGAATATCGACCATTCTTCCGAGCGAGCGGAGATATATGCCTATTTAAAAGGAACATCTGGAAGGAATTACCTATAGGTTGGGGGAGACGATGGCGGACTGGATGGAGATATCTGGCCGGATATTGGGCGGTGTACGGCCACTATGAATCATCATTTTTGGAGAGAGAGAATGGGTTATTATGGCGATGAACCGAAACGTGGAGGATTTAACGAGCGAATGGCGAATAGGGTCACGGCGTACCGGAACTGCCGGGCTACAGACGGCTGGGGACGTAAGGAGGGATTTGGACGCGGCCCACTGGCCCGGACGGAGTTTAAACCCACGGAGTTGTTTCTAACGCCTTGCGAATATGGGTAGGGATCGTTTCTTACAAGGATCTCTTGAATATGCATGGCGGTTGAGAAGACCTAAGCATTCGACGGCTTACTACGCACGACATCTTCATTCCACGCGGTAATTTATCGCGGTAGCTTCAGGAGTTCCCCCGCCATATTCCAGTTATCAGCGGAGTGCAAAAGTAATCAGGATACTTTTTTAAACTTTTCTCGGGTTTCACATCAGGTTTCATTTCTGCCAACGTTTCAACGAATGACTTCTTCGCCTTCATCTGGGCTACTGAATGCCGCATGAGTCAAATTTGGCCGTTATTATCAGCCGAAAAAAAATTATACATCAGATTCGCCGGAAAAATCTTAAACCATTAATCAGGATACATGTTATGAATGAAATAAAATCCGTTAATAATCCCTCGGAGATTTTTCGGTGAGACTTTCCGTGAATTAATTTCTCTGTGGTCGAAAAACGACGTTTTGGTCGACTTTGAGGTAAGGTAAGCCATTGTTCATCTATTCACATGGCTCACTGAAAAAATTATCCTTTTTTTCACAATGGTGCTCTAAATCGTTTTTTATCCGAGTGAAAATTTGTTATTACACTGGCCAAACAAAGTCAGCCTAATTTTATTCCGCTTTAAGTAAGTTCCCTTCACTATATTTGCCGTTCCATTACTTGGAAATTTAAAGGAATTTGGAAGTGCCTTTCAACTGTCGATATATTGATTAGAATTAAATAGATGTGAGTTAGCCAGTGGCTTAGCGATGACATCGGCGATTTTATGGCAAAACGTTTTTGCGTTATCAGGGCGTGAATACTTCAATATTCTGCGCAGTTGATTTCAGTGTATTTTTAGTTTATGCCTCATTATTTCTTATTCCCATATCTTTTATTTGCCTTTTTCAGGGATTGCTTGTAAATTTCTAGTTGATTTTGACTTACAAGAAGCGAAAAATATATATATATATATATATCGGTTTACGACGTTCTACGTCTTCCGATTCCCAATTTCCATGCCTCCCGATCATTCCAGAGTTCTTCATCTAATGCTCTTTCTCTCATTTCTTCCTCTATCCCTTGTATCCAACTTTTCCTCGGTCTGTCTCTCCTCCGTCTTCCTTCCGGGTTCCACAGCAGCATTTGTTTCGGGAGTCTTTCATTTCCCATTCGTTTTACGTGTCCATACCACCTCAACTGCTGCGTTATTATCTCATCTATTATGGTATCATTGACATTCATTAATTCTCTAATTCTTTCATTCCTTACTCTTTCTCTTTTTGATTTACCGGCTGCTCTTCGCCAGAAGTCCATTTCAGTCGTCAGTAACAGTTTTTCTGATTTCTCCGTTAGTGGCCATATGTCACAGCTGTAGGTTACTATGCTCTTTACTATGGTATTATAAATTCTCTTTTTGTTTTCAATGGATATTGTATTGTCCCACAATAAGCTATTTAATAGTGTTATTGCTTTTTTGCCTTTATTGCATCTATCCCTAATGGCTACCTTCATTGTTTTACTTTCTGCAATTTGCATCCCTAGATATTTATACTCTTTACAGTGTCCTATTTGTTGCCCACTTTCTAAAATAAGATTCTGTTGCATTCCTCCCATACACATATATTTTGTTTTGTCGATACTGATATCAAGACCCCAATTTTTGTATTCTTCTATTATTTTTCTGGTCATATATTCTAAATCTTCATAATCTTGTGATAGAATAACTTGGTCGTCTGCATAGCTTAAGGTGTATATGGTATAGAAGCGAAAAATGAGTTTTAAAAAAATAGGATTTTGAGAAAATGGTGGTTATATTACATATAAATGGTAGTTTAAATATTGGAAAACAAATCAATATAGGCAGCGTCTCGAATAGTCAGGAGACGGGTGAATGAATAATAGCACTAGGATTTCTCCTTAGGAAGGGATCCGATCGTTCCAACTACCCTTCGTGATTGACCTCAGCTCTGACTCGATGACACTTTAGACTCATTGTTAAGGTCAAGAGCCCATCGTTGATATCCAATGTGAGAGTAACTGGCCTGTGGTCTTAAAGAAAGAAATTGTAGAGCTATCCTATTAATTCTTAGTGGAATTGAAAAGAGGTCATGGTCTCCACTCACATTTTCACAATGATATGTGAGTCCGGTGCATTCCTCGGTACTTCTCGAGTGTTCCTAGCAATGGCATGCAGGATTTTAAGTGTGGCGAAAGACCTGGGAGCTTCATCGAAGTGGTTTTTATCTAAATTATTTCTTGAGTGAAGTCACCCATGGTTTGCAAAATGATCTCCTTTCTACTAATAGCATTGGCATGGTATGAATTTCACTAGTGTAAAACTACGTCATCCCAACTGTCACGTCAGCATTATCACCGTATCAATTCTTTTTTAGAGGCATCATGTTACAGAACACTGAATTTAAGACGATTTCATTTTTGTCTGGGATATAATTTATGTATATGTATATGGTTATTTCCTTGGTCATTATGAGATCGAGATTTGAGTGAATGAAAGAATTTATGTTAGCATCTCACGGTGCTCGACACATATTTCATCATTTTTTATCATTTCTTAATAGTCTAAAGTAAACTTGATTTTTCCATATCCGTTTCTGAAGGATCATTTCTTATAGTTATAACCAATTTTCCTTTAGCTCCTATCCTTAAATATTAAAACCCTCTCGAAAAACAATCCAACATTATGATTGGGAACGCAGTGAATCAATTTTGGCATTAATGCAAATGGCGTGTTGTTGCAGTGTTAAATATGACTATGACACCGAACGCACTTTTAACTGTTCATTGTAGCCGCCGCGGTATGCAAATTCCTCTTGTCCGTGGGGAATTGTCAGCGCGGTCGATCTCCATGTTATAGAATTCTAACGTCGACAGTCACTCTATCCCGTGGATGCGGGTGCGTTGAAACGAAACCAACCCGCTTTATTTAAGCAGTGGATTATAGGGGGTTGTGGTTCGGGAGGGGAAGAGGCGGGGGGAGAAGAGGAATGGAGGACGGAGAAGCTGGCTGACCATTGGCGGAGAGAACTGAGGAACGGAAATCAATCGTCAAATGTTTCCGCATGCTTCGAAGATGCGAGGATATATTGAGCGGAGAGCAGGTATATATCTCCGTGGCCCGAAAATTCTGCGAATATTGACGATCCCCTCTTGAGGCAAGAGAATACGTAGAGCGATATTGTATTATCGATAGGGGACACTTAATATGGATTCGCCTAATTTTTTAGCTTTATTTTTCCAAAAATTAAAAAAAAAACAAATATTTCATTTGAGTATTCTACCAGCTGATTGGTAGGTTCTTGGACAGTCCGCATCCTTCATCCCAACTTCTGAAACATTGTCTCGTTTTCCCCCACAAGGATGCCCCGCAATTATATTTAATAATTTATTGAATATTAAAAAATAATTTGAAATATTTTCGAGGAAAATTCTTTGCAAACAATGCACTCGAGTAAAAATATTATAAATTAAAAAATAAAGGGCACTAACGAAAAATTAAAGAGATTTCTCGACGGCCTAACAGTCTTTGTCGGTGGTTGGTGACTGGAGCGTTGGTTCCCTTGGAGGGGGGGGAGATGTCAGAAAGGTAGAATCTCCGTGCCAGACCACAGCCTTGGAAACTATGCGCCCAACAACATGGCGACTCTGGTTTCACTAATGAGCTCCCATTTGCTCCGTAGCGCCCAATTAGGTCACCAACCTAAGTGAACACAAGGTAATATAATTGGTCCCAGATTGTATTTTCCACGAAAACCATTATCTGAGTGCAAACATTTGGAAATCAAAATAGAAAATAAATTCGTTTCTCTTTTCCGCTTGCTATTAGCGAGAGATGAGATTAGCAAGTTTAATCTCCATCACACACCCTCCCCTCAATTTGGGTCCAATAACGAATGAATAAACATCTTTCGATTTAAATCGATCTGTTATATCACCCCACTGATAATGTCATTTCTCCCATGTGTATTAATGAACCGCATTCCGGCTCGATAATCAACACTCCTGTGAGAACTCTAATTTGGTCCTTTGAATTAAATACAACCATTTACGCACGGCAACGAATACTCACTCATAATTGAAAACTTCAAGTTGATGTAATGCATAGCAAATGCATCAAACAGGACGCCGTTTGATATTATCATAGTTTAATGAGTTTATATACTAATAGGTGCTGATGCCCGCTTCTAACTTCTACGACAGTAATCTCATCTTAAGGATGGAATTATTCATAAAATTGTGACGGTTCTCGTGTATTAGTTGTTTATACTGCCGCAGCAAAGTGGAAAAATGCCTTTAACTTTGTGAATAAATTCTTCGCGAGTTTCCCACCAAGTCAGTTGTTCAGACAGGTCAGCTGAACAACTGACCTGGCTGTTGTGCGCCAGGAAAGCACCAAGTCTTACATGCCTGTAACTTTTTTGGAGATGCACTTACGAAGAATAAGAATACTCCATCCATCACTAGAAACGTCCCCACATCATGCACTGCATCTACTATTCAAGCCACTAGCAAAGCCAAAGCTTTTGAAAGCTCTAAATGGCAAAAACCCTTTGGTACAACTTTTATGGGAACTCACAAAATCACCAGGACTTTTGAATCAATTAAAATCAATCATCATGCATGAAGTGGCGCTGTTTATAGCCGTCTCTACTCCTTCATTCTCCCATTTTAACAGTTAATAGGCGTTCTAGTCATAAAAAAAGATTACGGTATCATCATTTAAAAATGCTGTAGAAAATAGTCTTATCGATATTTGTTAGAAACGGTTCCCTTGAGGCCTGTGATAATTTTAATATCTTCTGCAAACGGAATTGTAAAGGCCATTTAGGTTATAATTTGGAGTACATTATTGTTTCAAATAATAAAGCATTGTGATATTTTGCCTGAACACGGAGAGTGCTATGAATAATGTCTTCATATTCAGCCAGTCTTAGAGCTCAGATTATTATCTTCAGCTTATCTTCAACTTGATTAAAGTATTCAAGTATAGGATTAACTGAAGACTAACTCTGAACTCAAAGACTTGAAGGCGTTCATTTAACCAAATTCATAGCTCACTCAGTGTTCATTTAAAACATTACAATGATGTATTACCTATTATATACTATCGCGAAACGAACATATCTTTTTATGGCACCTCTTTGGTTCTCACGATAATTGAGAGTAGAGGTTTAAGATTTAGTAGAGGAGGGCGGGAATGATATCAACAGAGGCCTCACCCGGGGTTGAACCAAAAACCCTCCGCTCAGAAACTAGCATATGCTCTGGATGTGATTGGACCTCACCTCTTCATAAATTTCAACCGAAAGACTTCTAGCCTTTTTTGGATTTGGGTGCATTGTTTCGTCATTTTGACGATACCGTAGGACTTGCAGAGCATGAACTTGGGAGAAAGTTCATTAGTGGCAATAGGCGGCGTACTTGCCATATCACTAACGGAGCAGTATTATTTCCCTAACAGAATGTAACAGAATGTGAATGTAACAGAATGTACCCTAATTTTGTGCTGCGACGAAGAATGCAATTTGTGTGTAGAGTTCTCGTCTGCTTGAGCAGATATGTTATTCCGCCAGCTCCAGTGGTTCCACCTGCCGAGGCCACGTGCGTTTTATCAAGTTAGCTTGAGTGAGATTTTTCTCTAGCCATAATTGAGGCCATTGTATTCAATTTTCATTATTCAAAAATTTTGGCAGTTGTAAGAAGTATGAAGTAAATGCAGTAATGTTTATGACGGATAACCTTTGTTTAATAATACTGAACTTCTCGGTAATTAGCTGAATACCTACACATTTTTGAGGGTTTAACTTGACATGATTTCTGAGACTTTCCGCACGCCGAAACGAATAAGAAGTAATAAAAAATAAATATAGATATCATATTCATAAGATTTAATAAAAAAATCTATTAAAAAAATAGAAAAAAAATGAGAAAAATTGGTAAAAAATAAGTGGTTAATTAACAGTTTTAATATAAATTTGTATCATGCAATACCACAAGTTAACCACCGAGCACCTTTATGTTTTCATTAGAAGCATTGCGTTTAGTTTCATGTTTCCTTGAAACATTAATCCATAAGAGATGAAGTACTACTCATCGTCAAACTTCTGACGTGATCTGTGGGTCAGAAATTCCACATTGTCCTCTCTGGAGCGTATAGGACATACGAGAAACCACAGGAGACGGTTTCTATTTCTTGGAAAATATATCAAAAAGTAGTGCGGTAAGCGGCAGATATTTTTGTTCACTAGAAAGATGACATCGTTTTATTAAAATGAGGCCAAATTAATTGCATTTTATGTGAATTTATGTCCCGCTCATACTACCGTAAAGGTGCTGTTAAATACGCCACCCGCCGGTACACTTCCGTCGCGGGAGTTGCGTTGATCGAGTTTGGATAATTGAAGGAGTATGATGCATGCACACGGACCCCTTAAGGCCTTGTTCATCATCATCATGATCCGCATAGCCCTACCCCAGTGGATTCCGTTCTACGGCAAGTCCTCCCCTTCTATACATGTCGTCCCCAGGGATGAGCGCCGTAATGCGATCAATTTTGACCCGAGAACTAAGACCTTGATGACCTCCACGTGCAGAGACGTGAGGAGGATGGAGACGGAACTTATCAGGTGGACGCAGCGAAGGACTTTGGACGCGTGGCTTTTGAGTCACTCGAAACTCGGGAAGGTTGGCCCAGTGCTCAGTCGTAACATGCGCCACATTTCTAGCCGTCTATCTACATCTACAAAATACCCTGCAAGCCACCTCAAGTGTGTGTGGCAGGGGGTGAATAGTCACCAACATGCATTAAACTATACCCTAAAGTTAGTGTTCAACTACGATTAATTATGCATTAGCATAAATCGCTAATGCTTGTCACTAGGCGAAGCCTCACAAGCATGCACTAAACTATAGATATGCTCCCAATGGTAGAGAGACCGTTAGTATTTATGTATTTTGCAACTACATTAAACGGAAAAAGATTCAAGAGTTATGCTGGAAACCTGCACGGTGTTCTGTCAGTAATAGGTAGTAGATAAGGGTACAGGTATTAGGGAGTAATACTACTACTAAGAGCTATACTACCTACCAACAAACCTAGTTAAAAGCCTCATTGGCAGCTGTGATGGTCTCTTGTCGTTAGCGGGAAAAATTACATTTTAAATCTGTCCGTTCTGCAGTCTATTCCCCTAAATTTATTATCGTTATCTGATCTACTGCATTATATCGGATTTCGTAAAATATTATTAACGTCAGAGAATAAATTGGGTTGGAACTTCTATAATAGATAGAGTTTAAATTTTAATTGAAGGTCTAAAAACGATTTCCATCCCATTTGTTGCAGAAGGTCAGTAACACTAACGAGATTATCATAACGGCCTTTAACGTATCTTTTTAATCTTCGATGCACGCATTCTAACTCAGTTTTTAAGCCTACCTCATAAGTATCCCAAATACTGGCAGCATATTCCAAGTGGGGTGTAACAAGGGAGAAGTAGCTGATTTCCCAAACTATTACTTCTTCCATCCTCCATGCAAGATGACGTAAGATTTAACTCCCACTCAACCCTTCCCCTCAAAGTCTTTCGTAAAGTATTTATAGATGTTTGGTATGGTACACAGTTAAGCGTGAGCAATAAAATATCTTCACAGAATATATAATAAATATAGATATTAATTATAATGCCACACAAAGTGTGAATACAAATGCTCAGCACGAAATTCATCTTTATCGTATGAATTTTCAGTAAAGAAGTTGAACAAAATTATTAAGAAACAACGATACTCATAGCCAAGGAATTAAGAAGGATGTCATGCTAGCTATTAATAATCTAGCATTTATTGTATCGTATTATTAATTTCACTTCTTTCACACAATTGTTGTCGGCTGTGGAATAAAAGCGTTTTGATGATTCCTTAAAGGAAAGACAAGTGAAAGATAATCCGTATTCAACCTATGTAGCACACGCAGTGTTAGATGGTAGTATTATTAATTTTTTGTGGAAATTATACTTTTTTATGGAATATAAAAATTTATTTACGGCCGTAATTTCAATTATTTGAGCCAGACTTCCTTTTTTTAAGTTTGTTTCGTTTTGACTGAACTTGATTGTAATGTAAAATAATAATTTAATCGTTAAGCATTTAACGTTATATTAATAGTTTGCTTTGAGCAATTTCAGCTAATCATGACAATATTGATCACAAGATATTGAATACTTTTTTCAGTTTTGAAAAGATATGTGTAAGAGGCTTTATTTAGAAGCGATTGGTCCTGGGGACAACAGCCCAGGAGAGAAAGTACCCGCAATTTCCCACTGATGGCAACCAAGATATTTCGTCTGACGATATATCATGAAGTGATGCAAAATCGATCTCGCGATTAATAAGGAAATCTTACGTGAGGCGATCTCAAATCCCCCACATTCCACCACGCAAGGAAATGTAATAATAGCTCTTCCCCCATAACCTTTTACCTAATGCTTGAATGGTCTCAAAAAAACTGTTGAATATCACGTGACGCTAAGTTATTTATAGATGCGTAAAACATGTTTATGAAACGAGGACAGTGCCGTTACTGTACTTGCATGATTGAATTTAATCATTGAAAGTCATTTCGTAGTTCGACAGAGCATCGGTAAAAGAGAGTAGAATGACCCAAAATGCATACGGCAATTTACCAGTATGAATACAACGATGTTGTAAAACCATGTGATCATTCACAGACCTTGACGTATCTAGTGAATTTTGGGAATAAGAACGTTAGTCATTAAACATACAGGCGCGATACTTGATTTTTATTAAATATTCTAATCAGAAATCTATATTCTGTGATAGAACATGATATTTCATTTTCTCCCCCTTTGCGTTCTTGAAAGAGCGCTCTAGGATAATCCAGGTTGCTTTCCTTCGAACTCCTATATTTACTGTTTCTTATTCAGGAAGGAAAAACAAGAGCATTATTGAGGCATGCGATTGCCAATACATTTACTCTGGGTAGCTGGATGTAGCGCGCAGGCAGCTGTCCTAATCAGATCTCGTCTCTCATAGCAACCCGAAGAATACGTAGTTACGGCTGTGTGGAAAACCCAATTATGCAAGGTCGAAAGCATTCATGTCTCTTTTTTTTATCTATCCTACCGTTAGGAATCAAATTTGATTTTTCAAATCAGTTGATCCGCTTCAGATTGTGCGTGCAGGTGAGTGGTTCAGGATAAACCCTTAGGAGAATAAATGGATGCCAACGTAAAGTTAATTATTCCCGTCGAAAGCAGTGACTCTAGGCGTCCTTTTTGTGGTGCTGTTCCAAGTTTGATCCGTAGTAATAGGCTCTTCAGATCGGACGGAAATGTATGATGGCTGTAATGGAATAGCCTAAGCTTCATTCGGAATCGAATCCGGAACCTTCCAGATGATGGGCTGTCCCTCGATGTGATGAGGGAATTTTTATCTATTGAACTAACTCAGTATTATCAGTTCGGCAGTGTGTCGCCCTTATTTTGTCCACCTTATCAGTTCTAGATAAACCTATAATGCAAAGTTGAAATAATGTTCTTTCGGTTATCCTGAAACTTGCATGTGGGGCTATTCTGTATGTTCTCGGAATTTCCGAGCCTCGAAAGTGACGAAATTTTGACGTCACAGCCTCTAAAATTTCAAATACTTTCAATTCAAAAGTTGAGATTTGTCGGGGGCTGTGACGTCACATTCCCGAATTTTCCGTGGTTCGACCATGTCGAGTACTTACTGAATAATGTGCCAGATCTGAAATGTTCAAGTAATGTAAGGGTGACATGTAGCCTCCGACGCTTTAGCGGCTCCCGACCTTGTCCTTCCTTGGTCATTGAGAAAGTTAAACCTTTAGCGTGCTTGCTAATCATTTAATGGTTTAATTTAGTGGTGGAGCTGAATACCAAAATTTAATCTCATTCGAATTCTTTTTTAAATAAGTGAGAGTGAAACTCCTAAACACGGGTTCAATTCGAAACCTGTATAGACGAAAGTTGGTGAAATTCTCCATGAAAAAGTCATTTGACTTGACTGGGATTCTAACCCGGTCAAGTAAAATTACTTTTTCATGGCGAATTTCACCGTCTTTGGTATATACCTTCGCACCCGTGCACGTGACTGCGTACCACATCATTTGTGCAATCGCATTGATTGGAAAATCGAAACCTGGATTTCCGACGGAGGGAATCTTGATCCGATTTCCAATGCTACTATTCTATCACGATTCGTCAATTTGGAAGTCAGTATTTAACAAGTCAGTCGCCCTCCCAGCCTAGCCACCATCCTGTATAATCTATCCATTGCGTCACACACCGAAGTACTTCCCCATCTTAACCCCTTCACAAATCCCCTTCACCCTACCTCACCATTCTCCTCCACTAGCGACCCCTCCAACTCAGGCGGCAAACAGCTCGAGAGACCGACATGCATATATATCCGGCTAATCTTCGCGTTGTTTGCAGGGGGAGACGGGAACACTGACGCTGTTTCATCGTTTCCCAGGGGTTTCGGCCGGCAAAAGGCTTAAAACAGGGGTGAATGGGAGAATAGGGTGGCAAAGGAAAGGATTGTGGACGGGAAGGGTGAGGCGTTTGAAGAAGTTAAGCAGCTTTGTTCGTGTGCAATTGCAACCAGTGCTTTCTCTCTTCTTCCAATGCCATGTCGTGAGAGAGGAGAGAAGAGCGTTAATTCCGGGTATAGGGAGGCCACTTGTGATTGCTTCCCACTGCCCTTTGAGTGGCCCCTCACTCCAAGTGTCCTTTCTCCACTCTCCATTCATCTTTCCAGCTAAAATACTTGAGCCCCACTGCTTGTTTACACTGCTTGAAGTATGTGGTCTTACCAAAGGATGCGTACTCTACCAAAGCCGTTCATTGTGTCGCCAAGAACTTGTTTTGTAACAGCGTACTTACTACAAATAGCACACTGAAAACTTAATTGACGTCAGGATGTCTTTCAGTTATGAGCGCCGGTGTGTTCATTGATAACTATTCAATACTTCTTTTTCAAGCACTGTGGAGAACCACGTCTGACATAAGCAATCATGATCTTCCGCTAGGTATTTGTCATAAATTGTAATGCTATATTTGTAACAATGGTTTGTATACAAACTACTGATGATTATGCTTAGTTTTATGATCCCATTTTAAATTCAACTGGTTGAAGCGTCACTCTCCGCTGTAGTAATTCATAATGCTAATGTAGAGGAGGCGGATCAATTTAGGAAGTTTAATGTGAGTTCACCAGTTTTAACTTACCTAGCCCTCTTCTCCTTCGGGCGAATCAAAATTTCGGTCGTCACCCTGATAAATGTGGCTACAACTCATTAGGTATCCTTTAATTCAAATTCTATAAGTGAAGTGCTACTTTATGTGATAGTTTTAAATTGAGTATTGAATGAAACTAATATAATTGGAACAACATTGAATATCGGAAATATTTCAGTACTATGTCTTTTATTACGTCGGTTAATGTGCTGTGGTGAACCTCTAAGGTTTTCTTAATCTATCAGTCCATGTCCGAAGAGAAAGTAATGGATTAACAACCTTTATATCAGATCCATATTTGTATTATATTTCACAATGTATTATATATATAATGTATATATTTCACGATAACCCATGCCGTGTCATTCTTCACAATGTTATTTCATGTTGATTTAACCATATCTCTTGCTGTGCAACCACCCGATAATCCCATGGTGTGTGAATGCATAACGTGGAATGGTTAACAGCGCGTCGCATTCCCACATTAGTTGGCGTAACATTTATGGAAGGGAAAAAGAAATGCCGAGTTGAGTGGTATAAGTAGAATCGAATGGAACCTGAATTATCGATACGTTCCATGGTTTCAAGCTCAACTATGTGGAAGTTGAATTTCACAAATGGAAAAGTAACTTGGTTTCCTTCCACAGATTTATTTTCCTCGTACTTTAGTACCGGTACGGGTCTTTGTCGTGATATTAAATGCTAGAATACCGAGAGACAATAATTCGTGTGTGAAGAAATACGTGTGGAGAACTTTGACGAAATTTCAGCTGAATAAAATAATCATCTTCACTTGTGGAATAAGAGGTCTCGATACCATTTTGAGGTATATACCTTCATTTACTCACTTGGATTGAATATTCCGACAGCACTTTTTCTGTCAAGTACCAGGAAAATAAATCTGTGGAAGGAAACCAAGTTACTTTCTCATTTCTGAATTATCGAAATTACGGACTCGCTTATCGCCTCACGGAATTATACAAACGGATCGGTTTGAGGGTATGAGGTGGAGAGACGGAGAGGTGGAAAGGCAAACAGCTATCGCACGTACGAAGAAGGTGACTCCCGTATGTGGAGGTGGCGACGGGCGGGCCCATTATTCATAAGTGCGGTCGAAGAGAAGTCTTGCGGCGGGGGAGGGGCGTGAGAGATCACCGGGGACGGCTGGGCCTCTTCTCTCGGAGTGTGAATTTCTCCAACTCCGTCTCTCCTTCCAGTTCGCACCTCGAGCCCTTGCGAAGTGAAGGAATGCCCTGAAAGGGACCGGAGGTGCAAAAGGGGAAGGGAGTGGATGGGAGTATAAGGGGAGCGATTGAGGGTTAGTGACGCAATATCTCATCAACCTTAGCACTGTTTTACACGAGCACCTTTGTTGTGCAGCTTGAATACAAAAATGTGTAAAAATAAAAATACTCTTAAAAAACTACGCTTGTATTAAAGTGTACAAAAAAGTAAATAATAATAATTTTTTCATCACTCTCCTTGTAAAAGGTGGGCCGCTTGTGGTATAGATATTGTTATAACTGACAGGTTGGATATTGATTAACAAAATGCGCCCACGGTTTTAATTTCCGAGTGATGAAAACATTTTTTTTTACTTTTTAGTGCACTTGTATACAAGCGTGGTTTTTGAATAATGTATTTTTTTTACATATAAGTATTTTTTTACTTTTTAGTCTTTATATTTTTTGTGCAATGTTTTTTTTTAAATTGTTTGCATTTCTTCTCACTATAAATGATAACTTCTACTAACGCCATCTATTGGCAAAAGACTTTATTACAAATGAAATGTAAACCATTTCATTTTAGTAGAGTTTCTTGGTCATTAGTGAACTTAATGGCTGATTCATGTATTGTAATCATCGAGAGTGAGTAAGTGTGCCAAATTTCAGCTCGATTGAACATTGGGAAGTGTGTTGGATTTCGATTACAAGATTCCATCCAGGAAAACCAACAAACCGGATGAAGTTTAAATGAGTGTGGTAGTCAAACATTACGAGTACGCGAGTGATACCGATGATGTGAATATGGGTTTAGAGTGCTACTTTCCTAGCTCTCGACCATGCATTTGAGCAGTCATTCTAGCAATTTTATTCTGTACACGAATCAATTTTCACTGCACATTCATTGATGTAACAGCGTGTGCGGTGAAGTGCCTCGCGTAGACGAAGTTTAGAGGCGATTTAGTGTCGCTGGTGGTTTTGAGGTGAGGTTTTTGTGATACCTGAGAGCCAAGCAAGTGACCGAGCACCCGTTGGCCCGAAACAGCAAAACATTGCTGTGCGTCGCTCCCGGCATCGCATTGGCAGGAACTCCATCAATATCCTTTCGTGCCTGAAATATACCTATCGCCTTGCGTGATCGCTTCGATGCTATCGCTCAGCGTCCTAACAATTCCCGATTAGGATTATTTTACATCTCGTGGAAAATCCATGGTACTTATGGTGCTCTAATAAGATAAATTTGCAGGTACCAAACTCTCAAATGCCGTTCGCTAGCTTTCAATTCTAGTTGTTATTGCCGGAGTAGTCAGCTAATCATATATCTTACATTCCTGCTAAATATTTCATTGTTAACAGTTCTATGTCGTCACCAGAGAAATTCTTGCGTGCTTTAAGAAATTGAAATATCATATTAATCACATAAAAGTGAAGTAATTTGCGCGTTGAATAAAGCTGTTGGGAATAATAGACTGACTTCCCCTGCCTTATGGATCTTTTAACAAAGAATGAAAAAACAACCTTTATAATTCAAATGAATGGTTTTCATTGTAATGCATTGCGCTGGGGGTCTTTGTCGTGATATTAAATTCTAGAACATCGAGAGACAATAATTCGTGTGTGAAGAAATTCGCGTGGAGATCTGCGACCAAATTTCAGCTGAAAAAAAAATAATCATCTTCACTTGTGAAATAAGAGGTCTCGTCACCATTTTGAGGTCTATACCTTCATTTACCCACTTGGATTGAATATTCCGACTGCACACTTCCGTAAAGTCTCGCGTCTTAAGATTAGATGTATTGTAGAATATATGTGTTATCCGTGCTCTACCTCCTAAAGGTTATCTCTTCATGCCCAATGTGTCCCAATTTTTCGTTCGCCGATAGCTTCGTGGCAAGTTGCATTTTTCTGATCCTGGGCATTTGCGAAAAAATTCACTTTATCAGAGGGAAAAGCCAGCTACTCATCCCAGTTACCTGCGAGATTAAGAGATTGCATCTAATCCACAATGAAAACCTACACGCTTTCATCCTCTTATATGCTTTCGTCTCAAAAATAATTACCGGTGCTCAAGACATTCTTTTCCAGAGTATAATTGGTTACGATTATCTACAAATATATTTAATTGAAATTCAAACATTCCTTTGAGGAGTTTCATACTCTTTGAGTTGTGGAAATGGAATGAAGTATCCCGCTTGGAACTCAATAGAAGAGCCGCCACTTTGAAGCCAAAATTAAACCTTGATGTCGCAAAAAATGCCGATGCTCAAACTTTTGGCTGAATATATTTTATTGACATGATGTCTGATAAATAAAACTCTTTCCTTAGTTCATACTCTCTTCGACTGACCATCACCTTTACGTAGGCACTTTACTAAATCCCCACATTAAATTAACAGCCACATCTGCTTAATAGCAACGCCATCTAACTTTGTGGTGAATCAGGAGTTATGCAACCTGACCTTGATCGTGCTATTAACCCCAAAGGTGGTAATTGCAGCTTTCAAATTGTGTTACACCTGAATTAGAAATAATATGGTGAGTATGGAAACCACTAATTTTATAAATTATACTAAGTCCCCCTTACGGGACGTGCCTGCGTGTTTATCAGCTTATCCTCGATTGTGTTATCCCACGATAAAATGCGTTTTATATTTTTTTTTACCTCCGAGGAGAGATACTGTTTACGAGCATATATTTAAGCCGCAGCTGCCCCAATGCCAACTTATTCCTCCTGCGTTTCTCATTTTAATGCTGATATCCAGTCGGATGTATAAGTATATCTTCATCTGCACGGAGCTTGAGCGATACCCTAGCGGGGGTTAGGGAAGTTTTGTAGAAGGGAGGGGAAAGGGAGGGGAAAGGGAGGGGAGCAAGGAAAAAGCTCCAAAAAATGTAATTTCTGATGATTCTATTTGTTTTGAGTTCTCTTTGTTTTGTTGCCCAACATTCTGACCCAAACAACAAACTAGGAACTGTGGACACTTTACAATATTTTATCCGGGTTTCTTTTCGTTTTTAACCTTTTAAATTTCTTCTTATTGTCCCACATATCCTCTGGAATATTTATTTCATATGTGATACCTTTGTCCTCGTCGTACGTTATATCACATCCTATATAATTGAAAATGGGATACCAGTTCTAGTACTTTGTTTTCTATGACAAATTTTGTTATTTTCGGGTAGCTGATTAAGAATGCTATACATTTAGTTTTAGCTATTGAGATTTTAAAGTTACACATGTTAATCTGTTGTTCTAATTTGTGAACTGCATGCTTTATACCTCTAGGACTAATTGAAGCAACAAAATAAGAGAGAGGCATTTCGGGAATGGTGGGTTCAAAAATCTCTACTTCCCATGCACTAATGGTGACTATTACAAAAGCTGAGTAAGATATGTAATACACTCCTTTTACTTGCGATTCACTCTCGTCCTCTTCCTATTATTTTCCCTATTATCTCAATTTTCTTGTCTTGTGCCCTCAAACCCCTCTCCATACATCCCCGCGGTGGCTCTCAGGATAGAACTAAGTCGCAGGTGTGGATGTAGATTTACTGTTTAGCACACTGAGCGCCTTCCGTTACGTGAGAGGGAGAATTCAGAGTCGTCTCTGGGGTGACGGAGGGGGGTGTGGTTGGTCTCCCACCAGGGGGGGGCAGGGGCGTCGCGGCGACCGACTGGGACAGCGGCGGTCTTGCCGACGAGGGAAGCGATCGATTTGCTCGGAATTGGGTTCGTTAAGAAGTTAGCATGCGAGCTTCTCGCGCAGGTGTCCAGCCTCAGTCACTCTAGCCTTTCCCTTCTGCACTCGCAGGGGCGCAGAATGGCTTCCGAATCCACTTGCCCCCCCTTGCAGTGTCTCCTTCCCTCTCTCTCTTTCGGTGGCCCTTAGTTTAGAGAGACGGAAATTTATTGCTAAAATTTACTTAATTAAATTTAATTCAATTTTAATTTGATCTAGTGCTCCCGAAGTGGATTTATAGACTATTCGAAAATCACGAGAAATTGAATGCATCTTGTGCATAACTCCCATACTTTATATTCATTTTATTTTTTTATTTTTTTGAAAGAAAGAGGATAGGAAACACAAAATTGGACAATACAATGGTGATGTGAAGATGGAATGATGGCCGATTCCTAGTGAAAAAAATTTGACTAGGCCGGGAATCTCATCTACATCTACATCTACATATTACCCCGCAAGCCGCCTCAATAAGCGTGTGGCGGGGGGTGTTAGGACACCAGCCGTTTAAAGATAAAAAGGAAACGCTCGAATGAAATTACGCCTAGCATTTATTGAAGTCCCTTATTGTTCGGGGGAAAAACGAATTCCCATACCTATCCGTTCGGCAAAATATCTCTCTTAATTTATCGTTTCTGTCGGACCTGGAAATATAGTGGGGTTCTAATATGATGTTCTCCGTGTCGCTCTGAAAGATATCTATTCTCAATTGTTCAAGCAATCTAAGCCTAGCGCGTAGCCTCCTAGTCTCTAGCGGTTCCCAGCCTAATTCGTTTAACATCTGTGTAACGCTGTCAGTATGCCCGTAGCTGTTTTTGACGAATCGCGCAGCTTTCCTTTGTATTTTATTAAGTTCCCGGACTAAGTCTTTCTGCACCGGATCCCATATGCTCGCTGCATATTCAAGGTGTGGCCGGACGAGTGCGAAATAGCACCTCTCTTTTACTTTTTCATCCGAAAATCTTCCCACAATACGCTTGACGAATCCTAGCTTCTTCAGAGCTCTGCCACAAATATTTCTTATATGTGCTCCCCACGATAGGTCCGAAGTTATCGTAACTCCTAGATACTTCACCACCACCTGGAATGGAACCACGGACCTTTCGATGTCGCGCTGAATGCTCAGACCACCGAGCTACCTAGTCTTGTAAGAAACACTGGAATCCGTCACTTGGAATCGGCCATCATTCCATCTTCACATCAGCATTGAATTGTCCAATTTTTTGTATTTCCTATCCTCTTTCTTTCACCATCTTTCTGAACTAAATATTTATTATTTACGCCTGTGATCGGTTTGAGTGAATGAATGAATGGTTATCTATGATAATGTAACACCGTAGACTATCGAAGCTATTAAAATGCGTACTAGTTCATTGGAATGAATCAGTTTTGCATTGGTTACAAAGTAGTCACGGTACTGCAATGATTTATCTAGAAAAACGCAAAATTGAAATGGTTTCCAAAAAAAATACTGTATCACATTTAAAAATAATGAAAAAATCGTGTGCGGTGGTCATGTTTGGTTTTTATCAGTAAATAAAATATGCTTCATATCCGTGCGTCAAGATGCCATCTCATCCCATTTATAGTCTATGTACTTACATAGGTACTGAAAAGGAAAGTTAAAGATTCGTCTCATCACAGATTTAGGAAAATCCCGCTAGGCTCATCTAAAGTAAACGATGGTCGATATTTTCACGTTGCGAGTTCAGGGAACCTTTGAGAAGCAAGGGTCATTGTCTCGCCATGCTCATGGCGAGACGGAGTGATTGTCATTAGCATTATTATATATCGCGTCCCGATGTTCAGTCCACCGTCATGAGGCTGGATGTTGACCCGGACTGAAATACAATGCCCGTCTTTCGTTCTCGGCGAAGATTGGTGGAATGAAAACAATCAAGGGGGTTTATTGAAACTTCAATTTATTTATTATCGTGGGCCTTTCCGGCCCATGAGATATTTTTATATTGATATACTATTGGAATTTAATACAAAAAGGAGACAAGTAAATAAGAAAAGTATTAAAAAATATGATAGTTAAAAATAATAAATTAATAAATATTAAAAATATACATTTAAATCCCATTAGGTTTGAATTCGCTAGTATTCAGCTTCAAAATGTATGTACATATAACGCATATTGAAAATACCCTCCTTAAGTACATATATAAACAATTTTTTCCAAGTTAGGTGGAACAGTAATGGATAACTATAATAGGTGACACAGTTCTTAAATATATCAAAGAACAAATATACATATACACATTCTTTTCCACTTCACGAAAGTTATTAGAGCAGCATGATTAGTTTATGCAGGTAACTTCCATGAATTTGCAGTAGTTGCGTTTATACTTTGGACTTAAATACTCGTATTGATTACAAGTTTCTTATTTCTGACGGTAATGAATTCCATTTTCTAGCAGCTGTCACTATAGAAAGATTTGTTGAGGTGAGGGGTTCTGTGTTGGGAGATATAAATGTCAACAGAGTGATTCCTGGTAGATATTAAATGAATATATATTACTTTTCCAAGTGAATCTTTCGAACAGATAAGATGGTTTACCAGAGGATAGTATTTTAAAAGTAAGACAATTGAGATGATGCAGGTTTATTTTATTTATTTATAGACGTTGTTTATATTTCAACCAATATAAGTAGGAATATGAGCTACTAATCCGATCTCATTTCTTGAGGTCAAAAATAAAGCGTATTGCAGTCTTTATAAATGAAAAGTATAACTTAGTTTTTCCACATAGATTTAATAAAACAGACGACCTAGGTTTTGACAAAGCTCGTCGAAACCTAGGTTGACTTGTTTTGCAAAATCCTTTTGGAAAAACTAAGTTATACTTTTCATTTACAATGCTAAGCAAATACCACGAAGTCACGCCCGGGACAACGGCGTATTACAGAGTTGATAGCATGGTCGGGGAGAAGGCGAGACGGTAAGGGATGTTAAAAAGAAAATAATATGTACATCTAGGTCTACATATTACGCTGCGAGCCGCCATAAGGAGACGTGTTGCTGGGGGTGTTAGGACTCCAGCCAGGAAAAGAGGGAATAGGGATGGGAGGGAGGGACTTGCATGTTAACGAAGCGTATTTTTGTATCGCTCAGTTATTACTATAGTTACTGGTACGTGAAATGAAGGTATTTTTAGTTCGGCAGAGTATCTATCTCATTTTTTCGCTTCCAATAATAATATTTCTAGTGCGGGGATGAAATAACACGCTCTGTGTAATCCTGAAGCTGGCCTGATTTTTTCAAGCAAAATATGCCTATAATTAATTTATTCTCCGAGTCTCATGCCCCAACTAATCCTCCCACAGATGTGTAATACACTCTATATTCGCTTGTAGCAATTTTTAACGAAGTGAGCGGCTATCCTTTGTTTTTTGTTTACTTTGAGAACTGCATCTTTCTGTGCAGGATCTCAAATGTGCCAGCGTATTCGAGATGTGGCCTAACTATAGCATTTCTCTATCTTTCATCCGAGAACCCCCTCTAATATTCTATTCTATATACTTACTTCTTCCATTGCTTTTGTAAAATTACATTAGCTTCATCTATTAGTAGGTTTTTGCAGTTTTTTCACCCTCTTCTTTCATGTGTTGGTGTTTTCCTGCAGTGGGTTTTGTCGTTAAGGATGCCAGCTCCTTATTCTGTACGTTTTTCTCCCAATTGTGTATATGTTTCTGCATTGTTTATATTCCAATCTTTTCATTATAAAATATTGATGGTCATTTTATTTGTTCTTTTTCATTATTGTATTGGTCAAATTGAAATTTTTTCGTACATGTATTTGGCGAAGGGTTAGATGTAAAATGCGGCTTTCCCAGTCTCAATCTCGACCCAATCGCATTATTAATATTATTACTATTTTCTACATGGCCACATGACCACGAAAAAATATCTGGGCCTTAGAGACAAAGTTTGTAGAAGATTCAAAATCGTAATTTACATGGATATCTGAAAAATGGAAATGTTACCCAGTGGATGATGGTTGAGGGAAAATCGCAAATAAAAATACGTTGATCATCTCGTCTACGTTTTTTGTGAGCCTGTGCTATCTTTGACTTTTACGGTTTAATCAATTGATTTGATAAAATAAAAAAAGAACTCCTCCGTCAAGGGTCACTTCCGGTGGGTCCATTCTCGCTGAGGGAAAACATGAACCCTATGAAAAGGGATCAAAGTGGACTGCTCGCTCCAAGGGATATTATGGCGCGCGCCTCGCGACCCCTGCTTCTTTTATTCCTCGGTGAGGTCTTGAATGGCAGCCGGGGGAAGGGGACGGTACAAGGGAGGAAGGAACGAGGGGGGTCGGGGGGAGGGTATGTTGAGAGGGGAGAGAGCAATCTTCTTGGGTAAAGGGAGGCCTGCACGCGAAAGTCTAGCCTCGCGTGCCGGGACTCACCTTATCCATCTGCTGGCAGTTGCGTGTCTTGAGGTCCCGACCAACGTGGAGGCGAGGAGTATGAGGAGTGCAGCCTTTGTGCTCGAAGGACTGTCGTGAGGAGGAGTTGGGACTCTTAACGACGGGGGTGATGTTGGAAGCATGAGGAGGGAGGAGAAGGTGATGGGGGTGGGGGGTGAGAAAGTGGGAGGGTTGTCCCGGAGATAGTTACAGGCACTCAACCCCGTTTCCTCCCCTTGGGAATCATTCGCTTTGCAAAGAGCCACTCCAGAATTCGAGCTGTTCTCCACTTTTTTTTGCCCCAGAACGATCAGCCCGCAATGCATTCCCCTCCTTCCCAGTGTCCCTCTTAACCGCCACGGGGGACGTCATTTATACCGGAAGGGAGGCACTCTGGAGACGGGCGGGATCTCTTGGGTGCAAGAGGTCCTTCTTCTTCCCTTGAGAGCAAAGGGGTCGTCAACTTGTACCATTCCTTTTCTCGCCTCGTTCACGAGAGCCGTCTGTTCACCTTGACCTTCCCAACAAATGTGACTGGGTGATAGAGCTTAGCTGCCATAGTTCGTTGAGCGATTAACTGACAAGACTGCGCAGGTTGGACCATTTCGGTAAATAAGGCAATGAAAGCTAACCATTCGGTGACCGACCCATCGTGATTGTGGGAGAAGCAGTGAATGAATGTAGAAACTGTCATAGGAAAGAATCGACCTGGACCGTAAATCGAACCACGGACTTTTGTCTTGCCGGTCTAAAGCGCAGACCACTATGCTACCCTGGTTTTCTAATTCCCGTGGCAATTTAGGAGGATACAAGGGAACAGGATATTAAGTTACCCTTTTATCCTCCTAAATTTCCATGGGGATTTGGATGAACCGGATGTTAAGTTACCCTATCGCCGTATTTGCGGTTGGCATGAATATCTTCAGTGAAGGAACTCTTTAAAAGTCACTCTCAGCGCATGATGCGTGGCGTAAACATAACCTATGATCTTTCCTCGTTTATTTCTTCCGATTTATTTCCCTTCTCGCGGTGATGTCATCGACCAAGTTAGTATGAACGGTATATACACTCACCAAACCACCTGTTACCGCACCCCTAGCTCCTCGGTTGGGGTTTGGTTAGGCACCTATGGGCATGGTTATCTCGTCGATTCCGAGAAAAATTCAAGATTCGGTGTTATTTCGTATCAAACCACCTGCAAAATATTAGGAAGCTTCAGCGATGCGATACTTTCCGAAAAGTTACGGTGCAACACCTCAGTTAATGCATGTGGTCTATTTATAGTCATTTGATATTTTTTTTTATCCTCACGTAGGTATATCGTCCAGTGGTAGGCAATTTCCCTTCTCATATATATCATTTGACCATTCGAAATTTTCATTTAACCAATATATTTCCCCTCACGGCGGCCACGAAAAATAGTATTTGTTTAATCTTTTCCAACGATTGACTCTTTGTTCTGCGAAAATGAATGTAATCAATAGCTATTTCACATTATATTAAGACATACTCAGGAATTATAATCGGTTCATGAGTGTTTTAGTCATTGCATCGATATAGTTTTAAAATATTTTATGGTGCTCTGGTTTTCAGACTAAGCAGAAAATGTTGTATGATTTCAGGATTTACCGGCGAGTGATGCTTATGAGTTGTTCTAGGGTTTCTCACCGGGTTAGGCACTCCATAGTCGCCGACGTTTCGCCAGGAGACTTTCCTGTCATTTTTTCCGCCATTCCTTCAGAGCCTTGAAAATGGCAGGAAAGTCTCCTGCCGAAACGTCGGCAATCATGGAAAACCTAACCCGATGGGAAACCCGAGAACGACTCATCAGTAAACAGAAATGCCTCAGCTACATCTTATACACATGATTTAAATAAATATATGAGCATTTACTGTTCATCTGAAAGCATCTTACTCCTGTAGTAAGTGAAAAGATATTTCTCCACTCAATATCCGTTTGAATTGCATGTTTTCTTCCAGGTACGATGAAGTGTAGTATTTTAAATTTAAAGAGTTATCCAATGCCATGGGTCGACGATAGTAGATGAATGTCCTCCGCATCCATAAACATTTAAAGGTACCATCGGCTATACTCAATTATTGATTAATTGCTGTTAACAATGGACTTGTACTAGCTACAAAGAAATCTTTGCGTTGATTAAGCGATGACTTCTCTGCTGTTCTCCTTTATTGATTAGTTATGTGTATCGGGTGTGAGATGTGACTCGTCATTCAGTTTTATACCCTCCATTATTTTACTCTTCGCGTATCGTTGCGAACTTTCAATGAAGGTGCGTGGTGAAACTTTTTATAACGACAAAATATCCATTTAATACGCCAGATTGGAATATTATTGCCAGATGAATGTAGTAGGTCTCACATTTTTAACATTACCTTACTTTCAATTTTACATAAAATAATTAATAACCATAATATGTTTCTTCGATCATTGTGGACTTGGAAGTGCCATTGATCATTGAAATTCGCGGTTCTTCGATCATAAATTGTGTAAAAATTTACGAATAAATTTGGAAAGCTATTAATTCAACATAACGTGTCCAAACAGGGAGGATGTGATACAAAAAAATTCTATTGAATACGATGATCTTCATCCAGCCGAGTTTCGATTATTAAATAAATCTACAATAATTGTCACCTTATAATGTTTTCTGTGGAAGTTTCGTGTTCCATCGCCTTTAATTTGCAGAGTGAAACGCAGCTAAGATAATATAGGATTCAACCTCACGGGTCGTGACTTCTTGGAATTCTTCTTTTCTGTTGCGATACCAACCTTGATGGACCGCAAAGGCGTAACATTCATTTTCTATGAATCCTCCACAAATTGCCATGGAAATAAAAATCCCTGGGTAGCATTGGTTCCGCAAGTTGTTCTGTGATTTGAAATCCAGTCCTAGGGGACTATTTCTAGAGGTTATCTTTGGCGTAATACTGTAGAAATTTATTATTTTTGTCCACTTCGAAATTCGATTAGCATCAGCCAAGACCATTTTTCTAGAATGAACTACGCTCCATTTATGATATCTCAAGTCTTGGCAGCATTGGTTAACTTTAATCTGTCTTTTCAACCGAAAAAGAAATGAAAATCTTGTTTCCACAACTTCCGACATGGGTAATACTTTTCCTTTAATTTGCAAGTTACCGCCATGGGAAATCTTTTCCTGCTGGCAACAAGCGAGTAATACATTTTCTCCGTTGGCGTTTAGGTTTTTGAATTCTGAGTACATTGCCTTCGAATCAGAAAGCATCCTCCTCCGACTTTGAAGAAATTGTAGATTAAAAACGATACAGCTGTCCTACCATTACCGTAATGGGACACTAGGATATGCTATAATTTCATGAGACGAACGTAGCACGTGAACATACTCAAGTACCCTCCCACGAATAGGTCCAAGTGATTCTTGGAGACACGCGATGAAGAAATAGTCCCCCATTATTCGGAATGGATCGTTTCTCCGAGGAAGCTTAATTTATTTACTGATCTTTTGATCGCACAAAAAAAGCGCATAGAGCGTCCCAAGACTTGGAACTATCGAATTCACCGTTCGTGCTCGAAAACTCTCGACGTCCATGCATTTCCTCCAGCCTGGAGAAGTTTTTCTTATTTTTCCAATAGCGTTTGGTTGCTATTTGTCTTCTTTTCATGTCGTCAGAATCGTTTTGTTCCCTTTCCATCTCAAAAGTTCTCGCGGGGGAAAGAAAGAAAGCAGTTTTTTTTCTCTTACCCGTCGTAACCTTTCAGAAATCGTGGAAATTTAGTTATTTTCTTCCCTCGCTCTGCTCCCCCTCTCCGGGGGAGTCTTTATCATTCCCCGGCGTCGTCGCCACCCACCCACCGGCACTTAGTGCGATAAGAATCCCTTCCCCTGTTTTCACCCTGAACTCCCTTTTCTTTCTTCTCCCCGATATTTCGATATTCCAAAAGGGGCAGTTTCCCTGCCCCCCCCCCCTTCTCCCACCGTGTCATTTCGACGCCTTTATCTCCTCTCAACCGCCGCTCATTCAATCCCTGCCCTGAAATATAACATGCGCAAAATACATAGGCGACACAGCGACTCCCATTGTGATAATTACAGTCCTTGTTCATTGTTCAGCTACAAATTGTTTCGTATTATCACCCGTATCTTAATTGTTTTTTTTCCGTTTTCAAGAAGTAAAGAATTGTTTTAAATTAGCTAAACAGTCCTATATCTGCTGTAGAATCGTGAAAAGGAAACATCGAAGGTAACCAAAATTTCATCTTTATTAAAAGATTGAATCCGTTTTCAATTGAATATTAAACATTTAATTTTCGTTTCTTTGAACTTTGATACATTTTTTCTGAACGAATACCGTTCTCCTTTATCCTCCCCCCTTACCTTTTTAACGAAAGTTAACTAATTTCATTTTCTCTTTAACCATGCTTTAAAATTTAATAATTGATCGCAATTAAATATGCAATTATCTAATTATCTATTTTCAACGATTAGCTACAATAACCAATCAATCGCTGTTTTTTAATATTACAGTTCATCCAAGGTAATGCAGGTAAAAGAGAAAGTTAAATTAACTTCCAAATGTATATTACGTTAATGCACTCATGAATGTTACACGGTATAAACATAATGGCATTATTCAGAGGGTGGAGAATAATTTATATTAATGTTCACGTTATCTACACATCTCCTTGGGAGATCATTAAGGAAAATATTAATAGAAACTCAATGGAGAAGTATTCAAAAATAATTGAGATATTTCAAATATATGATGTTCGTAGTTTTTTAAATGATTGTCAATCATATGGAACTTTCCTTGGGTTTAATTGACTAATATTTTCCAATAAATAGTGAAGTGACGTATTTGCCAATATTTCTTTTGGTGAGAAGACGTAGATAGCATGACCAAATAAGCAGAACTTGAAGCAGTTTTTTGGGCCAACAAAAAAGCCCTGCATTGACTGTTAGGTTATTGCACTCTAGTATCCCATCAAGAGTTAATTTCCCTAGAAGGAAATAGAAAACTATGAGTTTTAAACGTAATAATAAATTCATTTGTTAAATTTATGCAACGTATAAAATATTTTGTCTTGAGTTAATTAGTCGCAAGTGAAGTTTCAACCGTAATGAGATGGTCATGTTAGTTTTTTACCTTCCTTTACAGGTATAATCCCATGGAAGGATATCCGTTATTTTTCGCTGCGGTTCCAAAGTAAAATTATTTACATTCAGTCTACGATTAAGATGTACCCTTAGATGACAAAATCCTACCCTACCATTTCCACTTCACAAATTGAACTTGGAAGTTACATGGTGTGTAATGAGAGGGAAAATGAAACATGTGGAAAGGAGTATATTTATATCTATAAAATTCTCCGAGGGATTTGAATTGTATTGTAATGAAGTCTACAATCATCTCAGATTTTTAATTTTTGGAATAATCTGATGTCAAAATGCGTTTGTTCAACAGAAATTGATTTTCAGTCTGCTTCAATGGCTGGAAAAAGTGCCCATTAAAACAATATTGGTCAACTAATCAGCATATTTTGCATATTATTTTTTTCCAATGGCTAATGCTTTTCCTCAGTGAAGTATGTATTTTCGAACTAAGGCAAACTAAAGGATGAAATTAGTTTTGACTCGCAGTTGAACTCCATTTATGATGAAGCAATACAATTCCGAGGCAAGTACTATTACGTGGAGACGTCATGAGCAGGAACCCATATTTTTATTGGCCCTTTTTCTCCTTACTTCGAGAGAACATAAACATTCTCCCCGTCGTAAAATCGACATATACCATTTCGTACATTCTTCTTTCATCACTCAGCGCGTCTGAAGCCGTTCACGAGATCTTCCGTGGACATACCCGCGCCGGTGACCTTTCAAGTGTCGTGTTGTGAAGCGCCTTCTTTCTAGAACTAGCGCTGAAGCGAAAATAATTAAAAAAAGGAATGAAAAAAACCCTACGGCGAGAGTAAAATGTGCTTCCGCGATCTTCTATTGGATTATCCCGCAGAGCTGCACTGAACGAGGCTAGTGTGTTAGTGTGGGTGTATGTATGTGGTAGTTATATGTGCGGGCTGATTCTTCCTTGTTTGTTTCTCTTCCTTGTAAAGGACACCACCCGGGGATTCATCCATCCACTCTTTTTCTCTCCATCTTATCCCCCACGTATACCTCTACGCCCCCTGCTCCACTTTGATGGCTTCGGTGGGAGGAGATCACGTTGAGAGCCCCCTCGGAAATGCACTCCGAGCAATATTGGCTCACCTTTCGCGGTCGGTCGAACCCAATCAATATCGCATTTGAAATTCCTCCTTTTTTTCTTCCCGTTTAACGACCCGCCTTCTTTCCGTGCCGTGGGCCGTAAGGTTATTCCTGGGAACGGTAGTATGGGGAACACTGGAATACTCTCGCCTAATGCCCTTTGTATGGAATTCAATTGCCCTTCTCGTATCGACGAATGTAGTGCTGCCAACGGAATTGCGAACGCGTTTATGTCGGAACTATTGGAAGCTTGGCGCTCGCCGTTAATAACTAGGGTTCAGTCTAATAATATTTGAAACACATCTCCGTCACCGATAGAAAATTATCCCTCACTTGAAATAAAATTATCGCTTAGTATTATAAATTATTAATGTTATTAAAAATTGTTAGAAATCTTAATTATTTACGTGGAGGTTTCTTCGGGTTTCACACCGGTTAAGATTGTTTACATGGATCAACGTTCCGATGGTTGACTCAGCCATAGTCATTAGGATAATGAGTCGAGCGAGGATGCTGGCGGTTATATATTATAGCCCCAGATGCCCCATTGTTGTGGGAGCCGTTACGAGTTATTTGAATTTTGTCAATTACTGGGCGCCAAGTCCTACTTAGTTGAAGCCGTTGTCTCTATTGATGTTATTATGCTCCACCATTTGAATCAATATCGCTTCTTTCGTTATTCTTTCCCAATATTTGGACGCCCGGGAAAGTAGTGTGGAATATGGGAAATCGACACGATGACCATGGTCAAGGCTATGCTCTGCTAATGCAGACTTCTCCGGTTGGAAAAGCCTAATACTATTTCATGCTCTTTTATTCTTTTCTCGGTGGTCCTTCCTGTCTCGCCAATATACGCCCTACCACACTCGCATGGTTTGCGGTATACCCCTGTTGTTTTCAGGCCGAGGTTGTCCTTACAGGTGACCAGGAAATTTTTGAGTTTAGCATGCGGTTTATGTATCGTTTCCACTCTGTGCCGTTTTAATATCCTCGATATCTTGTTAGATATAGATGATATATAAGGAAGGCAAGCCTTAGCGATGGGTTTTTATTTCTCTTCCAACATCTCCACTCCATTGGCGGTGAACGTTCTTTTTAAGGCTAAATTTATTTCCCGTAGGCTATAGCCATTCGCATGGAAGGTGTTTTTTAGGGGTATTAACTCCGTCTGAAGGCTGTTGGAGTCCGCAACGGTTTTCGCTCGATGGAAAAGCGTAGTGAGAACACTCCTTTTCTGCGCAGGATGATGACGGCTCCTCCCGTTGAGGTATAGGTCGGTGTGTGTTTTCTGTACACAGCATGACCCAACCTTCCATCTCCTTATCTTTTAACCAGAATATCCAAGAAAGGTAAACGTTTATTGGCATCCAACACTATGGTAAATTGAATACTGGGATGTATGCTATTCATGTGACTGAGGAATACATCAAGGCTGAATACATACACGAATACATACAAGAAATACATACACGATGAATGTGTCATCCACATACCTGAAGAAATATTTTGGCTTCAATGGGGCCGAAGTCAGGGCTCGATCCTCAAAATCTTCCATGTAAAAATTGGCAATAGCTGGTGATAACGGAGAACCCATAGGGACTCCTTCCGTATGTTCGTAGAATTTCCCGCCGTATAGGAAATGGGTCGACGTGAGAAAGTGGTGAAATAACTCGATGGTGTTTTGGTCGAATCTCGTTCGAAGAAGTTGAATTGTATCCCCGATTGGTATTCTGGTGAATAACGACACGACGTCAAAACTCGCCAGTAAGTCTCCCTCGTCAAGGCGGATTTCATCCAAAATTTGGACAAAATGTGCTGACATTTTTGTGTGGTGGTCGCTTAATCCCACAGAGGGCGCCAGTATGCTGGCCAGATGCTTCGCCAGAAGGTACGTGGGTGACCCAATAGGACTGCCGAAGGGTCTCAGTGGGGCGTCCTTTTTATGGATTTTCGGCAATCCGTATAACCTCGGAGGAATCGGGGCTTGGGGTATCAAATTCTTCCTTTCTTCCGGTGTTGGAATGGATTTCATGGCCAGAGCAGTTGTCTTTCTCACAATCGAATCCATAGGATCTCGGGATATCATGCGGTAGGCTGGGTCTTTCAACAATGGGGCATCTGCGGCTATATATAACTGACTCGACTTCCTCGGCATCCTGATGACGATGGCTGAGTCAACCGTTGAAATGGTGATCCATTTAAATAATCTTACCCGGTGTGAAACCCGAGAAACCTTCACGTATACAACTCGCCGGGAAAACCTTAAATCCTTCATATCTTAATTATTGAAAGAAAATTATCGCTAGTTCTTGTCTAGCGCGAGATTTGTAATAATTTTATATCTCACAGCCCGTGTATTAGAAGGTTGTTACTCAAATTATGTATGTACATATACAAGTGTGATGCTTTTTTTTTGAAACTTCGACTGCAATTTCCTTAACTTCACCAAGAAATCAAAATAATTGCCGAAATAAAATTTTACGGCGTACTATTGATGTACGTATCCCACGTAAAAGTTACTCGCATGGCAAGGTGATTTATGAATTCCTTTTACTCTCGAAGTTCTGTCAGAGGATTGGGTATGAATAAATTCCCAAGTTTACCCTAGCCAATAGTTCTACGGAACGAGCTCTATGGATGATTTCTGTGGCCACTGTTAGGGCTCACCTAGTTTGAGAAAAACAACTGACTCCGCGCCCTGGACCGAAGCCCAAAATACCATGTGGGAAGATAACTTTCGAAGGTCTCTGAAGTTTTGATTGTGCTAACCGGAGATGTGGCCTGCAGAATTTATTGCTACCTTCATCTGATGAATTGTGTTAGTTTTTAGTTAGATAGAATTTTACCTAACTTGGTATTCTTTTTCAGAATTGTTGCAAGTGTGGGTTAGGGCCTTTTTTATTCTAAGCATAGGCTTCAGTGATCGTTTAAATTTTCTTTTCATATTCCGAAAAAATATTGTGTAACTGTGAATTATTGCGATGTTCTCACTGGAGTAGAATTTTGGGTTGAATGCGCGTCTTCCGGGTCAAGGGTCCTTGATTAATCTAGGTTCTTCTTCATTAATTGGCGTATTTTTGGTCTGGTAGTAGATATTATCTGGAATACCCACCATATAAGGAACACGTTAATAACCTGACCTGTTAAAATTGGGTGCTATTTTATGACATTCCTGTCTGTGAAAGTGGTGTTGATATTACTGAAAAGTGGTTCAAGATGGGCATCGGAATCAGGAATGGTTACATTCTGAATACGATCTCAGTATTGAGGAAGGGCGAGAGAGAAAAAGCTTTTATTTAAAACTTTTTGATGATAATGTCCAATTCATTTTGAAACCACAGTCTCAAAATATGGGTACTCTTAGTAAATACCAAAATTTTAAAACTGTGCGTAAAAAGGTACCACGTGGGTATAATTATACTAATTTCTTTCAATTTAGTTTTTCAAATGCGGCCATAATGTTGTCTCCTTATATAAACGATAAAATTTCATATAGATGCCATCGATAGTTCATGGTCGATGTTTTCTCTATATCAGTTAAGCTTCGATGGCCATTTGACGTCAACTGTTGATTGTTCACTTTCAATGCTTATCCCTACTCTGAATATAGTGTTTATACTAGCATTACTGAAATGTGATCAGAGGAAGAATATCAGCAAGGAAATGTTACGCTCAGATGGATAGCTCGGAATTGAGGAAGGACATAAGGGTTTTCTAACTTTTATTTTATGGAACATACAATGCTAGTGTTCTGATAAGTGCTATGAGTTAACGATTAAACTTAGTGCATGACTAGTAATGAGATCAATAAGCAGGAAAGAACTAAAAGTTGAGGTAAGTTCGAAAGTAGTAATTGATTAACAGTACTCTGTCATTCTCATCACGTTGTTAACTATGATTTACTGCTATGCAGCATATGAAGAAAATGTTTTTACGCCTTCCCTATGTACACCCGTGGGTAATTGAATGTTATGCTGGGATGATCATCAACGAGTGCTGAATAAACGGAGACAAGAGCTTACCAGAGACTTTTAGAATTCTCTTCTCCTTTCGCAGTGTGAGAGAGTCCCTTCACCACCTGCAGAAGGTCTGCCGCCATCTCTCGGCCGCTTAGCATCTCAAGGAAATTAATTTCTGAATTTAATTGGGTTAGCTGTAGACCACTCTTGACCGTTTTAACTGGGTATTTCTTTCCACGTGGAAAACTAGCTTCTCAGATGGGTGCAATCCAATTCTTCCACCTGTCACAGTGAAATTCTGTTCTGTCATGCTGTTGAACTAAAACAAGTCTACAAATTTGCCTCCTAACTGACAAGCTTATCTCACTGATTCTAACGTCGGGATTGGCGGGGAAGCTTTGTGCTGATAACATTTCCGAGATACCCGTCAACGATAGGAGCTGTTGGCATCCGTTGAGCACAGTGAGTCGTTATTAACTGTAAATGAGATCGACAGACTCTGAGACAGAGCCTAAGTATCAGGATGATTAAGGCATATCTTTAAGATTCATTTATTCCTTGTGGGATGAAATTTAAGTTCAACATACTTGTGCAGAAGAGGATTACGCCCAGGATTAGTAGACCTCCAGTTTGACAAATTAGTTTGTTAGTTGAATGAACTGTTTTATTACTGGTCTACTTACACCCCCAGTACTCCTCTCCTACCACAAGCTCACCCTGCTCTGACTTATTGGTTAGTATGGAGGTCTAGAACTCTGTTCTAGGTGGAAGTATTGCGGCTACCGCAAGAGTAATTTGGGTCTTTCCATTCAAGGTTTTCAAGTTAGCGCACATCGAAACACATCAGCGCACACGAACGACGTTGAATGGAACGATGTGCGCTGGCGAAATATTTTGTAACCTACCGGTAGGTGGCATTCTTATAAGTGAGCAACAGTCACGGCCGAATTTGTGTAAAATTGTTGAATTCGTTCAAAGTCATTTTAAAAGGTTGGCTTTTTGTCAATGAGTAATTATAAACTTTACAATATTTATGTTAGCCGCCTTTACTGAAAATCAAAAAACTTGACAACAATAACGGATATCTACGTTCTTTTGTTGTTTAGCGCATATCAACTTTGCTCCCGATCTGTTTTGAAGTGCGCTACCTAGTGCGCAGGGTTTGAATAATAAATAGAGGGCAAGTGCGCTGTTGTTTTTTTAAGAAGAGATTAGGCACCAGAGCGAATGGAAAGCATTCATGACTGTAGACGGAAGAAGATGAGAAATCCCTGAATTTAACGCGTGTGCTTTAGGCCTAGAATACATCCTAGGTGACGACTCTCAGAGCCTAAGCCATGTTTTAGCCCATTTATAAGAAATTTCCTTTAGATTTCTATTTAAAATCCGATGTCATATAGAATGACGTGATGATATAGAGAATTATAGATATTTAATCAGGTTTTATATGGAATAAGTTATGCTTCAGTTATTATTAGTGACTGGCTGAATGAGGTGCATATGATCTAAGCCGTCGACGCAACCAAACTGCTCTTTTCTTCTTCGGTTGCATCAGTGGTCCCAGATGTTCTTCGCATTGTCGTGATTTGCCTTTCGCAGCAGTCTTTTCTTGTCGTGAGGTCGCAGTTCATTGGTGTGACTTTCCCCTGTTCCCTTCGGAGGCAGCACGACCAACTCCAATCCAAGACAGAAAGATTTGCATAATTCTCTCTGTCCGACGCGTAATCTTTTTGATTGCATCGCAGACCGCCCGAAATTAAACGCCATCTCTCGAGTCGTTATCCGCGAACAGATCTTCTCAATCTTCATCATCTCGGCCGTCCCTTTTTTTTCTTCCAAATCCCTCACCAACCTTACCCTTCGAACCCCCCCCCCCCCCCCCCCCCCCGGAAGCAATTTCCACCCCAACCCCCTCTCACCCTCCCTCCGGCCTTGCTCCCTCCTTCAAGCGAATCAATCTCTCTTGCTTCAACCCTCCTAATTCCCCCTCGATCGAGCTCTACGCCCCCTTATCCCCGCCGTGACCCGAGCACGCGTGTAAGACACGTCTTCGTAGTTGGCCATCTCATCCTCTGGCGCGCTTTAGCAATCTCACGAGACAAGAGTTCTTGAATTTTTAAAATATATGTTAGAATTGTTTCCAAGATTGTGGCTGCGGTACTAAAATCACACAACGGTTTCACTGCAAGTATTTCGCAACCAAAACAGTTTCAAAACGAAACAGTCCCACGAATAACCCTGTTGCGGACAACAACTATAAGCACTGTGAACTACCTATTCCTTCTAGGAAGTGGTTCTAGGAAGTCGAAAGGGAGTGGATTGTTAAGTGGAAGGTATGAAGTTCGATGCCCCGGTGTGTTAAATATTTTTTTTCGCTAATCTTTTTAGATATTATGCTTTCTTCATGGTAACTTCCATTAAAAATATTTTCACGCAATTTTTTACTCTCTCAAGCAGTGGTGCCCAACCCGTAGACGTCTGCGGACCACTCAGCCTGAAATTAAATCATGTACGGACCACCTCCACCCCCCACCATACCCCCTATCAGTTGTAACCCTTCCTCAGCACCCTTTCCATAACTAAATTCAAAGGTGAATAAGTAAAACAGTTTTTAGAACACATTATTTATTTATTATTACTATTAATTAGTGACAGTACAACTTAAGTACCCATCTCGTTCAGCGCACATCGCTTTCAAAATCTCCATTTATTGGCAACTTTTTTATGTCCTGCAGACCACTCCAGAGGCTCTCGCGGACCACCAGGTGGGAACCAATGCTCTAAAGTGATACAGTCATTACTTCCGGGGATTGAAGCGTGTTAGATGGAGCCACAAAGTGTTTGTTGTATTCATCACCATCATTCCAAGTTGTTGGTTGGTCAAACTAGTTGGTTGCAAGGGCGCCTTGCAACCAACTAGTTTTTTAATAATTACTTAACATCTAGTAGCGGCTAGTAAGCTACTCGTAGGCATAGTGCTGCATGTATTATCGTGTGAAACGGGCTTCACACTGCTGCATCCGTTGCTAGGGTTCGAGATAGTGCATGAAGGCTCGCAACCCCCTCGTTTTGTTCAAGGGCGGCAGGAGAAAATGGAATCGAATCCTTGTGGACGCAGACAAACGCATTGCGCCGAATGACTGGGCGTGAATGTTGTTGCTGTTGCTTCTTTCGTGCTTGCTTTCCTCTGGTGGTGAGTGAGCCGAGTGTATCTGTCTAACGGGACACACGTTCGTGATGCATTTTATGTCGTATTTCTTTCCGGATAGGATTTCCATCGCAAGCAGAGGGCACGTTTCATTCTTTCCATTCTCCCCCTGGCGACGCCTGTGCTGCCATCTCGGGAATAGAATGGCACTGTTGGTTTTGGTTCACGAAGCGAATGTATGTCGGGAAAAACAAAAGCGCAACGACCCGTGCATGCCTCCCAGGCACTCTCCGAATCACGATAACACACATCTCAAAATTTCAAATCTTTCTTTTGCCTAAGTGTTACAGTTATTGATGAAAATTTTGCCTCTTTTTGTTTGTTGACACCCAACGTGTCTGAATGTTTTATAATAGCCTTTCATGCTTAATTTCGAGCTTACTTGTTAAATGTGTGTCAAAATTGTTTGTTGTAAGTTTTAAAATAGTTGGCGGTTTGCCGAATAATGTGGTATGAAGAATCTGGATCTCCACAATCCCAACAATTGTGGGGGAAAAGGCTTTACTTTATTTTACAGATACTTATAATTGGGATGAGTTTCCTTGTACATTTTATCTTTGCTTTGTACTAAAAATTATAGATGATCATCCAAAATCTATATGGTTTTAGATATCAATATTTTTCTAAATTTTTATTTAATTAATGACTATTGTCTGTTAAAAAGTATATGTACCCGAGTTTGGAAGTAACGTAGTTACATAACGACTCGTCCGATTACAATGTAGTTTACATCAAAATGTAGCTTATTTTCATATGCGTTGAGCATGTGTAATGAATAGTTTTTATTCTATTTTCAAAGGTATGTTCTTGAAGCGAGTAGAAAAATGTACCAGTTTTTATGGCAGACTCCGCGCAATCACTGTATTGACGGCCTCCTAAAGCCTAAACCAACAACTATGTCAACGTTATGTCATAACCACGGCTAGACCGTACTTTTATAAACACGGTTTCGAAAGTTTAATTCTATAACTTTATTTTAACCTGAGTTGTTGTTGATTTTGTGAAGTTACTTTTTCTCAGCAACGAAAGATCCGAGAAACGCGCGCGTCGCACCGTCTCGTCGCGTCGTCTTGGTCTCGGCGCTGTCAGTGTGATCTCGCTGTGCTTTTGATAGTAGAAACAGTAGTTTATTTTACATCGATTTTAGATTAGCGTCAATCTTTCACTCAAGTTACCGCCTTCCGTGCAGACAGTTGAATCAGGTGACGCATCGGGTTTAAGGGCTCAGAACTACTGTTAGACGACGGACGATGAATTCCCGGAAATTGTCACCTTTTGGGAAGATGACGGGGTTGGATGATCGTAGCGTCATGGTAGGGTTTGGAATCAAAGTACTGTGGATCACTCCTAATAAGGGGATCAGCGCCAGGGGAAGGGATTTGGGACTCAGGGGAGGATTAGAAGTTCATTCCCTCGCCGCGAGTGGAGAGAAAGGTGTAGTTTACGATGGTGAGGACGGCGACACATAAACAAGAACCCCTGGAAGTAAGTGATAATTCTCTCTTCCTTTCCTCGACTCTCATTTTTATTCCTTTTTCACGACGTCATTCTGTTTCTCCCGCTGAATAATCGGCGTTCGTCGATAACAATTCGGTCGTACTCTAAGATTTCGTCAAATATTCTGATAAACATTCTGGTCCAAAAAGCTGAAATAAAAGCATTTAAAAATTCAAATGATTCCTTTTCATAACTTCTTTTTTTAAATTTGAAGGATTATTTTTCTTCTTTCAGGAGATAGAGGTATATTCATTTGTAAACTATTTATACTCTTTGCCGACGATCTCCATTTTTATAGATCTTTCTGAGGGCAACAATAATATTATTGGGTGTTTTTACATCAATTATATATGATTTACAATTACACAGTTTTGTTAAAAAGTATATATTCATATTATTTTTCAAGTTACTTCAGAGAGAGAGAGAGTTCCTTCTGAACTAATTTTTGATGATACCTTCGTTGCTATTTATTGTTTTTTGTCAATTGTTATAAATTTAGGTTCTTTAAAAAATTACACATTTAAATATTGTTATATTTGGGTGTTCTATGAGTCGTACAAGAAATATGATATTTTGGTCATATTAAACTGCGGCGAAAACGCTGTTACTTAAGCATTAATATCGTGATTATTGGTTCCCTCATAAATAATCGTATTTTTCGTAATTTACTGCGGCTGGAAATGGCTGAATCAATAAATATTTATTGCTTACACAAAGGCACGCCATTTTGATGCAATAGTGCACACGTCTATGATTTTTTAAACATTCTTTTCCAGTGGATATCTATTGTTATTAAATAGTTGCAAAAGGCGAAAGACTTCTATAAAGTGCCACGCCTAAAGCCAATGTGTTAACGAGAGATAGACTTATTGAATCTTTAACAGTTATCAGATCATTCTTGTAAGTAAGGTTCTTAAAACCTTAGCACTTTTTTGGTTGATAGATGTAGCTGTACAATATCTGCATGTATTAGTGAAGCAACCCAAATTTTCCCAAAAATACATGAATTACAGGTTGGTATATGAGTTCGAAAACAGCTCTGAGCGGCAAATTAGAGTGATAATGTAAGAATTCACGCATTGGGTGCTTTCCAATCGTTCTAGTACGCTGCCCTCTTCGCCACACTACAGTCAGTTGTTTTCCATTAGTTTCCGACCCTTCTCACTGTAAGCGCTGCGCACTTCAAAAGAATGAGCTTCGCTGTTGTGCGCTGTGTGTGTTTGAGAAGAAATATAACTTTGAAAATCGCATCCCCATATTTTTGTTTGTGTTGGTTTTCAACAAAAGCGTCAAAGGTGGAAAGTATTTATAACCTAGAGTACTTAGTATTAAGTATCTTGTGGTATGAAGACTTTCTTTTTAACCCGCCATTGGTCGCGCTATGAGATTTTCTCTCACACCAAATTTAAACTTGTGCTCACTTTGTAATCATGAGTTAGAAGAAATTCCCTTTCCTTCTAGCTGACTTTTTATCTCTTCCTATTGACCGACCGTCTCAAAAAGTATAAATGAAGCGTCCGCAGCTGTGTAATGATATGTCTGATACCGTCGGCTACAAGGCGTTACACTTTCGCAACATGCGGGAAAAGTTGATTCATTTCGTGAAGAGCAGATACGTTAACGCAAATTAATGAGTCATGAGAAAGTATGCCCTCATAAATAAATATTTCTTCTTGATAATAGTAATTTTCTTCAGTAATACCCAATAGTACCATCGAAAGTGAAATTAGCAATGATTACGTAATTGTATCAGAAATTGTGTATATGTGGAAATCATTGTTTCAAATGAACATTAAGAGAAATAAATTAAAACTAAATATAGTGTAATTTATTTCCAATAAAGGCTCTATGATAGATAATCAATGGTACATCTGAGTGTGAGAAAAAGTCTCACACGCGATCGCTCGCGTGAAAAGTAGCTTAGCGACCACTCCCGGGTTAAGCATATCGTTTCAACGAATTTGTAAACTAATTTTTTTTAATCGGTTTTTTACTACTGTGTACGTACAGAATGCCACCTACTGGAATTTTTCCGAAATTTTCGCCAGCGCAATTCGTTTCATTCATCGTCGTTCATGTGTTTCGCTATTGTTTTCCTCCGATGCAAACAGGAAGCTTCCAATTGACACATTCCAGTTGGATATAAATAGCTATTTTGGTAGAGATAACTGTTTGAATCCCGATGGAATTTTGATTAGGTTAATGGATGCAACTACAATTATAGAAGGATGATGGTCATTCTGCGATAGCGCTGCGCACGAGTGGATTCTGGGAAGGGAAGGGAGGGGTCGTCGCAGGGGAAACCCGCAGGGAAGGCAATGTGGCACCCAACAAAATGCGTTATTAGAGCATTGGTAACTCGCGGAATATATATTTTTCCAGACCAGTACAATTTACATCAGAGACGGTGTTGTGCGGGCCCCTATTAATTCACATTTTTAACAGGATTTTTAATTTCACATAGGTCTACTTCACGTTGAATTAATTTGAAAATATTACTCTGTAATCGCTGTAGCCTCACTAGATCGGTTTGATTGTGGTTATACTGATGCGCACTCGATAAATGGTAATTCACGGAACTAGGGTTCCAAGAGCAGTTGCACTGCACCGTAAATGCACCTCCAATTGCCTAATTCATACTGACCCAACATAATTGGTAAACATTATCTTCGCAGACAGTAACTGTTGGATCTGCACGTATCTGCCTACAATTAATGTGAGATAACTTAAATTTTCGAAATACTAGGTTACAATTAGGGTAATGGGCAGTTAAGTGGAGCATGTGGATTGATGAAATGAGATACGGTTAGAGCAAGAACTGTATGTCCATGCACAAAAATATTTTGTATGAGACCAGGGTCCCATCCTTCCCTTAATGTTTAAACTCATCTTCTGTCATCATGAGTCTTCTGCAGAGCTCATTCTTTAGCTATACAATGATTTTAACTTTCTATTTGATCTTTTAATTGGAATCCTAAATTCAGGGCCGTAACTGAAGCTTTAAATCTTTTGCTGGATGAAAAATTGGTGGTTTTGAAAAACTGCTTGACCGGAGAGACTAATGAAGATTCATTATGAAGCATGTATTGTAAACGGTAAGAAGCCCTAATACACGAGAAGTGATATTGGTGTGGGGATAGGTCACTGGTGGCGCCAATGAGAGCAATATGCTGAATTACGAGGCACAAAACAGATGATGGCCTTGAATGATATTTTTGTACAACTTTGCGTTCAATGATGAATGACTACTGTTTTTACCAAATGAATAAATTCGTTCTTGCGTGGTTAATGCGGTTAAACAAAATCACTTTTTATAATCATGTTTGCGCAAATACAATATAGTTAAATCGTTATAATTTGGCCAATTTCGGTCGTACGTGGTAGGCATTCGTTTTTTGTGCTCATCTCTTCCACATGCGATTTAATTCTAGGCTAATTAAAATCACAATACAGCAGTACAAATCATCGACGCATTGTTAAAATAAGAGTTCTTTTAGCCACGAGTGGTTATTAATTCTGTTTTAAAATATCCGAATGATTCCCAATTCATTTCAACAAAACCTCAGTGCTAATTTGTTCTGAGGAAAGTACATGCATTGCATGGCTTCGCATTAACAAGTTATTTTTTTATTAGATGACTCTATAATCATTTAATACCGAGTTCAACACGGATACGTATTTTTTAAATTCCACTTTTATGACATTTTTGACCTAAGTTATCTTTATGGCGATTTTCAAAAGTAATATCTGCATATATTTACTAGATAAAATAAAAGATTAAATCTTGAAATATCATTACTAGACGTCTTATAAGAATTAGTCTGGTAGCATGTGATACTAATAAACTTCCATCACGTACGTACTTATCCGTGTCTTTGTAAATTAGATTTACGTACAATTTACTGTAATGGCCTTAGTCTATTTAATTGGTGGTTGTCGTAAACATTGAGGCATTACAAGAGGTTCACATATCTTGCAAAACCACGCATACAAACACAAGTGCAAAATTTGTGGTTGCTGGAACGCCGGCGTGTCATTTTGGAAAGCATGAAAAGGAATTGAATGAGCGAGGGTGAAGCCAATCAAGTTTACATTCACACTGTCTCCTTTTATTCCGTGTACATTCTCTCTCAATCTTTCTCTCGCCCTCTTTCAAAGCGTGTCAAAACTCCAATACCTCTTACTCACTTCTACCCATTAGTCACGTGACTTCCCCGCGAAGCACTCTGCTAATTTCGCACCCGTAACTCACACGAAATCACTTTTGGAAAAAAATACTTATATGGTCTGTAAACATACATATATATATAGCCTTTGTTTCCCTTTTTTCGGCAAAAAATTGAGTGAGAAATGAGGAATGTATCCCCCTCGATCGTGTTAACCCGATTTCAAAATCCGTTCCCGTGATGAAAAAAAAGAATAATGGGAGCATAATAACGGAAACTGGAAGTGCGGGATTTGTATTTTTCTTTTCCGTCTTTTTTTGCATGCAAGGGGGGGGTGGGGTGTGTTTGGGAGTGGGAGGGGGGTGGGGGTGAGGGGTGACAAATATGGCGTATAAGGAATATCCGTTCTTTCCCACCCCTCTCCCCTATATCCTTCCCACACCATTTCCACTCCAACCCCTCCTTCCATAAAGTGGGCCTTGTTATAACAGGCGGGGCGCAAGAGAAAGGCGAAGCTGGATTTACGGGGAATTCGAAGGGAGGATGTTTGCCTTAATTTAAAAAAAAACGGAGAATAAGATGAGAAAGGTAATGGGTTGGGTGAGTGGCGGAGAGAGGAGGGTAGGTATATAGTGCTTAGTTCTCCCGGGGGAGGGCGAAAAAAGGGGAATTTTGGCGCTGTTATCCAACCTCAAGGGCAACGGGGACGGGGTCACGGTTGGAAAAGATCTATTTGGAATTACAAGAGGGAAGTTTCCTTTGTAAATAATTTTTTTTCAGGATAGATCACACTTCACTTTTTTCAATTGCTTTGGGATCGTTGATAACGCACATTCGTTTTAATCATGAGGGAGGTGAATGATTGCCCTCTAAAGTTTTGTGGTTCTAGCCTTTCACTTTTCCCGCACGTATAATTACTTGCCTACACTCTTACCATTCTTCCCTCCGGAGCATTTTGATGTGTCCGTACTCTCTCTCGGCCAAATTCCTTCACTTCCCTAAGAATTGATTGTCCCCTGCCTTAAGCCCACTGTCCCTTGATACTTCACACGTACCTTATCATTCCACGGAATGCTGAGAGCTGAGCACAAAATGAGTTGTACCCTGTTGTAGGCTGATTTTGATATCACTTCTCCGGGCAGGTTAACCGTAAGCGTTAAACCGATAGCATTAAAAGCCATCGTAAAATAAAGATAAACATCTATTCTCCCTACCACTAACAAAGTATAAAATCTAAGATCATAAGATGTTCCGCGAACTGATGTGTTTTAGGTGTACCGTAAACGAATATTGATGTTTATGATCTTAAAAACGAGCCAGCCAGTTGGCTCAGACATGTTTTTAATAAAATGATTTGGACGCAGTAGAAAGTTAAATTGTGAGTTCTCAGAATTTTCATCCGGCGGAGGATTTAAATGAAATTATTGGAGCTCTTTCCGGTATTTATTGCGTCTTTCTCCTGTTTTGATTCTTTATTTAAGAAAGAGCTTGCCATTTTTTTACCGAGCCATTCACGAATGTATAAACTTACATTATATTTGTATAATAAAAGTTTTCATGGCTATGAGAATTCAATTTGTGGCTGCTCCTGCCCTGGATCTTTTTATTTTAATTTTAACAAAGTTGCTCCATGAGTATAAAACATGATTTAGTGTTTATGAAAGAACTAAACCGTTCATTTTTATGAGGGTGGAGAGGGAGAGGGAATATTTGGGGTTTGATGATGTGGTATCTTTAGCAGGAGATGGATCTATCCGCAAGTGTTAAATTTATTAGTGTTTCATGAAATTCAGATCAATTGATAATTCTATCTTCCATTCCAATCCGTATTAATGAAATCTATTTCCCAATTCAGTGGTTAATTCTTTTTGTTTACCAGTAATTTTGTCTTTTTAACGCACGATTTTAATGCACAGTGACAGAAAATATTTTTTATTTCAATGTTTATAAATGCTTGTACTGAAAGCAATACAGTTCCATAAATTAAAAATTAACGGCTATTTTTTCAAGCTTGAGAGGAGAAAATAAGTGAAGTCGACGATCACATTTTTTTAAATAAAATATTGAACAAAAAAAGCCTTGTTTTCAAATTCATCACTCTATTGTGAAGTTAATCGGATTATAATTCGTGAGCGGGAACCAGGAGTAGGTCACACGTTTAATAATTGGGCAATGTGGTCTAACACATTTACTCCTGTCCTCCGAAGAGAAAATTCCACCTAGATACGACGACTGTGGCTCTCCTCTCTCTCTCTCTCTCTGTGAAACGTACCCTGACAGAATGTGACAGATACCGGGAAGTACGGGACTCGCTAGGGATCAGGGGTGACCTACAATTCGTTCTAGGCAATGACCCGGATCGCCTATCAACAGTAATAAATTTTCTAAAGCAAATAGGTTTTATAAAATTGATATAGCAGGAATGTTAAATTTCCTCACGTACTGCATTTTAACATCATTCAATTATAATCCATTTTATTAAATATAATTTACCCTTTTAATAAGTAAACTGTGTGTGGTGCGAAATGACCTATAGCCGTCGACGCACCCCAATTCTACTGCAACTCCCAGGAGTAGCTTAAAGAAATGTAGTATGGAGAGTGAAGTTTCGATAGCCGAGGATTTAACGTGCTGAGAAGTGGTGTAAGCAGTGGAACTATCTCGAGTCTCATCTTCCCTGGGGCGCCCCGACCAGATGAGGGGAAGGGTAATAAAGGGTTGGGAAAGGACGGAGAGGGAAAGGAAGTGGGATGAGGAAAAGGAGGGTGGGTGCATCGGGTGGGTAGCGTTGTTATCGACGTCTAGGGAAACGGGATTTATCCCTTTTAAGAAGGATTTTAGCGGCTATCGAGTCAATCCCTAGCCTTTCCCTTTCTTTGGGAAACTCTCTACCCCCCCTTAAACGCCGCTCAGCTCTGCTCAAGACAGCGCCCGTTCAGACACAAGAGAATGATCATGCTACTGCAGTGATTCAGGGGACTTATTCGAGCATTGACTAAGAAATACATATATGGCAAACGTATTCTATTTACTGATATAGCTTCTCCGACGTTTGACGCGCGAGTTGCACCCACGAAGTAGGATAAGCATTGACGACGATAGTCTAGATACATCGGAATTTAGCGTCTGATAGTTGATATTTTCACCATGGATAGTTTTTCACCAATATTAGCACACTATCGATGGTTTTTAATGTTTTCCGTCGAAATTATCCTCCATTATTTCACGTTATCCTGGCCTTAAATCTTTTATAAGAAAAAGGAACACATTTATGTAGATTCTAATTAAATATGCTTTTTATTGAGACATAGATTTTAACACGTGTCATTATAGGATATTGATAGCACGAAGTATTGAAACCTGGGTGATAATAGAGAAAATATTTAAGTGGGATCTACGTAGTTGTGTTTATATCCCTGATTGATGGATCGATCCCATATTGCTAAGCGTGAGACCGTGAGTTTACATAAAATGTTCATGTTTAAATAAGGCATTGTTACATTGATTTAATACAGTCTAAACATGCATCAGCTGATAAAATTAACTCTCGTCAGCCGCTACAGTAAAACTGACTGCCAATACCACCAGCAGTAAAGCTAAAATATAACTCCTTTTCCTCTTGAATTTTATTTTCCAACTGAAATCCGGTTTAATAAAGTTTCAGCTTTCGTCTGAAACATCGTATACATCCTGATGATCGTAGTTTACGATTGTGAGGAATTGAATACATTTGTGTTTGCAGGGCTTTTTTAGTTTAATCATAGTGATTAATTATATAATTTAGGACTACGCATTTAGTTTTTGTTGTCTTCTTGATTGAAAACGATTAAAGTACAGATAGATATCACTAATTTTTCAAGGTCGATGTTTCCTCTGCTTTGATGGCCTTGTAGCGTCGGACTGTATCTACTTATCAAAACAACACTTACATCTTATAAAGAACACTAGCTTCCATTTTTTATTAGGAAATTCTTCCCTTTGTAACAGAGCAGCTCTTCCAGCTTCCAGTCTTTTTTCATTCCCTATTCCAACAACCCTCTATTCGTCAAAAACGAAAACATTTCAAGGATTCATCAAACATTTCCACACAAAAATAAACTAAAACTATTAAACAAGAGTTACACCAAATTAAAACAAAAACTAAAGTAAATTTCAAACGTTACAGTCTATTGATGTCAACTATCAATGGTTTTATTTCAATGCTCATCCCGTAGTTCTCAAAATTTGGACGCTAAACCAAAATCGCACGCCATCATCTGGAATGAACTCCTCCCTTTCTCTAAAATGATCTCCCAGAAACACTTTCGGATAAATGTTTGGCGAGCGAGTTGTGAGGTTATCGGTGTCTATAGAGCGGGCGGGCGGCGCCCCACAGACAGACAAGGGCGCGGGAGTGGTAGACGCCTCTTTCGGGCGGGACACACCGTATCGATGAATAATCAAATGCTAAAACAACTCGCGGAACTTCGCGTTTGCCTGCATAATAAAGTAGTGTTGCCTTATGAATAAACCACGCAAGAGCGGCGGGAATTGGGAGTTGGCCAAGAATGGTCGTTAAAGTGTTTTCCCCCTATTTCTCCCCCCACCCCCTCCCTCAACCACCCCCCGTTCTCTCGCTCTTTTCTCGGCCAAAAGTTTCTCAGTCATTTCTCATCATCGCACTCCACTCCCGTCGTGTCTTTATTACCCGTCTTCTCACGGTCTACCGAATGTTTTGGGAAAAGTCATAATTTTCACCTCGCATGCAATGACGTTAAGTGAATGGAGGTCAATAGGGTCCAGAACTGAAATTATTCACCCCCAAATATTTTAAGATGGTTCCTCCGTGACTGTGTGAGTTGTTCTGCTAGAGAATTATGGATTGAAAACTTACATATCGTTGATTGATGGCACAGAAATATATGATCGATGATTTAACTATCGATGACTAAAGATCAATTCTTTATCTACACCGATAATTCGACTTAGATGTCCTTTTGATGTCAAATATCGATGGTTTCCCTTCCTTGCTCATCCTTACATAGAAGTGAAGTACTTAAATAAAATATTGACGCTGTCGTGTGGTGGATTTCCTGCAAAACACATCCATTCTTTATTGCCAGACTCGTCGGTCGACTTGGAAAGGCAATGTTTTCCAATGTGCAACCGCTGCCTCTCGGAGTGTCGATGGTGGGGAGGAGTAGTTGCATGTAGAGGGCAGAAGCATATTACGTCGGGGGTCACAAACAGCAATCGTATTTGCATGGCACTGCTGCCCTCTTTATGCAAGGCGGGGAAGCGTCCGCCATTGATTACACTACGCTGTTAAAGGGAAGTTGCTTACCAGTTGCTCCGCTCCTGGCTTCACCGCGGCCGAAATGCGTTGGCGGGCTGAGCGCTGAAGACGAACGTCGCGTTCTGGGTGGTTGGACCCATTATTGACCTCACCAGAAGCTCATTATTGTAAGCAGCTTGTACTTATGATTCCGAGCGAAGAATGAAGACAATTTTGGATACATTTTGCATGTAAGCATGAAATGGTGGAGCCGTTTTCTAAGGGTATTCACCTATAGTTATGTAAATTTAGAAGTGTTAATATTTTATTTGGTTGGGGGCATTTAAAGAGAACGTGATGTATATAAAGTAGGTGAAGTGATGTGTCTTTAATATTTGTTGCACATTTTTTTGATAAAAACAATTATTCTGTAGGTGTCTTGTGATTTGATATGAAATGTAGGTCAGGATAGAAGATATATTGAACTAGACCGTCGTCAAAGTGCGTTCATCATAGCGAAATATGCATCCTATACGTTTTTTTTTTGCATTCTTAATGGTGGTTACTGATTGATATTTCAAGCATGTATTATAATAAGAGAGCCTTTACAGTAAACATAATGTACGGTCTATATTATTGCCATTCTTTGTTTTCGTCGAGCATGATTCTCCATTCTTAGGACAATTTTAAACCAACTCTTTCTGGGAAAGCATAAAGGTCATTAGAGAAGGCTTTATATTCTAATCTGATACCATTTTACTTTAAAATAGGAAGTAATTTATTTTTTTAAGATGCGACGCTTTATTTAAAAGCTAGAATTTATTTTATGAACAAATCTTTGGATCAAGAATAGACTAATCGTTTTTTCCCTCTAATTAATGCTCCATCTCTGGAATAATTTATAATTACTTTGATTAAATAATTTGAAATTAGAAACAATCGTTTCTCTGACCATATACTTTTACTACAGATAAGATTTCTCAACCTTAATATGAAACAAGCATCGCAGGAGGAACTAAATGGAGGTACCGTAACGGTAAAGAGCGTTATTTGATGGCTGAAGTAAAAACAATAATGGAGAACTTTTGTCGCAGAAAGAATGGTAACGGGTGTTGAAATTAGAGTGTTCACAGAAAAAAACAACTGATTTCGCGAAAACATGAAAATGTCTAAACCTTGCCGTGAGAGCATTGCAAGCGCCATCCATTTTGGTGTCGCAGTTTTACCACTGCCCTGAGAACAAAACGTATCCCGGAAGAATACCCACAGGCGTTTATTTTTCTTCCGTCCACGAATTTGGAGGAGTGCCAGAAATAACGATTTGACTTTTCAAAGTAATAAAAACCATATATACCACAAGAATGATCTTGAGTTATATATTTTAAAACTTCATCTTAGACGATAAAAGTGAGATGACTAGATAATGGGTGCAGTCAAAGTTCTTCTGTCGCCGAAAAGTACCGCTAGACTTTGAATTGAATATCTTTTGCGACTCGGTAGAGTGTAAAATCGTGATGATTAGGAGACGATGGGCAGCAAATAAATAGATTGGTCTTATCATCAATTGATGTTTTGATAACCCAGTTGTTTTTGATAGGAAATTCTCAATACAAGAACTTAGTGTTTAATTGATGAATTAGCTTTGAATTTCAGGCTTCTTGACGGCAAATCGCAAATTAAGGTCAAAAAAATTGGAACTTTTATCATTTTATAATTTGCGTAAGTTTGTCGAGTTATTTCGTCCTTCAAGTGCTACATTTTAGTGCTATTATGTGAAGGGAAGATGATAAGTTTAATTCAGGCTTATGATCTGTACCACACTCATTCTAGGAGTTATATTGCGTGAGTAGCAAAAATGTCAATGTCACCCTCTAAAATATGTATTTCGTGGATGCGATTTGAGGATGATTTAATAAGGTGGAGAAATAGTTTAAGAAATAGAATTGATATAAATATTCGTGATTCGTAGTAAGGGACCTAAATATATATTTTCGTCGCTGCGATAAACTGGCTGTTACCGGGTGTCCCCCTTTCCTTCTTTTCACCATCTGCCATCTACCCTTTCCATTGTCCCGTGATCCCACGCCCAGGGCTCCGTCATTTGTTTCCTCTCCGGCACTCCCACGCCTCCTCTCCACCCCTTTTGAAATCCTTTCCTTTCCATCCATCCCCTTCGGACTCGTTTTGACGGAAAAATTTCTTTCCCTTCCCGTTTCCCTTGTTTCAAAAATACTCCACCGTGTCATCCAATGGAAGGAAGAAAATAAAAGCACGTCATCGCGCGCATAAGTCATCGGCAGTGTTGTCTATCCTTCCCGTTGTCCTTGGTAATGCAAGGAAACATCATATCTGGCTAAAATAAATGTCTTACGGGGTACAGAAATATATAATATTCCCTCAACGCAGTGTTTATCTTTTTAGTTTGGTGAATGAGAATATAATATGACCAGAACTGACAAATCATCAGTAAGTATCTGTGATCGAGAAATGCTCATCGTTGTTTTTCTTGCTCAGTGATATAAATGTCTAGTTGGGTGCTTTTTTAATACTCTCCCATGTTCGACTTAGAATATATCATACTTTATAAAAGAAGTTATCGACATAAGAAATTTTCCGAGAAACAATCAGTTGTCTCAGATTAACTATTAAGTTTCGATTAAGCATAAATTTAAAATTGCTTCTTTTAGTTGTTTAACTATATTTTAATGGAATTATAATTAGAAAACTGTTAAATGCTCATGATGAATATAAAATGTTCTTTTAAACTGTTGTTTATAAATCTTTTTCCGATCAATTCGAGATATGTTGAATATATGTCGATACGATATATGCCGAATATGTGCCATCATTTCCACCGAATTACATAGGAATTGTATACTATTCGGATGTACTAATCTGCAAACCGTCGTTTTCGCCTTGTTAGCTAAATATTATTTATTGAAGATCAATCACAAGTAACAACTTTTGGGAAAGCTCTAAAGTCACATGAATAGCTCTTGACAATTTTTCATTTTGAATGCATTTGGTTAGTTTTGTGTTGGTTGATATGACAATAAAATAATTTTAAGCCAAGTGCGATTCGATTTTTTATTGTCTCTTTCTCCATTTTTAGATATGACAAGATATTTTTAATTAAGATTGCTTCAGCATTAAGTAACTTGACGAAAACTGAGTTTATTCGGAGGAACACGCCTGTTTGCTAATGCTATTGATGCATTAATTTATATCCTTATGTATATGTGACATGGTACTACTTACAGTCCTTATCAGGTTGCCTGCCTAATAGGTGCATGGAATAAACGGCAAAGTTTACCTGTGAAAAATCTATTTTTTCTTACCCCATAAAATTAGTACCCATTATTTTCTTCCTTGAAAAAAAATATATATGTATAAACACTCACACACACAGGGAAAGTTTCGCCAATAGGCCACAACAATAAAAAATACACTGGACAGGGGGTGGGGAAAGAAAAGTAAAAAGAGACGACTTACTGGGAACGTTTCGAGCCTGTAAGCTCTTCGTCAGCAACCAGACTAAAGAGACTTTTTCTCCAGCTGACGAAGAGCTTACAGGCTCGAAACGTTCCCAGTAAGTCGTCTCTTTTTACTTTTCTTTCCCCACCCCCTGTCCAGTGTATTTTTTATTATATATATAACGTCTTGAAGAATAACTCGAGCGATAAATATAAAATATGCCTAGAGGGTGGCCGATAAAAATATATAAATAAGTGAAAGACACAAATTAAAACTTCCAATATTTCGGTGGTATTGGCATCCACCTTTCTCAAGGTAAAGAGTAGGAATGTAAGGAACGCTCATCTTTCTCTGAAATCAACGACAGCATATTTCCTTGATAATCAAATTGTGGTCTTTAACGCATTTAAAATTAATTTTTCTAAGTTAAACTGATTAGGAATGCTAAGTATAAGGTTTTGTGCAGTGTTTTATTTTTTAGGCTTTTATAACTACTTTCACTCAAGATAGTGAGTTAACATTTATTTTATTACATACCAGAGAGAATGAAGATTCTCATCTTTTCAATCGATTCTCCTCTTAAAAACGAGTTATGAAGTAAATGTGATTCCGAAGAAACTCCGGGTAATTCAGATAGTATGAAATAATATCCTATGGATAATATCCACGATGACACACTATTTTATATTTCGTTATCATAACATGCCGCAACTCGCATCACATAGTCTACTCGCAGTTAGCGCTGTTTCATTTCATTGCAGCCATCATTTTAGCATTTATATTGAGAATAAATATAATTTAAATTTTACAGAACCATTTCACAATTAATATTAAGACGAGCGATACCCAGTAATAGTGAGCCGACACTTTATGACCTAAATCAACGCTCTAATGAGATTCAATATAAGCGTGGTTTAATAAAAAAGTATTGTTTTATATATTAAATTATTATTTTTTAATTTACTTCATTTAATGTTATTCTATTGTCACTTTACGTTCTGTTTGTTCCACTTCCATTCTCGGCCCCGGTTCTACTCCGCCTCTCCCGTTCCCCCTTCTATCGCACCTTACACCGCACCCTGAAGCCTTGTTGAGTGGTACCTAATTTGGCACCCTCCCCCTCTCTCCCCGTCTGATAGTCAGTCCACCCACTGGAGTGGAAGGTCATCCACTCGACTCAATTGCTCGGAGAGCTCCAGCTCTCTCTCTCTCTCTCTCTCTCTGGCACTGTTTCCATATTGTGAGCCACCCTCCTCTCATCACTTTGGAACGTCTTCTTCAACCGCATTCCCCAGCCAGAGTTGTACGGTACCCTTTGCGTCGCAGGATCGTGTTGGTGTGGTACTGGTGTACTGGCTTCAGGGCACGGATTCTAATCCCAGAAATGGTGGACATTTATCAGCATAATCTCTATCCGTACTAGAATGGGGATTTATGCTGACAAATGAAAATAACAGCAAAAGTGAAATGTTTCATGCAGTGAAATGGTCCTAGAACCGAGGAAGAGACAGGTGAAATGTTGCGTGTGGAGTGTTGTGTTGTATTGATGCGAAATGTGGGACCTTGGGAAGAAGAGAGAAGTATAGGATCAATGCTTTTGAAACGTGCTGCTTAAGAAACCTTCAAGAAAAGGAGGAATCAGGAAAATAACGACATGAACATAAATTCATTGGGTCGCGAGATCTTAGTTAATCGCGAGTGAGTACTCATTCTTCTCTTGATAATGAAAGCACTCTCATCAGTGGCATCTGGATAAGTTTTGCGCGAAATTGTAGGCCGCTGTTTTAAAGATCAAGCGAACAAATGCCCCTGAACCCCACATTATTCATTTCCTCTCCGTTGGGTATCCCAAGAACCGTCAGCCTCTTCTCGACCAGCTCAAGGACGGGGGAGGATGCTCAGAGCAGGGTTGCCAACTCAATTCCTCTGCTAATAAGGACAATTGGGTGACAAATTTTGGACTCTCGAAGACGCGGATCCGTAAAATACCATATTCCTCATACTAACTAAAATTGTATCACTTTTTGTCGTATGAAATTCAGGCATAGTTAGATTTCGATTTCTCAATACCTCCAACTCTAATGCTTACTGCATTATCTATCTATCATTATCTGTCTGTCCTAAGACTGTAAATCTAGGGAACGTGAGCTCTACGGCCTCTTAAAGTGACCTTAAGGTAGTTAGAGCGAGATAGATCCCTAGTCATAATGGAGACCATATTCGAATTTTATTTTTTTATTTCAGCGTCTGTAATAAGTACCGATGGAGTGAATATTGTAATATTAATGGCGCAAAAATATATGACAAAAATTCTCAGTAATTAAATAAATAAAACTACATTAGTCTCTAACTTTTTTTTACCGCACGGTGGAATTACCTTCAAAACAGCAGGTTTTTTTACGATTCTGTAAAAATTAGTCCGGTGCGTAACTGATTAATATTTATAAATAGTTGAGAGAACATATAAACTACGCACCTTTAGTTTTTGACGAAATGTGTTTTAAAGTCCTAATTTTTTCAACATTCTCCCTCTGTAGCGCACAGCCGTAATCTACCCAATGTAAAACAGCTTATATTTTCAGGCTAATTGCTGGGAAAGTAGTTTAGCAAGGGGTAAATATTTTGGATATCATTAAAAAGATGGGAGTTTTTTCTTTGAAATGAGGCCAAATTCATAAAGTTCTAGGTGAAGCGATTTTTCGTCCAAACTACCTTAACGCTAAAATGAAGCAACACCATATTCCAGAAGCGGATTTAGAATTCGCGTATATGGGTTCTTGAGGACAGTGCGTTACCTTCTAACCGCACATCTATCTACCGCGGCTTACCACTGTCACCGGTGATAAAGATGGAGAGGTTCCGAATTTCAAGGGCCAAAATTCTGGACATTTATAAATTTCTCCACGACAATCAAGAATATTGTGCTAAAAACGATGACACGTCCGGGAAAGTGAGGACGGTTGGTAGCCATGGTATCGGTGCGGAGGGAGGGAAAGGGTCGGAGGGAAAAGGATTTGACGGGAGGGTGGGGACAAGCGACCCATTAGAGGTCAAAGAGTAGGGAGGGGAAAGTCAGGGGGGGAAGGAGGCGGGGGTGAGGGGAGTTGGGAGCGGCAAATGGTCGTGAATGGCTGGAGCAAGGTGGAGGAATGGTGGGTAGTGAAGGAATCAGTGGGTCGAATATTACGGGCCGTACGGGGGGTGATGGAGTGGGGGGAGGGTTGGGCCTCGCAGTGGGCTGTTTGTGTTGAAGGGGTGTGGAGGGAGAGATGGTGGAGGGAGAGATGAGAAGGGGAACAGACGGGAGGATTTGAAATGAACGTTTTCCGCGAGGGTTGTCTTCTGGGACCCCATCGCTCTCCCCCGCTCCCTACACCGCCACAGCCTCTGGGACCTCTGTGCGCCCGAACCCACGTGACTTGGGGTGTGGCGCGGGGGATGCCGGGAGTGAGAAATGTAGCGATGGGTGTGGATGAAGAGTAGGCGGGAATGTTTGAGAGAGAGAGGAGAGATACTCGCAGTTCCAGAGATACGGGTTTTAAGTGATTGGGATGGTATCTCTCTCTCTCTCACTTCTCGAATCGCCTCTCCCCTTCCTTCCCTCCCATCTGCTCGTATTTCCTCCTCCTTGCCTCTTCTGCACACACATTACCCTTTCTCTCTCTCTCCCCCTGCCTCTCGTTCTCGCTCCATCGATACATTTCCTCCTATCTCCTTCTCTTAACCCTTAGTTTTCCTCCCCCCCGACTGCGATAAACGATTCTTTCGCTCACTTAATGGCGCATTTGGATGCCTAATGGGCGGCTCCATTGCGTGTGCAAGAGTGCATATAAATTTCCTTTCAAATGAACACCGAATGCCTCTCGCCACTTTGTGGGAGCGTATTCCGTCGGGAAAGACTGTTTCCTCAGACGCAAGAATCCGCTGAAACTTATGCTTATTTCTTCTTAGTGATTTCCACCATGGAAAAAAATGACCCTAGATTTTAAAATATTCGCGTTTAATTTTTGTAAAAATTGTGCAACAGAATAAAGTCCATCGTTTCGGATGTCTGTAAGAGTAACGTCATCTAGTGCGTTGGTAATGTCATCGTCCGTTGGTCGTTCGTCAATGCGGACACACAATTATCAAAACAAGCGATGTGTTATTTGCTCATTACAAAAAGATGTTCTCGTAAAAAATGATCAGTTCGGCCTCGACTACTTGAAAATTCATTTTGTACAACAATGTAAACAGAAATCTTATTTTTTTACAAACAATTTAAACGCAAAGGCCTCGCATAAATTATCGTTTAGCTCTTCCAACGTACTATATTTTATTGAACGCATTTTGGCATGTAATAGCAAATGTGTATAGTTGTTAATGCATTGATTACCCTTTGATGAAGTGATAAGACACTCGCTGATAGGTAAGATTATGCCAAATTGTCTCATTAACCCCATGAGTTCCTTGAGGAGTATCTCCACATGGTGACTAAATGATCATCATCATATATATTATTTCTCGAGGGCTTTTTTTTGTCGGTACACCATAACTTCCTTAATACTTCATCAATTTCCATAAACGAGGCATCATTTTAAAGCTTTTCTTAACCACTATACCGGAAAAATATACAAATTACTCACATTGCAGTTGTTTTTCGAAAAATTACAATTGAAAAAACGGTTTTTTGAAATCCCGCCCTCGACCTATCGATCAGCTATCGAGAATATCGAGATATATCGAAATGATACCGATTTCAATTTTATGCATCTATTATCTCAATCCGCATTTAATTTCGACTTAAAATATTGATTTGAGGTATTCGATCTGCTGATCTAGGTATTTATATAATGAACTATATTTATCAAAACATGAATTTATATTTACTTCCCCAAACCGCTCGCAGTCATTTGTTTTTACTTAGTCCACGACGACCAACTTACTTTGTCTCTGCTCTCTACGATAAACAAACCCGGCGATCAAATCAGATTATTCACTTTAAAGAAATCTACACAAGTTCAACTCAAAAGTAAGTACCGTATGGATTCTGACGCACTAACTACACGGTACTAACTATACGGTGTGCACTTCAATTAAGTGGGATTTGAGGAGGATACAGTGCGAATGCTTCGCACGGGTCGACTAGTACTTATCTATTGCCATAAATAAAAAAATATGCTGTTTTGAATTTGTTCCTGAAATCATCTTCCATTTTTCGTTCCTTTCTTTTCCTACCTTTTACCGAGGCCACGATCTATGCATCGGCTGACATTCACTCATTCGCCCATGCCTCCTTCCCTTCCGTTCTCAATCCTCCCATCCTTCCGTTGGTTATCCTCCGAAGCTCCGGAGATTTTTTTCAGTCCGCTTATCGCACCTGTCCCCAATGGTTCTCCTGCACACATGTTTGCCCAGCACCTCGCTATCAATGTATTCCGCCCCGCCTCACCTCTGACTTCCACCGTTACCTCCTGGGGACCGGGGACTTCGCACGGCAGCACTCATGTGCATTTCCCTTCCAGGCCGGCGCCAGACTTTTCCCTCCCTCTGTCTCTCTTTTGCACTTGGAAAGTCTTTCAGAGGCGGCTCTCGTTCAACCGAGTGTCATATTCACGAGAAAGTATTCCGTTTGTCAGACTTTTTACTCCGACACGTTGACATGTTTGTCACGAAAGTGTTATTATTATTCATTAAAGAAATAATATTTTTTTTTAATTTTTGTGGCAGTAACCACCGTGATTAACTTGCTGGCCTAATGAAGAAATAAAACCGTGCAATTTTCCACTAAAATATAACTTACTTTCGATTGCACGGTTCATTTCTTCATCATGTACGAATTCCACTCAATTTTGCAGAACTCTTCTGGTTTATGTTGAGTTTAAGAAAATTCATCAATCATTGCTCAAAATACAGCTCCAGCTGGCTGGGTATCGAGAGGGAATGCCATACTTAATTGAAAATGCGTGCGAAAATAATGTTTGGAACCGGCATATAATGTGTATCCGTGTTCGCTCTTTTGCAGTAAAGTCTAGATCGTGATTCACGATTAAGATGAGCAATGATAAGCAGCGTTTTAAGGCACTGGTTCATACTTTTTATTTCATATTCTTTTCTCCTCTCCTAATGTAATGTAATGAATTACCTTCACACTACGTGTTTCACTGGTTACTCAGTTATTTAGCAAAAAATGTACCTGTAATGGACTGTCGGAATGAATTCATTTTTTCTTCATCTAACAACTTTAATCCTACTCAAAGCTATTCTAAATGAATTTAAATGTTAAAATTCTTATGAATGCAATAATGAAAGTTGCAATTGAGTCATATTGGTATTTTCCACAGAATTCAGTTTTTTTTAGAAACACGTACAGTCGGTATATTCAACGTACAACTCCAATGTTCTTCACATTACATTTCGTTCATTTGCTGGCTTAAACCCCAAAAGTCATTAGACGAATAATCTCCCATACCCTTGAAGATTAATGCAAATTCCCTACGCCTACGTCCTTCCCTTTTCATTATTGTAATCATCAAAGTCCTCGGCTGCGGGGGGATTCCGAGCTGCCGGCCTGATGTTCTCTTCCTGTGATTCCGATTATGGTTGGAAGAGGATTTGGACAGATACTGGGCAGAGATGTGGCCGTGCAGATATGAGGGCCGTGCAACTTATTGCGATGTCCTTCCACTCAATGACTTGAATCGTCGTGGTTCTCCATCCGTTTTCCCTTTCCAAAGGACTTGCTCCTTTGTGAAGCGGCGGCGCCGATTAGCCTAATCCTATTCAAGGCCCCTTTTGCGCTATCTAATCTGATGGAGCCTCCAATAATATATAGCCCTCATATTTCGAAGCGTTACTTTGTCTGTAGCACCAATATATCCCTATCACGAGATAAGTATACAAGGCATTCGATACTTTTCTCACCATTATTTGCGTTATTGCTGGTTGAAATCCACGGATAAGAACGAAAATCAAAAAACACACATTGCTCGATGTAATTTGGAAATTTACAAGACCACTAATAATATATTAATAATAATTTATATATGTATTGCTCCATCAAGTTTTGTACATAATATATAACAATGAACACAGACTGGAGCTTTAGGTGATCCCTAAGGCTACCAGTATCACGGTGCCTGTTAGTGGAGTCACTTTCAAAATATCATAGTAATACAAGCACAATTTTTTTTATGATAACAAAATGTCTCCAGGTGGAAAGAGATACTCTTTATAACAGAAAAAATAATATACATAAAAAAACAAAGGAATAAAAATAAATACACAAAACCTTTACATAAATACAAAAACACCACCAACCTTTTGTGCATTCAAAACTTCCTATATGAAATTGCAAAATATATGCTGAATCAAAATTATGTGCGCCCATATGTTATTTTTAAAATGTTAGCTTCACGATAATTTTTACCTGAAAAAAGTGCAATGGTTGCATTTAATAAATTTCATAACATATCCTATTATTTTAAGACATAAATTATTATAGGCACACTTTTAATGCTCATAATTCTCCTTTGGATCTGTGTATCAATAAAATGGAGACTTCTATGTTTTAACTTGAACCCAGGATGCTCTTAAAATATTTCACTTGCGCGAAAAGGGCTCCGCATCTTGGAGATACGTTCCTTGCTACTGCACTCTGAATTTAGTGGTGTGATGATTTCCCCAGAGAGATATCTTTAGCCGTGTAGGTGAAAGCTGGATGAGAGTTGTTATATTTAATGTGGTAATTACGCCAGTTTTTCTTCGAGAATTCGAGCGCCTACTTTTTCTCGGAATTAATTTCTGAAATTAGGATAATATACTAAAATTGGTAGCCGTTCGTCGAGTACGGAATTTTTTATTCGATTAGAGATAAATTTCTGAAGTCGTTATTCATGCACTTTGAGTAAGTTGCAATGAGGCAATCTGTATGCATTTCTGTACTTTTGAGTGTATTTTTGTTTAACTTTCTTGAATGCATATGACCATTTCGGTTCTAAACCCGTGCTGTTGAAAGTTACGTTCTTTGGGCGACTACTTCTTTTCTTTTGCCTTAGTTCCCTTCTCTTTCTCTTCTTAATATCTTTTTCTTCTTCCTCTTTGCGTTGCCTTTGAGGCGGTGAGACTCTCCAAGGTGAAAGGGGAGGCCAAAAGCCAAATATTCCTCTCCTTTCGAGAGTGCCTCTGCGAATTCCTTCCCGGCATTCTCCATTCCCGCTCGCTGCACCCTCCTCGTGGGATTAATCTGGTGAAACAATTGAAGGCGCGAGATGTATAGGTCCCCCTTTCCACATTTCGGTACTCGCATTCTCACCATCCCCTCTACGCCATTTTCAGCGGTGACGTAAGAGGCCGGCCCTGATTTCCACCCTTGGGAGATGCCCTCCCGTTCCCAGGGCCTTTGTTTCAGGGTTTCTTCGCAGACTCTACTCGCTCACGTCCCTCAGATGCATCCTTCACGCGCAACACGTTCGGATCACGAAAGTGAATAGTTTGTTTTTCTCACTGTAGTCAAAAGGAAAAGGGGCACGGCGCTTGTGTTTCGTTGCGAGCTTGTTTCCCTTTGGTGAGTGAATTATTTTCACTCGCGTTCACAGAGGGAGAAGGTTTTACGACGTTTCCATGTGAGTCCTCGTTTTACCCCTTACCAAGAACATTATAAGAGGACGTTTATCTCCTACTTCGATCGTGTTATCAACGGCCGCGAAAGAAATCAAGTTCCAACTAGAGGGGCTGCAACCGCGTGGTAGGCCAAGAATTTCTAGTCTTAAAATGAATGTGTTAAATGGCTGTTGCGGGGTGAGTTTGAGTGGAAGGAGGGAAGAAACTGTGTAGGAGAGGTCTGTGTATGCTAGAGAAGCAACTGCTCGATCGCTGCGCCACTTACGGTGGATAAGAGGAAACGGCATTTTTTCACAAGATGGCGGAGAGGAAAAATCGCAGTTCTCAGGTTTGAAAGTATCCCATTCCAAGAGAAAATGATGCATTGTTGTGTTGAAAGTATTTTACAAATGCGCTAGGTTTTCATAATAAGTGAGGTGAATTTGGTTCCGATATCTTTGTTAAAAGTGGGTGAAATTACGAAAACGCTGGCGGGACGAAAGCTCACATTTACCGAGGCCTCCCTCGCAACACCAGCACATTAACTGGCGACCCGTAATTTGAGTAAATGACGATCGGAAGCGCACCAAGATTTCCGTCCTCATTGTAAGGTTCATGCCCCTTACCTTGCAGAGTAATGGACTCCTCCTTGTGGTAAACTGGAATCGAATGTTTCTACAACAAAACTTTATTAAAACATTTTTCTAAGAGACTAATGTCAAGCACTCTTCTGCATGAACGTTGCGGTTCGAAAATAAAAATCTGCGTCAAAATTCCAAATAGGTATCATTGCTGGTAATATTATGAAAATTAAAAAAAAAACAGTTTTCTTTTTTCAATATTAGAAGTCTTAATTCGGTATTGTGTCACTGACTTGCAGATATAAAATCTTGTAATTAATGTTTTTTTTACTTGACGTGGTAGTTAGTGGTGTTTTGTGCTTAATGATCAATTTAAGATTAATATTACTAGAAAAAGGGATACATTTTGTGAAATTTTAGCAATCATTAGATGTAATACAAATTAATTCCGTTCAAAAACTTGGGATAGCAAATTGTTTGTACTTAAATAAGCACAGATGCATCTTCATCAAAAATAATCTTCCTCGAGTATTTTGGCGCTAAACCCACTAAATATTTCCTCACCATTTTTTTAAAGACTTAATGTGCACAGAAGCAAGCTCCGGAGTAATTACTGATATTGACGAAGAGGTTTTATCGCAGCCACGATGGTAGTAATAAGCTGGTCCATTTTTATTGCATTCGTTTTTTCCCATTCACTTCATGGCCTCTGGACTGTTAAGTTGAAAACCTTCGCGTCAATTCGATGCTTTTTTATTTAAAGATTGGCATGGAGCCTTTTGGGAAAGTAGAATATTTCTCTTGCATCATCCGAGCTCATGGCCTGTTATAACTTCGCCGCTTCATGAAAATTATTTTTTATTATCATTGGAACAAAATTCGGCCTTTGATGGTGATTACGTGAGCGGTCAATAGCCTCCATATCTTTCAGAATCCAATCTCCTGCATTTCGTTTGCACCCCTTGGTAAACCTAATGAGATTTTTCGGCGTGTTGGAATGCTCATGTTCACTTTTATTCATGTTCTATGTTTCACTTGGTGTTACTGCTACCGAGTACTAATTGGATATCAAAATACTGGCTGATTCAGAGATTTTGATAATGTTAAATTAAATCACCGCATGGCTCGTTTTCACCCAACTTGTGTTTTCCAATTGATCCTTAATGTGTTTAAAACCATAAAAATTAGTTATGTAATTAAAATTATTATCATATCTGTGGCGTACATCAAAATTTAGTCATTCATTAACTTCGAAGAGTTTCATTTAAATCTTTAAGCTTTGATTCAAACTTTAACGTTGCATTTTGTTGTGAATTTCTCGTTTAAAACTTTGCAAAATAACCTTTATTTTCTATTACATGTCGAGGTAGTGATTTATGGTCTATTCAACCGAAATGTCTCCGTTAAAAACATTACGTAGGACAGCAAGCACCTGCAGCTCACCTTCCGGTGAAGTAAACCCGAATGAATTTTTTTTTCATGTATTGACAAGTTTATTGACAAGTAATTAACTTCTGTAGAGATATATTCATAGTAATTTTGTTTCAAAAACATTTTTGGCAAACACGTTTTTACCGAGATGTATACATTTTCTCTTATTTATATAAATATAAAATACACATGCATACTCATATTCATATATACATACACACGCATACATGTATTCATACATATACATATCTACATGTATATATATATATATATATATATTATATATTCAGTATATTTTCAACTGTATGGTAAAAAATACAATACAAGAGAACACAGCTTGTTTTACCCATCATTTTCATTCTTCTATCAACCATTTTTTTTGTTTTTACCTTAACTTCATTTCATTTATTTAAAATAATAAACATTACAATTCATAATCTTTATAGTAATTTTCTGATAACGTAATTATTAACCAGTTTTGAACACTACTCGGCAGCCAAATGGACTATTTTTTCCATATTGAGAAGTGCCTCAAACAACCGATTTCGTAAAGAAATGTTTGGAATACATTATACGTAATCACACTTATAAATTCATAGCGAATCATAAGACGCTTTACGTCAGCATCGCTCCTTCCTAAATTACGCGTTGGGACGTTACATGTTGTGCCGCATTGCAATCATTGGCGGAGATCTTGATGCGAGTTGCAGTTGAGTTGAATGATTGAGGAGTAGGCAATTATTGTTAGAATCACACTCTCTCCTCCCGTTCAATCTGTCGTCCCGTGTGTTGCCGGGAGACTGTGTTCCAATGTCACGCGACCGTTCCTCGCCTCCGTAAGCAGACGGCTTGGATAGAACGCCCTCCACTAAATCAGTGCGATAAGGGAATTAGATTTGCATCCTTCCTGGTGCATCTCACGGCTTCAACTCCTCTCCGAATTGGGTGCACGTCGACTGAAGCGCAATTTTCGAGCGCACGTTGGGAGAGACGAGGTGGTTGGCGTACCAATGCGACACGTACCTACTTAAGTATGGAGGAACTTCGAGTGTGATGGAATGCCATGAACATCCGTGGGTATTATTCCATTTAGGAATGGTTTAAAGCCCAAAATCCAAAGCAAATACAAACTTTAAATATTTCTTTTTGCAAAATAAATATATTTTACTAACAAAAATATTCCGAAATTAAATCATTCAGTAATAAAATATTACATACATAATTCGTTCCTGTCAAACCTCATTAGGTTTGTCGGCAGGTTCCGTTGAGTCATCATTACTCACTTATTGGCCCCACACCCATTATAACATATCTATGCAGCTAATATACAAATAGTTTCCGTCACATAGAGTAATTTCAAAATCAAATAGCATATACGAGTATACGAATAGGTTTTCAATTAACATGTTCAATAACCACATGAAGATACAATTATGGGAAATGCCACAAGTTAGTATTTAGTATAATCTTACGGGATAATACAATACCCACATAGCATAGTACAAGACACACAAAAATACAAGATATATATGACATTATAGAAGACATACATTAATTACATACCATTTCCTGCTTTTCATTCAGTAATTTTATTTCAGTTAAATTATTACATTTAATTAAGATTCTCTTTTAATCTTCATTTTAATTCGCTAATATTTTTTTAGGTCTTTTAGGCTTTCAGATAAACTTTTTAACCAATTTTTTCCATGATTATTGTAATACCTCGGTACAAAATATTTAGGCTTATTCCTTTTACTGTGATTAATTGTTTTATGTCAAAGATAATTTTCAAAATTTAACTTTATTCAAAAAGTATATTGTATTAATTTGGAGGGTAGTCATAAATAGTCGGGTTTTATGAAATCGTGGAACGAAAACTAAGAAAGCGATCTTAATTCAATCAGAAACGGACTATATCGACTTAATAGCTATGTGCAGTACTGTATGATATTGTCGCATGACAGCAGTACCTAACATAGGAGAAACGCCGGTATTCTATATTACCTGACTATTCCATAAAGTGCTAAGTTTCTCTTTACATTCATCGCGTTTATATCTCCCTTGAAGGCCACAGAAACTGTCTCCCCATGCCTCCTCCATTTACATTTTCTCGGTCCTGATGTAAAACTCCACCCGTGCGTCCAGCCGCCACCTCATGGACCTCTTTCTTCATTTGTCCGTTTATTGAATAGAACACGGGATTTCCTCCAGTGGAGCGACAAGGACGACGACTGCCGTCTCGCGTGTAATACATTTAGTTTAATGTGTCTAGGAATGCTTCCAACGCAGTGACGTCTCTGAAATTGGAATATTGGCGTTGAAATCGGTTTCTACCTTTCTAAAAACGTTTTCAAAGGTTAAATTGACAACTAGGACAATTGAGAAACTTATTAAAGTTAAATATTTTTGTGCGATTTTTTGTATTTCATTAATTAATTGAATTACTCTTGATTTTTTTTGCGCTGGAGATTACGTTTCTATGTGCTATGAGTGCGTATTTTTGGATGCCCAATATAACCTATTCTAGTGGTGGAATAAAGTTTTGCCGGAGCGAAACGGCTTCAGCCGCAACTGTTTCGGTCAGACAACGGTTTCACATTAACTGTTGCAAACAACAGGTTAGTTTCGTGATCTTTTTTACTGATTGTGATTTTATACTGTTTAAAAGACGACTATGGAAACCATCAGTTATTTTAATTTGCCAAAGTGGGCAAATATCCCGGAGTAAATGTTGACCAAGACGTGGCATTCGTAGTTATTCGTTTCACTCGTGAGGCCTTATTGATTTTCGTTGTCATGACCACGACCCAAGCTTTGAATTTCCTGCCAGTGATAAAATACGATCGGTCTGCGTAATTACTCCTCGTGCTCACCAAAAACAAGCTAGCGGCGGAAGTAAAACGAGGAATTATCGGGTCGATCCATGGTGGTCGGTCTTCTTTTATTCCTGGAAATCGACCTCTGCACATCAGCCAAGAGATCCTAAGCAATGGCCCGTGCCAGCTCTGAACTTCGACGGTCAAAAACACATTTATTGCCCAAATGCACGGCAATAGATGGCCTAATATGGGATGGCCCAACCGAGTGACAGCACTGCGATATATCTTATGGAAAATATAATCGCTTACGCTTTGCTGCAGAATCATAGCACCAGTCTGACGTTAGAGGTGCTGATGTTGGGGTATTAATTATTGTTATGCGGAATTAGATAAATATACATCATCGAAATAAATTTAAGACTACACATCACTTTCATTTTCACATAAATATTCATTTTTGAACCTATAAAATATGGTATATACTAGATATGCAGGAAAAACAACGTTAGGAAAGCTTAAGCTCACACGACTGCCGTCGGAAGGGACGTGGCGCTGATGTGTCGAAGCGTTATTGGTGCTAAGCGTTTGTTCTAGTGCGCCAATCACTTCGCAAAACACAACAGTGCACTGACCTTCCATTCGTGACTCAGACCCTGCGCACTAGGTGGCGCACTTAAAAACAGATCTGGAGCAAAGTTGATGTGCGCTAAAGAACAAAAGAACGTCGATTATGGCATCCGTGATTGTAGTCAGGTTTGTTGATTTTTAGTAAAGGCGGCTGACATGCATATTGTAAAGTTATAATAACTAAGCGACAAAAAGATAAGGTTTTTGAACACTTATTTCGAACGAATTCAACAAATTTAAACTCGATATTCGGCCGATACTGCTGTTCACCCACAGAATGCTATCTACCGGCAGGTTACAAAACATTTCATCAGCGCACATCGTTCCATTCAACGTTGTACGTGTGTGTTGATGTGTTACGATGAGCGCCAACTTTTTACACCCCTTTAAATGGAAATCCCCCATCCGCATTGGCTCTTATTGGTATCGTGTCCGGCTCGGATGACCCACGAGGGCGCTTCTTTCCTCCGTGGTATGAGAGGAGGCCTTAGTTTTCGCGTTATTGCGCTGATGGCGGGAACTTGGCCAAGAGCACTCTTCTTGAGAGCCGTCTCCCGCCTCTCCTCAACGCGTCTCCATGGTGATGGTGGCCTCCTTCTCACAGAGCCCCGCCCCCACAAACGCCCTCCGACTCACCTCCGACGAAACGCCGTACGAGCGACGGCGCTGTGTTCTCCGGAAAGACATAAAAGTTGCACTTTGTTATCTGCACCGAGTCCGCCCTGGAATTGGAATTGGCCGCGCCGTAGAGCCGTCGCTCCGTATGTTCCGCGCGAGTATCTCCGGAAATGAGGTTGCGCGGACTGAGGCGAGGGCTGAGGAAGAATCCTTGAAAGATAGAACGAAAGGCGGCTACGATTGATTGAGGCGATGTTTGCCGGAAGCAGTGAAGTAATGCCTTAGACTCATTGCTGCGGGCGAATGTTCCGCCTAATCTTTCAACTTTTATTTGGCCTAGTAGGCTAGTGGAAATGGTTATTAAATTACTCCATTCCGTATTTCGTAAAACTTGAAACAAGGTGGAATCGAGAATTCGCTATCTGTATATGAGTTGCCTATTGAAAATATAAGACCCATTGAGGAAATAACGATGAGAGATAATGCACTTTTGCATAAAAAAGAATAACCACGTCACTGACAATTTTTAACTCGATATCAGTGACTTTAATTTCACATAAATAGCGAAACAATTTAAGTAGCTTTTCCATTCAATCTTAAACTGTTTTCCTGAAAATTTTATCTCATCGTGTACCTATTTCGTAAATAGATAATAATTACTCCCATGATAGTTTTGTACAATGAGGGTTAGACAACTCGATGGAATACCTCCATTAATTAAACTAAATTGCTCGGCAGAGACTGATTGAAAAGTAAAATGCATGATATGTTTCCATGAAAATCATTCAGCAAGAACTAGGGTAAATTTATCGCTACTGTGCATGTTAAAGGGCATGTCTTTCTTGGCAGAAATATTTTGAACGTTGAAGGCTCGTAGATACTTCGTACTTTTATCCCACTTACCTCGAAGACAAGCATACGACTGACTCTCAAGATTGAATCAACCTTTTGAGAAACACGTATCAGTATTCTTTGATATATCTACATCTACACAATACTCAGCAAACTACCTCAAGGGTGTGTGGCAGGGAGTGAGTAGTCACCAACATGCATTACTCTATATAGCCTAAAGTTTTGATTCTACGACTATTTATGCATTAGCATAAATCGCTAATTCTTGTCACGAGGCGAAGCCTCACAAGCATGCACTACACTATAAGTATGTCACCAATGTTAGAGGGACCGTTAGTATTTATGTATTTTGCAACTACTTTGACGGGCAGAGATTCAAGAGTTATGCTGAAAACATGTACGGCGTGTTGTAAGAACTCGGTAGCAGATGAAGATACAAGTATTAGGGAGTACTAATAGTACTATGAGCATTTAACGTATCAACAAACCTAGTTACAAGTCTCATTGGCAGCTGTTATGGTCTCTTATCATTTGCGGAAAAAATGACATTTAATATCTGTCCGTTCTGCAGTCTAGTTCTATAATTTAATTCTCATCTAGTTTCCCCTTGGTTAGCCTTTCTGTCTTGTAGGGACTATTCTTGACACCAAGGTGGCTACAGATAGGTGGAAGGGCAAAAGATAACTAACAGCATCGACGCACCTTAGTTGCAAGACTGGTATCTCTCGTGCTAACAGTGACCTCGCCAGGCAGGTAGGGGCCTAGGGGGGACGGGGTGGTTGCCCTCTGGCTCCCATGCCCCCGTTTGACGCCCTCTTGCCCCCTTCAGCCCCTCTCAATAATTCAGTGCCTCTCCTCGTGAGGGCGCGAGCCGTCCCTCTGTGTCAATCCATCAAAACCCTTCCCCCCCCCCCACCCCCACTCCCTATCTCTCCTTTTAGACGGACCGAGGCGCTGAGCACCCTTCTTAAGGGTGTTCCCGCACCTCCACGCCACCGCGCAATGCACCACTTTGGTGGTGACGAGCAGAAGACGTAGGAAACGGATCGGCGGTGCTGCACAGGATTAGCAGCATTTGTATTGCTTATCTTTGAGATCTACTGCTACAGTCACCCCAAGCCCTCATATTCAACCGTCAATGTTTATCGTTTCAAATCCCTTTGAACATAATATTTCACCTTGTTAATTTCCGCAGCATTGAATCGCATTCAACATGACAAACGGGTCAAAAATCAGCAATCTTTTTATGCTCTTTAGATAACGAAACGGAAAACTTACCAAATTCCACAGGCTTTATTCCTGACCTATTCCACTAATTGGTTGTTTTCAAGGTAACTTCCTATTAGCTGGCTGTTTATAATCAATATTTGGGTCGGGGAAGGATATTAACACCTGTGGACGGTACTAAAAATACCTGAAGTATATTTTTGCATTTACTTCTTCAATTTCCTGTTACAACTAAAGTGGATTCGGGTTTAATTTTAATTTAGATAGCTAAATGGGGATTGCGATTAGATAATGACTGGAAGTAGCCTATGCATGTATAGATTATTTATAAAACCAATACCTGCTCTTTTTCTATATAGAGACGTTTTCATGTCATTTCAAATATCTTATGGAATATTAAGGTATAATACGAGGTTAATATTTGTGGAATGTTAATATTTCACATAGGTGAAAACATTCAAGTTATTTGCAAAAATAATATTGGAAGGAGTAATATTTTATGACTTCATTGATTTTTCAGGGTAATGATTACATTGCGACACACATCACAATAAGCAGACACTTCAGGGAGTTTGAACTTGGCCTAACATGAATCTTACACCGTCTAATGATAAATTCGCATATTTTGAGAGATTCTTTTGAAATCCGTAAATTTTACAGTACCCTTTATTTCGGCAATCACAACGTAGAGATTGCCACAGGAAAAAATCGGTCTGGATCTGGAATCGAACCACAAACCTTTGACTTCCCGGGTCCGTGTTTTGAGCTTTATAGATTAATCGGTTAATATGGAATTTCGGTGTTTATCCTATTCTAGGTATTGCTGTCATGCGATAATACCATAGAGTACTGCTAATAAGTCAATACAGTCTGTTTTTGGTCGAATTAAGATCGCTTTCTTAGTTTTCATTCCCCAATTTCATAAAAACCGGATATTTCAGAGTACCCTCTAAATGGATACAAAATACTTTTTGAATAAAGTTAAATTTCAAAAATTATCTTTGACATAAAACAAAAATGCGCAGACCACTACGCTATCCAGGCTTCCTAATTCCGGTTGCAATTTAGGAGCATATAGGGTGCTGTATGTTTTTCAGACTGGCAATCATTTCGATGAAACAGTCATTTTATTATCTGTAATCGAAATGTATGTTGTGTAGCGTGTTAAGTTGCATGTGTTCTTTAAAATATACGGTTTCCTCGATGGATAAAGCATAGCGTTGGTGTTTCCCTTCCCGGTAATGGATGAACAACCGAGAAACGTGTGTTTTGCTAAAAACTCGTACTAATGTGCTCTCCGGAGGGGATACTTTGCCGAGCAATTTATGGACGGATATTTTTTTATAATGGATCCGAATGAAAACATGTCTGGATCGATGACGCGAGAGAAACGCGACGGGATATATGCGAGGGACTGCGCGGCGCGCCATGTCTGAAAACTGTTGATGTCGCAGCAGCCAGGAGAAAGAGATTCCACGATTAGAAAACGTATCGTCCTCTGGAAAGAGAGAAAAAAAGAAGAGCGAAAACCTTTGAGAGAGAGAGATGATGTTTCTTTCGTCCTCCTTTCTCCTCGCCCCGTTCCTCACTGCGTATCTTCCATCAACTTCTTCTCCCCGGGGGACTCGGAAACACCATTAACCCTTATTTTCCCTTCTCCCTTGGTCCCTTTCCACCATTTCTTCCCCCTGAATCACATCTGTACGCTCCTGGTGTCTCCCACCGCTACCGCTGCCAGGGGTACCACCCCACCACATATGTACCACATTTCAATGCATCTACATAATACTCTGCAAGCCTCCTCCAGGCTGAGTGACACTACTGTGATAAGTACACTGTGTTCAACAACCTAGATATATGTATATATTTAAAGAATGTTTGTTTGTCTGTCTTTCTTTTATACAAATCTACAGTTTTACTCCGATCATTCTGAAATTTTGCAGACAAATAGTTCAACTCAGGAGGAAAATTGTAAGCTATTTTAAAAATATCTCAGAGTCCCAAAAGGTCCCAAAAAGGGGCCCATTTGGTGGTCTACGCTACGTATTTTGTTCTGTTCAGTGGTTTCATTTTTTGCTTTTTAAAATTACTTCCACTCAAGATGGAGGGTTTAGATTTATTTCATTAAATGGCTGAAAGATAGAAGTGCATAAACCTTTCAATCAATTATCTTTTTAATTCGTATTTTTCTGAAAATCACGTTTGTAGCTTCAAAAACGCACATTTTTCTCTGAAATCAACAATAGCATATTTCATTGACAACCACATTTTGTTCTTTTACGCATTTGAAATTCACTTTGCTTAGTAAAGCTTATTAGGAATGCTAAGCATTGGGTTTTGTGCAGTGTTTTATTTTTTTGCTTTTTAAAACTACTTTCACTCAAGATAGAGAGTTGAAATTTATTTTATCAGATACCCGAAAAAATGAAGTTTATTATTTGATGAAGAGAAATCCTTCCTTCCTTCCGAAAAAAGGAAGCCTTCACGAAAAGTTTATCATTTTTTCAATCGACTTTCTTTTACGCACTGTATTTGTCTAAAAACAGCGCCTTCAGCAAATTATTTAAATACATACAACAATTTATAACATTTTAGTCTGTTTTGACTGCCAACTACAACACCTCTCCTCTTATATGATGAGTTTTGAAGGAAGCGTGATCCCGGGCAACGCATTCAACTGGTAGATATAAAAAATACGAGAGTTGATGCAAAAGTAAAAAACTGCAAATCAATGGCAAAGAGATCTTAGCGCAAAATAGTTCCTTTTTTCTTGTTGTGATGGACTCTCTAAATTGAGAATATTTAATTAATACGAGATGCATCTCCCCTCATAATTCTTGTGAAAGCTTGTGAAAAATGTCTTCAACTTGTAACCTTACTGCATTTATTATATCCTGAATCACCAAAATGCGCAACAAATTGAATTTTTCCAGTTCTGAATTTCTTTCGTCCTCCAAATCTTCTTATCATTACGTTGTGAAATCCTAAGATCCGTTAATAAAATGCTCCACAAAGAGTAATTTAGGACAGTGAATCTTTTGTAATTTTTTTCTAACTCGGTTGCTGCACTCATCAATCCATTTTGACTAAGTTCCTAGTAATGAAGATAGCCAGATTAACATAATTCTTCATTCCTCCTACTCCTTTTTTTATTTTTTCTTCAAACTGCTTATTTGACGATACTCCGCTGGTAACCTACTTAGAAATTCAACCTCCAAAGTCCAAAAAGAAATGAATATTTAAAGCCCGGCTCATCGCGTTTATTTGAATAGAGCGGTAGCCCCGGGGCAGATTTCCTATCGGTTGAATACTTCAAGCTTCCGTACGTGCGTCTTCCCCCTGACGGAACTATTTCTTAATTTTTTTAATGGATTTTTTTCTTTTTGAGATATCTCGGGACAGAGTAGGCTCTTCCTTTCTTTCGCAAAAGTAATGTCTTTCAAAATCAGCACCACGAATTTTCAATTTGACTACCAAGTCACGCGTTTTTGTTTACCCTCGGCTATAATATGTATTTCCTAAAAACAATACGACCAATGTTAAATTGTAATTCATTTCGCATGCTCTATCTCCCACTGTGCACAATGCTGCTTTTTGCATTATTGAGCTCTTGAATAATAATGTTTTCTTTTTAAAGGCTTCCGTGGAGTATTTTATTGGAAATATCTGGACTATCGGGTATTCTATCGCGACATTAATTTAATTTTTAATTGACCTGAAGACGCTGGCGAAATTGTTGTCCCAAAAATACGGACGTTCGCGGTAGAATATCTGAAATACCAGATATTTCCAATATTTTTTTCTGATATCCGTCAAGGTGTGGCTGTAGAAAATACATGTTCGATCGATATGCACCATTTTTTTTATCTTATCCACAGTTCACAGTCTTCAACCTTCAAATCTTCATAATCTTGACTGCAAAATATCCTATTTTTTTCTAATTATTTATTTTTATCTAAGTGAATTAGCCACTTTGATTTCTATTGTAATAGTTTTAACTTTCGCAGCACAGTTTTGGAGAGACTCAACCGCCATAGAAAAGTGTACCGCTAGCCGAAGAGATTTCTCAAATGCTATATTTATTCAACTACAAAATACATTTTCTGTTGTATCTGGTGTTTTTATTCTCATGGGCAAACTTTTTTTTGAACTCTTACTCTGTCATGTCATTTTTTTCAAATTTCCGTATTTCCGCAAGGAATTATTCACAGGAGGGTTTGTGGTGCAATAGATTTTACTCCCATATAATTCCCAGGTTTTACTGATTAAACGCTAATCACACAATGAAATTTCGTCTGTCACGTATCTTGCCCAGTAATCAACATCATCCTTGCCGTTCTTTGCTCTAGCGTCCACGAATTATTTTGTTAATTAGGATAACACCAAGGTTTAAAATTAGCTTTTAAAGGTCATTCCATATGCATCCAAAATATTTTATGCATCAATGCTTATTTTTTCACCATCATTTTTCTCTTTAAGCTCAACAATCCCCTCTCAAATCTCCATTTTGCTTTAAATTCATATCCGCATACATTTTAATTCCTCCCTAAGAGGTGAATGTGCACGACTAATATCTACTGACTGCTTACATTAAATTTGACGTTTTCAGCCGTTTTTTATTTACCAAACAATATTTAGATTCGATATTATCGTTACATTAGGTTTTTAGCATTTAATATCACATGTGAATAAATCACATGTTCTGAGAAAATTTGTGATTCGAAAGTCGCTGAAAATCATATGGTTGGATGTCCGCTTACCACTCACTTCTCCGGCTCATAATTTATTAAATGCGTAATCGTAAAACCGCTGATGCAACAATGGTGGTGGTATTTGATGATTACCTTGAAAAAGGCGATAAAAAGCCTGATAAAAATATGGTGGGTTTATTTGAATCCATGGCAACGGTATAACACAACTGGAGTAGCCTTTTTAAATGTCAAAAGTACAAGCGTTTTTGCCCAACATCTCGTAAAAAAATGTATTCCCAGAGCCAAGACCTACTAGGTAAAACGCTTTTTCGTACCCTGAATTAGTAAAGTTATATTTTTTATCAAAATCGTTCGAGCCGTTCTTGAAATAAAATTTACTTACATAAATACACACATATACTTATACATGATTTGCTCGTTTAATAGTCAAGGATTTATTCGTAATGCATTGTTTTTTGTTCTTTTTTCCTATGTTTTAGATCCCACGCATTTGGGTACCCTAGATTTTTTTATTCAATTTGCATGGTGTTTTTTTATATTTTTACACCGTCGCATATTTTTAAAAATAACTCCATCTCCGATGTTTTTGTAACAATGCTGTTGCTATTTTGTTCGCCTCTCGTATCTGAGCGTCCCAAAGCTAAATAATCCCATTCCTTTCGCCTAACCCCACCACCACCCCATCCTCCTATCTATACCTCTCTACGGCCTCTCCCCCTTCCCCTCCTCTCCCTCTCTACCCCCTCTCCAACCGTGCACCCATCTGCCGCAGAGCATCTTTCTCCCGCCTTCGGTGATGCTGCATGCCGGCTCCACCCTAACTCTCCCTCCATCCCTCCTAAGTATCCGCATTGACAGAGTGACTGTAGACGAGCCTTTCCCGAACCACGCACGTGGAATCTATGCTTTTATTTTGCTCCATAATCCTCAACCACTCTGAAAACATGCAGCGCACTGATTTTAAAGGAAAACGAATGACCGAATAGATTTTATTATATAAATATCAGGAGATTAGTTCAAATCAAAATCCAAAACTTCCGCCAACGTTTCGTATACCTACTACAATAATCACCGATGTCTATATATATGTCAGTAACTTTCACACATGAAATACACGTGAAGCTGAATCTTCATTTGGCTGCAGACCTTTTCTTAATTGCAAAATTTAATTATAAATAGCGATGTGCTGTAATTGAGAAACGTACCAATAGAAAGAAAATAAAATAAAGATTCCTATTCCTTTAATCAAAATTTGTATTCCGGTCGAAATTCCGAAATATTTGCTAAAACGTAACGATTTTTCGCAATATTTTAGCGTTTTTGAGTCACCGTCACCATAACGATTATGCTCATATTGTTTAACTCGAGATTCCGTGTATATCATTTAACTCAATGATTCTTTGCTCTAAATAAGATAATTGTTAAATGATAATATTTTAAATCATTAATCGAAATTTTATTTTTGCTATTAAATGGTAAAATATTTAGTAAATTTCATCGAAAAATTTGACGTAGTACGGTGTTACGCGCCGTGTTGATTCTTTTCCTTCCCGTTGATATTCAACGGGCACCTTCACTAGTATTATATATCCATCATCAGGGCTACAATGACTGATATTACATAATGAAATATTTTTGTCCGAGAAAAATACCAGTCTTCAAAAAACAGTTCATAAAATAGCACATAAAAACCATATGACTCAGTATAAACTCATGTATTCAAATCTTAAGTCAGAAACCCCTATACAACTAAGAAGCAATATAATTTATTCCATACCATGTAACGATTGTGACAATAGCTATATAGGCCAAACATCCCAATATTAAAAAAAAACAAAAACAGGACTTCCCAACACAAAACATCGATTATAACTTAAGTTCAACTTTGAGCATTAGAAAATCATGCCATTAACAATAGTCATATTTAATTTCTAAGAAGTTAAAATTATAGATTCAGAACAAAATTATTCAAAAAGGTTATTAAAAGAAATGTTTTTATATTTCCGAAAACAAAACAGTTGTAATAAAAGAACAGACTTCTCTAATCTATTTAAAATTAAATAAATGAAACAATTGTTCAACAAAGAAATAAATCAATCAACAAAATTACAAATGTAAATCAAATATCAACAAACTGAAAATGTAATGTAATGTTGAAGATGTCTATACATACATTTCTTTTTAATGACTGTTCATTACATATTTTAACCATACTGTTTTCAAAAAATGATTTTAAACAAAAATGTTTCGTTGTGTAACATCATTATAACACTGAGGATGGATATATTAATATATCCGAAAAACGTTGGCGGAATATTTACATTTTTATTTGACCAAAACTCCTGATATTTATATCATATAATAAAGAGGTCGAGAAATCACATCGTATGAATTATTAAACGAGTAGTTTTTCCAACTTCGACGAAATATTTCGTTCTGTATTAACTTTTTGGTTAAAATGAAACTCTGATAATGCGTGTAATTGAAGAGTGATGTAGGTTGTGAGAGTAAACTCGCACGTTTTCAAAATATTATTTTTCGTTTAAATAAAAGAGGTTTTAAAAATTTAATTTAAATTAATAAATTAATTTATTTTTAAATTTCAGTAGGTTAAATTGTTAAAAGATAAATTTTCAAGAAAAAAATCAATACCTAAATTAAATTATCATTTGCCTATTTCAGTTGCAAGGATAACTTCGGAAAATCATTATCATATGATATCTGCTGCCATAGTCATCGATTCCTTAGTGCCTATCTTCATTCATCTCCATCTCCTGAAAGCCTCTTGTATCAGGTTATGTCTAAATCTATCTATCTAAACACTTTCGTCTTCGTCTTTTTCATAATCTTAATCTTCTATTGCATTCTCTGGACATCCATTACGTCAGGTAGCTTAAAAGTTTTTGCTGCTGCTTAATTTGCTCATAAATATCCTTAATCCTCCTCAGCCTTCATCATTTACACGCTTTCTGTATTCACTTCCGGGAATTGATTATAGTTCGTTGGTCGTGACACAAAAAGTGTTGTTCACTTTAAAATCATAGAGAAATAGCGACATAATTCCACAAGGAATCAAAACAATAATACATCTGGATTTCTCGGTTGTATTCCAATCGAATGATAATATTTCGAACTTTCGGAAATTTTCTTAAATTGGGCCAGTGTATGTTAGAGAGAACCGTGTTTCTGAGTTGATAGCACTAACGTCAACCATAATATTAATGGCTGAAGACGTAACTTTGTGGAACATCGTAAGAGACATAACCAAAAAATAACTTAGTGTATTCCACACTAAAATGTTTATTTTCGACCTAGGTTTCGACTTCTCAGCAGTCATTATCAAGTCATTATCAACCTTTATAATGACAGCTGAGCAGTCGAAACCTAGGTCGGAAATAAATGTTTTAGTGTGGAGTATACTAAGTTATTTTTTCGTAATGTCTATAACGTCTAACTTTTTTCATTAAATGTCTTAAGTTGTGATGTTCCTAAAAACTCGAGAGTTTTCAACGACTGGTAGGACTGAATACTTTTTAAGAAGTCTGCTGTGAATAAAAATCACTCCGTTGTGATTGGGAGTCCTTCCCCCTGATTGCGGACGGACCATTGGCCCTCCTAACCCCGTGGCCAACTGCTGCTCTGATTAGTTTCCGTAAGGGGGGGAAATTTGTGGCGACTCTTCCGCGGCTTTGACGACGGAGCCCCCCCTGAGTGGACGCAGGGCCAGCTAAATTCTCTCCCCCTGCGTGAGTTGGGACTGCAGTGAGAGTGGTCTCCACTTGCGCCGGGTCGTTTGGCCCGAATGCGGGTCACCTCAGATGTTTTCTATGCGGAACACGTTTGCAATAGTCACAGATATTATGCCTGTTGCACAAGGTAAAATTTTCTATAAAAGAGTTTAAATAAAAACATTTATTGAAACTTTTATGAATCGTACATAAGAAAGGTAATTGCTTGCTCACGGTAAAACTATTCATAAAACCGCAATATTGACTAATCTGCCACCTATGAGACACTTTTCGAACACTTGAAGTGATAAATGCACACTCTTTTGGATGACTGTTTGGTTAAAAACTATGTGTATTGTTTATTTACTTATTTTCTGACCACCCTCAACGGCGCTGAGGCTTTGTTGATACATCCACGCTCTTATTGTGCTTTATATGAGAGTATGAATGATCAGGTGAAAGCATTAATAGCAATAATTACCATGACTTGATTGTTCCATGAACTTCCAGCCGTGTTTGTTTACTTTTTCCTTGTTTGGCTTCCCATGGATACGAGATTATAAACGCGATGAGCGAAGCATCTCATTGGTTGTTGCATAAAACGGTTTTATGGAAATAAAACCTGTCCTATTCCGTAATATGTTGTACAAAACTAGGTTCTATAAAACGGTTTTATCGTTAGCAAGCTCATTTTTATAAAATTAGTGGTCCCCTTGTTGCCTTTCTTTATTATAACGCTCATACTGGAGCCGGGTTTTTCTCCACCCCTGCTCCATTCCCAAAATCGTAGTCGTATCAACATCAACCTAGCTGTCTATGGAGCAAATTACTTCGGTTGTACGTCACTTCCCTCAAAAATCTAATCAACCTATAATTGAATCATGAATTTCAGAAAGGGCTCATCTCGGATTTTTGAAAATTTTCGGGAGACAAAAAGAAACTGAATATCTGTCAAACCATTCGAAGTAAGAGCGAAGTTTTTGTTGTGAAACTCCAACTGAAAGCCTCATGAAAATCAGATATGAGCTCTTCTCGCTCAATAATCATCTGTCTGTACAAAAACACGAAAAAAGAAGGAAAATGTCAATTTTCAAAAATTTCCTAGAAGAGCTCTTTTCGAAATTCAAGACTCAATTAATTCGAGAGGATTTCCTCTGTATATTATTTGGGGGTTTTAAATCTTCCTTCGCTGGGTCCCTATTTCTCGCGGTTTCACTCGACACGTGGCCTATCTGGATCGAAGTAACGTCTTCGTTTCACTTTTCTTGAATTATTTCACCGCCCGATTGATAAATCGTTAGTCTCTTAATTGCAACGCCCACGTTAGTTCCAAAGCAATCGTGATGACCAGGTGTCTGATTTTATTGAATTCGTCTTGTGTATTCAAATGTTCTCTTTTTCTTTATGTTTGCCTTTCCTCCTCTGTTCTCCATCCTCCTTCGCCATCTCTTTCCCTCTTTCTCTCGCCTCATCGGCGTCTCGCAATTCGCGGTTGAGGGCAAATGGCGCCCTATGGGTATACGGATGGACCCTCGACAAAAGTCCCAATCTGTTAATTGCTGGGTCGTTGCCTAAGGTGGGTAAACTTAGGTGGATCTCTCCGGATGATCAAAACAAATGAGTTTAAGCCTTCAATTACCTGAATGGATCTACTTTAATTGCGTTTCCACCGTGTTTTAGCCAGCGAATCCTATTCTATCTTAATCTAATCCGATTCTCCCCTTATCCGATTACATGCCATCACATTTAGATGGTTATTGCCTTCCACATAAGTGGTTCAAGGCGTGACAAATTGCTTTTTAGTAATAAAAAATTCCAGTTGTGCACACGTCACCGATTGAAATTAATCTGACTACCTGACATATTCTACATCTATATAATACCCTGAGAGCCGCCGCATTGGCGTGTGGTAGGGGGTGTCAGAACACCAGCCGTGTAAAGGAGAATGTTATAGGGGGGTGAAAAGGTGAAGTGTATTTCAGAAGTGTTTTCGGTGGATCTCAGTTTTTATTATGGCCATTTATTGTGCATGGAAAGAACTCTATCTATGTTTGTACCTATATGTTCGGCAATGTTATTCTCTCATTTTATCTTTCCTGTCGGACCTATAGGGGGAGAGTGGTGGCCTAGTGGGTAGAGCGCTTGGCTACTGATCGAAGGGTCCCGGGTTCAAATCCGGGTGAAGCCTTTGAACGCCCCCGAACAATAAATCCTCGGAGTGAGAGGTGGCCCAAGGAAAGGAATTGGCCCCCCTACCCTGAATGTGTTATATTCACACGCCTGTGATTTAGTCCGGGGTGAGTTTTACCCTCAACTATCCAAACCAACCTTCGGGTTGAATCACTGAGTGAGTGAGAAAGTCGGACCTACATGATATAGAGATGTAGTGCGGTGTCAACATGATATTCTCCGTGTCACACTGAAATACACCTGTTCTGAATTTCTCTAGCAATCCAAGCCTAGCGTGTAGCCTCCGAATCTAAAAGCATTGATGCACTCCTTGTTCACTCGTAGCAGTGTTAAACGAAGCGCACAGCTATCATTTGTATTTTATTTATTTTTCGGATTAAATCATTCTGTCTAGGGTCCCAAATGCTCGCTGCGTATTCGAGGCGTGGCCTCTGGTTGTAATATTATGGTATTTTTAGGGTAAATATTAATGTAGATATTAAAATTACGATATGGAGAGTAAACAGAACTATAAAACATGTAGCAAATAGATACATTTCATGGCAAATCTCCTGAGGTCAGGCACTTTTTGCTGGACATTGTTCCTGGGAGAGTTACGTCTTGGTATGGAATTTTTTATGAAAAATTTATAGGCTCGAATTTTTTCATAAAAAAATTCTATTGCATCGGCGTATAATCTCCCCAATTCTACTATAAAGTTTGTCATCTCTCACCTAATCATACCTTGATGTAGGAGAAGAGCAATCTGCTCCAAACTTCATCTCTGATAGGGTTACCAGGATATCGGTGTCACATCACTGTCCATGGACAACGAGTCTTTGAGTGGAAGGGGAAGTGGGTGATGGTGTCTGTTCTCCCTCCTCATGTGGGTAGGGCGAGGGGTAAGGAGTGGGAGGGGAAATAGGGTGAGGGGATGGGTGGGGGAAAAGACCCTTTCCAAGTTTTTGAGAGCTGCCGAGCTTCGTCATATTGATCGTTCCCACGTGGAGGAGAAGGGTATGATGCGGGTCAAATGGGAGATGAGAGAAAGAGAAGATGGAATAAGAGCAGGAGAGAGGAATAGAGAGATAGATGAAGCAGGGGCGGGCCGAGAGACGTTAGCAAGCAGGGAGGGGGGAAGGTAGTAGCGTAAGGGGAGGAAGGGAGGGGTCGACCTCCGACCAAGCTGACCGCGGGTGTCATAATCCAATGTTCACTAATGGAATGGAGGATGTGATGGCCCCGGGTCCGGAGGCTGCATCTGTTATATTTAACACGACTTTGTATGTCCTAGTGGCCCTCGTCACGTTCCCATGGAAACTCCGACGTGTGACCCCCCTCGCCCGGTATGCTTTTCTGGCCCCGGGCCGCGATAATCCACCCTCTGACTACAAGGGGCAAAACATAGTGCAGTAAGTAATAACTTACGCTAACACTTAAGTAATACTGCCTCAGAGGAAGTGTATAATGGTTGCGGAACGAAAATTGGGCCAACATTGAACAATGAATAATCCCCAGCCGCTTGGTGCCTTTTAGTTTACAATATATTACATTCCGGAATTTTTGTCCACGCTTAGTGTTTGCCTGTACTTGAAGTTGGCTGCTGTCCTCTGACACTGCGATGGCGATGATGTTGGTACCGTGTGGCACGGGGGCCAAAGTGCGTGCCGTTGACTCGTGTGTAGAAAATTGGATAGAATATTTAAGGAGGATCCACCGCTCAATGATTTAAATTATATTATATCCATTTTCTGGTACCTTATAGAAAACACTGTTCTTTATTGGATGTGCGCAACAAGCTCGTATCTTTCCACGCTATTTTTATGCAAATTGAAATTAAATGGTATTAAATACGACAATTAGTGAAGCAAGGGTAACAAACAATATTTTTTATCCAGCATAAATGCCATTTGCACCGGTCCGTCGTCGAATCAGCCCCTCCATCCATTGGAATAGTCTACGCGCGGAAGTCTGTTTAAAATAAATTTTCGAAACTATACCATTAATTTACTTGGTTTTATTTCCTGTACTTATCGTAAATGCACATTGCTTAACTTGAAAAAATGGAGTCCGCCGGTCAAATTCTTTATTGGGCAGATTCCTGGAAAATGTAATTAGATAATTTTCTCACTCAGCGTTAGCTCCCTCGTAGCTCATTAAAAACACACATACGAGGAAATGTCGAATGTGAAATACGCACAAGGAATGGCATTCGTGGAACATTTTAGGTGATGAATTGATTTATTTGTTTTTAGGTGTTTTCAATTTTTGCATAATTGACAGTAATAAAGATATGACTATTGTAAATGTGAAAGGAGACATTTTTGTAAGGAGTTAGAGGTTCGTGCTGCCAGACCAAGAGTCCACATAATTGCATGTGTCCCCTGGCCTAGCATGAAGAGCATATTTACACTTGTTCTGTTGAGTGTAACTGATCGTCTGTCTAAGGCCAAGTGGTTTTTATTCCCTCCTCATCTTATCATTGCATCTTCGAGTTCTTTTTCACCATTGACTCGTAATTCAATCATAATGATTCAATCATAAGGTTGGTTCACACACATCACTCCATTTCACTCTGTACCCTGCACTTTCATGACCTTCTGCATCTTCTGTTTCATATCTCGTTTTAGCTGTGCTCCTTCTTCCTCATCGGTGTGTCCATTCTGTTATACTCCATACAAATTCGTCGTGTCTCAAAGTTTGGCCTCTCCATCTGAACTTTTGCCTTCCTGATAGTGCTCCACACGGTCTTATCTTCTCCTATTCTTCTGTAAACTTGCTCATTTCTGAGCCTATCCGTTCATATGATCTTCAGCATCTGCCTCCAGCACAAAAAGTTTCCAAAACCTCTATTATCTTCCGTTTCTACTTCCTTTCACTTCGTATTCTTACTCTTTATAACTCGTGCATTATTTTAATGCCGAATAATATTATTGAATCAAGCAGCCGGTTTCCCTGCATGGAATTGAAAAATATATACCTGGCCTTCAATACTCACTGCTGCTGTATGAATTGCAATTATGAGGTTTATTGCAGCGTAACTAGCCAGCGTATACTTACATATTTTACTAGCGATTGAAGTGGTTTGGTTGTTTCTGGAGTGCTACCATTGTTATCACGCAATGCTTTCCTTTTGGATCGCCGTCAAGATATTGTTCCTCCATACTCTTAGAAATGTTGCAGGCACAGAATGCTCCAAAAGACCCCTCAGCCTGCTATCGCAAATCGAAATTGAATCTGTGATCATCCGTCTGGAACCTCTCTCGGATATTGCCGACGTTTAATCTCGGAAGACAAAGACAACGAACATTCGAGCCGCGTCACCTGCTCCAAAGGGTTCTAGGGCCGACTGAGTCCTTCCGGTGTTTGGCAAATCGGAGCTGGAAATGGTGGGCAATGGTTTGGGATGGGAAGCGATTCGCTCTACGCCTTTGCTATGTCTTTTTGGTGGGGAATACAGGTGGGTAGCTGTGCGGCTTTTTGGCGGGACCGAGGAAACCTCAACATCTATATAAGATCAGATTTATTTGCTCTGGGAAGCACCTATGGAGCATGGAAAAAAGGTACCGGTTGCTCCTCTGTTAAGTACCTATTTAATAAATGAGCTGTTTGTTCATAAGAATGATAAAAACACAGATTTCAAGACGTAATTTACATAATATATGACAGGAATTAAAGAAACAATAAATAAACAATACACAATATAAACATACAACTGAAGCTAAATTACATTCAAAATAGGTTTTCAAACAGGAATATACCATAGGTGAAAAATAAACAACGAAATATCGGCAATAAATTTGGAAACTCCTGGCAAACTATTATCTAAAATATTACTCAAGTTGAACATTTAGGAGGTATTTGAAGTATTTATTTTTTATATATAATAAACTTGTGGTGTTTTTTAGATCATGTGGTAAAGTATTCTAAAGATTGGAGCCGGATATAAGAAAAGAATTTGCAAAGACTTCAGTTTGTGGAGTTGGAGGAATTAGGGCATCGCCAATAGACCTAAAGGTCGGGTAGTGTGCGAGGATCTAAAATTAAAGAGGTAATATATATACTGTGGGGTTTTATTTACCCTGCCTGCGAGCTGATGCAGAGACGTTTGGAGGGAGGTGCTGTGGAATCAGCCATGAAGAAGGCAGGGAATAGGGAATAAGAAAGGGTGAAGGAGGAGGAATTGTTGTAACTATCAGTTTGGCAGTGTATCACTCTTAGTTTGGCCCTTCTACCAATTCTAGAGAAATGATGCGGAGTTAAAATAATGTATGCTACTTGTCATCCTGAAACTCAAGTGATCTGAAATTTTCAAGTCATACGAGCATAGTGTGTAGCCTCTTCTAAGAATTGAGTAAGAGTTTATTGTGGCCGAGCCTCTTGTAAGAGTTTCTTGTGGCATCCGAGCTAGTCCTTCCATAGATGTATTACATTGCTAACTTGTAGCTTAGTAATCACCAAAATCTGCTATTTTTTGCTAGGTATCTTGTTACTTAATTATTAAATAAAACCTGCTGTTTTCCTTTATATTTTATTTCTCCAAAATGCTCTGGGCTTATTCGAGATGTGGTCTAGCCAGAGATAACTAGCACTTTCACCTTTACATCTTCGGACCTTCTCACTATTTGCATGATAAATCCTAGGCGCTTTAATGCAGCACTACGAATGATTCGTATGCGTTTCACTTGCGCTGGGTGTGAAGTCACGGTGCTCCCTAGGTATTATAATTTTCATGAATTAAATATTCTCGTCCTATGCTATCATGCCGAGTGGCTCCATCCTACCCCTTTTTTAATCTCAGCCCTATTCTTAGGGTGAAAAACGCCTTGATTAGATTATTCGGGAAACTCCTAGAGCAAAGGTACAGAGAGAGGGCCGAGGTAGGTGTGGAGGAGCGACGTTCGTCATCTTTTCGCTCAGGGTTCAGGGAAAGCGATCAGGGATTCTGGGCTCGTGCCACCAAGGGACACACGTGAGAACAAGATTCGGCCCTTTCCCTTCTTCCGGGGCCGAGACGGTGAGGAAGGGGTGGTCTCCACAGCAGAGAGGTGTATAAAGACTCGGGGCAGCGTATTAAGGTCATGACCCTTTCCTCTCGAGAACGCCTGAATAAGGTACCTTCGGAGAACCAGCCCGTGGCCCCCGTTAGAACAAACATTCCTCTTTTCCCCGGAAATTTCGTCTCTTTTCATCCTTTCCTCTCTCCGTGGGTGTTTTATTTTCCTCCTTTGGCCTGAAGGGGGGCACAGTGTGGGGGGTTTGGAGGGGGAGGGACGAAAGGAGAGGGAGGGATAGTAGAGTCCGGCGAGTAGGGGTGGCACAAGAGATCCCTAGGGCGATAAAAAACACGGGGTTCCGAAGAACGGGAGTTGGTTTTGCAGTGAAGGAAGAATGTGCGAGGGGAAATGGGGTGGGTGGGGGGCATAGGCATAAGTTGGCAGGAGTTGGGGTCAGCGAATGGCCTGCAAGAGCCTGCGAATAAGGAAGGAAGGGAGAACCTTGCGACCATCGACTGGAAAGTATATTCTTGGAAAGGTCTTGATTCGAGAAAAACTTGACTCGTGGTTGAACTCTATCTCTCACGGACACGATTTACTATCGCCTTTTTCGAAGAAGAAGTTTTCAAATTCAACGTGTCACCTGTCCTGTCCACTTGATTTATAGCGGCGAGAATTGTGAACTCGGCGAAATAAATTGCTCATTCCTACAAGGAATGAGTTACGGCGAACTAAAGAATGCCTTAATATTGACATAACTGAGGCAATGCTTTCTGTCTTCCATCCCACTCCACCACTTCCCATGTCACAGTAATGTTACGCTCCGACGGCGAAGAAAGTAACGAGGAACGCTCTAAGGAGAAAAATAATTACTGAGTCTCTCAGTTAAGAGCATTAAATTTATTCTACAGTTCGTATGTCATCGTTAATGCTCTAATATTTAGACGCGTAAAATTCCAAATTGCCTCCAAAATATGGCATGTTATTTGCGTTAAAATATTCCCAAACGCCTCGTACTGCCTCATTGCTGATTCGCCGTCAAACCGTCGCTGTCAGACAATCACATGTTGTCTGTGATGCATAAATGGTATTATGTGGTAAGGAATGTGAAAGAGCGTCAATTGGTAATTTATGTCTTAACCGCCAACATTTTAACGTAAGAATTTGAATGAGAGACTTGCAGGAAAAAATATAAATAGCATGTGCCTCATTTTTTCCATCTAGAGCAATCAGTTCGATTCGAGATATTTTTAAATGATAAGGTAAACGCCATTTTTTAGCTAATAAAAAATAAAAGAAAAAATTTAGGAATGCCATAAGCCCTAGGGCATTAAAAATGTGTACATTTGACTATTAGTTTCACCAAATGGTATCCTATAATGCCGTCTTTCCCTTGTGGTATGTTCCTATGGAAAAGTGAATACGTGAACTTGTTGATAATTGAATGGTTAATATTCTGTGAAATATTTGTAATTACTCTGACAGTAGTAGAAATTCCTAGTGGTTTGTAAATTAATATTTGAGTATTTAGGTGATTAATTCTTTGTAGTTCGTAAGAGCAAAAATGGCCTTTTGTAACAGCAGCAGAGGTACTTCACTCATGAGCTGTACAATCACTAGGAGTAAAGGTGGATGCTACCCCTGGACGAATTAACCAACCAAGATTTTTATAAACCGACCAGGATTATTTTACGGACAATGTTCAGCAATTCGTGGAGAAAATCGCAGATTTATACCAATTACAATCGAAAGAGTGAAAACTGAAACATTTATTTATTGAATCCAGAAAGTAAGAGAAGCTTCATTATGTGGCGGAAAGTAAGTGATGGTCTCTCAAATTATTTATTGTTATATGGTTCTTTTTCTATATATTTACGGTATATATCAATACTATAATGTAAGAGTTAAAACTCTTACATTATAATATTATTATGACTACCAAGGCTTCCATGTGATTGACTCACATCTCCGCGCTGTCACTATAGTCACCTGACTTAAAAAGGACTAACAGAGAGACGGGGCTGTAATATGATGACAGTCGGTACGAATCTATAAAGAACCAATGATCGAAGAATAACATGTTGACATGAATAACCCCCAATATCTCCCATCAGCGACCCCGGCGTTCTTCACACTCGACGGCTCGCAGTCCGATCCTGAATCTATCGGAGCGATGCCTTCTCCGGCTGGCTCATTCCTCCCTTCACGGCCGGCTGGACATTCTGTCGCAAGCCCTTGCCCCCCACCCTTGGCCACCCCCTTACCCGCCACCCCCTGCCCTCTTCCTCCACCCCAGGAGGAAAAGAGTTTGGGTAGAGAGGAGGAATGCGAAAGGGCAAACGGCGAAGGAAAAGGGAGAAAGAAAAGGATGAACTGGAAGACTCTGGTGAATGCAGTGAAGAGGAGGATGAGGAGGAAAAGAAAGGAAAGGCAGAAGAATATATATATGTACACCTATGTATAAGAAGCAGAATCACCTGGATGTGGCCATTCGAAATGCCCTGACATCTGGCGGGAGCGGGAGGAAGAATTGAGACGTCCGTGTAGGGGAGGGCGAGGCTGGGGGTTTGGAGAAAGGGCTTTTAAGGGCTGATTTTGACGAGCGGAGGATGGACTAGGGTAAAGTCGCAGGGTCATGGGGGTGAGAGCCCAAAAATTGCTTAATTTGAACTCCCAAGGGGAAAAAGGGATGGTGAAGGAATTCCTTAAGTGAAAGGTTTGAAGTATATGAGGGAGAATTCATGATGAGGACTATTTTATATGTCATATACATACTACATATGTCATATATACGAACAAAAAAATCCTCCCGAGTGCGAGGTGGTCCAGGGAAAGGAACTGGACCCCCTACCCTGAATGTGTGACATTCACACGCCTAGTCCGGGTTGAGCTCTACCATCAACTATCCAAACCAATCTTCGGGTTGAATCACTGAGTGAGTGATACATACTTGTGTTATTGTACCTCAACAAGTATGTAGCAATGTTTCATTTGATCAAATGACCACCGTGCAAAGTCCAGCCTCGTAGATCGAAATAATCGCTGCTAAGAAATAGCGATACTAAACCATTCAGAAGCAAAATCTCTGTCAATCACATATTTTTGGTATTTTTGTGTGCCTGATTATGTGCATTTAATGACAATTCTAAAATAAAAACCCTTTATAGACATTCATTCTGACCTTTTAAATTAGAAATATTTTTATGCTATTACTTTTGCTTTGTTATCTATCATGGGAATGATATTAAGGAGTTAAATTGTCATCACTCCAATTAGACCTCTACGACATGATCCAAGACTGTGATATAAAATCGGAATTCTACGTAGTGTAGTATTTAGTCATGTTTTGACATTGCTGTGACAATTTTCTGATTGGTTCTTCGAAAACATAATCTGATAATTTAATATTCAGTGATAAATTCTCTGGCGAAACTGGAGCTGGTTATATAACTCTTGACTCAAATATTCATACTGACTTACTCTTGCTTACTCCCAGGGCCATATATATATTAGGCGATATTTAGCCGTATCAACAAATCCCCTCCACCTGGATCAATCTTTTGCTTCTCCTTCTGTTGCTCCGATATTTTGCATATACGTTCTCACTTGGTCCCACCATCTTAGCCGTGGTATTCCCCGGGGTCTTCTTCCTTAAGGAATCCAATGCAGTACCACCTTCCCTCTTCTTTCCTAAGAATATGTCCAGCCCATCTGATTCTTCTGGACTTTTTCTCACTTGTTATGTCTGGATGTTTGTATAGATTCCTAATTTCTTTATTGTACTTTTTTCTCCACTGTCCTTCTTCGTATGTGGACCCATAGATTTTTCGCAATATCTTATTCTCGATGTTTCGGATCCGCAGAGAAGTACTGGGGGTATTATTGTTTTTTAAAGTCAAAATTCAAGCAAATATTCATGCAGAGATTATATTTAGGAAATGCCAAAGGCTTATTATAAAATTTCAATCGTTAGTCTTTTCCTCTTCATTTTGACCTTAAGCCTTTTCCCACACGTGACTACCTCCTCATGAAACCTAACGGAAAAAAGAGATATAGGAATGGAAAATTGTTCGTAAATACAGTCAGAATCCGTCTGATGCTTTGAGAGAGGCCTCGCGGGCCAACAGACTCTGCGAAAAACCTGCGGTCCGGATAGACCCCCAGTGAATGTTCTGTTTTATTCCGCGGAATGTGGTGAGCGCATGTTTCATAAAAAAATGAAAGGAGAGGTAATCGGAGGGTTGGGAGGGGGGAGAGCTTGTGGAGGGGAGGTTACGATGGAGTACGTCATAGGTAGAGGGAGCGGAGGGGGAAAATAGGGGAGGGGGAGACGGGGAAGGAATCGAAGTCCTGGGAGGTCGAGGGGTGGTATTGGAGATGGTGGGGAGGGAAACGAAAGGGAAAGTAGGGGTAATAGTGAGTTGCGGCGGGATCTTGGAGCCGTCCCTTGCCCCCCTCCTCTTTCCCTCTCTCCCTCTTATTCCCCGGGGACCTGGCCACCCCTCCCCCTGGTTCCCTACCCCCCACCCCCCGCTCCCTTTGGCCTGGGAATCCCGGGGAAAATACTCCCGACATCACTTTCGCAACCCTGGCACAGCCTCCTCTCTGCCACCATAACGCTCGCTGCCCCATTTCACTCCAAACCCATTTCACTTTCGTCCCCATTTCACTCTTACCCCATTCGGCATCCCGGCACCTGGCCCCATTCAACGCAATCTCCTCTCTCACGTATGCAGTGTATATGTCTAGTAATATTCGTCCCCTCACTTTCTCTCTCTCTCTCTCTACCTCTCTCTCTCCTGCCTGCCATATTCTGTCTCTGACTCCAGCCTCTTCGAATCCACTCCGTCGAGGACTCAAGGCTCCAAACTCACCCCCGAGTGGCTTTTCCTAAAGGAAAATAAAAACACTTGCTCCCCTTGAGGTCGTTACTCTTTTTTTTACTCCCCGTCCTTGGAGGGAAGATCTCTGGAATCCCCTTTATCATAATGTTGCCTCGAGTAATAATAATGACGGTCGAAAAGCATACCACAAGGTAGTTTATGCGTGCACTCTTGAAGTTTCTTTTTTATCCACTTTGGCCCGGGCTGATGTGATGGCATCTTATTCCCCCGGCAGGAGGCGTCCTTAATGGACCACTGGTTGCCATAACTGTGGTGCCGGCAGGGGAGAGAATGTAGTGCTCGTATCATGGCTGCTGCTGCTGCTTCTCAGCCTATCGGACGGCTGTGTTCTCGGCTTTTTCGTGCGCTGACATTCATTCTTTGACATGCTAACATACTCTCCGGGCATCGTATTTCATCCCCACCCTTCATTCTCTCCCCCAAATGTTTCCCGGACGCGTGAAATCCAGTCCCGGGCATTTCGCCTCGAGCAGGTGGTTCTCTCAACCTGTGGAACTCTCGTCGTGACAAATGATGTCGGGTTGTTCTCCGGCGCAAACGTCATCATTTAAATGTTCTATATAATGGAACGAAGGCTCCGATGCTTGTATTTCTAAAAAAAATATATGGTAATGGCAAAGAAATTCGAGGGAATGTTTTTTTTTTCGTGTAAGCCCGTTATTCAGGTGCATTTTCAAGATTTATTTCCTTTTATTTGCTCAGAGAAGTGTATAAATATATTTTAGAGAATAGATTGATGGTAGACTTTAATGATCTAGTCATAAGCTTCGTTGCTCACTCTTAAAAGATAATCAATTGTCGAGTACTGAGCAATCTCAAATGTGTGAAATGTTGTTTCCGATTAATTGATTCCACTGACAAAATATTTCATCACCAAAGCAAATATAAATGTTATTTTAAGTAAATCTGGTAGGCACTTATTAAATACATAAAACATATTTATGTGGTATAGGTATAGCGAAACTTGGTGGCACTCACCAGCGGAGAATCAGAGATCACTGAGGGTAAATCAAGCGTTGATGAGCCGGCAAAGGTACCGAAGGACTCCCCGAGTGACATCTGGAGGAAGACTCGGCCACTTTATCCCACATCACTTGTATGCTTTCCTCTCCCTTGCGTCACACTCTTAACAAGCGATTGCCACCAAGTTTTGCTGCAGCTTTAAGTATCTTTCTCAGTGTATCAACCCATGACACAATATCAGAGTAGTCTAAAATTTCACAATATTGTAAATATGAAGATCATATTTTGCTCCCAAATATGTCAGTGTCTCTATTCCGTTTAATTTTAAATTTTTGCTTCGTTGCCCATTTCTTGCTACCCCTGTAATTATAATCAATTTACATTTATTTATTTCCCTCGTTCATAGTTGACTAATAAATCATTCCTTGGAATTCTCTTTGAAAAGCAGGATCACTGAAAAATTGTCCTGGGAGATTCTTGTCAGTACAAATTAATAATCAGTAGGGATAGTAATCTGAATATCATTCTATATTCCAATATCTATCGCGGTAATATCTCTGGAAAACTGAATATATTTTATTAAAATCATTTCACTCTCCGTGCAATCAGATTTTTGTATTTTGTTAATGAAACGTTGCCTTTGCTGAATAAATCACTACAGTCGGTCCTTTCAAAATGTTATGACGCCTGGTTAATGTCTTCATCTTATCCGTGGGCTCTTCTTAAATGAATTCATGGAAATTACCATATTTTTCCGTCCGCAAATATTTGCGTTTTATTAAACCAAGCTTTTACTCGCGCTCTTTTATATCCTTTGGGTGGTCTCTGAAAGCCTACTGTGGGAGCATAAATATTTGTTCCATTACGCTAATGTGACCTCGGATGCTTTCCAACATTCTCGATTGCCAGTGTAAAAATAATGGCTCCAAGGCTCACTCAAAAGGACGATCACCGAGCGGTTATTTATTTCGTTGGCCTAAGCGTCGCTCCGTTTGCAAGCCCGGCTGGAACCCTTCCCCGCGTAGAGGCTATCTCGTCCAATGAAGAAACGCAGAAGACTCGCGAGGCGTATCAGTACACGGAAAATATATCCTCACAAATGAAATTCCAAAAGTGGACCTTTTGTGTATGCGTGCATGAGTGATATTTTCTCTCCGATATATTTTCACCGAGGGAAATAAAGTGCAGGGAGTATTCTTGATACTCCAGTCGGATCTTTATTTCGTGAATGCGAAATTACATACGTTATTCTCGTCATTGGGAGATAATTTTGCTTTGTGTCAGAAAGAAAGTTGACATGAAAGAAAGAAAAGTACGCTATACATAACATTTATTCATAGAAATCATTAGTACAAATGGCTAACCTATGAACCATTGGTCGATTATAACTAATATTTTCTGCTTTTCAATGTCAATTTTATATTTCTTGTGTTGTTAACGTCTAACTCACGTTCTCAGCTCTCCGTAGACACCTCGATAACTAAAATCGACCTACTCGTTCCGGAGATACAACTGAATTAGGCGCGCGCCGTGCCCACACAAGCCCACATGTAGACCCCCACTCGCAGCGTTGTGACGTCACCTTGCAACTCATTTCTGGTAGTGGACGAAACGGGTTATCCAGTCATAGTTTTAGGTATTCTGTAATATTTATAGTTTTTGCACACGAGGCCCTCGAAATTACACATATTGGTCATGGCAAAACCTTACATGACACCGATAACGAACCATAAGATGTTCATTCGCATTCACATCAATATCTTTCAGACATGATTCTAACACTTGCGTTTATTGATCTATTGCCGTTTATTTTATTGCTTTTTGTCATATATCGCTTGGATAACGGGTTTCAAAATAGTTGCACGTATCGATTTGTAGGTTTACCGACAGCTAACTGAAGACACTTATCCTAAAAAAAGGCAACAGCTATGCCCAAGGCTGGACTCGAATCATTGACCTTCGGGATTCCAGGACAGCGATTTCACATCGTGATTACCTAGCATATCGCGAACAATTCCATTTAGGTGGTCTCCCGTTTTAATCTGTGATAAATCATCATAAAGGTGGACATATGAATATAAAAACTTCGTACTTTTCCACACTTTATGTAAAACTGCGACCGGTTTTAGCTTGGTAAGGTACTATCTTCTAGCCATCTTTCACTCCCACGAAGTCAAGCCTGAAACAATCAAATTTATGATTAGAAGGTTTCAAGTTTGGAAAGTTACGTTTTGGTCATTTATAAAACTCTCTGACAGCCCACGTTGAATGAGAGCATGTCCGTGAAAATGGTCCAGGACATAGGTCAGCCCAAAATGGCGGGCCACTAAGCTCCGCAAAATATCAAGAGTCATCTACATGCTGACGCATGAATGTAAAATTAACGTACCCACGGCAGTGAAACAATGGAAAATTAAGAATCCCAAAGGCCGTAAACTTTAAAGGCACTGGATTTTTGAAAGAGGCAGGTAAAGGCGTGGAAAACAACCTAAAAACCCGAAACACCCTCAATCACTCGGGAAACAGTTACCCTAATGAATCAAACTTACGCGCTCACATTCAGGGATTGCTAGGATCTCTCCAATGCCAGGGACCTACCAATCACACCAAAATAATATGAAAAACAGGAGCTAAATAAAAATTAATAAATACGCAATAACAAACACTCAATCACTCGGGTGAGTCGGCAAACAGTTAACCCTAATGAATCCAATCACGCTCACACTCAGGGTTCGCAAGGATCTCTCCAATTCCAGGGACCTACCAATCACACAAAAGAAAAAACGCTTGCGCAAATACTATTGATTGTTTTTTTCTATCATTTCGGTTGCCAAAATGATGTGATACGCAGTAATGCTTAAGAGTGCGGAATTATACACCAAAGACGGTGAAATTCGGCAAGAAAATATAGCTTGACCGAGATAGTCAAATGGCGAATTTCGCCGTCTTTGGTGTATAATATTGAGTTTTAGTGCTTGATAATTGTGGTGGCGGCTTGTAGATGACTCCGCTAAGCATGAAGAAAGCATGCCACCTTGTGATAGAAGGGGAAGATCCCTAATTGTACGCGGTAAAATGGCATTTTTAGCCTGTCCGCCCTGCAATCTATATCTCTCCTCTTATGTATTCATTCTAACCTACCAGTGTAGCATGGAGTTTTAACTTTTTTGGGACTTTAGAGATGGAACGTTTTTTACGTCATCGGGTAGGTAACTCGCCTCAAATTTTCTGGGGTGATGGACTCTTTTTTAAGCTACATTGTCGCACCAATTTCCACCCCAATTGGTAGCTAATCGCTGGGCGCGAACTACTTCCGATATTATGCCTGTCATTCCTTTATAAGCATCCCAAGGATATACAAATTTCAAAAATTTTTACGCCAAAAATGCCACCTTAAAAGTGATCGTTATGTTGCGTGTAAAACTCAAGAAATCAGCGTGTAGGGGGTTCAGAATCGAAATTAAAACGTCATGAATGGCAACGGTGAAGGGAAAGAAAAACTGCGAACGTAAAGGAATAAATTGGGGCATTAAAACGTGCGACGGGGACGGCCACTGGTTGCGGGAGAGTCAGAGCGTGTTGGTAAGGAAGGTGGCTGTGCTAGTCAGTGGTGTGTTGGCTCGACTGCAAAATTGCCTCTCTTTATTTTAATAGACATTTTTTGGGGCACGTCGTTTTGAGAGGGGAGGCTATTCGAGAGGAGCTTGGAGGTAGAGAGTGTAATAGTATCATGGGTTTAAATGGTGAGAGTAGAGTGTGAGGAATTAGAATGAGGGTGGACGCGAAAGATGGATGGAATAGCAAGGCAGCGGGGGAAAGGTGAGGGGGGGGGTTGGAGGATTGTTGGAAATTGTTGGGAGGGGGTGGGTTTTGGAGCTCGCAAAGGGCTGGAAAAGGATCGAGGACCGTATAACACGCGTGCGGTCGTAAATCTGCTTTAACGAATTCTCCCTCCCTGGCTGGCGTTTATCTTCCGAATTTTTCGTGATTTTCAGCGCATACGGGGGATGGAGGCAAAAAGGTGTACAAGCCTCGTGCCAACATTTTGCGGGAAGATGAATGTCGTGCCGGGGCGGCAGAAAGGTTATCCGCGTTGCCATTAGCATAATATGTATCTCGAGCGCAAATCACCTCTCCTAAAAGTGTCCCCTCCACAGCGTTGAAGCAGTGCACCGAGTAAATAGAGGAGTAATTGGACACTGGTTGAAACATTCTCCCAGGTAGGTGCCCTGAATGTTTCGTTTACTTTCGGCTTAATACACACGTTATAGGCTCAAGCTTACTGGCGATAGTACTCTCCTGAGTAGGTAAACGAACATTTTTATGGAGTATTTCTACGCTACCACTTAATCCCTTAAATTGCATGTTTGCTCTCCCTATTTCATTCTTTCTCTCAGGGCACTTCTTACCTTTCGTCACCGTATCTAAATAGTATACACATTTAACTTCTGCTCTGAAAACTCTTTATCCCAATTCCTATTTCCGTACCTTGGACGAAATGTTAGCGATGCCACTTCGCTTGCTCTTTTGAATATCCAACTATATTTAATGAGATAAATATATGAGTATGAATGGGAGGAACTCATAATTACAAGGCTAAGAAATGGCCATACTACCCTAAATTCATTCCTATCTTTTCTCTCCTGAGAAGGAACCACCGAACTGCGTAGACTGTGACTCCAGTCTCAGGTCTGGGCATAGTTTGACAGACTGCGCAATGCATTGGGTGCTACGTGGCCAAGTTAAAATTCTGAATATCTTAGTATGATATTGGGTGAAAACACAAAGAACATATATTACGTTCTTATGTTCTGCCCCGAGACCAATCTTTTACGGAAAATATAAAGGCTAAGATTTTACGTGATCAACAATTCCTATATCCAGAGCTACTTAGAAGCACTGTGTTATGTAGCACACCAATGTTTAGAACTCTTACCTCTGTAAAGGAATGGCATAAATTCAGTTGTTGATGCACCTTAAAATAATCTTACCTACCGACCATTATGAGTAGTTTGTGAGTGAATGAGAAAGAAATCTTAACATTTTAGAAAAATAAACAGCGATCATGTTTGGAACAATGCGACAGTAGCAGTTTTGCTGATTTGCACCTCTCCGGCTCTCTGTAAAGCTGACTTTATTGATTTTATTTTCCTCATGGTTTTTTTTCGTTTTTTACGCATTTTTTCCATTATTTCCCCTCCTAAGTCTTCTGTGCCTCCTTTGACAGAAAATGACAATCTCTTAATTGGTTGTTACTCTTGCTTTGAATCATTCTGAGACAGGAGATTAACGATATTTTGTATCGCAAATTGGATCCTCGAGGCTTTCACTCAGCACTAGAGGAAGCATGCACCTGATTCTTTTTTTAGTTTCCAAAGAAATATTTATCAAGTTCAGATGATAAATGGGATAAATAATTCATTGTGTAGATGTACAGAAAATGTTGAAACCCCAAGGCGTTAGTTCTCTCAGGAAATTAGGCCGGGATTTGGCGTAATTGCGCTCTTCAGTCGGAATGTGTATCTACGCGCGTTTCAAAGTTTTCGTGCTTGGTGCATGCTAATTGGTGCCCGCAGTAATATTCTTTGGCTTGCGTCACGTGGCCCGGCCAAGAGGGCGGAAAATTAGGGAAACCCTGGAGCGATGTTGTTTCGTAGCGGGATAAAGAGTTTATTAGACGTAGGATGGTGATGAGCGTACCTCTGTGAAGCAGTTTCGTTGCTTGCCATAAATATTTAAAGGTCTTAAAGTGGAAACTTCAGTGATTAGAAGTCGCATTTGTAAAGTGGGCACGCTTTGCATTATTTTCGTGAGCACGAAGTATGCGAGGAGGAGATAACATCACTAGCCTTAGAAATTCAGAGAAGTGCATGACCCACCCTCAATTTCTGTACTCAAGCACGCATCTTCGCTCATTACTTCTATACATGGTAACGCAAATTTTGTTTGACCTAATGTACGAACAATTCCATATGCTTATGATATATAGTCATTATATATTTTACAAACATTTTGTAAATGTGTGGCGTAATTGGAACATTTTCGTAGTAGTGAGTTATCAAAGTCACTTATAAATGGAAACAATTTTTTTATAGGCACTGCATTATTCATTTTCGCGCCAAATCCAAGTTAGGGGGACTATTTTTCCTGGAAAAACACAGAATTCACTTTCGTGAGTTAAGACGCCATGTACTCTTTACTTTAATATAGATGGTAAAAGCATAGATCAAGATGAAAATAGACTAAATGTTTTATATTTAATACAATCGACGGAGACTAAATAGAGCTAAACTTGACTAATCTACGTTTTAACATTACCTCGTAATATTAACCAATGTGGATTTTCTTAATCCATCGATTAATCCCACATCAAGTAAACAACAGTCTGATGCAATGCGGAAAGCTTCCGTGGAGTGGTGGAATAGGCGTGGCTAATTTTCCGGGATGTCCTCCGCGTCGATATATCTTCGTACAAAGAAGACGCCTGTCGTTACACCCGGCGTTGCAGCAGGCATCTTCAAGTATGGATACGCTTGCTGCAACGGCGGCGAAATAGTCGTACGAAGATGTATCGACGCGGAGGGCATTCCGGAAAATTATCCACGCCAACAGTCTGAGGTAATTTACAAAACCAAAATTCGCAGTTATCATCACACTAATGTAACATACATGACCAAAATTAACCAACATAACCTAAAAGTCACAGTTAACCAGATATTGAAAAATCAAAGCGTGAAGGTTTGGTTTTGGAGTTTTTATATTCGTTGTTAGTCCCAAAACCAGCACATTCCATAGGGTGGCCACCAACACCTCCTTCGCACACGAATGCCTTTTATTATTCGAGTGACAATTTAGTAGTTCATCCACAAAAAAGGAACAGTGGATCGAGAAGATATTTACACACCTTAGAATCTCTACGTTCTGGAGCCGGTATAAAACGGAGTCCCCGGAAATTTCTTTCAAGATCGAGGAATTTTAGCCTCATGCTGTTTTTCGTAAGGAGAACAAAAGCACTTTGCAACTACTCGTTCGTTGTATTGCTTTATTTCCGTACGACGTAACCGTTTTCTTGTGTTTGCGGAACCCCTGTACGATGGGAGTCTCGCCGTTTCTGGCGTAATTCTTGAATCGAGGCTTAAGCTTCTCCCGCTGGGAAAGGAAGAAGAGTTCCCCGTCGTATTTTCTTTTTCTTTTTAATGCTTCGTAGGCTCTTGAACGAATCCGTTAAACAGTTTTAGGCGGAGAGGAGTCACTGGATATGTGGGAAAGGAGGAGAAAGTGGGAGAGAAATTATTGTAAGAGATGGAAATGGGAATGGAAAGGGAGGGAAAGAGATAGTTGACACCGGAAGAGGGCGACAGAATTGATGGCGGCGATTTCTTTTAACAATGTCAAAACAAAAGAGGCGCTGCGGAGCGTCGGCGTGAACGTGGGGATAGAAGGAGATGACAATAGAAGAAGCGAGATTCCGAGTTCGCTTTTCAGTGCTTTCAAGCTCACACCCGTGCAGATAAACACACACATGGACACCAGATTGCACCACACACCACACCCAACCACCTACACAACACATTCACACAATTTCCTGTCTCTTAGTTCGGATTTCACTGTAAGAACCTCGGGACCCTGGAAGCTGAGCTTGATCCTCCTTTGAAAATGAAAAGTTGCTGGATAGCTCCTTTCTCCCCTGAAAGGACTGCTATTTTTTCAGCTCTCTGCCTTTATATGGACGGATCTTACCCTCTTTCTCTTTCTCATCCCGCAAGATGAAAGGGATAATGACCGGATTCACAGTTTCCGCGTGGGGCAGTGCGTGCCGTCTTCTCCCCCTCCAACTCCTTAGCGTGCCAGCCCCTAATGAGAAAGGGTTTCGAGTAAAGGCCAATGGTTAACACCTCGTAACGTTCGCCTCCCGTTTTGGATGTTTTGACCGAGATTCTTATTTATACTTTTCTTTAATTCCCCGCTAACATTCAGTGAAATTACACGTATCCACGCGAATATTGACGAGATTTTTGTCTTTTAAAGTTTGCCATTCAGAGATCCAAGTTCTCTTAAAATGACGGAAAGAAATGTGTTGATTGGTCAGAATCATCCGAGAAACAGTATTCTATATATATTCTCTTGGTAATATTCTGCTCGCAAAATATATTTATTAACAATTCTTAATAACATGTTTCTGTCATCCACTGATACAGTGTATTCTGTTGTTGTTAATTAAAACCTTTTCCGATTGAAACAAAGCCAACAGATGGCTTCCTTTTGCTATAGCTATGTGGAAATATCCATTATGTCTCGCATTGCACCATTTTAATGAGCATTATGGAACTATTTGCACCATAGATAATTTAAGCAATCAATGAGTCATTTTGTTAATACTAGAATATTCCTTTTCCTTACGCTACTGAAAAGCTTGCGGATAGACGTAATCCATACAACGTATCGCAACCATGCAATAACCTTGGGAATGGCATTCGTGTGCCGGCATCTACGTGGTAAAAATGTTGGAATTGGTTGGAGTTTTTGCGTTATAATCCCGAACTGGGAGCTGATTTCGTGAAACCCTCCTCGCACCCTGTGTTAACCCCTCGTTTCCGGTTAGCGGATCTTGGATTCTGCAATGTGTTACAGACGCCTCACATTAATCCGCTGTTGTTATTTTTTCTCACATTCAGTCACTCTCGAGGGTGGCTCGTCCAATCGCTGGAGAGCTTACTCCGTCGATTCGATTCAAAGTTGCGGCCGGAAGTGAATCAGGGGCTGCCGGAAATGATGCCGTTGACCCCTCGATGCCCCAGGGCTGCCAGGGATCGATCCCTAACCCCACTATCATTCCCTCTTCATCATTCCCCGATGCACCCTCCCCTGTATACCCTTTAGATGGTCCACGGGAAGCAATTAACGGGATCGCACGGGGTGCATTACAGAGCTTCAAAATGGACCGGGTCGGAATTCTCCTCGTCGAAAGTCGGTTGCCACAGTGTTGCCAACGCTGCAGAATAAAAAATGTAGTCGAAAAAATCCGTGAATGGCCGGGCACCATAATTATTTTTCAGGAAACTAGCATTAAATATGAAGGAAGCGTGATTGGTTAGTTGGTTTTACTAATTGCTACTAATATTTACGGTTGAGGATAAATGTTAAAAATCCAATGAAACGCCAAAGGAAACTAACTCCATTGCCAGCATTTTGGTCGTCTAGGTGACCATATACTGGGAGGAGAGATGGTGGAGTTGTTTTGGCAACAAACAGCATTCCGTGAGTGCATTCTGAAAGCTAGACTCCCAAATGCGCATGTTAACATTGGTGAGAAAGCTTCCGCGGTGCGTTGAAGTTGAAGGCTGCATTCTTTCGGATGTTTCACCGCGTCGTTGTTTTTTATGATAACAGTTTCGCCTGCTTTCCAGCAGGCGTTTTCAGATCGAAGTGCCGGAAGATGAAGACGCGGTAGCGCACTTCTAAACAGATCGGGAGCGAAGTTGATGTGCCTTAAGGTAGTTTGACTGAAAAATCACTTCACCTAGAATTTGATGAATTTTGCCTCATTTTAAAGAAACGACTCTCATCTTTCCAATGATATAAAAATATCAACCCCTAGCCGAACTACATTTCGAGCAATTAGCCTGTAAATGTAAGCTGTTTTACATGGGATAGATTATGGCTGAGCGCTCCAGAGTGAGAATATTGAAGGAAATAGGAATTTAGAACACCTAGATTTCGTCAAAAAACTAACGGTGTATAGATTGCATATTTTCTCAACTATATATAAAAAATAATCTATCACTCACCACAGTAACTTTTACAGAATTGCTAAAATAAAACCTGCTGTTTTGAAGGGTTTTCAGCCGTTCGGCGGGAAAAAATGAGTCAAGTTAGAGACTATTATAGCTTTATTTATTTAATTACTGTGATTTTTGGGCATATATAGCTATATCTTTGGGCTATTAACGTAACAATATTTATTTCGTACTTCTTACTGACGCTGAAATCAAAGAATAAAATTTGAATATGGTCTCTACTATGACTAGGGATCAATCTCGCTCAAACCACCTTAAACAACAAAAGAACGTCGATTATGACATCCGTGACTGTTGTCAAGTTTGTTGATTTTCAGTAAAGGCGTCAAACATGCATATTGTAAAGTTTATAATTACTCAACGACAAAAATCCAACCTTTTAAAATACTTATTTTGAACGAATTCAACAATTTTTCACAAAACGTTCGGCCGTGGCTGTTGTTCACCTATGAGAATGCCACCTACCGGTAAGTTACGAAACCTTTCGCCAGCGCTCATCGTTCCATTCAACGTCGTTCTTATGCTCTAAAGCTCGCTGATGTGTTCCGATGAGTGATAAATTCAACACCTTGAATTGTCATTTCCTTTTCAAAGTTAAAATTTAATACTTTTTAACGGTAAAGGTGAGCTTTCGTCTCGCCAACAAAAACGCGATTTTCACCCATTTTTCTTCCGAGTTGTTGCAACAAAATTCACTTCACCTATAATGCAAACCTTACGCATTTATGCAATGTCTGTAACATATCAAAACTACATTTATTCTAGGAATGGCTAAGTGTCAAACCTGAGAAATGCGTTTTTTTTCTCTCCACCATATTGGGAAAAATGCAGTTATACCTTCTTCACCATAAATGGCGCAGCGGTCGAGCAGTTGCGCCTCTTACCTAAACACTACCCTCTACCTCATTTTTTTTCACATTTTACGCAGTCGAATCACGATTTCTCGATGGCTGCATCATCTAGGGAGAGCGATAGTTCCTAAAAACCATTAAATATGGTGGCAAAATCAAGGAAAAAATCGATAAATTGGTCATCTTCTAACTCAATTTCCTCAAAACTACTGGTCTCACGGGTATGTGTTTAACATTTTACAAATGCGCATTCTTTATTCAACCTCTTGGTATCGTTTTCGATATCGCCACTAACAAGAGGTTTTTTGCAAAAAAAATTCAGTTGGCGGGACGAAAGTTCTCCTTTGAGCTCTCTCCCTGGTTCGTGATATTTCGTCGATGCAAGTACAGGTACGAGTCTAATCTTTGCTTTCGTATTGGTATTATCAAAAGGAAGTCCTTTGGAATGATGATTTGGTGTCCCGTCTCCAGTATATGGTGTCTGATATTGTGAAGTGGCCGTTTTTATAATATTCCACGTGTTTCTTGAGACTGGAGTTTGTCGGTCGTCGCTTCTGGGGAGGAGAGCACGAGAAGGTCCGTCGGTGGCGGTGCGATTGCCCGGGCAACGACGAGAGCAAAACCCGGCCGGAGTCAATTCCATTTTGAGTGTTCCTTTTCGCGAGGAATCGGTTGCTGGGAAATGGCTCGGAACAATGAAGCGGACATAAGTCGACATCGGAATGAGATTTTCATCCAATGGGAAGAGAGGAACAAGAATAAAGAAAATAAGTCTCGGTGAGGAATTAAGGTAATAAATGTTACAAGAAAGGGGGGCACCACCGATGGAGAAAATTCAATTCTGTGCATTTGCTTTTCTGCTTCCTGATCCGTTACGGGATTCACCGGCATTGGTTGTATTGCGATCGACTGATCGTGAGGTAGGGATCGCTCCTCATCTAACCCCGACTCCCAGACTGGAAAAAAAGAACCAGCTCAGATAAAAAAAACACGAAAAAGACTATTTCCTTTCAGTCAAATTAATGCGTTTATGTGGAAATAATAGATCGCTCGAGAGTCTCCGATCTTCTTTTGATACCATTTGAAAAGTATTGCTGACGTTTCTCAGCTTCTCTTCGGCAAGATAATGTAATAATAAGACAATTTTTCGTAATTTTCAAGAAACTATCTACTGCATTTAAGTCAATTTGGATCTAGCTAAAACATAAAGGTCCCGCGTTTTTTTTCACGAGAGTAAATGTCACCAATTAAACATTCCAGGCAGTTGGAGGTCATTTGTAGCGTTTCCTTGACCGTGCTCAAAGTGGCCTTTAGAAGCTTTCCGTTTTTTTTTCAATTTCACTCAGGTAATTGGACTTCATTTACATCTGCATCTGCATACTACACTGAGATTCGCCGAAAAAGTGAAGAGTAAAGGGGAGGGGATAGGGAACAGAAATAGAAAAAGGGAGTTTAAACGAATTGAATTGAATACTGCCAGAAATTGTGAGTGGAAAGAAATAATTATAGTACCAATCAGTTTGGCGAAGTTTCTCTCTAATTTTGTCGCTTCTATCATTTCTAGAGATATACACTAGGATTACCGATTGATCTCAGACCGATCAGAACTCAGACCGATCTGAAAGTTCATAAGCAAGCCGACCCAGATCGTTTGGTTTACCAACACGGCCTGAAAATATCGATATTGAACTATCGAATTCAGGAGTCTGAATTATTTTGGAATTATTTGCTTATTTCAGGCTCACACTTCTCTCCCTTCCCTTCTTTAAAAAAAGCCACGCCGTAAATGATATCGATGATATTTCGTTTCTCATCGGCAATCAAAATGAGAAGGAGGAAATCAAAATAAGAAGAATTACGGAGGAGAAGGGGGAAAAACAAATATTCGGGTAGGGTTGAGGAAGAAAATAAATACGTTGATTAAGGGCTAGCGAGGCGGGAAAAGTTAATTATATCGAAAAGGAGTGGGGAGGGATGTGGAAGTAATAATTCATTACAAAAGTTAACGGTGAAAATCGGTGAAACGCGTCGTACAATAAAAAATTTGTAAAAAAAATGCTACGTATTATCATTAACCATGAGTACTTATATAACTAACTTCTAAGAAGTGTACCCTGCCACTTCCAAGTTTAAAGTAGTATTACTTCTGCGTATGCACTCAATTTTCTTCACCAAAATTGGCAAACCTATTCGTAAGCATATTTTGACAAACAATGACCCGCTTGAATGCTGTCACTGTAATGTCTAAGAAGTGTACCCTGCCACTTTCAAGTTTAAAGTAGTATTACTTCTGCGTATGCACTCAATTTTCTTCACCAAAATTGGCAAACCTATTCGTAAGCATATTTTGACAAACAATGACCCGCTTGAATGCTGTCACTGTAATGTCCTCGATGGTCAGTCCTCACGCCTAAAAGGCGACTTGCAAGTAGATGAAAAACCTGCGAATCCAGGATTTTGATTCTTATAATGCGTGCCCCCTCCCTTCCCCCCTGCCAACTTGCTTGGCCCGTTTTGAATCAGGTGACATGTGCCCCGACCGATAAAAGTCAGTCAGAGGAATCTGACAAATACGTCCGTTGTTATATTCCAGCACCCTGATGACCCTATCGGTCGCTCCTTTGTCCGCCACACGTCTCGTAATGGTAAGATCAATAATAGGTCGAAGGCCGACAGGAAGGCATGAGCACCCCCCAATTGAACCTCGATTCTCGTCGGGAAACTTCAGTGTTGGTGGTCGAGAGGTGACGAGCCTCGAGACCTCTAGCGCTCTCTTGCCTTTTCTTCGAGGCGGCATTTTCACCTCATGAGAGTCTCGACGAATGAGGGACACGCCCCCACTTCAACCCAATGAATGGGCGAATGACTTGATGGCACGAGGAGTGGAAAACATAAGCGAAGCTAGAATTGAAAGCTTCAATCGATCCGCAAATATTGTTGGGTGGAGAAAAGTAGGATAGGATCTTGATACTGATAGGTATCTTCCTCTTGTGTACATATTCGTCTTTCAGGGCTCATTATTGGTCGAGTTGTCATGGTTACTAATTGACGATTTACCTTATTAGCTATAACGTCAATCAGTCAGTTGTAGCTAGTCAACTAATTGCTATTACAAATATACCCATTATACCGAAAAAAATCATTTTACTGTAATTGCACATTACATTATTCAATACATTTCAAAGACACAATGGAACTTCTGAAATCCATTTTATTTCATAATTTCTTTTCTGAAAAACTGCAAGTAGATACATTTTTATTAGGTAACAAAATATATTTTGTAAATAGTTTCCTAATTTTAATAATTAAATAGTTTACTACATTTACTCATTTTATTTCGCATTTATGGAACCGCACGTCAATCCAGATTCTATTCACTGAGAAAGTGGTTATGTTCTTTCCGTTGACACTGGTATTTCAATGGAGTTAAAAATGTTTTCGTGGGTATCAGTTATCTGTAGGATAATCAAAAATTGACTTTACAAAACATTTCTAACTCAACTATTCTATATTTTAATTAGTGTGTTGTATGATATTGGGCGTTGATTAAGTGGAAAAAGGTTTTTTTGCTTTTCTTACGAGTTGCAATACCCTGCAGAGGAGCTAATAATACTTTTTTATACACTCTATACTTAACACACATTCCGGCAGATTTGCGCTTGAGGAAAAGTCTGAAAGAGATTATCTGGAAGCCGTTGTGTAAATAGGTGGACATTAATTGGCCCGTAACAGCAAAACTAACCCCCCATTGTCGCGAACGAGTGAATTCCAAGTCTCTTAAAAGAAGTAGCACGTACAGGACTCAGTTAACACAAGGGTTGTCCTAAAACCCAGAAATGTTTATCACTCTGCTCCTCCTACAAGGGATAGTTAGTTCATATATATATATATATATATATATATATATTAGTATATTAGTTCAGAGGTCGGAGGCTACGGCTACCGAGGTCGCCGCTGAAGACGATCGCAAAAACCGAAAATTTCGCGATGTGTGTCTTTCTCTTTTTTCCTGTGCCTATCGTGCTCGCCTCTTATTACATATTACGCCTCTTATTACATATATGTATATATTTATTTATTTACTTTATGTGCAAAATAATCCCATCAACCACACTCTTTTTTTTTCGTTTTCTTTTTCGTTTCGTGAAGGGGCCGTAAATTTCAAGGCGGGTGGAATAACTGAACCATTCATTCCTCGGAGGCCTTTTTTTCTTTCTGAAATATCCGCCACGGTGTGGCTTTATATGTTACCCGGATGTGTCTGTTTTTTCCCGGGGAGGAGAGACGGGGGAGGGGGTTTAGGCTTTAACTCGACCACCCCCTTTTAGCCCCGTCCCCTCACCCCCAACAGGTGAAAGTGAAGGTGGACGTAAGAGAGGTTGGGGGGGGGTGGGAGGGATTTTCTCCCCCTCTCTCCCTTGTGTCCTGGCCACTCGGTCGGAATAACGAACTTTGGAAAATTGTGCCGGGAGCAGCGCCTCTCTGAGGAGTGGAAAAGAATTTGCGCGAGGAGCGTGGATAATAATGGCCGGGGGGGGGGGGGGAGGGGTGTGGGAATTTTTGGACGGCGTACGGCGACGGCGGAAGAATTCGGAGATTGAGTTGGCGAATGGAAGAGTTGAGAGCAATGTCGGACGGTCACTTGGGGGAATAATGGAGGTGTCCACAGAAATGAGAACAGCGCCTCGTAGACGTCTACCTGATGACGTCCTTATACTTTATATTCAGCACAAAACCTAGTTATACTACCCGGTACTTAATATTGTGAACGGAATATAGAATGCATCGAGCCATTCCAATAGATTTCACACAATCATTGTAATTTTGCTGGCTAAGAATCGATATTTTCATTACGAATTGAAGATATTCCTTCAGGCGTCACATAGCGGAAAATTTATACAGTGAAAATAATTACCGTAAACCGGGGTTACTTAGTAACAGGATTGGCGTATTTTAAACTTTTTCTTCTTTATGTTTTGAAATATTTTAAACATTCTTGCGTAAAACTAAAGACACATGTCTCGGCTTTAAATCATAATTTCAACAATTCCAGTAGGTGCAATAGGAAGAGAAGAATTTATTATTATTTTTGTACTAATTTTACCCCATGTTTTGGGGTAACTTTAGTACATCCATATTTTCACTCTTAACCGCTTCTTTTGTCTCTTGTACGATTGAAACCCCAAAAATAAAAGCTGTTATTATTTAAAAAAATATAATTGGCATTCCTGGTTCAGCAGAAATGTTATTTTGCACAAAGCCGAGAAAATATCTGAAAAGGGTTTCATAAAACATTAACTATTTCACACTCAGGGAAGGTAGGACAAATTTAACACGGAAAATTTAAACTTTGATTTTATTCACAGTATATAAGTCAAAAATATCAAGTATATATTTAGGTATATTTAGTATGTTCCACACTTTTTTACTAAAACAACCGATCGCGGTTTTAACGTCTTAAGCGTCATTCTCAAGGTTTATAAAGATATGGGACCATATCTCTGTGAACTTGAGAATGACGCTTAGACTTTGAAACCTCGGTGGGTTGTTTTAATAAAGAAGTGTGGAATATACTAAGCACAGTTATTTTACATTCATGTCGTAGCGCAGGTCTACTGCAATTTTCAATTAAGTTATCTACGACTTCAGGGGGCCAAAATAGAAATCGGGACAGTTTCACCTATTGTCAATTTCACCACCAGAATATAAGTTACTAATGGACGCAAGGAGGTTTTAGAGGCGCTGATTTCAAAAAGTAGAGGTCGCACAGCGACTGTGAATGCCAATGTGATCTGTTGACAGCTACTCCATTCTACTGGGAGCGAGAAAAAACTAGCACCAAATCAATTCTGATATCAAGTTCGAGAATAATAACGGCTGTGATTTTTAATCAGCATGTTCTGTCAGTATTGCATGATACTTGAAAGCTAATCACACTGGCAAGTATCCACGAACTTTATTTATCCATTATTTTCGTTAATAATTAATGTATTTATTGACCACTCATAAATAGTCTCTTCTTTTTATTTTATTGAGTTTTGGTCAATTAAAATTCCTTTATTTCACTGCCAACGTTTGTAGACGGAATTTAAAAAAAATTTTATAACAACTTTGGTGATAACTACACTGTACATTTTTTTAAATCGGGTACACTAATTTAACAAATATCAACAAACCTGTGAAATTTTAACTACACTAAAATGATATCAACCATTCCAATTGACAGGGTAAATATAAACAGTTTCTTGGCAACAAGAAAACACACCAGATTACACCAAAAATTAATTTAGAAAAAATCATGAAAATTTCTTTACATATATACAAATATAACAATAACATCAAAATTTGTCAGTGAAATAAAGGAATTTTAATTGACCAAACCTCAATAAAATTAAAAGAAGAGATTATTTATGCATTCCTTACACAAAACAAGCGGTGCGTCTACAAACAGTTGATGCGTAGTAGCCGACATGAGGCTAGGAGGTAATCAGCATGTAATCAAGTTATAGTTATTAAAACTAAAAGATATATAACCATCTTCCTATTATGGTTTCCATGAAGCAAAATTAGGGCAAATACAAAGTTAAGTAAAAAAAACTGTATCTCAGTATAAGTCTACAATTTTAGTACTGTGCCTTTACGAGTAAAATGGTAAATATTTTGTATTTATATATAATTATTGGGTAACGATTCAAGAGTGGAAACTTGCCTTACATTCATTACGACTACAAAATTCTGACGTAAAGGTAGGAAAATGTTGTTGCATCATCAAAAACCTTGGCAATAGTTTCAACTATTACTTCCTATCTTCTCCGTCGCCCTCCTTTAAACATTAATATCCCTGGCCTGGGCCTTGATACTTCATGTGAAAATTCAAATTACTTCCATTACAAATTTGTTTTCAAACAAAATGGTGCTTACATGAGAATATTTAACCCATGAATGCCCAGTGGCAGCATAAGTTGCCAAAATTGTCAACTAAATAATTTATTCCTACTCCGCAGTTGGTAACAATTATCAATTTTTCAGGTTAAGAGTCTTTTCTCTTTCCGTTGTCATGTATTGGTATAAGATAAAACGTAACAATTGTATCTGATGTTTCAAAACCTTGTATTTTAAGACCATCATTGTTATTATTTCGCCGTAAATTGTAAGGAGTAACATTTTAAAAATGGATAATGCAAGTAACACGTTGACTTCCCTGTGAAAAGTTGAGTTATCAGGAAAAAAATTGTCCTGCTTGCATAAGATGTTTAAGATATTTTCCAGAGCAAGGTATCTCAGTAGAGAGACATTTTTAAATATGGCGAAATGTCAAAAATAATAGTCCACGCGTATTAATGGGTTAAAAGTCTAAATATGTGTAATCTGAGCGAAGCATGGGTCTGGAGACAGCGCTCACGTCGCTTAAGGACTTAACTTAACATTATTTCTTTCAATTCCCTTAATTCACCATTGAAACATCATTTTTACAGACTGTTTCAGAGCATGATAGCGTGGTGATTTATCAACTCAGGGTGCTCGAAATCTGCAATTGCTGTTGGTACCTTTGAGTATGTGCTACGGAACATCGTATCTTTTTTTGCCTATCTCAAACTCGAAAATAGTTCCTAAAAAGATCCATTTTCTTCATTTCTTCCTTACTAAATCTGCGTTCATTTCTTGGACCACTTTATGGGATAAATTAATTAAGTCCGAGTCAAATTGACGTCGTAACCCGAGGCTATTCACTGGAGGACTGTAAACTGGATTATAGTCGCATTATGGCGATGGGCTATTGGAATGAGAGTAGAGAAATGAAATTGGAAAGGGTGAGGGTATTTTGGGTGGCGGGGGCTTAGCTTTGGCTGGAGAAGGATGGTATTGGGAAGGAATCAGTTCAAGGAGGCGAAGAAGAAATGAAGAGGAGGAGCAAAGGAAAGAGATTGAAAAGCGATGGCGTCGGTGGTGTTTCTTTTCCCCATTCATAGAGGGGGTGAGTGAGCGAGAACGTACTCCATCGTGGGAATCGATTTCGAGTCGTTTCGTCCGTTTGGTCTTTGGATGGAGAACGGGCTGACAGATGAAGATGTAAGTTTATGTGTATGTGCATATATATTACCGCATATCTCCTCGTCTCTCCTGGAAAGGCTTGCCTTGTCCTAGATGCATTCGAAGGTGCTCCTTCTCTTTTAATCTCTTTATCTTTTGTGTCCCTGCCACTGCAGGGGGTATTTTCGACTGGGTCTCTCGTATTCATATCTGCACATTCGTGAGTTGTTTTAATGAATACTAAGTACGCATTATATATGCTGATACATTTGAATGTAATTTTGTGTATTCAAATTGATTCATACGCATTTTTTTTTTGAAGGTTAGTCTCATAAACATTACACATCTATCTTTAAATGCACTGATGTACACGAATATTCTTACACTCTCTTTTGACTGGAATATAAAATACAAAATCCCCAATTGTAGTCTAGCCGAGATGAGAAGTAATGTGCTTCCTTTCGGCAAGGGAAGGAACAAAAGAGGTACAAAACAAAAGAAGCTATTTATGCGAACGGGAAGCGGGCCTATCCAACATCCACCTTGTCCTGCAGACCAACCCAGCCATCATGGTTCTTTTACTTTTTTTTCGTCCTTTCCGGGAGATTCCTCCGGGTTTCCAGCACCTTCCTTTTCCGGGATCCTCCGGGGTATGGCGAGGAGTGACGGAGGAAAGGGAGAGGCTTGCTTTATTATTGCGTCAGGATAGCCTTTCCGGCCCGGTTAAAATTTGCTGCTTGTGATTCTGTCTTCTCTCCCTCCCGTATGTCACTCAGACAGGTGAAATTGCATCAGCCAATGTCGACCCCTCTCCTCCGTGCCCGTATATGCTTATCCTTCACTCTTGCTCGATGCCGAGAGGTCGCGAGGGACCGCATCGTTGACTTCGGACAGGATGAGGAATGATTTATTAGAAGCGGCTTGAGTGCTTGCTTCGGAATGTGCGACGAATGTATTTCATTCCATCCTTCGGAATCGGCGAAATGAGAAACTTGAACCCAGGATCAGCCAAGGATCTGCTGGCTGAGTAAAGACTTTGGAGCACCTGCAGGTGTTGAAGAATTATCAAAATGTCGTTTGAATGAAAAAAACGCTGAAGTGCAGAAAAAAATCGTCGAGCTTTTTTGTGTTCGAGTGTTATTCAGAATTGGATCAGAATTATTGCCACACTTGCTTAAACATATGAAAATCAATCCTGAAATGAACTGAGGAAGTAAATTTTTATTTGTTTTGATAGATCCTCGAAAAAAAATGTTTTATTCTTTCGTTTTACAAAGTTTTTGTGCTGCTGTGATTGGTAAATTGTGTGTGTATGTGGATCAAGTGTAGTATACATGAACCTGTGGCGCTGTCCCGTTTGGAAGGGAAGCAGGGAAGGATATACAGAAAGAGATAGCGTTCTCTCAGGATAAGAGAGAGGGAAAGAAAGGACCCAATGACCGAGCACTCCCTGGATTCGGACTGTTTCCCAGTCCATAGAAAGAGATATCCCAGAAGTCCTTCCCTTGAATACCCTCAAATATTCACCGGAGGTCCCTGATAGAGGGGAAAGATACGTGCAGATATGTAGATGTGAGGCTTGGGAGGGAATTGGGGGAGAAGGGCTCGGGGGTCCTTCTCGAGGAGGGAACCAGGGTCGGCTGGATAAAGCAGTGGAGGTGGAATGGGAGATGACGTCCACTTATGTAAAACGAGCTTCACTGCCGCACGGGCCGAGGCGTTCAAGTGAACACCCGGGCAGATGGAGGAGAGATAGATAGATAATTTATTTGTTGTAGGACATCGTCCCTTAAGTACAACAAACACTGCAGTAAAAAGTTTGATGTCGATGTTACAATCGTTAACAACAATATAGCATACCGTATTAGCATCAATACAATATTTTAACAACAATATTTATAATAAATCACAAAAAACATACAAAAGAATACATAACATTTGGATAATGCACGTACATGGAGAAGAAAAAGGAAACTTATTGGCCTATTAGCATATTATAAGGACGGTTTTTAACTTAGGTACAGAAAAAGCAGTTTCTTTTTATCATCAGGTAGGGAGTTCAAGAGTTTTGCAGCGGCAGCTTGAAATGACTTTTGGAAGCTTGCGGTGTGGTGTGCTGGGTAGTACGGATATTGGATTGAGGATCTTGTGACGATTGTTAGAGTAGATGTGTGATTTAGAAGAGGTTTCGGAGGTATTCAGGTTGCTTATTATAGAGAAGGGATTAGAGGAATGTGGCCAGTAGGTACGTTCGATGGGAATTTGTTGAAAGTCATCCAAGCTACTGGAGATACGGGGACCTGTGTTCATCCCGCCAGAGATTGAATATAAATCTTACACGTGAATTTAATATATGTAATTTTACATAATGTTCAACAGTAAGGTCTTTGAATACTAAGGAGCAGTAATCAAGATTTGAAAACAATAAAATAGAGTTAAGGTGCTTCCTTGAGCTTATAGGAAGTAAACTTTATCAATTAAAGAGAGAGACGCAAGGGAGGGAGCCGCGGCGGTAGTATAAGTGAGGGGAGTGGCCCTTGGGAGTTACATCCGTTCGTAAACAAACAAGTCGTAAACGACATCTGATAACTGACTTTTCGTAAATGGGCAGTACTTTTGGTAGTTTCAACGAAGTATCACTTCACCTAGAATTTGCTGAATTTGGCCTCATTTTAAAGAGAAAACTCTCATCTTTCCAGTGATATCGAAATATTAACCCATTGCCGAACTCATTATGGGGCTATTTGTCTAAAAACGTGAGATTTTTTGCGTGGAATAGATTACGGCTGTGCGCTACAGAGGAAGAATATTGAAAAAATTTGGAATTTATAACACTTTGATTTCGTCAAAAAAACCAGCGGTGTGCAGTGTGTATGTTTTCTCAATTGTTCATAAAAAATAATCAATTACTCACCGAACTAATTTTTACAGAATCGCAAAAAAAAAACCTGTTTTGAAAGCTTTTTAGCCGTACGGCGTGAAAAAATGAGTGAAGTTAGAGACTTATGGAGATATATTTATTTAATTACTGAGAATTGTTGTCATATATGTATATATATTTTTCCATTAATATTACAACATTTACTTAACACTTTTTCCAGACGCTGAAGTTAAAAATATAAATTTCGAATATGGTCTCCATTATGACTAGTGAAATATCTCGCTCAAACTACCTCAACCTCAACAATTGGTGACCATGAAAATTCGTAATCAGACAACCTGTTACCTGATATTTTGTAAACACACATTTTAGGAAAACTACCACTTCCAAAGCAGACGTTTGATTGAAAGATAAAAATCGCATTTGAAAAAGTATGACATTTTGCATGGCAAAATGAACCATAATTATTAAATGTTTCACCGTGTTGACGTGAGCCACTCCAGCGATTGGCAATGCAGAGTATTTTTTTTAAATAGCATGAGTATGTTGAATTACTGGGTACTCCCACTTCAAATCCACACGCGACGCCGTATATTTTATGTTTTTCCTCGATTATTAAATCTGGAGTTATGAGCCAGTGTGCGCAGTAAATAGTCAACGAAGTGGGCTGCGAGGCTCAAGTGGGTTCAAGATACGTACTTGCGAAATGTCGCGGATACCAAGAGACGCGGTTACTTGCAGTCCGTATACGAAAAAATTGGTTTCGAGGCGTCTTTTACGAGTGGTTGGCTGCGAACGGACGTGGAACCAGGTCCGTGGGAAGGTAAGCAGTGCCGGGTGAGAGTGGGAGACTTCGCCGTCGGAACTGGTGACATTTCGGGAGTAAAAAGGAGGAAAATGCTGTGTGCATATTACTACGTTCCCTAACGTCTCCCCACTCCGGTAAATGCCATCTCTTAGTTGAGTGATATTCGAGAAATGTTGAGGAGGAAATATCTTTTGCAAGCACGGAAGGTTTTGCATGGTTTCTAGAGGGATTGAGGGCCTGAGATTCAAAGTAATACAAGTGACATAAAATAGAAAAACGATATAAGTGCATATGTTCTAAGTTGGTACTGTCGGATGCCGTCAGCTACAGGAAAAGGAATACAAGTGCTCGAAGGTATGGTGCTGCGATCTAGTCGCCGAGCACTTAAGCTAATTTGCTTTTAATCATTTCCTACCGGAGTATAGTGTACGGGTGTCACTGGACGACGTTTTTCACTTGTATTACTGTGACTCTCAGGCCCTCAATTGATGTCTTACACTTTCAGGATACTCTCTCCAAACGAGACAACCAAGTTACATACCAATTTAATCCTTTTTAATGGATGAACACCAGATAAAAGTTTGACACTTCCATTGAGGCGTAATACAATCAGGCACTTTCTATAATATGAATCACGACAGAAAAATATTATCTCTTGTAGCGATGATAATCAAGAAAGCTTGTGGCGAAAGATAAAAATGAAAACGAGCTGAATTCTCGCCACTTATTCGGGCTTAAATAAATAACAACAGACTTATTTAAAAACTAATATGAAAGAGTAAAAATGACAGGACTAAAAAAATTAATTAAAGACACGAAAGCGGGCTAATTCCTCCATTTCTTGTTGATATTTCAGTTATCATGCGCGAATCGGCCTAAAGTGGCTCTAACGAGTTATGTTGGGGAAGTCATTTTGGGCAGAGGGATAAAATGGAGAGATTTGATTATTTATTCACTTTTTTTACTCTTGAGATTCAGTCCTAATCAGCGTGTTGACATGTGTTTATCTCAATCAATGAATCCACATTAGCCACACCTTGACCATATTGCTTGCTACTTAAACTTTACAGAGAACTGCTAAATTTGATCGAATAAAATCTTTTAATACTGCGGAGTTTAATAAGAAACTTTTAACATACTGATATGCTTAAAAGTTTCACAATATGTATTGCATGCATACAATTTGTGCTGCTAGATAAAAAAATGCAGGGAGTATTCATGATATTCCCGTCGGATCTTTATTTCGTGAATAGGACATAACATACGTTAATCTCGTTATTGGGAGATTCTTTTGTTTTGCTTTTAGAAAGAAAGTTGGAGTGAAAGAAAGAAAATTACGCTATGTATAGCATTTATTCTTGGAAATCATTAGTACAAATGGTTAACCTATGAACAATTGGTCAATGGTAACTAATATTTTCTGCTATCCAATGTTAATTTTATATTTCTTGTGTTATTGACGTCTAACTCACGTTCTCAGCTCTCCGTAGACACCTCGATCACTAAAATCGACCAACTTGTTACGAAGATACAACTGAACTGAGCGCGCGCAGTGCCCACACTAGCCCAAATTTAGACCCCCACGCGCAGCGCTGTGACGTCACCTCGCAATACCCACTCCTCTCGCGAGAAATCATTTCCGGTAGTCGACAAAACGGGCTATCCAGTCATAGTTGTAGATATTCTGTAATCCTTATAGTTTTTACATGCGAGGCCCTCGAAAGTACACAAATATTTGTCGCGGCATAACCTTGCATGGTTACTCACCGAGAACGAACCGTTTCCTCTGTGCATAAAATGTTCATTCGCGTTTACATCAAAAATTCCCGTACCTATTTCAAATGCTCTGTGCACCTTTATAAATCTGCAAAGATCCTCGAACTAATAACTCGATAATGCAGTCACTTTTTAATGAAAGCTGTATTTTGCTCTGTCCTACGCCAGACTTGGAACATGCACCGTCAAATAAAACGAAATGATCATTTCTCTGATAGCCTGTAAATTCAATTACTCACTTCATTGGATGACAGCTGATGCACACTTCTGCATGAGAATGCCTTTGACGACTAGCCAGTCCTTTTACTAAACGATTTCAGGTCTAGCTTTTTTTCCTAAAATGATCCTCATCTTCGTATCGCGTGCTGAAGGGCCGCATCGCGTGTCCAGCGGCCACTAACCCTTTATTCGTCCGCGGGGAGGGCCGCGCATGTTGGGGGTTGGAGACAGAAGCCATAGGCCAGGGGGACCAATTAATCCCGATGCTTGGTGTCTGGAAAGTGAGTGCTCCAAACAAGGACGCTTGGAGACTAGAAGAATACAGGAATCCTGACTTGAGCCTCGGAAGAAGCTGAAGAGTTCTGTGCAAAGGATGTTGACAACTTCTCATGTACAAACGTGCCTGAACTATCTCATACTAGACTTTTTTGATCATAAACCATAGAATATTTAAAATTAAAAAAAAATTGGATGAAATTTTGCATAAATTCCTTATTTCTACGAATATTATGACTTGAATGAGGTTTATTTCTACCAACCTCCATTCACTGAGCAAGGCATGTATGAGAAAATTATCGTAATCAATTGCCTCGTTGAACATTAATAAAATGAATTGAATTACTGTCACCTTTGTGCAGATATTAATTTGTATATATTCTCTTGCATATGGGGTTGATTCTCGTTTATATTCTTTATCCAAATGTTTTGTATCCGGTGCTTAAGTGTTTCAAGTTTTTATCCGTTTTGTTGAAATTCTTTTATATAAGAGCCTCGACAAACAAATATTTATTTTTACAGACCATAAAAGGTGATTGTTATTATTTTAACTCAAAAATTTGACTTTAGTGTCATTTTTATGAATAAACACATAAATTAAAAATGTATTGCGGTGCCCAGGTGAACTTAAACAAATGAATACGAAATTGGAGCGCCTGGCCGAATATTGTTGAAGGAATCTCCTCTTTCCGTCAGTTCTTTGAAAATAGCCTTAAGTAAAATTCATTTATAATTGAACTACTCTGAGGGATAGATAAAGCCTAGTGAAGTTTCCTTTGATAATAAAACGAAAAATTTCTATCGAAAAAAATAATTTAGGCGTAGGCTGCCCGGATGGAGACTGATTGGATATATGGGTAGGGTTGTTTGCGAAGGGGTGTCTTTCACCCCAGCAAGGAAAAGACCACATGATGGGTGCGGGGGAGTGGGACAGGGTGTTTATCCTAGAATTTAAATCCCCACCCCTCTAGGCCGAGATACCCAGTGGAGCCCAGGTGCAGGTGGAGGCAGCGAACGTGAAAAATGAAACGGCAGGTGGCGTCGCCCGCGTGGGATTGCTCCTCTGGTGGCGTTAAAGACAGTGTGGACTTTGCGAGTGGAGTGGACGGGATTAGAATGGATACAAGTAGATGGTGCCGTCTAAATTCAACTGGAATAAAAAGATAAAATTATTGCATGTGAGTAAAATAATGTGACGTGCAAAATGCATATATGCCATGTATTGAGAAGCTGAAGTAAAAATTCCACTAGTTTAAATATTACCAAATGGTATGGATTCCCGACCTCTTTTAATATCTTTTCGGTGCAAATATCACGAGTTTAGGTGAATTAATATATATTTTTTTACACTTTTGCCGACATTTCGGACCTTTATTGATCCATATTCAGGGCTATAAACAAATTATACATGTTGAAAATGTTTTACAATTCTTTTTTTATTACATAATGGTTAATTTACAGTCATTAAATGTAAAAATACAGACATATTCAAGATTGTTACTTGTAAAGTTTGGTGCTGTTTTTATTTACAAATTTAATTTGGTAGCTTGGATCCATTCCTTTGTTGAAAAGTTATATGTCATTTATTAAATTATGTTAAATTTTGCTTAGATAAGTAATGTCTGTTCTTTTGTTGCAATTTTTTTTTATTTCTGGATATATAGTACATTTCTTTGAATAATCTTTTTGATAAATTTTGTTCTGAGTCTAAAATGTTGGTATATAAAATATATAATTTAATAAATGACATATAACTTTCCAATAAATAAATGTATCCAAGCAACCGAATTAAATTTGTAAATAAAAACAGCACCAAAATTTAAAGGTAGCAATCTTGAATATGTCTATGTATTTTTATGTTTAATGACTGTATATTAACCATTATGTAATCAAAAAAGAATTGTAAAGCATTTTAAACATCATGTATCATTTGTTTATAGCTCTGAAGATGGATCAATAAAGGTCCGAAACGTCGGAAAAAGTTTTAATATATATATATATATATATATATATATATATATATATATATATATATATATATATATATATATATTAATTGACCTAAACTCGTGATATTTGCACCGTATATTAAATATTACCGTAAATATCATACCGACCATTTAACATTTAGTCGCAAAGACCACATGCGTGAATTTCCACATTTTTAGCAAATGCAGCGAGTTCCAAAGAAATTATAATTTGTGCGGTTGGAATGGTATATAATGCACGATTCTAACATGTCCAGAATACTTAGCGCTTATTTCTATATGTCACCTTACATAATGGAAACGAACATCCTATCTATGAATTTCTTATTTATGTGGAAAAGAAAGTTGCAGGCTTCACGAGAAGCATTGAGCAACATAATATCCTCAGCCCTGTTTGTCATTAAAAGGGGTAATTTGCTGTGTAAGCAGATGCAGGCAAATGTGAAGGGTGAAACAAAGTGTAATAAACTAAAATCGTCGTAGCAAATTGAATTTCTGCCTAGTGGCTTGATTTCAATGTCATCTTTCAAATTTAAGTTGGAGATAAAAAATGGGAAGGTATTCAGGTACAAGTTTTAGTATTCGTAGATGTACAAGTACAAAAAAAATTAGGGTCTTAACTTTTATGTTTCCAAGGCAAATTTAGTTCAGGTTTATTACCTCTTTGCATAGAAAGAGGAAACTGGAAAATGGCGGAGAAGATTTCCAGAGGAAAAATTTCCATTATCTCTCCTAAGAGCCTAATGCGCTAGACTCGTGTAAGTGCCCTGCTTCATCATTTCAACGCGCCTTTAATTAATTTACGCTCTACTGCAGTACTCGCAGTAAAAGTGTCGTGACACATTTAAGAATGATTTAATCTTACGGAAGCACATATTATGGCTTTGCTCCGCCACTGTCCCCATTTGGTACGGTGCCTTTCAAGTCTGAAAGGGAACTCCACAAAATATATTAATTTTAATTGAGTTTTGTGGATGAAATCTTGGCTTTTAGTCAAAATGACTTAGATTGAAATATTTTTTATTTTCAGCCATGCCAACTTTAACTGTGGTTATAGTGTATTAAGGAGTTCATGACGGTTGGTATAATTGATTTTAAGATCCGTAATGTTTTTACATTAGCGTACTGTGGAGTTTGAACAAATCGTTCGTTCAATATTTTGACCTAATAAACATCGGTGTTCCAGACGAACGACAAGCCAATATTGGCACGTTCTGTTTTCAAACTGGCAGTGTGTGCACCGCTGTATTTGCTGTTCCTAAAAGCTTCCGTTTGCAATCCTTGAGGAGCTGAGTAAAGGTCAATTTTAATTTTGAAAATATTCCTCTCAATGAGAATTCTCAAAGCTTAAGTTTCCCATTAAGTAGCCCAACGTTTTGACGAAGAACAACTTTATACTTCCTTTAACATTATATTAACATTGTATCGGGGTGTATTTCTTACGTCCTCCATAAGACGACTTGTCTCAGGCAATAGTCATTAGTCGTACTATCTTTAATTCATAAATTTACGGTTTTTGATAAACAATAGTTTTTCCCGGTCAAAATCTTACTTAAATGTTAGCTGAATGTTACGTGAGGATTTCTCTGTTGAGAAAAAGTGGGATAAAAACCCTTTTTATAGAGGATCGATAAGAACGCCTGTGAATATATATTGAATGAAATTTATGAATAAACTCAACTATTAAGGGTAGTAACATAATGGATCGTAAAAACATAGATTAAGTTATTATTGACACGTTTGGGAAAGGAAGTCGGTGGTAGTATTGGAAACAATTGTAAAAACTTGCTCATCAATGGATATCGTTGCCTCATGTACACGACGGTAATCTTTAATAATCTCTCCGGCTCCTACCTAATTTTTTCATGTAGAATTGGACGTATATGAAAGCAGCTGATTCAATTTCGAGCATGAAGCTGTTTCTTGGATGCTCTGCCAGTGAACTAACTACCCGAAAAAATATAACAATGTAAGAGTCGTACAAGCATAACTTGTTGTTAAAGTAAAAAACAAAGTAATTAACGGCCAATCATACATTCGTGGCGCGAGCTTCTCAAATATTTACCGTACCAACGAAGCATTTTGTATGAAATTCACTGTTGCACTAGACTAGCCCTCCCGGCATTCATGAACTTGCTGAGAAAGCGTTTATCTCTGAAAAGAAATAGATAAATACACGAAATACAAGGAATGCTATTCTAATTAATGCATTTGAACCTTAATTTACAAATGCCGACAGTATGTGTAGGAGGGCAGTCCAAGCGAGGGGCAATGGTATATAACAGGATAGGTCCAACGATAACGAGATGTCAATAAACGTAGCGTACAGGTCGTACAGGTAGTCGAGGAAGTGCCAACAGAGCCAAGTCAAATAGTAGAGCGAAGTCCTAATGGAGCAAAGGCCAAAATAAATTCTAATAGCTGAATCAAACGCTAAAAAACCGAAATTTAGAAGTATACAAACACCATACGAGCGGAAAACATTATTTCCGTTATCTACCACCAGATGTCACTGAAGCACGAGCGCAACTTGTACGAATGCATGAACCAAATTAGAACAGGTTCTATTTTCTGTTCACCCATTCATGCATTCGTACATTTTGGTGTTATTACACGATGAATTTTCGCGTTCATTCTCGCGTTCATGCATTCACACATTAACTTTTACGTGTTAATGTACCATGTAGCCAGGGCTTTAAAGTTAGTGTAACTACGACCTTTGATGCATTAGCATAAATCTTTAATGCTTACTACGAGGCGAAGCCTTACAAGCATGCACTGAACTATTAAGTATGCTACCAATGTTAGAAGGACCGTTAGTATTTATGTATTTTACACTTACAATAATGAACAGAGGTACCAGAGTCATACTAAGAATGCACGGCGTGCTTTTAGTACTACGTAGCAGATTAGGAAACAAGTGTTATGGAGTAAATCAACTAAACAGCCTCATTACCTATCGACAAACCTATTCCAAAGTGTCATTGGCAGCTGATATGGTCTCTTATCACTCGCGGGAAAAATGACATTTTAAATCCATCCGTTCTACAGTGTACTCCCATAATTTTATTTTCATGGTCTGATCTACCTAAATATTGTTATTGTAATTTTATTTTCATGGTCTGATCTACCTTAACCTTATTAGAAAATATTAGCTCTTCGGATAATTCAAATCATTATTGCCACTCTTTATCAATTAAACAGAATCTTCCCGACGCTTTACCCTCCACTTACGCTCCGTGAGGTTCACATTAGCAATGACGCTCGCAAAGAGGGACGTCCTTCGGGAGCGGCCATGGAGCGTGAAGGTCGAGTGATGTTCAAGGCTTGGCTGGAGGAAGCATTTAGCCTCCGCTGCCCCCAAGTCACCGCACACTGCCGACCCCGTCCTCCTCCGCCCGCCCCCACGACCCCTCCCCCTCCGCTAAACCAACCCCTCTTGCCCTTCTCCCCTTCTGGACCATTCGAGAATGAAATAATGACTGCCTCCTCCCTTCCTTTAATCCTCCTAACGCAATAATCCCCTCTTTTCCTTCTCTTACGAGACGGGCGGGTGGTCGGGAAGGGATGGCGCGGGATTGGATTTCAGGGGAGAGAAGGGTATAAGAGTATAAGGGTACGAGGGGGGAAAGTGGTTCGTTTGAAGAGCGGAAAAGGGAAAGAGGGTAGTCGGTTGGTTGGTGGTGCGAGGGTTTTAGGGTAAGGTGGACCAGGGTGGGTTTCGGGAGAACCTCGAAGGAGAGGGAGTTTGTGGGGAAAAGGACGAGCGAAGGAGAGTGGTTGGCGAAGAGAGGCTTTTAGGGCCCGGTCCATAAATGACGTAATGTTGTTTTCGGCCATTTCGACTTCCCATCTCTCCGACTGACATCTATACGTCCGTCGCGTGAGTGAGTATATCCTGTCCCGAAAAAATTACACCACTCTGCCCATCCGCTTTCTCCCCCACGAATATTTTCGCGGGAATTCCTTTCGCAATAGCGATGATTTTGATTTCGTGGTGTGCTTCAAGGACGTAGTGACCCAATTTTCATAATTTATGACATAAAAAGTTAAATCATGCCGCGTTCATTATTTAAATCACTTCAGGCGTCACTTTGTGAAAACTTCCGATATTCATAATTAAATGAAAACTTTGTACCATTTTCACACTGTTTCCGCCATGCGTTTCGACGATTTGTCTCATTTTTATGGTGCAAAACAAAGCATAGTAAGACCTTATATATCAAAAAGGGGGAAATTGAGAGTGGGAAAGGGTAAAGAGGAGGGCTAATTATTGTATACCGTCAAAAAGGTGGAGGGGCAGGTGGAAGGAAGTAAAACGATCCTTACTTTATACGGGAAGAGGACGTGTGTTATGCGAAGCGGGGGGTAAGTAAGGGGATAGAACAATAAAGTCGCAAAAAAAACAGCAGAATAGGATTGTGAAGAGATTATAATACCAATATTTACGTCAAACATTCAGAGAATGAATTTCACATTTTCAAATAATCCCTTGAAAGAGATGATTGAGAATATACCATGAATGTTACATACCTGGAAAAGTAGCGGTATTAGTCAAATTTTCATTTTCTGTCTTAATCTTGATATAACAGCTGCTTCCTTCTGAGTCATCTATAAATAATCCTAATGATTAGTGTTGAATTAATATTCGGACTCTATGCATCGTAAGATTGATAATTTCCTAGTGCATATCGTGTAGATGATCATGTTTATGCACTGAGGTGACAGAAATATCTTCCACAATTTATAGCCGTTCTGTGGTCAGGCATCCCTGCCTGTTATCCGCTCAGAGAATATAATTTGCACAATTTTTCCAGATTGAGGTTTAGGTATGTAACGGGAGACTCTTGTCGCTAAACCATTCTCTTACTAAGCAGCTACCTAACGACCCAGGGAAGTGATAAGCATGGGGGATTTATTGGGCTTAGGTATTACCACCTTTCTGCCTTGTAACTTTAAGTTAGCCTTTTCCACCAGCCCCCTCGATATTCACCTTCGCGGTGAGAACCAAAGACTTTATTCCCATCGAATTTCTTGACATCACTTATTTATTGCGTCTCAAAGGGGAGGTTCTCTTATTTACAGGAAGGAAAGAGCTCTGATTATTAGCCAATCCTCCGTTTATTCTGACGACATCCCTTAGTCAGCAAAATACTGCCCGTGTAGTAAACTGCATTGCGTTACCGTTCGGATGCGGTGCCGTGTTGGCTGAATAAAGCTATAGCACAAAGAGTTTTCTCGTCTTCCCATCAGTTCGAAAACAAATGGAAAGGCTAAATTTTCAAATTGTAGCTGCGTGACCTAAAACTTTAAGCTAAACCTGGCCATGGCCTTTTACCGGTAAAGCAGAAAGCTGCCCTGAAACCCCTTGCAGAGCTGAAAAAGCAATCAACTTACTCAAATTTATTGTACGACAGTCACATAATTGGATTCATTGGCGTTAAAAAACAAATATCAACATTTAAATATTCACCTTTTTGAAAAACGCGTTTAGTTGAACTACGCTTACGTTTTGCGTGATCTACAGCAAGTCCTCGAAATTAATACTCTCCAGAATACCGTACCTGATAAGAACTATGACGATGCAATTTTCCACATAAAAATTTTTAATCGACCCGGGTTTCGATGCACTGCATCATCACCTGATGATGATGCAGTGCATCGAAACCCGGGTCGATTAAAAATTTTTATGTGGAAAATTGCATCGTCATATTTCTTATTATGTTCAGATTCCACAACATCTCGCCTGATTCCTCCCTTTTTGACCGTACCTAATATCGCGTCTGCACTTACCTATGTTCTCTGCCAAAAAGTGGAGCAATCTTTTCTCGAGAGCTCGGTACTCATTTTACTTTAAGTTCCTCTCTTATTCTTCTAGTCAATCTCTGGCGATAAATTTACCCTGCCGTCCAAGTTATTATTCTGGAAAAGTGCTGAACGTCGATTTCCTCGACCTATTATTCCGTGAAGTGTATCTGAGTGACTCCGAGAACTTTTATTCCTTAGGGTTTGTCATTTCACTGTCACAGTAAGGCGTCTATGGTCTCGGTTATATATATATTTTTCCCTATTACCCATGAATAGTTTTTGTTCTGTCGTTTAGTTTCCGCCGTAAATTCAAGAAGTTAATGTTTTTTCTGTTGATGATTACCCTTGATAAATGAGCGATAAATAATTCCTTACAACTTTCGAAAGATTGGGAGACTAATATTCTGCTCACATAAAACTCTTCTTACCGAGTCCTTGAGCGATAAATTAAATGAAAAGCTGTAAATGTTTCTTCACATATTCTTTTAAGGCCACGTCCTCACCAACAACCCTCTTCAACCTACAGCTCAGAATACTTCAGTCGCACTACCACCGGCAGCCAAACCCCATCCCCTTCTCATGCGTCAACCATCTTTTTTTATTTATCTCCCCTCACCAAAACACGCTCCCCATATCCCCTTTCTTTTAATCTGGTGAATTTGACACCAACCCAAGGCTGCAACATGACCAATTAACCAAAGTGACTTATTTCTTTTGTTCTCCTGTTACCATTTTTGCCCAAAAATATCGTTTAACCGTTAAAATATTTCCTCTTCTCTTTTCCATGTTCACTCTTTTGTGAAAAAAATTAATTTAAAATCTTTTTCAACGAATTTAAAATTAATTCGAGCGTAATTTCGTTTCAGTGTTACCTCAAAAGTTATGCATTTAAAAAATTAATGTAATTATTTCAACTTAGGGGCTGCAATTAACTTATAACGAGATAATGAACAGTAATAATAACTGTGTAAGCTCTACAAAACAATTTTTATTGGTACAACCAGTTTCGCCACTTACGGCGTCATCAGTTGCCTGAAGTTCTTCAGGTATCAAGGCCTGAAGATGCCGTAACTGGTGAAGCCGGTTGTACCAATAAAAATTGTTTTGTAGAGCTTACAAAGTTATTATTACTGTTCATTATGCAGAGGTTCCACCAAGTATCACCCGAAAGTATTGAGTTATTACGAGATACATTATTCATTGAGACAAAAGAAAGGATGCCTTTGCCATCAATAATTCCATCTAGACTTTAAATAGTTCACATTAGCTTGCACACTATACATTGTTGCACGTAATTCGATTGTTGTGTATGACAAAATAAAGGTTACTGCAGAAGATATAGTTCAATTAGCTATATCCATGACTAAAAATGTTTTTCTTCCATCAGACTTAAAGGGGGATAGAAAATATCACAAGTTTGTCATGACCGGGAATCGACCAAATTAAAGTAGCTTAGTGATTATTTTTATCTCCTGTGTCCTTCCCTTCCAAACATTATTTAGACGTCTAGCAAGTCTACCACATCCAGAATTTTCCATGCTTTCCCTCGGATTTGGTAATTGTTGCTACTTCATCTACGAATTTTATGGATTTTTAATATAGGATTTCAAGAAGGAATATGTCCAGCACATAAAACCTGGATGATGAGATATTTACAAAAATACTACCACCAAACATTTAGCATTTTCTTTAAGTTTATCAGAAGAGAATCTGTCCTACGATACAATGGATGATATAATTTTGGACTAGAGTTCTAGTAGTCGTGCCATTAAGTCTACCTGAGGGCCTAGTGCCCACCTCTTCATTGTTAACGGGCTTTTTCCTGCACTCCCTCTTAACTTTCTCCTTTTCATGCTTCGTCCCCAAACCCCTTTCTCCCACGGGAACGGTTCACTTCCTGCTCTTTCTCCGTCCTACAGCCTAATTGTCCCTTTATATCTTTGTTTCCCGTCTCCCACGCCCTATCTCTCCTTCCCTCTTTAACGTATTACCTTCGTCCTCCCTTACGTACCATTCACCTCTTCTTTTACGTCCCCACGCGTCCTGCGACTCACAACCCCCTATAACAAACTCATTCTACCCCTTTCCCCTACTCTTTCTCCCCACCCCCTTCCAGAATCCCCTCGCTTGGAGGAAATATAAAAACCAACCCTCCTTCATCTCTCCCCTTTCCCCTATCTCGTCACATTAATCCCCCAACCCCCGAGACCTGGTTTTTATTTATTTCCACCCTGTTCAGACCCACCTCACACTCTTTCCCCCTCTCCCCCAACGACCGACCATCTCCACCGAGCAGCACTTCGCCAACCTCCCCTATCTCCGTTTGTGCACTTCGCACGCGATGAGGGAAAAGACCGCTCAGACTCTGGACGGTACAACTAACTAACTGAGTATTTGCACGCATTTCAACACGGCACACTCTTTTTACGGATCCACGCCAAAGAGGGGCGTCAAAAAGAGGACAAAAGATATCCCATCTGCCTGACCTCGAGCAAACAATCGACTGGACGGATGTGTCGAATCCACGGTGAAATTATCCATAGAGTTATGTAAGTACCAGAGGTGGCGCAGCGTATACTCGGCCGTGAGCGAAGGTGAAGCAGCCTCCGCCATATTGAGTGTCCGTGATGTACCATTAGCGTAACTAGGCCGGAACATATTTATCTACACGTTTGCTGTGAATTAAATGTTTTATTAAGAAGAAATACGAAGTAGTAGCAATTAAAACCATATCGTCTGCTCTTGAGAGCCTATGCTATGTATATATAATATGCCTAGAGAGTGGTCGATAAAAATATAGACACAAATTAAAATCAGCTCATTCCTACTCTCTACCTTAAGAAAGGTGGATGCCGATCCCACCGAAATATCGGAAGTTTTCATTTGTGTCTTTCGCTTGTGTCTATATTTTTATCGACCACCCTCTTGGCATATTTTATGTTTATCACTCGAGTGATTCTCCAAGAAGATATATATACGTAGTAGCGTGTTTAAAATTAACAAGAATGAAATACCGGAAGTGATAAGGATGTACAACAAACATGACCATTTCAATAGTATTTATTTAAACAGTGCAGGTGACGATATATGAAATAAGCATTTTTTCCAAATTACTGTTCGCATTGCTCTTTACATCACACGGTAGAATTAATTTTAAAATAAATAAAGTTTTTTCGTAGCTCAGGTATTTCACTTTATAGCAAGAAACACAAGAACTCGTCCTTTATAGAATATCCTTTCCGGTTTCACGATCTCATGATTGCGGCAATCACAGTGTTTATTATGGGGACGCTCAATTTGGTGGAAATGGCTTCACCTGAAGTTCATCACGTCACCTCTGTTTAACTATATGTATACTCTTAAGAAATTACCGTCTACCTGGAGTGGGATCTATACCACTTTCTATCATCCCAGCCCAGGCGTTTTATTTTTTTAATTTTGAAAATTTCGCGCATCTGTGAGTTTAACCACACATACGCCGCTAGAATTTGAGATCCTGCACAGAAAGGTGAAATTAGCGAAATAAACAAAATACCAAGGAAATCTCAACCAAATCTCAACGGAATCACTTCAACCAGAAGATCTCCTCTAGAACGAGGACAAAATTGTGGTAATTACAAGACACACAACGTGGTGGAGCACCGGAAGGCATTCAGAATCACTTCTACAAAGGAAAGTTTCGTTTAAACTGCCACGAGCAAACTGAGAGTGAACTATTTCGCTGATTGAAGGTCTAGGTTGGGAGGTTTGCCGCTATAGAGACTCAGAGACTACACGCTAGGCTTAGATTACTTGAAAATTTCAGATAAAGGGAGTAGGTAGCGCATTTCAATACACATAGGGAGAATTTTTGATGGACGCTGGGGTGTGTTTGAGAAGGAGAGGAATAAAATAATTACATTCGCGATTTCTGTCGATTATTTGTTTACTTTTAGAAAGAGCCAAACATGAAAAACGCAAAGTTTTCAATAACCTTGTAATTAAAAGCTTCCCTTTTTGAACATGTACCTTGGACGAATTACCGTATTTCTCCGAATATAAGCCGCACTCGAATATAAGCCGCACCCCGTTTTTGGGTTCTCAAACAGGGAAAAAAGTCAATACGCTAATTTAAGCCGCACCCTTTTTAGTGAATCCCGTACTTCCTACAGTATTAGATATTAGAATTATATATCTGTTTTATATTACCTATGTAAGTGTGACTCAATGCTACCTATATTATCCTTTAATATATGTATAAATTGTGCACCAATTTGACCTTTTTCAGCGTTATTTATTACTTTCCCCTTGGCTTAGGCGAGTTTAGCTGGCGTCCGCATGAATACGAAACGGCTGGTTTGCTCAAATCGGTCATTTTGACGAATTTTTAAGTAAGTTAGCGAATTTAAGCCGCACCTCGAATATAAGCCGCATCCCGATTTTGAGGCCCCAAAATCGGGAAAAAAAAGTACGGCTTATATTCGGATAAATACCGTAATAAAATATGTACAAAACAATCGGCTGTGACTCCTACCGGCAGATTACCAAACGATTTGCCGACGAATATCGTCGTCCGTGTACGTTTGTGTGTTAACTTCAACACCATGAATGAAAACCTCGTAACCTATTTGGATTGCATTCCCAAGAATATTATTTATACTATATCCTGTATCTTCAAAATTGTCTCATTTCTCGGCCTTCCTCGACGTTCCTCGTCATATCCGTCTGAAGTCATATTTCTGTGCTGCAAAAGGATTTGTACAAATCTCCTTTCCAATGAGTTGTCATTTATTTTAGTGATTCCTCTAGGGACTACTTTAACTCCCCTTTTTTTCGCGTCTAACGTGGTTGGTTCTCAAAACTCTTTTTTTTCCTCAGGGAAGTAGTTTTGGTATTGTTGCGATTTGTATGATAAACTATTGACGACAGATAATGGAATGACAACCATTTTAACCAAATTTATGTCTGCTAATAAAATATTCATCACCCACATGAGTAAATGGACCTTCTTTATTGTCTCCTTGGCAAGTCGCCCTGACAATTCCTCCTGTTCCTTGCCAATTTTGCAGGCTGCGATAAAAGCTGAATAATTCATCTATAGAAACAGGAAGTCTCTGGTGATACTTACCCCTCGGGTCTAATTCATTACAGTCCCGTTTATTGCCGCCAGTTTTATTTTATGAGAGTGAGAATAAAGATTATGGAATAGAATATCGGTGCCAAAAAGACACCTGTTTTCCAGCCGTTTGTATGCTATTCAATCTCCTACATGTCTTTCGGTGGTGCATCAGGTGACGTGAGATGATATTTTTTATATTTTATTCCCTAAGATACATTAATACCACGTTAAAAGCTTGTATCTTCACTTTGTTGCAGTATTGTCTCATCCTATACTGTCATAAGTCTTAATTAGGGTGTCCTACGTACAGATGTTTATTAAGAAAAAAAGAGGAGGCATAAATCAAAGCATTTTTTTATCCTCAACACTAGAGCTTAGCTTTTAGCACAGCTCCTTTTCCCCTACTGTGCTCCTCCGTTATGTATGCATTTACCTTCATTTTCAGTTTGGTTTGTCGCAGTGAAGTTGAGACTGAGGAGGGATATCTAAGTGCTTCTTGTCGAGAATAAAGCATCCTCCTCTCCTTAAGCCGCGTCTCTTCGATCCGCCACCCTAATCCTACTCTTAAGTTCCTTTACTCTCCAGCCCTTCTGAATCCTACGGCCCTTTTCAATAATTCACGTCCGCCTAACCCTGGAAGGAATTTTCCCTTTCCCCAGTCACTCTCACACACAAACAGTGGCTCTAAAAAAATATAACCTCCCCCCATCCCTCGCCGTCTCCCCCTCTTACTCTCGCAGTCTGCCTTATACTCCTTTCCTCTGACTCCTTCCTCCTCCTTCGTCATCTCGGCTCTATCTTAGAGAGCGCATCTTCCTCTGACGTGGATCGACGACGCTCCAGTGAAACCATGGGACGCCCGCCATTTCGCTTTTTTGACCGAATAAAAGGGTTTTATACGCGAGCAAGATCATTGCACTGTGACCGATTCAGACTTACATAGAAAACTTAATGCTATCTATTAAAGAGTACTAAATTAAAGTTAATTGTAACGACTTCAAGCACTGCACGTAGATGAATTAAAGTGTAGTCCATTAAATTTTCTCATTCGTAAATTCGTTCTTGCCATACTAAATAATATACTTTATATTTTTTCCACAGAATTTATTAAGGGTACAACGCGTTTCGCCGATATACGGCATCATCAGGTACATTTTCTTAGTTTATTGACCGTTGTTTGTTGTTGTAGTTACGGGGTTGGTTTGAGTGATGGGGAAGAGATGGTTACACCGTGGCTTGAAAGTGTGGGCGAGGACAGGTGGCTTGAATGGTTGATTTTTCTTAAGGTTAGTTTCTCGGGAGGGAGTGAGGAGGGCTGCGGGAACAATTACTCATTACAAAGGATCGTGTTAGGGTCTGTCAAATGCCTTCTTATCTCGATTTCCTCGATAGCATCCATTTTTAATCCCTTGGAGAGTTTGTTTAAAATTTCAGTAACAAAAAATCGCTTTTATGGTTGCATTCCAGGAGGTGCTTAGCAAAGAGGGAAATACAAAGTATATTATTTAGTATGAATACAAAATACTTCCACAAAGTAAAGCCTGAAACCATAGAGTGTATTCGTTCTTGCCCCTTAGGTTCCAATCTTTTTTTGCTATTTATTTACGGCAGTTACCAGTAGGCCAGGGAATGCGATGCACCTTTCTAATTTCTTAAATCCTGCTTGTGACACGAGCTCTATAAATTCTGTTCTTGACACAATGCTCGTTAAATTCTGATAACTTGCAATGGAGGGCTTCAAAATGTATAGAAATTAAATGTATGTTACCTTAAGAATATATTCATTTTTAAGTTAACCGAAACTATCTTGATATTTGTCCATCGAAACTAATTTTTTTGTTTTGTTCATAATTTGTATTCTTTTCAAACCTGTTGGAAAAAAATGTGCTTCTTGTCAGTCATATAAACCCATCCATCAAGAAATAATTAGGGAAGAAGTTCTATCTTTAATAAATTAGGGTTGTGATAAAATTATCTCCTAGTACCAATTATAATAGTCACTAAGCTGTTTATGTGGAATGAAAACAGTGGCAAAATATTGGTGATCGAGACTTATACGTCGTATAGTTTCACTTAAATTTGAAATCCAAAATTTTTCGTTGAAAGAAATAGACCTTCTTATCACTTGAAACGCCGGCTGGACTTTAAGATAAGGCCCTATTCACCGTCCTAGTACATGCTAAATGTCTGCCCTCTCATGCTCCGTCTAATTCTCCGTCCATGAAAGGAATCCTTTGGAAGAGGCAACTCAATGGCCGCGTCTACCCGCATCCACTGCCGACCGCTTCCCGCCCGCATCTGCCGCTCATTAAACCGCACCCACTGGATGCCACCCTTCTCTTCTTATCCTCCTCTAAGTCACTCCACGGGGTCGTCTTCTCCGTCGCGAATATTCAGCCTCCTCATCTCCGGGCGAGACTTCATTTGAATACTCCTCTCTACTCTTCCGCGGCAACTACTCCCCCATCCATTGCGAAACCTCCTCTCCCCCGTTCGATCCTCTTGACGGCCAAAGCTGTTGCACGTCCGAGCGGGAGTCACAGCCTCGTTATAATTGCGATGCACACACAGGCATGGCAGTTCTTTTTTTCTTAAGCGCTTGTGAGCCTTTTTGATGTGATGGAAACATTTTCCAGTCTTTTAGACGTGAAGGAAATACCTCCGAGGCTTTTAGACGTGAAGGAAAAATTCCATAACCTTTTAGACGTGAAGGAAAAATTTCAGAGTCTTTTAGACTTGAAGGAAAGATTCCAGAGCCTTTTATACGTGAAGGAAAATTTCCCGAGGCTATTTCGCCCAGTGGTTTGAGGCTTTGAACCGTCTCTGACCTTGCGTGCTTTCCTTGAGGGGAAATAGACTTTCCTTGGATCCTTAATATATTATCAATCACTTGCATTGAAACAGTGCTCGTGCTTGACGCAAACCAAGGCTTTTTTTTCTTAATAGAAGCGACAAAATAAGGGAGATAAACTCCCGAATTGACAGGGTATTACATAGATGCGCATGAAGCCTTCGCAGAATTTCTTGACTTCGTGTCGTTTTTTTCTGCAATTTGAAATATTTGTTGCATAAGAAATGAAACTGGAAAAGCTTTAACAAACACAAATATTGAATATTAAAATAATGATATAAAAACATTCTTTCAATGTCAATCCATAAAAGTTGCGAGAACTAAAAGTAGCCGAAGAAGGCACTATAACGTTGATAACTACAGCTCACTCAACGGCTACATATGGCTAAAATAGATATCGTTGAATGTTACTCTTCTGCATTGAAACACTTTCACATTCGAATTTGAATAATAGCCTTACCTTATTTTTTAATGAAAATAATCTGGTCATTATTACAGCTTAGCCGTCGATCGGTTTTCGCTATTCGCTGATTGCCTAATGAAAAGAACTTCACATGCTTCAACTGATGCATTTGTAACCCCGTGATTTTATGCAACCCACAATTGTATGTGTAGCGCGAGTGGTATTAATTTTAGGTTAGGCGTTCTCTCTGGTTGAATTGCGCCAGCTCGCCATGAACACTTTCAGGCAATAAAATCGCTTCATTTGCCTCTTTACTTCGAACAGCGAGCAAAATCCTTCCTGCGCTGTCTATCGAGTATTTGAGTAGGCAAAATGGATACAGTCCTATTTTTCCCCTCTCATGTTGGCACCATTATTGAGGTTTATTTCCGTTCTCTCTTTATATATCTCATTTTCTGAAAAGTTAGCTCCAGTTCTTGATGCCGTAAAATAAAACTACTCCAGATATTCTCTTCCTTAGTGCATTATTAACATGTTCATCATTCCCATTTGAACAGCCGTCAATAAATTATTATTTAATAAAATCAATCAATGCGATAGTTCTCATTCACATACGTCCAATGCTAATACCATGCCAGGCGGAAACATACGGAGCCTTCATTTTTACAATCACAATTTCATTATATCCGTCAACGATAGTTGGAGGAAAAAGTTCCCTTTCAATGACATTGGAATTGCTATGAAAAATAAATCACTCAAACATCACCCCTGTTAACATGATTTATTGCCTAATTACAATTCAAATTCTCATGTTACGGAATGACAGTGCGTAGATTATCCTCCAAATCATTCGCACGAGTATTGATCATGGTTGAGAGAGATTTAAAACATCCGACAAAATAGGCCCCCTACCTGTCAAGTCTCAAAAGAAGGCTTTTATGCTCCGAAAACCAAATCGAAAAACGTCACTCAAGAGAAATTCTGTGACATCTTCCATCATGGCTGCTCCGAATCCCACCTTTCCGACCCCTTCCTCTTAATCCCTTCATGCTCCCTCGGAGACGTTCCATATTTTTCCAGGAATTGGAACTGGAATTAATATTCCTTCCGCGAGTCTGCAGTATGTCAGTCGATACGTTGGATCGCCTTTGGAGAGCAACAGAACTTACACGCGCGAAGGTAGTCCCCTCGGTTACAACGACGTAGCAAAGCGGCCACTTCCTTTAAATGAAGCACAGTTTATGCCGTGAAAGTAATGTTTAAAACGCTTTATGATGCTGAATTGTTTCTGCATATCAAGTGATGGCAAATTTTTTGCTATCTCCTCACTAGCTGCCGTGAAGAATACCTAAAAAGATGTTTATGCGATAAAAAGCTACACGTCAATACATTCTGATATTTTTGCTGCAGAATCGTTACGACAACTTCAACATCAAGGTCGGCTTATGCCACTGTTTACCATGCCTCGTATTTCAATGTGCCGATTCTTAATCAAATATAGTGAAGTACTGATAGCAGTTAATAAGTTTTTCCTTCTGCGGTTCACTTAATGCTCCTGCTACAAACAGTGACGAAATGTATGCTTTACTCTCAATAATATTCAGGGAAGGAACATCTCAATGAATTTTTGAGCATCAACGTACAATAAAGACTCGTAAAGCATCTCGTTCCAAAATAGAACTAACGTTTTGATGCTGTTTTCACTACAGATACAATTCCAATCAACTTCGATGTCAGTGATAACGGGGAAATCCTTGTAACTGTAAAATAATGATAGATGAATTGGCTCGTGCAGTTTGGATCTCTAGTATTTTATAATATATTATTCGTTAATTAGATATGAAAGCTATTTTGTATGTTAAAGAATCTTGTTGATAATAATGTAATATTTTTTACTTAATGGAATATTACTTGTATAATTTAATAATTTATTACATAATATGCAATATTTTATTCTAGATTTATGCAAGGTGTTTCAGAAGGAAACTGCATAACTTCTTTAGGTATTAGGAGATGTGATGTTTAGCATTATTTTTGTGATGAACATGGGGTCGGAACCCCTTCCTTACGAAGCTATAGCCACGAATACACTTCATACATCATGTTTTGCAGTTGCACTGAAAACGCCAATTAACGGTGATCTATGTCGATTGAAGGGATCTGCAACTTGTATCAGTAAGGCAAAGTATTTTCATCGTTCTTTTGATGTTCTCACTTATGCTTCTGGCAACTTATTTTCAAGATGGCACCCATATTTTCGCTGAAAATAGGCGTTTTAACGCCAACTGCAAAATGTGGTGGATTAAGTGTTTTGCGTTTCCATAGCTCCGCCTGTAAGGAGTTGCCTGCTCAAGTCCAACAGAGAAAAAACACTTAATATTACGCCCTCATTCACCTCCAGGCGTTACGCAAATTCTTCTAAAATACCCCGTAAAATATTTATGTTATATATCCGTAAAATTATTAATCTCTGTTCAAATTTAAATTTTGTATAGCTGGTGCTCTCCTTTGTGTCTCATGAGAAATGTTTTTCACATTTTTAGTCACAATGTAACTGAAAAATGTTTTTAGCACGAGAGTAGCGATTTTTAAACCAAAATCAGGAACTAATGCGGAGCTTAACCTCTGGATGACTTTCACTTCCTCGATAAGGACAGTGAGATCTGAGATGGACCTTCGTCTGTGGTCCATAAACTACAATCCCATGAGGGCGAATCATCTTCTCATTGTTCCTCGAGTTGAAAGTTCTAGAAACTGCTCCTGAACAAGAGACTCTCTCACATCCCTCATCCTGCAAGTTCCTAGTAGAAAAGATCCCCCCCCCCCCTTAGTTGAATTTACCCGCGTAATAGACTTCTCCAGGGCAGCAAGGCTCCGCAAGGTACCCTCTTCCGCATTACCACCCTCAAGGAAATGAAAAGAGGCCCGGGGTTTTTAATTCTTTGCGCCGGGAAAGAGCTCCATGACAACGCAGTGGTAGAGGAGAATCGGGACATTAAAAGCGAAAGATAACGCAGAATAATTTCCCGCCTTGTCGCATGGATGTGCGAGAGGGGGAAGAAGTGTAAAAAATCCGAGCAACTCCGACCCGTAATAAAACAGTTGACAATGGAGAGTCAACCGAGCGTGTTCCACCTGCTCTGTATATTCATGAATTCCAAGGAAAAAACAGCGTTACAATACCGAGTAATGAACACGTCATTGCTGGTAATTACCTCTTCAAAGAGCGGACGCGGTTATGAAGACTCGGCGTTCCTCCGTCAGTTGAAATACCCTCCGTGCTTTAGTAGAAATGATAGTCGAAAGAGTGATTTATCATTCCTGTGATCTCTCAGAAAGTATGATGGTAATATTTTCGTAGAGTCGTGAAATACATTATGCGAGCATCGTGGTGTGAATCATTCATAGGTAATGCATAAAAGGAGATAGGGAGACAAGGCACTTTTATAGTGATTATTCATGTGGACCACTGAAAGGCATTTCAAGAAGTTATGGAGATGCCATTTTCCGTAGAATTCATTGCTCTTCATTTGAATCTGATCTATTTGCTCATTTTGAAATTATTTTCCACTGCGTTCGTGAAAATGATTGGAGGATTAAGCATTATTTAATGTATTTCTGTACCTGAAATATGACTGTTGCTTAGAATTTTTTATTCTCAATGTCTTTATTCCAACCATGGTTTCAATGGCTGCCAATTTCATAAAACAAATTTTATAGTCTAATTGAAAGTGCTTAAATATAATTAAGAGCTATACCCTGATGGCCATTAGGTTTTAATGTTAGAACACTGAGTATTTCAAAAATTTTCTTCGCATTCAGCATTTAGTATTTTGCATTTTATTATTATCGTATTGTGTTTTTAAGTTTTTTATGTCGTTATAATAATTATGTGAATAATGTCCATATCCATAAAGAAAATGTTTCATTTTAAGCTGCCAAATAATGTAAATGTTTGAAAGCCTTTGAAAAGGCAAGAACTACGATTTAAGTTTTAAACTAAAAGATAAATAGACTAGTCCAATATTGGAGCTTGTTGCTATTATTTGTCTCGATTTTCTTAAAATATTTATCTAAAACATCTGAGATATGAGGGGTAATCATCTGGGTTGCTCATGGAACTAGTTGTGTTTTCATTTACTTCGTCCTAGCATTGAATCTCATTGCCGAAAGAAAGCGACTCAGACTGTTCTGTTATAGGTATGTACCATTCTCCGTAAAGAAAATCTAGGCAGCGCATTCAGCATTAAGCAATTTATCAAAACAATGGGTGTATTTCCTACCATGTTTTGGAGAAAATTCAATTTTTTTTAGTAAATAAATTGGATGGGACTGAATTGGGATCCCCTGAAGAGCATAAGATTACTGACTAAAGTTTTTTTACTGACTAAAAGTTTTTCCTAGACGCAGTTAGCGGTCTAAGCACAACATAAAGAAAGCAAAACACTCCCATGATGATACACGTCTCTTATCTTCTTTTCTTGCCTAATTTTTCTCTTTCATCTCATTTTTATTGGAGTACAACTGAACAGTCTCGGCCTCACTATTACAAGGTGACATCTGCCTCTACGAAGCACCGCAACTCACTTCCAGTGTGTGTGGCACGGGGTGGTTCCACACCAGGCACGTGATACCCTTCATAGTTCAGGGTCGAACCCTCGCACGTTCCCCTGGCCACTAGGCGAAGGGGAATAACGCGCGGCTAAACTAGGGACTATGGGACTGCTATGTCGACAAATATGCTTACATGCAATACACGGGTTAAGATACCACCCTGATGGAAATTTCGCTGTAAAAATTCCCTAGAACATAGGGAAAATAAAGGGAAAAATTTAAATTCCTAGGAAAAAATTTCTTTCCTGAGGAAATTCCCAAAAACTTTAGGAAATCTTTTCTTAGAGCTTTTTCTTTAGAAATGATAGACTTCGGTCAGTAATTTCTCCAGAACAAAACGCTACTTTAGGGAATACCTTCAGCCATAGAATAAATTACACCAGCAATTGCATAGAGTGTAGTGTAAAGTGCACAGAGTGAGTGCGCTATAGAGGAGAAAATATATATATTCATGAAAACAAAATAATTATTCAGCATAGTTCCATTGATACAACCATAAAATTATCACAATCAATTATAATGAGACTGGCGAAATATTTATCAATAAAAAAGATGTGCAACCATGATAAGAAATCACTTCTCACAGTGAACTACATTTGGTGTAAAATAAATAAATTCCAAGCCATTGTAACCCACTTTCAAAAGCATTTCCCAGGGAAAATACATTCTAGGGAAATTATTCCCTAGAGTTATGTTTTCTAGGAAAAACGGGGGTTCAATTTTCAATGGAATTTCCCAACAGGGCAATACTGATAAGTATTACTAATACTAATAACACAAGTTATACACACGGATACTATGAAATACTAATTCATGTAGAAAACCAAATCGTGCGAAACATTTTATGTGTGATATGTTCGTGGTGATAAAATTGAGTTTCAACGAAAACTGCAGAAGTGGCATGCAGTGAATGTATCGCTGATGACTTTTCCCGAGCTGACGTTCCAATGGGGAAGATGCTGGAGATGGAATGGGTAGGGGAGGTTGAAGGAAGTTGGAGAAGAGAGATAGAGCGGGCGATGAGATGATAAATAGACGCTGAGGGAAGCGTATACTGAGATTGGGGTATAGAGGGAAGGGAGGAATGGTTCTAAGGGGTGGAAGCACGCACATGGGAAGCGTTCGGTCCATTTGGCGTGAAAGGGAAGCAGTGATGAGATCCCGGGGCAAAAAGTTCACGATTTACGTCTTTCCGTACTCCGAATCTGAGTCTCGAAGATGATTGTGGAGGCGTGAGGTGGTGTCTTGGGACAAGCTAAGATATGGGCTTAAAGGGGAGGGAAGGTATTGTGTAATGGGAGAGGAGGGTATTCCTTGACACATTGAAAGCTTGAGACATCAAATTCAGAACATTTCCTGCTTCTCACCCACACTCTATCTCCGTACTTCAGTTTTTCTTTAGAGTTAATCTAATCATTGAATCAATGTCTCGTGACAATAAGAACATGAGCACGATTTGCAACCCAAAAGTCCATTGCCGCCGATAATAATAAAATATTATACAGTTCAGTCCAAATTTTTTTCATAAACTTCTAAATAGTCGCCTATGATATTTATTCAGCGATTCCAACGAACTTGACTTAATTGTTTTCTATTCGATGTTTTCCTTATGGGCTTTACTCTCACCTATTTCATCGGACTACCCCAGAACTCTCTGTAAGAAAAGGCTTGCAGGAAAAAATGCTTTCCTCATTTTCTTGTACAGCCTCGCTGTCACGTAAAATCCGTAAATGGTTCCATGGGTCTAAAAGTACTTCAATAGATACAAATCACTAAAATCAAAAACCATTTGCGCGAGAGTTGCTTAAGATACTGTCTCCATTTGAGAGCAATCATCCTCAGCATTATTTTTGGTAGTTCCTGTCAAACAGGATGTCTAGTCGGATAATCGGGAGTAATTACCAAAGATTATTGGGTGCAGCAGGGTTTGAGAGTCGAGAAGTTTAGAAGGGTAGGTGACAGTTGAGGTGAAATCCGAAGCAGCCTCGGAATTCCGTTTTAGTACGCAGAAGTATTACAAATGCGTCGTTCGCAACCTGTGGAAATCTATGTCTCAGATGATTTCCGTAAAGTGAGGCTTGAATTGGAACAAAACTCGGGACTTGCGTACATAACCTGAGGAACACCAGCTGAAGCCTTACGATTGTAAGTGTTGTTTAATGTCCCCTTGTGAATGAAAGAAGGGGAACATATTGGAATCTGGATTGGTCGGATGAATATCCAAATTAAGTCTGATTAACTCACGGCCACAATCACGTGATCAAGTTGCCATTCTCTTTGCTTCCTTCGGGGTACTTTTTGAAGTATCCCGAATTATATATTTTACTAATTACTTTAAAATGCTTTATGCATTATTTCTGGAATCGTTTTCGGTGTGTTGGTGTGTTTTATTGTAGGCTTATGGTAAAAGTTGGCGGGCCCCCAATGGCTGGTTACGTTTTAGAAGGCATCCGACCACTGAGTATTAAGATGACCAATGGGATTTTTTCTTCTAATAGGACCGATGTTCAAGAATGGTTCCGTTTTCACTCCATAAATGGACTTTTATTATGAAAATTTAAACTTTGTGTTTCCTTTTGTTGCGGTAGCTTGCGAATCATTTTAAAATGAGAGGTGAAGCAAACCGTTTTAAGGAACTTGTATTCCCATATTCATTTCACTTTCTCGTCACTAGTGCTGCAAGTGTGCCCACCAAGGTAGCATCTGATGTGCCAACTTGAGAAAAAATATTTTTCAGAATATCAGCCACTTATATCACTACTTTTCAATATATATATGCCGAAAAATAGGATCAGTTATCCCTTGAATAGGATACGGCTGTGAGCTCCAGTGAGGCATTATTAAAGAAAAAGAAAATTTGATGCACTTATTGTGTCAGAAATGTAACGTCGTTTAGTTTGCATGTTTTTTCGAAATTAAAAAAAAATTTATTAATCGCTGAATTGCCTTTAATAAAAAAGCAAAAAAACTCGATTTCGAAGAATTTTTTGAGTGTAACGCTAAAAAATTTCAAGTTAAAGTTTGTGAAATATGTATAACTTGTATTACTATATTCTGTAAAATAGTTAAATATTTGGATTTTTTGTCATAAAATTAAAGATTATGCATTAATCCTACTATGTTTACTTCACGCGTCTTACAGCTGGTTAATTTTTAAAATAAACTTCCAGTATTGTGTAGGGGTAGGGTAGGGAAGGGAAACTAAGGGTAGGGAAAAATCTCGCCCAGAATACCTTCTTGTCGGTATGTTCAATGGAAGCGGGCCTGTCCGCCGCCGTGACCAGCCCCCTACCCACCCATCACCCCTAGGGACCCTCCCCGCTAACGTACCCGAACAACTTCCAGCGCCCAATAAACTCCTTTCCCTCCGGACACCCTTCCCCTATCTTTCCCCCGTGGACGCTACCTTGCCCCTTGTACCCTACCCCCTTATCTGCCATTTTCCCACCCCCTCCTGGCTATCTGTTGCTCGGAAAGAACTGTCTTTTCCGGATATATTCTGCTTCCTCCGAGAGGGAGGAGGGAGGGGGTGAAAAGGAGAAGGGTTTGGCGGGGGGGGGGTCCCTCCGGAAGGACATGGAGAGGGAAGGGAAGCCATCTATGCGAAGGGCAAAAGGAACGGATCGTCTCGGGGAGAGGGAACGAAGTTGGGTTTTTTCGATAGGGGAAAGAATACGGTGCTTGGCGTTTACGGGGGCTGAAGGCGGGAGGAGAATGAGATAAGGGTTGGGATAGGGAGAGAAGGGTTGGAGGGACACATTGAAGGGACAGACTGAAGGACGCGACTTCCCATTCTCCGCCAGAGGATCGATATAACGGGGGGCCCTCCGTCGAAGCCGCCGTACGGCCGACCGGCTTGTCTCCTCGCCGGCGAATAAATCATCCAGCACATGGGTCCCTGGATATGAATGGGTGTTCCTATCGGGAACATTTCATTAGAGCGTTGAAGCGATCCGTAATTAAAATGGGACTGATTAACTCACACGAACATCGCATATCTGCCTGTAGATGTGAGGGGAAAAGGTTGGAGAGCAGTTGTTAAGGCAGTAAGAAATGAGTAAGAACTCTGGGATTAGAATAAAAGAAAGGGCAAAACTTTGGGGACGAATAATAAAAAGTTAAAAGTGAATGGGATATGGTATATGAAAAGAGGAGGCAGTAAAAGAGACGGTATTTCAGAGGACAGCATTGAGGGTGCTACATGAAGAAGTGGAGAAAATAGGGAGAAGAATCAATACTTTTGCTCAAGGGAACTGAATGAAAGCACACTTTTAGCAGTAAGTGGCATAAGTTCAACATCGTCCCTTTTATAGAGGGATAGAGTCTTGTCAAATGATAGATAAAATATTATAGAGATAGACTAAGCTAAGTCAGTACGCTTAGTTCACACGTCACTTGAAGTTCAATGAGTTTGGTCCCATCATAAAAAAAGATACCATATTTCTAAGATCCCAAAAATGTTAGCCAATTATTGCACTACTTTTCGAGGTATTAGCCAGATAAACGAAGCAGTTTTCCATCGGATAGTTTACGACTCTGCGCTCCAGGTAGAAATTTAAAAAAAATGAGATTTTGTAAAAATAATATATTTAAAAAATAAAAATTATAAAAAAAGATTGCATCATGCAGACGTTTTCAGCGTGCTGTGTGAAACTTTTAAGTCAAGTAAATGCCTTAAATAAATACATTTAGTCAATTACGGAGAGGTTCAGTCGTATAAAGCAATGTTTTTACGGCATTAATATTATTATATTTTATTTCTTAGTCCAATGCCCTCCGAAGCACTACAAGGCACTAAAACTACTGGATATGCAAAGAAAACTAAACGTCAGCTTATGAAAAAGTAATTATAACTGATTTGTAATACAAATTTTTGAATGAATACAATCATTAAAGTTTACAACTGTTAAACGATTCCTTGCTATTCATTTGATTGAATTGGGTTTCCTTGGAAAAGAACTCCGCTTTGAACACAATCATGCACAAGAAGCATTAAAAAAATTTTTTTATTAATTTCAATGAAAGACTGTATTTGGGAAATGTCGTCCTTGTTGCTTTTGCTTTCGCAAATTTATTTTATTAACTTGCAAACATTACAATAGTTGATACTGCCCACATACTGGGAGAGGGTGAGAACACAGTGCAGCGTGACAATAAGACACTCCGTTAACATGTATTCACTTTCACGTTTTCCCACTTCGAACTCCTTTTCGATATTCCCTTCGCTTGTCATTGTTGGCGTCTTAATTGTGATGCAGAAAACGGAAAGTGTCTCTTGTCTCAAATTTTCGAATTTGAGTTATTGTTATTTTCTTAAACAGTGATGAATACTGAAAAATTTGATGCCAAAATCACTTTTATATCTAAAAAAATAAGAAGTGATCACTACATGAAAATAAGGGATGAAAAAGGAATAAGAGAGGGATCGTCCATGTTATTTCTCCATGACGACAAAATATTTATTATTTTTCGATTGATTTTTCCGATTCTACCGATATTTTTCGAATGAATCTATCGTTCACAAACGACTTTAAAATCAATATTAGCTTGTGAAGGAATAGACCACAATAATCGACAAAAAAAAACAGGAAATCGATATTTTCGAACTGAAAACTTGTTTCGTCTAACCTGAAAATTGTACTCTTCCGACAAGTGGTCCCTTTAGTTTTCCACATTACGTATAACTGGATGTAGAGATACGAAATGTATGTAAAGAATCCCTTTCATTACGAGCGAAACTCTCGCTCGCCGGAAGTCCTTCCTTTCCTCTTTCCTCGCGCATGTGTGCTTTAAGAGTTGTTTGCCAGGTGCGATAAACGGCCTCCAGGAGTGCCGATTAACTGCACGTGCGCAAGAAATATGTTCCGCCACCGAGAGCACCGAAAGAGTGGAGCAAGAAAGGAGGAGAAGAATATGTAGGGGCTCAAGGAAGCCTCCTCCCATCTCCTTATCCACTCTTCTTCGCGCCGTGAATGCGATGAGACTTAATTGATCTTCCCGGGCGTCTGAGAGACGCTGCAGCGCCAGGAGTTTTGGCCATTTTTTTCCTCAATTTATTCCACACATCCACTGGGATGAGTAGGCGTAAAAACTCTCGACGACTCAAGTAATAGAGCGTTTGCGCCCTCAAAAATGAAAAGTTATCAATGAAGTACCGTCCACTGTATTTTAAATCACCTGGAGATAATTGCACCTGCAGAAGATAATGGCTAAGTAACAAAATCCGAAACATGTGTTGTCAATTTAAAATTACGTGGATAGTACTACATAAATTACTTTTCATTTTTGATAGTGCAGTTCCAGCACATCTCGCCGGACACTGTTGACTTAGTTTGTGCCCTCCTTAGTGGCGTTTATGTATACCAGAACGGTCTCAAAAACAAGATACCGCCTACACTGTGATGAGACGAGTAGCTACCAACAGTCTCAGGAAAGAGTGGTGGTAGTGTATCCTCGGCAATGGAGATGGAAGTTAAGTAGCCGAAGATAACGAATTTAAACAACCTCGAGAGTTCTTTTCTAAATAATTCGATCACTTCAAGTTTACAAACTTTGTGCTGAGCAAAGAAACGTTCGTGGCCAAGTGAACTGCGGAACTGGGACGTTTAATTTTGTACGCGTAATCCGAGGCCAGATTGCGCGATATTACATGGGAGTGGGAAAGGTTTTCCTGGGAAACATTCCCACCAGTGGCCAGTTTCAACCACCTGAGATCCGGTGGTACCTCGGCGCTTTAAGCACGTCCACCTTCGAGAAAGAAGTCGGAGCAGAGGAAAGGCTGTGGATTGTAGGCTGGGAAAAAAACAAAAGAGTTTCTGATGGGATGAGAAGAAGGTGCCCACGTTGGTCCGTAAATGGGATTGCACCGGTCGCAGGAGGCGCGGTCAGCCTCCGGGCGGCAGTGTAGCAGGAGCCGGTAAACAAGGAGGCTTGATATGGCGCAGCGGCGATTCAAGTGATGGGGCGAGGATAAATAAATCAACGGTCTCTCCTCACCCACGTTTGAGCTCTACTTGGGAAAGGAAATTGGAGACGAGATCCCTTATTCTTCCGTAGAATTGTACGTCGGTTTCTGGAGCCGCACCACGGAAATTCATCCAGGGCAGGTCTCACGATAATTATCTCGGGCATGAGTGATATACAAAGCGGAGTATTTTCGTTTGTAATTGAACAGGCATTTGCCATGTTTCTTATGACTTTTAGGATGTCAGAATGCTAATGAAAATGGAGGGGAATTATAGGTATTTAGGGATAAAGTAAAGAAAGTAACGGGAGAATTAAAATAACTTGGTTAACTCCGCCAATTATTTATTACCACGACCCGGGTCTCAACACTTGGTGTCATTGTCAGGTAAAGATGACACCAAGTGTTGAAACCCGGGTCGTGGTAATAAATAATTAGGGGAGTTAACTAAGTTATTTTAATTCTTTCGTAATGGATAACTGCCACAAGATCTAGTCTACAACCATTTACTTTGTGAAAAGGAAGGAAGTTTACTTTCAAATTTCAAAGGGGTGATAAGAAGGGATAAGTTTAGGTTTATGGAATGAGGGATGTTAAATTTGGCGACAGGAAGGCTTAAGTTATGTCGTGAAATATATGAGAGTAAATGACGAGAGGGTTGGGAGTTCCAGGAATATTTTCAACAGTAACTGAGTGGGACACTTTCGTCCTCTCCCTTAACCTATTTCCTTTTCTTCACCCCTCCACTTTTTCATAACTGGTGTCCTAACACCTCCTGCCACAACCCCCTGATGCAGATCACTAGGTGGTTATTAGATGTGGGTGTAAATGTTTACCCTACGCAACGGCCCCAAATCAGATCTTTTCACTAAATTTATCGTTATGAAATTAATTGTACTGTATACAACAGATTATTCTCCCTTTTCTGCGATTTTTCACGCTTAAATGCAGTATCGCATTTTATGAACATTTCCCACTTGCCTCGTCAAACTTGCAACCATTTCGAGGCTGGTAGTGACGATCTGAATCTGTCCAAACCTATTAACATTTGGTTGAACTGTTAGGCGGTAAATGACCACTTTTATGCCCGATTGGTAATTGAAAAATCCATCACATTTGTTGCACTCCAAAACATTATTTTTTATATTGAAACAGGTATTTTGATTCTTATTTGGATTCATTGAGGCATGAATTTTATTGTGATATACTAGCTTTTGAAAAAAATCTTCCTGTTTAGATCATAATTTACAATCAGCACTCGTCAGCAGTTATGCTTAGGTGCACCGTACAGCACGATTAGCCACCCATGCCAGTACAATGGTGACCTCATTCCCAACGTTATCGCGTTATTACATTGTTGCTGGACTAGCGAGAAAGAGCTGAATTGTTTCATAAAATTTAACAACAAATTCTTATTTTACAGCAAACCGCGTAAATTTTCAGAGACGACTGTAAGCGCCCATATTTTGAAAAGGCTACGCTTCCCACGTTCATTTTCCATTTTGTTTTTATGGATGCATCGCGTTTCCTCAAGGGTTCCGTCACGAACGAGAACAACTCATTTCTGTCGCAGTGACCCCAATTCCTCGACGAAGTGAAAGAATACTTGAAAGAGTGCGATAAGGATTGCGTGCCCCCCCCCCCCCCCGGGGGATAAATGAAAGGAGGCTGAAGTAAGAAAATGGACCCGAAACAAGAAGAAAACTCTCTCTATGTCTTTCAATGCCCTTAACTTTTTCACCCCTTTAAGTTGAAGGGATAGCCTTTCATTACGCCTTTCGCCTAATGAACAACGCTGTCAACAATGGGAGGGGAGTGTTTGCCCACACTCTGGTGACAGGCACAAACAATAAAAATTGCCTCAAACACTGGGACGGCGGCGGTTACGTCCTGTTTAAAAAAAATGAAAAAGAGACAGCGGGCAGAGGGAGCAATTAGCATGCCCACGAAAGAAGGCGTGACGAAGAGCGATACGTTCTCAAACAGAGTGAGCCACGACGTATCCCATCCCTTTTGAAGCAGTCGTTTCATCTCTTGTGTACAGAGGAAGAGGAATAAAAAACTAATGCTATAAAAAACATCTCAGCTACTATCGGAGGGGAACGTCTGCTAATTAAAAATGAAATTGTGACACTACCCTGGTACTAGACAAAAGGAATCGTCTTCGTTATTCTTGTTGCCATCCCCGCATGCTTTCTCTTTGCCTTTATCATCGGATGGCTTTTTCAAATCCAATTCCAAATGTAATTTGGCGCAAGCTCCCTAATAGCGTGCGACGTTGTCGGAGGTACCTAATGCCTCGAAGGCTTTACAGCCCCGGACCCACTACGGGCTTTTTATTGTGGCTCTTTGAAACCAAAGGGAACAGACGTGTATCGGGTCCTAATCGCAGTTCTTTGTCTCTTCACACTGCACTACTCAGTAAGTGAATTCAATTCTCCGAAAATGCGACTTTATTTTTGTTCCCAACCCTCTTGACTCCTCTTTTTCATTCAAATTATTGAACAATCGATTAGATCTCTTTGTAATCCGCGCTCGGCTAATTAGGTGATGAAGAATTCTCCAAATAATACAGAGTGATCAATTTTATCACTTCGCCAAACATTTAAATATTTGCCTTATCGCAGGCGTTTGCCCATGACACTCATTTTAACACAACGAACTGAGCAATTTAGGGAGGGTATTTAACATAACAACAAAAAGTAATGATAGAATAATCATTAGTATTTATTTGTTGATGAAGATAATTTTCAAACAAATTTTGCTTGTTGAAGTCAGAACCACCTGAGTCGATATTCCATTAGTCATCAACTCGCAACTTCCATATACAGAGATAAAATCACGCTAAATTCAATTCAACTCTACAGCCGACCATAAAATTATTACAATTAGATTCTGCGTTATTGTTTCACATACTTTCAGTTACAGGGAATAAATATAGCAATATCAGTTCACGCATTATTTGAGTATTGCCAAGTAAATATAGCTTTTCGTTCGCACGTAATCCACAGAAGTTAGTTTGACGATATAATTAGGGTAATTTAACCTGTGTATTTTCATAGATATTAGGCATCAAGAATGTGAATGTACGTATCCACATTGATATCCGAGAATTAATTATAGTCTTGAGGGTTTTAGTCGTGCGACCGCCAGGGGGAAAATTTGAAGCGCCTTAATGGGCAAGAACCATTATTATTATTATTTCGACTCTATTTTAAACACACAATGCATCGCCAAACTCGATGGTACCTTACTGTACTTAAAGGAGCGCTCAATCCAGTAAAATATATCATTTGAGGTAAAACATCGGTTAATGATAGCCTCCCCAAAAGCACATTATACACGATAAAGGCTAAGTGTAGATTATTTGAATAACGGATCAGGCGAATTTCCGATCGACCAGGAGCTTACTATTTTAACTCCGCACAATATCTCAAGAGCTTATAGAAGTGGGAATATCCCAAGAGCTTATAGAAGTGGGAAATTGAGTGAAGTTCATTGACGAGCCTATATATACAAAAATTCTATATTTCCAATTTGCGACATCATTGTGAGCAGCGTTTGTGACAACGGAAAACACAAGAGTGAGATACTGGAACATTCTGTTGGTATATTTTTCACCTACGCCTTCACAATCTTCCGAATCCTTTTCCCAAATTTCTTATTAACGGCTGGTGTTGTTACAACCTCAGTCACAATTCTCTGTGTCACGTCGGAAGAACTTATGTAGATAATTTGAAAACGGATTGAGCAAAATCAAATCTATCGTACCAAGGGTGGCTAACCCTTTTGCCCTAAAAGGTATGGGTAGGCGCACAGTCGTGAAAACCTCTTGAGGGAAAAGATACAAGAGAGATGAGACAGAAGTACCCCTCCTCTTACTCCACTGGAGATGTACTGGGGGATTGGTTCTATGGTTTAAAGAATGATGCTTCCACAGATTGGGAAACAAAATTAAAGGACAGAATATGCGGATTATTTGACGAATAGTTTTTTTATAAACACTTTTTCCGTTCATATGAACCGACTGCAGCGCCTTTTTTATATTTTTAATTTGTTCCTCGTATAAGCTCATGCACAAAACGGTTAAAAATTATAAAAATTCAAAACGAGGGATATAGATTCCCCTTCGGATAACATCCTGTTTGGGGTTAACCTACTATTCTTTGTCATACAAAATTAAAGCAACGTAGAAAACAACATAATTCATTCACTGCGCCGAAAATTAAAAAATCACATTACAAAAATTAATAGTGGATGCAAAAATTCAAACAATAAGAATATGAAAATGGAAAATAATACATTGATAATGCCATTTCCATTGAACTAATGCATTTTACTTAATATATTTCAGCGATTTAGTAATAACTCAAAACATATGATGGGCAGAGAATTACGATTCAATTCCTTGGGGGTATTAGCTTTATACAAACAGTTTTCGAAAAAAGGGCATTTCTAATAAATAAAAAGTACTTCAGAAAAGTACCACGTTTCACCTCTTATCGCATTTAACACCATGCAATTTTAAGTTTAATTAACGAAAACAATTGCTTGAAAGGGTTTGGAATGAATCATTAATGCAAAACAGAGAACGCGTTTTCCACCGGAATATTAATTTTCTGACGAATGGTGGAAGCACTTAAAAGAAGAGAGTAAATGACGTCCCTGAGGTACGAAAGTGGATTCCGTTTTTTCGTAAAAAAGTAACATGGCTATCGCGCGCAATTCGCCTACAAGTTTTATGAATAATCGGACGACTTTTTGGAAATATTTTAAATTTTGAATTTTTATGGCTAAGTCATTACAGTGCCGCGTAAATTCCGCTACCACCATCACCTATGTTTACCCCGTACCGTCTGCGCTACCGATCCTTTCAAAACGACCGATTGTGCATTTGAATGGCTTCAATATTCCCTTGTGATATCATACCGTATGGTTCCTCATATTCTCTTCTTCATACACCAAGACGGTGAAGTTTGCCATGAAAATATCATTTGACTTGACCGAGATTCGAACCCGGATCTTCCAATTGCCGGTAAGGTGTGTTAGCCAGTTACACCACCGAGCCATCTTAATTCAAGGCGAACTTCAGCGGAGGTTTATACACGAACAAGATGTTTTCGTCCCCAGTCTACATTGTAGCACAGGAGACGTCGTGCTTGATACGTCACCCCCGCTGCAATTCACCTTGAATTAAGATAGCTTGGTGGTGTAACTGGCTAACACACCGAACCGGCAATTGGGAGATCCGGGTTCGAATCCCGGTCAAGTCAAATGACTTTTTCATGGCGAATTTCACCGTATTGGTGTATAACTTCGCAGCCGTGCGTGTGACTGCGTACCACATCACTTGTGCAACCGCAATGATTGGAAAATTCTCTTCTTCAATCCCTGCATTTTTATTTTACTCATTTTTTTCTTTCGTTAAACATCTCACCGTCCAGCAGGAGTGGTTCCATCCGAAAGAGCCCACCCCTTTGTGATTAGGGTTTTTCGTGGCGTGGAAATAGATCGGGGACAGCTAGCAGGGAAGTAGGGGGGTGGGAAAGGGGGAGAGGGATAGGAGGAGAAAGGGGGGAGGAAGGAAACATAACGCGAGCCTCCTCCGGTGGGTTCGTTGTGGTGACGTGCCTCCGGGGGCCATTAGGACGTTGCTGGGCGAGACCGGCCTCGTCGCCCGACGACGCCTGTCAGCCCCAGGGGAAGACCGCGAGCCAGAGAAGACGGAGAATGATTCGCCCGACCGACTCGCCGAGGGAGAGGCCGATTGTTGGGGGAAGAGGAGGAGGCATCGTTCCCCCCGGGGGCACTAGTCGCTTCGGATCCGCGATATCCTCCCGAATTTTCCCGACCACCTGTCCATGGTGACTCGTTACTTTTGCGCCCCATTAAAAACTGTGGCATCGCAGGCCAGTGAGTTGAGAATCTGGGATGTCGACCTTGAAGGATACATCTACATAACACCCTGCAAGCCATCTCAAGGGTGTGTGGCAGGGGGTGAGTAGTCACCAACATGCATTACACTAAACCCTAAAGTTAGTGTATCTACGACTAATGATGCATTAGCATTAATGGCTAAAACTTATCACGAGGCGAAGCCTCACATTCATACACTACTACACTACAGATATTATCACAATGGAGAGCGATCGTTAATATATATGTATTTTGCAACTACACAAATGGACAGAGACTCAAGACTTATGTAGAAAACATGCACGGCGTGCTGTTAGTAATAGGTAACAGAAAAGGATACAAGTATTAGGGAGAACTTCTACTACTAAGAGCTACACTACCTATAGACAAACCTAGTTAAAAGTCTCTTTTACAGCTGTTATGGTCTCTTATCTTTCGCGGGAAAAATGACATTTTAAATATGTCCGTTCTGCAGTCTAGTTCCCTAATTTTATTCTCATTATCTGATTTACCATATTATGTTGGATTTCGTAAAATACAACGGTACGGGGCTTCCAGTGTTGCTTTTTGGACCTCAAGGGAACTCAAACCTCATCCATTAGATGGAATGTTGGAAATCGGCCAACAAGGTTACATGCATAGAATAAATGTCGGATTATCGCAGTTAGTATGTACAGATATGTAACCATAAAGAGATGAGGTGATGGTTTCATAATCTCATTATCCACTGCAATTGTCCGCGTACAGTATTCTTTTGATTGAACGAAATTTCGTTGGTTCAACACAAACAGTAGTTCAACGTTTATGGGATTGTAGCTGTGTGCGGCGTTACTCTCATTATTAATGGATTTTCTCCTTCCTGATTTCCCAATTGGGCTTCTGAGAATAACGATGTCCAGTTCCGTTAGCATTTTTAGTTTTAGTCACCAGCCTCGGAACGCTGTGGAGGAGAATTCAGCTGCTCACTGATTTCCTAAACATTTCGTAGCTTGGTGATTACGATAGTAACAATGTGTTCGGGTCGTATTAAAATACTTGTTTGTACAAATTTCCTGCTCAGGAAGCAAAAGCTGTCTTTCACTATGTATTGCGGCGACCAGAAAAGTAGGAATAAGAGGATGAGGAAAGTATTTAAGTCATTCTGTCATTACTCAACACTTGAATGATGAGTGGAGGATTCTGATTATTCTTTTCAATCTCTTTGGCTCATGAATATGCAGGAAGACATCAATTGTCCTCGGTCATCCTCTTTAAGCCGTAATCATCCGTATAATGGCTGTGCGGCTGGTTATACTGCGTTAAAATCATATTTGCAAGTATAATCAGATTGACACGTAGCCACTAATGGCCTCACTACTATTCTTGCATAATTCAGTCCATAAATTGTACTATAATGATCGCCGATGTGTTTATATACTTGTCAGTAACTTTAACGCAAGAAATAAAAGTGAAGCTGAATCTTCATTTGGCTGCATACCATTTTTTATTTGCAATATTAAATTAGAAATATCTGATTTCTATTATTAGGAAAGCTACCAATAGAAAGAAAATTTAAAAAAAATTTATTCCTCCAATCGAATTTTGTATTCCGGTCGTAATTCCGAAATGTTTTCTAAAACGTAACGATTTTTTGCAATATTTTATCGTTTTTGAGTCATCGTCACCAAAACGACTATACTTATTGTTTAAGTCGTGAGTCCGTGTTTATCCATTAACTCAATTATTCTTGACACTAAATAAGATATGAATGGCTTATTACAATGTAGGTATTAGTGTTGATTTTTTTCCTTCCCGTAGATATTCAACGAGCACCTTCTCTAGATAGTTATAATGAGTGATTAATCCCATCCTCATTCATTACACATACTAATCTCATGAACCAATACAAATATTTTCAAGTTTTATCATTGAAACATTTCATGTAGAATCTCTATAAAAATTTTTTGCACATATATTGACGTATTTAAAAATTGACGATTATTATTTTCAATTCTCTGGACAATTATTCTCCATTGGAGGTAGTTAATATTAAAGAAGAAATGAAATATCTGCGCGATTCCAAATGGACAGTCCTGATTCACGGTTGCAATGACTCATTCCAGAACTCATTTCTTTCCCTAACAGATTAGTTACAATCTCTTGCAACTCGCCCGACGCTTCAGCAAGCCAAACCATTCGTCAATTTGGTCCCCCTGCTGTCTCGTCCCGAATGTCCTATGGCGTACGTGAGAACCGAGCTCTTTGTTTTAATTTGTTACCCTGATCGCGGGTCGGTTCGGCATTCGAGGGAGACAATTTACCCTGGCAATCGCAGTCCCAACAGACACCCTTTAATGGATCTTCTGGGAGCTTCTGGAATGGTGCGACTTGGGCAACTTCCTCGAGTTCCTCAAAGTGTTAAAGCTTTTGAATATTTTTGGACTGATACCTTTGGACGGCATAATAGCTCTATGTAGCACTTTAAGTTTGGGAAATTTTGAGCTAGGCATGGCTTTCCCTGGGCAATTCTTCGGAAGGTTGAAATTTAATTTCGTGTGTGAGCATATATACCCATGTACTGTTCAAAATTTCATTTCATTGAAAAGTTTCCGCTCAAGGGTTACCATACCCTGCTTGGTTTCCCACACACCCTTGTCAATCGGAATCCCCTTAAGCCTCTTCGCACTCCGTCTTCCAGCCTCAGACCAGCACCGCCAACGCAAGTTTCGGCATTTCTCTCAACTCTACGGAGAAGATACCGGAAGTTTAAAGCTATCGACCTCGTGATAGCTCTTTCTCCGTGTGTAAACCGTTTCGCACGGATGTAATAATTATTTTACAAGTTTTCCAGACGCCTTGATTTTCATTGTAATTCGGTTGTAAACCCCGAATATTTTTTCCCAGAGTTTTTGTAATTTCGTTTTTGGACTCCTTATTTTGAAAACAAAAAACTATAATGGAATCATTTCTAGCACTTATTTGTTTAAGCGCGTATTTATTTTTTCGTGAATATATTAGGCATTAAACCATTTGTTGACAAATATAACGCAAAAACTTTATTTTTTAATGTTGTAGACGGACAAATTAAGTATACTTCCTGATGGGGGTAATCCCAAAAGAACAGTCCTGTACTTTTTCTTTTATTGTCATTTTTTGCCAAAGCAACTGCTACAACTGCTACAACTGATGTTAATTTTTTTATATTTTCAAAAAAATTTGAATTTCACATAGTTGTTTTTCATGCGAATTAATGTATTGGGAGGATTGCACACACCCTTCAGGTGGCTCGCAGGATATTTTTAGATATAGATTACAATTGATCTTCCGAAGCATTTTGGCTAAAAGCGGTTAATTTCTTTTGCACAGCAATAACACTTCCAACTAACTCCACATCGTCGGTAGAGCTGCAAACAGACCATCCGTTTCAACTCGAGGGTAGGTAATTGGGTATTTTCCACGTATTTCAAACTATCGATATTCTGATTCAGTTACTTGAACTTATTGCATTGGCTAAAAATTTTATTATCAAATTGTATGAATTTCGGTTTTAAAAGCTAAAGAAAGTAGAAGGTTACGAAAGCTCCCGAGCACACTCCGAAAAAAACCGAATGGCCTGTGACGTCATTTTCGCTGTTTACATTTAGACCCAGGCGTTTCCTTATGCTTACAGTGGTAACAAATGCGGCGAAATTAGTTTCTGACGTGTTCGTGTTACTAGATATGCCTTTAAATGGCATCTAAGTAAGGGATATAGATGGTATTTTGTGCCACAATGTACGAATACATCGGTTGAAACACCGAACAAGAAATTTATTCACGCAATCACGACATTGAATGATTGAAATTTCTTCCTTGGATTCCTCAATGTCCACCCGTAAAAATGTATACTTTACTCCGCTCTTTGTGTTCTGGACATATTCCTGCAATGACTGTGCACAGTGGTCCATCTCTCTTTACTTGGACGTATCCTATAGCATTATCACCATAACTCTCACGAGAAGCTTTATAATATAACAACACTTAAATTAAACTTTGAATAGACATTTAGGAGATGAGAATCTATTTTTAGGCATTTCTACAGCAGATAAACCACTTCTCGAAACCTCCTCTACAAACAATCACTAATTAGCAAATAAAAAATTAACGTTTTAGGTGTGTCGAGTATTGGCAGCGCAAACATTTGGCGAGTACTGTGTTATGTTGATATGTTACTAAGATACTGTTTGTTTACTGTTGCATGGACTGATATGGACTTCGATAAAGAAAGAAGTATCATAATGATTATGAGTGTATTGGAAAAACAGTTAATAAAGTTCATACACTAAATACATAATTATATCTATCAAAAATGATATAAAACAGTAATGACGATTTTAAAAGCAAACTTTAGGCTTACATTTTTTGGACTTAAGCACAACAAATTTCCGCAGCATTAAATCGCTCGTCCTTCTTCATTAAAACGCCTACCATAAACATATCCACTTTGGGTAAATTATCTTATGTGGTTTTAATAAAACCATTGCACGCCATAGTCTTTGTTTTCAATGAAAAATCTTTAAATATACGGTAGATCTTCTACAGTTACTCACTTTCTCCCTCACATCCGTCTATCGCTCAGCGAAAATGACGTCAAGCCAATCAGATTTCGTTTCGCAGCGGGGTAAAAAAATTTGAAATTTCGACTATTTTAATCTTAAATATCTCAATTAATATTGAATCAATTTTAAAACTACTTATACTCCGCAAGCTTGTTCGAGTTTAAGTAACATATAAAGATCCATAAACTTAAATTTAATATTTTGGAAAATACCCAATTGAAGTTTTTCTTGAAATCTACCATGCTCAAGTCCCGCACTTGTTCGCGAGTGGCCAGTGCTGGCAAAATTGCGAAGAAGCAAGCCATTGCCGCGTTTAATACTCTACGTAATTCGGAAGTCATTTGTTCTGCCGCTTCCCCGGGGATATTCACAGAAAAGGCGTTCCCGCTTCGGCCCATTTACGTCTCGGGACTCCCAAGCCTCGCCCTTCGCCGATCTTGTCGGCGATCACGGCCGTCTGACCGCGCTGCCCGACTCGCAAACTCGCCCCGAAGCTTCTACTCCTCCACACTCCCCTTTCCGCGTAACGCTAATTAAGCCAACTGGCAAACGGGTCGACTCCCGTGAAAGGGCGGCGGAGAACCTGGTCCGCTCTTCTCTGGAAATGAGAATATGAGCACCGCGAGGAAACTTCAGCGGAGGCGTTTAATGGGAATGCGAGACGATGTTGAAAACGCCATTACCAGAGTATTCTTCTCTGTATTCGTCTGTGTGTTCTACTATTCATTAACCGCACCGTGGCGCGTAAAGCGTGGAAAACGAAATCATCTCTGCACGAAACCTTCTGGGAAGAGAAAAATAAGGAATATTTCGTCGAAATCTAAATGCTGTTCCAAGGTCTACGGTGAGACGTCGCACAGAGGACTGGCCAAAACCCAAAAAAAAACTATTTTCCGAAGTCCGGAAGTTGAAACTTTTCAGTCATTCTCCATAGATTGGTGCATGTGATTCTGCATGATATTTTTCATAATTCGTACGCATTAACAATACACCTGGGCTCAAAGTTGGACAAATTTAGCAAAAATCGCCCTCGTTAATTTTTTTTCGAAAATAACCGAATTTAAGCTAGTGCTAAACATTTTTTAGTGAAGCTGTGGAATAATAACAAAAATATTTTGCTGTATCAGTTTCTTTTCATGAAGCATTACTTATTTTATAGCAATATTGTCATTTTTGGCAACAATACGTGACAAAATTGCGGACCCTGTTTTTCGTCGCGTTTTGAAGCCGAGAAAATACATAGGGTGCATGAGTTCGCTTCTTTCCGACAATATTTCTCGCTATGCAATGATAGGACCTAATAAACGCATCGAAGGTAGGCTAGCATAACATGGGTCTTTCCTCTTTGGCTCGTAAACAGAAAGGGTATGATGGCGAATTTCGAAAACGAAATTTCTTGAAAACTGCTATCCACTGCACTCGTCTTCTGGTTCTAGAAAGAATTGTTCTAATCCCATAATTGCTGAATTACTGATGAATAGATGCTTTCATAGAGATCATTGTACCTCTGGACCAAGTTCATGTGTCGAGGGATAGCAAAAAAATATTTATTCATATTTTAATTCTATTTGCATTACGGCAACATTGATTTTCCCAAGGAAAAAATATTTTTTACAATGAATAAAAGTTTTATTTGTTTTAAAACAGATACAGGACGCGATTTTAAAGGAAATACATCGAGGGAACTGAATCGCCTTAGTGTTTTAAAAATTTGTTTGCGGATAAATGCAACCTTTGTGGACGAAATGTGATCGCTCAATAAAAATAACTAGCTTCTCCGGCAAAGAAAGGAAAGCCCCAAGAACTGGAGGATCAATTAGCAACTCAAGTGTCCTGTAAATCTTTTTCCTACACATTTGCTACGATATCAGCGTGTATACCATTTTTAGCGGGACGAATAAACGTAGGAATTTCCCTTCCTGCTTTTAAGCTAAAACTGTCCCAGCCCACTCGGTCACCAGCCAACGTCTTCCGATGGCAATATCAGGACGGAGGAGTTGGGCAGATTACTTAGGAAGGATGGGAAATGAATCTGTCTTGGGACATATAGAAAGGGTCTTCCTCTTTTGTTTACATGGGGCGTGCGAGAGAGAGAGAATGCCTCTGAGCAGGTAGGAAGCTGGGAGCTGGCTGGGAGAAGGGGAAGTGGGGGGAAGGGAGAGAATTCATGCCACTCTATGGCCATTTCCGACCCCTTGTCACATGTCACATCGATTTCCGGGACGTCAGCTTCCCTTTATCCTCCCAAAACCATTGAGCTCTATATAGAGAGGGCGCTGCCTTATACATGAACCTGTGACGTGAGCGTAGCCCGTCCGCCACGTTGCTAGACCTCGTTAGTCATCGTCTCCATGGGCAAAACATGTATTTTTCTCAACAATAAAATTGTTTTACGCCTACTTCAATGGCGATGTATAAATTTTATGGTTACCTAAATGATTTGGCCTTCACATAGAAAAAATGGTGTATGAACTGACAGTCTCTTCCTAAAATGTTTACTTATATTATCCTAGTAATTGGTGCTGCGAACATAAATAATTGTGTTCATCAGATGAATTTTTCTTTATTAAAGGAAGGTTTTTTATTCTATTGCTTTACAATTGCTGCGCCCAAAATCAGAGTGACCTATCCTTTACAAACAAATGACTTTATTTTTATATTTTCATATGTTAGACATCCATCTTCACTGAAAAGTGACGCTGACGCTGAAAAGTGAAGTGAAGTTTTTCTGGGATTCATAGGTAATGGTGTACACGTGTATAACAATATCATTGTTTTATTATCTGTTTTTACTTAATGTGGATGGATTTATCTTAAATAATCCAGCAATTAGGTATTTAATTCAGCGTGAGAAATTACATTCTTTAATTCAGCTCGTGACAACAATACAATCAATAGAATCAATAAACTTAAAACATATAAGCAGCAAACAGTATGTTGCTAGTTAAAATCTTATGCATGAAACAGTCATACCATAGAAAAGAAGATCTTTTGAAATAATACCCAACTTTTTTACGTAGTAACTTAAGCATTAATTAAAAAATTGGTTTTTTGAAATAATGAGGCATCCTGTGATAGTTCTATTTTTTTTAATGTCTGCAATCCGAATATTTCAATTTCACTTTATCCTCACCTACTTCCCTTAAGATCTCTTTCACTGGAGCATATGCAGATGAAGACGACGAAACTATCAATTGAGAATCTGGTTTGCCATGTAGAGCTGAACTCAGCCACATGGAAGACTTTCGGGAAAAGCTTTTGGAAGAGGAAGCAAATATCTTGAGTGGAGCGTGAAACGGGGTCTCATATTGCATTCTCGGGAGAGAATGAGAGAACTCCAGCCAATGCATATGAGTTCAAATTGCGAGAATATCATCGCGGAAAAGGCTCGGAAGTGGAGCGGAATGCGAGGAAAATATGAACGCTTCCAAATGGACCTCTTTAACGCCGCAGGGAACAGCATAAAATGATGAAGCAAGGTAGAACAGAATGGTTCTTTTCTTCTCCGACTACACTCCAGCACACGTCAGAAATGAACCCCATCTATGGGCTGGGAGTGAAACCAATGGGAAGCGACTGTGCCATTGCGTTCAGGAGTGAGCAGCGTGCTAAATCGAATTGTGGACTTCATATGATTATCCCTTTTGGGCCCGATGCGAGCGGGCCTCAAAACTGCACCAGGAGTTTCGTGAGCGTTGAATAGGGCAAAACTCTGTGGTGGATCCATTCGATTCCTTCCTTCCTTTCTGGTTTTCCGAGCAGGGAGTGCGCAGTACATATTCAGCGCTTTCGTCGGACAGTTTCTCATTTCCGGCCACAGCACCGGAAACCCAACTCCCACCGCAAATGAAACCCCTTGGCAACGTGCCAGCAGCCGAAGGAACGAAGTTTTCCTGGCTCGTCCGCGTACAGGAATAAGCAGAATCGCCCCGTGGCCGACAATCACCATGCAGGGGGTGGTCAAGATCGTAACTTGCCTGCGCGGTGGCCACAGTCATTTAGGTTTGTAACGCGTCGGTGGTAGTTGGGAGAACCTCCGCTATCCATTTGCAGGCGCCACAGAGCGTGCTGGCGGAGAGAATGAAGGCAGAAAACGAGGAAAGTCACGGAATTCACTCGATTGCCCCTGGGTGAAAAGCCCTTGGGATTAAAGTAACTTCGAAACACGTTTAATTCTAGTGGGAAATAGGGAGGTGAGGGCAAGTTATTCGCACATTTAGCGCTTGCTCCATTCATACCATTCCTGCTTACAGTTTTCATTCAGGAATGGAAAACATCAAGTAACCTAATTGTCATTTGGCGGACAAAGCAACTGGCTGAGCTTTTCTAATTTCATCTCGACTATCTCCTACTATCCTTGCAATCTCATTTCACCCGAGATGCATTGCCTCAAAGATGCTCTTCGTGTCCCATTGTTACCTACTTGCGGTGATTCCTCCGTTGAGTGATTTAAATGCCGTTCAATCGCAATCTGGCTAATAATGGAAACATGTGTCCTCTCTTTGGCATCAAAACAACAAAATCCTACCTTTCTTCGATATTTTTAACGCAAGTTTAACTTGAAATGACATGGTGGTAAATGAGAGTGAAAAATTGTGGAAAATAGCATTTTTCTTTCTAGTGTGAATACTATTTCCACGAAAAACTGTCTTTAAGAAGCTTATTTTGTGAATTTATTGAATGGTGATGACATAAAAGTGAAAACCAATCTTTTTGCTTGAGTTATTAGCCTACGACTGCAAGAATTTTAGTCAAAATACTGTTACGTGCGTGGGTGCAAAATAACTATCCTTTTTACGGAGTACTCTTAACACATTTATTTCCCTTAAGTGCACTAGACACCGTAAAATTCAAAGTCACTCGCAAAGATTCCATTACCCGAACCGTTCTTGTTGATTCCTCTCTCCCGTCAACAACCACCCGTTGCCAAGGCTCTGAAAGCTTCCCTATTTCAATCGTCGTTTCCGGAATCCTCTCGAAGATTCGTCCGTTACAATACGTTAGTTCAATACAAATGACGTGGCGGTCAGCTCTAATGGCTGGGAAAAGGGTAAATTGAAAATAATTTTTTAAAATAATCTGTTTTTACCTTGACTTATTCCAGTAACTCAGGCTTTACATAATGAAAGTGGTAAAATTAAAACAAAACAGACGAAAATGTGGAATTCAGTATTTGTTTTGACTCGCTCAGTCGCAAATAAACCTCGTAAAATACATTCTACCTCTAGAGAGTTTCTTCGACCGCATGCATGCATTTCTAGGTATTTTTCGTTTTCCTGTCTTTCACTAATTTAGTCATACTCCTTTTATTTATTGGAAATTTATTTTCTTCACTTTACCAACCCAGCCAGGCACTACCGTATTGTTTGACTTTATATTTTCTATTTGATATAATGTGATGTTTCGATGAAATGTGGGCTTGTGCGTTAAATCAACAAGAATATTTTGACCTACTTCCTTACACTTTTTAGGCCCTTTGAACTGTTTCATCCCCCAAAGAGGGGAAACTAACAGAAAACCGGGAAGGTTTAGTTTAGCGTCAAAGTCTGATCTCAAATGGATTTCCCGGAAAGTGGATGGGATAAAAGCCAAGGGAAATTTTGAGGGAAAGCATTCAATCATGGTGTGAGTGTCAGAGTTAGATTAGAGATTGGGGCCGTGACACCCATGATCATTTCTCTCCTTGGCCCACTCCTGCGAGGGCTGATGCGATTCAAAAGACGGAAAGGTAGAAATGGAGAACTTAACCGTAAGCCTGAATGACTGACTCTTCATTCCCTATCTGCGATAGCTTTGCCATCCCTTTTTTATCTTGGCAGATTTAAAAAAGGAAACTATGTACCCCTTGCAAAACACTAGGGTTTACTGACAGTCGGGAGTTCATAATGATTCTCGTACTCCCTCATACTTAACTGATGTCATCTGATGTAGATGTCTTCGTCATTCGGGAACAGCTTTCTGTTAATTTTAAAATGAAAATATCCTCGTGTTCGTGAACATTGTGATTGGATGGTGACCTCTGTTTGGCCCGAAGGAGGCCCCAAATTCCTGGCGGCTGGGCTAGTATATAGACAGGATGAAGTCTGGGAAGGGTAGTCGTTAATCATCTATTTTGGAATGTACCTCCAGATCTCTCTACGCATTGAAAGTGCGGCTTGAAGCCAAGTGATTTGAGCAGGGATATTAATGTTGTCTGTTCACGTTAGTTGAAACTGTATGTAAATGAAAAAGCAAACTATTTTCAGTGGAATTGAAAGCAGAAAGCATAGGTGTACGGAATAGAATGGTGCTGGAAACTCAGTGAATTGAGCATTTTTCAGGGATATTTATGTTGTCTGTTTACGTTAGTTGAAGCTGTAGCGAAATGACAAATAAAACTATTTTCAGTAGATTTTTTTTCTCTGGCGATACTGGTGGTTCGTATGCCCCTTCAAGCCATAGGCCTGTCATCATGTTTCTCAGGGGCCAAACCACCAGAACTTGACAGAAACATCCATGCCCTGGGCTTGCGAATAACCGACCCAGGTGGGATTCGAACCCTCGACCCTCGGATTAGCATTCGAGGACTTTACCCCGCCGATAACAGGGCCGGTTGATTGATAGATTGAAAGCAGAAAACAGCGGTGTACGGAATAGAGTGGTGCTGGTGAAAGTGATTTGTGAACTTTGCAGGGATATTAATTTTGTCTGTTCACGTTAGTTGACTCTGTAGGGAAATGAAAAATCAAACTATTTTCAATGGAACTGAAAGCAGAGAGCAGTGGTGTACGGATTAAGGCAGTGCCGAAAATGAATGCAGAAGACTCGGCGTCAATCAGTCTAGTCTCCCCTCCTCGCCCCATCTCTCATATCTGCACGTTCGTTCTTACGCAGCATCCTCGGCGCGAAAGACGGTCTCTTTTGAACTCCATCCTCTTTCTTCGCTCAACCCTCTCCGTGATATTTCTTCCGATTGCCCTCCGCCTTTCTCCCACCACCCCCTCCTCAAACCCATCTTCCCCTCCCGAGTGAATCCCCCCACAAGTCCCCTTTCTTTTGTGTGCAAAACGGAAAAAATAAAAAGAGTTAAAGTGGGAAGAATGGCTTTTCACATGGCTCCTTCCCTTTCCTCCTCCCCCCCTTTCCCCTCCCTCTCTCCTACGAATGAACGGCTCCTTCAATACGCTTTGTTGAGAGGCGCCCTCCTTACGCCATCATGTGAATCCATCCCCGTGAGAAAGTCAATCCAAGTTGCCTTGTTCTTGTCACTTCCAGAAGATCCCGACTAAAAACCCTTTTCGTAAACAAATGGATGGCGGCCCGGAAACTTATTCCAGAGAAGTTGTTTTTCGCGAGAAAGAGTTTTTCAATTCCCATCCACTTCCCCAGGCATTGTCTCAAGGAATAAAGTTCCGTCGGTGTAGTTTTTTTCTTGTTTTATTCTAAAAATCATTATCCTTCTGGATTGTGTTCAAGATTTCTCCGCGGGTGCGCGTTCGAAGATAATTCTCAGTTTTCAAATGCAATGCATTAAACCTTCCCATGTGAATAGTTCTTTATCGGATAGTGATTGCTTTGAGACTGCAACCTGAGATTCCATCTATATATCATACCACGTCTAGTGACCCATATACACAGTTTTCCGTCATCATGTACGGAATAGATTTTTCCGGTTCATTAATAGAGCTTTTCAATCGTACATCATTGACGCGGCACGCACGCTAGATATATTATCTTTACAGTTAAGGTAGTTTGAGTGAAAAATCACTTCTCCTAGAATTTGATGAATTTAGCCTCATTTTAAAGAAAAAACTCTCATCTTTCCAATGATATCAAAATATCAACCCCTTGCCAAACTACTTTTCGAGCAATTTGCCTCAAAATATAAGCTGTTTTACATGGGATAGATTACGGCTGTGCGCTCCAGAGGGAGAATATTAAATAAATTAGGAACTTCTAGCACCTTGATTTTGTCAAAAAACTAACGGTGTGTAGTTTGCATGTTTTGTCAATTATTCGTAAAAAATAATCTTACTCTCTACAGTAATTTTTGCAGAATCGCAAAAAAACCTGCTGTTATAAAGGGTTTTCTGCCGTAATACGAGAAAAAATGAGTCAAGTTAGAGCCTTATGTAGCTTTTTTTATTTAATTACTGAGAATTTTGGTCATATATAACTATATCGTTGCACCATTAATATTACAATATTTATTTCATACTTCCTACATATGCTGAAATTAAAAATTCAAATTCAAATATGGTCTCCATTATGACTAGGGAACTATCTCGCTCAAACCACCTTAAAGAATGATGCATCTATAGAGCGTGTTAACCCTTTCGATACGGCGGAATTCTCTCCTATGCATGTCTACTGAACTGAGTACCAAGAGACTCTTCCATCCCTCCTGTCTGGACCATTTTTTTACGGCATCCGTGAAGAAGGTTCTCGCTGGTATACTCTCGCACTCAGCTCCTACCTTTTTCGACCCCTCTTAGCGGGGACCTCGCCACAATCTCGGACTCCGGGGGCAGTTAAGCTCAACCCTTCGCAGGTTTACAACCTTCCCAGCGGCATTGGTTCGCGGTCAACTTATTGTTTATTTATTGGTTTTACTACATGTATATTTGTCGCTTGCTCTCAAATTATATGCCTTGAAATGAATTTCTCGTTTTTTAACTGTGCATTTACAAATTTTAAACGAAATTCTATCTACAATATTAAGGGATTTATTGCATAAACCAATTCCAATGCAAATAAGTGTGTGAATAGTTTTATTTCTTATTACTCAATGCAAGAACAGTCACAAGTCTTATAAGTTACCTCCAATAGCGAAAACCGTTTTCAGGTAAAAATAAGTATTGATATTTGTCTTCTTTCGGGAAATTAATTTCTCCTTTACATTTTGAATCCCCACATGCAGTAATATGATTAGGTTCACAGGATAGGATGCGATTCAATCGCCGAATCGCAATACTACTTGCAGGAAAAAATATGATTCAGTCTTGGTGCTTTCGATTTATTGTAATAGCCGTCTATCACCGGCTATCGTTAGCTCTCTTCTCCGAGGTGAGTCAAACAAATGAAAAGCTGTTGGCGCAATATGATGTCACGTGAAACACTGGATCAACAAATTAAGATTATTTAAGAATATTTTATGGCATCAAATACCGACGCTAAAGGATACATGGATTACATAATGCAGTTTGATTTACATCTACGTTATTTTTTGTTAACTCGCAAAAACGGAAAAGGTAATCTACGGCATTTAACAATCAGAAACAAAAGAAAACTGCTCTTTTATTCCACTAACATACGTAAAAAATACATAAAATCAATCCTGATACCTTGCAACGTGCGAACTTGGGGAATTATCTCGGGTGATTAGAAGTTTACAGGGCAATTCCCTTCGTTGCCACCTTTTGTATTTACTTCCACTTCTATTAACTGACCGCGCATGCGTGGAAAGCCGCTGCAAGCTGTATTTCATTTCATTTGTATCCTGGCGATTGACGGCACCAGCGTTCGAAAATTGGCTATCGCCGTACGTAAATGAAAAGCAACTTATATTTCCCGTGGTCGATGTTGTGTCGATTACTACACCTATCGATTCATTGAGGCGTCTGTGCTTACACGTCGAAGTACTACATGCAAGTGACTTGCAAGGCTACTCTTATAGAATTAAATATCGTTTGTAGAGCAGCCTTATGAGGTTGGCCACACTGTCTCCTCACCCGTGCCACTTTGCCCGCTAACCATTTCCTTCCTCTTTCTTCAATACTCCGTCTACTCTTGCGCTCCTCGGTGTCGCCGTCGGGCGGAAGAAGAGAAATCTTTGCTCTCCGACTTCGTCTTCTTCTTCGTCTGGGTTCTTCTCTCTCATCTCGCGGGTGCTTCTCTTGGGAAAGACCCTCAAACCGGGAAATCATCACGGAGCCATCAAACGCCCTTTGTTCTCCTTTGGGGAATATATTCGCGCAGAGCACAACTCCTCATCTTTTAATTAGGCACTTCCTTCCTTCATCCCCTTTGTTCCCAGAGAATGTATACAATACCCTTTCATCGCATCAGAATGAATGAGCCAGTGAAGCTAGGTTACTTTAATGTTTTCCTCAGCCTTCCAACTGATGAGCATTATTAATAATAACCAAAATTTAAATCTCCCCGCAGGGTATCAGAGAAAAATTATTTTCATCCTAATATTGATCACGTATAGTTTAATATGAACCATCTTGAACATTTTTTCCAAATAAAACCGCCAGGGACAGAGATCAATTGGAGAGGAACGGGAATTCCCGTCCTGCTCTCGTCGGGACTTAAGAAGTGGTGAAGTGAGTGACGAAATCATTCTATCTTTCATTCGAGCTCATATAATTTTAGTTTGTTCAAAATCTAGTTTCAGTTGAGAGAATTTTAATTGTATCTCACTATTATCTGTACGATGATTTATATTCCTTCGTGAGGAAACTATACTACGTGAGTCATCTATCACAGCAGTTATTAAGTACATGGTGATTTTTGTATCGGGGCTAGTTTTTCGTTACCGAGTGCGTCCACCCGGTTGCCGGTGGTGGGTCAGTCTTTAGATAGAGAGGTTATCTTCAAAATAAGCGAGGTTACTCGTCGAATAAGCAGTCGTGGATAAAAATCAGCGGCATCTAAAGGGTGTAGGTGGCCATCCTTGGGTAATACGGCTCAAAAATGCTACGAAAACCCGCGAAGATGCCGTGATTTGGTGAATGGCTGCTGCAACTAATGGGCAGCTGGTTACCTGGAGGTGTAGGTAGCTGCCCTCTTTCACATGAGTGAAGTTAGAGACCGTGTGGGTTGGAAGAATGGATGAAAGTTCCTCTGTTTTTTTTCTAAGGTGTCGTTTCTCCTAATGAGGCTTATCAAAACTTCCTGACATCTTTCCTCTTATCCATTTGTTTTAAACCTCTTCACTTTATGTTTTCCACGGGCTTCCCTCTTTTACCACTCTTGAAAGAATTCCTTGAGTAGTCATTCCGGTCTATGTGCCATCGCCTTGTTTCTTTGTGCATGTCATAGACTGAATTATTAGAATATTCTCCACTAAGTCTTTGTTTCTCTTCACTTATCCGCTCCGGAATTTCCAAAATAGAACACATGTACTTCAATTGGCGTCTGAACTAACCTATGCACTAACACAACTACATCAACGTCAGCTCAAACCTACGCCCTGACACAATTACGACAATGTTTAATTTATTTCACACCTGACCATGCGCGTCGGTAGGACTGGCTCCTCAGTGTCTCAAAGCACGGCAGCTAGCCTTGAGATATGTAACATTAAATTTATGAAATGAAATAATGAACTCGGAAAAAATGTGAGCTCGCATGTATTTTCATCTTTTACAGTTTTCCACTTAAATTTTTCTCATTTCTGTCCTCAACCTAAAGTCACGACTTAATTCTTATCCCATCATCATCAAAGTTTGTGGCCTATACCTTTTCGGGTTTCTCTCTGACTTAAACTGGGACTATGACCAAGTCTTGGTCTCCCATATGCGTCTTCTTTCTTCCAAATTTCCCTTCCTTCGCGTGGTGAACTTCACTTCGTTTCTGGCATTTCTTTTTATGAGGAGCTCAAAAATTTCGCTTCGGGAAAAACGTGCAGTCATGATTTCTCAGAATTTGAGCTCCTCCAAAGACAGTCTTGGTCCATGAAAGTTGAAATCAATTGCAGAATTTTTTCTTTGTCATCATCGCTTCATATGTTTGTAGTGTTCGAACGGAACTGAGAAAAAATCTCCCCGCAAACCATGATTCAAGATTAAAATGTAGCATCGAGTACTATTCATGCTTCTAGACGTAAGGCTTTAGCCAATGCCAGATGAGAACCTTAAAATTCAGCACTTGTCGCGACGACAATCAGCAATCACCCTTTGCACTCAATGAGCAATGTCACATCCCAAGGGCAGCTGAATACTCTCATCCAAATCGCATTTGCTTGTCTCACTTCTTTTTTTTTATTCAATGGACGCGACGTTCACTTTGTCGCGACCGCGATAGCGTTGGCCTTCGCGCTATTTTGCAATTTCGAGTGTCTCCTGCTCTTACCGTTGTAGAGAGGGCACAGACGGACAATCAGCGGGCCGTGGACATCTCTGCCCCCGAAAAAGAGAGGGAATTCGGCCCGCTCGGAATTTGTGCAATTTTTTCCCGTCCTCGACGAGTTGTTCTCCGCTTTTCATTCCAGCTCTTTCGCTCTTTCCAGCGGCCCCATCAAATAAAATAAAAAAGAGGTCATTCAATTTATGCAAATAAAAGAGACGCCTAGTGATTCCGTCGCTGTACCCAGCAACTCCCCTCTTCCTCACGGGGTCCTCACATCCGCGAGGTTGGTAGGCGTGAGTGTTGGTTTACCTTGCCGATCCAAATCCCAATTTCCCTCGGTCGGCCGTTTCTAAGGTATTTTGAGCGAGATATTTCCCTAGTCATAATGAAGACCATATTCCAATTTTATTTTTTCATTTCAGCGTCTGTAAGAAGTATGAAGTAAATAATTTAATATTAATTCTGCAAAAATATAGTTATTATTACAAAAATTCTCAGTAATTAAATAAATGTTTCTACTTAAGTTTCTAGCTTGACTAGTTTTTTCACGCGGCGCCGTACGGCTGAAAAGCCATCAAGACAGAAGTTTTTTTGTGGTTATGTAAAAATTAGTTCGGTGAGTAATGTATATAAACAGTTGAGAAAACATAAACACTACACTTCGTTAGTTTTTTACATCTATTTCTTATAAATTCCTAATTTTTGTCAATGTAATTTTGTAATTGTAATTTTTTTCTTCAGCCGCAGTCTATCCCATGTTAAGAAGGTTCCGCCGCGACTTAGTGACTCAATACAAATACTAAATTCGACATTTTTGATATTTTGTCCAAAAAATCCTGCTTTCGCTGATGAAATGCGTTACCTACAGAAAACCAAAAGTAAAGTAGAAAAAATTCAGATTATTCCACGAATGTATTTTAAATTAGCACTTTTTTCCAGACACTGGATCCGACTGCAGCGCCATTTCCCACGAATTACCGCATTTTGACTTCAATTACGGCAGTAATTCCCTAAATGCTAAAATAATTAGGGGGTAAGAGGCCTATATTTTACCTGTATTCACTTTCCCTGGATTATTTGCTTCTTTTAAATAGTTTTCCGCAAAAATGGTATTTATATGTTATCGAAAAATACTATTTTCCCCGTGTTTCTCTCAATCCCCCATTGAACACCATGTAATTTCAAGTTCAATTATAGAATTAAATAGCAAGGAAAGGTATTATTTTGTTTTTCATATCAGATAGAGGACAATTTTTTCTACAATTAGACAGAAAATGAATAAAATGACATTTAAGTCATTTTACGGTGGAACCACCTTAAACAGCTTATATTTTTAGCTTAATTGCACGAAAAGTAGTTCGGCAAGGGGTTTTATATTTTGATATCATTGGAAATATGAGAGTTTTTTCTTTAAAATAAAGTCAAATTCATCGTGTTCTAGGTAAAGTGATATTACTGTTCAAGCTACCTTAAATCAGGCACGTGAAATTTCCCGTGTCACCCTCTCGCTGTGAGAACAGAGATGTTTGCGTGGCGCTCTGTGTGCTATCTCTACAAGTCGAGAGCGAGAAAGAGAGAGAGAGATATATGTGTGTCTAAATTCGCATAATGTTAACCCATATTTCGAGCGGAGAGTTGCCTCGCTTGCGGGGGGATTTTTTTTAACGAGGAGAGACTCTTAACGGTGAGCTGAGCCGTGGCTGACGCAGAGTCTTTCAATGTAGGACGAATGTTTCAGTTACGGATGGATGATAAAAACGGGGAGGCAGATAATTATTGCCGTAGAAACAATGAAACCAGAGCACAGCTATAAACGTTTTACATTTATGTTCACCAAAGAGATTGCTTATAGTTCACGCTCAAGCGATCATTCTTTCTCCACCCGAGTTCATATCGCTCTTCATCGATAAAATAGGATGTCCGTAAATATTCTGAACAACTTCAATCTATCCCAGAAACAGTTTAGTGCCTGGTATTGATTTACTAAAATTTCACAGGTGCAAGTTTCTCGTCCAGTTTTAGTTTTATACTGGCTGATCGTGTGTGGTATTGTTGTGATGTGTCAGCTGTTCTGTCATTGCTGAACAACAATGTAAACAACAGTTGCCATGGATGAAGAGATCTCGGGTTTCCAAGACTTAGATCCTACAGCAGTTGCCATGAATCTACCAGAGATACCATAATGCGCGGAATGATATACATCGTAATAAAATACGATATTCAAGTGGTGTGTAAATTTCGTTCTCTGTATGAAAGATCACCTCAAAATTAAAATTAAAACGATTGTTTTAGGTTTATTTATAAACATTTTTTTACGAGTTCTGAATTGCTTAAATAATTATGGACGCCTTGTATATTGTTTTTTTACCTGCGAGAGATAAATTTCATTAAAATCTTTGATTAGTTCCAATTTTCAATGTACTCATTGTGTTCCCAGTTGCAAGAATGCATACTTCCATTTACATCGGTACCTATACATCGTTCAGTGGTCACTTCTATAAATTTAGATGATGGGTCGAGAAAGCCTGTTGCACATTAGTTTAAGAGTGCTACTCCTAAACTCAATATTATGTCCTTAACTAGGCGCAGACCTCGAGATAGATAAGGCATCTGGGTTAGATACTCCTTCGCGACGTGGAGGCAATAGGTTTCCCGAATTCACGCCAACTTTCTCGGTCTTATTAAACTACAATTTGGTGGCGGCTTAATGGACCGCACGTTACCGGATCTTTAAGTCTCAGCTGTAGCAAGCAGACTGTGTTATCTCTTCCACTACGTATAAGAGAGCATTGGTCCACTGACTTCAGAAACCCACTCTTAAATAAAAAAACTGGGTCATGTGATGGATCTGAGTTAGTTAACGAAATGAGATCCAATCGTTAGGTCTAGGTAAGCGCATTATATGTATTCTGGAAAATAGAGCTTTTTCATTTAAGGTTTTCGTTGAATAATCTAGATAGAGCCCTTTGATTATCTTCTACCCTAAAATAGATGCTTGCGATTTATAGACCTTATTGGATTAGTTACGGATGAACTGTAACAGTGGAAATATTCCTAAGGTTTAAGTTTTACTTATTTTATAAGTTTTTATTTTTTATTAATAAGGTTAACTTATTATTAAAATAATGCTTCAGGCCAAGCAACAATGAGTTGGTGTGATTCCTTCAGAATATAGAATTATTTTTCTTCTCCCATTCAAAGAAATTACTTAATTATGCATGATCGAATGCCTTCCCTCATAAATTTCCATTATTTATCCATCCTTTTTTCGATAAATCTAATTGAGACAAGAATATGACCCTAAAATATTAATTTTCTTTATGATTTCTGTATGATTCATCACTGTGAAGATTACAACGCTGTGAATTATAACTGATAGAGACGTTAAAAGTACATGGAAGTAAATTAAATTTTCTTACTAAGATACTTCATTACATTTCATCAAAAGCAATTTCATAAGTTTTTCAATTAAAAATGCTCTAAGACACGCGTTACACCTTTTGTACTTACAAGTAATTTCATCCCTCAGTTGATTTTTTACGCTAACCTAGTCTCTCTTTGTTGAGACGATTGGAGAAAATTGTTTCTTGAGCCATTTTTGCCTAGGAAAGAAGTTGGCTTTAGCGAGGCATCATCTGATATCAATATTGAAATCAGATAGAACTACTAAAACTACCAGAGTCTGAATTCATTGGTAAAGGCCAAATGCTTTAGGGTTGTTTCTTACAGGTTTTCTAAAGTTAATATAATGATTGAGAGTCAAACAAAAGGCATATGATGAAATAAATTACTTCAATAGATTTAGTCTCATGGTACGAACATCTAAGGCGCATGAAGGAGGAAAGAATACCAACATGGGTTTGAAAATGGACTACAGTGGAAAGAAATAAAAGAGGAAGACATAAGAAAAAATGGAGAGAAAATATAGAGTTGGAAATGTGAAGATGAGGATTAAAACCTGGAGACTGGTATGACAAAGAAAAGTGGCGTTTGGGATGCGAGAAGAGGCATTAAGCTGCAAAAAAACTCGCTATATATATCTAGATTTAGTCTCCAGAAAAATAGTAATAAGAAAATAGAAATATTTCCGTATGTCACGATTTTAACTAAGGCAACGCTTTTCATATTTTAGCCCTCTTCGCCGGAAACAAAACTAATCGATTAAGACCATGGATATTCTAGCCCAAGAACCTTATAAGAGGACGTTTATCTCCTACTTCGATCGTGTTATCAACGGCCGCGAAAGAAATCAAGTTCCAACTAGAGGGGCTGCAATCGCGTGCTAGGCCAAGAATTTCTAGTCTTAAAATGATTGTGTTAAATGGCTGTTGCGGGGCGAGTTTGAGTGGAAGGAGGGAAGAAACTGTGTAGGAGAGGTGTGTATATGCTAGAGAAGCAGCTGCTCGATCGCTGCGCTACGTACAGTGGAAAAGAGGAAACGGCATTTTTTCACAAGATGGCGGAGAGGAAAAATCTCACTTCTCAGGTTTAAAAGTTTCCCATTCCTAGAGTAAATGATGCATTGTTGTGTTGAAAGTATTTTACAAATGCGCAAGGTTTGCATAATAAGTGAGGTGAATTTGGTTCCGATATCTCTGTTAAAAGTGGGTGAAATTACGAAAACGCTAGCGGGACGAAAGCTCATATTTACCGAGGCCTACCTCGCAACACCAGCGCATTAACTGGCGACCCGTAATTTGAGCAAATGACGATCGGAAGCGCACCAAGATTTCCGTCCTCATTGTAAGGTTCATGTTCTAGCCATTGCTAATATTATGTGGCTACAGGAGCTGTGTTTGCAACAAGGCGTTCATGCATAAATAGCAATGTAATCGAAGTAATTACGAGACTGAATGTAGTAACGTATTATTGGCATTATAATCAATTTTTGCTGACGTCAACGAACTGGATATATTGTTAAGCATGGGTAGTGCATTGTCATATATATGATATTGGTGTAAGGAGAAAAATATATTTCTTTGAAATAATGCTCCACACCTAGCTATGTAAATAACACCATCGTAAATTTTAATGATGGAATGGACTTAGACCGAGGGCGATAATGTGAGAAAACAAACTCCATCAGCTTTTTGATTGGTTAATAATGCAGGAAATAATGATGCTATAATTATCTTTAGCAACAAATGGAAATTTTATTTTTTTCAACAATTGTTGTTGCATGCTAATGGTAAATTCAATTTGTTTTACTCATCTACCGTCAAGCATCGGAAATGTAACGTTATCATTTCAATGCGTGAAATAACTCCAGCCACAATGTTTTTTTATCTACCTCCATATATGTTTTCGTTTACATTTGTTTCGATATTCTCTCAGTAATTTAACGCCACTTATGTTTGCATAATTCAAAATTGGGAGAATTATGAAAACAATGTGTGTTTCATTTATTAAAAGAATCTTGTAGTTCATTTCATAGATACTCATTGCGTTAGTAGGTAATCGCCTGTAAGTTTACTATCACGCTTGAAGAACATTATTACTGCTGATGAATGCTAAAAGTTATACTGCGATTCCATTTGTGATTACATTTATCATACAATTCATAATCCCAGAACATATTTACCAAAAACCGTTACTAATAACTCATATTGTATCACTTTTGTTTTTTTATATACATGATTGATATTCATGTCTTTTTATAGCTCTAAAATTATTTCAATTTATAGAAATGGATTTTCTGAACAGTGGCTTCATTTATGCGAAATTCATATAAGTTCTACTTTCCTTAGTTTTAAATTTTAATGTTACCTCTCAAAAAATATGGGTCTGATAATGCAAAATCCTTAGTTCCACTTGAATCATCACATCAACTCTCATCTGAAAGGTAGTAAATCTCCTGAGGAAAGTAAATGAACGCTTAGAAATCTAAAACCACTTTTTACGATAATAACGAGGGAGGTGAATGTGTTGAAAGAAAAAATTGAGAAAGAAAAATGTACCTGATTTAAGGTAGTTTGAGCGAGATAGTTCCCTAGTCATAATGGAGACCATATTCGAATTTTATATCTTAAAATCAGCGTCGGTAAGGAGTATGGATTAGGTACTGTAATATGAATGGCGCAAAAATATAGTTATATACGTCAAACATTCTCAGCAATTAAATAAATACAACCACATAAGTCTCTAACTTGACTCATTTTTTCATGCCGCACGGCTAAAAAGCCTTCAAAACAAATTATTTTTGTGATTCTGTAAACAATACTGCGGTGAATAATACATTAATATTTATAAATAGTGTAGAAAACATACAAACTACACATAGTTAGTTTTTAGACGAAATCTAGGTACTATAAATTTCTATTTTTTCACTATTTTCCTTCTGGAGTGAACAGTCTTAATCTATCCCATGTAACACAGCTTTTATTTTCAGGTAAATTACTCGAAAATGAGTTCGGCAAGGGGTTAATGTTTTGATATAATTGGAAATATGCGAGTTTTTTCTTTAAAATGAGGTCAAATTCTAGGTGAAAAGATATTTTGTTCAAGCTACCTTAAGTTCGAAAATTTTGAAATCAAAAAGAGAATTGCGAGTTTTTAGTAATGGTTTTTCTTCACCAACGAAATCTTAATCATCTCCACGTGGAGGAAATATTGAATTTACGCGGAAATGAAAAGGATTTCTTTCGCCAAAGTGGAATCAAAGGTTGAGTGGGGAATTTGTGTTTAATGGGTGAGGGGTGGGCGAGGGAGAGATAGGGGTGGGAACGAGCAACGGGGAATATGCCACACACTTAATGCCCTTTCTTAATCTTTTCTCGGATTTCGCTCGAATTCTTACGCGCCGAGTGCTCTCTTGGCTTTTTCTAAAGGATGTATACATACATCCGCCCTCCCACCCAACCACCCTGCCTTATTATCCACGAGATGTTTTCAAATTCCACGGAAGACGAGAGCAGTCAGTCATATTGCTTCTTTAATTAGGTGGAAATTCGTCGATTTGAATCGCTGCCTTCGCCGTCGATTCGAATTACGCCGAGAGATCTCTCGCCGGCAACTTAGCGAATGCCCCCCTTAACCCATGTACCAGTGGCCTTATTCAGTAAGGACACGTCACGGTCAAGCATCGGAAAATCCGTGGATGTGACGTTACTGGTGCAGACAAATTTCAACTTTTAAATGGCCAATTTGAAGTTTTCGAGGCCGTGACGTCAAAATTTCGTCACTTTCGAGGATCGGAAATTCCGAGGCCATACTGAATAACCCTTCCGAGGCCTTATTCAGTAAGGACTCGACATGATAAAACCTCGGAAAATCCGTGGATGTGACGTTACAGCCATAGACAAATCTCAAATTTAAAATTGCCATTATGAAATTTTAGAGGCTGTAACGTTAAAATGTCGTCACTCTCGTGGCCTGGAAATTCCGAGAACATACGGAATCACCTTTCTGGTCATTCGGGTCGAGTTAGCTACTTGAGTGACGTCGTGGATGGAATTGGAAGCGCTGAAAAAAACAATCGAGATGTTTTTGAAAAACGTTCACCCTCCTTGGAGTGCTATGCGTTCTCTCAGTACGCGCGCTAATATTATGCGGTTCATCTCCGTGCTGGAGCTAAAAGTTTAATATACTCGATTCAAGCAAATTATTTAATCCAGTATAAAATTAATTCGAATTTGAAAATAATGTAAAGGTGAATATTTCGAACATCCCATAGCGTCACTTTTTAGTGTTGATCCGACACGCCTCATCCAAATCAAGTGAATGAACAGGTCCTCTTCACTGAAAGAAGAACCTCCTGCTTTTGTAGATAAATTCAGGGCTACACAGTTATGAATTAATCACTCTAAAATAATCTTGCGTTTAATGGTATGACGAAAATGACATGAAGCTGAATGAGGCACGTAAAGACGTAAAATGAGTTACAAAAGTTTGAAAAAAAATATATTATGGAAGACTGCGATCATCACGTTAGTGATGTGTTTATAAACAAGAATTGACATTGTTTGAGGAGGAGACGCAGTAGGATGGTCGGACTAATTATCACAATAAAAATATTTTTTGCGAGCGATAGATAATTTAAATTCATTGCTGGACTACTTCATCCTCAAGATAAAGGATGGCGTTGAAGATGGCAGGGTATATCTCTCTCCGCCATCTTCCAAGTCTCCCTCGCGACATTTCCTCTCAGATATTCCCTTGTGCCACCTTTCCCCGCACCCTTCGAAACCCTAGGGCTCCTCCTTCTCCTCCTGCGGTGGGTGACCTTAACCATTTCACGGGAGATGATCGTTAGTCAAGGCCACCCGCCATTGGTTCCGTAGTTCACCGCGAGGGGAGGCGCGCCTTTCTTGTGAGGCAGTGACGCTCACCTAACAAAGGTCGCAGGGGGGGGTTTCTCTCTCACCAACGTGTTCAGGTAGATTTTAGTGGCAGGGGGTGTGTCGTGTGGCCGTGAACAGAGTGGGTGACGTCACCGTATTCCCGTCCCGTTGTAGCAGACGGGCAGAGAACGGCGCATGAATATAGATACTATAGATAGAGTATTCTATACTCATGGTCACCAGCGCCCTCTGCGAATGCTTCATCGTCGCACAAATTACTAAGGTCCCATTCAGGTATTACGTAAGACGTTTTGGGAGGGAGGGGGGTTGATCTTTTCTCACGTTGTTTTACATAGGGATGAGGGGGTCCGAGGCAATCATACATCAAATTTAAGTTACTTCCGAGATCGTATTTTAATAAACATATTAATTTATCGTCGGACAAAAATCTTGCCTGAATATATGCTAAACTATAGAAAAAGGTATGATTAATTCCTTGCGTTCATTAGTTTGGAGACATCGCATTTGTGCAGATATAGTGTTTTGCGAATAGCACCTACTGCGAATAGCACCTACTGCGAATAGCGAAATAACGAAAATCGTTATCGATATCTGACTAAAAATTCATATTTCTACGTTTATCAAAATGGCCTATGATTTTGTAAAAATAATTTTTTAAACCGGCGGGGGTGAGTTGAATTTTTGCACACTTGGACATGAAATCGGCCAGGTATTATTATATATGTAAATGCTTCCAAAGATTAATGAAAACTCACTTGAAATTGGGATGAGAGGGGATCATGAAATCTTACGTTGGCTTTCATGGGGGAGGTGGCGGTTCAAAAGTTGCCAAAATCATCTTACGTAATATTTGGATGCCCCCTAATGCATTTCCACGTGTTGGGTCTTTGTTACACGGTAGGTTAAAACTACTCGGTCGCATCAAAAATTAGGTTCATAAAATATTTTTTTTTGTTTTATAGCGTCTGTTTTTCCATTTTTTTGCATTCCATCTTTTTGAAGTGTTGTGAAATACAAGCAGCGCTCACTTGGGTTGGTAGTAATTTATAATCAGTAGTACTTCTGCTTGTAAATCTAATGTCGAGCATAAGTTTTAGATACAAAACTTGATGAATGAATATTTGATTGTAATATCTCTCCAAAAGTGGATGTTCGAAGGCGCAATATATTGAATTTGGAAAATTTGGAAAGTGAAAAATGAAAAATAGCTATTTTCGGTGATCAGCGGTATGTTTAGCTATTACAAATTGAATATAATGTACATTTTTATGACCCAGAGGCGTTTCCATAGACTGGATTTTATTGACTGTAACCCAATTCGTGCAATCATCATATTTTTTAAACTGATTTTTATCCCATTGTGTAATCGCCCGTGAAATGGCAAATAATGGCAGCGCATGGAATTAAATTGCTTTGAGTGCTCCGCGCTGTTTATATGACGTATTCCGGGTTGATAGTGCTTTTAAAAACGCCTAGAAACTCCATTTGTTCGACTTTAATAATTATTACACCACGTTATATCCCCTTTTTTCACCTTTTGCGCAGCAACTGGATGCCCCACATTTTCCCTTAATGTCATTTACTGCATTTGGAGAAAACATAAAAGAAAACTCACACCAAAGGGAATCTATTTTTGGAGACAGGGCAACTAAAGTGAATGAAAATAGGTTTATTTGCAGTAAAATGCTAATCTGTGCTGTGTACAAGTCAGGTTCGTGCACCCTCTGTGTCCGTGGCTTTTAGATTGACCGCAAAAATATATTTATAGTAATTCTGAACGTAATCTTCCTCTTTTAAAATCTTTTATGGCTTCCTGGATGATTTTCTTTTCATAATACGTACATTTAAGTTTTATTTTGAACCAAAATCTTAAGAGTTAGGTTCTTTGATTGTTTTCTGATAGGTAAGCTTACCTCTTGAAATAATGTTGATTTTTGTGATTTGGATAAAAGTTATAACTTAATTGAGCACGTTTGGAGCACTAACCCGCCGAGTAAAAAATAATGGTAGGCTGAGCCATGGGTGTCGTCGTAGCCACTTCAATCATCCGAGTGTATCCATATGCCACGTTCCTCGGGAAATAAGCTAAGCGAAAAGTGGGAACGTACGGAATCCATATGTACTACGTAAAGAGTATCTCCCGTACGAGCGTTGATGCAGCATCGGTCCGAACTGAGAAGAACTTCCTCCTTTAGGCCTCCTCTACTCGCTCCATTGCACCCTGGGAAGGCATATTCCACGTGACGTCATCCATCAGCGACTCCTATCCACGCTCGGTCAAAGTTCGTGATGGATAAGTGTCTGCAATTGGAATGCGTATAGGTGTAGCAAAACTTGGTGGCTCTCGCTTATGAAGGGAAACATGTAAAAGAGAGGAAAGCATACATGAGATGTGGGATGAAGGGGCCGAGCCTTTTTCCAGAGGACCCTGCGGGACTCCTTCCATAACTTTTCCCGCTCATCAACGCTTGGTTTACGGTCTGTGTCCTATACTCCTCTGCTGGTGAGTGCCACCAAGTTTCGCTATACCTATTATTGCCTGAGACTCGTCATATTTACTCGGCGGGAAGAAACAGGAGTGAAATAGAAATAATGCATTGATTTTTTCCTCTCTTCCGAATAAGTGTATTCATTCACAAATGGAAAAGTAATTTTGTTTTCTTCAACAGATTTATTCTCTTGGTACAACATGTTTTGACACAACGGAGTCATCATCAGGTATCTCCCGACTCCACACGACTCCTCTAACAAGTCCTCAACCACAGAAAGGTACCTGATGATGACTCCGTTGTGTCGAAACAAGTTGTACCCAAAGAATAAATCTGTGGAAGAAAACAAAGTTACTTTTCCATTTGTGAAAATCAATTACCACATAGTTTAGCCTGAAACTATGGAAAGTGCATTCATTTTTGTTGTGCCTTTTTTATTGGTTACGGCGTTTAAAGGCGGGATCGGGAATGGAATAGCTAGTGAGAAATGAAGCACTATGAGAGTTTTCCGAAATTTTGATGATTCACAGTGCAGTAAATGCAATGTTTTGGTGTGATTACATGTTTGATAAAATATTCCCGTGTTTCTCGAGGTGATCGAGGCTAATGTCGGTTGAGAGGAATCCACTTGGGATTGAGGCGCGCCTCCCTTAGGACTGGAAGGTTGGGGGAGGATTTGAAAGGGAGAGATTTGGGGGAGGGCTTGACTGAGACAGGAAGAAAGAACTTGCTTGCGTATTAAGAACTAAATTATGATTAACGTATGAACTTTATACAGAGGCATGTTGGTGAATCACTTGTTTTTAAAGAGTAAGACTCGATATTATTAGATTTTAGTTGCCCTGTTTTCATACTGTGTGACTCAAGGTAGTTTGAGCGACAAATCACTACATCTAGAATTTAATGAATTGGGCGTCATTGTAAAGAAAAAACTCCCATCTTTCTAATGATATCAAAATATTATCCTCTTGCCGAACTACTTTTCGAGCAATTTTCCTGAATATACAAGCTGTTTTACATGGGACAGATTACGACTGTGCGCTCCAGAGGGAGAATATTTAAAAAATTATAAATTTATAAAACATAGATTTCGTCAAAAAAACTAACGGTGTGTAGCTTTTATATTTTCTCAACTATTTATAAAAATTAATCAATTACTCACCACGTTAATGTTCACAGAAACGAAAAAAAAACCTGCAGTTTTGAAGACGATTTCACCGTACGGCGTGAAAAATGAGTCAAGTTAGAGACTTATGTTGATATATTTATTTAATTTCTGACAATTGTTGTCATATATAACTATATTTTTGCAGCATTAATATTACAATATTTACTCCATCCTTCGAACAGACGCTGAAATCAAAAATAAAATTAGAATATGGTCTCCATTATGACTAGGGAAATATCTCGCTCAAACTACCTTCACTTTACCTCACCTTTTCATGCAATGAGTATATTTTGGAATAAATTTTCTTAGCAATGCCAACGGCATTGCTATACCAAAATCACTTTACGTGCATCATAAGAACATTTGTAGCTATAGCAAGCAAGGCTTCGTGGAAACAGAAAAGCATACATTCTTATGATGAGTGGGTGAATTTTTATATTGTATTTTTTACTACATTGTACAAAACTTCCGAATATTTATGAGATCCTTCATCATGTCCTGGAATTTTATGAGTAAACACCAATTAATGTTAACAATTTATATTTCATTGGTAGATTCACATAAATTTCTCTTATATATCCTTAATATTTTATGAAAAACATTTTATCGGTTTTACGCAGGTTACTGTCAGACATATTTTATTTATTTTCCCTTAATGTCTCGGTGAAATTTATGGGCCGTGACTCACAGATGTGAAACTGCGTTTCCCCGAACATTAAAATTTATCTTTCCCTTCATCTGTTTTAGTCATGGCGACCATTTGTCGAGTCGAATAAATATATTTTATGCTTCCGAAAATGCTGCAGAAATCAAAGTAGATTGAAGACAGTTGGCCCACTTATCATTCTCATTGCGACTCACGTAGGGTCCACATAGTTCTCGAAATGGGGGATTGTATCATTCAATAAACGGAATGAGGACGCAATAAATGAGTATAGGCAATATAAATTGAATTGAGAAGCAAGAAATACGTGCGATATGAATTAACTTTAAACTTATAATTCAAAATATCAATAGCCACCCACCCAAAGTAGTGGCAGATGCCTGTGTGATCTTTGGTTTGCGTAGCTCCACGCACATCTTGTCAGATGATATGTAATCGAAATGAACGTATAGAAATCCCTCGCACGATTCTGCTTTATCCAACGTTGACAATCAACTTCAACACCTTCAATAGAAAGCCCTTATATTAAATATTTATGCCCATCTTTGAAGTTTGTCAAAACTTTTAACTTCTTACTGCTCAAGACAAGAGAAGCTGGTTTAGCAAACTCAAACAAAAACAGACATCGCCCATGGAAACAGATGTTTACATTATTTGCATCAGGTCGTCCTCGGGAAAATTAATTTGCTCTTTGGGTTTACATTCAGGTAATCAGGATTCCGACTTCATAGCAGAATCAAGCTGCTGCTTGGAGGCAAAATAGAAGCCAGGGTTTTTTCCATGCTAGCGCGAACTGTGGTCGCAAGTGTTTTCTACCCCCATTTGACCCCTCCGTGTCACTTGAAGCCCGTGCTTACACATCGAAGTGCTACTTGCAGGAGACTTGTAAGACTACTGCTGTGGGATTGATTTCCGTGTGTAGAGAGAAAGCCGTGTTTAACCCTTTTGTTTCCAGTACCCCGCCTTCGCCCGCCGTCAAAGGACTTGACTGCGTGAAGTAGGCCACGTGCGGTTCGATATATCGACACACCGCGCCGGTGCTCTGCCCTCCCACTTCCCCCTCCCCCCTCTCCCCCACCAACACCCCAGTCGTAATTCGAGACGGGGCCGCGAGCGACGCCAGCGCCTCGACCGAGAGGAACGGAGAGAGCAGAATTATAATCGCGAGAGTTAAAACTCAGTTTCCATTACTGACATACGCACCGCGTAACGTCCGCCCGTAACGCCCTTACGCTAGCGACATCGCTGTACGAATTCACGTCCGTACGGGTGCAACGCATGGTTCCTAACGCTACCTACTTACTGAGATTGGCGCTGGCGTGACGTGGGGGAGGGAGAAACCGGAATTATGAAGCACGATCGTCAAACCATGTATACAAAATGGAGGACGGCACAATGTTACTCTGCAATAATAAACGAAGATGAACGTCATTAAATTTTACTCTTGAAACCATTCCGAATCTATAAAGGTAAAGCCCTTATTACTCACTCACTGACTCAGGGACGCAGTAAGATGGAGGCACAGTTACTTACATTTAAAAATGCCGTTATTAGATGAAGCCACAGTCACTAAAGTTTTAAAATTCCGTTATTAAATGGAGCCACAGTCACTAAAGTTTAAAAATTCCGTAATTAGATGGAGCCACAGTCTCATTTCAAAATGTTGTTATTCAACTGCTTGCAAGAAATTTCATAAAGGCGAGAATCATTTTTGATTTGGCTCCGACTTAGACAACGCTCCCTTTTATTTCGCGACGACGACAATTTCCAGTGATTCCGGCATAATATGCGATTACAATGAGCAAGTCGCAGTGCCAGTCGTCGTTTGATCACTTTGAACTTCAACTCCAAACAGCAGTATTCTCTTTTTTTAATTGTGTTGGGAATAAACTCATGATATCACGTGTCCTTCCTTGTATACGTGGGCACCACGGGCGCCGTTTAATACCTAAATTTTAAAACTTAAAACGGCAGTGGGAACGGTGCATTAGTGGTGAGTCGTTATGAAAAGAAACTGTGTTATGAAGTAGAATGCCGGCGTTGCCGGATGACGTTGCCACATTTGACAACGGCAGTGCTGTCCACGACGGTTGTTCTCGCATCTCGTTGTTAGTAATTAGAGGAACATTGAAACAATTCAAAATTGGATAATAAATTATGCTGATTCATTATGTGTATAGGGGTCAGTACGAATTTAAAAATAAATATGTTTAATATGTACGGAAAGGGTTTTTTTAATAATAAAATACCCATGATCTCCATTGTTTCTCCAAGCCAGGAACCCACAAATATTTCTTCGTATTTTTACAGCTAACCCTGCAGTAGTTGAAGTACCTGTTTAGTTGTGGGGCAAGGTTTTAGTCGGACAGTTGTATATTCTCCTTAATTAAGGTTAAGTATGCCTTCGGTAATCGTCGAGAAAACCGAAAATGTGTGCACACTTTCGCTATTACTGGCTGCTGCCTGTAACTCTGGTTTCGATGGCGCAGCATTAGTCAGTGTGTGAGCCCGTGTAGGACGTTTGATACTCGGCAGATAATTTTTGCGTGGCCTGCTTCCCGAATACATTGGAAACACATGGCGTAGCTACAGTCGCTCAATTTTCTCAAAAAGCCTTCAGAGGTAGCGACTTGTACGATTTTCATTCTTTCCCCACCAAGGCGTTGACATTTATTCTTCTATCTATTCTGCTGTCGCAGCTATTCAAGTAGCATTTTAGTAGCTTAGGACGTCACTTTATTTTCCGAAATAATTTCATTCCTATCGGCCTTCATTTTTCTAAGAAATTAGCGAAATTCTATGTGGAAGCCTGGTGAAATTTGAAAAACACTGATTGGACCAGCACCTTGACAGCTAGCAAACGCATTTGACTATTTTTATGAATGTGACGTATATTTTTGGATCACCGTGCTTGAATGATGAGGTCTCGATTATGATTCAAAATTTGTTGAATTCCTCTGCGTTTTTGTTCCTCACGTTTCCTTAAACTCCTAGGTATTGTAAATTCCTATTATTTCAATATTCTCCCTCTGGAGCACACAGCCGTAATCTATCCAATGTAAAACAGCTTACATTTTCAGGAAAATTGCTCAAAAGGTAGTTCGGCAAGGGGTTGATATTTTGATATCATTGGAAAGGTTGGATTTTTTTCTTTAAATTAGGCGTAATTCATCAAATTCCAGGTGAAGTGATTTTTCGCTAAAACTACCTTAATGTTTTGCCTAGCCGTTTAAATGAATATGAAGAAAATAACATTGTTTTGGGATGGTATTCCCCCTTAAAGAGGAACCCTCAATGGAGGCACGCTACATTAACTCCCGAAGCGGCAGCGAGTTCCTATTATCGCCCCCTTTCTTTTAACCCCCTTCCCTCTGCCGGTGAGAGCCTCGTGAATATTCATCGGTGTCCCCCGTACGGTTTAAAACCGTACTTCAGTTTTCACGCGAGAGAACCATTCCAATTAGTAAGCCTCACGGACGAGGCTGTGGGGAGGAGGGAGGAGATGTTTTAATCTTCCTGAGACCCCTCGAGATCACTCGTCAGGGTCTCTGCCATCGCTCGCCCATTTTCTCGCTGCTTCGACCGTCGGGCTGGGTGAGGTGCTTGACTCCGTTTTCCAGAGTGCCAATAGAAACAAAACAAACTCCCGACATCAAAAGACGAGGTTAAAAGGTCCACACACGTTGTGATGATTTTCCCTCCACCTTTTGTTCATGAATATACATATTGATCTTAAACTCGCCCCCAGTGGGTGTTGCCAAACATTCCGCATCCACCGAAAACTCAGAAGCATATGGTAGCGCCACCACTCACAAGGGCCATATCCAGAAACCTCGCTATATCATTATCTCCGCTGTATACGTCATCCACGGCTGCTATAGCGGGGACGGCGCGCTGCAGTATGACCCAAACGCGTGCTGCAAGAAGTAAAGAACCCCAGACCATGATACTAAGTACCATTCACCAAGCAATGCGGAGAGTTACTGTAGCAGGATTTCTGGATACCGTGTAGCGGAGATTCTGCTATAAGTTCAGCGAGGTTTCTGGATATGGCCTCAAGAGAAGGCGGTTCTTATAAGGAAAGGCCGTGATTCGAATAGAGATACTGGAAATAAAGGTACCGGAATAGGCCTCCCAATTAAGCCGGCCATTTTTGACTCACAGAAGCGGAACTATGCAGATTGCAGCGCGGCCTATCTTTTGCGGAAAGCTAGGCAATACTGCTGCCCGTACAGTGGCGTGGAAGATTTAGTTCCGTATTTATATTCATGCTTTTGTCGAACGACTTGCTGAAAATGATTTCTTCGACGGAAGCGAGCCCATTTTCTGTGGTTGCTAAAATTTAACCTTGGAAAAAGCATGTATACCACGCCCAAAGCATAAACCCTGAGAATAGTGGTGAAATAAAGCGAAGTGGCTGCAGCCGCAACTGTTTCCGTCAGACAATTGTTTCAAATAACTCTGGCGAACAACAGCTTTGCTTCGTGATCGTCTCGCAGCTGTGCCGCTGCGCTCTGTGCTGTGCAGCGGCAACTCATAGCGGCTGACTGTTTCGTCTTCTATTCCGTTCCAGTTGAACTTCACGTGTGGTTGCGTTGTGGTCATAAAAGTACGATTAGTTGGATTTGAATCCGTTGCATGCGGTTGCTGGTTTATTCGCCCAACAAATGTCCGCCCGTCGCGTCGTTGCAGATAGAATTATAACTTTGAAGTACCTACCTTTCATGAATCCAAATGAAATTGCAACTTTATTCAAGTGAAAGATTTCTGAAGAATAATGTAGAACTACCAGCCATGTTCTAACAGCGCCGATCGATCGACTGTCGTATGGTGTGCCTCTAGCCGTTGTCCGCAACAGGGTGTTTCGCGGAACTGAGTCGTTTGACCTAATCGATGAATCCTCCTGAGGATAAACGGTGAAATTAGTTTCATTATCATGAACTTCTTGCGAGTGCTAGTAGATTTAATAGTATAACATGTGCTCTGTGACTTTTGGGTGTAATTTTGCATCAATTTTGAGTTTCGTTCGCCCGTTAATTTCTATTTCCCCTTTTGATGTGGCTTTCCGTAACCGCAACTCGTCGTGGCTCTCAGATTTAGATCGGAGGTGTTGCGGAACTTGGGCCATTATTTCTCGGGGAATCTCAAAAGTTATCCGTTCTCATGCCAGGCCACAACAGAAGACTTTCACGCTCGTAAATATGGGTGAGTTATCTTCCTGCAACTTATTGGTGCTAGACTAAAATTACATTTACTTTTGTTTCGTATGCCCTCTTCCGTCGTGGGTGTTTGGGCTGGATTTGATTCTTATCCATCGAATATGGACCGCGCGAGTAAAAGTTCAATTGGCCGCAGATTCGGCGATTTATGGTATTTTAAGTGACTTTGATCTGAGTTCAAATTGATTCCCACCTGAAGAGGCTATTCTGTATGTTCTCGGAATTTCCGAGCCTCGAAAGTGACGTAATTTTGACGTCACAGCTTCCAACATTTCAATTAGGGTAATTCAAACGTCGGGGGGGGGGGAAGTGACGTCACATTCACGGATTTTCCGAGGTTCAACCATGTCGAGTCCGTACTGAATAAGACCCCTGCTCCGAAGTGCAATTCGAAGAGAATTCGACGAGCGCGCTGTCTCGTCTCCAGTGACGTTTAGCAGTGAATATCCCCAGGGAACCTTTCGTTTCGAATTAGGGTAACTCCACTCCAGATTTTTCTTTATCCTTCACTCAATACAAGTGTAAAGGTGGAATTCAGTATTTGTTTTGACTTACTCAGTTGCGGTGGAACCACCTCGAGGGTTTGTGTGTATCCTGCACTCCATCCTGCTCCATATTCGGCCTCACCTTCCCTCTCTCGACCCGTGAGGAGACAGGAAACGGAGAAAATCCGGCTCGCTAAATAATTTAGTCGGGGCAAATTGATCGATGAGCAGCTTGGCTCGACCAACTTTGAACCCTTTCACCTCCCCTCCCGAAACCCCCCTTCGTTCCCCCCTCCCTTCTCCATTTCCCCTCTCCCACCCTCGCAACGCGTCCGATTCCGAAAACCCAAAGCGAGAGTTCCCTTACTCCACGCATGGAACATGCAACGATTTCGATTCTTCTCTCTTCCATTTGGTTTCAGATAGTGGCCGATAACTCTGAGCGAAACGCATGTACTGGGGCAGTAGAATTTTGGGTCACCAAACAGTAGGAATTTTAGGTCATTTAGTCCCAGGTTTGGTTGACTGTAGCCTCTCGGAATCCGAATCTGTCCTCGTCGTACTTCTTTATGTCCTTTTAGCTCTTCTGATTCATATCCCGTTTTAGCTGGCCAATGTATTTGTCCCTCCGTCCTCCTTCCTTCAATTACGTTCCTTACAAATTCGTTGTCCCTCAAAGTTTGGCCCATCCACAGGACATTGTCTTCCTAATAGTTTGTGGTTATTTGTGGTATTCTCCTCTTCCACCCGTCGTAGTTCCACTCCACCACCCAGGCGGCGCGATCATCTTCGGCTATCAAGTGATTATCTGCAAGTTTTTTATTTTTTTACTCCTCCGCTCTTTTGACTCTTGATCCGTATCTTTCGACTCTTGATCCGTATCTTTCGACTCCTGATCCGTTTCATTTGCCTTCGCCTTTCATTAGTTCCATCTCACCTATCGTTAGGAACGTGAAATGGAGCCGCCATCGGAACTTGGCCGATCAAGAGCCGTTCTTGAACCGTTCATTAAGAGAGCGAAACGGGTCTCCCGTCTTCCCGCAAAAAGTCATTAAAAAGGTGAGATTACAAAATAACCCCCTAGGAGAATTGTTAATGTGCGCTAGTGTGTTCGAGAAGAAAGGAACTTCGATATTTGCACCCGCGGCTGTTGCTGATGTGTTAATTTTCATTAAAGGCGTCAAACAAAGATTTTATAAAGTTCTTAATTACTTGGCGATAAACATTTTACCCTCTAAGGAGTAAATTTTGAATAAAATTCGTTAACTATTTAGTAAACATCCGGCCGTGATTGTTGTGTGCCTACAGAATGCTACCTACCGGTAGATTACCGAACGTTTCCCTGTGCACATCGCTCCAATCGTCTTCGATCATGTGTACCGACGTGTTCCGATCTAAGAAACACCTTAATTGGAAACATTCCAATGCCAGTTAGGTGACGTCGCACACCAATCAGAATACAAAATTGGTGATACTAATGAAGGCGGGAAGATTTTAACGCGCAGTTATCTCTTTGCGAATCTCCAGCGTTGGTCCTTTTCGCACAAAAACACCTGATATATAACTGACATCCGTGAGTGTAAAAAGTTAAAGGAACTCACTGTTGCTCACATATATGCATTCATGATGAATTATGATGAAAATTATCATCTAAATTTTCTATTCGACGAGAAAACTTTAATATAAATTTATTTTATGCAATTATGATGCACATTCTAGTGATACATTTGTCCTCTACTTTTAGATTGGCAAACTAAAAGAATGTGCTATAAAAGCAAAGGATTGTCATAACGTGAAAATCTGGGTTATAAAAGCAAGAGTGTCCTAAATTTACTACTCCCGGTATCTCTTTCTAATATAATAATGCGCAAATGGTGACGAGAAAGTGGCACAAAATTCCTGCTGTCACGCAGACTGGCAAACGGTTTTCTGCTTGCTGTGTTGAGTAATAGGAGCAATTAATGTTCACTTTACGTTATATTTAACCTTTGAGCGATCGAATAAAAATTTCCCTTCTCTCTTCAATTCACACTCCTGTTTCTGTGAAGCGCAGATTAAGTTCCAGGCTCATGAGTTGATTAAATGTTGCAGTAACATCTTTTCCTGGGTGGTACGTTCTTAATAAAATCTACGTTGTTCGGCATTACTTGATTGAACCACTGAATTAATAAAGAACAATACGCATTTATCTTTATTGCTCCACAAAATCAACTGTTGGTAGCAAAATAGGTTGATTTTTTGAACCTATTAATTTCATTGCATATTGTTCTTTGATATAGGTTCGTTTATTACGCTTTTAACATTTATGACTCTCTTCGATGGAAATTCTAAAACATAACTATAGTATTGAATGGCGATTTTTTTCCTATGATTGTTTTTATTATTGATAACCTTTTTAACTTTTAGTTTTTTTCCACATTATATATGGGCTTGATATTAAAGCTAAAAAGTAAATGTAGAATTTTAAATCGATCTGGCATGCAATATCAGGACTGCTAAATATTGCGTAGGAGGCTAGTAATGGTAACAGAGCCATATATGCTCCTTATATTTTTATTCGTGTGATCGTAATAATTGAAAAAGCGCCACTACTCTCCTAATCTTCAGAAGCGTTTTATTAGCAATTATATTGAAGGACTATCCGCATTGGATAAATATTACATCGAACATCCGAAAATGGTATCACTCCAATCCTCACTTTCAATTCTGTCACTATCAATTTGGATTCTAATGTCATCGAGACGAATAATACACGCCACAAATATAAAAGGACCTTCTCGCTCGACTCGGCAATGCACTGTTACCCCCCGCACCTCCCCATTCTAAATGTATCTCGAACACAACAACTGACGACGATCACTGCTTGTTCCACAGGTGCCAGACAACGGACGCTCTCCCGTCTTCCGAGATGTAAGATGGCTCGTGGCGCACTCTGTCCATTGACATCGGATGCTTGCGTCACACCGGCGATGCGGTTGGAGGGAGGGGTGGGCGAGGAGGGGGCAGCCCCACCCCCCTCTGCCCCACCCTTCCCGCCTCCGGCCTGCTGCACCCGGCAAGTACTCTCCCCATTAACCGCCCCCACGGGGACCTGAGCACCCGTGACACAGGAGGAGGCCCCCTTCACAGATGGACCCGCCCAAAGGCATGTCCTCAACATCGGCGGGCGGGGCGAGCGGGGTGACGGGCAGCCCCTCCGCCTCGCCCTTCCTCCAGAGAAACCCCCTCTCGTACGCATCCTCACCCTACCACCAGGTCAACCCCCAGCCTCAGACCTCCTACTACGCGGCCGGCATGGACGCCCTCATCGGCGACTATATGGAGAGGCTCGGCTCCCGGCTCGGGATCCTGGAGACCGAGCTCAGGTACGCCTGGAGGGCTCTCGACCTCCTCTCCGAAGAATACCTGAGGATGTGGGAGCGACTGGAGAAGCTGGAAGGCCTGCTCTGCGAGCAGCAGTCGGTCATCGCGGAGCTACTTGAGTTCTACCGCGCGATGGACATGGCGGGGGCTGGGATGGACACCTCGAACCTCATGGGGCGGGAAGAGGAGGCGATGGAAGAGGAAGTAGTGGAGGCCGAGGAGGAGGCGGCACGTCGGGCGGACGCCGTCGGCGACGAGGAGGAAGCGGCAGCCGTCACGGCAACCGCACTGCTGGCCGCGGCCCTGGACGCCTCTGGCGGGCTGGGCGGCGAGGACGCTAGGGAATCCTCAGCCTCCTCCGCGTCCTACCTCACCTCCACGACGCAGAAGACCCCCTCCACCACCGAGGATCCGCTGGGCGGCGCTATTCGGATCCCGGACGAGGCGTTCTACAGGAGCCTCAACACCGCCCACCGGGAGGAAATGTTGCTGCCGCAGCCGACCCCACCCCAGCCTCCCCCCGTAGTGGTGGTCCAGGAGCCCGAGCCATTAGGGATGATCTGGGAGGCGGACGAGACGGAGGACGAGAAGAAGGCGGGGTACTCGAGGGAGAGGAGGGAAGCGGCGTTGGCCGAAGAGAGGGAGGCCGAGAGAAAGGCAGAGGAAGAAGGAGGTGACGCGTCCGAGTTTAGACGAGAGGGCGGCACCGGGGAGATATATAGCTCCCTGGACTACAAGGACTATCGTGGAGATTCACCCTGCGTCAGTGAAAACGACCTCGCGAAATTATCCCGCATTAGCGAGATAGACCAGGTCGCGCTCGAAAAACTCCAGGAGCTTGATCGACTGACGACCAAACTCGAGAAGGACTCGAGAAACCTCAAAGAGCTTCAGGAGCGCCTTCTCGATGGGCCTAAACAACAAACTCGGGAAGAGGTTGAAGTTGTGGAAGCTGAGGAGGAAGCGAGGCTAATGGGGATCGAGGAGGAGGAAGAAGAGGATGCTGGCAGGCTGCTGAACACCGTGCTATTTGGAGACAGATCCAAAGGCTCCACGGGGCTATTCGGTACAGACTCTGAACTGGATGCCTGGGGATTAACTCCGCGGGGTTTAGCAGAACTTTTGGGAGCAGCTGGAGTGGGTCCACCTCCTCACACGAACGAAAGAATTAATAGTTCTGGGATGGGTACGAGGTCGAGACCGAATTCAAGACTCTCGACTGACAGCGGCGCTACCGACCAAGAAGTTGCTTCTGCGCTCGGTTATAGGAATAGTATATCCCCCACACCCGCCATGCACGATATGTCACGAGGATCTGGTCGGGGCACTCCCACTTCACCGCACAAGATTAACCTCTCTGGTACATCCACATCTGGGAGGACAACTTACGACTCCAAAGGTCTGTCATCGTACGATCAAGACCTTAGTTCCGTCTTTTCGACTCACTCCGGTAGGGCGTCGCCTAGCACATATGCTTCCGCAGGAAAGAAGAGAGAAGAGGACGATGTTAGAACGAGGCAGGATGGTTACATTGGATCACCTCACATACCAAGGCATGCAATGGACATCCGTGGAAACGAAGACACGGCATCGCCACCTCCTCCAGCTCCGTGCGAAAGCATTTCGCAGAAAGAGACCAGGACGGCAGACTCACTAGGCACATCCGCTATGGAGTCACTCTTGAGTGGGAGATTAAGTCCTCGTTCACCCCGACCAATATCCCCGAGATCGGCCTCCCCGAAAAATTTCATTCGGTCGGACGTAATGCAGCAGGGTATCGGAAGCTCCGCAAGGCTTTCGACTGGGTCTGTCGCGATATCCGCGGGGACCGCCAAGTCCGATTCGGGTCTGTCCTCCATGAGCGGCGGTTGGTCGAGCCACGAGAAATCTCCGGGTTCGCCAAAGAGTGTCGTGAGTGGAGGAAAGAGTCACGGGTCCTATTTGCAGGAGCAGTCGCCAATTTTAGGGAGTCGGTTACACGTTGGTCGATCCCTTTCGCCCTCTTCGGCACCCTCGGCGTCCGCCCTCTACGCTTCCTCTGAGTCTACGGCGGGGGAGTACGACTCTGGGGGACGCCTATCCCCTCGACCGGCGTCGTCTCCTCTACCCGGCGGAATGGGTTCGTACGACACCAGTCCCGGAGCTCAAATGCCCCCTTCCATGGGCATGCAGGACACGAAACACGGCTCGGCGTTCACAAACGTCCGTTCGCCGCTTGCCGAACGGCGGTCTCCGTCCTGTACTTCTGCAATGATGGGGAGTGGTGAAGGCCGTGATTCTAATGGAATATTTGTGCCATCGCCGGCACCCGATGTGACGGCTGTCAGTCCCAAAAGGAGATCACCTTACCTTCAGGAAGGACGCCAGTCGTCGAGGCCAATGTCGCCTGCCGTGATGCAGGCAATGCAGTCCCAAGCCGCGACATACTCCGAATTTTCGTATGCAGAGGAACAACCTGCTATTTATTCAATGGCAGGACTCCATAGACAAACGTACACATCTGTTTACACGAGCGGTACGGACAGTAGTGCAGTGACGACTGGAACCACGGCAACGACTAGCGTGTCGTCGGCGCAAGGTGCGAGCTCTTACGGATACGCAGCGAAACCGGTTGGGTCCGAGCCTATTTCTAGATCCACACCGATACCACCTCCACCTGCGCCCACGCCTGTACCAATTTCCCTAACTGGGAGCTACTCAATGGCCCAGCAGCATATGCAACAAGCCCAGCAGCAATCTGGAAGGATTCCAGCAGGAAGAGGATCAGGGGTGTCAAACTTGGAAGGTTACAAGACTGCAATGTATCGCACTATGTTCCCGACAGGGAATATAACAGATGCGCTATCGTATTACCCGACCAGTAACACGAGGTACGAATCTTCGTCTCCAACACAGTATGGTCCAGGATCACAACCTGGAGTGACCCAAGCAACAACATCAATATCTGCCACACCAGCAACGTCTACAGGTCAAGTTTATTACCAGATATATCAACCTGGAACATATCCAGAATACTCTCAGCACATTTATGCTCATCAAGGTCAATACGTTCAACAGGCTGCCTATCAATCTCAATCGTATGCTCGCGGCGCGAGTTATTCCCAACAAGGTTCATCCTATCCGGTGGCTAGTTCCTATCCCCCATCGTCCGTTTATGCTCAGCAGATATCGTATACTCCGCAAGCGATGCAGCAAGGGCAGCAAAATATTTGTGGGCAGCAAGGGCAGCAAAATATTTGTGGGCAGCAAGGGCAATACGTGCAAAGGGCAGGCGCCCATCCGGGTGCTGCCTGTATGCACGAAGAAGGATATCCACAAGATTACGCATGGGGCCAAAGGGGCGGGGCTGCGGGTGAGAGACCCTATATGGAGCTTGACCTGCGGCGGAAGAATGCACCTGAGCATCGATTACTCGTTCAACAGTCGCACGACTCTGCCTTGCCATATTACGATTCTAGTAGCGTCATTGTTTCTCAATCAGGATATATTTCTATAGCATCTGACATTAAAGATGACACGTCAATGGAGGCGGGAGAACCTACGGAGAAAGGGAGAAAGAGCCGTCGAACGGGAACGGTAGCTGGAATTACGGGAGGGAGCATTAAGTCCGCAATGAGCTCGATGAGCCACTGGCTGCCGGATCTCCGATTGCACCGCCGTCGACACAGGTCTAACTCCTTACCATCGGGCGTAAGAAGGGAAGATCTAATGGCCGATCAAATGAACCAGCAGCAGCAACAGCAGCAGCAACAGCAGCAACAGGTTCCTAATAACATTGGTGGGGGAGGAGCAGTTACTCGAACAATGCCAAGAAAAAAGAAGAAGCATCCATTGGTGTCAACAGTGTCTGGAATTTTGCAGAAGGCCAAGCGTCGGGGCCACCACCATCAGCAACTCATACAATCCCAATCAGTCACTGGAGCTCCAGGTCAACAACGACCTCTAATATCTCATTCAATGTCTTTGTCGGATCCTGAGCACTCCGAAGCGGAGGTGTGGCCTACAGCCGCCAGAGCCTTTTCAGAAGACAGCGAGGATAGTAGTAGTGTATTTTCGGACGTATCCAGCTTAACGGCTGCCTCCGACAGTATGTTCGCGAGAGTTAGACCGGGAAGGGGTAGAAGAACTGTGGGTGGAATGCAGCAAGCACAGCCACAGGTGTTAGTACCGCAGCAACAACAACAGCAACAACAACAGGATTCCGGACCAGGGACCGAGACAGAGCCAGAGACGGATCAAATGTCGGATGTGGTCGAGGAAGATGCGAAAGCTGGTAGCGGAGTAATATTTGCAACCATGGGAGATACGAAGAAAGGCACAGGAAGTTCTGGGAACTCCACGACCGAGGAAACGCCTTCTTTGGCCCCGACAGCGACCACACCATCCGGAGGAAGCGAAGGAATCTCCATTCCCCCTGTGACGATTGTGGGTGGAGCCTCAAGGGAATTTGCAGTGTCCCGTGCTCTCGGAAAATACCGGCAGAGACACTCCTCCAGCGCGTCGGAAGAGCAGCAACTGGTAGGCGAGGACGGACAGCTGGCCCAGCCACAGCAACCTCCAGTGACGTCTCCTTCGACGCAAACCCTGGCCCCCGCTCCGCCGCCGCCCCCACCACCTCCGCCACCTCCACCACCTCCGCCGCCTCCACCTCCGCCTCCTCTACCTCCATCGTCGCACGCTGCCGCAACGGGAGTCTTCTTCGCGCCGGCTCACACATCCTTTCCTCCTGCGCCGTCGTCGGCCGCACCCAGTCTACCGCGCCACCCCGAACCGATCCACGCCCATCCGCAGGAGCCCCCACCGAGAACCCCGCGAGCGCACCTGCCGGCACGCTCCCAGCACAGCCTGGAGATTCCGATGCCGCAAGGCGTTAGGGACGAAGAAGATAACCGGAGCACGCACTCGTATCGGAGCGGATCCAGGGTGTCGTCCAGGCGCCAGTCCACCGAGGAGAGCATTGACAGCGACGATGAATGGTACTGCTACGAGCTTAGGAAGCTGGAAGAGCTGGAGAGGCAATCGCAACTTGCCTTGGACGACCCCGGTCTGTTCGAGGTTAAAGAGGAGACCAAAAAGAATCACGAACGCCAAGTCGCGGTGCCGGAAGTACCGACGGTGACACTTCAGCCGGACGAGGAACTCAAGGAAAAGATGTCCTTCGTCCTTCAGGAGCTCAGGCTCAAGACCAAGCAATGGGACAGTCCGGAATCGATCCCGAGCACTCCTCAGAAGAGACCGGGCAAGCAGCGGATGCGTTGGGATTACTCAGAGGACGAAGATGACGAGACGGAAGAGGAAGATGACTCTTCGATCATGGAGGACTCATCTTCCAGGAGATCCGTAGGTGGGCTGGTCCCCATGGGCCAGATACCCGAGGTCGACTCCCCTGGGAGCCGGGAGCTGGAGATGGACGAGAGGAAAGTCAGGTCGGACGATGACGGTCGCCAGTCCGCCTCTTCGGGCGAGACTAGCGGACCGGACAGTCCGCGTGACTTAAGCATGGACGAGGAGGAGGAGGAGGCAGAGGAGGAGAGGCGGAGGGCCAGCGAGAGGTTGCGGAAGGGCTCCTCCGCGGCCTCCATCCCCTCGCGAAGGGACGAAGAGGTCCTCGGGGGCGGCAGGAGCCGCGACGGGTCCGTCAGTCAGCAGGTGATGCCCGAGGCGGGGGAGGCGGAGGGGAGGTCTCGCGGAGGGAGCCTCGCCACCGTCCGCTTCTCCATCGACTCCGGGATGGAAGCCGGAGGCGAGGACAAGAGCGTGACGTCCCCGGGACAAGCGCCGGACGCGGGTGCCCAGCCGGACGCCGCCGTCGCCGCACCCGCACCGGCCGCTGCTGGAGGGGTGCCGGGTGCGGGAAAGGCGGAGGGAGGTCCGATGGGGAGCAAGTGGAAGCTGCTGAAGGCGCTCAAGGAGAGGAAGGCCGAAGAGAAGAGCCAGGAGGCGGCGGCCGCCGCTTCTGCCGCGGCCAGCAAGGACACCACTAGTGCGTCTACTGCCGTAAGTAGGGCGCGAGAGTGGAAGGCCCGGTGGTCGGTGGGGCGCGCGCATCTTTTAAAGCCGTTTCACCAAATAGGAAAATTTATCCCAGCCCAGTGGAGATCTCTGTGACCAAGTAGGTGCGAAGACATTTGCTTCGTGTAGAACGTGAATGCTCCGTTGACGGGTTTTTGCCGCGTATGATGTAAACCATCGTCCCGAAGTTTAATATTTTGACTGCAAATGGTCGCTAGCAAATATTCATCTTCCTCCAGCTACGATGTACACCAAAGAGGGTGAAAAAAACCATTTTACTTGAGCGGGATTCGAACCCGGATCATCCAGTTGCCGGTCAGGTGTGTTATCCAGTTACACCACCATTCATTTAAGTATTCTACCAGCTGATTGGTAGGTTCTTGGGCAGTCCCCATCCTGCATCCCAAATTCTGAATATTGTCTCTTTTCCCTCCTAAGGATGTCCCGCCATTAGATCCCTCTTAAATTCCTTATATCTTCTATCTCCGCTTATTTCGTCCAGGATTCCTATCCTCTTCCTTCCTCTTCCACGCTTCCCCAGTGTTCTACCCTCTATCACCCTCTTCAACATACCCTCTCCTCTCAAAACCTCCTCCATCCATCTCGCCTGCCTTCTCCGAACTTCTGCCACAAGCTTCCTCCACTCTCCAACCATATCCAATACCTCCAATACCTCTTCATTCGTCTTCCTCACCACCCAGCTCACCCTCTCCATCCTTCTCCAAACCCACATCTCAAACACCTCAAGTCTACATCCTCCCTTCGCAATTACCAAGTTTCCGGCCCATAAGCCATCTTTATTCAGGCCTCTTTTCACAATGAATTTCACCCTCAAATTCGTCCTGAATTAAGATACTTTGGTGGTGTAACTGGCTGACAAACCTGACCAGCAATTGGGAACTCCGGGTTCAAATCCCGGTCAAGTCAGAAAATAATTCACGACGAATTTCACCCTCTTTGGTGTAAGTAGGTCTTTGTTCCCTTGCGCGTAACTGCGCCCCACATCATTTGTGCAGTCGCAATGATTGGAAATATTTCCTCCAGCCAGCTCAAACATTAGGTTAGCTTGATTGTTGTTCAAACACCATTGTGTTGGTCAGCTTTATTTTATTTTGCTTTTTTTTTCTCTGTATTTCTTAACGCATTTCCTTATATCCCTTTATACAAGCTCTGCAAATGTACGCGTCACATGTTCTTTTAAAAATATACATGAGCTCTGTAAATAACTGATTTTGAAGGTTTTTGTTGCCTTTTATGGATTACGGAAGATTGTTTGCCCACTTGTGTTGAACATATGTTTTAATTGATTTGTTGATAAAGCATCTCTTTGCAATATAGGGAAACTATGGTTTTTTATCCATTATTTGGCAACATTTAATGTGGTAAAATGATTTAATTTTATAATATATATTTTTTATTTATATTTCCATCATAAATTTTTGTATTCATCACATTTAATGCGTAATTAACCTTGGTTGGTTTTTTTTCTGTCGTTTCGTTTTAAACGTATTGCAGTATATTATGTGGAATCTGATTTTACGTATGTGTCAGAGTAAAGGAACTGTGCCACTTCATAATTTTTAAAAATTACGTAGGTAGTTGCTTTCTCCGAGAAAGTACTCTGGCCCTGTGATTGTTTGCTATATGCCTTGAATCTTCAACCTCAACCTATTCAACTTCAAGCGATGAGAGACGTGGTCACAAAGACTGAAAACTTAGCGAAACAGAAGCTAAAAATAATTTCGCGGAGCCGTTCATTTTTCCATCTGAGGACCGTGAGTCCTCTACTCAACCACAGCACCGCATATTCGAGGAAGGGCCAGATTCCTGTCCACTCTTTGAACGTGGCGGCTGCCGTAATCTTTGAGTATCACAGCTGAGTGTCTGAAGCACAAAGAAGAGGAAAGAGCACCTCAGCAGCTCGACTATAATTCTCTGGGCTCATGTCTTGTCTCGTTTGACCTTCTCGTGCGTGTCTGACAGGAGGATCCGAAACTTGGTGCTTTCGCTCGTGCGAGATATGTTAAGAGAGTTTAGCCCCTCGAATGCCCTTTTGCCTTCCACGGAGGAGATAGATATACCAGCCATCAAACAAGAACGCGCTCGCTTCTAGGGAAAGTAAGGAAAATCATATCTTTGCGCTCAACAGCGAACGTCTGCAAGGGCAATTGTTTGTTCCTGAATGGTAATCATCTAAACTCTAATCTCAGCCCATTTCTACAAACTAAAAGTTAATTATATCTAATGGAGATATTACATCGGTAAAATTACTTTCTAACCTTTCTATAGAGTATGTAAACTTGTATTATTTTCCCATCTTTGAGTCCTTACCATCTTTTTTTATCTTATAGTAAGTTACAGCAATAATTGAAGTCAAAATGCGTTATAGCATAGGAAATGGTATAACAGCCTGCTTCTGTAGCATAAAATAGTCTTCATTAAAAATGTATTCCTTGAATAATCTACATAATTTATACCCTAATTTTGTTGTATTGTAGCTGAGGCACGTCATCTGTGAAATTAGTATTTTTAAACACCCTAAATGAGAAGGTGAAATTCAGTACCTATGTGTTTTAATCCACGGCGTTGCAAAGAAATCTCGTTAAGCGTGATATCTGATAAAAGAAGCAGTCGTGGGAGTTGTGAGGTAGTGGGCGGACACGATCCAAAGAGAATATAATAAACAGAACGCTTCTCCCATTAATCTCTTAGTCGTGAGCCTATTAATCATCCATGTGAATCTCAGTTTGAGGAAATCGAATCCGCCCACAGACATACAGGCACGGCTCTTCCACGGCGGCTAATATTATCGCTCATGGAACCCTGGAATAGATCCAAAAAGGCGTCTTCCGTTGCGACTGCGTTGAAAACACTTAAATCAGATTTCTCTTTTCAAGGGCGACCCATCATGTTTCGCGTCCCTTGTCTTTGGGCGGGGGATTCTCCCTTCCACGGGTGCCCTTTGACCCTGCAGTCCTTTTTTCTTTGCACCACGCCCACTCTCGTCCACGAAGTAAAAGAATAAAGATATTCGTCTCGACTTTGGTGGGATCTTCGCTTAAGTTCTTATCACACGATACTTGATCCTGCACAAAGCCTAATATGTCAGCCGGTGCTTGACATTGTCACGCAATCCTCAGGCCTATGATCCTGGATGGATTGCCTACCCTTAGTTGATTTGCCCCAGCAGCTCACTGTAGGTTCCACCACGGGTCGTGGGTGCTTAATTCATAGGATTATTTTTAATGGGCGCCAGACAACCTGACGGTTTTCGTCCTAAAAGTAGTACTGTTGATTAGAAAGGCCTGTGGGAGTCCAGAGAGGAATGAGTCTGAACACTTTTTAAAGACACAGTTTCTATAAATTACCAATTTATTCAAATTAATAACAAAATGAACTTAAAGGAAAATCCTCTACAACTTAATAGACATCGAGTAAATAAAATAAACAGTTCCTTATTAACGTTTGAAAATAATAAACTGGATACAAATATTCAAAGAAGAACTCATTACTCTCTTTCCCACTTAATACTTCAGCTTGACACAGGCCCGGCAGCTAACTAGTTCTATTTCACACGATACCGTAAATCTATCATACTATCAAGCATCCGTGCACGAGCTTGCACTGAATCAGGTGTCGCGTGATAGTACGCGCGAGGAAAACTAAGAAATACGGAGGATATACGCATGAAAGGCGACCAATTCAATGATATATCTGCAGTTATTATCTACAGTATTCAATTTCTCTCAGCCCCCTTTTTTTACCGTTTGTATGAGGCATCAACTATCAAACGATATTCCTCACCCGGGCCTGATACTTGGGAAGTCGCTGCATTACTCATGGAAGATGACTCTGGAAGCATCGTCGATATGCGCCCCCGTGTTCTTTAAGTGAGCATTCCTCGGGACTTATATGAGTTTCCTCAAAGATATGTTCACTTATCTTGACTTTTATTAGGTTCCATCGTCGAAAAGATGGGCTTCTGGGATGCCAAACCCTCAAATGTGGTCATTGCGTACGGTAGTCGTAATCCTTACTCAATGAGTTTTATTCTCTCAGTTTAAGCATTCCTGATAGTAAGTTGCTTGCAATTATATCAGGCTCAGCTTTGCAACCACCATCTGTTATCATTTGCAAATACTGAATTGCTTGTGTCGGGTTTTACATCATTCAGTGTAGATTTTTGTCATTCATTGTCCATAATTTTAGCCCTCACACGGTCAGTTATATCAATATTCCATATGTCTAATACTAATCAGGACATAATCCAGTTTTCTCTTCAATAAGGAAACACACTTTGAACGAAAGATCTGACCCAATGATGTAGTTACAAGAATGAAAATGTTTCGCTGCATTTTAGGCAAAGAATGGATGTCTAAACCGCCTATGCACACACTTTAACTGGGTTATCATCGCAATGAGAATAACATCGCCCCTATACATGCGTTTGGATATTAATACCTATCGATTATAGTGACTCATTTTGACGGCATAATCCATACCATAACCTTTTTGAATTTCAGACCTTGATGTTAATGCCATGTGCCTCATAACTGATTCCATATATTTCGTTTAATCTTCCTATTTCATTGGCATCATTGGTATTCGGTATGTAACCGAATTACGTCATCATAATTTCCCATAGCCGCTGTCCATTTTCCAATTCGATCGTTATCTAATTACGGAAGGACAAGGGGATTCAAGACTGGTTCAATCATGAGTCATTTACAGATTATTATCATTGGTCATTCAATTCTAAGGTTGATAGACTGCTGCTCTTCATTCAACCCTGTCCTCTCCTGTCTGTTATATACTCGTAGCTCATATCCCTTTTAAGCTGCCTTACGTATTTATTCCTCGGTTATATTCGTTATACTTTCCTTTCTGGTATGTTCCTCACAGATTCGTTGTGTTTCTGAGTGTAGCCTTCCTGGCATTGCTCTATATGATTTTCTCATCTTCTCTTCTTCTTAATACGCCCTCTTTTCTGACATAATCCGTCCATTTGGTCTTCAGAATCCGCCTCCAGAATCAATTTTTAAAAGCTCCTATTCTCCTCAGTTTCAACTTTCCAATGATCCGTGTCTGGGAGCTATGTGGAGCAACACACCTCTTAAACGTACGCGTCAAAGTGGACTTTCATTTTCAGTTCGTCACCTTCAGATAGGATCGCGGTATCCGTCATTCCACCCTCTGCTGAATGAATTCCTCGGGTGAGAGATATGCGAAGAATCTCTCCGTCAACTGCGCAAGCGCGGAAGAAAATTCACGGCCTCACCCCCCCTCCCCTCCAGAAATTTTTCCGATGCCCCGTGGGGGTTATTATAATTTGCATGAATTCTTAAGAGGAGGCCTTAAATCAGTAAAAGTGGAATTTCACTCAAAACTCTCCGCCTGGCCCTCTCTCTCTCTCTCTCTTTCTCTCATCCTCTCCTTCTGATCTTAGTTCCCTCCCTCTCCCCTCTCACACCTCTTTTCCCCTCACCTTCATTCCTCCAACCCCCTCACCCTGTCTCTCTAACCTCCGAAACCTCTAAGAAATCCCTATTTTAGACCTCCGGGAGTATGGGAGGGATGTTGAAAGGGCGCAGGGTATGAGACCCTTCCTCCAGTAAGCCGCCATATAAATCCCTTCTCCTCCCATCCCCACCCTACACCCCTGCACCCTGACCTCCCACTCGTGACCTCTGGCTTCGGGAGCACACCGCTCCCTTCCAAAGGGCACCACCCCCATATTAACCACCCTTTCATGTTTCCATTCATACCCCCCCACACCGCAAAATGTACACAGCTCATTAATTATTTTGCCTTGTTTATTTCATAATTCGTTCGCCGCTCGCACGGCTTACATCATGATTAAAATTTGATGTCCGACCTCGCTCTTGTGTAAACAAGGTTGATAAGGCTTTATCAATCCCATTTAACGTGTCCTCACGGTTAATTATCCCCATCGAGGATGATTTCAGTACTTGTTGAAAGTATTTTCTTTTCTTTTAGAAAGAAATACATTGGCTGGCCGTCACCAATTTCCCCTCAATGTCACATTTTTTGACACTCAATGATTTTTGACTATTCAAAAACAAAATATCAACACTGAATTCGAAAACTGAATGTTGACTTTGTATCTGATTTATTCTACTAACGCAGGGAGGTCAAATCGCTTCCGATTCTGGTCTTGACTTGTTTCTACTTTACTAATTTTACAAAAACCGATTTTTAAATTTGTTTTCCCTTTTCTTTCCCAACGTTCAATTTTCAAGCATTAAATTTTCCTTTTTGGCAAACATAAATATGAACTTAGTAAAATTAAATTCAAATCAGTTACCTTTAATTCTCGACCAAGCAAAGCAATTCGATGTTACCAGTTCATTGTACTATTTTCATGCTTTTCTCTGTCTCTCATGGATAACCAACGGAATTTTTCTTTGATTTGCCTCCACAAATCTCCTAACACTGGTCGTAAGCGGGTGTAAATTTTGAAACTCCGTAAAAATATTTTCACGACACATAAACTCAGTTTGGCGTGTGACTTATTCTCCTGTTTGCTCATCAGATCGGTCGAGCACCGGGTGCCAGTGAGAAATTGCTGGGCGCTAGAGCAGGTGATAGGAATTTAGGGAAAAATATGGGATAAACAAGTAGGGGATTCCACATAAACTCGAAATAAAAGGAGAAAAGTAATAAGTAATACATGTATTGGGTTTTCCCGTAATTCTATTCTAATAAATGTTCTTTCTAGTACCCAGTGTTGCTATTGAGAATTGCAGCGGAGGAAAGTGAGGCATGGGAAATGTCGGGAACGGGGAATAATGGACAGGAGGGGAGTACGAAAGATGAAAGTAAGGCAGCAACAAACTGGTGAATACTCGACTCATGGCAATGAAATGCTCTGCATCAGCAACGGACTAATCCTAGCTTACCAAGACCTGATCTTTAGGTATAACCCCTCTCATTGTCTTACGACATCTCGCGAGCTTTCTGAAAAAAGGAGGAACAAAACTCGATACAGCGGCCGATTCAAACCACTTACACTACAAGCGTTGACTGGCCAGTGCTATAGTTCTTACACTATAGTCCTACTTGACGAACGTAGGTATGACGGGAGAAACTATGCATTGCCCAAACTCTTTTGACCTTGCGTTTGAGCTAGTACACTTGGTTATGAATTCGGGACTGCCTCGCTACCCCTCACCTCTCTCTTCCACTTCCAGGGTTCGTCGCCAAAGTGGGGAAGGAAGGGTCTAAAAGGGATTAAGGGTTCGTTGAGCCATCGGCCGGCACCACCCCCATGCATCTCACCTCAGCCCCTGGTCAGACCCTTTCGCCCCGTTCCCGATTCGATTAACGCCTCTCAACAACCCCCACCCTTCATCATCGACTGCTGCCGAACTTTCGGCTGCTTCATCTTCCCGGGCCCTTCAGCTCCGACTCTCAATCTCCTTTGCATTCAATGATGAAGAATTATAGGTGTGGCAAAACTTGGTGTCACTCGTGAAAAAAATTATGTCCGGGAGAGAATAGCATGTAAGAGAGGTGGGATAAAGAGGCCGAGGGTTCAATAAGAGGTCCAAACAGGAGCCATGTGGTACCTACTTCTGCCTACTCATTGACGCGTCACTCACCTTCACTGACATCAGACACTCCGCATTCGAATGCCACCAAGTTTCGCTATGCCTAAACCTACCTGGTTGCACATGCATAAAAAAAACCGATCACACCGATGCTTCATGTATTCTAAATGGAGCAGGAAATACGAAGGTGTCAGATTAAGTCAAATACCGTAAATTCAGCGTTAATGCAGGTCTAATATGGTGCAAACATACAAAACACTTGGCGGAGCTGCATTAATGAGACAAGAATTTATTAAGCGAATGTTAGGAAGGTCCTCGGATGAAAAATTGGGAGAAAGATGCTCCTTTATTCTGATTGGCCCACATGTCTAGTATGCCACGAACAGTACCTACCGTTAATCATTCTCGTATTTACACTGTTGTCGATTTGAGGTTTCCCTCCTGGAATTTCTCTCCATGCATTTCTCTACAACTCTCGGGTCGCCGTAAAAATAACTCCTAGACGAAAGTACTCCTCTGGGATGAGTGGTACTTCGAGAAAATGCCGGAGGATTTCTACGAGCATCCCTATTTAGACATAGTTTTCGCTTTGTGATGTGATGAAGCCCGTCTATAGCGGAAGCTCTTAGAGCCATGATATTTTTCCGGTAGAAAACAGTTTTCGCTCAATCAGGGTCGGACTTAACAGAGAACATTCAATGTTCTCTTTATCACGTCTATACTTGTGCTGTTTACAGATAGAATTCACGAGAAATAAGAAAGAGCAGTGTTGCATATTGAGCATAAAGTTTTTATTACAACAGAGTAGTAAGATTTTTAAGAAACTGCGCACACGTACCGCCTTTTACGTCTGTTTTATTCTTTCTCTTCCGTTCAATGCAAGCTTCTACATTGATCTTTAGTCCGTTCAATTAGTTATATTATTCGGAATCACCTTTATTCAAATAAAAGTCTGCCAAATCTTTTTACGGTCTTCGATATTTATCGATACTATTTTAGCTTTACGTGGTAAAGATAATATTTTTGCTTGGAATTGTATCGGAACTCCGTTCGACCCAAATTCACGTGTACAAGACTTGATTCCGTTTCCGCATTTGGAATTTTATGTTTAATATTTAAATTTTTTATGTTAAATATGTAATTTTATGTTTATTTTACTACGGCGGGCTGAATAGTGTTCATATGTACCCATTGTGACCTCGTTACGATAAGTTTGGAGACTCCTGGCCTAAGGGGTCGTGCATAAACTACGTTACTAACTTAGGGGGGGAGGGGGTCGCCTAAAAATCTACGGCGGGTAACGAGGGGGAGGGGGGGTTCACTCAAAGTATAACGTACAGCTGTTACATCGCACCTGCTTACTTTTCTTACTCGTCAAAATCGCGTCGGCAATACTACGAAAAGTCTGTAGAAGACTTAACTCTTACACAGCCCTCTTAACAGTTTTCTAATCAAATTACTATAATCCACGATAATGACTCATGGAGGGATAAGGGTACATTGTTTATTGAGGATCCTTAGAAATTCCAGTTTTTTAAAACTTCATGTGATTAATGGTTGATTTTTAGAATTTAAAAATGAATGTTACTTATTCCAATTGAGATTACATAGTTCTATTTTATCTCTTTTGGCTACTTTATGTCTTATTTCAACCTATCCCTAAAAATAAACTCACTCAGTAATAGAGAAAATATTTTTGATTTGAAAATTTCATTTGTAGAGACAATGTTACATGTCGGGGGGCGGGGAGGATGGGTTGGGAAAAGTACTACGGTTATCAACGAAGGGAGAGGAGGGGGTAAAAATCACCGAAAACGGTAACTTAGTTTATGCACGTCCCCTAAGTGGTAGATGCAAAATAATCCTTCTTTATACGCAACATTATTGCCTATGAAAGTTACAGCGAGATATTAAGACACTCCGTTTACATCTAATTCACTTTCGTTCTCTCCCACTTACTATTTCTTATCCCTGCCCCTTCCTTTTTTTCATGGCTGGTGTCTTAAAAACACACCCTGCCACACGCCGCTCCGGCAACTCGCAGGGTCATGGCGGCTTTCTTCCCGATAGATCTCAGCTCCCTCTCCTCAGCCACGCGCGCTTTACAACCCTCCCGTCTACTGTTCCCCACCGTCTCCTCGGGCCAGGGGCTGTTCCCTCGCCGCATTCACTGCAGGGGCGAGCGAATCTTCATCCGCCACCGGTTATTTCCCCTGGGGGGGAGAGGGGTCAGGGCACAAAAATGTCGTGGCCAAGTGCGGTTGTTAGGGCAGGGGGGAAGGGAGAGCTTGGACCGCCTCCTCCTACAGTTCATCCTCTCCACATTTCACCTCCTCTTTGCCCGCACACCCCCGTATCCCAATATCTCTCTTTCTCCCTCTTCCTCCCTCTCCTTCCCCAAGGGGAGAAAAGTGTTTTATCCACAACGTACTCCCTAACCTCCCCCTCCTCAATCTTCCATCGTTTCACGTCTCCGAATCCGTCCTTCTTACGTCTCCTGGGACCTCCTTCGTCCTCATCGGTGGAAGGAAGAGAACGATTCCTTTGCATGCCCTTTCTTCTCCACCCTACCCATATGCTTGCGGTGTTGCTCTTGTGAACGCAGGTGCAGCAGTTCCACTCCTACCTTTTTGCCGAGGAATAAATCCCCCCTCGTCGTGAAAACTGTGATTCTTCCCACTGCGTGAAACACATCCTGACTGAATGCGATAACTATCGGGCAGTACGCAATATCTTTAATATAATTGAATGTAATAATCAAATACCTAATGACAACCCGGAACACATCGATACTTTAATAAAATTTTTACACTTTTCTGGACTTTTAAGAAAACATTTACGTTGATATTTATATCTGTGTTTTATACGTGTATTTTAAATCGGCGTAATTTCGTCGATTATAATAATTTTTAAGTCAAAAAGAATTAATTTTTACGAAAATTGAAAAGTATGAGGTGCAAAAAACCTTTGCCGTCGATGAACCCTAAAAATCTAATCCTACCTACCTACCTGCAGCGGTTCATCTGATTCCTCGTGGTGCCCTGCAATCCACCTGAAAGATGTGTGGTGACAAATCCGTACATATCACGGGGACTATTTTTTAAAGTACGGTCATGCAAACATGCAAACACTTTATTATTTTGATGATTTCTCTTCATGACCTATTATTAAATAGATATTTCTTTTACTTTCAGGGAAAAAGTGAAATTTATTATAATTTTATATGCTATAACAAAACTTAATATTATTCTGATTTTTATTTTGAAAGCTCCTAAATGTGAAAAAAATGCAAAATTAATTTTTAATGTAGCCCTGACGAAGCATAAATAATTATTCGAAACGTTGGCGAAAGGACCTATCTCTCCAGAAGAAAAAAATAATTTTATAAAAGAAATGTTGCTAGGCAGGGCCCTGCACGTATAGAAATATTGAGGATTTTTACCAACTAACTTCAATTTAAAACTACATTAAACGGTAGGCCATTTTAAAATAATAATGGTTGTATTTATTTTTTCTCTCGGGAATTATATATGCATTAGTTTAGAAATTATTTTATTTCTCTTTACCGACGTACAGCATTTTTAATTAATGTTCTTCGGGGCTCAGAGAGAGTTCCTACTGAATTTATTGCCAAATGATCCCTTCCTATGAAGCCCCGAAGAAGCATGTACAAAAAATGCGAAATTTTGGTAAAGGAAAATAAAATAATTTAAAAATTAATGGACCTACGTCTTCTGAAAGAAAATAAATAAATACATTTTTTTATTTTTTTAAATTACAGACCGATGGTTGAGTGTTAACACATCTGATGGAAAGACTGGTTTGGGAGGCTATAGAAACTCTGGAGGCTACATGCCACGCTTAGATTCCTTGAAATTTTCAGAACAAGCAAGTTTTTAGTGAAGAGTGTTCGGCGAGATGTGGTGGAAGTGCATTATCATAAATGATAGTAAACAATGTGTTACTGTCCACTTAATTTTAAATTGTCGACACGTGTTTCAGATTTTTTTACTTAGTCATCTTCAGGTCAAATGTATTTGAAGATGGCTTGGTAAAAAAGACGAAACTCGAGTTGACAATTTAAAATAAAGTGGACTGTACTATATCGATTACTTTCAAGCAAGTCTTAGGATGGCAAGGAGGTTATTATTATTTTGTGGCTGGAAGCCGTAATGAGGGGCGATGGTTTTGCTGAAGGCCGTGATAGAGGGAAGGATGTTGGGAAAGCGGGGAAGGGGAAGAAAGAGAATAGGTTTTATGGACGGGATGAAGCAATTTAGGACTCACGCTGAGATGAAGAAAGAAATACTGGAGGTAGATAGGGCACTACACGCGTTAGAGTCAGTAGGATATCCTTTGACTTTCATCATAACCTACCTTTAACCGGTAGATTACTGAGATGTTGAGACTTTCTGTAGACATTCAGTTCGCTTCCGTCCTCTTCCAATTGCTTTTTCCTTCCGTGGCTCGTGTTCTATAATGCAACCTGTCATACGCGGATCTCAGGGAAATATCTAGACGTAGATAATCGATCGCTGAAGTTACGCCGTGCCAGGATTTCGCGGCCGTTAATATTCAACCGGTACATGTGAGTGAAGGATTATTTGGGCGCAATAACGTATCACATAACGTACTCCTTGCCCGTTCCTTTTTTTTCTTAAATTCTCTTTTTTTCCACGAGGAAGAAGGCTCGATGATGGATCCACGATGGAATTTCTTTCCCAGCGATGCTCATTGGAGGAGAAAGTGATGACGCGAAAAAAAACAAAGGAAGGCGACGAAAAAACTGGGTCGGACTTAGTGGCAGCGGGAAACACTGTCCCCCTCGGAGGATATCTTTTCCCGCCCCTATAAGGAATGAAAAGGAGGAGGTCTCGCCGCCTCGACCTTCGATAAAACGACCTTTTTCGACCTCTTGCAGCGCCACCCTATCGTCCTCACTCTCTCCATTCCTCATCCCGAACGTGGAAACAAAAAAGGAACGCTGGAAAGGAGAAAAAAAATAACAAAAAAAAGCAACCCCTCGTCCTCTCTCGGACCAATCCGTTCCCATGGCAACGGCAGTAAAGTCCTTTCACGAGCCAAACTTTCTCCTTGGCGACCGGGTACGTAATATTCACCGTCCCGCTCCCTATAATAGTCCGCAAAGTTTATGCCTTTATTCCTTTCGTCTTCTCTCTCTCTCTCTCTCTCTCTCTCTCTCTCTCTTTTCCTTGTTTTTTTAAAAAGGCCTTTGTTTGTGTGGATTCGGACGAGTCGTTAATTTCGAGCGGTGACAGCGACGAATCGATTAGCGGGCGCCCGTCAAATGTCAATGAGAACGACGGAATGAAAAAAAAGAGTAGCTTGCAGCGACCGATCTCCCGCCGTGAAACGAAATAGATAATGCGAGAGTGAGAGAGAATGTTTTCCGACTTTTTGAGCCCGGGGTGCGAGGGTGAATTGACCGGCAACAATTAACCAAATGTAGGAGACTTGATTGATTTCAATTCCGAAGGCACCGGGGAATGATGGTCGGAGGTCAGAGAGGAATTAAGGTGCTTCCACAGGGACTGGGTGATTCAAAACAAATACTCAATTCCAACTTATTACTTAATTGTTTTAAAAAATCCTGCAGTCGCTGATTATTTGCGTCAGCTTTTGAAACCCAAAATTTAAGGTAGAAAATATCCAGATTATTCCACGAATACATTATTAATTTACACTTTTTTATAGATATAGCTCCTGCAGCGCCATTTCTATGGAATTGCCACATTTTGACTTAAATTATAGCAGTAATTAGCTAAAAACTCATTAACTAATGTGGTAATATGCATATATTTTATTTTTAATCAATTCCCCCGGAGTTTTCCCTTCCTGTATACACTCTTTCAAGAAAATGCCATTTACAAAAGGTAGGAAAAAATGTATTTTCCCCCAATTTCTTCCATTGTCGCATCTAACACCATGTAATTTCAAATTAAATTAGTGATAAAAATAGCGTGGAAAGGTAAAATTTGGGTGTTCATATTAGATGGAAGACATATTTTTCTATAAGTATCCAGAATATGAATACAATGACATTTAGTTAAGTCCTCATATGGTGGGACCATCTTAACGCGCCTGAATATCGAGCGTCGTTACAAGTGTAGCATCTGAGGAGCCTAGGAGCAGCGAGAATGACTTTTCCATCCATCTTCTGATGGAAATATCTTAGGTCCAACGCTCCGGAACGGAATATATTTTTCTACTTTTACAAAGGAAAGTATTTTTCGAATTTCCCGGAGCGAACTAAGAGAGGAATTATTCTTCGCGATGTTATGCTGCACCATGGGTGTAAGGCAGTATTATCGCCGCAAGGTAGTTTTAAAATGCTGTTATTAGATGGAGGCACAGTACCTCAAATTTCAAAATGTCGTTATTCAACAGCTTGCAAGAAATTCCATAAAAGCGAGAATCATTTTCCGACTGAGACAACTCTCCCTTTCATCTTGCGACGACAACAATTTCCAGTGATTCCGGCACATTACACATGCGATTACAATGAACAATTCACAGGGTCAGTCGTTGTTTGACCACGTTGGACTTTAACTCATAACAGCAGCATTCTCAACACGGGCAACTGTACGTTCGAAGTTATATGCGAAGACTAAAACATTCTCAGGTTCTGAACAAGTTTAGAACTGGAAATGCAGAATGCCGATCATCTAGTCTGGTCTCGTCAGAATTAGTCTTTTTCATCATAGAGAGTATTTTTTACTGTAGTATAGTTTGCTATTTTTTTAAAAACGTCATGTCCGACAAACAGTGAAACATAGGGGAATATTGTATTTTTCTACCAGATACAAATGTCGTTTTCGTGAAGAACAAACTGCGTAAAGGAAGCTATTTTCTCCAGAGAATTGAAATGTATTAAATAGTTAGGCGCCTTTCCAATTCTTTATTTTAGTTATTAGCAAATTACTGAAATAATTGAGCTCAATATGTATTAATTCGATGGAAATGGCACTTAACTTAATTCAACTCGGCTCCTGTGGCTGGATAAAGTGTTTCTGATGAAATATATTCGAGGAACAATTGCATGTTTTGTGTTTTTATAATGCTATATGATAGAAAAGCCCCAAGAGGTAGGTCAAGGGAGATATAAATACAGACCAAATATAGAGGAAAGTATTTAAGGAGAACTACCAAGAAGTAAGGGGACTAGCATTAGATAAGGAAGAATGGAAGACTGAAGTAATCAAACCTTAGGATTGAGCGACCAATGAGAGATTTTGTTTTCTAATAGTTAAGGCTTGGCACTAGTAAAATCAGTATTTTTTTACAATCCAAAAGATAAGGCGGAGCCTATAATTTGTTTTGACTCGCACAGTCGCGTTCTTGAGCACGGCTGCATGGAGGGAAAGGAGGGGTTGGTCGGGTCTTCGCGAGGTCGCCAAATAAACGGCGACTGGCGGACAATGGAGGCGAAATCCCGGAGCGGAGGCTGCCTTAATTAATCCCGTGCCTGCCCGGACCTCGGTGTCTCGGCTGAACAGACATGAGCCCCGCGCGAGTAGGGGGACGGGGGACACGTTCCACGTAGGTACCTACCGGAGAACCATTAAAAGGGACGTAGCTCCGATTTCAACCTTCCACCGAACCACGCGAGCCGATATTTAAAAAGGACAAGAAGGAAGGGATTAAAAGCGAAATAAAGAGAAAAACCCATTGTCGTACAGTTATCTAATGGATGTATCTCCTTTTTCTTTCACGGTCGGGATAAAGTAATATGGCCTTTGTTTATCGGGTTCGACCTAAATATCGTGGGGGGTCGATAGGTGGCGGTAGTGTTTGCGCGGGAGTTCACGGATGGAGTGGGAGCCGCTGGCATTTAAAGGAAGGGGGGCGTCCGGTGAGTGAAACAGCCCAGTCCCTGTGATGGCAAATGATATCGGTAAACTCGGGGAGAATAAGCGCTGTAATTGACTTCAGGACCTCAAACGCTTTCAACTCGAGGGATAAGCTTGGATCTCCTCCTGCCTGAGTACTATAACTATGGTAGGTTCACTGCCCAGCCATGATTGTTAGCTTCCCGAGTCTGTTCGTGTTCAATAAGCTTTAAACTAAGTTGATTTCCTTCGAAATCCTCACCCAATGGGAAAATAACTTTATGAGGATTGTGGAAAAAAAATCCTCATCTGCATAACTCCCTTCTCTTTTCATAACTGGTGCCTTAAAACCCCACTTACGTTAAACCCTCGCGGTTGCTCGACTCGGAAGGACATGTATTTGTAGAGGAGGAGTATTTATCCGAATCTTGGCATACTCCTCCTATTTCTTTCCACCACCCCTCGGCTCCAATATTTCAAGGCTATACACCACCCCCAAGCTCCCTAGCAGCGTTCTGGCGGGATAGATGTATTCATCACGTTTCGGCGGGAGGGTCGGAGGAGAAAGGGGCAGAGTCCTCTAACGGCTTCGCCGATAAGCGAGGAAGGAGTTGAGGAGCGATAAGCGAGGGGCGTGGGTGTGGTGACCGATGGCAGCGCCGCTCTTTAATGCCATCGTGAAACATTTCATTATCTACTTTCCGCGATACAATCGCCTCTTGTCGCTTATGCATACAGCGTCTTTAAAAAAAATCATTCAGAAAAAAAGGTTTAAAAAAAATACGAGAACAAATACGAGCATCGTAAGATAAAAGAGGGCAGATATTTTTCTTTCCGTTTTGATATTCTATTGTTAGCGCCAGGACAAAGGAAAGGATATACTATGTATGTGTGCTCTTTCCTGTTGAATCTGCTCATTTATGCCAGGAGAAAGGGAAAGCTTCTTTCTGAGAACCCTTGGAATAGCAGTCGATCGTAAATGGGTGTTATCCTCAGGACAGGACACAGTTTTAGCGTGAGGAAGCAGAAAATGTTTTACATTACGTTTAATGAAGGGAGCGTCTCTGCTTATCACGCAGAAGGAGATACGGGCTTCCGTGAGGATGACAAGCGTGTGTTCCTTTCTTCACTCTCTCTCTCTCTCTCACACACACAGATAACCGTAAACGAGTTCAGAATATCGCAAAAAAGAAAGTTAATTCATGTGGAAAAATTGCTGACCTCTCCCCAGGCAGAGAACTATCCGGAGAGAGTTACTCTGGACCAACATTTTCGTGGCATTTATCGGAGCGTAAAGAAAAACTCTTTTGTCATCTCTTGCCTACTCGTTATCTCAAGATACGTGTCGACCTCCTTGCCCTCCGAAGAATTGTATCTTCCGTCTCTCTGGATATATCTTCCCCATTCTTAAATAATGTTCTCCCATCTTGTCTTCTGCCCGCCCGTCAACACGAACTCCTTAATCGTCGCATTAATTTTCTTCTAGCTATTGCCCGTCATCGTGAACCCCTCTCCGAGAAACTTATCCCATCAGCAAATTATTTCCACCCTTGGCATTCAGGACCTACATCACCGCCGACAAATATCTGACCTGAAATTGCCGAGTAATATTTTTAATGAGGCCTTTCGAGATAATGATCACCCATTATTCTTTTTTTCTTCGTGTTCCTCCTCGTTCTTTCCGTATCATCAACCCTGCCCAAATTCCTACTAGCCATTTCTGGTGAGATCCCTTTTCCGCAGGATTCCAACCGTATTTAATTCCCTTGCAGCAAAGTATCCTTCTCATGATATTTTTTTCTAAGATCTCCTTCAAATCCGTCGAGTAAGGGGTTTATATTTTTTGGATTTTTTTATGTTTAGAAACTATTGTTGTTGTTCATTGCTAACTTTTAAAATTAATATATCTGTTGTGTCCACCCCCTTTTTTCCTAACTATCGTGATGTTTTAGGTAATCTTCTCTACGTATATAAAAAAGAATGTTAGTCTGTATGTCTTTTATACAAATCTACAGTTTTATTCAGATCGGGCTGAACTTTTGCTGACTAATATTTCAAGACAGGAGAAAAGTTGTAGGCTACTTTAAAAAGATCGCAGGGTCCCAAAAAGGGGCCCTTTGGTGGTCTACGCTACGTATTGAGATTTGTGCGGTGGTTTCATGTTTTTCTTTTTAAAATTACTTCCGCTCAAGTTGGGATTTTTTTTATTGAATGAATGAATAAAGTTCATAATTCTTTCAAATTAATCATCTTTTTCAATTACTGCTTGATTGAAAATTTGCGTTTTTAGCTGCAAAAACGCACATTTTTCTCTTAAATCAACAAAAGCATATTACCATGACAGCCAAATTTTGGTCTTTAACGTATTTAAAATTCATTTTGCTTAGTTAGGCTGATTAGGAATACTGCGCATTGGATATTGTGCAGTGGTTTAGTTTTTATTTGCTTTTTATAACTACTTTCACTCAAGATAGAGAGTTAAAATTTATTTTATCAGAAGACAGCCGAAAAAATGAAGTTTCTAATTTTTTCAATCGATTCTCCTCTTCTTATATGATGAGTTATGAAGGTAGTGTGATCCCGAGCAACGCCGGGTAATTCAGCTATTTAGCAAATAAATAAAGAGGACTCTTCTTGGTCTTCCCACCGGGTCAATTCACTCTGTTTCGAGGGAAGGTTCGTCAATCGTCTTCACTGCTGAATGTCGTCTGCTGTTCTCATCTGTTTCTTCGGATACTCGTTAGATTCGGATGCGTGTTGTATCCTGAAATCTATACAAATCAAATTACCAAGGGTCGGCTAACATTCTCCTTTTCGTCCAGTTCACTGCACAGACGTACGATTGGAAGGGAAAGGATAACACGACGGGAAAGCGATGGCTTCTGTACAATCTTTATTGAAAGTTGTTTCACAACGGAAATCAATTCACGACACGAGTTAGTGATCTAACCGAATTGGGACGTCCCTACATTACTCGTCCAAATGTCTCCATCCATATAAAGTGTATTAATTGTTGTGCACACAATCACAACATCCATTCGCACGTGCATCTAATCATTGTGGCAAGTCTGACGATGTGTGCATTTGTAAGTCTAATCGTCATTTGCAGCATTCAGGAATTTACGCCGGCTCTGCGCTTACTTGTCAGACAAAATTTTGTAATTTTACGTTGTGTAGGGAAAAATATAAAGGGAGTATTATTCATACTCCCGTCGGATCTTCATTTCGTGAATGCGAAATTACATACGTTACTCTCGTTATTGGCAGATTCTTTTGTTTTGTTTGTCAGGAATAAAATTCAAGTAAAAGAAAGAAAATTACGCTATACAGAACATTTATTCATCGAAATCATTTCTAAAAATGCCTAACCTATGAACAATTGGTCGATGGTGACTAATATTTTCTGCTCTCCAATGTTAATTTTATATTTCTTGTGTTATTAACGTCTTACTCACATTCTCAGCTCTCCGTAGACACCTAGATCACTAAAATCGACCTACTCGTTCCGGAGATACAACTGAACTGAGCGCGCGCCGTGCCCACACAAGCCCAAATGTAGACCCCCACGCGCAGCGCTGTGACGTCACCTCGCAACCCCCACTCCGCTCGCGACAAACCAATTCCGGTAGTTGACGAAACAGGCTATCCAGTCACAGTTTTAGATATTCTGTAATTCTTACAGTTTTTGCACACGAGGCCCTCGAAAGTACACAAATATTGGCGCGGCAAAACCATACATGACACCGAGAACGAACCATAAGATGTTTATTCGCATTCACATCAAAATATATTAAAGAATTCTTTGCATATTATTTTCGCAGCTTTTTGAAACGTTCTCGATTTAAACTTGTCAAAAAAAGTTTGAACGCCATGGCCAGTTTTTGTGAATTGCACCATTAAAGCTGTTAACTCTAACTTTGATTAACTTTCTGCCTCCGTTGACTTTGGATATTGACAAACGGAAGCGACGAAAAAGCACTTTTAAAGCCTTTGCTTCGTTCCCATGGAAATATAGGCCCGGAGAAGAAGAAATTATTCGGGGAAGAATCGACCCAATGCGATCTGCCCGGCCATTTCAGAGGATGTTACTCATGGCGTCAAACATGTCAGCAAACTCCATTTATGAAAACGTGAACAAAAATAACTTGACGCAATGTGGCGTCACGGCCTTCCCGGATATTCTGTGGGACAGGTCCATTCCGTAACCGTGAAAGATTGATGCGTTGCCGGGATAGACCTTTCTAAATATTTTCGCGAATCGGGCGCCATCCGACCAAGTCCTAATCAATTTCCGGCGCCACGTACACGAACCTCCACATTGATATTGATTTGCGCGCCGGTTTCATTCTTGGGAGTAATTACTTTCGCGAGTGACCAAATACTTTGTTTCTAAATTTTAATCCAATAGAGGGGCGCGATCTGGATTGAAGGACGCTGAGATGTCATGAGCAAAAAAAACTCTGTTGGTATTTTATTCTAAAACTAGCAGTGCCCGGCATGCGATGCAATGCCTCTTTTATCTTTCTAAGTAGGCAAATTTACATGTAAAATAGAAATGAAAGACAATGATTTTTTTAAATTAAATTAAAGTTGAAAAAGGTTTTTCAAGTACTTTGGAATATACAATATTTTTGGTCTTACCGCCCTCGGCCAAAAACAAATAAATTTCTCGGCTGTCCCACTCGTGAGAATGCAACATATAATTGACCATGTGAAAAGCATGGATTTTCCAGATTTAATCCACACACTTGAAGCGATTGACCTTGTTTGAGAAGGCAAGGCGAACGGGGAACTATAGTAGTTTGACTACAACTATCAAATTAGTCACTGAACCTGGCCTTTAAATGCTGCAGGAGTGAATAGCCATTCATAAAATCGCTATCTAGGAAATTTCTATCGTTGAAAAGGAAGAAAAATCGTTGAATTTAGAGATAAAAACGCCATGCTTGGACAAACACGAAGCTTATATATGAAAATTGAATGAAAGAAATTAATACTGCATTTTTTAAGCGTTCTATGATAAATATTTCCATCCAATATCGTGAGTGAAAGTAATTTAAAAAACCAAATAAAGAAACACCTGCCCCGAATTCAATTATTTTACTATGGGAGTTTATGTTAACAATATTGGGGTAAAAACTACCCCAAAATCAGCAATTTTTATAATTCAGAAAACTTTGTGTATTCAAATGCAATGTTTTGTCAAATTTTCAAGTCAATCGACGAAATATTTTTCGAGTTTAGCGTGAACAAACATACGCAGGCTGAATTTTTATATATAAAGAAGATTGACCTTTGCCAAATCAACCATATCTTTCAAACTGTAAAGAAAATCTTTTATATAAAACGTGTACCCGGTCTTTTCTATCACCCGAAAAATGTAAGATAGCCTTCATAGCAGTCGTTGATAGCTGAATAGCCACAAAAAATCCTTCCCTTCAGGGACCAACTGTTATCAAAGCGTTAAAACTTTTGACATTTCCTTTCACATTTATCAATATTTTATTTACTCATTAACCATAGCACTAAGTGCTAAGGGAGTTACATCAGGCTTTGGAGTCATTATAAATGCCATATTTCTGAAAGCACTTAGAGCAGTAGACAGTATTAATGTTAAATGCACTGCAATGCTTGTTGAAGTCGAATCGGTGACACAACGTGGCATATTACAAAATAATGACACCTGAACTGAATTATGCACTTTTCAATTGAAGTATTTGGAGTTGTACATCGATAATATTTTAATCGCTTTAAATAAAGTTTATTGGAAAAATCTTCTTCCTTATTTATAAATATTCTTTCACTAAGTTTATTTAATGTAGTAATGGAATTCATTACAAAAGAAGTAAAGAAGAAATAGAGCTAAATTTCATGATATTTGCAGACGACCTGATGATATGGGGTGAGAACGTTAATGAAGTCCAAGCACAGTTAAATTAATGGAATGAACAAATGAAATTTCTTGGACTGAAATAAGTAATAAAATAACGAAACTATGGTGATAGGAGTCACAAACTCGAGCAAGTAGAAAAATGTAATTAATTGAATGGTACGCTAGAAGAAACAGTAAATAGTAGCAAAGACATTAGGTGGAAAATTGCGCTACCGAAGGAAGCGTTCAACAATAGAAGGGAGCTGATGACGGGAACTTTAAGTAAGGATTTAAAAAAGAGGCAGGTGTGCAGCTTGATGTGGAGTGTTGCGTTGCATGGGGTAGAAACGTGGACCTTGAGAAAGGAAGACGAGAATAGACTGAAGGCGTTCGAGATTTGGGTGTGGAGGAGGATGGAGAAAGTGCGTTGGACGGAAAGGAAGACAAATGAGGAAGTGCTTGACATGGTGGGGGAGGAGAGGAAACTTGTGGATGAGATTAGGGGAAGGCAGGATAGGTGGCTGGAAGGGATAATGAGGGACGATGGTTTGCTGAAGGCCGTGATAGAGGGAAGGATGTTGGGCAAGCGGGGAAGGGGAAGAAAGAGAATAGGTTTTATGGACGGGATGAATAAACGTAGGACTTACGCTGATATGAAGAAAGAAATACTAAGAGGCAGATAGGGCACGGCACGTGTAAGAGTCTGTTGGATATTCTCTGACTTTCATCATAACTTACCTCTAACCGGTAGATCACTCTAATGAATGAATGAATGGTGTTAGGAAGAAAAAATTTACATGTTAATATTACACTAGATAATAGACTTTTGAAGAGAGATGATAGTTTTACATATCTTGGAAAATTCGATTGCAGATTAGCAAATTCAACGAAATAAACTTATCGGGATGGAATGATTATTCTTTTCATTACTTCATCCTAAAATTCTATTATTATTTTATGCATCATCCATGCAATGGGCATTGACACAGAGTCGAGGAACCAGATTTTTTATTTTTTTTTGCTTGTTTTTCGTGAACTCGCCTAAGGAGGAGTTTTTTATCGGAGGGCATACGTAAAGCCTGTCAGAAACCTAAGGCATTCGTACGATCCCCCTTTGTCTGCCTCGCTCAGTCGCCCTAGCTGCCTAGAAACTAACTCCGTGAGTTCTGAAACACGTGCCTCAGTCTTCCCTCGTGAATTCAGTCAAGTTCCTAGATTCACATGGACACAAACTTGTGCGCTTACTTCAGAATATTGAGGTTCTTCAAACTCCTTTCATTCGCAGTGGAAAAAAACTTTTATTCCTTATAGTGGAAAAAATGTGACCATAGGTACTATGCTCAAAGGATTATACACGCGTCAGCGTTTTTTGTGCTTTTTTGTAACGATTGGAGTCCCACCTTCATCTTTTGAGCATGGTAAACAGGAATGGATGTCACAAAAAATAGAATTAAATGCGTGAGGAGCCTGGAATTAGTGGAATCTATTTATGTCGATGTAGCAGAGTCTCATATTCAATATTCCATGGTATGATGGGCTTAATTCATGCCAATATTTGTTTCTTTACATCCACAATACTAGTAAATAAATGAATCACTTTAACAGAATTTATGACAAATATTTTTATAATATAGTTCGATATATAGTTGACCAGCTATCTCCAGATGTAGAACAAGTTATTTATCATGCTATGAAGGAGTGAAGGGAGAAGTTTCACTAGAAGTCAACACATCACGAGTGGAGCCACATATCAGCAACTTTTCTTGGTTTGTATTTTTAGCGTCGACTCTTGAATTACCCGACTTTGGTTCGGATACCTGTAGAACAGGCGTTAAAATTAGCAACAATATTTTATATAATCATTTACCATAAAATTAGGTTTTGCTCTCCTGTCTCCAAATGAATTTGGCACAGTTCCGATTATAATAATCTGCCGTATCTCTCGTCCTTGTATTTTCAAATCAACCAATACGTAGGTACCTACAGAGTTGTGTACTAAACAAAATATTCCTAAATCGCGGAGAGTATCTTGATATTCCGGTAATTTATGACACGCCAGTACGCAGTAGAGGTCACTTCCCGCAAAATATATCGAACATTGCTTTTTTTAATTTTGTGAACAAATTCATGTACTGTAAATTCATGTAAATGTGAACAAATTTTTGTTCATAATCAATATTTCATTCCAGGAGTGTAATTGAATGTAAAAAATTGTCTCAGAGTCAGCCCATATTAAGTCATTCAATGAAACCTCTTCATGGCCAGAAGTTTTCAACAATAGTAAATGGCTTCTTATATTTGCTTCTGTTAATTGCCTTCTAGGTCCAACTATTATGACTAGTTACGAGGGTAAATTTTATTTTTTTGATATGTTGTCTGCTTTTACGTGGTATTTGAATCACATGTACCAATTCCTTTTATAATTCGTATCGTTATTGAAATACTTATAGCTTTAAGGTCCCTTTGCTGCAAGCACTGATTTCCTTGTATTCTGTAGTCACATCTTTTCGCATTTATTATCCCCTTGAGTGACATTTTGTCAAAATTCAATCTTTTCCTGCGTTGAAAATAAGAAGAGCTTTCAGCTTTTCTATTATGTTATATTTTTTAATATTAGATTGTATGATGTCTTATCAGAGTTACATTTTTCAGGAAAAATCTTAATTTTTCGAGAAAGTTGTAGCGTGTAGCTTATATATATTTCGCCATTATTTTATTGCTATCTTGACTATTATTATTGAAAAATATTTGATGCTCTTTGTTATTTCATTCATTATATATGTTATAAATTTTATCCGAGAATGTTCATTATTTTTTCCTCGAAATGTTTTATTTATACAAGGTACAGTATCGTTAAAGATACTGACGCATATAACTCACCTTTGACGATGGATAAGATATAGCTGTAATTAAATCCTAATTTTAGTTATTTTTTGCTTTTATATAATGATTAAATTATATTTACTCCTCGTAAAACTTTGGAAATATAGGACAAGAGTATACGTTACTTCTCCCTTATAAATTGTGATTCAAAAATACTTCAATTCAAGCAATTCCGCGTTTTGCTTTTTTATGGCCGGTTGAATAAAAATGTAGCTATTTGAATGATAGTTATGAAATCCATAAATGCATGGACACTATTGCTAAATTCTGGCGGAACATTATACACATCTTGGTTACTTGCGGGACTCACAAGAATTAAACCAAATTCCATCCTATCAAATAACACCATTTATGAAACCAGAGAATTTATCGAATTTGTCTACAACGCCTATTGACCTAAGGCTCTTGACTTATTGATTTCATAACTCATTTTAATTCATTTGTGTCGTTTCTACAACCGGCCATTCTTCGAGCTTAAAATGGCGTCACATTGGGTTTCAACCATTGCGAATCCACCCAATCCCGTGGCCTTATCAGTTACCTCCTCCAACAATGTTCAATGGTTTTGTCCGCGACTTGTGTCGCCAAGGGCAGTTGCCGATTGCCACGTGGAGAAGAGCGATTTCTTTTTAGAGCGCCCTCATCCGGCAAGGAACCATGGCCTCCCAAAAGCCACAATCGGCGTGCGTCCCAAGATGCCGGCGGCTCGTGAGTATCAACTGTCAGTAGAAAGAAAATGGCACGTAGAGTTATCCTTCTCTTTCTCACCACACCAATCTTTGTGTTTTCCCTTCGTACTCTTTCAAATGCATGAGAAGAGTTTTTAAGTTCTTCCCTGAACGGAAGTGTGTGTGTCATTGTGTGAATGTGTGTTTAATCTGAGTGTTCGCGAATGAATGTTTCCCTGCGATGGAACGTGTTGATTTCATTTGTTTCCATGGAGATGAATGTCTGTGAACTTGTGTGTGCGTGCTGGCAGATCGTGAATAGAAAAGGGTGTGTACTCGCTCGACGGTTTCCCACTGTTGGCCCCCGCCATTTTGGGATTACTGGGCAACTTTCTTGTTTACGCCGTGTTCGCCTGAATTAACGCATTCCTTGCTTCTTTCCTTTCACAGAATGGAGGCGGCGGTGGTGGAGACAGCGGTGGAAGAGCCAACGGGTGAGTTAAAACATTTATCAGGGGCCTGTTTCTCAAAGCTGCAAGTCCACAAGTTACAAGTCTATTCTCTTGTAACTTGTGGAATCTATTTCTCAAACCTACAAGCCTACTAATTACAAGTCCACAACTTGCAAGTCCATTTCACAAGTTACAAGTGTTTTTTTTCACAAGTGTTTTCATGGTTACGACACTTTCTATTTCTCAAACCGACTTGTAAGTTACAAGGATTTGTAACTTGTGAGGAAATTTCTACTAGTCTTCATAGGTGAGTAAATCGGATAGAATAACTGGGAAATTACTGTGAACCAAAAATACGGTTTATCTTGCAATCACGCATTTACACACACCGAGCGATGTGGCACTGACTCTTGGTTATGGAAGATGGCTGGAGAAACTCTCGAAACAAATTGAAAGCTTCAAATAATAGTTTAATATGGACAGGATGACGTCCACCATTTTCATTTGTAAAATCTCTGTTTAATTGTGGAGAATTCACAATTCCTCCGTTCTCGTTTCAGAAACACTTGTAAGTCACACTTGTAAGATTCAGACTTTTAACATGTAGACTTGTAAATTATGGACTTGCAGCTTTGAGAAACATGCCCCAGCTCTCCCTACCTTTCAATCTGGGAAAGAAAATCGTTTTCCTCTCTCAATTGCTTTCATGGCATTAAAAAAATATAATCTAATCTTGTCGTGTATTAGTAAATCATCCCCATTCACACAATCAAAAGATACTATCCCAGGCATATTGTTTGTATGTTAAGGAAAACACCCTCAGTTGTCCGAGAAAATGAATGTCACTTTTACACTTTGTTTTTTGAATCATCAATACACCAGAATGTACTCTTATCAGTTTCATCCATTTACTAGACAGTGGAAAATGTATGAAGTTATGTTTCAAATACTTTCATTCATGATTATGAATGATCATTCCATTTGAATTGCTCATGAGTTATAACTAAAAGTAAATTTTATGGAAAATACAATATTTTTCACTATGAATGTTGCATATTCACGTACTCAAATTACATTTTATATCACAAAAACTAATTGTGCCTTTCACACATTATGGAACTCGTTACGATTTTTCAATTTTAAAAATATTCATGCAAACTATTTCGAGTTTATAGCTGGTCACGGAAGCACATGCAGAGAAATACTATCGCCTTGCAGATTTTGTAGACATTATTTTTCAGTTTGGATATTGCCTAATAACAAAATGATACTCTTGGTACATGAACACAGTTTTGGGCCAACAAAAACATTTGATGCTCACAAATACGACCTTTGTAGCATATAATACGCGTTCAAATTTTTTCATTTACAGGAAAAAGGCATGCAATATTAATGCTGTTTTAAATCATATCATCGGCTTCATCGATGACAACTATTTTGAGTTTAACTTGTTGAGTTTAACTGTTTGATATGCTTGATGTCATTCGTTTGATGATTCCCAGATTTCTCATAAAACACGCAGTCGTATTATTGTTTCATGTTCACTGGGATCAAACTGGCATTCACACTCTCGTGCCTTTTTCAATCAATCAATAGAAGTGATAAGTTTAGGTGGTGCATGGGGATTGAGCTCGGCTCATGTTCCGGTGGGAGACAAGGTCGGCACCCGAGTCGACCGGAACGACAGCAACGCGATTAAAGCGCCGCCACGCGGATGATCCCAGGAAGCAATTAACGCGACGCGACAGAGTGGGTTGGCGGAGGATAGCCGAATTTTCGGACGCAACAAAAAAAGAGAATGTCGACTCGGTTCACTTTCCCTGCCTTCGTTCCAATCGGACGTTGATGAAATGTCGCCGAGCAACTCGGTCAAGAGCCCCCCAACGGATTTATCGGAGGAGCGAACGCTAGTCGGAAGGATTTTTGTCATTTCATCGAGAGTTTTAATTGTGAGCGACGAAAGTCAAACTCTCCCAAAAGATCCACGATTCAGCATCACGTGACTGAAAAGCGGACAGGTGTGCATTAGAATTTGTCATATAATAAAAGCGCTTATTACTCACTCACTGACTCAGGGACGCTGTAAGATGGAGCCACAGTCACTTAAGCCGTTAAATGCCGTTAAATGCTTTTAAATGCCGTTATTAGATGGAGCTACAGTCACTTAAATTTTAAAATGCCGTTATTAGATGGAGCCACAGTCACTTAAATTTTAAAATGCTGATGTTCAACTGCTTGCAAGACGTTTCATAGAAGCGAGAATCTCATTTCTGATTTTGCTCCGACTGAGACAACGCTCCCTTTCATCTTTCGACGACGACAATTTCCAGTGATTCCGGCATAATATGTGATTACAATCAACAAGTCGCAGGGTGAGTTGTTTGACCACGTTGGACTCCAAAACAGCAACATTCTCACACGGACAACAACTGTAAGTTGCTAACTCTCTCTCCTCTCTCGCAAATAAACGGACATAGTTTAATTTTTATAGTGTTGGGAATAAACTCATAATATTAGGTGTCATTTAATTTCCATATCTTCCCTAAATAAGTGGGCGTCACGGGCGTCTTTTGAAACGTAGTAAGTTATATAATTTGTTTTATTTTGTAAAACTAGATGTCGCACCTGATTATTCTTTTGAAACTATGAAGGCATCCTTGCCTTGCAAAATATTTCTCTCCTTTTCACTTTCAAAGAGACAAATTAACAAACATGTTACCGTGGCGACAAGTTTTCGCAGTGTATGGTGTCATTTGAAGGCTTAGTTAAGCGATAATTTTGGATAGATTACATATTATTAAAGGTTCATCTGCCTTTTTCAAAACTAATAACAAGTCTATATTTTTTTATTAAGTCATATAAAAGTAATTCATTTCGCTGACCATGGTCAAAGACAAAAGCTTTTCCTTCACTTAGTAATTTTCAAACGAAAAATTCAGATAACTCGACGTTTAAATTGAATGTATATAATCATAATAAACAAAATATTTAGCTTTAAAAACTTTCTATACGCTATTTATAGTAAACGAACGTTTTTTGCTGGTAATTGTTGTACAAATGCTTATTTTCGACGAAAATGAATCTGAATAGTGGATTAATTTTAATTAAATTTAATTTAAAATTTCTATAATGTAGGAAATCTTTAAGCTCATTGGAGAAGTACATCGCTTGTACCAAATTTGACATTAGATGCTCTTTGCTGTTGAAGTACGGTTATTCCTACATTAAGCTTACAGCCACTGCTAATTCATTTTTATTTCACGTTTCAATTATTTAATCAGTAACCTGAGTGATAAAGTCTAATTATCTACATTCCAAATGGTGATTCCACGCAAATTCAACCAAATGTCAATGCGCTCGGAGCTCGGCCACCTACGATTGTCACGATGTTTTGTACAAATGAAAACTATGAAAGGGAGAGACATTCAGCAAAATATTAGTCCTTAATATTAATAAACATCAAACACTGGGCGCTTCGAATATCTGAAGTTTGCGAAAAATGGAGGCGAAAATTTTGCAACTTTTATGACGTGAAAAAAGTTTGACTAGATTATTTATGTTGAGACGTATTTGGACTAGATTATTTATGTTGAGACGTATTTTTCTGGGGTAAAATAATCCACCTTTCAAATAAAAGGAAACGTTTGGGTCCATCGGTCAAGAACACAAAACAATGGAAAACTTAATAGCCTGCCATGCGCGCGTTGACTTTGAAAATGGCGAGTTATGAGGGAAATCTGCGCATGCGCCGCGCGCCGAATCATTAAAAAAAAACTTTTCGTGCAATATACCCATTTCTTCTCTTCCTTAATCCATGGTTACACCAAATTCAGCTGTTACAGCCGCATACTCTCAACAAAAGTCACGTGAGTTGAAATACGCGAGGTGATACGAATAGTTGATATTATAAATATAGTCTTCATTGTTAGCACGGTGAAGCCATTATCTCCATGATTCGCTCAATGTTCACAAATATTCTTTCAAGTTCGAAATCGGTGTACTTTAGCACACCTTCACTACACAGTTTCAATGTTAATATATTTAATTATAGGTGTCAAAGAAAAAAGTTATTATACTTTTGTATAGTCTAATAGTTACCATACAATTCCTGTTGATATATTTAGTACAAGAATTAAAGAACAAATTTAAATTTTCATGTAAGGTTTTTAAAATATTGCTTCACCAAAATGAAAAGAAATAGTGGTATAAAGAGTCCCATACTAGGCCAAATGGGACATTATAGAGAACCGTCATATTATTTTACTCGAGGGAAAAATCGAAACGGTTTGAAATCAGATGTTTTGCTGAGGCATGATGGGAAATAGACATAGCGATATAACATTCACAAATAACATTCACATCAGCTAATTTTGCTTACATATCAAAAAAGTTGAAATTTTCCTAGCTATTTTTTCTATTGTGTCACAGTATTTTTAAAAGTTCTGAAATGAAATTAAAGTATTTTTATGAATACCTAGGTTTTCTTAAAAGAAGAAAAAGATGTTATGTGCTTACATGCTAATACGTGTCTCGCTGACACCCTATTGTTACAATACTTAGGGACTAGCACGGTTAAAATAATTCGTGCTACAACCCTGATCGTTCTCAACCTGAATTCTGAAGATTATGATACTTCTTTGGCAGTCTATATTCACGTCTCTCGGCAGTTCATTGCAAATTAGTCGCACTTTTAAAAAGAAATGCCGACATTTTGAACTACAATGAATGCAACAGGAGCGCGATCACTGTTCTTTATAACGCGAACGTTATTGTTATTTTTCAATTACGCTCATGAGAGCGAAATCGTGATCGTCAATCTTCAAGGTTTTTGTCAGGTGCTTTCTTTCTCAAACAGAGATCTCAACTGTCGAGTGAATCTAATCCGTGATAAACCAATACAAAAGAAGTCTTATTAGTAAAGATCACCTGGGCTCCCTGCTGTCGAATAGTGGTGGCAGTTAAAAGGAAGACAAGCGCAGAATAGCGATGGCCAACACCGCAGTTGAAAAGATGAAACAAATATGGAAGAACAGGGGAATCAGTATGTACACCAAAAGTAGACTAATTCGATCAATGGTCTTCCCTATCATCACATATGGATCGGAGACTTGGACGATCACAGCCGCCATACGCAAGAAGATTGGGGCGTTCAAAATGTATTGTTAGCGGAAAATGATGCGTATATCATGGAAAGAGCGAAAAACTAACGCCTCCATTTTAGCCCAGTTGAAAATTGCATACAGAGATCGACTGCTGCCAACAATTCCGCGCAACTGTTAGAGAAGATAGTACTCGGAGGCTGAACGAAGTGTTTTTATTTATGTGATTGTGTAATGATAACCATTAATCTCTTCAGCAAGGAGATAAGCTTTTGGTATTTTGTGGAATTGCGACGGGTTTTTTAATTTTATTGTAATAAGAAAGGAAAATGTGATCTGGGAGTAGGTTACAACCCATAAGTGGCCTTTAAACATGGAAGTTATTTCCTCACAGTAGCCTTGCAAGTCGCTGGCAAGTAGCACCTCCACGTGTAAGCACTGACTTATTATGGCAGTTAGTGTTCGAGCGGTACAATAGCGACCACGGTTCGCACTTGTAAGAAAAATATACTGGATTCTACCTTTTTTGCAAGTAGCATTCATATTCTGCGGTGATAACGCAAAGCCACAACCGCATATATATATATATATGTATATATATATATATATATATATATATATATATAAGTAAAAAATTAATATGCCGTAGCAGGACTTATTGTTGTTTTTATAAATGCCTACATAGAGATGTTTGTTGTTGTAGAAGATAGCTTAGCTTAAGAGAAACACTTGTGACGGTCCTTGCCTTGAATAATTAGAAATGAAATAAACTAAACATTATTATGAGACGTTCGAACTATATTGTTATCGAAGAATGATGCGTATATTATGGAAAGAGCGAAGTAATAACGCCTCCATTTTAGCCCAATTGAAAATTGCATACAGAAACCGACTGCTGCCAACAATTAAGCGCAATTGTCTCAAATTCTTCGGTCACGTCCTAAGGCGAGATGGGTTAGAGAAGAAGGTACTCGGAGGAAAGGTAGAGAAGGCATAAGGCCACGAGGACGCCCACCGTTAAGATTTACGAATCAAATTAAGACACTCGCCAACCAAAAGCTGAGCGAAGCAGTCCACGCCACCCAAGATTGGCGTCACATTGTACGTAATGCGAGTACCTGAGCCCATTTGGGTCACAACAGTCGATCGCGAGCTAATGACTGAAAAAGAGAGAGAGTTTTCAACCAATAGTTTTGTCTATTTGATGCCCTGAATTTTGTAATAGTGTCTGTTTGAGTTTTGGATGACAATAACGACAGCGCGAAAGAAGAATCCGGTACTCCAGTCCAGGTATTAAGGAGACCTTCGTTTGCGATGGCCCAACGCAAATGCGAAAAGTACCATCTCAGCAATCATGATTGGTTACATTTAAGCATTGTGGTATTACCAAATTACTGTGTTTTATTGCACTTCCCTTACTCCACAAACAATAATATATCCACTGGAATGAAAATGACAGTATTTTCTTCCTCGTTATGTTCGTGCTATGTCTCTTGGAACGCTTACAGTTTTATTTTGCAGTGTGGCATTTGTGTTCCACATGAATCATGAGATATATTTCTTAAATCATTACCTCATTCATACGACCCTCAAAAGCCACGACTCCTCATAAAAAAATGAGCTCGCATTTATTATCTTAGATGTAATAGTGTCTCACTCCACCGACCAGATATCGCATATTTTTTTACGACGACCATGAAGCAAGAGCCCCAAAAACAGCTTCATTCTTCCCTCGAGAATATCGCCTGGAGTGTCGTCTTAGAGGCATGTTCTCATGTCCATGTATTCATGCGTCGTAAATGTACTACCCGTTATGCATACGTCTCGTAAATCTCTGCCGGAAAGAAGTCTCGAAAGCATATTACTCAGTCCGTGTGCTGCCTCCGAATTGCCGCAAATTGGAATAAATAAATTACACGGTTACCAAAAGACTCGCTATGCAACCTCTTGCGTTTTAGAAACAGGACTTCCACGAATGTCGGATTCGCCTGGAAAAACCGAAAACTGTTTGCATGAAGCGAAAACTCCCGAGAATTGATGAAAAATAATATAAATGCACCTTACCACCTTATTTTTCTATTTATTAGATAATTTCTGTAATAATTGAAGCCAAAATTTGTAAATGGCGCTGCAGTCGGCGTCTATAGCTTTAAAAAAGTGTTCATTAAAAATATAATCGTGGAATAATATGCAAATGTTGTACCTTAATATTGGTTTTCAATAGCTAACTCAAGTCATCAGCGACAGTGACATTTATTTAAACCAAATAATCAGATAGTTGGCATTCGGTATTTGTTTTGACTCACAAAGTCACGGTGGAACCATCTTAAAACTTAACCTTGAGACGTTAGACTCCCGATGGACGTGAGTGTTGGTTCAGCCGCTGCCCGCGCAAAGGGCAGGCGTCGCTTCCGTCGCCTTACAATCGCGCCGCCCGTCCCTCCCAACTGTCACCCGCGCTGTTGCCAAGGAGCCGGCGAATAAATAAACGGAGGAAAAAGGAACTTCGACGCCTGAAAAAAAACCAAAGCTCTCGAACTGATCATGAATCTTCTCCCTCGCTCAGGCGATAATAGTCCCTTGATGAAACGAATCAAAGGCGTTCCTCCATGCGCCCCCCCCTCCCTCTGCGTATAATACTGAGTACACACAAGACATGGCAGGGGGCTTAAGGGGGGGGGAGGTGAAGAGAAGAGGAAAAGGTCTCGAATCTGTTTAGCGGATGAATTTTCCGGGAAAGGCCTCCGGCAGGATGGGTGTGAGGTAATGCTATTGGAGACCATTGAGGCGTGCCGACGGCGCCAAGGCATAAACCGATCTCATCCCCTCCCCTCCTTCCATAGTTATTTAATTCCCTCTCTCTCTCCTGAATAGGTGTTTTAAGGACGCTTAGATGGGTGGTAGGGGGGGGGGGAATCATTTTCCTCCCGAGGGAACGCCGAGAGCTCTGGTGTCTGAAGCGAAGAAACTCTAAAGGTTCGTTCACAACAACTTACCTTGGCGTAAAATTACTTATTCTCTCTTCGAAGGAGAACCAAGACACGAAATTTCTAACGGATACAGCGCACCACTGCCTAATTCGATCTTACAACCGATTGATGAGGCCTATCGATAGCGTGAGTTGCGAGAGTTGTAGTCACCTTCCCCGAAACAGCTCAGTAGAGGTGAAGTATTAATTGTAAATAACGAGTTGAACTATAAAAGTATTAAAATGGAAGAAGGTTTGTTGGACATGAGAGGGTTATTTCGCACTGACTCGATCGATTTATTTGCATGCAGTTTCGCTTAAACGTACTATCCACATAAGACTTCACAACAATATCACGTTTTCAATATGGCTGCTCGAGGAGATATCGAGTGTAGCAATCGATTGCTGCCTGACTATCGATAGTAGAGCATGCCATGCTGTTGGCTAGAATTAGAGAAAATTGAGCTGGGCTCAATTCCAGGCTGCGCCAAGTCGAGTCACGCTGATTTAAGGTGGTTTGAGCGAGATAGATCCCTAGTCATAATGGAGACCATATTAAAATTTTATTGTTTTATTTCAGCGTCCGTAAGAAGTATTAAATAAATATTGTAATATTAATGGCTCAAACGTATAGTTATTTATGACCAACATTCTCAGTGATGAAATAAATAAAGCTACATAAGTCTCTAACTTGACTCATTTTTTTCAGCCGTACGGCTGAAAACCCTTCACAACAACAGGTTTTTTTGCGATTCTGTAAACATTACTATGGTGAGTAATAGATTATTTTTATAAATAGTTAATAAAACATGCAATCTACACACCGTTAGTTTTTTGACGATATTTAGGTGCTAGAAGTTCCTAATTTGTTTAATATTCTCCCTCTGGAACGCACAGCCATAATCTATCCCATGTAAAACAGCTTATATTTTTAGGCAAATTGCTCGAAAAATAGTTTGGCAAGGAGTTGATATTTTGATATCATTGGAAAGATGAGATTTTTTTCTTTAAAATGAGGCCAAATTCATCAAATTCTGGTGAAGTGATTTTTCGTTCAAACTACCTTAAGTCGTTGTGAACTGGTAGACGCTTTTCTCAAGGTCTCATCTCCGGCGCGGCGTCGCGCCGAGTCAAACCAAGTTACGCCGAGTTAAGTTGTTGTGAACGTGGCTTAAGGTGTTGCCACCGCGACCGTGTGAGTCAAAACAAACACCTGATTTCCCCCTTTTCAATTGAATTAATCAAAATATGCTGTTTTCACTTGTGAAAAGTTCTTAAGAAAAAAAGTTACGACACAATTTATGCAAACTTTTTGAAGAATATACTTATTTATTATGAGCGCTTTTACCGGCCATAAGATCCAACCGCAACCTCATTTTAATCGACTTAACGTATTTATACTTCAATTATTACAGCATTTGTTAATGTCCCGTTTACATAGCAGCCGTAGGTACCGGCGTAGCAACCCTACAAGTGTTTACTCGACATTGTCGTCACAGCTGTAACTCTGTGCTTCCCTCTCCAGGAATTGCCACGAACAAGTGAAATGCAAGGAGTTAATATCAAACGAAATTAGAATTCCCACATCCGTGATACCTTTTGCAATATTCGGGATGGTTTCAAGAGCAAAATATCCCCCCCCCCCCCTCACTTTTATTCAGTAGGCCTACGAAAAGCGCGGGAAATGCGCTTCCTGTGTATTTCTTACGGCAAGGCTCAACAAAGTTTGGCAAATATTTCTTGTCATATGCCGCATTTCAAGGGCCACTTTAGTAAGTATAGAATATGAATAGTAAGATTACATCTAAGTCATTTTGCGGCGGAGCCTTCTCAATGAGAATTGGAGGGATGAAGGGAGGCCGACGATTGGTGAGAAGGAGCACGGGAATAAATAAGCGATGAAATATCTACCCTTCTTTGGGTTTTTTGGCGCGATAACTTCGTCTTTCAGCCGAGTTTTTTTTTAAAGTCAGTCTCTCTGCGTTTCTCATGTCCCTCTCATGTAGTCCCCAGCCTCATCTCATTCCCGCTACCCTTCCAATTCCTTTCCTCCTTTCTTCAACTTCTCTTCCCTCATTAAGGAGGTTCCGCCACGACTGTTTTAGTCAAAACAAATACTAAATTCCACATTTTTTATATTTTGTCCAAAAAATCCTGCTTTCGCTGATGAAATGCGTTACCTACAGAAAAAAAAAGTAATGTAGAAAAAATGCAGATTATTCCACGAATGTATTTTAAATTAGCACTTTGTTCCAGCCACAGGAGCCGACTGCAGCGCCATTTCCTACGAATTACCGCATTTTGACTTCAATTACGGCAGTAATTCCCTAATAACTAAAAAAAATAAGTATATAAGATGTCTATATTTTATTTTTACTCAATTTATCTGGATTATTTCCTTCTTATAAATAATTTTCCGCGAAAATGTCATTTGTATTTTATGGAAAAATACTATTTTCCCCGTGTTCTCTCATTCCCCCATTGAACAAAATGTAATTTAAAGTTCAATTACAGAATAAAATAGCGTGGAATGGTATTATTTTGTTGTTCATATCAGATGGAGGACAAGTTTTTTTTACAAATACACCGAGTATGAATAAAATGACATTTAAGTCATTTTACGGTGGAACCACTTTAAGATTTCGAGAACTTAGATGCCTTTGTGTTTTCAGCGAAGCCGTTCTAAACCGCAAATATTTTTTAGCAAATTCCAACGCCGTGTTAATCACCGGATTCCTTTTCAGGCAGTTTGGCCAACTGTACGCTTATCTCTCGTCGTTTTGCTTTGTATTCCTCGAGAATTTCTCGGTGCAATTTTTCATTTGCAAGACAGCTGTTCTTCGCGTTATTTTTGGACTGAAAGCTTATTAAAGCTGGTATACTGTTGGTGTGATTATATTCTCTAATCCCTCCTATGAAACAAAAACGCGAATAATTAATTTCTGCCTTTATTCGCAAATCTATGCTAATTGTTAAACTATTAGTTAAAGTCTTTTAGCTCGCCTGTTAAAGCTTTCTAGCTAGAGTTGTCTTTGAATACTTACGTAATTACATAGGTACGTTTGCATACGTAATACGCGTCCTGAAAACTACAAGAAGGTGAAATCGGCGGTGATGCCCTTTCCAGATATTGCCGTTTGTATTCATGAGACGTTGAGTGAACCAGATTAATAGTTGATTTTTGGAGGTAGAATACTTTGTAGACAGGTGTATTCAATTAAGGTTGACGTTCTCAAAAATTTGCACTTTCTCTCTCTCACTGAAGGAGTGGAAGGAACGCCTTCAAGAATAAATTACCCTATCATCATGAGAAATCCCAGTATGTCATCACATTTGAAGTATGGGCATTGTAACTTTTTCAGACTTGAATGTTAAGTGGTCGTTTTGTCCTTCCCCGTTGGCCTTAATACATAGATTATCTCTCCTTTTTCGTTCTGTGGTGGGTTGACTCCACGTTGAGGAACATGGTCTCATACGCATTGCATTTCAAAGGATATTCTTTTAAGTATAAAAGTTTATTCCGTTACTTCCTTGTGTTCATTATAGGTAACTATATTCGTAAGATAAACTGCATAGTTTGTACCTTATTCTTTTTTTATAAAAGCTAAGGTATGTCATTATTGTAAGAAGTATGTTTTAAATAATACTTTCAAGAAATATATGGGGTTCAGTAATTGTTGTGACGCACAGTTTCTCAGTGAAATATCCTTAAGGAGAAAGAAGAAAAAATATTGCATTATTAAAGGAGTTATGAAAAAAATCATCTCGATCCTTAAGTAGGTGGTTTCGCTCAACTTAAGAGAACTCGATGAGTCTTGCTGGAAACATTACTTTTGTTGTCTTCAAGCTACCTGTTTATTTTCGGAATTATTTGCCGCAGATTTCTTTAAATATTTGAACGAGAAGTGGGCATGAAGTTACATGTGTTCTTATGGGAATGCAAGCCTTAATACATCATAAAGAACCTTTTCTAATTACTCAATGCATAACTGTAATTTGTATCATCTATAGAAGAATGTATTACAGATTTTTACTCCGAGCGCTTGAAGAAATCCCTCGTGCGCGTTGCGGACGATATGAAATTGGCGCAAAAGTAAAGTACTTTTAGGTGAATGCATAACTTGCAGGATGCAGAAACAAAGGCAGAAGAACTCGTGTAATTTCATGCCCAACTCTCGATCAAATATCTTAAGAAACCTGCAGCAAACAATTCTGAAAATTTGCAGGTAGTTTTTGAACAATATTATAAATGCTTTCAGGAAATCTCATTGAATTCTCAGTAGTATTCTCTCCGTAACAATAGCCAACCTTCGTCTGAGAACAATGTTAGCCAATACATAGGGGGTGTTTTACACCCGCTATGCAATCATTATACCGCTAATTCGGAGTTCAAAGTTTAAAATGGCATACATTTTTGAGAGCCATATTTGAAATATCCGCACACTTAAACTACCGACATCCGTGATAGCCGGATGTAGTCAAAAGAGCTCTCAAATGTTCGGGTGTTTTTTTATTAACTCAGTATCAACAGTGAGTGACAGTGGGAGGTTTCCATTCGAAGTGATAAAGTTGGCGCGGCTCGGAGCATATCGCCGCACGTGACTGCACACATTAACTATGATGATGGCACGATGTGTGTTGGCGAAACTTTCGGAAACATGCAGGTATGAGGCATCCTGCAGATCCGCAGTAGTCACGGTCGAATTTTTGCTATTGTTTCATAGATTGATTCAAAATATTTGCCATATAATGTACGTTTTTTACCAAGAGGCAAATAAATTCATTGTAGTATGAATTTATGACGATATTTTTTAACATTCATAAATATTCTATCGGCTCATACTATTCGGATTGCTTTGTTGAACTTTATGACGCAATATGATTGAGCTTGTGTCTTTGGCAAGAAAGTGGTTACATATGTTATTTTCCTGCATCTTTAAGGAATACTCTTACGCAACAAAATGATGATGTGGACAAATTCTGTTGTCAAACGTTCTTTCTGAGAATAAAATCTGCAAGATTTTCTCTTATTAAGTATACCTCTTTGAAACTATTTTCATGCCATTTCTATCATAACGCCGGCTGCGTCCAGCAATAAAGGACATTGCCACGTTTTTCAAATCTAGCAATTTCAGATTAAAATCTCCGTTCACCTGCACATGAGAAAAAGGGTTTCTTTGTCTATGAATAAGCCGTCGTCATCCCAACAACGCCGCCCACTTGCATGAATCCCAAACAATAATAGAGTAAACCCCAAGTATTTTAGCTTAGGCAGTAATATCCTTTGTTGAAATTTGGACTTCGTATATCATTAATCTTTAACGTGAAAAGGAGGAAAACTTGTGACTCAAAATTAAGAGATTATCCCTTACTTCTGTAAAAGAAAGTGACTGTGAAAGAACTTATTATCCTGTTTTGATTCCAATGGCCATATGGACTTTCAAAAAACTTTCCTTTGGACACGCCAACTTTTCTGAGATTATTGAAAGAGTGAGAGTGAATTTCGGAGAATTGTTTTTCAGCAAGGCGCTGAGCTTTGTCCACGGAATTATATTTTCTGGGTTGTAGTTATAAGCTTTCTTTTTTTATTTTTTCTTTGCGAGTAAAATTCGAGTGGTGGATGTCGGTTCTATATGAGTAGATGCTATCAATGCACAGCTGTGGTCAAATCCTCCATCATCCGCTGAAACCTTATTTTCCCCAGTTAAATTCGTCGGTATTAGAGAAGAAACGTAGGACACAAAAAGGTTATTTTGTGTGGCTAGAAAACGGATGGTGTATTCGTGCATGGATGAACCATATACGATTATAGCGACGAGTACACCTCTAGAAGTTTGGTCCAAATTTACACAAATGGTCCTGTTTTCACTACCGATATCTGAAACCAACATTTACACATGTACAGCCAACACCATGATATTGAACAAGCATCCACTTCATTAATTCATTTCGAATAAGGTAACAATTCAATGATAATATTTTTAAATAATTATTTATTAACATAATATATTTTAATAATTATTTTTCTTCCCGCTTTAAAATTTTCGGTTACTTTTGTTTTGTTAGCGTACTTCAATCGTCTACGTCTTCTGTTTACGTGGTACTTCCATTCTTTTTTTTAATCTGAGTGTACACTGCTTACTTGAAGGACTATCTCTAAAATGCTATGCAAATTCCTTTGCGTTTCAGTCATCCTGGAGACAATCCGTTCTACAGCAACATCGACAGTATGCCTGATATACGACCCAGGAGGAAATCTATACCGTTGGTCTCCGAACTGGTAAGTCATCTCTCATCGACATTTGTTTCCGTCCCCCGCCCCCTACCTCTATACTCTTCGGCATCGGTCTTCACCCGTGGATTTGGGGGAGAGGTCGCAGTAACTCACGCGCCAAAGGCGGAAAAATAAAGAGATTTCAAAAACAAAATGAGAGCGTCGCGCGGATACATTGTTACTGCCGATGAAAAGTTGCCCTCAAGGCGAGAGCCACTACCTGAAAGTATGTTGTGAATTATTTTCATCGGCAAATCTTTCATGTAAATTCGTTTCGTCGAGGTAAAAGTGAGAATTCATGTTAACAGGTAATGAAAATTCATTTAAAAGATTGAATATTATGTCATCCATGCCAAGTCCGATACCTTTTTTGAGTTTAACTTATTCGTTAAATAAAATTTTCTGTTTTTTTTAGTTACGTCAGCAATCATGCTGAAAACTCATTTTGGCAAAACTTACTGCGTGAAATAAATATTATATGTATCGGCAAATTTTAAGCTCAAACATTTTTTCGCTCTTATTATTATTAAATTAAAATAATCAATTTCTCATATTAATGGGAAAATTATGAAATTATCTGGTTATTTTGCAGTGGGAATGCCTTATCAAATGACAGTTTCCACATATACGTAGAATTAGAATAATTGCATTATTGAAAACGATTTATTTTAATTTAAAACATAAAGTTGGTCGAATTCCTTAAAATACAAACAGAAAAATCGAAAAAAATTGAAGACTTCTACCTCACGTTGAAGTTTGGTCTTAAAAAAACTCTTTACTGTAATTAATTGTAGTTTTATTTTCCTTAGGGTTATGTGCCGCACATGTTGTCGAAAAGTACCTGAAATATTTGACGCTCCATCAGACATTTTTACTATCTATCTTATCGATCAAACTATCTGAAAACAACAATCCACATTCCATTTCCCAAAATAATGTCGGACGAGCATACTTCCTGGCGCAATTAATTACATTTATATAGCTCAAGAAGAGTCGTCATAAAAAACTAATCACCATCGTAAAATCTTTAACAGGGCCCCTAATTTTATGAGTAGTCGTAGTCATAGGAAACAAAAAAACTAAAATTTTAATCTCCTGTGCATTTTATTTTTTCAAATTGAGATTTCATGTGCATATAAAAGAATAATAAGAATAATATATGTATTCTCTCTACAAGTAATAAAATGTTGCGAAAGAGAATGAAAATCATATTATGAGCTTAGAAAACTAACAGGATTGACTGTTCAATTTTGTTCATTTTTTTACTCTTGTTCCAGTTTTTTTAAACGAACAAGTAATCTTTTTTTTTAATTTATGTACATTTTAACAATTTTCATAAATGCTTCACCGAAATTGTTTTCTGGAATTTCAAAAACTATTGAATAATGAGGGATCTTAGATTTTCCCGGAGAATAGTATTTAATAAAGTTAAAAAATTAATAACATCTCCTTTATTTTAGGCCAAGAAAACGACCTTGTCAACGGGTAACTCCCCCATCGTTTTCAGTTCTTTTGAATTTATCCCTACGATTATGGCAAAGCTAGCCTTCGGTGTTTTGTTATTCTCCTCCTGTACCTATGGAGACGGCTGAGAGAACTTTTTAAGAAAAATAGACAACTATGACTTTTAAGGGGCAATTTTTTCCAGGCATACTGCCCTATATAATAATCTAGTGAATCAAGTCAACTTCAAATTAAAACTTCGAGATTTCATATAGTATACTTTTATTACTTCATTAATTTAGTTTTGCTTCACTGTGCAATCTTCAGGGACAAACACTACTTTAACCCCTAAAATTTTCTGTCAGGCGCACAGGAGCAAATTAAACTTTCTCTGAGACACAAATAATTTTGTTTTTTGGGATATCATACAAAAATGTGCCCTCGAATTTGATCGGTATAGATATAATGTGGTCTGCTAACATGTCGTCCGTTATAGTTTTGAAGCGGACATAAATATAGATAATACAGATATATTTACTGTTTATAACTACCTACAATGGCTAAAGAGAGTAAACCATTTATGTTGAAAAATGTAGATAGTAGAAATGAAATAAGTTGAGATGGAGAATCGGAAATTATGATTAAATTTATTTTTTTTCGTTTGCTGTCCAAGACGATTCAACAAGTCTTTCATATGAGTATCGTGGATGTTGTGACGTATATATATATGTATGTGTATTCGTCATTGTTCTCCCCTCCAGTGTGGTCGCCCGGAAGTGTAGCTCTGTCCGACATCCAAATCACGCACACTTTTGACTTGTGCCTCAAAAGACATTCAGAGGACACTGTTTGCATCCCTCCCTTCCATTTCATCATAACGGTTTCCTTTTATAAGTGTTATTCCGAGCCCAGTGGCCGTTTTGTGTTCATCTTTGTCATCAGTGTGCCCCAGTGCGCGCGAGCCGCTCAGCTAAACAAAGCCGCTTGCGTTCAACCAAAATGGAGGCGATCCTTTGAAAAGGGGTCCGCTTCTGAGGACGGTGCGTTCGGAGCCAGGGGCGAAAACAAAACAGCCTCACATTTCCGAGGCCGTTTGCAGGGATAAAGCCTCACTGCACCCTTAATGGTGAAAGCTAATTTTCCACTCCCTTGCTGTTGTTACTTTCCGCGCTAATTCGACGCGAAAGATGAGAGAACCCCAAGTTTTTGCTACTCCTCTCATCATTTCCTTTGCCTTCCATCTTCTTATTTTTTTTACCTTTGCATTATTAAATTTCAATTCAATTCAACTAAACTCGACTGTATAATTTTTGTTGGTTCAAGTAGCAAGTTATTTATGATTTCAGGCTTTCCCTACGAATGATACTGATGAGTTCTTTTCGGGTTTCACACCGGGTTAGGCTCTCCATGATCGCCGACGTTTCGGCAGAAGACTTTCCTGCCATTCTCAAGGCTCTGGATGATAATGGCAGGAAAGCCTTCTACCGAATCTTCGGCAATCATGGAGAACCTAACCCGGTGGGAAACTCGAGAAGAACTCATTAGCATTTTATTTCTTTTTAAATGTTATTATCTCCTCTTAGCTATCTTAAAAACCCTATTTTAATTCCATTTATTTTGATTTTTCAACCATTTTTTGCATCAACCTTGGAATTTTTAAATATTCTTTGAATTCGCATTTTACGTCTCTTTCTCCCTTTATGTGTAAAGCATGTCTGTTAATAATGAACTGTCTTAAATGGCTTCGTAAATGGGAAAGAAAATTGGCAATTTCTCGAATTGTGAGCATAAATGTACCTTTTTTCTGACTGTTTCTCATCGAAAATTTCACATGACTCCAAAGGCGCACAACTCATCTGCGCTCGGGATAATTTTTTCGCGGTTGATTAGGGGTCGCGTCCGGGGAATGGTTCCGGGGGCGCAGTGGCTGACTTTAGCTGAGCGGAATGAATGTCTTTGGTGTGTTGACTGGCGGCTACCTTCTTAAGTGTCTCCTTAATGTTGACGATGGCTCATTTGTGTAAGTGTCCACTCCCTGGAGTGACGCGTTTTCTGAACGTTTAAGTGTGTTCAACATTCTTTGTGTGTTTTTCTAAGGATCTTGGAAAAGAGTCCATGGATTATGGGCACAGAAATAGATACATAAGTTGAAAGGTATTTTGATCAGTATGCCTTATTTAAAAGATGAGAGTTGGTTATTGACCAATTAGTTATACCAGGATGTTTTTCTTAGAGAATTGGTCATGAGTAAATTATGTCAAATTAGAACTCTTGTCAAAGTTTCGAAAATTTATTTTTTTATCGTCAGGGCTGCAACAGTAACATAAAATATATGTATTAACAATTTTTTTAACACAAATTATTGAAAAAAATATATATTATATATTGCCATACCTTGAGGTGATGTACTTAGATTAATAATTCAGACAGCTTTTGTGTATATTGAAATTTGTTATGGTAGCAGTAATTTAAAATTTCTTAGTAAATAAAACATGATGATCAACAGAAATACATGGAATCTTAATACTAAAAATTTGGTTAACAAATAAACAATTATGAAATGTAGCTGGATACAAAAGTGTCTAATAACTATCATATATTGCACATACTTTCGGAATATACATAAAATATTTGTACATGTGCCATCTAGTGATGAAAACGATGGCAAGAGTACTAATATGACATAATTTATTCATGACCAAGTCTCCAAGAAAAACATCCTAGTACTTATTTAAAAGGTGATTTCAATCTTCCTCCTCTAATTTTTCTTCCCCAGCATATTGCAAAATGTTTTTACTGGCCCCATTTTGTCTAAAATAGCGTCATTCCCCGTTCATTACTGAACTTAGGGGTTGATTTTCATCCGTTGGACTTTTTTTTAAGATCCTAAAGGTACGGCGACAACTAGTCATGCATTGCAAATGTCCTAAAGTCGCCTGTCGTATTGAAAACCTTGAAAATCCTCATGTGACCTTAAACCTCCTTGTCTTCCCTCCGTCAGACCCTCCAGCGCCCTTTCTCAAGGGCTTGTCTCTTACCCACCCCACAAAACCCTTCCACCACCCTCTCCAAGAATCACAATTCTTGAGAACCCTAAACATTGTCATTTCTCCAAAGTGCATTTTTCTATCACTAATGAAAATGTTATTGTCTTTCCATTCCGGCCTTCACTTCCTGCAGGTGCTCAAGGTACTGGTCTATAACCTTGACCTCTTCTCTTTTTTTCTAAGTTATCCATTCGCTTTTAATCGCGGCTGCCTAGAAGCCAATCACATATACTTAACTCTTTAATGAAACCCTAACCGCACCTCCCACAAGCTCTCACTGTCTCTGTCTCTTAATCTTCTCCCATCCGTACTCATCCTCGCCAGCGAACTAAGAAACCCTTAAGCCTCCCACGCTCTGCGGTCTGGCTCGCATGAGGACCTTTCTCAGCATCAAATTTGTAATAAAAAGAAACTAGACGAAAACTTGGTGTCATACTAATTGCCAAAAGTTGCATATATGTGCCTAATGTTTGCGAATCATAGATTCTATGTAAAATGGCAGTTTTTTAAAGTCTTCTTCTTCGTTAAATAAATATTTACCAAAATATATATGAGGGCCTTTCTGTAAATCAAATTTTTAATAAAAAAGAAGCTAGACGAAGACTTGGTGTCATACTAACTGCCATAAACGTAGTCCATTTTCCAAATGTTTGCGATTCATAGATTCTATGTAAAATGGCAGTTTTCTAAAGTCTTCTTCCTCGTTAAATAAATATTTACCAAAAGATATATTAGGGCCTTTCTGTACATCAAATTTGGAATAAAAAAAGAAGCTAGACGAAGACCTGGTTTCCTACTAGTTTCCATAAGTTGTCTATGGTCCTAAAGTTTGCGATTCATACGTTCTATGTAAAATGGCAGTTTTCTAGTGGCATCTTCTTCGTTAAATAAATATTTACCGAAATTCACGAATTCTTCGTGAAAAGAGTTTCATTTTGAAAAAAAAAACTTATTATGAAAGTAAACTTATCACTCACAAAAAGGTTTTGTTTTTTTAACAGTAATGCTTGTTAATATTTCTTACACTAACTGAATAGGTAATTTCCAGACATCACCTCAAATCGTCTTCTTCGAAACTCAAAATTGTTTTATTCTCAAGAGGCTGCCTTAGTAACAGTCATTTCTTTTGCAACAATGTCTTGACAAAAAGTTATAATTTAATGATTTTAGATCCTTGCAATTGTTAGAATATTTGAATGATCAGGCCCTATTTTCTTGGGGAAATAATTCTGATTGTAATCGTGCCACAATTTTAGACTCGTTCAGTAATTTCCATTCCTTTAATTTTCCAATAATTTTCAAAGCCTTTTTCTTTACCTTATCTCGTCAGAAAATCTGTGTATCGCAAACAACGTAAGGGCTGATTTTTTCCTTTCGTCTCCAAAGGGAATTGAGTGGCAAAAAGAGGTTCACTGTCATTTTTCCTGTTGTATTAAATATCTTAAACCGCTTGCTAGGGATTTTTTAGTCTCTGGGTCACGGTTGCTGAGCCAGTATTCCTCCGCGCGAACCAAGCCAAAGATCCAACAGCTTCCAAACAACTTCTCCTTCCCACCCCTGCTCAAAGTCCTGCCCGACCGTTGCCCCCAACCCCCTCCCCCACCGACTCCCACTCCTTGTCTTCGAAATCTCCACTCTGTGCATACTTATCTCAACAGCCCTTCTTCTTTTTTTTCTTTAATGAAAAAGGGAAACGCAGAACTTTCAAACTTCACCAACTTTCCCCTCGTTCCGCCTTCCATGATCTCATATTGAACGTCCTTTCGTTTCTTCGTCCTCTTCGCGAAGAGACTCCCAGTTTTCTGTATCGAGGGCGTCATTAACCCGTCCAAATTCACAAGTGTCCCCCAGGAGGAAGTTCGTTTGGCGACCAAAGACTCGTTTTAACCGTCCACCGAAATTCATTTTAACCCGGCGTAGCTTGTTGCGCTTCATACATTAGCTCAAGCCTTCCCTCCGAAGCATTTGAGTGGTAAGAGAGAGCTAGGTGAAAGTCTCGTTGTTGGCACTCTAAATAAACAATGCCGTCGATTTGATTCAATTGCGCCTAACGTTAAAATATTAGTTTCACTTCTTTCACTTTAAATTGTGGTCTCACAAAGTTAGAAGTGTCCTATCGACCTAATAAACTAATAAGAGAATAAAATTGGGCCTATAGACCTATCGGAAACCTAGGAACTTGTCAGCCTTTTATATTAAGTTGCACATCACCAAACACGGGTTCCCAAACGCGGATATACGTTATTATTTTATATCTGAGCGCATTTGTTGAAGGCAATAAAATTTCAATATATCTGCTTATTTTTTATTTTATTTGGAGGTATCTTATTTTAATGTTTTGCTTTTTTTATCTAATTGATAATTCCAAACGTATTCGCCTATATCCTCAGTTATTACGTTTTTTTAGACCGGAGTGCTTTTCTTTAATCTTACTATCACAAAGGTTGAAAATGGCTATTTCATTCTGAGAACATTCGTATTCAACTCAACCAGTATTTCATGAGCAGTTTTTTCGAGAAAATCAATCAATATTGCTCAGAAAGATTAATTTAAAAAATATAAATCTCTCATTTTGACTGCGACAAAAGTTCTTTTCAAATTTTTGAAGGCAACAACTCATTCAGCCACTCCAATTAATGCTAAAATATACATTCTTTTGTCTTCAATTCTAACATTCAACTTGGGAAGGAATCCGGAGTTCAATTTATATCATTACCTCGAGTTGGTTTTGGTCTTTTTTTCAGTCACCTATATGGAGCGCTCACTTTCTGAGGCATTAAATTAAATTCTTTGTTATTTTGTCTACAAATAAATGCAAAATAATTGATTTAAGGAAAGTCATTAATTCTAGATCCATTGTGAATATTTTCCGTGCGTACTCGAGGGTAAGTCGAAAATTTATTCATTTCTCCGGTCAATGATAACCAACCTCCGACTTATATTCAAATCACTTAATAAGGAGACTTTTTCTGGGACAATATTTCTGGGTATTGGCCGCGTAAAATTTATCTATATTACTGATAAGCCACGAAGAATATTCGCCAATAAATGCGTTAGATTTACGTTCTAACTTTTGTATTAGTACCTACCACCAATAAATACGCTTGGTACTTCCGTTTTGCGATATGACTGTATTCCACAAGCCCAATTTCATCGTACAAATGCCGCATAACCAACGCGAAGCTAGGAGACTCAGCAATTTTTTCACCTTGACTAATACTCGAGTCACGGATTTTAGTCGATGCTTTCGACCCAAAAAGAAGACTTCGACTTTCACTCGTATCGACTTATACTGGTAGATATATGCAAAACCTTTGTATGTACCAGTGGGACAATGAATGGACTGTTCTTCAGAGAATGCCTTATTTCCAACCGCGGAATTTTTCTACACATTCTTCACTCCCTAATACTTCCGCAAAGTTTTATGTCGTAATATGTATATCTTTCAGATAAAATTCTGAAAATATGACTCATCAGGCCCCCAAACAAATCAGAAATTGTTTTTAATTATGATAAATCCTGATGAAAAAACTATCAAATTAATCTGAGATTCAACTGCTTGACGTCGAACCCCACGCAATGATGGATGTCCCTGCTCCAACGCTATTTTCCATGCGACCATTCCTGCGTTTCTCTTTTACAAGACTTTTTATTCTCCTACCTACCTACTCCGACTATCACATTCAATAGCCATGTTATTCCAAACAACCTTACCCTCTACGCCATCAATTTAGTGTCATTCCAGTTTTATTTCATGCCAAAAAGATTCTCATAAACCGGGTTGCATTCTGGTCAGCTTAGGAACTCCATAAAAAAATAATAGAAGTATGTCAAAACTGTGCATAATTGGGCAGTACTGAAGTAAATTGGGTTTTAATTTGATTTAGATCATTTAAGGAGAATAATTTTGGGAAATATAATTATTTTTATATTATCATGTTCACTAATATTGGTAAAATAATTGGAAGCCAAATTATTTAAGCAAAAGTAAAAATTTTATGGTACATGTAACCTTGCTCGGTGTTCTTTTATAATTGATCATGAATAAAATAATATCAATATTTCTTGCAATAAAAAATTGATATCATCCAAGGCAGATTTTTTAAAAGTTCATTCCTGGGAAGTTCTTTCTGGAGTAAATGAAGTTGTGTAATCCTACTTGGAACCATGTAGGATGCGTTTGGAGGGTTTTATGCACGTGTACCAGGGTTCGCTTCCCTTCTGAAATTGAAAATTCTATCGCCTCATCAACCTTCTCAAATGCATCTTCTCTTTGTAAACTCTTAAATACACGGCACAGAATCTTCTCGCGGAGAACATTTTCATATTTTGTTTACAATTTCCCTCCCGGTGTAATTTTTTATCCCTAGTACGATCCTATGTCTCCCTGTGATTTTTGTTTCCATCTGTTTGTGTGTGTGTCTTGTCCTTCCTGTGACAACAAAACGACCCGTGAGTTTTCGGAGGTGCTCCCACGTCACCCTTTAAGGGCAACCTACTTCCCCCGCCCTATTCCCTGCTCCCTCACACCCTTCCAAAGCCATCAGGGCCCACCCAAGCCCCCTGGGATACCTCGCACAACACTCTGAAGGACCTCGCTAAGATATCTCATGGATGTCCCCCGGATGTCTCTGAGATATATCCAGCATTTCTCATGATCATCCACTACGATATTATTGCCATGATCATCCCCAGAGGATCATGACAATAGCTCCATTACATCATGTGGTTATCTCGAGTGACCTGCGAGGCATCACACGGCCATGGGGTGTCGCTCACATAAATCCTCTGCCCTGCCGCAGTGCCAACAGTCCTTGACCAAACAACGTTTTCCTCTCACGCCAATGAGACCTTTTCCCACATTCCAGAGCACCGAGCATGTCAGCTGCCCCTTGCGGTCGCTTCGTCCGAGGAGTGAGCAGCGAACTCACACGTTATTGTCTCATCCAAAACTAATTTTGGGTCAAATAAGAGGGAGTTGGAAAACTCAACCAGTCGGATACTCCTTCTCTCAAGGCATTAGATGACACATTTCCTTTCGGTCGTAAACGATTAAAAGTCTTCGGTTATTTTACATAGAAATTGGTGACTATCTTTTTTTCTCTGACACAGAATTCATTCGTATTTTCTCGAATCCAAATGTTGGTTCAGTATCTTACTCTTGGGAAGTTAACTGGTGGTCTAATTTCAGCTTTTACAAGGGGTCTTAGAATATACTGGACTAAAGCAAAGTTTTTAAAATGACATAATTGTAATTGCATTATTATGCCATGGGGACTCGGAGACTCGGGTGTAAGGGAAAAAAGTTAATTATCATCTTCCAAAACCTCGAAGGGTGCTGTAGCATGGAAAAAGTCATTTTTTGGTAAAATATCATATCAAGAGAATCAAATCGACAGCAAATGAAAGATTTACAGTTCCTGGTGTCGTTTATCAGTTAAAAAGAACTGTTGAGGGAAGAAAAATTACGTGACGTCATCGTTCATTCAACGTGTTTTGATCATTGTTAAATGGAGGGAAGATATGAGAATAAGGACGTCACTTGAGTTAGCAAGCATATTCATAAGTGTTTAGTATTCTTATGTAATGTTTTCTTCTTTGCTTGCTATAAAAAATATTAATTTGTATAGAATGCTAAGACCAGCGCGGGATAACCTGATGCATAAGTGAGTGTTGAAGGGGAACTAATAATGGTTGTGGTTTCACGGATTACCAAGCGTTGTTCAGCCCGTTTGCCAAAGGTATACAGTTACGATAAGACGCGAACTAAGATTAGTGACAGGGATCTAAGATGAGAAGAAAACTATAGTAATAAGATTTTGGGTAAGAGACCCAAACTAAATATGCATTTTGGACTAATTGAATGCAGTAGTTACAGAAATTAGATGAGGAAGAACGTTTTAAGATGAAACAGTCCATCGTAGACTACCCGACTGTCATCGTAAATTACATAGACTCGGTATTTTATTCCAATTTTAATAAATAACTATTCCTACATGAATGCAAGTTACATAAAACTTAAGCTTATTTCATTTTTCGCAAAACTATGCTAAACAATTTTTTTACTATACACTTTAAATTTTTATCGCGATAAGAACGAAAAATGTGTCCTTCTTTTGGTTTTTCTAACGGATAATTCCCTTTGAAATTTCATTTTTTAAAAACTCTTTCCGGATGAAATATTCTCGCAGTGACGATGAAATATTGTAAATGTGGTTTTTAACATTCAGTTCTTTCTAGCCATCTGAAAAAATCTCTTTTCAATTTAGTGAAATTACTTTTTCTTACTATTGGCTGGTTCAAAACAAGTACGATCTTGGTCTTTTTTCAAAGCTCTTCGCTACAGAATTTCAAAACAACCACCATCTTAATGTGAATGAGAACTATTGCCGGCGGTCAAACTTTCAGTGTTAATTAGTTTTTGGAGGAGTATACGAGATAGTTTTTTTCAATAGATAGTTCCCTTACGTTCGTTGTTCGGTACGTTCACAGCCCGAATTATTTGCGTGGAAAAATTAACGGAAGTATAGTCTACCGAAACACCAGCGAATGCCGAAAGGATGCCAACAAGCAGGATCTTTAGGAGTTCGTCTAAATATAATTGGAAATGTGTCATCTAATCCACTTTTGGCCGTCATCGTTAGTGTAGTTGTTGCAAATTCGTGATGAGAAGGTAATGGCCATTGGTAAAGACAAGAAAAAAATATAATCGTCTAAGATCCTCCTCCGGATGTGACCGTGAATGCCTGAGTGCTTTGTTTAATGCTTGCATTTAAAAGGATTATAAGGCGACGATGAAAAAATGAATTGTTTTTGACGTTTGTGTAATGTTCTAGCGTGTTCATGCTGTGCTTGCATGTTGTACTCATTAACAATTACAGTTTACTCATACTTGAATGTGCTTGTCTTTCATCAAGTTGTCAGTAAACGAATCCATTTTATTTTATTCGAAGTGGACCATATTTATTTCCCAAACTCAATGATACCCATTCATTAATCCCATTCGGGTATTTATAAGTTGAAGGGATACACGTCCGTGATTGTTCAAGGGTTTAATCTTCTTTATTTACAGATGAATATCATTCCATGCCATTTGGATGTGCCTGCTGAAAATTCAAGACATTTTTTTTAAGTCCCATAATCATTAAATGTTTATGGCACATCAGAATGTATCTTTTAAAGACATGTAATTAAACTCTCCCGGAGAAATAAATTGAGATTTTATTAATCCGTAATATTCTGGAAATGTAAAAAAGTTTAGTCTTTTTTATACAGAGTAATATTTAATTAAGTTTAATGTCGTCCATATCATTGAATACATTGCATAATATACATATATATATCAAGAGCAGTGTCTAAATATATAATTTTTCAACCCCTAAAATTTCACTGCACAGTTAATTTCAACTTCGAAAGATACTTATGACCTAAAAACTTTTTATTTATCAAGTAATTGCGGATTCGTTTACATTATATCATGTATTTTCTGGTTCGCCAGTTTTTTTAGATAAGCATGTTAAATTTAAGTTTGGCGTTATGATTAATGTAGTCAAACATAAACATAGCTCTTTAGTTCCCACTTTTATGTAGAAGAACGTTTGGATATTAGCTCTTTCCCATGGAGAAATCATTTATTGTCTGCTGTGGACAGTTTTTATCAGCTCAGTCTTGAAAGCTCTTCAATGCATTCTCTCTGATAAGTTAGCCCAGTACAGTGACAAAGTATTTCCTTCCGTCTTCATTCCAATATATTTTCAATGGTTCTATCGGAAATGTAGTTGTTGCAAGCGCGGTAAGATGTCTACTCTAAGCATGATCAATTCCTCATTCGCATGTCCGACTATAATCACCTTCGAGCATTTGACTCTACATATCTTTATATACCATTCAAACTATATATATCAGAACATTTTTCATCGATTATACAATCCATACTAGTAACTTTTCCATCAACCCTCTCAGTACTTTGAGTCAATTGAGTAAAATAATTTATGAGAACGTATTCTTCACCGTTTCAAGTAATTTGAGTGCTTGTTTGAATATTTTCTGCGTACCTATGTAGAAAAAGTATTTTTTTAGAATAAATGGAAGTATTTATAATGAACAGTAGTGTACAGCTAACTCGTAATGCAGTTTTTTTTCTATGTATGGTAATCTCCTCGTAACAGTCGCTTTTACAGAAGACTCTCGTATGTAGTTCAGTAGACGTAGATTTTCCATTTTACATTTTGTTTTTTCGCTGACTCGTTTTAGAGCTTTTAATGTGGCATTCAGATAATTTTTTAAAACAATGGCAATAACTGCGAGTCGCTGGCCTGGTAAGTGAAGCAGTTTATGTTTTGTACCGATTTTTACCTCCACCCCACGAGGATAAATATTTTTTTTATTTTTCTTAATTCTCGCAAACTTGTCGGTTCTCGTAAAATAAATGTCAGCCTAAATGCTTCGAAGTGCATGCTTCAGGAGTCATAATCGCTGGTTAAATCGCTTTTGGGTGCGTTTCGAACCTTTTGCTTCGACCATAACATGCCCTTTCACTCCAGCTTTTTCGATCTCTGCTCTTCTTTTGTTTGCACAAACATGTGCTTGAGTTCAAAGCACTATTCATATTGTTTCAATAATTTCTCTGCTTCTCCAAAAAAAAATTTGATTCAATTCGGTGGACTTAACGGGCAGTGCGAATATTGAAAACCAAAATTCTGGATGGGTCATATTTTTTTCAAAATTTTTCTTTCTTGATACTTGTTTTTATTTTGTATCTGGGGTTGGTGTGAGAAAAATTATGCCAAGGGGCGAGTATAGTACAACAATGAATGCCACATGCAAAAGCTACGCTCTTGCTTTTCAGAATCAAGACCAAATCCTAGATATGTAAAGGGAAGCATGATGGACAATTACAAATATCTCTTTTTTTCTCTCTTCACCCCGAAATCCGATCGCCCTTTCTTCGTCGATGTGAATCACGGCTCCGCGCTGGACAGACCATGGCCGCCACCAAGAGGAACGCGGGGCTCACGTCAGCTGTCCCCAGAGCAACGCTCAACGACGAGGAACTGGTGAGTGACTGACGGCCATCTTAATGGTCGCCGTTGTATGTTATTCGTAATAATAATCGGGCATTTTAAAAAAAATTAATGATACTTTAATCCCGGGCGCACATAGCCGTCTGTATCACGCTAAACGTAAATGGATCATGTGTCTTTTTTGTTACCTACGTATGTTTACGTATTGGATGTATATATGTGGAACACTCAATCACCAAAATCTGAATCAGAGAAATGAAGCAGCGAGCTACAAGGTTTTGCAGAAAATCTTCATCAAATTTGTCTCACTGTGAATGATTATTTTCCTCGTTGCTAATTTAGCCACTGCTACTATTATTCAACCCATCAACATTCTTCAGTTACCGTGATGCGTTCTGGAAACATTTTCTCGCAATCAGAATTCAAAGAAAAAAAAGTGGACCATTTGGCTAGCTTTTTGGCGCACTATCTTTGAGGAAGCTTTGAACTCAACCTACGACAACAAATGAATTACCTTTGATATTAGATAGACTTGAAAGATACCGTGCATTAATTATATAATTCATAATTTTGTTCTCTTCCTAGAAGTTCCCCTGATATTATGGTTTTTGGCATGATGGTCAAATACATTATGAAAGTTAAAAAGTATTTATTTCGAAAATTTTGCTTAACGTTTGCATTTCCCGTTTGTCTCTCCCCTTAATTGTATTTTAGTCATCTTTAAATCACAATCGATGTAATTTGGCCTTTCGTTTATCATTTTCAATGATATACGTTCAAATGATAAGCGCCATGAAGCTAAAAAAAAATAAGCCCCACTTATGCTGTTAGTTTTAAATCGCGGTGAATCTTTTTTTCCCTTTCATTATAGATTTCATTACGCTGTTTAGGCTAATACGGACCCCAAGGGTTTTACGAATCAGAAATTTGGTCTCTGCGTTCGAGAGGTGATCGTCGACGTTAGGTTTTTGATGTGTAGGTTTGGATAAGGGTCGAAATAGTGGTAGAGAGGAAAACAAGCAATGAAGTGTCGGCTATTGTAAGACAGGAATGGAAGGTGATAGGCCAGATAAGGAGGCAACAAAATTGGGCGGATGTCTTATTCAGGGGTGACTGCATGTTGAAAAGGATAATAGAGGATAGTAGTGGTGGTACTTAAAGAACACAACGGTTTCACTGCAACTGTTTCGCTACCGAAAAAGTTTCAAACCGAAACAGTTCAGCGAAACACCCTGTTGTGGACAACATTTAGAGGCACACCAAACGACAGGCGATCGATTGGTGCAGTTAGAACATTTCTGGTTGTTCTGTATTCTACGTAATAAGAAATCTTTCACTTAAATAAAGTAACAATTTCATTTGGATTCCTGAAAGATAGGTACTTCACAGTTCTAATTCTATCTGCAACGATGGGCGGACATGTGTTGGCTGAATAAACCAGCAACCACCTGCAACAGATTCGAATCCGACAAATTGTAGCTTACAACCACAACGCAGCCACACGTGCAGTGCAACTGGAACGGAATAGAAGACGAAACAGTCAGCTACTTCAACTATCAGTTGCCACTACACAGCATAGAGCACAACGTCGCAGCTTCGGCACGAACACGAAACTAACCTGTTGCTTGCAACAGTTATTTGAAACAGTTGTCTGACCGAAACAGGTTGCGGCTGCAGCCGTTTCGCACCGACAACACTTTAATTCCTCCTCTATAAAAGGAGAGAATGCTGGGAAAGTAGGGGAGAGGGAGAAGAATCACAGGAATATTGAACGGGGAGAAACGAAAGCAAAAGATACGAAAATTTAAAAGGGATTCGATACTGAAAAATTGATTGATATGAGAAGAGTTCCCCAAGGTCTGTGAGACTTTGGACGAGACTGCCGATGGCCCTACCATTCACTTGGTAGAAAACCTACGGTACGCTGCATTAGTTTGATATTTGGGCGTGGAGGATGATGGGTAAAGTGCGGTGGACGGAAAGGAATACGAACGAGTAAGTGTAAGAGTAGGGAGAGCGAGGATAGGAAAACACTTGAGGAAATTAGGAGATGGGAGAGTAGGAAGTTGGAACAGGTATAGAAGGGCGAAGGGGAGTTGAAAAACCATGAGAAAGGGAAGGATATTGGGCAAGCTAGAAAGGGAAAGAAAAAGGATGTCCTTTCTGTACGGAATGAAAAGAGATAGGGAGTGTGCTGGACTGACGGAAGAAATCACGTAAGGAAATAAAAGCCTGCGCCCGTAATATTCAAGAGGATATTTCTTCTCTTTCATTTAAACCTGTCTCAACCGGTAGATTACAGTAATAATTATATTTTTTAAACCTATGGTTATGATGATGGATTTCGATGATTGATTGTTACACATATACGTATATTGTTATTATTATCATTGTTGTCGTTGTTATATTGTATTTATATAAAAAGTCATTTTGACACGGTATCTCTCTATCTGTCTGTTATCTGTCTGTCTCTATCACTCTGTTTATCTGTCTCTCTCTGTCTCTCTGTGTCTCTTTCTCTCGCACTTGCAAAGTTTACTTCCCATTGGACATTAATCGAGCATTTCCAGAGCAACCCAGTCCCGTCCATCATCCAAACCCAGAAAAAAATATAAAAATTAGAAAAGAAAAAGGAAAAAACAAAAAAATAACCCTCCTTCACCAAATCTCTCCAGCCTTCTCTCATTTGTTTCCCGTCGGGTGTCGCGGGGCGGGAAAGGATCCTTTATCCGACAAAGCGAGACCGAATCTCGCGCTGAGATCCGCTCAAATCACTCTCGTGTTGGTCTGAGTCGGTCACAGAACATCACCTCAACTCTTTACAAAAAAAACTGAAAAATTTACCGTCCTTTTCATTTGAGAAAAACAATTCAACAGTAAATACCATTTCACCACTACCCATAGAGACTTTTTTGTTCAGTAAATGCAACGATCTCTGGTCTATTATATTTTTCCTGTTATGATAGGTCTATCAGAACATGAGGATTACAAATACCTCTGTTTGTGAAAGAACACTAAAATTTTACTATTTGTATCATATGAATATTCCAAATTATTTCTAGTTAAAGGATATCGCTTTCGTAAAAAAATATGTTTTGAGTAAATAGTCAAATTCATTTAAAATCCAATCCCCCGATCACATTTTTCGAAACATTCAGTGAGAAAATTTTTCCCATATACACTTTTCTCCAATTTCTCCATGAAACGCGTAGCCATTATCATTCCAAAGTTCTCATACTGAATGAGAGTTTTGCTTTTCGTACATATTTTATTCTATCTTTTCCTATTTCTCTTCGCAAATCTGTTTTTCACACATCATTAAGGTGATATAACATGGACATATCTCTTTTCCAGAATTCAAGGTTTTTTTATGTCAGCCTAAGAACTTACTTAAGTATTTTTTAGAAGAGAAATACGTTCAAGTCAATGACTAACAATGATTTCTTCCTGCGACAGAAAAAAGTTACCCAGTTTTTAAACACCTGATATATCGCATCTAGAGGAAGAACCATGAGTTTTTATTTACAGATAAAGCATTTGCCTTCCACATACGTCAAGAAAAAACTAATTTCTACACGTGATGCAAATGAATCAATTTTATTCTGAATCAAAGCATCTACACTTGATCAGTAATGAAAAAAATATCAAATTCACTCCATTTTTTCGAGTCGAGTGTCAAACAAATGCCTTGCAGAACTTACTTAATCGCTGCCGTTATCATAAAACTTATCTGATATATCAGTGAATACAATTTTCAGTACCTTAAGTATGTTCATCGGACATAATTAAGGAATTTTTGAGAAAGTTTTTAGTGCGAATAAAATACAATTTTCCCCCGTTTACATTGCTGTGCCACAACGGAGAACTATTCTTTTACATTTAGGAGGACCTCTAGAAGTCACTTTAAATGTGTGTATGGCACAGGATGACTCAACACCTAGTATACATAAACGCACCAGTCCATGTTGAGTAACGTATATATTGTACGATTTCACATGCGGTACTGCTTGTATCAATCATTCCTCTCATGCGGGATGGACACTGAACTCCTATCTCACGGGGACCATTTGTTGAAGTTCAGTCATGCTAACATGCAAGCAATTTTACAAAATTACAGGAGCGTTATACATAAGAAATTACATTGACATCCTATGCAAAAAATATATATCAAATAAAAAAGTATGACAAAACAACGCTACCTATCGTGTTACAATTTGTCTTATTAGAGGTATCCGTAGTAAGCTTTTGTGGCATGTGATCCAATCTGCTCTAGGAGAATGGAGATTTATATGCTCATAACGTATTTGGATATTTAATTAGCCTCAAATTTACTCAGAAAAGTATGTCTATTTTTCAATAGCGAATCCCATCCCAAAAGCCTCGACATACTCCGAAGCTCTCATATTACGTTTAACAATCCTAGCTACTCTTCACTGGACACAATCTAATGATTATTCTGCTTTGGAGAGGTAGCCGGATATCAGCATATTCACAAAAAACGTTCCCCAAAACTCCGTGTTCCTTGGCCGATTCGTCCATCACTTCTGTTGTCAATGTCTGCACATAAAAAACTAAGACCACGGTCCTCAAATACCACTACCAAGGCAGTAACGGTCTGCTATTTCAAACCTATATTTTTCAGTCAGTATAGAACAAAAATGCTGGAAAATATAGTCCAAAATATATCAAATTTGGCATGTACCCACTTAAAACTTATCAACGAACACAATATCTGTTTAAAGGTATTCATATAACAGCATTTTCTCAAAGCTAACTAACGCCCCCGTTTTTACTTCATACTCGAATATTAGCAACAAAAACATTATGTCCTCATATTTACTGGATAATTACGGAAATGGCTAATGTTTTTCTATAAATTGCACTGTTTTAAAATGACAGAATTTCATTTTACGATGCGGAATTCCCTATTTTAATGGAGTAAAGACATTATATAAACTTGACTGTATGATAAGTTTTTGTTAGTTTTATTGAGTTGCCGGGAACTTAAGTATATAAAACCGGAAAATTCAGAGGCTATGTTTATTTAACTTTTTTACCATATTCAGCACTTGTTTCAATACTATTTTTATTGGTGCCAAAAAAATATTTTTTCTACATTAGAGTAATGAAACGTTGCAGGATATTACAATAAGATACAAATCATGTTTTCGCTAGAAACACTAGGGAAAGCACAAACACTTTTAGTCATGCAGTCATATTAAGCTCTGACTCTTATACCTTTAAACTTTTGTTCCGCATAGTGTCACGGTAGTTAGAGCGACTTATAACTACACATAAATCTCAATAAATTTGCAGTCATTATTGTAAATCACGTAATTTGTAATATCAAAACATCAGCTACTTATTGCACTACTTATCGAGACAATTGTCTGAAAACACAGCAGCCGTTTTTCAAGAGGCAGGCGTTTTCAGCATTCGGCGTGAAACATATGAGTTAGGTTAAAGTCTCGAATACATGCTTAATCTCTGTCATAAAAACAAAGCTTCTGCATAATTAATACTACACTATTTAATAAATGGTTCTCATATTTACTTAAAGTTCTTAATAAACTTTGATAACTGTCTCAATTATGACTGGGGATGAATCATGCACAAACTGCCTTTTGGGGATAATAATATGTAAATAATACTTTTTAAAAAGCCACGCTTACATTTAAGTGTACTAAATGCCTCCATAAAGGACTCAATGACAGGAAAAGGACGCACTGAGTGCCAGAGGTCCCTAAACCACACTTACTAACTTGCGCTAGGAGTCACATTTCCACTCTGCTGCCAAAACGGGGCAGCTGCTACTTTACGACGTAACCTGCAACCCAAAACGGGTCAAATGACTCAAGCCGCAACACAAAAATATTTCAAATGACGCAACCTGCAACACAAAACTTACCACTCGACGCAACCCGCAACTTAATAATGGGATGAATTAAAATAAAATCCACTCCATTTTTTTGAGTCCAGTGTCAAACAAATACCTTGCAGAACTTACTTCATCGCTGCCGTTATCTTAAAGCTTATCTGATATATCAGTGAATACAATTTTCAGTACCTTAAGTATGTTCATCGGACATAATTAAGGAATTTTTTGAGAAAGTTTTTTAGTGCGAATAAAATACCATTTTCCCCCGTTTACATTGCTGTGCCACAACGGAGAACTATTTTTTTACACTAAGGAGGTACTCTAGAAGTCACTTTAAAAGTGTGTGTGGCACAGGATGACTCAACACCATGTATACATACAAGCACCAGTCCATGTTAAGTAACGTATATATTGTACGATTTCACATGCGATACTGCTTGTATCAATAATTCTACACATGCGGGATGGACACTGAACTCTTATCTCACGGGGACCATTTGTTGAAGTTCAGTCATGCTAACATGCGAGCAATTTTGCAAAATTACAGGCGCGTTATACATAAGAAGTTACAATGACATCCATATTTACTCAGTAATTGGTAAATTTAATGACTGATTCACGTATTGTCATTGAGAGTAAGTAAGTGTGCCAAATATCAGCTCGATTGAATATTGGGAAGTGGGTTAGATTTTGATTACAAGATTCCATCCAGACAAATTAACAAACAAACAGGGCAGGTTAAAATAAGCGTGGTTTAAAGAATGTGTTTTAATTCGAGAGGCTAGCTAACATGAGGGACACAACTCCCGAGAGAAGGACGGTCTACATTGTGCGTCACCCAACTCTCATTCACTCAACTTCCCCGCTCGACGATCCCGATCGAATCAACCCTCCTCCTTCCTCCCAAATCAACATTCCCCTCAAGATTAATCCTCCCCCAATCCCCCCCCGTGCAAATCATTGGTTCCCATCCGAAGAAAAGCGAAGAAGCATCCTTCTTTTATAAAAATTGTAATAATGGGCTTATAATGTTCATATGTGTGTGTGCATTATTTAAGCAGGTTCCTTTTTTCACTTTGAAATATTTTTGTCTCTTAAACTTTCACAGCTTGACTGTGATTTTTTATCCAAGCCATTCCGATCATTCATTCTTTTAAAATAAAAATAATATTTTGGGCTAAAATAATACATTCGCTGCTCTTCCTAAAAATATAATCACATCATTTTCTTCATAAAAAAATGTTCATAATTATTTTCACTAACCAAAAAGTATAAATTTCCTTGTAGATATACATTCGCTCACCTGTAAAGAAAGAAAAAAAATATCCCTATAAAATCGCCTTCTTGAAACTAAATGGCTATTAGGATGAATGCATCTAGTTTTTTCCTTTGACTGGTACTTGATAGTAAATTCAGGATGCCCATTAGGGACTTTAAGGCTCTTCTTAACTTGGTGATGACCTTGAAAGCACGCCATTTTGTCAACTCGGCCATCGCCTATATTCCTCCCCAAAACAACCCTCAAAACCCAACATTACCTTCTCAAACCTGTGATCACTCCGATGCAAAGTGAATTAATTAAACAAAAAAAGCTCAAAGAAATGAAAGCCAATTAAATATATATGCTGTGATGCAGAGAGATACAAATGTTGACAGCACAGTTTTTTTGTAAGAAAAAAGAAATGAGATAATACTCCCTCGTCCAAAGTAAACCTCAATTTAAAAAATGAGAAACTAAATATGTGTTTAATATGTTTGTTTTCAATAGTCAAAGAATGTGTTGAATTTTAATAGATAAATAAAATCCCGGAATTTAATCCAATTAAATGTTCAATGATAAGTGCTCTCACGAAGCAATTCTTGATGAAATAATTAAAATAATCATTATATTTGTCTTTAATATCTACAAGTGAACATATGATTTTGTGATTGAAATATGGACCTAATTGCTCTGTTGAAACTTTTATAAAATTGGGAGGACGAGGGAGTACAAAATTTAAAAAAAATCATTTTATAAAAAAGTTCAAGATTTCAGTGACTTTTTTGTCGTACCGAAGACTTTCTTTCGGTTTCAAATTCAACGTAGTATAAACTTAGACTAGACATATTTATGAAAAAAATTGAAAATCGAGAGTGATGTTTTTGGAATCATTTGATTTGTTGAAATGCAGTAGATTTAGAGCGACAGAAACAAAACCTACATGTCTATTGTCCTTTGCAGTCCGCCGGTGTTTCGTGTGAGCAGGTAACCATTACTTCTGGTTCTTTCGTTACCCTTGCTGCTTCCGATATTAAAAACAGAATACTATATATATAATTTATAAAGAGTTATTACACTCTCACCGTTTTGATGCAATTTTGTGCGCAATGTTTTGCTATATATATAGTTATCCGCGTTCCAATGCATCTTCGAGCCATATTAGAATATAAAAAATATACCAAACAGAAGTTTAGAAAGCCTTCAGTTTATTAGTCACTTTTTTACAAAGTAGGCCCACCCATGGAGATGATGAATCTCTGCTCCCTTTATCACCCTATCCTCCGCTTCCGTAAGTTACATTTTCTCCAACGTAGTGGCGGAGCTCCAATTGCAGAACATTATCTTATCTTTAACCGTAGAAGGTTCATTTTTTTTATTGCCGTACAATGCCGCTGTTGGGTTTTTCTGTTGTTTCTATAGATCCTCGGTTTGACATAGCTGCCAGAGACTGTAGTGGAGGAATTTTTGAACCGCCTTGTGATTGATGTGTGACTGGCCTAAGAACGAGTGATGTAGTGTGTGATTGGGGGCGGGAACACTAACAAAGGGTCTCGGGCGTGTACCACCTCTAACCCTGGCGCGCGCGCGCGAGGAATTCTCGACCGTCAAACGCGGCGTCAAATGGAAGAGACAAAAATTTTCTTTTTGAAAAGATCGTCCTGAGGGGCTAATCTTTATGGCCTCGGAATTTCCGAGTCTCGACAGTGGCGAAATTTTGTCGTCACAGTCACGAAAATTTCAGAGATTTGTCGGGGATTTTGACGTCACACCCACGGATTTTCCGAGGTTCGACCGCGTCGAGTCCTTGCTGAATAAGTCTCTTCCGAGAAAGACGGCGTTTCCCGTGTGTATGTGTATAGTTGGGTTGAGGTTTGCCACGCCCGCCACCCACAACCGGTGTCCCCGCCAAAGCGTGCTTGCGCGTGCACTTGCGTGCATGGGTGACGTGGAGTCCCGCGTCACGGCTTGAAGGACGCCGGAAATGCGTCCTGGACGAGTGTGAGAATGTCGCATGCATTTCTTTCATACATTTCACGAGAAGTGTTTGTCTATTTTGTCTTCCTTTTTTCTTGGCTTTCTTTTCTTTTCTCTATCTCAAGGCTGTTTTCTTATCTCAGCCCTCATTACATCCCGAATCACTTTCACGTTTTTTATTACGATCTCCTTATGATTGTTATTATTATCACGATATCTTTTTTACTCGCCCTCCCCTGCTCTTTTCGATTTTGGTCATTCGCTAAGCGTCATACCTTTGTTTTTTGTTTTCTTTGAACTCGCTCAGCCAATGAGAGCGAGCAATTAAGGTGACGCCTTCGGAGTAACCGAAAATTTCGGATTGTTGCCATGCTGAATCGCTCCATTTTTGTTGTATTATTCTAATTTGCTTTGATTTTAACATAAAAGATATGGAGCTCTTCTTTTACATATAGTAGACGAATTGAGATGATCATTTCCATTGATAATGATGTATTGAATGATGTTTTTCATGATGGTGAAGAAAAAACCATTTTTTTTATATTTTGGTATCCACGCCAAATTATGTTCACATTAAAGTGGTTAATATTTTCAATTATCACCTTAAAGTTCAAAATAATATATTATCCAAACCTTGAGAAGTTTTGTTCTGCTCCTTAAAGTGCATACGCATAAAGTGCTAACCCTTTATTTTGGCTAAAAACATTTATTTTGCAATGGACTGTTATGCATTTTTAAGTTATAAAGTTCAGCTACCTGCACGAAAAAGAAAATATTATTAGTAAAATATTCACGTAAATACTTATGTGTGGAATTTATAAAATGATTTTAACTCCCGGGGAACTATATTTTTAATTTCAAATGTTCTTGTATTTACCGCTTCAGTACTTGATTCTTCAGCTCTAATCATCTTCATTCAAGCAAAACGGTGTCATCGTCATAAAGAAATGAATTTTAGCTTGGGCGTGCAACACTGTCCAACTGCTGTGGCCGTTTGAATTACCATCACACTCACCATATAGACCGCCAATAGAAAATGCAACATATTGCAAAAGGCCTTTACCATTAGGCATTTATGATGTAAATTTATATACATATTTTGTAAACACCAAAAATTAACAAAGCAATACGTAAGAGTGCTAGAAACATATTAGAGGTGCATGCAATCAAAGCATTTCCTTCTCCATAGCCCAGTTGTGGTGGAGTATTACCTATTGTATTTTTTTTATTTGTTGGACATAACTGCAAGTTTGGTGGCACGCCCAAACACTAAAGTTCTGTGAACTAAGTAATGTATTCAAGGTTTTTAATTCGCTCTTGAGATTACTGAGAGCAAGTATCCTTGTTTTGAGAGGAAAATAATGAAACAGGTTGACGCTTGCCGAATGAGATGAAGATATTTTTAATAGCTCCCATCAACCAAACCCATTTACAGTTTTTCGCCAAAAAAATATTTTGCAAACCAATCTCTCCCGTTTTGTATACCTGTCAAAGAAAAATAAACCTCCCGTTCCCATTCTTTTTGCCGCAATCTTTCTCTCTCGAATTGGATTTATTTTTGACCAAACCTAAATTTTCAACCCTCCCAATTCTATTTTATTTTTGTATCCTCAAAAACCTGGCGGAGGAACGTGATTCTTCTGTGAATTTCCATGTAATTATTCCATCAACCCTTGGTTCTACGAATTCCTAATCCCGTCTAAATTAAGAAAACTTTAAAGAAAAAACTCTGCAATTCCACGGAATTCATAATTATTTTTTCAACTACTTTCGCCACACCGCTGAATCTTACTTAACCTGTGTTTTTATTTCATTGTTTCAGGCTTGACTTCGTAGAAGTGATAGATATCCAATTTTAATTTTAAAAACTTCGTCCTTTTCCACATTTTATTTAAAAACTGCAACTGGTTTCACCTTAATAAGGCATCTTCTCTTATTAAGGTGAAACATGTCGCAGTTTTTAAGTAAAGTGTGGAAAAGTACGACGTTTTTTATTCAAAATGAATGATAACATGTGTTTTGATTCCTGTACAGTGTAGCAAAAGTAGTTGGAATAATACAAATACATTCTGTGGAGTTGCACAGTTTTTATTTGAAGTTTTCTTAAGTTACAATGGCATTCCTTAGTTTCGGCCTCAACCGTCGCTCCCATTTATTCCCGTCTTTGTTTATTTTCGAACCTTCGCCATATTTTTTTTCCTTGATCCGAGATTTTTTCTCTCTCTTCTACTCTCTCTTTCGATCTCTCTCTTTTTTTCCGTTAAATCTCCTTTTCATTCTTGAAACCCCTTCCCCTACTTCTCCTCCTCCTTCTCCTTCTCCTCCCCTCTCCGTCTGACCCCGATCGGAGAGGGGGTTTCCCGCAACTTGCACGATGCCGCTTCTTCTTCTTTCCCGCCGCCTTCCCAACAACTTGCAGAAGATGCACGTGTACAAGAAGACGCTGCAAGCGCTCATATACCCCATCTCGAGCACCACGCCTCACAACTTCGTGCTGTGGACCGCCACCTCGCCAACCTACTGCTACGAGTGCGAGGGCCTGTTGTGGGGCATCGCGCGCCAAGGCGTTCGTTGCACAGAATGCGGAGTCAAGTGCCACGAAAAGTGCAAGGACCTGCTCAACGCGGACTGCCTCCAGAGTGAGTCTGTCTACGGATACGTACGTGTACAGTGGAGCCTTTTATTCTATCTACCTATATATACTGAGTATTCTACCTCCGATGATGACGGCTTGACCGTCGATTCATCCGAGTTTTTTGTCCTTTTTGCGTGTTCCCTTGTTTTTCAAGTGTATCGATATCTTGGATTTAAGGTTTTCCCGGCGAATTATATTTGTAAAGTTTTCTCGGGTTTGACACCGGATAAGGTAATTGAAATTCATCAATGTTTCGATGGTTGACTCAGCCATCGTCATCAGGATAGTGAGTCGAATCAGGATGCTGGCGGTTATATACTATAGCCGCAGATGCCCCATTGATGAGGGAGCCGTTGCGAATTATTTGAACTTCGCCAATTACCGGTCTCCAAGCCTTACTTAAGTTGAAGCCGGTTTCTCTATTGATGTCCGTTATCCCATCTCAAAGGCTTCCTTAAATATCATCTATATCTAAAAAGATATCGAGGATATTAAAACGGCACGGAGTGGAAATGGCACACAAACCGCATGCTAAGCTCAAAAATTTCATGGTCACTTCTAAGGACAACCTCTGCCTAAAAACAACCGGAGTATACTGCATACAATGGGAATGTGGTAGGGCGTATATTAGCGAGACAGGAAGGACCATCGAGAAAATCAAATAGCATGTATGTAGCATTAGGCTTTTCCAACCGGAAAAGTCTGCATTAGCGGAGCATAGCCTTGCTCTTGGTCATCGTGTCGATTTCCTTAATTTCACTCTACTTTCCCGGGCGAAATAAGTTTTAATAATGCTGTTATAAGGAATAGCAAGTTGCATGCGACGAATACAAAAAAGATGACCAGATTAGACATTGTAGTGCTATATATTCAGCCTCTCTTAAGGGAAAATTTGATTAGGTTATACATATAATGAGTAGGATTAGTATATCTATTATACTTTCATTAAATTCCTCGTTACAGTTCATTCATTTACTCCATAAAATTTTCTTATAAAGATTAATAGATGACTATTTATATAATATAAAGAGTTATAATCAGCATGAAGCACGAGAAACAGAAAGGAAAATTATAAATCTACCGAGCTTAATTCCAAGTTCAAAGTACAAGGTCGCGATTTCAATAGAGCATATTTCGTATATGTTAACTCCCTTGATGGTTTATGGATAAAGTAATAACTATTTTTTCAAATTCTTGACATTTTCGTAGTAATTAAAGTGTGATAAAAACAATACGATTGAATAGGGAACTTAATTCCTTCATCTCATCCCTAGGGGCCGCTGAAAAGAGTTCGAAGCATGGAGCAGAAGATAAAGCTAACAGCATCATCACAGCCATGAAAGAGAGAATGAAACAGCGGGAGAGAGAAAAGCCTGAAATTTTCGAACTGATAAGGTGAGATTCGCCGTTTTGCTCTTATTTTTCTGAGAGAGATTACTTTTCCTCTAAGTGATCGCAATTTAATTACATTGTTCCCATTTTAGGCTTTCAAATTCTATCCGATTTCAATGAAGTACATGGTTTAAAAAATTATAAATCAACTATCCCCTAAATCTCCGATTTTCCGTCATTGAAAGCTCGGTAATTTCTTTTAAATAATCGCTGTTGTCTTTATTTTGACGGCAAAAGACCACTTTTTAATCGGAAAAACAGATTGAATTCTTTTAAAATTCAGTAATTTAATTTTAGAGATGTAGCCATTTTTGAGACTGAATCATCTCTAAAAATAGCATTATCACTGTAATGTAAAATAAATATACTTTTTCAATTTACAGCTTTGATCTATCAATGAAAATATACTCTTTTTTCAATAATATCCCTCCTTTTTATTGCTTTTATTGTGTGTTTCATTACAGGTTTTTGGCAGAAACTGACAAATAGTAGTCTTAACGCTGCTCAAATAAGGTTTTTATTTTTGGGCAGATATTTTCACTACCAGTAACTAGTTTAATAATGAAATTATATGCTGTAAAACTATAGTGAGCACATAATCATCTATTTTTTCATTTTTCATTTTCAAAATGTTTCATTCTCGTATAATAATGCCCATTACTTGAATAGAATTCTTCAAGCCTTACTTTGAAAATCCGACTGTTTGCTAATTGTTTTAACCAGACAGACTTCTAATTTGTAATAATTCAATTTCAGGGTTATGTTCTTTAACTATTTACCGAAGTTGCTGCTGCTTCCAGGTCTGATCTATTTTCCCATGATCCCTCCCCTTAATCCTCAGTATAATGAGAGTAATAAACTATCCTCTGTAAAAGTTGGCATATTTACTAATGCCTTTACATTTTAATTGATTCTCCTCCATTGATTAAGTACTCGTGAATAAATTGTCACCTTGTCAACTCCTAAATTCCTTTAAATGTTAAACAAGAACCACTTCAACTAAAAACAATTATAATTTTCCTACAGCTCTCCACAGCTATACAAAACCTTTACAACTTGAAACTTACATCCTCTAAATAACCTCTTTTTTATTACCACTTCACGTAATTTCAATACTGTCCGAGGTCATTTTCGAACCAAATTCAATCCAACCTAACTTTTTTTTCATTTACCGTAACCTCCCCGACCTGTCCCACCCAAGCCGAAATAAACGCCCACAACTAAAATGAAAACTCCTCATTTTATCTCCCTGGTTGACGCAGGGCCGTTTTTGGAGTGGAGGAAAAAAGTCACATTGGCCACATGAAAGCGGTGAAACAGTCCGTTTTAGATGGTACGAGCAAGTGGTCAGCCAAAATAGCCATCACAGGTTTGTCTGCCTCTCTCTATCTGTGAGCGTGCGGTGTGGGGCCGCGGACAGCCCCTGCCTCGCCCCCGATGGTCCCTCGCCCCAGAACCCTCCTCGCTTCCGCCTCCCCCTCCGCCCCGAACAACTGCCTACGAGGACTCGGGGAATGAAAAGTAATACCACCCACGGCGGAAGGAGGTGGACTCGGTTCCCGAGCGGGCCACTCCCCGGGGTCGATTTCAGGGCCCCGTGAGGAGACAGAGGCGAGGGTCAGGCAGGAGCGCCCGCCACCCCACGCCAACATGTGCCTTCTGTCTTTATAGTTGGGAGTGCTGTCTCTGTTGTCCCGCGCCCTAAGCGGTCAAGGTCATTCTCCAACCGATTCGGCCGTTGAAGTCTCTGAGTTTCGAGTGTTAAAGTCTCCAGCGCATTTATACTGATCGATAGTTCTGGCTCGCTACGGTGTTAACGGCTTTGACGCGTCAGCCTGACGATCTTTTTAGGGATCCTCGGAGACAATTTTAAATGGAGGATACCCTTGACCTCTCAGTGCCACGGTTCTGTGTCTCTTAAAAGTACCGTTGACTCGTTCGTTCCTGTCATGGACCCTGGATGCTGCTTTTTTCCTCTCTGTATTGATGTGGTGTGTTTTTGGTGTTTTATTTTCTCCGCAGAACCACCTTTTCAGTGGATCCTGACACTCACATTGACTCAATCGAACAAGCTGAGGATATGGTATTAGAAGGAACTTCCAAATGGTCATGCAAGATCGCAATAACAGGTACCCTATGGCCACCAGACAAAACCAATGCGAAAATTGAGCTGATACCTGCACCGTGCTCTTTAGATAACTTCCCACTCTCCAATTTCCATTACTAATACTCATAAATAACAGTAAAATAATCTATATATTTTATATATACTAACAGAGTGTTCATTAAGCCCTTGTCTTTTTGGGACAATTTTAAATGCACCTGTGATGGTAGAAACTGCAAATGGAATGAGGTCAAATATGCACAAATAATATTTCTTAAGTTTACTTCTAACAGTACCTACTTCATTACTAATGAGACTCATTTCTGAGCATGTGCTATATATATGACACTGTCATTAATGCAATAACACATTTCTCACATTTTAATAAGAGCAAAATTGAAATTCTATGCACATTGATCGTTATTTTAAGCAACTATTGACATTCTGCATGAAAAACTAATCCAAAATTTGCAAATAGAATATTAATTTATGATAATGAGTAGAGATGAGTGGTGAGGTATACATGATTCAATTTGATTGAAAATATTTTTTTTTCTAATTGCTCATGCCTCTTGACAGTTTTTTTTAGAGGAGTTGTACAAAAAGAGGTCAAAAATTAAGCATTTTCATGTACTGTTGCAAAGCAATTTTGTTTTAGCTTTTTAAATCATCTTCTATGATGCACCTATAAAATTAAATTTTTTAGAAAATATTAGGTGTTTTGATTAGTGTTTAAAACTGTTAAATAATCATTATGATTGAAATATGAAGTACCATCAATGTAATTTTTCCAGAAGAAACTGGTACAAGCTGTTACAATTTTACTGAAATTTCATTTGGATAATAATATTAAAATGTATTATAAGGAAAATTAAGTATTCCATTTACATCTATCTCCCATCTATTGTCAAAGTTTCAAAAAGCTGATGGGCTTGAAGTTCACCCTGTTTATAAGCCTATTACTCCCCTTTTGTCTTTTTCCAACTCCAATTCTTCCACACGTAGCTTGTCGACTGCCTGCATATTATATATAAATAGGAATACTATATCTCCTCCTCTCTTCCTCTTCACTTACTTTATTCAATTAGCTTGTATTATAATTGGTTGGAGTCCACACACAGCGTGTACAGTCAAAACACCATAGTTGCATTTTTACAACCTCTTCCAGAGTATCTAAGTACTTTATATTCCTTCCTCACTATGAACTGAAAGAAGTAGTGCGTTGCCCCAGATTGTAATGTTTCAGTTGATCATCTCGGCATGAATTATGTCTTAGGACATAGATTGTGCTAATGATATAATATATATAATATATATTCATAAGTATAATATCTCTCTATATAAAAATATATTAACTAATATAGAAAAATAGATCCAATTAGCCTTGCTTATGTCTTCCTTTTATAATTTATTACCTTTTGCTCATCATCTTTGCAGGTAGTAGATACTAGAAGCTTGGAGTTAAGAAATTAGCAGTTAATATCAGTAAAATGAGTAAATAATAGGCATTCATGCCAGTTTTAGAAATTTGAGTACTCAACAGTACACATAGAGGATTGATTGAATCAATATTTAATTTACTGAAATTACTTGCAAGACTTACTACAAGCAGGAAATTAGAACTACATTATTCTACACTGGATACAGATTTTTCTACTCTTTGTCTTCTTGCAGCTGTATTGTTTTTCTTTGTACTTTTAGCTGCATGCGTTTCTTAACATCATCTCTCCATCATCTCCAAATTGACTCGTTTTGAGAATGGTGGCATAGTTTCTTTAACATGAACTTAAACTATCTTGTTGAAAAACCATGAGCAGGTGGACGATCACTCATTCATGACAATGCTTTTGCTGCTGACAGCTTTGCCAGGACTTCTGAAAAGCTTTCCTCGCTGAAGTAAGCTTCAAGAGTTGCAATTCATTTACAAGAGGTTTAAGTTTATGTTAAATATGAAACACTTGCATGAACTGTGCGTGCAACTCCTGTTAACTCACTTCCTGAAGTTGTGAGCTGTGTTTATTGTGATGAATGAACTTATCAAGAAATTCTCACGATAATTGGTCTGCATCGTCGGTATCATTGACGCAATCACGTAATGTATTTTAATTGTATATTTTTCACTGTACTATGAGACTTCACATTCAGCGACTAATTTCGTGCAATCACACCTTCACTGAGCAAGCACAGTCACTGAAATAAACAGTCACTTGAAAACACGGAAATAATATCACTTCTCATGTATCAGAGTTAAATTTTTAATGATTTTGCCATTGCTACTGATTTTTAGTTCCTGTTTAATATTGATTTTTTTTTTCTTTTCTTTTGCTTGTTGGAAAGTGGAGCTCCTACATCATTCGCTTCACTTTGCCTTATTGCTCGCTATCATCTTGATTGAAGTGTCTTGCATTGACTTTCTTTTTTTCTCTCCAACCCCCACCACATTACCATGACAGTCATCTGCGCCCAAGGCTTGATCGCCAAGGATAAGAGCGGGACCTCTGATCCTTACGTGACGGTGCAGGTGGGCAAAGTGAAGAAGAGGACGCGGACAATGCCTCAGGAGCTCAATCCAGTTTGGAATGAGAAGTTCTATTTGTGAGCATAACCCTTTCCTTCTCTTCCAAATATCTGACCACTAATTTTAAAAAATGTTGTCAATTTTACATATGGCTTGTCTGTGAAAACATCACCTATTTCTTTGTGAGTTACCTTTATTTGTTTATTTTCATGTGCCTGTGTTTTATATACATGTATATCTTTATATACTATTCACCAGAAAAGTGAAAGGCTCTAGTACATATCTATATAAAGAGCCAACAAGCCGGAAATATTTTTGTATGACACTACTTTTCTCTTTGCTTTTCTCCTCCTCCCTTGTTAAGTATATGCTAGCAACAAAGCGTTGAGGTTGGGATGGATAGGTAGGCAAATCATTGGTCACTCACTGGTGTATGATCCATGACAATACCGGTGTCAACTGCTTTGGGGTAGCTTTCAGGCTAAGGACCCTTCTTCAGCTAGAGGAGGTCACTACTGAGGAATGTCACACGTTAGTTGAGGGTACTGGGCTTGGCTTGGTCCTGGATTGGTTTTTGGGGAAAGGGGTCGTTTGGAAGGAAGTGCGAAGGGGTGGATTGGGAGGGGAGTAAGTTAGCAGAGGTTAAGTTCAGGAGGGCTGATTGATTTTAAAATTAAGATATAAGATAGCTACCGAAATATTACACTTCATAGGCAAAGATATTACAAGTATGTTATAATCCGTATCGGAAGAATATGCCGTAAATTTAGAATATGCCATGGATTTTTTATCGTTGTGTTAGTTATTTCTGGTTTTCCTAGTTAGGGGCATGGCATTCCAAAGTCTTATATGGCGACAGATGGTTTTCATACTCGTGAACAAAATTTCAGAATATCCCTGTGGATGACACAATCAGGGCAGCAATTTTGAAGAAGCTGAAAGCTAATGAATTTCTATGTAACATTTTATGAATTCGTGATCTCAACATCTTTAATCTTTGCTTTTGCCGGTCAAGGTACATAGTTGGATACATTCCTCAGAACTCATCTATTCTTATAAGACCTGGGGGTGATTTTGGAGCCATAGTCTTGAAAAAAAAGCGTGTCTTATATGTCATCAAATACCCAAGTTAAACTGATTTAATTTGCAATCTTTGGTCAGTTAGAATAAATTATGTTAGGTACGTCATTTATGCAGATAACTTTGCTGTAAGTAATGCTGGGTAATTATGTAACGAGTTTAAGTTTATTACTTTCTTAATATATGAAAAAATACTTTTTAGTAACCAAATTAAATACATTCTTGTGTAAATTTCATGTCATCTTGTTTCCTTTCCAGTGAATGCCACAACTCCTCAGACCGAATAAAGGTTCGTGTGTGGGATGAGGATAACGACCTCAAGTCCAAGCTGCGTCAGAAACTAACAAGAGAATCGGACGATTTTCTTGGTCAGACAATCATTGAGGTAATTCTCAATAGGGTATCATAAGGTTTTTGATTCTATGGTGAAGAAAATGTGTGAAAAAATCAAACACTAATAATATTTTATTGGGTCCAGGACATGTGGTTAACATGTATAGAACAAGTCATTCGCAATGGCATACAAACAAAGACAAAAGACATAGCAACCAATACTAATTTTAATTTCTTGATTCTGGTACAAACAGGGCTGGCAATTGTCCTTATTTTCCCAGACTTTCCTCATTCAACTTGGTGTGTCCTGGAGGATTTTACATATGTCCGGAAAATTGGCTTTAAAATTTGAAACTTCCTTATCTTTGTTTAAAGTGGGTATTTACGGTAATGGAATCTGCCATAATAGTCATGGTAATTTTTATGGGATTGCACGGTCCTGGGGGACAAGTCTGTTACATTTTTCGCCCGTAGACAGACGTCAGTTATCAATCTTGTGGCATATGTCCATACTGGCAAGTCTATGGTTGCTTTCAATTTAGTATGGTAATAGCCGACCATTGACCGCAGCGATTGGCAGTCACCAGGCGACCAAATGAAATAAAACAGCTCAAAGCAGCTATTCACGCATGCCTGGTCCATCTCGCATACACATAAGCAGTAGTGGATAGCTGTGAATAAATGTGCATGTTGTTCGTAAATTGTTCGGCTCACCTCGGAGAGAAAAGCTACCGACATCCAGCCATATCTGGCTATTCCAGTAAATCGAAAGCACCACGGCATAGCGATTGCTGTTTATCACCACAAATCAATAGCACTCAAAATAAGCATACATAGTTGCTTATTTAATGGTAGACATTGTCAAAAATGTTGACTGTCCAGTCAAACTAGGCTTATAGACTCACCAACTATGATAAATGCCACTGGGGAGTAAATTAACATTTATCGACCAGCAACAAAAGTTATAGACTTGCCCCCTTGGAATTCCAAAGGTCGCAGTTTTAAATGCGACCTTCTTCATGGCTGCGGCACTGTTTTAAGTTAGATGGTGCCATGCAGCCTTAGTGGATGGGGCACCTAAAAATTGTAATCTACTGCTATTTGGAAACCTTTTCTCCATGCAGTAAAAAAGCACAAGACAGCATAAAGATCATTATTACAGTATGAGGGATAGACGTCCTCAAAAGTTCTCATATTTTTACCCTAATGTCCTAATTTCCAGCAGCAGGCATTGATAGCCCTATTCCTGTATCATAATAAAATGATGTTTTGGGAAATATCAAGGATAATGGGATATACTTTCCCTAGAACTGCAAACTTGACATGGTGGAATGGCATACACATTCCAATGAATCCTAAAGTTGAACTGGTGGAAGCAGTGGTAATTGCTCCAGGTAGGGCCAACCAAGCATTTCATCTGACTCCAAACCTTTGACCTATCTGGTTAAAGGGCTGAAGTCAGATGAAAGGTAGTCCCTGCGCAATGTCCGTACCTCTGTGAGGCAATTACATGAAGGCCTTATTGCATTAGTAACTTTAGTCCCAGCACAATGGACCTACCTGGAAAGAAACCCAGAAGACTTACATATTCAAATATATTAAGCCGTGGAAGCCTCCACACAAATTGCATGAAGGCGTCTAATCCCAGTGGGGAAGCTTTTTTAAGTGATGTAGTGGTGGCCTTAAGCACGGACCTTTGGCTTGCCAGGCTAATGAATAGACCACCAACCATGCTATCCAGACATCTTGAGATAATTTTTTGAGAACTGAAGGGAACTAGATGCCATGTGAGTCAAAGGATCATGGTTTGATTCCTGGTCCAGGTGGATTGCTCCTCATGGCAATTTCTAATTACAAATGAGGAGACAGCAAAAGTAGTTGGAGTACTGATTAAAGGGTTGCAACAAGCTGTAGAGGGGTAAATCTTGGGTAAGTATGGGAGGGGATGTATAAGAAAAGGAATCTTAGGGTATTAATGGAGAAAGAAGATGCAAAGAGACTTAAAGGGTTTGAATACTTGAAAATGGATAGTGTAAGGAGTAGAGTACCATCCCACTGTCCCTCCCTTTGTCTCGCGTCCGCTCTGCTTGGCTGGCCCTTGGAATGACACCAGCCGCTAGAACCTGTCACTCTAATCCTCTGTTGAGTGATTCACGTGAGGGATGGACTTCATAGGGGGGAGGGCCCTGGTTTGGAGGGACCAAAGGAAGGACCTCCTAGGGCCCACCATGCGTGACCCTTTCACACTCAACACAGGATAAGTGATATCCTTGGAAGGAATGGGTGAAGAGCAGGTGGTCCACATGTGAGCAGAGGACCCTGGTTGCAAGTCCAATGAGAGGAGCGGACAAGGGTCACAAGGGCACGCCAAGTGGGACGAAGCATGTTGAGAAAAGGGAGGAGGGAGGCAGTCTTTGGGTGTCGCACATGTGCGAGAGTTGTATTCGTGGAACTCAGTGAGACGATTAATAAAACAGAGAAAATACTTGAGGTTTAAGTTTTTTTTCCCTTGATGGACCTTCCCAAGCCCACCCACTCATCATAGGCGGCTTACAATAGTTTAGTGTAGGGAGCATTACAGAGAGGACTCCCAGTGGATCGAGAAATTATTGGCAGGGCTGCCCATGGACTGCCTATTGGGCAGAACACCTACGAGGAATGGGATTTATGTACATCATTTGAAATGCAGGTCAGGTGAAGAGAAGACATGCATTATACTTAATGTGGGCTGTCTAGCACATATCCTGATTGCATGCAAGCAATTGAACATTTAAAGAATGCTCTCCAATAAATGTGATAGTTTACTTGTAGTTTTAGCTTCCTAAAATAAAAAAAGCTTGATAGCATCAAGGGATGTGTGAGTCAGCACAGTGGTTAGGCCTCTGTTTTCATCCAGGTGACACCTATGGATGGACAGCTGTCTAAAAATCACAGTTAGATGCACCTATTTTTTAACAATCACCCATAAAGTACCAGAACTTTGAATGTGCCAGAACTTTGTTGGAAACCACAGGAGGATGGTGAAAGTTAATTTCCCCTCATATTTTGCATGTGTGAATTTCACAAATCTTTGGGCTTAAGAGAGAATAACTGATGAAAGGATAAAACAATAAAAACAGATTCTTTTGCCTCCAAAAAGACTTATATGTAATTAGTAATATTCCAAAATCAAACCTAGTGCAGTATGGCAAAGTTAGTACAGAGTTAATTGTATTTGTGTTTGCTTTCAGGAATTGGATGTTTAAGGTACATGTTTCAACTTTTACTTAAAGTTCACTTCTGTAAGGTCAAAATTTTCTCATGACTTAAAATTTCCTAATTAAAATTGTAATTTTTCATAAAGCCTGCTCTGCCTTCTGACATGCAATTAAATAATGACATAGTTGTAGTGTCAATTTTATTTTATTTTAATAGTCATTATACCATTTAATTGAGAAATACATAATGAAGTTGTCTAGTTTTCAATCAATTAACCTATTTTTTTAATCAATTAACCTATTTTTTTAATCAATTAACCTATTTTTTAATGAATTAAACCAAGCAGAAAGAGAGAAAGTATGAATTGGAATATTAAAAATGAATCAGTAATATCTGCCAGAAAATAATAGCAGCTGCAGTGATTGATTTATAATGGTAAACACCCTCAATGCTGAAAGACAACAATCCCCATCCGCCGATGCTGCTACCCGATGGCTACAGATGACAATTGCCATCAGAGTTAATATTCTTCAAAGACCGTAAAAAAAAGTTTCAATCACCAGGGAAATTTAAAAATATTGTCACTGTGTTAAAAGTGTTAAATCCCAATGGAAAAAGGGTGATGGTTGGAAAGTTTTGTCATAGGCAGTTAGACATCATTTGTGTGAAAACATTGATCAGTTTTTTTCATCAATTATACTCTAACAGCTCAGTATAATGTGCATACCATTTAAATTTATTGTGCACAGTAGTTACTCTTGAAGTTGTCTTTCATTCCCCACTTTTAAATAAATAATAAAAACCCATTTTCATTCAATTTGCATAGAACTCTTGATGAAGTGCACCTCACACATGGCTTTCCTCATGCACTCATTTCAGGTGCGCACACTGTCCGGTGAAATGGACGTCTGGTACAACTTGGAGAAGAGAACGGACAAGTCTGCTGTTTCTGGTGCCATCCGGCTTCACATCAGTGTGGAAATTAAGGGAGAAGAAAAGGTAGGTACTTCACCACTGAACATGAGTAAAAATTTATCCCAATCTTTCCATCATCAAACAATCTCATGAAGCAATTCTCATTTTGGCAATGATGTAGCCAGTGCAAAAGATAGAAAATCTCACTTAAACACATGATATCCATGAACTTTTGAGCTCAATTGGCAAGTGAAACTAACATAGGTAATAGGCTTCTGAAAAATATCTGGTTCATTGATGTTTTCAACATTTTTTTTTGCTCTCGGATGATTCTGGTGGTCTGTTTGCCCCTGTGATCCCAATAAGCCATTGGCTTGTCTTCAGGTTTCTCAGGGGTCATACCACCAGAACTTGACAGAAACACCCATGCCCTGGGCATACGAAAAACTGGCCCAGGTGGGACTTGAACCCACGACCCTCGGATTACCAGGCGAGGACTTTACCCCGCCGCCACTGGGACCGGCAATGTTGGAATTCAATGTCACATTCTCTTATGCTCCTCAGTATAACTGACATCCTAAATCTATAGATAATGCAGAAAAAAAAGCTCTTCAGGAAAGTTCAAGGCAAAGTAATATAAAATATAATTCTGAAAACAGCCAGCTACGTAAAGAGATGCAGAAAATTTGTTAAAAATAACAAAATATCACCTAAAGGCCAACAAGTATAGGCTTCGTAGGCATGCCTACGAAGTTGCAACTAGAAGGTTTTACAAGTAGGTAATAGCAAAGCAGGAATTTCAGAAAAAACTTTCCTTTCTCCATTAACAAAATGCTACATAATAAGTCCATTTCTTACCAGGAATAGAAAATTGTTACGAAAATATTCAAACAGACCACAAAATTAGTCTCTTCATGTCATAATGGCTATTTTATGTTTGGAGTCACACCCTTTCGAATTAATTGCATAGCCCTGAATTGTCCATATTTGCATTTTACAACATATGTTCTATTGCATCTAACACTCATATGAGTGCTAAAAATTGGCTAAATGGGTCTTGCTATTTTTTTGCACGTCAACTGCAAATATTCAAATAGGACTATTACAATGATGTATGTTTAAAAACCATTCTAATATTTAAGTATTTAACTCCTTGGGGGGGTGTTTAAATTAATGTATGAGGCAAGTGGACGTAAGCCGTGCATCGAAATGCTGCTGGAAATAAAACACGTGTATGCCAAAACGGCTTGAGAGGTTAATAAGGGAGAATTGTGGAAGATAAGATGTTTGTGCACGATCAAATCAATCCTTGAGATTTTTCATCTTTCTTACTAAGATTGTATTCCAGTATTATTTGGGAAAGCAAATTGGTTTCAGTCTATTGTGCTTAGATGAGGATGGATAAACTCATAAAACGTGTTTATTGCTTTGTCAAGCTGTATGTCCCTACTTCAAAACATAAGGTGGAGTGATGAGTACCTCTAATTTGAGATGATTCGGAAAGAATATGCTCTACATATACAGAAAGCTGCTATTCTTTAACCAAGTGGCAATTAACTTAAGTTTGCCACATTTCATTACTGTCAGTAGGTACTCACAGGAAGATGATCCATGCAACGACACCAGTGTCCACTGCTTTAGGGTAGCTTACGGGCTAAGAACCCTTCTTCAGCCAGAGGAGATTACTACTATCTCCTTATAAGGAATGTCACAGTGGAGTTGAGGGTACAGGGTTTGGCTTGGTATGGGGTTGGTTGTTGGGAAAAGAGATTGGTTGGAAGGAAGTGCGAGGGGGTGGAGTGGGACGGGAGGAAGCCAGCAGAGGTTAAGTTCAGGAGGGCTGGTTGAGTTTTGAATTGAGATATGAGATAGTTCACAGTTGCAGACTCTATTATTGGTGTGTCAGGTGGGAGGGTGCGAAATTTTTTTTTATTTGAAAGCAGTTGTTAAAGGGGAGCTGTCATGCGAGTTTACGTGCACAGTGGCCACAGGCAACTATATACATATATGCGATTTAAACCTGGAGTTGTTATCTCCTGGACACAGGTTGCGTAAATTTAAATCGCTTCGAATTAAAAATAAATTCACTCATCATACGGCTCATTCCCACCAGTAGTTCCAAAATGCCTCAGAAATGCGACTCTTTCTTTTATTGCTGGCAATTTTCATAGAATCGTTACATCCTAATTCAAGGAGGGTAGTTCCGTTTACACCCTAAAATAGGATGGCTTTTTATAGCTAAATGTCTCTGAAAATATCAATAGTTACCTTCGATTGGAAGTTTGAGTGTTTACACATACATATATTACCATTGAGTATTATATATACTCACCAGTTAATTTCTTTCTTACGATTCATCGTATTCGGTGAGATTTTTAACAGCTCTCGGTAAAGGTGAGCTTTCGTCTCGCCAGCGAAATTATTTCTGCGTAAAATATACTCATATTGAATTCGTAACGCAATGGCTGGAAAGAAAAATGAGAAATTACTATTAAAATATAACACGAATAATCACCATTACATAAACGCTAATTATATTTTGAGATTTAAAATGAAGCTAACACACGACACATCATTATAAATTCATCAATAAAAATCGTTTCCTGCTTTTGGAGGTTTCCATTTCATTATAATACGTTCAAGCCGGAGCTCGCCGCTTTGTTTACAATATCATATCGCGCGGCGTGCAATGACAATTGCCGTGCGAAAAACAAACGAAGTCAGAAATCGTTGGATATTCTTTCAAATTCATCGTACGGGGTCGAAGTGTGATTTGTTGTATAAAAGTCATACACTATTGTTTTTGTAACGCATATTCTATTGTTTAAAAATGACAGTGCATTGCGAAGTAACTTTAATGTGCACAAAGAGCAAGTTTTCTGAGTTGCTTGACGTTTTTGCGTCTCATATGTTAATCATGGTCATAGGTTCGAGAGAAAGCTACGCGTTATGATAAAGTAGATGCGTGCTTACGGAAACAAAAGTGGTGGCCGTAATCGTCGATTAAGTGATCGGTAGCCAAAAACCCTAGGTATTGTGGTAGTAAAATTTAAATGTAGCAACTGTCAGAATGAAACTGCTGTTCCTTTTGACAGCCAAATGACTATTGTTATTTTTCTGCAGCTCCGAAGAATTGGAACATGATATAAGATGTGACACCGTCATATATTAGTAATACGTGTTTGGACTTCCAGCCGTGAGTACTTTCTACCAGATTCTCCAATGTATTCTAACAATAAATACCAAGCTTAGCACGTTTCGAAACCGCGAGGATTCCCATTTCACATGTTACCTGCGGTGATCTTAAATGTCATGAACATACTTTAGATCATAAGAATAGTAAAGAATGAGTCACCAAATGGGTAATGCGTTTGTTTCATGAAGTGGAGGTACGATCCTGCCTCTTATTTTTTAGTGATAATTTACTGGATGATTTCTCAGATCCAAATTGATGCAAATTTTGTTATAAATCGGGTATTTGTAATGGCTGGATTTCTTTGATGCGTTGGGTAATTTAAGCCATAAGCATCTTGTTTGCAGGCGAATTAATGAATCTTTCGCGTGAAATGTACATTCTTTCATTTTCAAGTTTTAATTCATAATTTCATCCGTCAGGATTTAATATGCTTAAGTTTGTGGTTTCCTTTTGTGTTGGCTGTTATTATCGATGTATAGTGGAATGTCTAGTATAATCATTTTGGCACTTAAGATAATATTGAAACCTTCACATTTGCCTACATGACATCAACTTTCTCTCTGCATGTCAGTAAAGGTCTATCTACTACATCAGCAGTATTCAAAAGGTTTCACAACCCTGTGGTTCCTTGCAACCTTTCCATTAGTTCTATGAGCTGCAGTTTATAATATTTGGTATTATTAGTTACTATTTACACATTTTACTATGATGTTGAATTTTTATTATTTTTTCATGTACTTAGTCAGATTTTTATAATAATCACTTAAAAAGCAGAAACTTTTGTGAAATATGGTTATCTGTAACATACTTAGAAAGGGATCTGGGCTGTGGATCAAGGATGCCATTAGGTCTGGTCTGGTACATCATCAGGTCTGGTACACAAATTGTACCTGACCTGATGATTCCGTAAAGCAGGGAAACGCGTTGTACATTATAAAAATATAGTAGAAAAGTACTAAGCTGTCTTAATCATGAGTACTGATACAAGAGGCATCCCTGGTGAAAATAAACCGTGACAGAAGCATGAACACAATGTACTAAGAATGTGACAAGAGCGTGATTACAGTGTGAATACTTTGTACCAAAAGCGTAAATTGGGACTCAAAAGCATGCAGAAAGGATGATAGACAGTGTGGTGGGACAGTGTGTTGACATTGTGTGCACAGTGTCGGTACACTGTGACTAATACCCTCGTACGGTGTGCAGCACATTGTTGTCTCACTGTCCATCACACTATTTGAGGCCCGGCTGGACGACGGATGGCGACTCTGATTCTTTGTTACTCATGGAATGAATTGTAGCCAACAAGAGAAAAAAATGATTTTTTCACGTTTCGGTTTAAGCCTCTTAGCCTAATCATGGCACTGGGGTGAAAGCTGCCCTTCCATTTCTTATTCCATCCTTGTTCCCTTCCTCCTCCCCGCCGACTCCACTAAACCTCAGTAATAAGCTAATGCTTGAGACCGAGGGGAGGCAGCGCCCCCGCGTGGAGGACTCACGAATCCACTGTCCATCACGCTTTTAAGGGAGCACAGTGTGCGTACACTGTGACTAATACCCTTGTACAGTGTGCAGCACATTGTTGTCACACTGTCCATCACACTTTAAAGGGAGCACAGTGTGCATGCACTATGACGTATTACACTTGCACAGTGTGCAGCACATTGTTGTCACTCTGTCTGTCATGGTTTATTTTCTCCAGGAATACTCTCCCCTTTCTTGATTAGACAGAGTTAAAATAAAATGCATCATAGTTTTTTCCAATTGAGCAATCCTCAAATATATTAATCACTGAGTGAGCACTGGTCAATAGTATTGGTCACCACTGATTATATTTAACTTGTACAGTTAACCAAGGGAATACTTATCTGAGTATGCCAAAGTATTGGGGTTTGCTGTTAAGGCATTCACTTCTCTCCAAAGGATTAGTCTTGTAGGTAGGTTGTGGAAAGACAATTGCTTTGAGTGATTTCCTCTGCTTTGGTGTTGAATTGGAAACCATGCATTAGGTGTTTCTATGAGTGCAAAACATGGAAAGAGACTTGTCCTTTCTGGGATAAATTGTCATAATGGTATATTCCTCTAGGAATTGCTAAGTGCTCGTCTTGCCACAAACCATTTTTCATTCTTCAAAATTGACTCAAAAGGGCTATGACAAACTTTTATTTTTGGTACCAAATTTCATGCATATGTATTGATTTTTGCCAGTTGTTGCACTAAACCTGGCACTTAAGGTTTACAAAAAATATTGAAGGATATTTTCAAATTGAATTCATTATGATTTGCAGGTGGCCCCATACCATGTACAGTATACCTGCTTGCATGAAAATCTTTTCCACTACCTTTGCGAAGAAAATGGTGGTGTAGTAAGCCTTCCAGCTGCCAAAGGAGATGATGCGTGGAAGGTTTACTTCGACGAAGCAGCAGAGGAGATAGTTGATGAATTTGCCATGCGTTATGGAATAGAGTCAATATATCAAGCAATGACGTAAGTATTTCTGGCTTCATTTTCCTGAATCTGAAATAAAAGGTTTGTTGGCTTTCTAAGCTTGATTTCATCTGCTGGCATCAATGACATTTTATACAATGATTTGTAGTGATCATAGGTTTCTCAAAACTCCCCTAATGAACCTTCAAATATGAAACTTGTACCTATCATTGTAGCAAGCATTATTTCTTCATTACTACAGCAGTAATTTCTGTGCCCTAGTGGCTTATGACTTGTTTTGCTTTCTCTTTGGAATCATTGCAGTGAATGATCTTTTGATGGAACTGGTAACAGACATTTTGAAATTTTGTCATCTGGTTTTAGTCATAACTTTCTCATCTTCAATTGAAATTCTTGGACAGGTTCTATAACTAAATTAAATAACTAAGCATTGGGGATAGAGACATATATTGCATTCTACCCATACTTACTGTATTATAAAAACTACGAACTAAAAAGCCAAATGATTGAAAAGTTCACCATACTTTGCTACCCTTCTCTGAGCCATTTCATTTTGTTTTGCTTTCTATGACTTTAAAGGTGTCATGCTGATGAGTATGGATTATGTATAGTATTTGTGTTTGATGATCTTCATCGTAGCCGATTCTTTTAGCAGCTTTCCACCTTAATATTAGCCGTCTCATCTCATAATGTAAATGTTGGTGGACATTAGGCTCACCCTAACGTAAAAGAGGAGAATGTTGCTAATGAAGTCATTCTCTGCAAAGTGGTCTGATTTTAGAGAAGTGCCCTGCTTGACCATCACGGATTTCAATGAAATGTTATATGGACATTCACATATATCTCCAATGAACATTTGTAAATTTTTACGTTCCCCGGTGGTATACTTGCTGAGATATATGTAGTACTTTGTTTGACCCCGCGTCGCAGCCTTCTTCAGTATGACTATGAGATTTTGGTAACTTTGAGGCATAGTATCTCAGAGGATATTTTGATGAGATAAACATAAATTGGCTATCTTGTACAACTTTTTGCGCTCTATTGAACAAAATAATAAAAATAACTGTAAGAGCGACCTTGCAGAAAATTCAGGGCGAAACTGGCCCGAAAAATTGCGGATTGAAAAAAAATAATTTTGGCTTTTTATATTTCAGGAAGTAAAGGCATAATCACCGTGAAACTTAGCGCGTGATAATATATCAACACATGGTTTATGAATATAAAATTTCATCTTCCTAGTGCTTTCCATTAGTTTAAAAATTGAGTCAAAATTTAGCAATTTTTGTAAAACCGTCAGAAATAGGGTATTTTTACCCTGCTTTTACAAAAGACCTTATGGAATTTCTTTTTGATCATTTTCATTATAAAGTGAATGATTTCAACCCTCCAAAAAAGTATATCTGTTTTTTCATCGCGGGCACATAAGGCCCTAAAACTAGGGACAACTTTGAGGATGGCATTTGTAAAAATGACAAAAATAGTTTTGTTCTGCCCGCCCCTACAAAAGAAAGACCTTCTGGATACTCTTTGGAATCATTTTCATTTGAAAGAGCATGTTTCAAACTTCTTAAAAAAGTAGACTTGGTTTTTCATCGCGAGAACATACTGCCCTAAAAATATGAACAACTTTGAGAACGTTGCTATGGTGGTGCCACATGTATTCTGTTGTTTATCGTTCTGTTTGTTTTATGTAGAAATTTTTAGTATATTGCGTTGGTCCATAGTGACATTGCCACTACCAGTTCAAGCATTGAAATCATTCCCTTTATAATGAAAATGATCCAAAAGAAATTCCATAAGGTCTTTTTTTGTAAAAGCGGGGTGAAAATACCGTATTTCTGACGTTTTTACAACAATTGCCAAATTCCAACTCAATTTTTAAACTAATGGAAAGCACTAGAAAGATTTATTTTATTTATCACGCGAAAAGTTTCATGTTGATTATGCCTTTACTTCCTGAAATATAAAAAGCCAAAATTTTTTTTTTTCGATCCACAATTTTTCCAGCCAGTTTTGCCCTGAATTTTCTGCAAGGAGGTCGCTCTTACAGTTATTTTTATTATTTTGTTTAATGTAGTGCAAAAAGTTGTACAAGATAGCCAATTTTTAGGTATTCTTCTCGGGCTTTGCACAACAATAAAAACAAGCTAGCAGTAGGATAAACAAGCCCGAGAAGAATACCTAAATATTATTCACCGGGAAAAACTTGAATCGTATATTAGCCTATTTTTGTTTATCTCATCAAAATATCCTCTTAGATACTATGCCTCAAAGTTACCGAAATCTCATAGTCATACTGAAGAAGGCTGCGACACGGGGTCAAACAAAGTACTATATTTAAGCAAGTATACCATCGGCGAATGTAAAAATTTACAAAAGTTCATTGGATGTATATGTGAATGTCCATATAAAATTTCATTGAAATCCATGATGGTGGAGTGGGGACCACCAGACCACTTGGCATGGATAGTTTTATTATGTTTGACTTAGTATCAATTAGGTAAAGATTGATGGTGTGTTTTGTTTTATGCTTACAAAAATTTCAAGATAGTATATTTCTTTGTGAAACATATGTACATAAAGAAATTTTTTATAACCCTAATGTTGTTTGTTCAACTTTTATTATAAATATTTGCACACATGTTCCAAATTTATTTAAATCAATTTTTAACTGCTAGTTTTGATAATCAAAACAATTCCAGGCAACATCTAATAAAAAGGTCTGCGCACGCCTATGCTTGTAGTACTTAGTTACTTGTATAGCAAAGTAATGCAAGGGTGATCAAAAATTGTTTTCATTGCTTTCAATGTTGTGCTTACATTATTAATCACAGTTGAACTCTCTTATGTACTTATATTTAAAACACCTCCATAATTACATTAAGTTGTCAGCTTTTAATATTATTTTTAATCAGCTATTCATGTAGGTAATCAGTAAATGGTTCAGTCCCATTTTGACCAACAGTATGCGATGGTCTAGTTGCATCTTCTTGAAAAATTTCCATCCCATAGGTTCCAACTTCTCTTCATTTCATTTTCTCATAAGTTCTCACTTTTTTATTGTATTGCTTGATTCATGGCTAACTTTTGATATGCATATTGAATCGATGGTAACTTAGGCATATAAGTGTCTTTATTTGTCACCACTGCCAAGGCTTTCGCAACATTTTTTGCTGCAGATTGCAGTATATTACTTTAGTTAGGTTTGTGCTTGAATACTGCTCCCATATTATTTGAAATATAATGCTGCTATTTAAAGGGTCCAAAACAAATTTTTAAGGCTAGTTGCTTTTAGATTTTGTATTGAAAAAAGGAAGGGATCCTGTAATGAATTGTAACGTCTGCTTGATCTTATTTCTCTATCTGACAGGAGAAAACAATTAGGATTATTATTTTTATATTCTCTGTTAAATAATCATGTCCAATGTTCTCATTTGTTATCTTTAATTAGTATTAAAATACCTTCCTTGAACTCTAGGTCACAAAGTTTATTTCATCTACCATACTCAAGTAGTAGCTATTTATTCCATTTACCCATGTATAGGATGGCAAGAGACTACAATTATTTTTGTAATGCTGCTGATATTTTTCATTGATCAAAATATTGTTTTAAGAAATTTCTAAAGCATCATTTATAAGGTTCAGAGTTTTTCTTACTTTTAATCTATGGTGTTAATTTTACCTTCTGTGCTATTGATAATTCTTAATATTTTTTTTTTGGATTATCTGAACTTTTCCTGTATTTCTTTAAATGTATTTTTTATGATAAAAAAAAATTATATTATAATTTTATTTCTCTTATTTTATGATCTATGGTGTATACTGTGCATATCATTTTGAAATGTATTCTTGTAAGAGGGCCTTGAGTCCGCAAATAAAATATTATTATTATTATATCTGAAAAACAAAGGAATGTCATTCTGATTTCTTACCAGCTTTCCAGTATTCTCTTTGCCAGTAAATGCTGGTGTCTATTCAGGTCCTCAAAACCAATGAAAGCATCTCTTTCTCTTTTGAAATTTCTGCTGTCTTTTTTTTAATGATGTACTTCAGCAAGCATTTTTTTCTAAACTAAAACTAGAATAAATATCTATCCATAAAAGAGGTTTCTTACCATGTGGATTAACACTATTTCTTCAGCACTAATATTTTGTTTTACATTTCATTATATTGCCATTATTAAGTTACTTATCCCAAGTTGTATCAAAATTGGTTTGTGATTTCATATATGTATATGTGTAATCCTTCTATGAATAGAGAGTAACGAATCTTTGTCTTTCCTTTAACAGGCATTTCCATTGTTTATCTACAAAGTACCTGTGCCCAGGTGTTCCAGCTGTGATGAGCACATTGCTTGCCAATATAAATGCTTATTACGCACATACAACGGCTTCATCGGCAGTTTCAGCTAGTGATCGTTTTGCTGCATCAAATTTCGGAGTGAGTGAACAGATGAATGATTTTATTTTTGCCAGTCACAAACATATTTTTTTTTTAACCTCAAAACTACTCATTTCAATTAAACATTTATTAATATGAATGACTCTTCATGAAATTATTAAGATTAGTGACACAAAGAAAATATCCAAAAGAATGAAATGCAGTTGAGCACGGATTATCCATGGTGATGGAAGGGTAAGCCCAATCAGATAACCGAAAATGACAGATAATCGATTCATGTTCAATTTCGAGGTAGTTGTGGACTTGGCTTCAGTGCCATGCTCTCTCAAAGTCTTTTTCACACATTTCGTTGAAATATTAGTTTTTTCATATCATTTTCTTTATAGGGTGATTGTTCATTCTATTAACTTCTCTGAAATATTTCACCAACTAAAATTAGTTTGTGTTGATTGGTGAATTTTATTCTCAGATGTGCAATCCACTCTGATTTTACATACTGATATTAATTTAGTCTGTTTGCATTTCTGCAATAGCCGAACACCATCTCAGCGGCCCCACTCATAATTTAAACTTATACACTCATAATTTAAACATGAGGAGACAAAATTAATATCAAGGGAGGTACGATATTACCCAAGATTAATCAGGGAGGCCATAGAAATTGCGAAGAGACCGGAGAACGTCAACCGAGAAGACGGTTACACGTTAAGTAGAAAGCTCAAACGAATTTTTTCAAATTTAAATTCCGGCAACAATGGGAGTCCTCACTTATATATAAAGACGAGCGAGAGTAAAGAATCAGTTCAGTTAACCTGATGAAGCTGGCAGGAGGACCAGCGAAATATTGTTTATTGCAATTGAGTGCAATAGTAATCTTAATTGGAAATAGATTTGTGTATTCTGGTTTTAATTTTTAAAATTTCTTATTTCAGAAAGAGAAGTTTGTGAAGTTGTTGGACCAATTGCACAATTCCTTAAGGATAGACCTTTCAATGTATCGCAACAACTTCCCCGCATCAAGTAATGAGAAGCTTATGGACCTCAAATCAACTGTTGATTTACTCACTAGTATAACCTTTTTTAGGATGAAGGTGAGTTGCTAATTTTAAGGTTTCTAAGGGCATGCTGTGGTATAAACTGCCAAATGATATTTTAACAATGGCATTTGGCAATGATATTTTAACATGTAGCCTTAAGGCACATGACAAATATTTCATAATAATGCGATTACATATGTCCAGATTTTCTTCTAAAGAGCGTTCCACATTTAGTTGACAGTATGGGCTCTTATGGAGATTCGATTTCCATTTAAATCTCCATAAGGCCGGAGGTGCGACGTTGCCATTGGCAGCAGAAAAATTAATGTTATGCTATGCAATATAAATAGGATATTTTCGGAAGCAGAAAAAGATGCTACATTTAGTGGTGGCATTTTGTGGACGATTTAGTTTATAATAAATGTTATAAAAAATATTTCCTTGAATTTCTGTTAGTAACGGAGCGCTTCTGATTTCATCTTCCTCACCCAGTTGCAGACAAACGGTTCACAGTATGATGTTAAAACTTGTAGAAAAAGTTTTTCATACATTTCCCTCCATAACTGTTAGCTTTAATTTGTTTTTGAATGAGTTTGATTGTTGTTGTATTCATTTAAATATCTTTTGGACAAAATATTTTGAATTTTGCAAGGTAAAAAGCGGTCGCCTACTAACTTTCATATCTCACGATATAGATCCATGCATGCTGCGTATGAAATTTAAAATTATCTTTATATTTGTTTTTGGTGAAATAATCGTAACTCTATCTCGATTACAAAGGGAGTTATGAGTTTTTGATGTCGAAAAATATTTTCGACACGCCATAATTCTGCTGCTCATTCTGTCCTGCCAGCTAACCTATCGCGTGGAAGGGAAATTCTCGGTCGGGAATGAGCTTGATACTTTAATTACTCTTGCTTCTTTGCTATCAAAGATATCATTTTTGTATGACATTTAGTTAAGTCAGTAGTAATATATTTAATTAAAATATGATAGTTTCAAGAACTTGACAGATGGAAATACATTAACATTGAAGCATTCAGAAAAATATTTGACGGCCAAGAAAGAAGTGGTAAACATCTTATGTGCCTTTCGGTGGAAAATGCAAATGAATTCGTACGAGGGATATTCTTATCCAGTGCATGGCCTTTAACTGAGTGTATATTGGGTATTTCTAGAAGTTCCGTTAAGAAGGTACCATAAAACATCTGCATGAGAAGCAACCCTTTGGTGTAAGGGACTGGGGAAAGAATGGGCGAAGGCGTTTCGTTTCTCATCAGATTTATATGCGTGAACAAGTGGCGTGTGATGTGCAGAATAGTTCAACAGCACTGTAGAGTATCTTCCAGATCAATTTATTTCCAACAGTGTGCTATTGTCATGTCCGAAACTAAGAGGTGGAGGAAAGGTGGAGAAGTTGAGAAGCCGTGACAGAGAAATGGTGTTTAATGTGTTGAAATATTTCAACAAATCACTCAATGTCGCTTCAACAAATCACTCAAAGATACTTCAACACGTGAGGTGAATGAAACTTATAACAAAGCGTTAAGAATTAAAAAAGTTCCTTTTCATTATTCAGCTTATATACGTAACTTACGTTTAAAAAATACGGGATTTTGAAATAAAAATGTTTATTTTATATTCTGGTAATTCATGTAACCTTTAATTCGCAAAATGTCCGTCTGAAGTCTTTTTTTGTGCTAAATTAAACACTTCTTTGAAACAAAATAATTTTGGCGCGGAGTTATTAGTGGTTGCCTATGTTGTCAGGATGCCGCCCACGGAGCGGAAGCTTGGCAACAGTGTTCTCCATAAACCCCATACTGTCGACTAAAGGTGGAACGCACTATAAATGCGAAATCATACATTTCTTATTATTATAATTGTTTCTATCAAATATCAATGGTTGAGTCCTATATTTGAATACATATTTCAATATAATTTTGTCTAAATTTTGAATGTGTGCTAAAAACTCATCATAGCGTGCTTTAATTAAGGAAAAAATTTTTAAAAATTCTTGTATAATTTCTATTACTGCCAGTATGATGAGTTCCAATGTATAATCAGATGTAATTAAATGGTAAGTATGTGGTCTAAGAATATTTTTTTGACCTACTTAAAAAATTATTAAAATGTGCTCTCAATGACCCACAATTACCACTCCAGCCACCTTAACTATGTTTTTGCTACTTCGGTCAATGTACTACTTGTCAAATTTTGTAACATTACTGCTGGCTGTTAACACTGGTCACCGTCAGGCTGAATGCAATCACTCTTATCTAGCATCAGCTCCTATGACTGCCTGCCACTGACTGTTCCAAATTCTTATTATTCATTTTTGTCAGCTACACTCTTTTGTAATGTCAGTCAGGCAAAGACAGTTAAGGGCTGGCACTCAGAATTAATGGCATGTGAAGGCATCTTGTACGTGCCACAAAAAAATTGTCTTGATTTTATATCAAACTGAAATGGTCCTTCTTGGTCAAAGTTATGTTGTTAATACTTCTCTGAACACCTTTCAGGTCTCACAACCTTAAAAACTGATGTTCCTTGTTTCCATTCCAGGTTCAAGAGCTTTCCAGTCCCCCACGTGCTAGCACAGTTGTAAAAGACTGCGTAAAGGCCTGCCTCCGGTCCACATATCAGTTCCTATTTGAAAACTGTTATGAGCTCTTTAACAGAGAGTTTCAGGTAATTTTGCTGTCTAGTTACTGACCCATAAATGTTGTAATGGTACATAATTATTAGGCCTCCATTGCACACAGTTGCTACATTCCCTGAATAAGGCCATTATATGCCTTTCAGTGAATTAGCATGTACCAAATGTAATTCCGTTGATTTTATCTTTCTGTTCCTGATTTTTAGTGCTTATTTAATCCTGGTTCTCTCCACTCTGTGGGGTATGTAAATTGATTAGAAACTTTAGTTTTTCTCAATTGGGACAGAAATATGAAAGAGTATTTATTCCCTCGTGTTTTTATTCTTCCTTCAAATTTACAATATTTTAACATATGCATGAAATAGGTTGGTGAGTATTGGGAGCATCAGTGCTTTTCATTTAGTGATAAAATTCTGCCTCCACTTATTGTGTAACCCATTTCTGATTCATTATGTCCCTCCTTCCTTTGAAAATTACAGTTATCCTCAAATTTTGAGAGTACAGGCAGTCCCTGAGTTATGTAAGCCTCGACTTACGTAAATCTGTACTTACGTAAGTGGCAACCTTACCCAAAAAAAAGACGAGAATTACGTAAGTTATGGAATTGGAAGGATGGTTTCCTACTTTCAAGGAGCGCATGTGCCGGAATGTTAGTAAGAGCTGGCCTTCCCCATATTTCTTAGAATCAACCGTAATCTTGAGAGCATGGACTCCGTTACGGAGTAATTTTCGACTCCTTTTTTTTTCGACTTATGCCGTTAGTGTCGGAATGCATCTATTATGTAACTCGGGGACTGCCTGTACTCCAATCACATTATTCCTCCGCATCATCACCATCTTATTCAGCTCATCAGCCATCGGAGGGCCTTGGCTTCTCTCGTGATTGTCCTCCTGTCTTCCTGGTCCTCTGCTCTCTATCTCAATCTCCTGACTTCCAATTTATTTCAATCCTCCTCCATGTTCTCCAATCATGGATTCCTCTTTTTCTTCTCCCACTAGGGTCACAAGTGAGTACTTTCTCTGCTACCCTATCATTGTTCATTCTCCACACATGTCCCAGCCTCCTAATTTGTCTAGATTTTATTTCCATTACTGTATCGATGTCATCATACATGTTTTCTATCTCATGCTATGTTCCACTCCTCCAAACTCCTTTCTCATGTACACCCCCAAGTGTCCTTCGTAATACTCCCATCGCCCACCTTCTCAGCAGTTTGTTGTCCCTTATAACCATTAACCATGTTTCAGCTGTGTGCATAACTGTCAGGCTCGCTACTATTTTACAAATATGTAATTATCTTTGCACAATTCTGCTTCACCCTTACCCAGTTATTATATCCACGCCAATTTTTGATATCAAACTTATCTTGTCAATCTGTGCCTTCAACTTTCAGTTCCATTTGGTATGTGTAATGTGATGCATTGTGATTCTTCTTGTGACGCATTTTGTATCCTGCATCCTGTGACTTCTTCTCCACACTCTTACCCTGTGACTATATTCAACTATGTCTGGCAAGTTGTGGTGGAACATCATTCTGAACTAAAGTAAAAACAACTTGGTAATGTCCACTGAATAGTTTATTTACCTTACAACACATTTCGATGTCAAAGCGTCATCTTCAGGCACTGTGCACCTGAAGATGACACGTAAACATCAAAACACATTTTAAAGTAAATAAACTATTCTGTGGACATTATCATGTTGTTTTTACTAAAGTTTACCCTGTGACACCCCTCTACTATTCTGTTGTGACTTTATAGCATTAGCTCAGTCAATAATAGCATTTCAAAGCTATGTGTCATAACCCTAGTAAGTCATCATTGTATGAAATTATCTTCTTCAGGTCTGAAAATTTACATTGATTGCCATAGACAAATATAATGAATAAAATTAATGGGCATTAACCATTAATGGCCAATAAATGTTGTGACATTTCAACTAATTAATAAATAAAATCACATTACTGCTCTGGTTGTGGAAAGCATTGACTAGCAGCAATTCTCCTGTGTCTGGAACAAACTAAGAGCAAGCTCATTTTGAGCAGTGAAATTGTGATAGTTATGCTCAATTTAAAAGTTGATATAAATGTCGTGAAATTTTGTTCAAGATTTCGTGTCCTGTGATGTCATCAACATCGTTTTCTTACCTTCAGTGGTGTTTCTTAAGGGAATTGTTTCCCACAAGAAAGTTAAGCTAATGTGTGGTAATTTGTTCACCATAATTGCTCCACCATATTTTTTACTTATTCATTGAATCTATTTTGTAAATGTTGGGAGAGGTTGAAGGAAATGAATGTAAGTTCACGATTGCTCTTTGCAGGCGGACCCGAATGAGGCGAAGAAAGAACAAGAGGACCATGGTCCTAGGCTGGATAGCCTGGACTTCTGGCATAAGCTTATAGCGCTCATAGTTTCAGTGATAGAAGAAGACCGCAACAGTTACGCTCCCGTGCTCAATCAGTTCCCTCAAGAACTGAACATAGGGCAGGTAAGGAAAGGAGTTTTATCAAGTTGTAAGAGAGACCCTTCACAAAATTCCTCTTCACGGGAGACAAGATGCCTCCAAGCTGTGATGAATGTGACTCTCTTCTCCTAGTGAGACAACTTCTGACAGTGTGTGGAAAATGTGAATGTATTATGGTTCATTTTTAATCGGTGCTCAAACTCGAGTCTACATCATTTTTGCACTGACAGTAGGGAACTATTTCACTCAAACTACCTTAACACACTTTGCCTCAATGAAGGAACACATAACTGCTGAAATATCATCACCAAAAAGTGGCATCACTGGTTATGAGCTGAAATAAAATCTTGAGAAATTTTGGAGCATGTGTGGCCACCTGTATGATTATCAGGACACATCTATTGGGTTCTATTAGCTTAAAAAGCTTGATTTACTGTAACAGTTTGAATAGTTCAAGACAAACCACTTGAGCATCAAGGGAATTACATTATTGGACCGTAGTATAATTCCATTATGTACATGTATTAAACCAACTCAGCAAATATTGAAATGGTTATTCATTGAAAATAAGTGATTAATCAAGTTAAGTAGTTTTGCTTTATTTATAAGTCCTTATAATCAAATTAAATATGTACAAAAAGAACAACATATGCCAACTGGCTTATTATTATGTGATAACTGGATCACTTTTTTGTGCCATTTGTCTAATACAAATTTCCAAGTTTTGAAAAATGTCATTCTAAATTTTTTTAATCCGATAAATATATTCCATTGCATTTTTACTGTTCTGTAAATACTTTAGAGTTAGAGTTTATGGGGCACAACCCAAATGTGAACCAAGGATTCAACAAAGTGGGCAAAATTTTGTTTACCATGAAAATTATTATTTTATTTGTAATTAAATGGCAAATGCAGATCACGATAAAATTCATCTTGTACATAAAAAGTAATACTTGGTATAACATTATAAATTACAAAAAATAGTGATAGCAATGACTAATTAGAATATGTTCTTATTCATTTATTTACAGCAATTGAAATCCTTATACATATTCATCATTTGAATCAGTATTTTCTTGAATCGATTAAATTGTTTTGTTTAGAAATCATCCGCATATGGTAGTCTCAAATTTCATTACTTCCAAGCTCCTAACAGATTTGTATAACTTATTGAAGAGCTTGGTTCCCATGCAGTGAAAAGACTTCTGGGTCTTTGTCTATATTTGATAATTTACATTAATTTTATTTATATTCCTTGTACAACAATTATCTACATCAGCTCTTACTGTAAATGTGTTCATGTTCTTTCTCACAAGAATTTGCACCTATGGGATACATCCATAATGTATGGCCATGATGCATCTTCTTATGTAAAGTGGCTTGCAAATGGTCTTTAGATGAAATTGGAAATGAAACCTGAATCCCACCTGAATTAAACAATTCTTCTTGATTGTTTCAGCTATCTGCGGCTACCATGTGGGGGTTATTTGCAGTTGATATGAAATATGCTTTAGAAGAGCATGAGCAGCATCGCCTTTGCAAATCGTCTGCCTACATGAACCTTCATTTTAAAGTGAAATGGTTGCACACAAACTATGTAAAGGATGTTCCACCCAAAGGTTCTGTACCAGAATATCCAGCGTGAGTACTAATCCCATTCTACTTCATTTTCTTTATTTCAGTGAGAAATTGCATCTTTTTCTAGGTCCATTCATGCTTATAAAAAAATGTCTCCTCCAATCTATTATTTTTATCAATAACACCATATGAGCCTTTGACGAATTTCAGTCAGGTGACTTCTTGGGCTTGAAGATGTAGGTTTTCTGGGTTTTCCTCCATGTTGGTCCATTATACATGGACAATACTTCACAGACTTAGTGATAAAATAATGAGGACACGTATCCAAGAAATAATCATATTTATATTCCCTTGTGTTTTTTTACATTGAGTGTGTAGGTTACCAAATAATATGTAGTAGACTTTGGTTTTGGTTTTTAGGTGCCCCGACATAACGAAGGTTAAATTGCACCATCTAACCTGAGACCTCAATTCCTATAAAAATGCAACAGCCCTACCTAAGGTGGGGCCAATTGAATTATTGCAGCTTTCCAGTTTGACCCATAATGATGTGGTTTCAGATTTGAATAGCCAAAATTCCACCCATGTACTAATTCGTCCCGAAAGGCTTGAAATTTTAAGCAAAATATGAGGGCATGTCCAGGAAAATGAGAATGGCTGGCAGCCCTAGTTGCTTCAAAGTCATAGCTTACGTCCTTCAATTTATTACAAATCAATGAAGATATGTGAAAGTGGATTCATTAATCATCATATTGATCAGTCAAACTTTTTTGTTTTACCCAGCATGTATTTTTTTTCTCTTCTAGGTGGTTTGAGCCATTTGTTATGCAGTGGTTAAATGAAAATGATGATGTATCATTAGAGTATCTCCATGGTGCCTTCAATAGAGATAAGAAAGATGGGGTAAGTGGAATCTCAGTTTCACTCTGCAGTTTAAATATGATTAGTTAACCTGATTAGTGCTACAAGCGGATATATCAGCTCATGTATTCCAAGTAAATTCAATCAACAATGATGTGATTTTTGGTGATCTGAGGTGGGAAAAAGGGATTGTCATTACCAAGCATGCAAATTAATGGCAAAGTAAGCTGCAGATTGATAATTTGAAAGATTTTGAGTAACTGTACCTAATTATTTTCTGAAGAGTTCATGTCAAAGTTGCCTCCAGTATTTCTCATAGGTTCCACTTAAAGTAGATGGCATTTTTAATTATTAAATATTATAATTTTAAATTATGTAATAACTAATGATTATATGAGTCCAGAATTTCATTCAATCCAAAACTTTTTTTTTTTGTTTGTTCTGTTTAAACCAAAATCTGAGTTGTGGGCAAAATGAGATGCAGTTCCAAAATGTGACTCCATTTGCACTCAATCTTATGGTCAGATTTATAATGCATTTATTTTTCCAGAATTAGGAGACAAAAGCCTGTTTTATTAACTTTTGGTTCGTTAGCATTTATGTATTCCCAGCTGTTGGCACTTAGCATTTTACCCTATATTTATTGAAATTTGATCCACCCAATATGTAACTCCTTTTTAACCATTAGAAAGGACCATGATGGAGCAGTAAAAACAGTAACTTGAACATTTTTAAACCTTTGTGGCATGATGGAGGATAATTTTTGACAAAGCATTCTAGGCATTTTTCTTCAGCTCAAAACTTTGTCTGTCAAAAACATAGGAAAATTTGGGTCCATCAGCAGGGTGTCCGGCGACCTGGAAAACCTTGAAAACCTGGAAAACTCAGGGAAATATTTTGTTCTGGAAAACTCAGGGAAATATTTTTTACTGGAAAACTCAGGGAATTTTTATATTTTTCCGAAAAACCCTGGAAAATGCATGGCAGCAGATTTCCATTAAGGCAGAGAGAGAGAGGTTTAACCTGCACCTTTGATTGCATTATGCTCGCATCACAATCAGCATAGCCTTGTGCTCCCTGTTCATTTCATACTATTTTCGTAGCTCTGCGCCCGCTTGCAGCTTGTGCTTCATCACCCCACCCCTTCACACGGTCCAGGGGGCCGTGGGCAGGGGGATTGCATAACAAGGCAAATTCCACATGGAATAATTCCCATGTAAAATGGCCACTACGAATGGAATCGGAATTGATGCCAAAATGTGATTGAATATCTCCGTCAGCGGAAATAGAATTCCGCACGGAAATCTTTATTCCGTTCGAAGAGCCGTACAAATGGAATTCTTGATGTTGCCAGATTAACGAGAAATCTAAACGTCTGCACATGCACGATGGAATTTCCCGCAATTATATGAAAACCATTAGGCCGGCAACCTAAATGGATGGTTGGGCATTGTTATGTAATTGATAATCCTCTCCCAATAATCTCAACCCTCCTTGTTTTAATGTTCAAGAGCTGCAAACCAAAAAAACGTAATTTCTTGAAAATCTGAGAAATTTGTTGGTGAAGTTGAATCGGAAATGCACTCATTAAAAAATATCACTTGTTGTTTTTATTTGCGAGTTCGTTATCAAACTAGTCTGAATGTAGTTTATTGTGTTCAAATTGCACCCGACTCAAAATTTTGTTGTCAGTTAACCGTTTTTGTTTATTTGTTGGTTGGAATAAAACCCGTAATACTCCACATTCCTTGTATACTCTTAATATTTTACTCAAATTAGGTACCAAAATTTCTCCTATTTTTCATGTTGGTAAAATATGCCACTTTTATGAGAAATTCATAAAAAATGTGTTAGAAACTAATTGCAACAAGACCCTGGAAAATGAAAAAAATTAGTAAAATCTTCTCGGGTTTGTCACTGGGTAAGGCTTTTAAAGGCCAACATTTCGACGAGTGACTCCCTCATCGTCAAAACGTTGGCCTTTAAAAGTCTTACCTGGTGGCAAACCCGAGAAGATTTTACTAATATTATTCGCTGGGAAAGCCTAAGATCTTTTATGGAAAAAATTGCCTAGAAAACCTGGAAAACTCAGGGAAAAAAGATATTGAGATTCACCGGACACCCTGATCAGTCACACAATAGATAAGGCGAGTATAATAGTGAGGTGCACATGTTGGCTCTGAAAATGGTGCATTGGGAGGGTTATGAGGACAATCTGCACATGTACCTTGTGCCGTATTTCTAAGAGTAGTGTCACTTGACTGTTGCATACTCAATCTCTGCTTTTATATGTGAAGTACCTAATGAATTTTCATGCAAATTATCTACTGAAGTAAAAAAATGTCATGGCCAGATAGTTTTATTCCATAGTAAGATATGGAGCATTGGGGGTTACCAAGATGCAATGCATGTGTCACTGGGATCCCAAGATTTCATGAGAGGATTTGATCAACTCTTGAATTCATGGATTCAAAAATTTTTTCATTGAATCCTCACCACATTATATTTTATAATTTAATCATTTGTGTTGTAACTGCTTTTTTAATTATGTTTTTCCTTCTGTAAGCATAATCATATAAATTTCATGGATAATGTTACACTTATTCATTATTATGTTTTTATTCATTTTTATGTTTTTATTGATTCCCATTGAAATAGCAATGTTGCAATGTGTGCTATGCAACATGCTTCTCATTTTTGTGATAAAAGTAAATTAATTGCCTCTACTCAACCATCATGATATATGTTTCAAAGACAGCTTTTATTATTCTAAGCTAGTTTAATTAATAGATTTATCATGCATAATATCTTGTAAAAGACTTCTTTTTTTCTAATAAATGCACAATTTTCTTTGTTACAGTTTCAAAGAAGCAGTGAACATGCCCTCTTTTCCAATTCCGTTGTGGATGTCTTTACTCAGCTCACTCAGTGTTTTGATGTCGTCTCCAAACTTGAGTGCCCTGACCCTGAAATTTGGAAACGGTACATGAAACGCTTCGCAAAAACAATAGTTAAAGTATTAATAGCTTATGCAGATATTGTAAAGAGGGATTTCCCCGGTCATCTCAAAGAAGAAAGAATAGTAAGTACTGCAATTGGTCCACTTCCTCTTGATTTTTTAAGTAGAACCTCACATGATCTAATGCAGTGTGTTTAAAATATTTCCTCCTTAAGTAAAAAATGCTATACATATGTACGAATAAACTATCTTCCCCTCTTCATTTATTTATGCTGTGATCTTAGGTTCCTCTTAAAGTTATCATGGCAAAATCTATCGTAAACAAATTGGTTTTGCAATATACGTGTATTGTTAACAAAGGGATCATTGTTCCATGGGAATGTGTTGATGTACCAAACTTGATAAATGTTATTGTCCAAGTGATTGAAGAGTCTCCATTTACCGATTACAAGGCCTGAGATAATATTACATTCATTGGATAAGTTGAGATGTTTTGGAGTACCATGAAGTAAGAATGCCATAGGTTTTCAATATGTAATGGGATCAGGGTTAGTTTCTGGAAAGGCTATGGGTATTATTATTTATATCAAAGTGCAAGCTTTCTCCAACCCTTTCACTGGCTCCATCTGGCAATAATAAAGTTATTCATTGGCCAATCTTTATACATAAAAAGATATCTTTGGCAGTTGCAGCAATGAAGACTATTAATCTTTTTCATTTAAATTTTCTTTAATCTTTTCATTAAGCTCATTTTGTATTTTCCCTGGATAAAGACCAAACTTTTTAAATTGATTTATTATTCCCTACGGAACATTCTATTCACATCTATACATATTTATGTGTTTGCTTCCACTGTGGTGGGTAATTCATTTTCTCCTCCATGATTAAAATTCATGCTTCACTTCTTCCTACAGGCATGTATTCTAATGAACAACATCCAGCAATTAAGAGTGCAATTAGAAAAAATGTTTGAGTCAATGGGTGGAGAGAAATTGGAAGAGGATGCTGCAAATATTTTGAAGGAATTGCAGCAGAATCTGAATGCTGCGCTGGATGACCTGGCTCAAGAATTTGCCGTGAGGTAAGTACCTGAAATCTTTTTGGGGTGCATTTTATTTTGTTATGTGGTTCAAGCTGAATTCACATCCTCACCAAAAAATTTTATCTGTAGAATAATAATAATAATAATGCTTTATTTGCCATGTTAGATCAGGTACATATAAAAATATAACCAATATATGGCACGTCAAAAAAGAAATACAGGTACATATTACCAGGAATAGGTTATTACCAGGCATACAGGAATAGGTTATTACCAGGCATACAGGAATCGGTTATTACCAGGCATATAGGAATAATCCAGTCGTCCAATATTGGGGTAGGCAATGGGAAACCTTCTCAGCTAATGTTTTCCAAGAACACAATGGATATGAATGATAGAGAATTGAAGGCAGCAAATGCGATTCTCAGCCTACCAGGGCAGGTGTCATATCCAGCAGCAGGGAGGAACGGCCTCTTGGTGTCAGTCACATGAAATCCTTGCTCAGAATTCACTTTATTGCTTCTCAGTCTTTGTTTGAGGAAAAGTGATTTCCTTGCTATTGTAACAGTATATGGAATTGTTACTTGATTTATTTATTAGGTGTTGACAGAGCAATAGGAACTCACAAATAAAGGCCCAAGGAAAGAAATTTTGTGAATACATGAACAAGCTCAACTTTCAATATGGAAACCTAATTTTGGTGTTTCTGTGTCATGGAAATAAATCCATAAGTTAACAAAATTCATCAATGTTTACAAGATTATCACTGGCAGCTTCTGTAAGAATTGAAAACAATGACCTTTGTATATTTAAAAAAATGAACTTCATTTCTGGCAGCAGTTGCAGAAATTTTTTATGCACAAATCTATTAAAAATACATATGTATTGCTTTTGCCAGTTCCAAGTTGAATAGGAAAAACACCATCTCTAACATAAATATAAGCAAAAAAATTTCATAATTAATCAAAATGTATGTGAATGAATCTTTACAGCAACTCATCCATTATTGCCAGTTTTGTGTCACTGCTAATTATGAAACTTAAGCTAATAGATGATGCATTGAGGCAAGAGAATAAATTAAAAGTACCTACTTAGTCCCAGGAACCAAAGCATACAACTCCAGCAACTTCAAATGTCTCCCACACTATGCAAAGCCCAAAACATCAGCTATGGAGATTTAAACACAAAGAAAAACATAATGAAATGCTATGCAACATGATAAAATTTCTCCAAAATTCCTTGCACTTTCAAGAGTATTTCTATTATGTATTTATTTGAAGAGTATTGATCATATCTGTTCATTTTTTTAATTTTAATGTTACGATCTTTTTGGTTTTTTTGTAGAGCCACATTTATGTTGTCATTATTCTGTCAGCATTGTGAAAGGCTTGAAAGTGATTCGCATGAATCCCATTCTAGTATTCTATTGAGAGAAATATTTTAATTGCAACTTAATTATTTTCAAGTAACTAAATTAAAAATAACTTGGCTTCACAAGCAAGCTGTACACCTGGTAAACATTAATGTTTCTGGCATATAAAAATGTTTTGACTTATTCAATCTTCTCGTTGCAGCTTGGAGCCGAGAATAACTGTTAGTGTTAGAGAGCTTGGGGATTTGCTTTTGTTAGTGAAGGGAGGTGGCCAAGTTACGCTCAATCAACCGTCCCAAAGAAATGCAGTGGCTGCCGAAGCAGATGAAGTCCTACGGCCGCTTATGGATCTCCTTGATGGTATGTACTGGTGCACATAGTGCACTGGTCCCCTACCTTTGTACATGCTTTTCTTTAGCTCACTTTTCCATGGATCTATGGTTACCACTTCAGTTATAACTAAGAAATAATGTAATAAAATACAAAATATGATCTAAGACTATGCAATTTACCATAGATAAAAATTTTCAATCGACCCGGGTATCGATGCACTGCATCATCATCAGGTACATAAATTTGGAAATTAAGGTATATATACAAGAGGTGGGTGAGGGAGGGAGTAGGAAAGTGAGCCACCCTCACCCACCTTCTCTTGTATATATATGTACCTTGATTTCCAAATTTATGTACCTGATGATGATGCAGTGCATCGATATCCGAGTTGATTCAAACTTTTTATCTATGGTAAATTGCATCATCTTAGTTCTTATTATGTTCATATTCCACAAAATCTCGCCTGATTCCTCCCTTTTTCTTGTAATAAAATACCTTCCCCATACTGTGATTCAAGGAGGAAAAGTGGTAAAGCATTTGAATCTCAATCCGAAGATCATTTATAGAGTTGTCAAGTCGAGTTCACAACCTGGAGAATGTTTTCTAGTAAAAAGTCCTAGTTTATAAAATGTTTATAAAACAACTGGGGCTGTTTTATAAAATTTTTTATAACTAGGACTAAAAAGTAAAAAATAAAGAAAGGATGAAACATTTTTAAGCATGTTATTCTAAAAAAATAAAATTTTACTGAGATATCTAAAAAAAAGGAAAAATCTTAACATCGTACTAAAAAGAAAAAATAATATTTTCTTAAGTCAGTGAAAGTTTATCCTAGTACTGGAAATAATTCAATTCAAGGAATTTAGCACGCGACCGTTGTGGATTGACGGGTCACACAATCGGCTGGAAACTTACATACTCCGCCTCAAAATTTCACGGATAGCATAGCTGCACGTTGAGAATCTTCTTGCTGCCACAGTAATTTCACTGTTAGGCCCAATCTCTGTATCGACGCTTCTCGGCCGGTGCCGTGCACTTAGTGCCGACTTCCCTCGACTCACTTCCGCTCTCGCTCTCCTTCATTGTATATCACTCTCTCTTAATCCTCTCCACACTCCTAACCCCCATTATATTACCAAAATAACATTCGACACACATAATTTCACACACTCACGCCTCTATCGGAGTCGTAAGTAAACACTTTGGCCTCCGACGTGCGGCAACCAAAACCCCATAACACATACCACACCACATCATGACATTTTCATATAACGAAATTTATTCCGGTACAATTTACATATAAATATGCAGGATCTCGACTCAGTCTTAGTGCTGATTTTTTTTCATTTCCGATGTTTTCATACCACATTACAATAAATGCTATTTTATATGCACTTACTGATACTACATAAATATTCGGTTCAAATGAATTTTTGACGGATTTAGGTTAGCTCCTACCAACACTGCTTTCATTACATGCAAGAGTGGGGCATCAAATCGATATTTAGTCAAATTTATTCGCTCCCTGAGTTCATTTCATGAAAGGCAGAGTAATAAAAAAAATGAAAGAATATCAGTTACATGCAATACACATGTTTCACACAATTGTTTTACTGTTTTGCATAATTTCTTAGCATACTTATATTATAATTTCAACTATTTTCATGTTAAATTTTAGATCATAGTAAATGATAAAGATTGTCAGTACTACAACATATTGTGGCAAACATTTGTATATACTTTTCCACTTAAAGCAAATGTTTTTATTGGAGAACCAGTATCTTAGTATGATGTCTCATAATTTATTGAAAGCAAGCATATTTGGCCACACCACTATTGTTCCCATCATTTCAAAGATAGTGCTTTGGGTTGCTGGGTATCATGACTAGCTTGTTTGTTATAACATTTAGTCAAATGTGTAACATTTAGCCCTGGTCCAAATTGTAGATTTTTGTTGCAAAATGATTCACGAGGCTATCATTAAGAGAGTGGTCTCCCGCCATTCCACCAAGTGTCATTAATCTGGTGGCATTACAAAATAATGACCCAGGATCAAATCTTTTACTGAATCCAAGATAGCAGATCTTATTCACTGCTATTTTTGGGAGAATATTTCTTGCTTGCATTTATTTTACTAGAATTATTGCAATATGAGTGTTTCAACTGGTCGTATATTCCTGGTATCCAATGGTTTTAGCAGATCCAAATCAAGTTGGTGGTTTCCTTTGGTTGCCCTTGGTGGTGGAATTGTCCCACAAATGGTATCTTTTACCTGATGATAATATTAACCGTGGAAACCATGGTCGTTAAAATTAAAACCTAATGTGGAAAAAACAAAGTCTTTACCTTTTTATTCATAACGATCCAAGTCAATTAACCTTATTGCCTTCCCAGTTGCATTGAAATGTGTATCAAATTATATTTCAGGGTCCCTAACCTTGTACGCACAGTCCTGTGAGAAAACTGTCTTGAAGAGACTTCTGAAGGAACTCTGGAAGATAGTGATGAGGATATTAGAGAAAACTGTTGTTCTGCCACCAATGACTGATAAGAGTGTAAGTATAAAACCTCTCTAAAAATGAATGATTTAGATTATTTGGTTATCACCATGAATTATGGGGGATGTTCATCAAAGCATTGGTATCAGTGAAAGTACATATGTCTGAGTGGAAAATATAAGAAGAATTAAATAGGAAGATTAACCTAAGGAGCTTCAGATACTAAGAGATTGTCATGTATTTGAATTTTTGGATATGTACAGTAAAACCTCTACTTAACAAAATTCAAGGGACTTTATAGGAAGGCACCAGAAATAAATAACAGTGTGCGTACTGGAGAGTTTTTTTATTATTCGAGATCAGGAGGTTGAGTGTTCGATCACGTCGGGGTCACCACTGTAGAGGAAGGCACCGGAAATAAATTACAGCATGCGTACTGGAGAGCTTTTTTATTATTCGTGATTACAAGCACTTTGGTGGTACGATCAAGAATGCCTAGTGAGGTCGATAATCGGCCATTATATAGCCCTGCCGAATATTCTGGACATTGGCAGCATCAAAAACCTCACAAAATATTAATAATTAACCTTTTTTTTTAAACACATTAAGAAGAGGTAAATATTACAAGACAGGGCTAATCTTTCATTTCGTTATCAGGAGTTTTTGTAAAGCAGGAGTTCGTTCATTAGAGGTATTTACTAATGCATTCAGATAGGAGTTTGGCGGGTCCAATAGCATTTGTTCCACAGATAAAAATTTTTAATCGACCTGGGTTTCGATGCACTGCATCATCATTGCATCGTCTTAGTTCTTATTATGTTCATATTCCACAAAATCTCTCCTGATTCCTCCCTTTTTGAGCATTTGTTCGTTTATTGAAGTTCTTCGTTTAGTGGGAGTTCATAAGGTACAGGTTTTAATGTATGTAGGGCTTTATATTCTTAAACTACCAATAGCCAATTGCACCAGCTAGCTGCAGCCACTAGTTTTAAATATAATTCATTCAAATTAAATAAAATTGTGAAACATATGGCTATGATTTTGCTTCCATTTCCAGCAAATTTAGATTTCCCTCAATTTACATTTTCCCATAATTTACCCTTTTTTCCTTTGCCCCCCTCATAAGTGTAAAAGAAGGGTTTCACTGTATGTATTTACTTCCATTTACAGTGAACCCTCACATAGTGCGAGGCTAAGTTCATTGAAATCATCAAATCTCTATAGCACTATATGAAACCATCATGCACTATATGAAACAAATATGAGGCAAGGAATCTGGAGTTTCGTTCTTCAATCTCGGCACTTAATATTTGCTCCAGCGTGACATCTTATGACTATTCAATGGCAAGGTATTGCGAGAAATAATGTTGTATCTGTACGTTTCTAACCAAAGATTTTTTCATTTTTCACTTGAAAAGGCTTCCAGTTTATTCCAAAAACCCTTTTTCAAATAAGAAGTTTGGTCTTCAGTGAATCATTTTTAAATTATTAATAGCATTTAAATGCTAGGGTGTCCACAGAGTTAAGCGCTTCAGTGAAAGATGTTAAAAAATAAACTAGTGCACGAAATTTTATGTGCACCTTTTGTTGAGATCACGGAGGATGGGACAATTAGCTGTTGCTGCTAACAGATGGAAAAAGCATCAATTTTTGCATCTTTGCATCAATGTATCAGCTAAAAGAGAAACTAAATCCAGACTGATTGGGCTTTCAACAAAAAGCATGTGAAGTCCTGAAAGTAAAAATGCTTAACACAAAGTAAGTTTATGGTAGCATCATCGACAGACAAGATCTCACATCATGAGAATTAGATACGGAATTTTAATGGATCATAAAAAGAATACATATTAATATATTTTCTTTTCTGAGAGATATGTTTTCTTTCTATTGTGAATGATCAGTTAATACCCCTTTTTCCAATGTTTTTTATATTTATTATACTTCCTCGGGGTTTTGTCAGGATTAATTATATATTTTAGACAATATTCCTGGGTTACATATCATTGTTTATAAGGTTTGATAACAAAAGTTCATTTAAAGAAATGTGTGTTAACAAAAAAATATGTTAACAAAACAGGTATCGCTAAACTAAGTAAAATATGTTATAATTTGATGTAACTTAAATTTCTGAAAGAACTTAAAATCGTCAACAATTAACAATAACAAATTAATAACTACAAAAAATCACTGTCACATAAAAAGAAATAGAAAGGAAGGTAATTTTTTACACATGCATACATATTTTATTTAAATAAACTGATGTCATCAAACTTTCTAAACTGTAATATGTAAACTTGGAATCTTGTTGAATGTTGTATAAAATATATAACTAGTCCTGAGGGAGTATAATAAATGTATGAAATATTGGCTATAGAGTAGTATTAACTGATCATTCATAATAGACATTTATCTCCAGAAAAGAAAATACATGTTAAAAAATTTATAGGTCAAGGAAATAAATCATCTAGATAAAAAGAATATTGCTTACCTTTTGGAAATATGGAAATATACTCTTGTTTATTGTGGTAGCCAATGTACCCCAGGCTTTAACTTACATTCTAAATAAGAAATGAAAGAAACTGACAACACGAAAAGCACATTTCAGTTTAAGCCCAGACCAAGTACTTGTTGAGAAGGAGAGAAACATAAAAGTGATACTGCCAAACATCAGTCTCTCCTCATAATGCATCCTCCCCACTGATACTTTCAGGAAAATACCCTGGATGAGAGAGGATCTAAGGCTCGTAGAACGTGTACGCAATGTAATATTGAAGGCATACAATACAGAAGACGTCACTGCTAATAGAGAGCAAAATGTTACACTATAGTTTATCTAATTGTAAGTGAACCCTATTGAAAATGCCCCACTGGTTTCCTATAGGAATTATGTGAATTCCTATAGGAATTACAGTTTCCTACAGGAACGATGAAGCTTCCTATAGGAACAATAAATTTCCTATAGGTACAAGAAAGTTTCCTATAGGAACGAGAAATTTTCCTATAGGAATGATAAATTTTCCTATAGGACGAATATTTTCCTATAGGAACGAGGAATTTTCCTATAGGAAGAACATTTTCCTATAGGAACAAGAAATTTCCTATAGGAACAAAAAATTTTCCTATAGGAATGAGAAATTTTCCTATAGGACGAATATTTTCCTATAGGAACGAGGAATTTTCCTATAGGACGAATATTTTCCTATAGGAACAAGAAATTTCCTATAGGAACAAAAAATTTTCCTATAGGAATGAGAAATTTTCCTATAGGACGAATATTTTCCTATAGGAACGAGGAATTTTCCTATAGGACGAATATTTTCCTATAGGAACGAGAAATTTCCTATAGGAACGAGAAATATTCCTATTGGACGAATATTTTCCTATAGGAACGAGAAATTTCCTATAGCACGAATATTTTCCAATAGGAATGAGAAAATAACCCTCTAGTTATGAGAAATTTTCCTATAGCATGGAAATGGACAATGGAAAAAGGTTTCCTATAGGAATTAGCAATATTTCTATAGAACAAATATTTATTATAGGTACATTAAGAATGTTTCTCATAGTGCGAAAAATTCTAATTAATTCGAAATGAAAAAAAGAAAACATTTCATTTTATCAATGGTTCTGCATTCTCACAAATATAATGCATACATCACCATACAAGACAAGTTTTCACAATATTTCATTTATAATTAAAACATTATTGTCAATAAAAAATTTTTAAGAAAAAGTTAGAAATTCATTAAAAAATGGTTCACCGGTATGGAACTTACATAGTTCCATTCCAATTCCAGTGTAACGCAAACTATATCTGGCATAACACATGAAGTTCTTCTCCCTTTGTCATAGTCCGGCGTTTTACACGGGGCACGTACAATCTGATGTAAGTACGAACGTGCATTTCAAATTGCATGGTGTCGTGTTCACACGATGCATTACCCGCGCGGGTAGATGCGTGAATACAATCACCATCAAATTTTCACCGTGTAAACACTCAAAATTGCGCAAATGCGTGGACAGAAAATAGCTCGTTCTAATTTGGTGAATGTGTTCACGCATCTGTCCAGCCACGTACTTACGCGGGTAAATGCATCGTGTAAACACGGTAAGCCATGAATTGCAAGAACGCATGCGTGAATGCATGAACGCGAGGTAGCAAAATAGCTTCTGCTCTAATTCGAAAATGATTGCACGCCCGATTGAGAAAAAATGCAGTTTGAAGTTGTGCAATTTCGTGCCCGAGTAAAACGGCCTTATGACTCTGTAGGTGTGCAGCAATCCTCTTTCGAAATTAAAAAAAACTCATCCTCTCTCTTCTATCAATCATTAAAATTAGTTGAGAGGGTTGAGAGAGGATTAAAAAAATCTTTCCTCTCTCAACTAATACCAAAGTTATACTTATGAGATCGTGCTATCATCAACTCATTCAAGTTGTGTAGTGGTCAGAGTCTGCGACTCATGAACTGAAGGTCCCCCGATCTAATCCTAACGGTGGCGTTTTTTTTTAAGGTTATGTATATGAGACTATTTTCCAACAGGAAAATTATTTCCTATAGGAAAATTATTTCCTATAGGAAAATTATTTCCTATAGGAAAAAATTTCCTATAGGAAAATTTCGAGTTCCCATTGTCAAATTACTGTGGGAAAAAAAATTCCTATAGGGCATTTTCAATAGGGAAATTATGAATGCGTGGAAAATGTCGTGGATTACAATGTTCTTTACTCACTTTGTGGTTTTAATTTGGCACGTTTGCTAGTTCAAGCATTGTTCCTTATCTATGAAACTATGTGGCAAATGATGATGGCACGTAACTCACAAGTTTGTTCAGATTACGACATCTAAAACTGTGTTTTACCGAGAAGAATTATGTCGTCTTGTAAAATGGGGTAGATAACTATGATCACATGAAGTGCTGAATGGTTTCCAGTGTTCCACTGTGTTGCATGTCTTGCGATGACGACAGTTTTGTCCTCGTTACAGAGGACATTTTGAGGTCGAAGTGATTCCGTTGAGATTTGGCCAAGTGTTTATAGGAATGTTGAGTGGGTTGCGTATGTATGCATAGTGGGATGTGTGGTATGTAAAAATATACCGATATATCAGAATCCAATATTTTTAAAATACATATACCAATTAGCCGATAGGTATATCATTAAAAAATATACCGGTATATCAGTACCATTTATATAAGATATAATTATGCTACTATTTTTGCTGGTATTTGCAATCTACTTGTACCTGCTTACCTACTATCTTTCGCTAAACTTATTTAGTTCTCAGAATACTAGAAAGCGAAGTAGAATCGTGTAAACTATTAAGGATATTGAGGAAACGAGCAATAAATAGGAAATTTACATTTTTAATTAAAATATATATTTATTGGAGAATATTTCCGAGGAAACTTTTTTCAATGTTTTTGTTCGATTCTTTGTTGTTTCCAGTCCATGAATATGCAGAATAAATGCACAACTGGTATATTCTAAACATTCTTTTATCAGATAAGTACAATTAATGATATTTTTTATGCAGAAAGCGCATACTCTGATAATTAACAACTGCTATTTTCATTATTCTCAGTTAGGGTATTGTTTTCCATGCGCGATAGCTTCTACATATAGAAAAACAAAAATAGACTAAGGAATTAGCCTAAAACAACTTCATCGTCGTACTATGACAGATTATGAATATATTAGATGTTAACAAGGTAAAGACATACAGTGCACAGGTCTCAACAAAGTATGTATTCAGAATTAAAATATGCCATGCATTGATGCAATATTTCCAGGGGGCTTAACACTAGAAGGACCGGGGTTGTATGGCTACCTAGAAGGACCATTACCCGTCATTTTGACGGGTAGTAATTATTTTAAATATTTCTTCGTTTACGTTCAAACTAATTGATAACTTCATAAAATATAACCTTTTTCTTTATTTATCAATACAATTGAGTAATTTTTTACAGATAATTTTGAGGAATAAGCACTTCTCCCGTAAGTCTTGCGAAAGCTATTGAAGCCACACTCATATATGGGCTGTAAGGCCACCCACGTTCGACATAACCCTTCTCGGCCTTTTCTTTCTCTAACCCTTTCATCCCTGCCGCTCACACGACACAAGGAATCACCGTAGTACAAGGGATTCTACGTACACTTGTCCCACTCTTTGGGTTTTTCCAAATGGGGATTCTTCTTCTCCATGCGGTAACGGTACCCTGGACTGGCCTAGGGAACCGAACTCCTGCGCCCCGCTCCTTCCATAACCCTTTTATCCCTTCCGCCCAAGGGAGACTAGGGATCCCCCAACCGTAAGGGATTACAGATTTTACTCATTTATGGTTATCCCTAATAAAAGATGTCCTTTTTCTCGTGGTAGCAGTTACGTTCTCCGATGACGTCGCTCCTGCTTCCCCTGCCCTGACCTACCACACGCCACTCGGTATGGCAGATATGCTGCTTATTTCCATTCAAAATGTAATAAGAAATGTAAAATGCATAAATGTGCTAACTAAAACTTCAGCATGGCTAGACGTAATATAGTGTAGTGATTTCCTGAATAAAACACGCGTTACCATCACAAATAAAATAGAAACGCCTAACCCGTCATTTTGACGAGTGTTGGTCTTTTAAGGTAGACAGGTGGTATAACTCCATTTCTATGTGAAAAAATTAAATTATATTTTCACAGAATACGTACCATAAAAAATAAATAAAAGTCAGAAAAAATTAAGACGACAGAAAAAAAAATTGTAGGCAATATGATAAAGTAAGTAAAGTTACCCGTCAAAATGATGGGTCTGGTCCTTCTAGTGTTAACTCACATCTAACTTGGCTGATGGTGTAGTGACAAGGCAAATTCTATCTCAAATGGCAATCATGGAAACCAATATTTTTTCTAATTGATCACAAAAACATCATTTGGTTAATATGATCACCAGTTAATCTGCTCCGATCATCAGATGCAACATAGTTGATCAATGAGACGGTGCGCTAACATGTTACTAAGGATCCCAGAACAACCATGAATTTAAGGGCCACTCCGGCTAAAGCAGGGAAAGCCGTTCTACTGTTCTGCCAAAACTTTAGAGGGTTCATTGCTCTGAGTGATAACGCCTGGCTGAGACATAATTATAGCTCATTCGGTATCGAATGTGACTTGCTATATTCGCTCTCATGTCCTATTACCCGAGCTATTTCATAATGATTCACTGAAATGGATGAAGAGGATTCGTCATCTCTTATAACTGGGTTTTCATGAAGGCCCTGTGGGGGTGATGAGACTTGACCAAGGTGATGAAGGTCAGCGTTTCCTTCTATATTTATGTCAGCTATGGGGTTAGGTACAACTGAAGGAATGGAAAAATAAATATATTATTATTCTGTGGATACATTTGCCTCGAATGATTGTTAAGGAAATATGATCCCGGTATGTGATATATGATTAATTATCAAGGATAAATCTGAGTAAGATAAAGAGTCGTACACAGGACCGCTCATGAAAGGCTTGAATAAGGCTCCCACACAGAAGCCAGATGAATAATATCGTGCCACGTCGCAATACAGAGTCGCGATATAAAAGTTTTAATTGTGTTCCTTGCTTGCGTTTACACGTGGGCTATTAACACCCCAGCGTTGTTTTTGCAGCGATTAGTTCGTGGCTAATCAACATTTTGAGACTGAAGCAAAGGGCAATCTTTTTTTAGTGAAAAGTGATTATTTTATCTGAGCATGAGCAACGACTAGACAAAACAATGATATCAAATATAAATAATACATTAAAATTGAATAGGAAGAATAATTTATACTCGCATGTAATCATATTAATCACATTTAAAGTTATTGTTGCATAACGATAATACAATAAACCGTATCACTTTCGATAAGACAAATGGTGCCAATGTTGGGAACATGTAAGGATAGCCATAGCAACCTTCCTGGCTGCAGTCTCTTCAAATATTCCATAGGTTAGACGTTTCATAAGTGTGTTCTATAAATTCATTATGGAAGAAATACAAGTTAGGGTAAGTATCTGTTTTCATTGCAAATGCATTGCGTGCGGAATGCCGCGGATCGTCTTAATGGATGGTATAAAACGGAGGTCATCATTCTAGATATAATTAGTACATGCAGGGAAAAACAGTGCACAACATTTTTTCCACGACTGTGATAATTTTTTTAAAATAATAGATTTGGGAACATTAATTTTGTTCCACCAAATTCGCATTGAATTCTGTAAAGAAAATTTACATCGGGTTCCGAGCAAGGCCGTTTCATGGCCTATTTTTAAGGCACAGCACTTTACAGAATATGTAGTAGCAGCGCCGAATAGGAGAAACACTTCATTAAGAGAATTCAAAACCTAGGTAAAAAGAGTCCATCATACTTTTTAAAAGTTTTAATAGTAAAACGGTAAAAACCATGAAATTTTACTTCCCAATTTCTTTAGCTATAGGAAATTTTCAACAACCCTACTCTCTAAAATAAATAACTTAATTACTGAACTTAGGTATGAAAATTTTCATTTTGAGAAATATAGGGTGCCAGTATTTAGAAAATAACACCGAATATACTGGTATATTAACTTTTAAAAATATACCGATATATATCGGTATATCGGCAAAAATACACCGGATATACCGGTGTATCAATATATACTGCACATCCCTAGTCACGTGTGCTGTGATTGGCCGTCGATTCTGGCACATTCTGATTGGCCCTCTGGTCTGTGTCTCCAAGGTCCTTTTCAGGGCCATTGCTCTGGCTGCGGGTGTGCTGGAATAATCTCTTCCATTTGCTGAAGTCCTCTGTTACAAACTGTTGTCATTGCAAGACATACAACAGTGGAACTCCGGAATACATTGAGAACTTTAACATGAAACGCCGCAAAAGCCTACATCAGAGCTAAAATCGCATTTTAACATAATTTTATCTTGTGACCCTTGCTATTTGAGGGTCTACTGTAAATCCAGGCCTTCTCTTAACTTCACTTTATCATATAGATACAGCCCAAGATATTATATGTCTTATTAATTTTTTTGTTTTTACTTGCAGATGATACTGAAGAACTTAACGGACAATGCCAAAAATTTGGCAGCTAATGCCAAGATTGAGGACATGTCACGTTTAATTAAGAACCATATGGTTGTGAAGCAGGATGTGAAGAGTGCCCTCAGTGGAGTTATGGTGAGTACAGCTAACGGTATAATGCTCATTCCTGTAAGTAGCAATTTTTAAAGATTTGTATTAAGTAATCATGCAATTATGTAGTATAAATTTCCTCATCTTTTGAATTTTGATTTTCATCCAAGCGTAAGGGAAAATAGTCATATCTTTCCCCTTCAGTTCAACTAAATGCTTCCTTTGGGGTATTCAGTAGTACCACTCAAAATCAATGTATTGTAACTCTCGCCGGCTCGCCAGAGAGTGCAGAGGGAACGCGAGGAAGGGGATTAAGGAATAAGTCACATTCCCTTGTCCTTTTGCATAAATCCACTTTATTTGCCTTGAGGTACAACTCCCTTAGCCATCTCTCGCCTCGACCACACGCCAACTGCCACCATCCTTTTCCACCCACGCCTCTGCTAACTTGCAGTTCCCAGCTCGTCCTCACCGGATGCAGGGGGTGAGAGGCGGTGATGCCGAGGCGTTAGGTATCTGCTCGCTCAAGAGCTACCGAGTGTGGGAATGCAAGTCAGCGCGACTCTTACAGTATCATATATATTGGATTTCAGTCCCAAGCCTCAGAAATTCTTGAGTCTCTATATCACAATAACTGTTAAAAAAGAGGAATTCTCAGATAATCATTATTTGTTTCAAGTGAAATCATGTCCCGCCGGATCTTGCCATGCCACCCATTTTTTCCATTCTATGCAGACCAGAATTACAAAAATAATAGTACCTAATCTTTGTGACTGAGGGAAGAAGTATGTGAAAGGATTTTTAGCTGAAGTTTACACTCATTGTCAGACTATATAGGGAATCAAATATTTTTTGTGATAAATGCATTTTTTATTTTTGTTATTGGTCCATTATTTGGTGTTTTTACTTCTTTCTCTTCTCCTAGATGGTACTGAATGTCAGTCAGTGGCTGATATTTAAGTGAGCTTTATCAAAGACAGTATGTGTATAAGGCTGTAAATGATTTTTATTGCTTTAGATTTTGGTGATAGTAAAAAGTCTAAATTTCAGTGATAGTAAAAAGTTTAAATAAAGCCAGTGAAATAATTTTTTCTATGAAATTCAAGACATAATTTCAGGATGAGTTGAAGGGATCTAATTGTGACAGGGCCACATTTCAGAAAATGCTACTTCCCTGACAAATCCCACTAAAATTTCTTTGCATTTCCAGTACGGAGCTTTCACTATGCTAGGATCCTCTCAGGTACCTGTTTCCCTAACTTGGGTTGGGGCCCAGAGGGGTTTCCAAACTTTTTCTCGGCCACCGGGCTACGATAATCTTCACCCTTTTCCGCTTGGGTTACCCATTATGGCATGCCGTCGCGGTTAACTATTTGTTAATGCAATAGTTTTGCTAAAAACATTGTTGCTACAACCTCGATATTAATTTTATCGGTAACGAATTATTTTAGTTTTACAGTGCCTTTACAGCTTTTAAACAAAATTCTACCATTAAGCTCTCTAGCAAAAAAATCATATCAATGGCTAAACAAATAATTTTGTTATTTTATTTCGCACTCTTAAATGATTTTGACCATTTTTCAACGATAAAAATTATTGTAAATAAAAATGTACTTATTCAGGCTATTGACGTCATCAGAGCGCAAATTAAAGAAACGGTACTTAGAAATTTTCTCTGTGTTAATTCATGAGATGTATGGTCTATGGAACTCTTATTTTTGGAAATTTATGCATAATTAGCATGCAAAATTATCACTAAATAAATCGTCATCCTCGCTGTCACTTCTCGTCAGTATTTCCAGAATCGACTCATCTGTCGTGACCTTTGACATGTTTTCAGCAGTTGAAATCAGTCGTGTCCGGATATTTCTTTCAATGCCCTATAGAGGACAGAGCACAGACCAGTAGTGAAACACTCCGAACACATAAACAACGAAAGTAGAACTGAAGATAGCCCGAAAGAACTCTTGCAAGGTATTTTGAGAAGGATTCATTGTCATTCTAAGAAAAAACTAATTACAATGATGCATAATTTCTTGGAAAGTCCCCGTAGATGAGGGGAACTGCTGGTAAAGAACATTTACCCATAAGCGTGAATACGACTGAAGATAAAAAATTTTCTTTTAAGAACAGTAAGATTATCTGCATGGAAATATCTTAGAAGAAGCTTCAGCTATGCAAATTAACCCCAACAGAGACTTCTTCCTGAGCAAGCATTTGAGGATAAAATGAGCTTTTCCTAGAAAACATTAACCTGGTATATGTGCTTCAAGAGACTCTTGGGCAGGGGATAGATAACATTATCCCCACTGGGAGCACTACCGCGCACCTTACCCTCGAGAAAGTTTCTCTTTATTCCTAAGATCAGGTGATAATAGCAAGAAAATACCGAAATAATTGAGCTGACCCCATTTCTTGGCCAACGGGCGGAGGAAACCTCGACCCTACCTCACATTGGCAGCTGCTCTCCCGGCATGTGTCCGCGGTCAAATACTTTTTTGCTTCAATGCATATGCTAAATAAATATTTGTTGCATACTCGGGATATACAGGGTCAGAAGTCCATTTCTTACGTCTCACTGAGCATATACAATTTTTTAACGTAACTGTACTGTAAATATTAACAGATTTGTGTTTGGAATGGAAAATTATCTCTCAAAAATTATTTGACAATTTTCTATTTCAAGGCGAAGGCCCAAGAGAAATATGTTGCGTCTTATGATGAATTCCAAATTTTTAAGAAACTGGATCAGATAAGTGTTTCGCATTTACACAAGTGTACACAAATAATACAGTTAAACAGGAAGCATTCTAGACGTGATTTTAGTACTAATTAGCAGTTAAGACTGATAAATTGGTGAATAAATAAAAAAGTAGCTACACTAGCAATCAAAAACTCTAAATAATTTGTAAAAAAAAAGCCTAAATATACATTCTTCATTACTGCTAATATGGCATATTATTGTTATCTGTCCGTTGTATAGTCAATTATCCAAAGTTGGTATTCGTGCTCTAATCTACCGTAGCACGATATATCGGGTTTTGGTAAAAAATTTTATCTAGATATACGTTAATATAGTACCCTGCAAGCCAAAACTGTTATTTTCAATTACAAAACACCCTATTTTAGGATTAAGAAATTCATCGAAGCGGATGTTATACCTTCAACATTTGTGTACCTCAGGTTTAGAAGGACTGCCAGGAATCACTGTATTTTTTAGGCAGAAAACAATGAAAACAGAACTGAAACAGTCAGCTGTCATGATTAAATTAGAATGAGTAATTACATGGAAAAATAAACATTGAAACTCACGAAAAATATGGCTGTCAACTCTTATGAAAAAATAACATTCAGTTGTTGAACCTAAAGACATAATAACTCCCTTACTAAATAAAACCAGGAAAAACATCACTCACTAACCAACTAAATAACTAACAAAAATTAGTTCGGAGATTCCTTTACACACGAACTAAGTTAAAAGTAACGGTAGAGCTCCGTTTAAAATTTGTAGTTGTAGAGCTTAACACAAGGAATGCACTTATAATGCTCAATTTGCCAATTACACAAAAACTGTTAAGTTTGTTATTCCACTCCACCAACAAGCAACTGACCGTGGACCCCTGCTGTGAGTGGGGTGCGCACTGCGAGGAAGGGTCGAGGTAATCCTCTTCCGCGAACTGAGAAAGGGTACCTACGGCGTCCCGAGAAGAAGTCCTTTATAACACACACCTTTTAGGCTTGATTAGGGCTAGCTTAGCGGCATGCCGTTTAAAAACATCGTTCGTTCGTTTGCGTAGAAAAATTTATGCCGTTTTAAAAAGTCGTTCATTCGCTTGCGTAGAAAAATTTACGCCATGATAAAATGTCGTTCGTAGCGAAAGGGTTAAAGGAAAACTTCAACTCTGATTATATCTATTGTCTGACTTTTGAAATGAAGCTATTCAATTTCCTTTGGTAAAATTGAATACCTACATAGAATAGATGGTAGGTACATAGAATAATTCCTTGCAAAAGATATCTGATGGTGAATGTCCATTACCTATCTAAACATTGTGGAGCAGTTTATAATTAAGATGCCAAAAAAATCGTTACGTGAGGCAACATTTAAAAACCAAACTCCAAGCCATAGCTTTGATTTATTGCTAACACATTTTAGCCTGTGTAGTTGGTATTGCTTCTAATTACTAGTACATATTAATGAATTTTGAGGATACTGGGACTAGCCACGGAATTTCTTTAATGGAGTCACCAAAATGTGTACATAAGTGTGATATTCCTCAGAGGAAAAATCATTTGCATTGACCGGGATTCAAACCCAGATCCTTCAAAGTCCCCCAGGAGGATGAATTTGTCAAAAGAGCAAACACCTGTAGTTCCATGCGTGGCTTTATCCTCTTGGGGTGTGGTGCTAGAGATTGTAGATTGTATGGGTGGGCGAAGGCCTTCTGGAGCCCTCATGGCACTCTGACCTCTTGGTCCATCGTGCCATCCCACGTTTAACCTGCCGGCCACTTGCAGGCAGGGGACAAGAGCACCACGGTAGAGGTATGAAGGAGGGGCCACCCCCAACCTACCCGGTACAGGTATGGAGGGAGTCCTCCCTCCTACCTTCCTGGTCTGGGTATATCTCCCTCCGGCCTGCCGGTATTGGTCTGGAGGAGTGTCACCCCTCCATCCAACCCAGTAGAGGTATGGAGGAGGTCCACCCATCCAACCACCGTCCGGGCCCAACGTTGCTTAAATTCGGTGATCTGATGGGAACCGGTGCGTCAAAGTGGCTAGGGCCCTTGCACTGTGGTGCTAAGTGTATGCTTTGGTCTGCTTCTGTGGCATTATATGTCCCGCAGTTCCGCAGCAGTACTTGTTCCTATAAAGCTCTCAAAAATCCACGGGGGAAAAGGATGCATCAGTAGTTAACCTGGTCTAAGCTCTCAGTGCAAAATCGAAGGATCCGGGTTTGAATCCTGGCCAAGGCGAATGATTTTTCCTCTATGGAATATCATACTCTTTATAATTTTTTAAGTGTTATTAAGACAACTAGGTAAAATTATATGGTTGCAGTTTTCATGTGGTTGTGGTGAATCATGTAGATTTACATATGATGACGATACAATGAACAAGCATTGTTTAGCTTTCTGTTGAAGATTTAGAAAAGCAATTCTAAATGTTTGACCACCTCTGAACTGGAATGGAAAACTGTACCATAGTGCCAAAAACAGGCCAGAAAATGGAGCCTGAACAAAAAACTGAATTTTACCCAATATAAGTAATGATGTATTATTTTTTATATACTCTAAGTTGGTTTATGTTTGTAAATAATTACTGTTATTCATTTAAGATCATATAAGATGCATATGGCAAATGAGGGCTGCAAAATGAATTGCAATTAATTATGATTGAGTTAATGTTTTCTTATGAATTGTTTGGTTGCCCTTGGGGACAAAATTGCATTGCAAATTCAACTTTAGTCCGCTGTTGCTGAATTACTCATCTGAAAGTGGAAGCCTTTTTTATTATCATTTCTATTATTTTACGTTAATTAAGATGGCATTTTAAGCAATGTCCATGTTGTTCAACCGCAGGACATCTCCAAGGAGGTTGAGAAGAACCTCTCGCCCAAGCAGTGTGCAGTTTTGGATGTGGCGTTAGACACGATAAAGCAGTACTTCCATGCTGGTGGTAATGGTTTGAAGAAAACGTTCTTGGAGAAGAGTTCGGAGCTGCAATCCCTTCGATACGCCCTCTCCCTCTACACCCAAACAACTGATACCCTCATCAAAACATTCGTTACGTCGCAGACGAAAGAAGGTGAGCCGATACGAATTATCTTTTTTGATGTCACTTTAATTTTATTCGTACATTAGTTGTGTATTGTCTTCTTTCGGCATTCATTATTTTAGTTTATTGTTAATTCATTTCCGTAAGTTTAGGATTTTTTCTGTTTGAAATTGTGATTTTTGTGCTTTGTGTTTTTGGGCATCAATATCTCCAGTTTTGAGCACCCATTCTTCAAATTTGCTTCCTATACCTCTGTGGTTTTAGGAAATAATATGAGAAAAGTAATTGAGAGAGAACTTTGGTGTATCCTATGGAACGGATCCTCCAGATATTGCTTCTCTTGTAAGAGAGACTATTGTAGCATAGTCTACACATTTTACATGGGTAGAACTACAACTTCACCTGTCAGGTGACTGCACAGTTTGTGACTAACAGCAAACTGGCAGTTTTGGAATTATGGAAGAGGAAGCTGATTTGAGCATTCTTTTAATTAATTTTTTCATTTATGTTAATATTAAAGTTTTGTGTGTTCTCTTTAAAAGTTTTCATCCTGCAAAATGTCTTCAAGTCTTGTTTTCTTCATTTTACAAATGTGCGTATTTTATGGATAATTATTAAAAATATGAATTTGAATGCAAAGATATTTAAATAAGTAGGAAGGCTGAGTTAAAGGTCAAATTAGAAGTTAACCCTTAAAGGACTAGCGTACATTTAAATGTATGCTGGGATGTGGGGTCCTAAATGCGTACAAAATATTGTGCGCTGGATGTGGTATTTAAACCCACTGAGTTTCTACTGAGTGTTCAAAATTAAATCCACCCGGCAGCATCTGAAGCTGGAATTTTAATCCGTACGAGAAACATTAATAATATAGATTCATCAGTAAGAGCAATTAAAACAACTCATAGCAGTACTTATACTTAGCAGAAATTTGGATTAGTGAAGGGAAGGTGGAAGTAATGATCTTTTTTTTTTATTATGTATGTACATAATTGCTTTTCGACTTAAATGATCAATCGGTCACTACAGGTATCTCCCACATAGCACGAGAGATACTAATTAGTGCTATGCAAAGCATTAAAACCCTATTATACTGTGTATTCTATAAGTTTATATGTGCAAGAAATAAGAGATTTGATCAATTTAAGCTATTGCTTAACTGTTTAGCTATGGTTTTATGTACAATATTACATAAGTCGTGAAGAACTATTACAAAAATGTCAATTTTCACTAATGCAGTGCAATACGTGCATACTTTAATTCAATTATTAATGCAAATCTGTGAAATGTTCCCAGTTACATGTTGAAATACCTAAACAATCTAAATCCTTAAACCAGCAGCCCTAACTTTGCTAAAGTGAGATTAACATGGAAGATAATGAAAAAGATAAAATTTAGATCAGCACGGAATCTAGTGCAAGGGTAACAAAAGATATGCAGGAGTAAGTCTTTCTTCCTGCCTCTTAAGTATGAAGGGAGAAGTATAAAAAATTCACATATTAATAACCAAAATTGAATAAAAGAAGACATAACAACAATGATTCATGTTATTCATACGGTAGAAGTGATATCTCACTAGTATATCAGCTTCAGGATTAATTATGTTGTTAAAATAGTTTGGCTTGAATGAATTACTTAGCTCATATTTCTTTATTCATTGAACCATGTTTAGCTTTTGCCATCACCATCAAATTGCATTTGGTCAATTGGTGGCATTGGCGGTGGTAGGAAATACAGGAAACATTGTGTGTAGATGAAATATACATTTTTTATACTCTAAAATATTTCATTTTTGCTCGGCGTAAGGTAGATATAAGCATTACTGTAATTACATGATAAGGTTAATGTAGCAATTAAATTAGTGAAACTTGATTTACGTGAGTGGTGGCCAATGTGCCAAGTTTTTCATAAGGATCTAATTGTGTCTTCCTAACTGTTCTGGAGTCTTACATAATATACTTTAGCCACATTTTCCATGTTACAGATTACTTTGTACCTTGGAAAACCAAGTTTAACTTACACCCACAGTTTGAAAACGATGCTGTGGGTGTTGTAATAATTCTTTGTTGACATTGGTGTGGAACTGTACATTATTCATCTGTGTCATTGACGGGAGACTTGGTACTTCAGGATTGAAAAAGCATTGAGCTTTGGCATATTTATCATGATTCAATATGACCACTGTGGTTTCAGTATGCCTAATTTCCTTATTTACTGGTTTTTTTTTGTGAAAAGTAAGCAAATAATTGGAGAACATATATTTTGTATCTGGAGCACTTCAACTGTGCTTCATGTTTTCACTCTTCTTCACCACTTCACGTATCTTCTTCATACATCTTCATCATTTTCTCTTCTCCTTATGCATGATTCTTTAATGTTTTCTTTCTTTCCCTTTGTTCGTTTCTAAACAAAAGTCCCCCTTAACGACAAAAACACCCTTAGGCAGCGATCTATTTCCACGGAGAGGGAGGAAGAAAGTATGGAGGGCCTAGAGGAACCTCTAAAAGCCAAGAAACCCAAAGAACCCCCACGTGAAGGTAACAGAGCTTAGCTGCACAAGTCACTCAAGCTTCCCATCAGCAACAGCAGCCGCTAGTTCAACACTGTAGATCAGAATTTGTATTTGAATGAATGGCCCCAAATTTTATGACACATTATATCTATATTATGTATTGTTTATTTAGAAAATAATTTTTTACTTAATGAGTTGCCTTGCAGAACACACATGCTCGATCCTAGCCACTTCATATGACAATGATTTTCAATAGTTGACTAGTTTTTTTGCTATGCTACCTACTTGCCTAAACTAACTAAAATAATTTTTAATTATTTGGAGATCCCAGAAGAATAGCGTAGACTTATGATAAAAATTTAACTGAATCAATCTGAAGTTGTCTGATCAGATTGTCAGAGACATAGTATTGAAGATTAAGATTTTGGACATTAATGAAGGATAGATGGTGCTTTTTGATTGGAAACAAACCAGATCATCATCACTTTTAATTTCTTATTGATAAAGGCATCAAAAATGTCCATCAATGGACCTTGAGTTTGCTTTGGAATGATGTGCACATCAATAGCTTAAATGTATTTGATGCTGTAATAAGTATGAGGGGTATCCAAAAAGTAAGTTTCCCTAATTTTTATTTCCAAGTACGAGTAGCACAAGCAGTTCCTGTGTGCTTGGAATTTTAGTTTGGGTGTATTGGCAGTGCTCACATCTGGTTCGGTGGCCGTGAACTGCTCAATCAGTAGTAGCGAGCCCATCGCAATGGTGAGACCACTTCATTTTGCCACCAATTTTGAAACTCACATTGTTATTAATTTTTTTTACTGCAAAGAATTAATCAGCCATGGAAATTCATCAGTTATGCAGTTTTTAAGGTGAAGGTCCCCCCTGCAAATCCTCTTCATCCCTTGCAAAACCCCCATCGTGAATCCCCCTTTCCATGACCAGTTCGTATCCCCAAAATCCTTGCATAACCCCTGTTTCCCACAAATCCCCCGCCCCCACAAATACTCCCACCCTCCATGAATACCTCCACTCCCTGCACTTACCCCCACATCCTCACTAATCCCCACCCCCCAACTGCATAAGTGATGATGAATTTCCATAGCTGATTCATTTTTTGCTGTAAAATAATGAATAACAATGCATATTTCAAAACTGGCGACAAAACGAAGTGGGGTCTCAGTGGCAATTGGCTCGCTACTAACTTTTGAGTGGTACACGGCCACCAAACAAGATGTGAGCGCTGCCAATACACCCATACTAAAATTTCATACACTTTGGAACTGCCTGCGATGCTCATGCATGGATAAAAAATTAGGTAAACTCACTATTTGGACACTCCTCGTATACATATTGAGTATTTAAATGTAGTCCCCGGTTGCCTCGCCCAAGTAAGGAATCATCGACCCCTAATCCATTGATCCCCTTCAATTTCTTGAGTACTGACTTCATAACTAGTAAAAGAATTCAATTATGATATCCATAAGTGTATTTTTGAAAGATTATATATTCAGTTATCAATTAGTCTATTTTTCTGGGTTCTCAAATAAAAGAAGCTGCTAGCTACTTAAAATTCTGGTTCGTTTTATGAAAATTCACCTGCCCTCATGAGTTAGTTCTGGGAAATTTTGTACAATTCCTTGAAAATACATAGTACTGTGATGACATTTAGATAAGTACCTATTTAGTTTGTAGTATTGATAGATCCAAGCATAAAAGAGTTTAATATTTGATTAAGTGGAATCCTATACAACTGCTTGCATATGTTGACTCAGATATTACTTGTAACATTTAATTCCTCTACATATTCGGTTTGCTAAACTGTTTATTAAATCTTCTCAAAATTATTTGTTATTAAACTAATGATAGAGGCAGTGTTGCCAGATATATTTTCTATTTTGAAGTATTGCAGATAATTTAACTTAATAACTATAATCAATAGTGCCTGAAATATTTCCGTATTTTCTGTTGGTGCACTCCAATGTTTTAGCACGCTGATATTCATACATTTTACTCACAATCGGAAAAATAGGTACATCAGGCATGTTATTAAAATTGATAAAAAGTTTCAATAGTCAACCTTAAACTTCTTGTTAATGATGATAGCTTTTAGTTGGCAGTGTTGGTTGAGGATAGGTTTCCTAGGTTCCTATTGCAAAATATCTGCCTTGCATTTTTGATTGAATGCGAGAAGATTTGTTGTTCATTAATTTCGTAAAAAAATTAACATTGGGCACAGTCAATGTAAAGAGTATGCTGATCAATGTTATCTATACGTTTTTGCATTTAAATCATTATAATTTGTTTGAGAGTTTTAAAGAATAATCAAACTCTGTATTTAATTTCAAATTGCCAAAAGCAGAAATGGGATGATTCCACTTTTTATGGGTTACAGTTTAGTAAATTTGTTCTCGATTCTTGGCTCTGGTTCTGCTATTATATTGATGCAAGGACCACCTCTGATAAATAAAACTTTAAACTGGTTTTAATGTTGATTTTAAATCATTTCCAGCAATTTAATTTTTCTATACACAATTGCTTTTACTTGACAAGAAATACAAAATTGATTCACATCTATGTTATATCACTTAATATGCTGGTTGCCGCTGCCATTGATCATATGATAGGTGTTGTACCAGAATTTCTGAGTTTGAATTTTTAATTTCCATGAGGGTACTCTTCATACACAGCTGACTAAAAGAATTATGTGATAACAAGTTGCCTCTGTCTTGATATCAGATTAGATGATGATCCTGTTTATCTATTGTTTCGAACGTAAATTTTTGGCAGATGCTAATCTTACTAATATTGCCAACCTAATAAAATTTCTGGAAACATGTCGAAGAATTAAAAGCTTCTGCAGGAAAGCTTGGGAGTCTTTAGAAGGTTCATTTGCAAAACCTTCTGCCAAGATTTTTTTGTTTATAAATTTAAAAAAATATAAATTGAAATGAGGAACCAGTTTTTTCGGCCGATTGCAGTTCTTTTTGTTCCTCTGAGAACTGAGGAGCCAAAGAACTAGTCATCCTATCCCTAGCCAAAAGCATGCTGAATGATCACATTACTCAAATTTTGCATAAATTTTGCATGAGGTGCGTCAAAATCAAAAGGAATGTGATGAGACCACAGTATCCTATGCCACTTTATTCCATAACTGAAAGAACTTAGAAAATTACAGTAACTTCTAATATATATATACAGTATAGCAATAGTGAGTTCTATTTTAAAATCTATTGAGAAAATAATCTTACTAACTAAGGAGCTATTTAGAGTTAAGTTATATCCAAGAAGTTCCAAATATATATTAATTTTCCTTGCATGCACCTAGTGAAACATTGGAAGTATTTTTCTACATTTGATCATGTTATGTTCAATTGAATGATTTTTTGAAATGAAAAGCCTTAATTAAGAAGTGCGCACTCATTTTATGGAAAATGCAGCAGAAAATCCAATAATATGTATATGTAGCCTAATTTGAAACTCTTAGTCATATAAAGCTTATTACTCTAAAATATAACAGCCAGGAGCTGGCTGACTAAATATAATAAGTGCTGCATGATGTCCGAGCTAGCCTCTAATGCTGAAATCTAGCATCTGAGCCATTGTAGGTCTAATTTATTATAGAAAATTTATACATTTTCTCTCTACTTACTGCTAGCAAGTATCAAAAAGTTTTGCATTAAATTTTAAGGAGTTACATTCATAGAATGAATACATTCAGTGCATGTTTATAGTTTGCCATTTAAGATACCACTTTGCAAAATTATACTTCTGCTATAGATCAGTTATAAGTAAAAATAAAAGTATTGGTTCATGTTTTAACTTAGCAACTCTGTAATCTCTGTTGACATGTTATATCACTGTTTGTCCGGCAGTTGCTGGTCAAAGTATTGGTTCAATAAGGGTCCAATTACATTGGAAAATTCAGCAATGCTGCCATGTTGCATATTATCAGCAAGTGACTTTTCACCCTTCGGCGTGAAATCTACATGTTGATATTCAATTTCCAGCCCTCATTCAGGAAGGGAGGTCCATTGATCATAAAATTGAGAGCAGCACATGCATTTCATTCGATTTTATGCTCCTATGCCTGAGGGAGTGATCCAGATAATTTGTGTGTTCACAGATTCATGAAAGTCTTTGATTGCATTTGTCCCTTTTGGAATTCCCTCTTCCTTGAGTAAATATTTTTTGTTGCCTCCTAATGAAATATGAATGCCAAATCTTGAAACTTAAGCAGTGTTTTGTAACTTCTTTCACTAGTTGCTTATCAACTTGTAATGGATTGGAAGCCGATACTTGAATATAATTTATTTTACGATTTAAAGTGATGGCAGATCATGGGGGTGCGTATTTTTATTTTAAAAAATCCTTTGATTTTTTCTCTATTTGTCTTAAAATAAAATTGTTTTTTGTCAGTATGTTGGTTTTGATGACTTTACAAAGGCAAAAGCTCAAGTCGAATTCCAAGGTCGATAGAACGAAAAAAAAAACTAAAAACAACCTATCTACTTACTTTAGTTTTAAATTAAGCCAGCTGTTAAAGTCACGAGTTTTTAAACATAATTACCCTCTGCAGGTAAAATCACTTAAATGGTTGATTCCTTTTAGGTTATACGAAAAGTATTTCTGTTGCATCATAAATGTGGAAAATGGTGGTTGAAAATCCTAGTTTAATGCATAGGTTTGTGAATTAAGTTGGTCTGAATGGGTGGGGAAACAAAGCAGTTGGCACTAACATGTTCTACAGTCTCATTTGCAATTATTTGTTGCACATTTATTACTCTCTCTGTGTATTTTAAAATTAAGAAGCCAAAATTTTGTCTCATTGTCTTAGTTTTTGAGATGTGTAGCAAGTCAAAACATCTGCAGTTGGAATCCTTATTAAAGTTTTTGCCATGAGCTCTCAATTATCTTTACTTCTTCGACTCAAATGAAACAAGGACCTATTTTGTATCATGTAAAGAGGTGTTTCTAGTCGTGTGTTTGCGTTATGCCCTGTACTTGAAAATATTTGGCTGATTTGCTAAGTGATGTAAATCATTGAAGAAAATATACCTACTCCCTGAAATATCAATTTCCTTGTAAATATCTTCATTTAAGGTTGCACATGTTAAATTGTGTTCATGAATTGTGTGAAGAGCTGAATCCAAAGGTGATTTGAAATTAAGAGAATCTGAAGGAATAATTCTACAAGTTTGTGAACTGGGGTCTAACTTATTTGCCTAGACATACCTAATTCTATTGTCTTTACCTCACCTAGAAATGAAGAACAACCCAAAAAAATATACCATACAATGGATGCTTATTCAGTATATATTTTAGCAAACAACTACTTTTAAGGGAAATGTTCTCATTTTTAAATGAGCATGTTTCCCTTAAAGTAGCATCTATCATGATGATAAATCCAATGAATAGACTCGGTTGCGTGTGCAAGTTGGGAGTGAAAACCAGGTTCAGACCTATGCTCCATGATTTTTTCGAAAACCCACTTTATGTCCATCCCTCCCCTTGCTGTTCTTCAAATGGGGAATGGGAAGCTTACACCTGCCTGGATATGGTTTTTAGTGTATTCATCGATGAATCTAAAAAAAATTTCCCCCTTCCTTTCCAGTCTATGTTAAACACAGTTGCACTGAATTCGTACCTTCAGCCTTGTTCGACTTCCAAACCAGTCTTACTTAGATATTTCACTTGACAGAGATTGCTGTTTTCTAGAGCTTTCCTTGCATCATATCATGTACCATTCACTACTTTTTATGCCTGTCCAGCATGCTTGAGATGATTCTTGTAATCTTGACTTGAACTTTAAACCTTACAAGTTAATTTCACTTGAATCAACTTGCGGTAGATGTAAGAGGCTGTTTTCTTTATGAAAAGTACCAATTTCACTGACTCTCCAATAATGGCCATGTTCTTTTCAGATTCCAGTGAATAAGTTGGAGATACCCTGTAATCAAACATTTTTGCTGTGACCGTTTTTGGTGTACACTTAATCATGAGAGATATCAAGCTTTTTTTGAAATAGAGAGATTTAACTGAAAACTATTATCAAGACTTGACTTCCAACCTTCTGTTGATGTGTATTATTTTTTATTTGTAATCATTTCATGTTTGAAATATTAATGAGTGCAGAGTGTGATGGAGCAAATGCTTTGAGCTCTAATTTAAAATATCAAATGATAGAGTTAACAAATTTACATTTCATTTTAAGCTGTACATTTCACAGCATAAATCTCTGCAAATGAGGGACATTTTTATTTTTGGAAACGCCTTCCTTGGCATTACATTTCTAATCCGTTTGTACTATTCATTGATGATTCCAGAGGTTCCAAGCACAGACGAAGGCAGTGTGGGAGAGGTTTCCATTCAGGTTGACCTGTTCACGCACCCAGGGACTGGAGAGCATAAAGTTACTGTTAAAGGTAAATTGAAAATAAATTGGTGATGTAAGATCTGACTCTTCTTGGGTTCTCGGGTTTCCAGCTGGGTGATGGTGCTGAATAGCACCGACATCTTAATGATGTAGTCTACCATTGTCTTCAGGGTGAATTCATCACAGTTCAACACCATCACCCGGCTGTATACCCGAGAACTTTTAAAAAATTAGTCAGCTGCATGAAACCATTACTTCATCATAGAAAATATTCAGCTAGCTGGTATGCATTGGCCTTCCAAGTAGTACAGGTTTCCTATATCAACCACGGTTTTGTCTAAAGCAGTCCTTGATTATCCATGGTCTATGTTTTGCATACTAGATATCTCAACCTTGGGAATTATCCACTGTGTATGATTTGAGTATGTACAGTTAAACTTTGCTGAGCACAGCTTTCCTCTACACTTATTCAAATGTACGTGGTACCAAAATCTGTACCAAGCTTGGCTTCATGGAATGTGTGTCTCTTTTATTTGGGGTCTGTTTCCACCCATGTTCGTTTGCAGGTTTTCACAACGTTGATCAGATGATAACAACATTTTTCAGGTTGTGTCCACGTATGTTTTTTGGAATCACAACAGTTTCACCAGCTATCCTGCTGGCGTCCTCAGATGATTTTTTCATTCAATTCTTCTGGCTCCTTTCTTCCTATGCTATCCTTCACCTAAAATGTTGTTATCATCTGATTTAAACGTATGTCTATTCTTAAGTTCCGTTCTACATGAAGGAGGAAAATGGCAAATGTCATATCTTGCATTTTTTATGTCATGTAGCATAAGAAAAAGTCAGCTTGATGTCATAGAATTACATGATGCTAATTCACATAAAAAGTTGAAGTATTCACCGAAGGCAACTGTGGAAAATTTAATTGTATTCCGCAGTCAGTGAAGCTTGGTACAGATTTGAGTACCACGTAAATTTGAAGTGGAGTGGTGAGAAAATGAATTCGGTAAAGTTTCACTGCACTTGAATAATAGATGCGGATAACCAAGAGAAACCCCTGTAGTTGAGGTATCTAGTATTTAAAACATGCACCTTACTTAAGTTGACACCATTGTCTCTATTTATGTTATTTTGTTCTACCTGTATCAATATGGCTTCTTTCGTTATTCTTTCCCAATATTTGATGCCCGGGAAAGTATTGTGGAATTTGGGAAATCGACACGATGACCATGGACAAGGCTATGCTCTGCTAATGCAGACTTTTCCGGTTGGAAAAGCCTAATACAGTATTGTATAGTATATTGGCGAGACAGGAAGGACCATCAAGAAAAGAATAAAAGAGCATGAAAGAAGTGTTAGGCTTTTCCAACTGGAAAAGTCTGCATTAGCCGAGCATAGCCTTGACCATGGTCATCGTGTCGATTTCCCTAATTCCACGCTACTCTCCCGGACGTCCAAATATTGGGAAAGAATTACGAAAGAAGCCATATTGATACAGGTAGAACAAAATAGTATAAATAGAGATGATGGTGTCAACTTAAGTAAGACTTGGAGACCAGTAATTGACGAAATCCAAAGAATTCATAACGGCCCCCACAACAATGGGGCATCTGCGGATATATATGTAAAACTGCCAGCATCCTCGCTTGAGTCATTATCCTGATGACAATGGCTGAGTCAACCATCGAAACGTTGATGAATTTAAATAATCTTACCCGGTGTGAAACCCGAGAAACCTTCACGTACATAATTCGCCGGGAAAACCTTAAATCCTTTATATTTGCATAGTAAGATGATATAAAAATGAAAAAATTGCAAACTTAGCTAAATATAGACCATTTTAAATGGAGCGGTACTCGGTAATGAAGAGTGATACGAGTAACATATGCTGCGTGCAATGACCCTTCACCTTTGAATTCAGTCATTTCTTGAGAATGTAGGTTTCAGGTAAATTTTTTAATTATGATAACCGAGGTGGATATTATACGCTTTCCTTGGTTGGCTGCTGTGCAGGCAGTGCCATTTTTCTGCCTGGACTCTGCACCACTCTCCTGCCCTCCACCACTTTCATGCATCCTGAGCAGATTTCCATTTGCATTTTTGCAAGGTACCTATCCATTCCTTAAAATGTTCCGTTAGCGTCATTACCATAAGCAGGTTGAGCATTAAAAACCCTAGTCTACATCTAAGTTGTGCAGTGAAATGGTTATGGTTACTCAGTTTCTGTGTGTGAATAGATTTCTCACAATCCCAGTTTACTGCCGTTAAGCATCACTTGATAATTGTGAAGCAATAAAAGCTGTTAGTCAAAAGTTATTACCTTGTGGCATTGTAAAGCAAAATATCTGGGGTTGTGAAATGTATTCTCATGGAAAGTTACTTTTATCACTGAATAGAAAAATGATAACCTTTTAATATAATTTGTTCTCAATTAAAGAAAAACTGTATATTTGTGAGCAAATTTTGGCTGTATTAAATTCCTGTAGAAAAGTGAAAAGTTTACATTAAAAATGTGATCATTTTCTTCCTTAAAGTTGGACCAGAAGACGTAAAGGTATTCTTTTTGGTGATAGCTGAATGCACCTTTTTATCGTTTTTGCAGTTGTTGCAGCTAATGACCTCAAGTGGCCTACTACATCAGGCATGTTCCGACCATTCGTTGAAGTCAACCTCATTGGACCACACCTTGCAGACAAGAAAAGAAAACATGCCACCAAGTCAAAATCAAACAACTGGTCTCCGAAATTCAATGAAAGCTTCCATTTGTAAGTGAAACACTTTTGTTAACTGATATGAGTTGATCCTGAACAGTCATTTACATAATGAATGTGACCAGCAACTGAGGTCAAATATGCTGGTGAGGCAATATTTATGTGGGAAGGAAATTGTTTTGGGTAGAATTGCCTGGGGAGCGGAGGAGGAAGGGTGGAAAGAAACCCAGCCATCAGGATTAGTCTTCATTTAACTTATAACAAAACGCACAGTAAATAAATAAATAACGTAACAATAGGTAGTTAGGGCGCAAATAAACAAAACAAGGCAACAAAAGATCGTAACTAGTGACGCGAGAGAGTAGGATTGATGGTGAAATGAGAAAGGGGTTCGGAGGAGTAAAAGGCCAAAAGGAGAAGGAAAAAGGGAATAAAAGTGTGTGAAAAGGGGTCGGATTGTCAAAATGTGACGGAAATAGTTACAGTTCCATGTAAGGAAAGCTGAAAGAAGCCGAGAGTAAGCCGAAACAGAGGAAATTGCGGCGGCAGCGCGAGACGCACGGCAGCCGGAGAAATAAGATCTCCGAGAGGACCACGAGAGTGGGGAAATAAGGAACGGGAGAACGATAAGTGCCACTTAAAATTAAATTGTATCCATTGGTAAATAGCGAAAGGGTTGAACATCCTGTAAATTGGGCCCAATCCACCTATATAAAAATTAAAAGATAATTTCTAAAGCATAAATTTTGTCTGTATTTACATTATTATATGATAATTAAAATAATTTGTAAGGTAACACCAACGAGAAGAAGGTGAGGGTTACAAACTAAAGGTGTTGAGGCCCTGTAGAGGGGAGTCCACCGGCTTTTCAGCGAAGGTTGCAGTGCATAGCGCTCGGTTTGAATCTGATGAGTCACGTGCTCCTCATTCATTAGCCATCCACTGCCTTGACCTGGCACAGGGCCTAGAGATGGGAAAATTACCATAATTTTCATCTGAGGTGAATTACCACAGTAAATTACAGTAATTTTCTAAAATTACCGTAATTTTCCAATATTTTTTAGTTTTAAGTAGTAAACAGCAATTGTATGGTTAAATAAGAAAGCCAAGAGCAATAGGAAGGGAATAACGATGTTTAAACCATACCTAATACAACATTAATCTATTAGAAGTTTTGAAAATTGTAGAAAGAACTACGGCAGCAACACGTAATCTGGCTTTCTTTTGTCAAAGTATGAGAAATTTTCAATAAGAATATTCTAATGCATTACTATATAATGTAATAATTTAAGTAAAATATTCCAAAAATGAGTTTTAAATGCCTCAATTTATTATTAAATACGTAGGAAATGTGAACTTGGCTTAAAAGAACATGTGGGGAATTTATCTGTGTGAAAAATTATCTCTAACATAGGTGAATTATCTAGAAAATTTTCAAGGGGCGTGGTATTTTCAATTACAAAGGTATGGTGTACACCTATACAGTGAAAAAGAGCTGTACAGTCACCAAAGCGTATTACCTGAATGTTTTGTCACAATTGTTGAAAGATCATATCCCTAAAAAGTGTCCTGAATGGAAAGGTAATTAGAAACAGCGTCATGATAACGCCCAGCCCCACGTCACCACTGCTCCATCTCATCAATTTCTTAACGCAGAATACATCGTAACCATACCCCACCCCCATACAACCCAGACTGCGATCCTTGCAACTTTTTCTGTATCCTTCAGCCAAAAGAGAGCTGAAGGGATGTTATTTTGATACTGAAATTCAAGCAGTTAAAGCTTTCGAGACGGTTCTCAAGCGCATATCAAAAGATGGTTTCACGACGGTCTTTGAGGATGGCAGAGGCATTGGGACAAGGCCATAGCGCTTAGAGGGGACTATGTTGAACGTGAAAAAATTGTCGAAGAATAAGATTTAGTGGTGAAGGTTTTATAGCGTTAATCTGAGTCTTTATTAAACCCCCCATTGTAAAAACAAACCATCTAAAAACCTTGTCGTGGTTCCAGTGAAAAATGTTTCTTGAAGGGTTGCCTTCCTCAATGAAGTTTTTCGTGTGTTGCCATCACTTTAGAGGCTGCTCTACTGGGATCAGTTGTGTCAAGCTTGATGTGAAGGGGAATTTAAAGCTGTGAACTTAAAGGAGTGTAGCCTGCTGTGGAGGGGTGTGTAAAATTCACATCGAGGAAAATCATATGCCTAGACTGGTATTTGCACAGTACATCGTGAGAACACTTGTCCCTTCAGAGCCCCAACAAAAATCCCAGTGGGAAAGAGGACAACTGGGTAGCTTAATTGGTCAAAGCGCCTGGTGCTGAATTGCGTTCAAATCTCAGTCCTGGAGAATTAGTTTTCTCACTATGAACTTCAAGCGTTCCTCCCATGTGGATTCATATTATAATGGGGATCTATTGGTTAAGATAGGTTTCAGTAGAAGAGAGTAAATATCCATGAGACTTTTACAGATGCAAGCTCCTACCTGCATACAGGATTTCTTTCTGTAACTCAGCACACATCCTATCTGTCAATAATGAAAGTAATCGATATAGTGCTGTCCACTTTTATTTATTACAACATGCATTTCGGATCTTTTGTACTAAGCCATCCTCAGGTACAATGTTGTGAACATTGTACCTTAGGATGCCTTAGTACAAAAGAACCGAAACGCATGTTGTAAATTTAAATAAAAGTGGACAGTACTGTATCGATTACTTTCATTATTGATAATGCAGTTCCACCTAGAGATGGGACAATTACCTTAATTTTCATCTGAGGTAAAATACTGTGGTAAATTACGGTAATTTTTTAAAATTACTGTAATTTTCCAGTATTTTTTAGTTTTAAGAATTCAACAGCAATTGTATGGTTAAATAAGAAAGCCAATAGCAATAGGAAGGGAATAACTATGTTTAAACCATACCTAACACAACATTAATCTATTAGAAATATTTAAAATTGTAAAAAGAACTACGGCAGCAACTCGCAATCTGGCTTTCTTTTGTCAAAGTATGAGAAATTTTCAAGAAGAATATTCTAATGCATTACTTTATGATGTTATAATTAAAGTAAAATATTCGAAAAATGAGTTGAAGATGCCTCAATTTATTATTAAACACGTAGGAAATGTGAACTTGGCTTAAAAGAACATGTGGGGAATTTATGTGTGAAAAATTATCTCAAACATAGGTGAATTATCTAGAAAATTACAGTAATATTCAAAGGGTGCTGTATATTACGAATAATACCGTGGTAATTTATGAAAATTACCAAGGTAATTTTCAGAGTGGCCCACCTCTAGTTCCACCACTTCTCGCCCGACACTGTTGATTTCATCCTATCCATAAAATCTATTCTCTCTCTATCCCTTTTCATTTACCCAATACCCTCCCCTCTATCTCAGTCTCCAGCATCACCCCTCATTACTTGTTCCAATTACCTATTCTGCCTCTCCTCAATAAGTTTCCTTTCCTCTCCCTCCCTTCGGTGATAATGCCTGTTAATGTTTAATGCTTTCAATTCCATGGTGAAGAGTTAATAGAAGGCAGAAATGAAGTTCTGATGTAGGTTTCCGCAGGGCTTGGATGGACGTTGATTATTCCGATTTCCAGGATTTCCACTGCGTGGTTTTATCCCAGGGATAATATTTCGCCAGCTGTTCTGCAAGCTTCCTCAGTTTCCAAGGAAAGGCCTTCTGGACCTGGGGAAGCGTGCAGGATAGCCGGTGAAATGTTATCCCTAAGCTGAAAAATCACGCGGTGGAAATCCCGGAAATTGGAATAAGCAGCATCCAGAAGGCAGAAATATATATTTACACTTGGTTTAATTATAAAGATCCTATGATGCATCAAAAACTCGAATGCAGGTGATATACATCCGGAGAATGGTGCTGAATTGTTTGTATTATGAGGGTGGTGGTTAGGAGATGGAGTTTTAATTGGAGACCTCTGTTCCTAACTTACTCAAGTGTAACATCTGATACCCATAAATTAGTGTTTTGTTCTTGAAATAATGACACGTCTGAATATTTAAAACTTCATTAATTGGTGGATCACTACATGTGTGCTTTGAGAGCACATACGTGGTGTCCTGTTGCATTCTAATATATCTCACCAAGCTGCTAAGTGAAAAAAAAGGAGTTGGCGTATCGTAGAAATTAATCCATTTACTTTATGCATTATTTCCTTAGAAAATTCATCACTTTACGGTGTCCTACTATCAAATCTTATTTTAAATCTCATTGCCTATTTGTTTTTTGCAGTATCATTGGCAATGAGGAACAGCTTATGTACTTTGAGCTGCACATATGTGTGAAAGATTATTGCTTCGCCAGAGACGACCGATTGGTGGGTGTTGCTGTTATGCAGCTGAAGGACATAGTTGAGCAGGTAAAAAAAAATGTACCGTAGTTAGCTCATGTTATTATTGTCACTCATCAGTTTTTGTCTCTTCTGGACTATTTCTTAGCTTTCTTATACCTATATGCTATGCTCAAACACAGACTTCAGTCAATGTCTAAAATGTTTTTATGCCACATGGACAGATCAAAATACCCACAGTGTGATGTGGGCATTTTTATTCAGTTAACGTCTGAAATGAAACACCCACAATGCATTGTAGGTAATCAGAGTTTCTCAGTAGCCAATGTATAGTCTTACTTTGGTACACAATGGTATTACAGTAAAACCCCCATACAACGAATTTGTTGGGACCAGAAAAATTACTTCGATGTAGGGGGTTTTCGATGTATGGAGGTGGTGTGCGGGTTGCGTCTCCAAAGGGGCATCCAAGTGTTCCGCGTGCTTTACGATGCAAGTCGAGTGAATATCTCAATCTTGCTTTATTCACCATTAAAACCTTTCCTAGAGTGATGATAAACAATTTTTATTATTTACCATCAAATACCGTGGCTATCACCGTGTTATTTTCAATCTGCGTATTTATAATTGAAATTATTGTTTTTTTCATCGATTCTGCTCTACGCCTCATCGCTTTCTTTAGTTACGGTCTGAAAGTAAAGGAGCGCCAAAATGAATGCCTAAGGATTAGGTATATTTAAAGTGCTCCATAATTTTTCTGAGTATCTAGTCTATATTATTCTTAGAGTGCAATAATTTAAGTCAATATCAAATGGCAGTTTTATGCAGCAATTTTGCTTGAAAGAGCACATATTCCCATTTATACTTCCGAAATGAAACGCACTGTTGGAATCCCATTGAAATACCGGTAAATATCTATGTTCGTGACCAGAATATACTAGATATCGATAAACGACGATGGAATATAGGTGGGGTGAGTTAGTTACCACGAGTAAAAACTTGGCAGTCGGCAATGCATTGAGGTCACAAAGGCAATCTCAGATGATAATGCATTGACGATGCCGTTAACGCGTGTAAGAGTCGCACCCCTCTTTTTATGCGTCGAAGTTGAAGAAAAAAAGGTAAAGGTGAGTTAGCGTCCAGTCTGGGAGAAAATTATTTTCACCTGCTTCCCGATCACCTAATACCACCTATTTCACTTATATTGCTACGCTACATATGCGCATTTATACTAACCTTTCATTTGCTTCATAAATCCTTTTTCTTTCGTTAACTATTCACTTAAACCTGTGATGTGAATCAATTTCTCGACGCCATGTTGGAAATACTGACGTTTTCCTCCTAGTTCCCCCAGACGGCGCAGCGGTCGAGCAGTTTCTTCATTTTCTATATCCACCACCCATGATTTTTCCCGCCTTTAACTTAAAACTATTCCCGCTTTTCGATGGCTTTATCACACTCAAGAGGGACGGGTATCCTCTCGGAGCTACCCTATAATCTTTGAAGGTACCTCATTCCACTCCTTCCATACGGAACATTCATCACGAACTCGCCTCTCGCCATAATTTTACGCAAAGCAATCACCATTGGGGTGGGTTGTGTAATCACCAACGGGGCGGCCCGCAGGGCCGCCCCGTTGGTGATTACACAACCCGTTGGTTCAAAAGGGTATTCGTGAAAATAAAACGTAACTATCCGCCAAATAACCTATCTTTCCGTTCGGAAATGGCCTTTTCGAGGCAGCGTACCGTCCCACCCTAACACCCCTGTTCCACTCCACAGACCCGCAACGTTGTTGTGAATACCATCTTTCAGACGTGAAATAAGTTCATATCCCTCTACCGGGACTTCATAAAATCTCGCAATATGGCGTCAAAATATCACCAAAAATACGCGAATTTTGTCATTTTCAACATTTATTTTCTCAAAAACTAAGAATCTCACGACTTTCTTTCTTACATTTATTAAATGCGCAATCCTTTCACTTTCCTTTCACATTTCTTTGATACCCTTCACTTTTCTATGTTTCTCACAAAAAAATTTCTCCCAGACTGGACCCTAACTCTTCTTTACCGAAAAAAATTTGGGGCTTTTTTTTCCTATTGCGAGGTGTTGCGGGACTAACTTCGAATTTTCGGCCATTATCAAAGCCGCTAGCGATATTCTCTTATAATTTACGCGGCATTTTCCATAGGCATGTATGGACCTCGGAGGCAAGTTTTCACTTGTAGCCTAGGCCCTACAATGCTTACATTGTTTATTGTCCTTTGGAATGTGTGGAGTAATTGATATTCATTAAAACAAAACAAATCCGACCTCGCTACAATTCATGTTTAGTTGGTAAGTGCGGACAGTCGCACCGAGCTCTGATTTATAAATCCGAATCCCCCCACCATTTTCCTAATGCACAAGTCATAGTCGCTGTAAGTCGCCTTTTAAAACGTGGTTAACTTTTACAAATTATATTTTGCTGTAAACGATGACGAGTGGGAATGCAAACACGTTAAATTCAAAATACCCCAGCGTCAGCCGCGTAAAAAACGAACGATAAGGCGTAGATACGACATCAAAACTTGAAAAAAGTCAAACTTTGAAAGAAATCATAACTGTCTATGGAATTAAAAGCAGTTAATATTTCAATATGGTCCAACAAAAATCTTCAATGAATGACAAAATTAAAAAAATCATGATTTAGGTACATACATAAAAACGGCTGACTTACTAGTGAGACGGGCGTCGCAGTACGGTGGCACGCGCGCGCATGTCCTGTCACAGCTCGTAGATTTTCCCCGAAAAGACCTTCTGTCCCTATTGGTATGAATAGTGCAACCTTATCCTTCCTCCATCTTCTAATGCACGATTCCGGCACATCATGCCTTAGTCCGGCAGCGCGGTTTCCTACATCCTTAGCGTCTTTGATGACTTAAAGCGCTTTAATTTTTTCAACTACCGTGAAAGACCACAACTTTTTGCCCTTGTTCATTTTGGAACAACACTGACCTATATTGACGCATGCACAAATGTTAATAGTCACAGAATTCTCTCAGTTGAGCTTAAGGCAGGTGCATACAGTCACTCAAAGTTGTCTGGTGACAGAAAATGAGAAAGTTAGGGGGGTGGAAAATTCCAGTGCTTGCACTTGTCGCGCGGCCAATCGCTGTCCCCCAATTGCACCCCACACGCTTGCCTTGTCAAACAACAAGTTTTTAAAGTTATTAGGCAACTGCATCCCCCGTAAACAAGCGAGCGAATGATACCCTCCCCTTGATGACTCACGCTAAGCACCAAGGTCACTCAGCTCTCGAGGGACTTGCCTCGGGCACGATACGAGCGGCGCGAGCCGCGGCCACGATACGAGCGGTGGTAGGCAAGCGATAGAGTGGCAACGATGAGTTTTATGTTCCTAATGTTTGACATGGACCGCACTCGAACCCAGCCATGATAGACGTGAGTGGCATAGGTGCCGCTCGCCACCAATCCCAGTTATTAAATATTTCTTGTGCCGTTCTTCTCATTCTGTGGTAAAATGTCGGCCGAGAACGTTGTCTTCTGACAGTATGTACTGCCATTTCAGATTCTGAACTTATCTTAGGACGAATCACTGCTCGTTTCGTGGCCACCACCACCCTGCCGCGTTATTTCTCTGCAGCCCACCGCTCATATCGTGACCGAGGATCGAAGGCTGGCAGATAAAAAATTCGTGTCAGAGGCGCACCCTCATTTTCGGCTGCGATTTCTGGGAAAAAAGGTATCCTCAAGCAATCGAGCAAATATTAGGGCGATCTCGAGCAAACTTGCCGGTTAACAGACCACATCCATCAAGGTTAAGACGGCAATAGCAATATTTGGATAGAGAAGAGAGGTTACTCCAGATTTTCCTTTGGGATGGGGACAGAGTAGATAAAATTGGCTCTCATTGGTTGAACACCAACCAATGAAGTTTTGAATACTTCGCCCTCCTAACGAGGGGAGTGTCCGATAAACGGGTCGCAGATCTCGATGAAAATTCGTATGCATATAGAACTCCGAATGCTTTTCACGAATCACTCCACATATGGGCGTATAAATCCAATATTTAACAAATAAGGCGTTTAAACATATATAGATGTTATAAAATCCCTATTTATCAGCCTACGGCATCAAGGGTGTGGTCCATTGATTAGCGTACGGGGCTGCGGTGCAGAGGGACCATGTTCGATTCCCGTCGGCGACAAATTTTTCATGCTTACTTTCTTTGTTTTTCCTTTCTGGAATTCTGTTAAAATCTAATTTTTACTTTTCTATTCAAAGTTTTTTTTAACGAGTGGAAATATTTTTCTTTTGCGAATAACATAGGACTTATTTTTTTTTCTTTCCCGCAAAATTTCTTTGTTTCCCCATTCTTTCACCACGCAAACTTGATTTGTTCCTTCATTTGCAAGACCTCCTGTTGATGTCATAATTATACAATAATGAAAATAATCTGCAAGTGGTCACTCGCCATTTAAAACACGAGCCTTTCTCGACGAGCCTTATTACAATGTATTTATTTGTACGTCTTTAGATCGCGAAATGGTGATTCGATTACAGAAATTAGTAGATAAGCCGATCACATTTTCCCCTCCTTTTTTCAAAGCACAACAATACAAGAAAACGGGGATCTTTGATCGTGGGTCTTATAAATAATGATGTAACAATTATTTAGACTATTTTATAATTATAATATCAACAGGAGGTCTTGCAAATGAAGGAACAAATGAAGTTTGCGTGCTGAAAGAATGGGGAAACAAAGAAATTACGTTGACTTCGCGGGAAAGAAAAAAAATAAGCCCATTGGTATTCGCGAAAAAAATATTTCCACTCATTAAAAAAACTTTGAATAGAAAAGTAAAGATTAAATTTTAACATATAATTCCACGAAGGAAAAACAAAGAAAATAAGCATGAAAAAATTTATCGCCGACTGCCTCTCCCAAAATAAAATCGGATACCGAAAGGTAATTTGAAACCATGGAGCTCCTCCCATTCAGGGGTCCCGGGAATGTAACCCAATATGGGAAAGTAATCTGATACGATTTAAAAAGGGAAAATTGAGCTCCATCCTCACCACCTGCACCTTCGCAAAAGAGGTGGGGTAGATGAGTGAGAGTGGAGAATAGCCCCCCTGATCTGATCTTTTCAGAGTATTTTTCTGTATTGGGTTACGTCTGGCCGGCTGGAACTGACTGGTATTCCCCCTCCCCTCTTGGTGCATAACTCATCCACCCAACTATCACCCGGCTCAGCTAACGCGGAGCGGAGCTTTGGCTTCCCTTACACGTTTTTTATTGTGGGAACCATCAGAGTTGCTGGTTCCCACCATAATAAACGTGTAAACGAGCCTTCACCGAGCGAGAGCGTCAAGTTTCCTTCATGCCCTCTGCTCTGTAGGTCTCGGATGTAAACATTTTCGAAGTCCGGAGCGGAAGGGTTAAGACGCGGTACTCTCCGCTGCGGTTCAACTTCCTGCTCATTACGTAAATGTCTATGGAAAAATTACCTGTAAATGAAGAATGCTACGTTTTTTTTCTCAATAATTCGTTCTAGAGGGGCACTTTTCATGTTTTGGGCCCAAGAAAAGACTTCGATGTACGGAGTTTTCGTAGTTAGAGAGGTTCGTTACGGGAGGTTTTTTTGCGTGTATTGTCCATTGGAAGGGTCCGGGACCGGGCCAATGACTTCGAAATAGGGAGTTTTCCTTAAAATTTCGCTGTATGGGTGTTCGTTGTATGGGGGTTTTACTGTACTCACAATGTGCCGTGGGGAAAAGCATCACGCCCCATTGTGGGTTGAAATCCAGTCATTGACCAAATTTGGTGTTTGAGTGTAGCACATATGATGATTAAATCACATCTTTTCAATATCTCTGTTTCCTTCCAAAATACTGGCAGATGTCAGTTCATTAGTATATCTCTATATCATAGTGCAGAGTCCAGAGTGATTCCTCTGATTACCAATGATTTCCATTCACCTAGTTTAGGACATGTCCTCTGGTACAAGTTTCCCTGTCAACCTCTCCCTCACAATAATCTCCGAGTCCGATTTTAGGATTGACTAGTTTTTCATAAAGAGTTTTTATACAAATACTGATTAGATGTGAGGAAAGAGAAATGACACCACCCATGAAAAGGAATCGAACCGATAACAATTACCTACATACATAGTTGTTCATTCAGCCTCTGATGTAAATTTCAGTTTTTATCCATTTAACAAATATTCCATGAGACTCGGCTAAGATCGGTGCATTTTTTCAGCTGCAATGTTTTGTGGTTCTGTTTCCTGCAGCGACATTAATTGTTTGGAGAAAGGAAGCCACCATGTGCCTTGTTGAAAAGTTGGTCATCAGCAAACACCACATCGATATATGAATATAAAAAAGAATGTTTGTCTGTTTGTCTTTTATACAAGTCTACAGTTTTACTCTGATCATGCTGAAATTACGCAGACTAATGGTTCAAGACAGGAGGAAAATTTTTGGCTTTTTTAAAATGATCTCAGGGCCCCTTATATGGCCCTGAGATCATTTTTTGTGGTCTACGCTACGCATTGGGTTTGGTGCAGTGGTTTCATTTTTTTCTTTTTGAAATTAATTTCGGTCAAGATAGAGGATTGGGATTTTTTTTACAATGGCTGCAAGAATGAAGTTTATAATGCTTTCAATCAATTATCTTTTCCAATTCTTATTTGTTTGAAAATTGCATTTTTAATTGCAAAAATTCACATTTTTCTCTGAAATCAGCAATAGCATATTTCCTTGACAAGCAGGTTTTGGTCCATAACGTATTTAAAATTCATTTTGGTTAGTTAAACTGATTAGGAATGCTAAGCATTGGATTTTGTGCGGTGGTTTATTTTTTTGCTTTTTAAAACTACTTTCAATCAAGATCCTTACTTCTCGGCCATGACGGGAAATTGAAAGTGGTGGACCCATTGCCCAAGCCAGTGATGTTTAGCCCACTGCTTGTATGCAGAAATTGCGTTTCATGTCGACCTTAAAAGCAAAGGCACATTAGATGACCAATCCCTTGTGTATTATGCATTCTTTTGAACTTATTTTCACCAATTGAAATCAAACAAAAATAAGTTGCTTTCCTTAAGGTAAACTCTAGAGAGAAGACCAAAGGAATTTTATCGCTGAGACACATCAAGTCTATCAGGGTCATTGAGTTACAGTGATTTGGGGATATCAGAAATGGTTATGTAACTCAGACTTGAATGATGAGTCCTATGAGGGGGTAACACCTTGCTGTGTGTTTGAATGTATCATCATGTCCAAGTCATAAGATTGTTATGCCAATGGAGAGGAAGTAAAATTTCTCTTCGAGAGAGAATCCTATTTGCGTACATGAATATAATTGCTATTTGATTTAAATTCCAGTCTACATTAAGATATAATGCATGTCATTGGTTATGGTTTCTTTATTTCTATTTATTGGAATTTGATGGATCCACTTTTTTTCCAGTTATGGTTCTCAGTTCAGGCTCTTGGTTCAGTTTCCTTAAACATTTCTTATTCTCACTTAGTCCAGGTTCTGCTTTAGCATTGATGCATGCTATTAATACCTCTAATGCAGCAAACTTTATACTGGTTTAAAAAAAGGCTTTAAAAAATTATTCACGTCTATATTACATCACTTAATGCACAGACTATTGCTGCAAGCACATACAGCTTGGTTGTACGCCAAAGAGGGTGAAATTCGTCTTGAAAAAATTATTTGACTTGAACTGGGAGATCCGGGTTTCAATTCCAGTCAAGTCAAATGATTTTTTCATGACTAATTTCACCCTCTTTGGTGTACATCTTTGAACACCTGCACGTGACTGCATACCACATCACTTGTGCAATTGCAGTGATTACAAAATTTACAGCTTAGTGCCGTAGCTGAATTTCTCTACCTCATTTCTTAATTTCTCTTGGTAAAATAAATGAATGCTCCACAAACTCTAAAAGCAATATGTGATAAGTTCCTGCAGTTGTGAAATCAGAGTAGATGATGATTTTGTGCATCAATTGTTTATCCAAATGGAATCCAGGAACCTGTTTTTTCAGCCGGTTCCTTTCCTGTGAGAACCAGTCAAACTTAGGAGCAAAAAAAGTGGTTGTTTTATCCCTAGAAATATCCCCTCCGGGTAATCCCAATCACACCCTTGTAATCAACTACGAAGTCAACTGTATTCTAGGGTATGTGCATATCACTAATCACAATTTCAATCCTCAGGGTTCATGTGCATGTTGGCTCTCTCTGGGCAAGAGAATCCAAATGGACGAGACTGGCTGGACCATCCTGCGAATCCTCTCGCAACGTACAAATGACGAGGTGGCCAAGGAGTTTGTGAAGCTCAAGTCTGACATCCGGCAGGACGATCCCCTGATTGCCGCGAACCCCAACACGTGAAGTGCCATGGCTCTGATGGATAGAGCCGTATTTTCTTTACCCCATCCCTGTGTCGCTACTGCTGCTGTCATGTCAATGCTGCTGCCAATGCTAATGCAACTGCTCCAATTAGCACCGTATGTCGCGCCAACATGCATTAAATCGACTGTATGCAATGCTGCCGCGGTGAATGCAAAAACTGTAAGTGAATATTTCACTGACGATGATGAAAATGAGACAAGTACAACGTCATGGTGCCATTACATGAGGTTTCTGTAAAAAGCACATGGTCAAGACGTACGTGGGATAAAATGCCGCAATGCCTTGTATGTCATTCTCCGACCTGTGCCCCTTGTACACACACATATATATATATGTATAAAATATAAATATAGATATATATATGTATATAAAAAATAAGTCCTCGAAATGTGTGTGTCCTCTACAAGCTCCCTTCCTCCTCGAAATTGACTGATACATGCCAACAAGTGCCGTAAGGGAGCTTGAAGTCCTCTTGTCTCGTGAAAGACACGAAAAATAATAAAGAGACAACTATGCCAGTGCTAAATGGCTGTCGGTCATGCACCCGTGCAAGTGATGTGTGTAGGGGTTTCGTTCAGAGGCTGCCGGAGAACATGGAGTGCTTGGGAACATACTGTAGCGTATACAGACACAAATGTGGATGGTAATAGATGAAAGTGGACTTGGGAACTCAGTTTTTACAAGATTACAATGTCAATGCCAAGATTTTTATATACTAACACTGTGCCCATCTTGAAGAAAAAAACTTTGTTTTCAGAGCAAGTCAGAAGTTATACTATTTCCTAAAAAAATGCATTGTCATATAATCACTCCAACTTATCTTCATAAAAAAATGTCCTTTTTTTCCGAAACAAAATGAAAGGGTAATGAACTTATAATGGGTATTTTAAAACTTGACTGTCAAAAAAAGTCTTCTTTTCCTTTTATGAATTAGAACTACTTGTCATTGCCAATGGAAGCATGCACATTTTCAATCTTGTTTTGCGCTCTTGTGTACATGCGGGCTGTCTCATAAAACATATCTGTTTCCCTAATTATACAAAACAAAAAAGTTTCTTCCATTTTCCCAAGGGTCTAACTATTAATTATGTCCTAGCTTCTGCATTGTTATTTCACTGTGATATTTGAAACCTATAGTCTGACTCCAGGAAAGTGGACTAGGTTTCTCATTCTTCTGACACTATTCTTATGAACACATACCTACTATAAATGATAACGTAATTATTTTTAACTGCTATTATTATCACTGATGTCATTTAAATAGCAGATCTTCTTTCCAATTACCAAAAAGTCTCTCAATGATGTCTACTTCCCTGCAACTCATCAGTGACAAATTAGCAAGCGACAATTTATGGTAATAACTATTTCAATAAATAATGTTATTAGTACTCTTACTATGGTTCAATATTCATCATTATAGTTTTAATGGATTACATTACATTCAATATGGTCACATGTTGAGATGTGTTTTTGATGGACCTGAGAAACAAGTAAAAACAGCACACAAAACAACAATTGACAATATATTGTATGCGTGATGTGTATACTGATTGAACTGATCTCCCAGCCTATTTCAAATGTCAGTAGCTGTGACTTAGTAGGCCCTAAATAGCCTGCTATTCCTCACTTTTTTTATGCATCCTTGAACTCTGATGGTCGTCTATATTGTTGAAATTTGTCGCCAAATGTCATTACTGTGTTTGACCTGTTGTCACAGTCCCGTTGTTCCGGTTTTTCTGTTTTACGCCAAAAGAAGTTGTTAAAATTTTTCTATATTAATGTATAAATAACAAGGATGAAAATTAGTGTAGATAAACCTTTCCCTTTAAATGCGGTTTCATACGAATGTATACATATATACACGTCATTATATATATATACATATAAATATAAAAACTCTCCTGTTCTTCCATTGCGGATTGATATAAATAATCGGTGTGATGGCATGCTGATATCTCGGCTTTCTCCTCTCCTTCCTCCTCATTCCCGTTCACTGGACCTTTTCAACAACTTAGTCTCCAATTGTAATGATTATGTAGCTATGTATAGACAACAACTGGATACCAAGAGCAGAAATATCAGTATGCCTTTCATTTTTGGACTGTACCATATCTGGTTGGGGTGCTGTAAATTTTTTTAGTCAATAATGGCTGTTGTGGGAGTGACTCATCTTTTTTTGTTCACAAACTTTGTGTCCAAAGATGTTATTATTTATATATACCGTTTTTCAAGTCAATATTTTCAAGGGTGTGCTTTTCTTCGTGTGATTGGGCACCTGTTGGAATTCCTCCTGGAAAATGATGGGACAAAATTGTAAAAAAAATCTAAAACAATGTGAAATCATTTCCGGATTAATTTGTTGAGAGTTGCTGTGGCGTCTTGGAAGAAAACTCTTACCTGCGGGCATGTTTTTGCATTAAATTTGCAAATGTTTGTTTGACGTACAATTCATCTTTCAAAATTATGCAGAGACAATGAGGAGTGTGCAATATATTTAAGATGTTTTAAATACCAAAATGCCTTTCTATGCGTATTTGTTTTTATGCTCGGTTCCATAATGTAAAAACAAATAATTAAGAATGCAAACCTATGAATTGCATTTCTAAATAATACAACAGGGAAAATACTTAAGGAATTTGAAGTTTTACATGGAATTAAAAGTATTGAAATAAGCAGAATTTTATTTTATTCTACTGGATTGACAAGCTGATATTTAGCTTTAAATTTAGATAATATGGTGTGGCAGGATACAATCAGAAATGGGCTGTATTCGATTACGGCTGCGCAAAGTATTAAACCTGCTACATTCATCAAAACTTCATGAGTTAATAATGCATGAAAAATTCACAATATTTTAACAATATTTCTTTGAAAGTTAACTACTAAGAAGAAACCAATGGAACTGTATGTAATTATTTGTGAATATATTGACTATATTGGCCAAATCATCTATGGTAAATCTTGAATCACATTTAAATTTATTTTTACACCTTTCTGCATCTCTAAAGCACAAGTGAGATTTCCACGCACTTGCCTTAGTTGAGTAGAAAGTCCCTTTTTCTATTTTCTGTATAAAGCTGGACCACTGTGCAAAGAAAACTATGTGAAAGTCTGCAGGAACTCTGCAGACTGGAAAAATTGTAAGGCATCAAAAAGCTATAGTATTAAATATTCTATTTATACAATTTCATGTACAATTCTGTTTTAAGTTGGTGAAATTTTATTTGGTATGGAAGAATGTACAAGTTTCAAAATAAAAAAGGAAATATCAAGCTTTACACAGAATTTCAATAAGTGTATACCTAGCCTTCACAGTCTGAATAGAAAATTTTAAATGTTGCTCAAGATTTTAAGGTGTTTTTATGGCTTTCTTGGTACTGGCATCACCTGCTGTAGGCTTTTTGAGGGGGCAATGCTTTCTGTACTAGTATTACCTGATCACCCCCATACACCTGTAGTATTCTCCACTAGAATTTTATCTAGGAGTGAATGATATGTGCCCATTCCTATGTAACCAGAGGCAGTTATACCTGTTTTATTTTTTAAAACATTATTTCCCAGCTTGGCTTCAACAATTTATTACTTTTCTACGTGAAGTGAAGACAATCTTCTAAACATCAATGAGTCTTCAATTTTGAACCTCTTTTGTTCAAAATGAATAATTTTAATTTCTCACCTTGCTCAGCAAGCTAGCAATCAAGGCTAATCAACTCGTTTGCTTTAAAAGCCAATTTTTTAAAGACATGCTGCTGTTGAAGTCAAGCAAAGATTAATAGCTAGCATAAGATGTGTTCCCATATGGCACTGTAAGCTGGCAAAATATTACACTGCTTACATCTCTATCTCGCGCACTGTTGCTTTCTCTATGCCAACACTGTGATTTGTTTTTAAAAAATACAACTCACCACCATAGTATTAGAGTTCCCATTAATGTTTACCTGATCTGGTAAGGAATGAAAAATAATCATGGAAGTATGAGGAATAAGATCTGATGCTTTCCTGGCATATGCAATGAACATAGGTTCTTTAGGGATTCCACGAGGTCAATTCTGGGCTGAGGGTGATGGACGACTCGTTCATTGAAACATCGGCAATGATGGCTGAATTTGCCTGGTGAAATACCTGGATAACCTATGTTAATGGAAGTATGAGAATAATAACAATGGGAAATGAATTAGAAAAAATAATTGCATCATATCAATTATTGCTTCAATGGTTTATGCTATTTAAATGGGTATACATAATTCTATTGGGTCCTCATTGCAGGTCTTATTAGTTTCTGAGAAACCTTTTTCCACTAAAAAATATCCATTACTTATGTCATGATTCTCTGACTTTCAGGCTGTGAGCATTACTAATGGGAGCTGTTTCTGCCATGAATAAGATTATAGATACTATCCATAAGAATAGGAGTCTGATAGCACATATTTATTCACATGAAAGCCTTCCACATCTCTTCTGAGACTGTCAATTTTTCTCTTATTTATTATATTGTATTATAAACCTCCTGGGTTCTCACAGTCATTTAGTATCCTTGAAGTTGGGGATAAGTGAAGGCTTTAGATTGGATAAGGGGGTCACAGTTGTGGTGTAGTAGTAGTTAAAATAAATAATCCCAAATTAGATTTTCCAACTCTATTTCTCTGGACGAAAAATGAGGATGAATCAGTCAAAAAATGAGGATTTATCTCTTTATGCTTCGAATTTTTTTCATATACAGATTTCAGGATATTAGATATTTTGGATATTCAGTAGCTTTAACTCCTATGGTTATATCTTACCATTTATGGGAAGGCCTCAATTATAAGAAAAGCAACATCCATGCCCTAGGACAGTTCCAAAACCGCAACATTTGGGTTGATAAATGGTAGGTATATTAACGTATTCTGCGGCCTTACATTCTCACTACCTGTAGCCATCTGCCTTGTTCAGCATGGCTTGCCAGTGAAACAATTACATGCAAAGAGAAGTTTCAAATTTAAGGGGAAAAACTCCAGACAAAAATGAATTTCTCCCATACTCTTAACCCTTTTGTGCCAAACATCACACATAGGAGTCTGAGTTTTCTTTACGAAAAACCCCGGATGTCTACCATAAAGGCCGGGGATTTCTGTACGCAAAAGAATGGACATCGCCTATAGGAGATGTCCATTCTTTTGCATATATAAAACCTTATTCTCCACCATGGAGGGTGGGAAAGTGACCGCTGCTGAAGCATTTGGCTAGGGTGTTCTTTCAACCCTTTGAGTCCCTACTCAGTGGATGGCAAGACCCTTCCCTGGGCAACTTCGCTCAACCCTGGAGCCCTTTAGCGGTCATTCTCTCACCATGTATCCGCCGTCACTAATTGTATGTGCAGTGGATTTTCTAAATAAATATTTGTTGGCTATACAAAAAATATATTAACCATTGAAATGAACTCCTTGTGTTGCAATGTGTTTTCAAATTTTTGAGCAAAATTCTAGCTCTTATATTAACAGAGTTGCATTCTGCTTTCTTTTAATCATTACCGCCTGATTAATATCCTAAAATTGTAAATGAAACAGCTAGAAATTTATTTAAAACTTTGAAATAATCAAGTAAACACAAAGAATTCATTTCAGACATCAATTCTTTCATGTTTTCAAAAATGATTACTGAAAAAAACAACTGCCCATTCAACAAATGACAGCAACCCCATGCTGTGAGAGGATCTGCTAATGAGATGGAGGGTCGAGACCAGTTGCCGAAGGGAGGGACGGAAGGGTGGGGTCGGTACGATGGAAAAAAAAATTCCCTTCAAAATACCTCCGTACAGAGATAAGTTGAGTCTCCTATGAAGCTCAGGATACTATAGATAATTCTGTGAAAAGTTCACCGGCACGAAAGTGTTAAGAATTGCCAATGAAAAATCATCAGAAATGAGAAAAAGCAGAAAATGCCTGTGAAAATGAGAACGGTTGGAAGTCCCAACTAAAACTTCACTCTGACCTAATATCTAGTTAAAACATTTTTAGAATGTGTATACCCATCATTTATTACTCCTTTAGTTCTTCTTCTCATCAGACAATGGAATGATTTTTTTAAAATCTGAGAAGCCTTTGGTAGAGGTAGGTAACTCCTATAATCCCCTTGCAGGTTAAGATTTTACAGATTTTCTTTAACTTTATGGCATAACCCCTCAGTCAACCTGGGCTCTGGAGGGGGTGCCATACTTGTATTTGTATTATAGAGCAATAGTTTAGCAACCAGATTTTTTCCCAGAGCCACAACCTAGAAAATCTTGAGAAAAGGAAAACTACAAATGTATTTCGGGATACCTTTTATCATAGGTCATGAATTCTAATAATTGAATTCTGATTATTGTAGTAAAGACTGCTTCCACCCATGCACCATGTGTTTCTGAGTAACTTGACATCCGAAGATTAGTTAAGACTATTTATTTGATTGTGATTGATTCTTTTGCTAAGTATGATTGGGTGGCATGGGCCGTGCACCGAAGTAATAAAAACATGGTTTTATTTGCAACAGTTAATTTATTACAAACAGGCTGGTGCATGGGAGGCATACAACTGCTCTTGTTTATTAATAAGACTGCCTGCACTTAAATACTGCAACATATGACTCCTACATAGCTTCACCGTGGCACTCTTGCCCCCTGTCTGCATGTGGCAGACAGGCATGGGGTTGGCACGATGGTGCAAGAAGGTCTAAGTACCCGGGCTCCTGTCGAAGGCTCCCCCTACAAACAATCTACCTCCCCAAATATGTCCAGTACTTCTTCATTCAATTTATTTTCTATCCATTGAATTTGTTCCATCCTTCTCCTATCCTATGTATCAAGCACCTCTTACCAATTCTCATTTTCTTTCTATTAGGTTGCAGAGCAACACAATAGCATTTCATATCAAAATTGTCGCTGGTATTAACCTGACTCCTTGGGCAAGGGCCTAGCCATATTGAAACACCAGTTCCCGTCAGAACACCGAAGTTAAGCAACGTTGGGTGGTTGGATGGGTGACCCTCCTCCATTCCTCGACCAGGCATGGATGGAGAGATGATACTCCCTCCAGACCTATACCGGGAGGCCGGAGGGAGACCCGGGCCGGTTGGAGGGAGGACATCCTCTATACCTGGTACTGGGGTGAGGCAGGGGGAGGCCAATCCTCCATACCTCTACCGAGGTGCTCTTGTCCCCTGTCTGCAAGTGGCAGACAGGCATGGGGTTGGCACAATGGACCAAGAAAGGTCTAAGTGCCCGGGCTCCTGACAAAGGCCCCCCCAAAAACAATCTAATCTAAACCTGACTCCTTGCCTAGGGAAACATTATTGAAAAAGAATGCTCAATTTGGCCAGTCAGGCAAATGATTGTGGCTATTGATGATTATTTGGATAATTTGTTATTAATCGATTGCCTTTGCATTACCATGTAAAGCAGATACAGTCAGATGCTAAAGTTTCCTTACAAAGTGAGTAGTGTTACTTTCATGACTGATAACTGTAGAATATAACTTTATTTATGCTTATGATTAGGATTTTTTGATTAACAAAACAAATTCATCTGCCAAATCAGAAGTCTTACTCTTGGAATGGGTCTGAGTCACAGCTGTTTTTTAAATACATTCCGGAGTTCTCTGGTTTTTAACTGAATAATGGCTCCTCAAGTAAAAATAAAAGACTTACTTAAAACTTGCCGTGATACATTAAAATATTGATTATTTTTATGCATCTGTAAGTACCTATCCATTAGCTGGGTGACCTCTCTTTATGTTATTCCAAAGCAAGGGTTTACTGAGCTTTATAGTCAAGGTTTAAACCTAATTAGCAAGAGGTAGTTGCAAGGGTTTTCCAAGCCATTTACCAAGATGTAAGGATGAGTTAATTGAAAGTGTTTACCTAGTCATTTGCCAAGATGGTAGCAAGTGATTGCCGAAGCAATAACCATGCTTTTTCCAAATTAATTATGATGGTAGAAAGTGTTAGCAAGTATTTTACTATATATTTGCAAGGTTTATTTTACAGCACCAAGATCAGTCTCTCAAGCTATTACGAAACCTCGAGCAATCCTTTTATTTTTGCTTATGTATATTCTGATTGAATGCACCATGCTGTTTTCATTTATAAACGAAACAAAATAATGAAATTTCATGTGAAAATGCATGAGAAACATAAATTTTAAAGTTAAAGATCAACTGAATATGAGATTTGCCCGTGAAGCACCTAAAATTCGATTCAAATTGCCACTTGCCCGTTTTTTGTCAACTTAATATTCCAGAATAATCGATAGATGCCGCATTGTTCTGCATTCTCAAAATCGTCTGCAACAAGTTGAAAAAGGCACACAAATATTTATATTATCGTTATCAGTTAAAGAAAATATCGCAATTAATAATTTTATAAAATTAATTAACACATTATCCTGTCATTCTTTACTCTTTCTGCGTAAAATTTAGTTTAATGTTTTTCATTGGTTTCTCGACGTCAGCTGGCCTGAAGTTGAACACACAGAAATGGCGGCTCTTGTAGCAGGTGTTCAGTATGGATTGTCATCGCAGGGAAATTTTCATGAAAATAAGTCTTTAATATTCGTGAAGTTAACTGATTCTGCATACCGAGCGATCGAGGACTATCTGAAGAATAAGGTAAGATGAATATTTTATCCTCTTCTGGCATAGACTTAGCATAAATGGCGTTAAAATGTTGGAGTGAATCCATTCGTGCTAGGGCTAGGAAGTAAGTCGCCATATTTCGAGATAAAATTTGTACTATTCATGTGTTTTGTGGGCTTGGTAAACGAATATATGTTAGTTACCAATTCGCCTTCTCTATAACTAATTCAATATTGGAACATGTTACCGGAGATTCGCCGTAATACGATCATTTTGACTTCACGCCACGTCAACAGGTCAAAGGAAACCTGTTTTAAGCCTAATTTTCGGAAATTTGTGGAATGTAGTTAGGTTGTGAACAAAAGTGGCATAGTGTATGTTTTTTTGTTTGACGTCATGGTGAACTTGAGTCCATTTTTTGGTTCTGCAACTGCTGATACGTAATTAGAATTCCGAGTGCAATATGATTTTTCGGTTGGACTTGTTTTTAAGCACCTATTCCGATCTTTTCTTGGCGACAAATATCCCGAAATCATGTACTACATGATGCAGGTTAAAATTTGAAAAGATCTTTAAAATAATCATGACCCTAATTGTTACGTATCTTATTTAACGACGCCAGCCTCGCACTTTTATTAATTTCAGCTTCGTTATCAAGTGTCAACTTTAGTAGCTGCTTCGTTCATTTAAATTTTTCGTTTGATAACTCCCGCATTCCCAGTTACTTTATTACATTACATTTGGCTCTTGTGATTATAGCAGGTATAGGTTTCCTTTCTCAGGACAAGGTATTGAATTCTGACTAGCGTTGGGGGATGTTGATGCATAGATATACATTTGGAAGTTAACTTCGTAGTTTCTGTTTCAAATTCACAATTTATTTTGAGTGCCAGTGTGAATCCCATTAATTGATATTGGCAATTAATACTAGATGAGTTCGGTCTACGTGACAGGGACCCAATTCTTAGTATTATTATTAATCCTGTTAGACATTCACTTAGGTATTTCTGCATTTTTGAGAGTTGTGTGTGCAATCTATTCGATTGAGTGCCATTCATATTACATGTTAACATGCAAATTATCCTTTGATACTTGCTTTCTCTATTATGTATCGCCACACTCCAACTTCCGTGTGCGTGGCTGTCCGTGTTTGAGATTCCTAAGTTGGTTTTATTGATCATGGTCTAATTATTCCTGTGAGTATGATAATGGTTTGTAACCGATATTATATAGTATTCACTATTCCACTTTATGTGTACGTTGTATTGATGGAAGACGTTGAAAAACTTGTTGGGCTCCATCGGTCATCCTAAACTAATTTCAAGAAATGGAATGGAAAAACAGTCAATGGAATCCGTAGCCAACCAATCGGACGCTCAACAATGAGGGTATAGTTTGTTTATTTACTGTTAAATAGGCGGTAAAAACCTGGCCTTCGTACTTGGATTATATTTCAAGTTGCGAGTGTGATTGCTCCAACGAAAAATTAAGAAAATACATGAAAGTAATTACATCGTTTCCGGTCTGGAAGCGATACCTTCGTGGCCTATTTTGATGTGTATATGGGATTAATTCTTGCCCTCATGCCAGTGGAGGGCCTGATTAGGGTTACCCTTACCGGGGTTTGCAGGACTTGTGTAATTATGTGTTAAAGTTTGATATTGACATGTTATTGATGTTATGAATTTTTCTTTAGATATGATATGCTTATCGACCGTAGTGCTGTCTTTGTTTATCGTCGTAGTCCTTGGATTATTGTTTGTTGGAAAGGGTTTAATTAAGTGCCGTGGTTACTTATTCGGACGGATTTCAGGAGATATGTCACTCCATTCGTCGCTGCTTGTGCCATGTGACTGGCCTGATAAGGTTACGTTCCGTGATAATTTTTCCCAAACTACCAACAACCCGTTGCTTGCTATCATCCAAGTTTGTGATGTACATTTTTCCCATTGTGAGCTGAAGAGGAAGGCTGCAGTGATTTTAGATGTGCCAATAGTGACTGTTGTGGTGCCAAAATGTATTTCTCAAGACCACGGACTTTGATCATAAGCTCTAAACACATTATGAGCTCAAGATACATCATACTTAATGTGTTGGATTCCGCCACGCGCTTCTTATGTCGAGTTTCTCGAAGGAAATAATAGTGCAATATCAGTGACAGTGTATTCTTAATTCTCACTAGCACCGATAACTTGCGCCTGCACCAGCTGAGACGCTGTAATTAGTCTTGGGGTGGTACAGGCCAGTCAATATCAGCGAGTTTTCTCGAAGTATGGTATTGTGCTAGCCATGTAGGGTAATCTGTTTCTATTGTTTTGTACTGCGGACGTTGTTTGATGAGCTATACGTGGTGTGATATATTCAGCGCTATGGCTAGAGAGCCGTTAGCCTGTAAAGTGATGTAGGATGAGGACCCTAGCCTTCCTTTTGCGGTGTTACTATGAAAACCTTGTTTTACCTTATGGTTTTATCATTGGCCTCTCACATTTCAAAATAACAGAATTTGCCTGTAGACATCAAACGGAGAAACGTAACTGCTCGTGCTAATTTTACATAAAATTGACAAAAGCTTTGGCCATGCTTCTGAACGGGGGGAGGTGTTTTTGTTTGAGGAATCTTGCCTTATATATTTGTTGTTTGTGTGCGTATTTATTGTCGCCTGTTTTGTAAAAATAGTGGCGTTTCTTCCAACTTTTCGAGTATTAAAGATTGACCTGAAGCCTTCCTTGATATTCTACCAGAATTTTGTGACAGTGCGAATACATGTTTATGGTTGACGTATCGTATCAAGTCGTGCACGCGTTGTACGTAATCTATGGATTATCAGTTGCTACCTGGAATTTAAAAGCATAAAAATCAGTTCAGTTGTTAGGTAACCCTGTGTACCTAGCTTCCTTTCGTCGAAGAAAAATCGGACTGTCGGTTTAGACTTATGACAATAATTTTATTGCCAAGTAATTTCACGTAATGGGAGTCTTCGTTGTGACGTTTAGTGGGCTTCTTGTCATGGTTCAACCCAGCCAAGTTACAGATGTTAACTTTCGTGATTGTTAAGTGTTAAAAATGTTTGTCTCAATTGTGTACGCGAATGACCACGTGAGATATGGTTCTTGCCCCTAATGCTCTGCCGGTTATATTTGCGCTGTATTACAACCAGCTTGTGATTGCTGGGGCACGTCTCTATACTCTGTTCTCCATCCTCGTTTTTCTCTCGCATTTACGTATGTATATCTTATCCACAACGATGATGAGCGCTCCCTTGTTTTCGGATTTATAAAATATTGGCTACACGAGGCTTGGCTTCAATGACTATTCGAATAAACTTAATGAAATAGCTTGGTGCTAATTCCACAAATGATGGATTAATGTTTCACCTGAGTGACTACATGGTAGCTCTTTGGGTGGTGCTTTATCACTTGGTGTTTATCCAAAGTAGTTTGTAAGTGCTCACTTGAGATAATTGTGAATGTGTCAGGAGACTAATTACTGCGTCCAAGTCAGATGACGCCTCCTTCTGAAAAAATGTAAATGGCTTTTGAGAAAACTTTTTTTTTTTGCTGCGCTCGAGTGAATTTGGTGACGGCCAAGAAATGCGATAAAATCTTCGTCGCGGTATGACGGATCAGCTGACAAGGCGTTGAGCGGTTGGGATTTCGTGTCTGATTTTCACTTCGTTCCCTCCTCGTGCGTGAAGTGTATTTATGTGGCTTGGGCAGGGTTAAGACTGTGGGTATCTCTTATGTTTTTACCTAAGCTGCTGTGGGTCACCCAACTCTGGCTGTGTTATGGCTGCCCGTGGTGAGAGGCGAAGGAAGGTATAACATTTATCACTTTCGGTGAGAGTGCAGCTTGGGTCATATCGGCGTTTGGCTGTTAGTGGTATGAGATAGTGACAGATAAGTGGCTCAAACAGATTTTCTTTCGCATATTATTATTGGAAATGGGGGTATTTGAAATACTATTTTCTCATAAATTGTGTAAAAACTCATAAATACTGTAAAAATAGGTACATAAAAAACTGAGCAATAAAAATTCGTACACATAGCGCCGCGCTCAACGGAGGCCCAGTGCAGGATTTACGTATAAGCTACACAAGCTATAGCTTAGGGCCCCCAAAAAAATTGTCCGAGTGAGCAATTGTCATATATACTTAAATATACTGCAGCGTTATTTGTCCCAATGCTTCACGTCCGGGGCGTCCCATACTCTTCACCCAATTTTTAGCGCATCCTTCCTTTAATTCCTTAATACTTATCACATGTTTCAAGAGATTAGATAATAAGCCTTTTGTAAATTGTGTGTTTTAAAAGAACTTAAGTTTCTCTTTACCAGAGTTTGCATTTTTAAGTTTGTTATGAATAAAAATTATTTTAAGTTAAATATTAATTATTTCACTATCTATATACTTCTTAATTGTATTTCAGGCCTTATCAAGTCTAAATCCGGCCCTGTGGAGGCCACATGTCGATCACACAATTGGAATATTTGTCCCTGAAAATGCCGCAATTTCGTATTTTGTGGTGTCGCTAATCGTATATCCGTAGCTCTCGCGTTACAAGTTTATTAGTTGGTTCTCATTGTTGGGCGCTATATTGTTGCGAAGGAGTCTTGGTAGTTTTATTTGTTGTTTTTATTTTTTTTATGTATCCAGACTTCACGGTGATAGACTTCCTCGATTTATACGTTCATAAACGACCTAAGCTATGGCTCATGCGAGCTGGTGGATAATTTTTATGGTCAAAGAATTTAATATGTCCCTTTGAACGACGCCTGCCGGATCTTGCACGCTAAGACTGCCTGGGCACCGTTCTCTTGTGACGCCTGGAAAGGTGAAGGTTATTATGGAGGCGTTCTCTTTTGCCTGCAGTAAACCAACAAAATAATTCACCTTTGGTTCGATTTGTCGACCGTCATTAGTGTCTCCCAATTATACGTCCAAACACAGACCCTCTCCTTGGACCGAGCATATATATTGAACTGTTGTTATTGTGCTAAAATTTGAAATCACATCTCTTTGGCCTTGGATGTGGATTTTATGGATGGGTATGGGAAATCTATCCACTGTGGCCCAAAATTTTTATGTATTTTTAATGAATCTGGGATTCCCTGCTAAATGCCTTGTTTCCACGATTGAATAATTTTTCGGCGGAATCGGACAGGGATGATCTCGTGGATAATGCGTCGGCTGGCTTAAACGCGAAGGTCGCGGGTTCCACCCTCTTCTGTGTCATTAGTGCTTTAAGTCTGCGCTTACGTCTCACCCTTCGGGCTGGCTCGGTGGGATGTAGCGACGGGTGTTGGGGCAGCAGAAGCATTCATTCGAAGGGTTTTCTCTTTTGCTAACTGTAGCATTTGCTCAAAGATGAGTGCTCAGGTACATTGCAATTATGCATGGTAACAGTTTACTTCTTAAAAGCCTTCGTTCCACAATTCATTGATGTGTGGCATGGAGTGAGTAGTCACCAAAATGCATTGCAATGACCCTATTAAAGATAGTGTAACTTCGACTATTGATGCATTAGCATACAGCTACATCTACGAAGGACCATGCAAGCCACCACTAGGGTGTGTGGCACGGGGTGATTCCACATGAGGCTTGCAGCACAAATCAGAACCTCGCACGCTCCCCCGGCCGCTAGGCGGCGCAGGCCAAAAAGCAGTCAGGAGAACAGTGCGTAGTCCAACCAGAAACTGGGAGAGTGAACATGCAAACATGCAGAACAATGCTATACACACATATAGTAGTTAATATTACTAATACTGTTAATTTATGAATGCTACGAGATGCTACTTCATGCAGAGAAGAAAATAAAATAATGCCGGACAAATCAACCGGTGTGAAGTGTTAGTAATGATGTTGTGTTTTTAGCACAAGTGAAAATTCTACTCTATTGAGGGTGAGAGTTTCATATGATTGATCTATCGCAACTATTATGTTCCCTTATTGTGCGTGGGAAAAATGACATTTTGAATCTATCGGTTCGGCAGTCAATTTCCTTTATTTTATTCCTGTGATCGCTTCTACCGTAGTACGTTGGCTCTAGCAGTATATGTTGAACGTCCGGCAAAAAACTGTCTGCTCCGAACTTGCGCAAAAGATTTAACCTGTATTTCTCCCTTCGAATAGTTAGAGATTCCCACCCTAATTCCTTCAACAATTCAGTAACTGCTACGTTTATCGTCAACTTTTCACAAATCTTGCTGCTCTCCGGTGTATTCGATCTATTTCAGAGATTAGTCCTACTTCGTAAGGGTCCCATATGCTAGCAGCCAACTCCAAGTGAGGTCTCACGCGTGAAAAATAATATTGCTCTTTAACGTTCTCGTCGCATTTTCCTAATATTCTTTTGATAAATCCCAATTTTCGACTAGCCTATCCGCAGATTTCCCGGACTTGTTCCCCCCAAGACAGGTCCTGAGTAAGGGTCAAACCTAAGTATTTAACTGACTTACATTTGATAAGTCTGTTTGATTAATTTTGTACGTTTCGTTGACTTAGTTATTCTTTTTCCAAAAGTTAATAACACCGCACTTTTTAAAATTAAATTGTAACTGCCAAGTATTGCACCATTCATTTATAGTATCAAGGTCTTATTGTAACGCAATCTTGTCAGACTCATTGCCTAGATCCGTGTACAACACTGCGTCATCTGCGAAGAGGCGAATGTTGCTCGTAACAACGGTAGTGATGTCATTAATATACAAAAGGAACAATAAGGGACCGATGACACTTCCCTGGGGTACACCTGATGTGACTTTCACTACATCTGAACTTACGCCATCTAGAACTACCCTCTGTTCGCGGTCGGCTAAGAACTCTCTTATCCAACATATTACGTCGTGGTGTATTCCGTTAGCTTCCAACTTAACGAGTAACTTCGAATGAGGGACCTTATCGAAAACTTTTTTGAAATCTAGAAATTAATCGCTTAAATAGCGTAAATCGCTAATGCTTGTCAGGAGGCGAATGCACTGCACTAAAGGTATTCTGCCAGTGTTAGAAGGACCGTTAATACTTTGCAACTGCATAAATGGACAGAGATACAAGAATTATACTGAAAACATTCACAGCGTGCTGTGAGTACTAGGTAGGGGATAAGCATACAAGTATTAGGGAGTAAATTAAGTAGCTAACTACACTGCTTATTGACAAATGTAGTTAAAAGCCTCATTGGCATCTGTTATGGTCTCTAATCGTTCGCGGGAAAAATGACATTTAAAATCTGCCCAAATTTTATTCTCGTGATCTGATCTACCGTAGGATGTCGGATTTCAAAAATTGTTTTTGACGCCAAAAAATCAATTGGTTTGGGACTTGCATAATAGATTAATTTTAATTTAATTTTATTATTTCGAGGGAACAAAGAGATTTTACATCCGATTGCGTAGTTGCGTTGTGTCAGTATTTTGCGTTATCTGCATGTACCTGATACACTGCAAGCTACCTCAAGGGTGTGTGGTAGGGGGTGACTCTACTCCAGATATTCGCTAACCGTCAAGCACACTACCTTAATGTCACTTGCTATTTTACTAAATGTACTGTTATGTAACCTACGTGGAAAGGCACACTTCACATGCAACACGGCATTTGATTATCACTCTACTCGTGCGAGAAAGTCACTGAACTCATTTATCACTGGGATCATTTGTTATAGTTATATAGCTAGCATGCAAAAACATGCAAAAATGACTAGTACTAAAATTACAGGATCGCAACGCATAAAAGATTAAATTGGCATCCCTCGTAAAAATAAAATGCGTAAAAAAACAGAAACCAATGGATACCATTTACATTATTGGCGGCATTGATGGCAGTTATTCTGGATCCGATTGTGGGACGAGGATCAGTGAGAAGCGACTGAATAGTTTTTTTTCGCGAAATTGGCATTAGATTTTTTTCATGCCCTAATATTCTGATTCAGTATTTATTTTCCCCTAACAGTTGTTGTTTTCATTATGAACTTCCGTGTGCAGGGAAATTGATAGTTGTGTGGGCTTCCTATTACCATTCCCATCAGTATTTTTAATACAACACCATCTTGGACTACCTTTCGTCTGCCTCTTCGACCTCTCTGGAATGGATGATTGGCCCTTCCAGGAGCAATGATTATTGCTCAGCCCTTGTTGACTTCTGCTCTATTTGCAACAGTTCATGCAGGTCATCATGGGAGAATATATTTATTTTTTATTACTATCAAATTGCATTTGGTAAGCGTAGTCCAAATACTTACTAATTTTCGCTGCACTGCCGATGACTGTGTCAACTCTTAGTGTGTGTTGTTGTGGAGTTCAAGTGGCAATTAGTGTTTTAACTTCTGAAGTACGAATACGAGAAAATAATTAATATATATGTATGCATAATAAGTTTGTAATTTTGACTTTGCAGAATTCGTGTTCATAGGTGATTAAGTATACCGCACTCTTGAGTACTCCCCTACTTCTGCTGAATGGCCCGAAGATCTTATTTTTGCTTGCTTTGTACGTTGAGGGGAAAGCAAGGGTAAGGGTTGGAAAACGGCTAGCGTTTTAATTGGGATTAAATTGTTGGAAGGACGATTTACCCTTTCTCTGGGCTTGGCTCTCACCACTGTCAAGGACCTCATTTAGAAATAGCTATGCATGAAAAATTATTTTTTTTTAAATATTGGCAATCAATCAATTCAGATAAATTCGTTCAGGTTTTATGGCGTTAAAGGGTTATTTGAATTACCTACCTTGTATTTGGGAAACATTTTTTCGGAAATTCCTTACGTCAGACACTAAAGTTAGGCTGTGGTAATTTCCTTGACGATTGAAATGTTTTTTTTTGTATGTCTTTCTCTCAACGGCCCTTGTCGTGTTTGATTTATATACACTGTCATTATGGGTTGAAATTGGTCTTTGACCCTTGGGGAAATTGTATTCTAAACATTTGACTACGATTTGTTGAGTTATGACACAAACGTTTTCCCCCATATACCCTCTGCGACTCCTCACATTTTGTTTTGATACCTATGTGATTTTACTTTCATCTTTCTCGACCACTCGTACGTAAATATTATGTGTTTCAAGAACAGTAGAGCGAGTAAGAACAAAATGCACCGATTTAACGCGATGGAAGTAGATCGCCATGCGTTTTGTAAGTTCAAGGTAATGGCGAACAAGTTACTTTAATGTACACCAAAGACGGTGAAATTCGCCATGAAGAAATCATTTGACTTGACCGGAATTCGAAACCGGATCTTCCAATTGCCGGTCAGGTGTGTTAGCCAGTTACACCACCAAGCCATCTTAATTCAAGGCGACTTTGGGTAGTTTGAGCGGTATATCATTCACCAAGAACTTGATGAATTTGACGTCATTTTAAAGAAAAATACTCCCATCTTTCCAATTATATCAAAATATTAACCTCTAGCCGAACTACTTTTCCAGCAATTTGCCTCAAAACAAATGCTTTTTTTGCATGGGATAGATTACGGCTGTGCGCCCCAGAGGGAGAATATTGAAAAAATAGGAATTTATAACACTCAGATTTCGTAAAAAAGCGAACGGTATGTTGTTTGTATGTTTTCTCAACTATTTATAAAAATTAATCAATATCTTACCGCAATAATTTTTACAGAATCGCAAAAAACCTATCGTGAAGGCGATTTCACCGTACGTCGTGAAAAAATTATTCAAGTTAAGAGACTTTAGTGGATATATTTATTTAATTACTGAGAATTTTTATCATATTTAACTAATTTTTGCACAATTATTATTACAATATTCAATTCATACTTCTTACAGATGCTGAAAAAACAATAAATAAAATTCGTGTATGGTTTCCATTATGACTAGGGGTTTATCTAGCAGAAACTACTTTAATTGTCGTGGTGCCATTGTGATTCCGTCTTGCGAATAGGTTGAAAGCGCTCAGATGGAACTAAACATATCCCATGTTCTCGGTACGGGATGCGTGGATTTCCCCCCTGCTCTTGGCTTGCGACATTCTTCCCTTTATTTGATTCGAGAGTCGGTATCCCTTCACCTGTACGCGTCCCCTTGGGTCTCCGTCGAATGAAAAGGCCGGTATAGAAAGTTTGTGACGCCAGAGTGCGTCACCGATAGCTCCCTCATATAATGCGGTGGAGGGTCTTAATGCTGAAGACTTTCTTTGCTCTGTGTCAACTGTGAAGCTCACTGCCGCAATACGGAACTCTTTTATTTCGGTCACGCCAGTGTTGGGTCACCTTTTTGATTTCTCCTCAATTTGAAATGACACCAAATTGAAATATTGATAAGTCCAAATTGGCCGTAATTACCTCATCGAAACATTTCAGTCTTGTCGTGGCCGATGATAAGCTGTTAAAAGTCAATGCCGGAATGCTTTTTAAAGCTTGCCAAAGGCATTCCGTCATGTTTTAATGCAATTACCGTTGCCTGAAATTATTTATAATTCCTCACGTCCGATCGCGTGCACGGTAGTTTTAATTTATTCGTGCCTTACCCGTCAACTTAATCAATCGTTGAATCTTTGGTGGAATAATTTGCTGTTCGAAGATTGATGTTAATTTTGTTTTTTTCGGAAGTTTACTTTGACTTTGAAGGCTGGGAGTTCCGAATTGCAAGGACGTTGGGGGACTCCTGCGTGCTTTAATGAATCGGACGTGTGAATTATGCGCAGAATTGCTTCTTTTTTTAAAGTTGGGCGTTGTGCATCCCGGAATGGTTGGAATAGAACATCTTATTATGTCGTGAACGTAAAACTAAGGCCGGAAAACCATGGCCTCTAAGGTTGTTTGACATTTGCTCTAGCGAGAGTACTCTAGACGTTATGTAAGCTGTATTCGATTTTATTTAAAAATGTTGAGGAGTTATTAGAAGCATGAAGTAGATACAGTCATCGTAATGGCGAAAAAAACTTTGTTTTTAATTGACTGAACTTCTCAGTAATCAATATTTTATACGTGTGTGATATTTTTACTTGATTCAAACTTTTCACGTCCTACTCTGAAAACGCTTTCATAGTCAACATGCTTTTTATTTTTAGAAAACGTTGTGCGGCGTGTATCAAATTCGTTTTTAACGACGATTAAGGAAACGTAGGTACTCTACACCGTTACATTTCTGACGTGTAGATGTCTCTTGGTGCCTAATGAAAACTGCTAAAATTTATTCCCAAATATCTTAAAGAATAGTGAACTCCTCACATTTTCTGCTGCAAAGTGGCAAACATTTTGCTATTATTGGAAAATCGAGATATTTTTCTTTATGATGTGGCTAAATTCATCGAATTGTTTGCATAGTGATATATCGCTCGAACTACTCTAAAATCCAGTAGGTTGCAATGTTGTGTATTAAGTGCTCGTATGGTAGGGATGTTGTTCCAGCCTTCGGCGGGGATTTTTCCGGTCGTGAAATGACTGAGTTCGTAGCGGGTAGATTAGGCTCGTTGCAAGAAATCCCCTGCTACATGTGTTATTTCCCTATTCATAATGAAGACCATATTCGAATTTTATTTTTTAAATTTCAGCGTCTGTCAGAAGTATGCGGCCAATATTTTAACATTAATGTCACAAAAATGTAGTTATATATGACAAAAATCATCAGTAATTCAATAAATATGACCACAAAAGTCTCTAACTTGACTCATTTTTTCACGCCGTGCGGTGTGATGAATGTGGGAATCGCCTTCAAAATAAGTTTTTGTTTTTGCGATTCTGTAAAAATTAGTGCGGTGATTAATTCATTATTTTTACAAAGGAAACGGTTGTAGGCTTGACCTTGTAGAATTATTCCGTCTTTATTTTTATAAACAGTTGAGAAAACATACACACAACACACAGTTAGTTTTTTTACGAAATCCAGGTGCTAGAAGTTCCTAAATTTTTTTTCAATATCTTCTCCCTCTGGAGCGCACAGCCGTAATCTGCCCCATGTAAAGCAGCTTATATTTTTAGGCAAATTGCTAGAAAAGTACTATAAATAAATATACACTTAAGTGTCCCGCTAAAATCGAAAGTTCGTGTAATTCGAACAGAATTTTTGGAGCATCTAAAATATTCAAAATGAAGTTTTAGGCTGCATTTTATTTGGATAATCGGAACTAAATCTAAGTGCAAACAAAGAAAAACCACTATTTACTTGGTTTTTACTACAGTATGCAACAAAACTACAGCATAAAGGATTTAAGGTTTTCCGGGTGAATTATATACGCAAATTTTTCTCGTGTTTGAAACGGCTAAGGTTATTGAATTCCGTCAACGTTTCGACGGCTGACTCAATGGATGATGATTTACCATCGAAACGTTGATGAATTTCAATAATAATGCCCGGTGTCAAACCCGGGAAACCTTTGCATTTAAAACTACAGTAGTTTGAATAATTTACTCTACAGATTTACTGTACGATACAGATGTTATTGTACCCGTAATTGTTGACGATTGTGTTATACAATACTGTACGAAGTACAGAAATATATACAATATTGTTTCAGTGTATGAGATGAAGTGATTTGAATGTATTTTTACCGTAATAATGCAATTTTTCGGATATGAATGCAACAAATTAGCAGTTTTCCACTTTTTTGTAATAATTATAGGTTTATTGCGACCGGTTTCGATCTATTTACATCATTGTCAAGCACGGTTCTAATAATAAACAAATCGTATTTACATATTTAAAGATGGTTGTTAGGGAGGAAGTGAAAAAAGAAGGGTGGAAGTATTGACGGGAAGGCTGAAGCTACTATTGTGGGAATCTATTGGAGAGTTAAGGGGAGAGGGATTGAAATGTGTTTTCGTTCAAAGGCAGAATTTTAACGAGACTGTGTTGAATTCTTTCAAATTGCTCAAAAATATCTAGTTTGTTTCCTTAACCTTCCAAATGTAATATTTTTGGTTGGAAGTTGCAGTCATGGTTAGCTTCAGCCACCCCGTCAATACTTTCACACTTCTTTTTTCACTCTCTAACAACCATCTTTAAAAATTTAAATATTTTTTGATTAGCACGAGAACCGTGATTGACAGTTACGTAAATACATCGAAACCGGTCGCAATAAACCTATAATTAATATGAATAAGTGGAAAATTTCTAATTCATTTAATTCATAATGAATCAATTCTACCACATCCTAAGCCTTAAGACAACTTCATTTGTCAGATAATCAGAAAATTTCGCATTCCGTCCTGTGTCCGATTAGTTTGGATTATCGGGACCCTTAGTGTATTATATTCCTCCTTTTCCCTTGTACGTATTCCATTGCTCTCCTAGCCAGTTCCCTCGGCCATCCCTCACCACGGAGATCGGTGCTCTCTTGTTTAGGCGATTCTCTTATATCGTTTCACTAACGAACGTGCATCGGCGAGCTTTGCCGCGCGCAGTGGTGGACGAGCACCCGATTATTTTTTTTAATGGTCCGCGAAAGTTGTTTGACTCGTTCCTCCACTGGTGGAGGTGAAATCTCAATCTGGAAAGACTTTGTGCCCGCGTGTTCCTTTCCTCTGCAAGGCACTTCTACCTCTTTCCATTCCAAGGGGTCCAGATCATTCCCCTCTGCCCTTTTTAATATTCGCCTGGACCGCGGAGCGAACTGTCATCAGCGTCTGACGACCAATTTCAGCATGTGCTTGATTTATATCGTTGCAGTGACCAGTGTGATTGACTCTGAGGTGTGTTATTCGCAGCGGAAAGAGATCTAGAAACAGGCAGGCATCTGATTGCTGTTAATTATTACCAAGTGTCCTCTTCCACATTGAGTTTGGGGGATCCAGATCCGAATACCGCCAGTTTGATATATTTATTGGTGTATATAGGTGTATCTAATCTCAGCAGCTATCTCTCGTAGAAGATACTGTCCCATTCCATATTTATAATAGATCTCCATGAAGGATAATTTGGTTATTGAGGTTAGTTATCGCTTTGATTTTGGAAAGCCATTGTCATTCAGAAATCACTTATTGAAATTTAGGGGGGCGGACTCCTTTCCCTGGATCATCTGCTGCCAGATTTTAGCTAAGCATAATAATATATCTTCCTACGTCAGATTTGATCCCGATATATTTTGTGGCAATTTTGCCTACTTATTGTGCTATTGGGCATTAACCAACAAATATGATATGCTTGCGGCATTAAAATAACATGCCGGCCTTATCGGAGCGAAATCGAGACTTTTACCTTTCGAGATCGAGAAGTTCATTCTGCTTTCTAACAGCTCGTTCATGTGCTTATGTAATTAAAAAAGAATGATGAGATGAGGCCGAATTATAGCGAAGTAGCTTTTCTTGTTAAGAGGCGACTATCGTTTTATCGTTTTTGCGCGTTGAATATCGCGGGAGTCGACTTTTTGTGATTTGTGTGTTTGTTGGGGAGGGAGGTGGGCTGCTCTCTTATTGGCTTATTTGTTGCCTCCCTCCTCCCCCCTCCACCCTTCCCCCACCGTACGGCGACCGCGGGGTTTTCCTCCGTCCGCAACCACGCTTCGCTTTGTTTACTTTCGCGACGAGATGGAAAGTGAGCCGTGATTGGCCGGCGCCGTCACCATGGCAACCGGGCGCCATTTCCCCACCGCGGTGCAACACGTTGCATTTCCCTCCCATCCCCTCCCCCTCTCCCACCCTCCCACCTCGACTCTTCTCTCTCACTCTCTCTCTTCTCGTGGAAAAAAACAGACACAATCCTGACGTAATAAGGCAGTTCGAGCGAGATAGTTCCCTAGTCATAATGGACACCATATTCGAATTTTATTTTATTTCAGCGGCTCTAAGAAGTAAATATTGAAATACTAATAGCAGTTTTATATGACAAAAATTCTCAGTCATTAAATAAATATATCCACCAACTTCTGTAACTTAACTAATTTTTTCACGCCGTTTGGTGAAATCGCCTTCCCAACAGCAGTTTTTTGCGATTCTGTATTAATTAATACGTTGGGTAATGGATTAATTTTTATTAATAGTTGGGAAAACATACAAACTTCACACAGTCAGTTTTTTGACGATATCTAGGTGTTAGAAATTCGTATTTTTTTTCAATATTCTCCCTCTGGAGCGCACAGCCGTAATCCATCCAGATGCAAATCTTCTTACATTTTTAGGCAAATTGGTTGAAAAGTGATTCAGCAAGAGGTTAGTATTTCAATAACATTGGAAAGATGAGTTTTTTTCTGTAAAATGAGGCCAAATTCATCAAATGCTAGGTGAAGGGATTTTTCGCTCAAACCGCTGTATTACTTGACACCTCCCACACGGTTGCTACAGGCTAGGATAACTTGGAAAAGTCATGGAAATTTAAAATTGGCCTGGAAAATCTAGAAAAGTGATAGGAAATATAGAAATTAGCGTGGAAACATAAATAAAGTTGTATCAGGGCAGATGTGGTGGAATTCATCCATAGTAATGAAATTTCTTATCAGTTTTCCACTTTTTTTCTAAACTGGTGGCGCTTCATTTGTTGGGAAACTTTATTCCCCGATAATAAATGAGTTAATGCGCCTTCTTTGAAATGCACTATTACCGATGAATGGATATGTTCACCTGGGAAAATAAACTTTTTTACCCGGAAAACCTGAAAATTCTGGAATTCCATAGTCTCTGCTTGGTAGCAACTATGCTCCGACCATATCAACGAAACCCATTGGGCAACCCTCCGATCCCTCTTCCAACATCCACGTTTATCTTTACCCTACATTCCATAAAGACATCATCTCTTTCCTTCCGGCTTTTGGTCCTAAGGGAGGACTTACTAGCAAATGGCATTTCTCCGCTTTCATCTCCTTTTTAACCCCTGCTCTACTTACACATCCTTCCAGAAACCCTCAAACCTAACCACCCTGGCCGACCAATAAATATTTTTATATTTCCACTCCCCTACAGAACGCATCTCAGTTTTTGTCGACCATTGCCGTCTACCTTTATTCCATTCCCTACCCTCCTACATCAAAGATGCCTACCATTTCGTTGAGCGTCTCCATTAAGACCCATATCCTACAGATACCGACATCCTAATGTCCACACCGTCTGTGTCACCTCCCTTTATACTTGTATCCCGTAAGCCTTCCCCCTCTCCGCCATTTTTCCTCGTTAAACTCCGTACTCATAACTTATTGTTAGCTCAGAGTTTCTACTTATCGCTCTTCATGCTTGCTCACAACGCCTTCTCCTGCAACGCCCGCTTATACCTTTCCACTAAGGGCTGCGCAATAAGTAGATTCAACCCTTTCTATGCTAAATAATTCTTAGACCTTTTCGGGGAGTCCTCTTTAACTTCACGCACTCTCGGACCCTTACTCAGTATGTTTCAATGTATATACATATTTGTTTTTTTGCCCCATTAATTCGATTCCCCTAATTTGCTCCCTTAATGAATTCTCTTCTGTAGCCATCAACTTTCGAATTTACTCTACACTTCTGACCTTGGTTGGTTGGTAATTTGGTGAGGCGACGGACAACTGAGGTCATAATAATAATAATAATAATAATAATAATAATAATTGCGTCTTTATTTAATCAAGTGCATTTAGGACCATTGGGTCCTCTCTTACAATAAACTTGAACAATCACAAACATCCATGTCCTGGGAGGAGAAAAATCCTCCCCTGGCGGGATTCGAACCCGCGACCTTTGGGTTGGCAGGCGAGGACGTTTCCCCGCCGCCACCGAGGTCATCTGTGAACATAAGAATTGCCGGGTAGATTTCTAAGGGAAGGATTAATAGGGAAATGAGAAAGGGTGGAGAGATACACGTAAGCAAAGGCGCTAATAGGTCCACAGTTTTTCTTCCCGTCTGGCGGACGGAATATTGTTGTTTAAATGCTCTCTACGAAGAAATCAAGCAGGGAATCCACTGAAAATTTTTACCCCCCATGGAATTCGACATCAGTGTGGTAAGCCAGTACTCTTGCCACCTCGCCAATCCTCAACGAATGAGTATACATACTCCGTCGAACTGATAGGTACAAGAATTCCTCCCTTTAGTGCCCCATGAGTGACTTCATGCATCAAAGAAAGAGCTACTCGCGAAGACACACCCCGTTAAAATGCAATTTCTTATTCCCATTTCCTCCTCCCCTTCGCATTGTTGGCGTCCTAACCCTATTGGCGATCCCTTGCTTTTGCTAGCCAGGATATTGTGCTGCTGTAGAAAATAAATTGTTCTAGGACAGTATGTCCTATGGAGCATGCAGTTGATACAGAAAAAGAAGCTCTGTAGTATAGAAAAATTTACAAGTCATCGTGTTCAAACATTATGAAATTAAAAGCCAGTCCAGATATTGTTGCTAAACAAAATAATCTGAAAACAAATATAATGGCAGATTTAACAAAGAAAATTATCAACTATAATAAGTACGAAAATACAAGAACATTTTAATGAAATTTAAATTACATTCTTTGAATGAACAATGTGGTCTTGGAATATCATCCTATCCCTTGAATCAATCAATAAGCTCTAGGACGTGTGAGGATGGCGAAGCCGTGGCATTATGGGGTTCGGCATGGGCGCTCGCGAACCACCCCCACCGCTGTCGTGCCTGCCCTGCCCCTCCGACGATACCTAGGGCGAGCGGGGGCGGATCGATTGGCGCTCTCGCCCCCACCAGAGATGCCGCTCCTTTTGTTTTCGACCCGGGATCGATCTCCTTCCTCTCCGCTCAGAACCTTACCACCCCTACTCCAAAGTTTCACTCTCTCTCACCCTCTTCATCAGGATCTCTCTTCCCTCCCCCCTGAATCCACCTCGGTCCCCGAACCTCAGCCTCCCTTTCCCTCGCCAACCAACGTCATCCCTGACCCTCATCACTCACCCCAGGGCCAGTGCAATGCCCGCGGTTGCCGTCAGGGGAGTTTTTTTTCTTTTGGAAATGCAAATGGAAATTCGCCGGAGTGTAAAAGTGGGGAACCTCATATTAAACATATGCGGCACAGCCTTGAAGAAACCTCATGTATCCTTATCTGCCAACTAGTACTTACAGCACGCCGTGCATGTTTTCAGCATAACTCTTGAATCTCTGTCCATTTATGTAGCTTCAAAATACATAAATACTAACGGTCACTATACCATTGGTCGTATATCTGTAGTGTATACTTGTGAGGCTTCGTCTCGTGACAAGCATCACCGATTTAGCGTATGGAACCACATTAAGAAAGAAACTCTATGCTCTTTATTATTACAACCTTGCATGGTGGTCTGTCTTGTCAGTCCTCACCCATTAGCAGCCAGTCCCAAACTCCTTCCTACCCTCGCCGTTTCTAATCTCCTTTCCTCGTTGTGTTCAAGCTCTCAACTCCTCGACTACCGTCCACACCACCTGAATTCTCTCTATCACTATATGTATATCTCTTGTCTCACCCCTTGTACTCCTCACATAACTGCGGCAGTTTGGCGAAACGTCGTTATCTAAATACTTCTTTAGAGTACTTAAAATGTATTTCATTCATAATGAATATCGCCAACTTTCCCCCACGTCTAGTCTAAATAGTAATATTTTATATCTAATGCCTTTCGGTGGAGTGGTAGTCACGTCAATGCCTAAGCCTCGATTTCCCTTATCCAAAGAGGCTTACTATTCCATTGTGAATAAATTATTATTTTGCTTGAAAGTCTGTTTTACTGTAATGTTCGCAAGAACCCCACGTTTGAGTTCCAGGAATTCCTCCTTGGTGACATTTCTTTATTATTGAAATAATTACATTTCTAAGCTGTTCGTCTCTGCAATCAATCTCTGCAATGTTATGCATGCGCTCTGACTATATTGGCTCGAAATTTTTGATGTATTCTAAACGCTTTCGGATAAGTAATTTAACTTAAATATACCAAGGAGATAAGTCCTATTATTCATAATAGCTAGGGCACAAAGCAAGGCAGTTGCTCACTTAGTGGAAGAAACGTATTTTGTGAATGTACAGTGTCAGTTTCTTTAAACATCACCCGAATGATATGATTTTTTCCGATGTAGCGTACGTTATTTTTTGTCCTTTTCTATACATTCGTTCTTCATATTTTTAGTCGTCGTATAGCTAGGGTCTGTGGCTACGCTTATCTTATTAGCGGCACCTATGTACCCATTTGTCCGCGTGTGTCTTTCTCCAATGCATTGTTTATTTATTAACATAGCAGGCGAATTTTTCTTGAGTTGTCTTAAGGTCATGTAATACTATTATATAAAACAATGCTTCTTTCATGAAATAAAACAAAAATTAATGATGCATACTGACCCATCTGTTGTTGACCCGAGCGTGTAACTCGAGAAATGTAATGAATGCGCATTTATCCGCGAATGAATTTCAATGATGACCCGGAAGAGAGTCTGTTTTACACGGTGAATTAAATTCCGTGAATTCTCTGCGCTGGAATGATGCGCAGTGGAACGCCTATCGATAATTCATATCGATTCACCGAAAATTTCCGACTGACGCACCTGTTTCGATCATAGCTCTTTGATATCGACGGCAGGAGTGGTTTGTTTACATCTTCTGATGGTGCATCTTTGCAGCAACACCGTTTGTAGCGTCGTAAATTTACCTTAATAGTCTTAGTTACCCTAACTTTAATAGGGTATAGTGTAGTGCACGTTGGTGACGACTCGACCCCTGCCGCACACCCTTGAGGTGTTTTGCAGAGTATTTTGTGGATGTAATCCGAGGGAAGTCAAGCTGCTAGTGATGAACCGGAAGGATGTAAATTTAACGACCGCTGCTACGGTGTCATTATTATGGTGGCAGCCACAATCATGTCGCAGGAAATTAGGAGACGGAATGTCTGGACGGGACCCTGGATAGAGAGGAGGAACAGAGGTCGTGAGATACTAAGCCTGGTTCAAAATGAACTGCTGGTAGAGGACCTTGGGGCCTACCGTTATTTTTTAAGGATTAAAGAGGAGCAATTTATGCAATCTTAATTCTCACAAGGCATGAATATGAAAGATCAGACACGACGAACAAGAATTTGTGAGAGAGCACTATTACCGATGTGTGTTAAGTATCCATTGGAATATGAAAGTGAATTTTTTAAAGGTTTGATGCGTGCCAGTTGTTTTAATTTTTCCCATTACGTGTTGGTTGTGGTAACAAACAACAGTTAAGTAAAATTGTGAATGACGTAAGATTGAAAGTAGAATGGCTGTTGAAAATTTTTAGTGGTAATAAAACAAACTATTTCTCGCTCTTTTGCAGTGAAGTACGCTTAATACTATCTCCTGAAGCATTCAAAACATTCTGAATGAAAATGCCGTTTGCATATCATTTGAGTGCATCATCTTTGGTTGCATCTAGCCCCTTCTGGGCTAATCTTTTTGGGCTAGGGTAACTTATGTACCATCTTCGTATATAATTTAGAAGTGTCATCTTCGTATGTCATTTGAATGATTTGAAAGAGCGAGTGATTGATATGAACCTAATCGAATCATCGAAATGAACCTAAATTCCCACATCTAATTACAAAAAATTATACCCATTGAATGTCAATGGTTCAATTAATGTAAACAACCAGGATAGACGTCTTGCGCTCGTATCATGCGATCATTCACGGTGCCATGCGATCAAAAAAGGATCATGTTCCAACTTTGCTCGAATGATCATTCGCATGATTTTTCATTCGTGGAATTTTCCGTTTTCCGCGATGCATGAACGTCATGCATGAATTCGAATGATCTTTCGCAGTGTGAAACTGCCTTCATGCTGGAAACTCTGTGATTTTGTTCATCGAACCACCCCTTTGGAAGTTCTTCCGTCGTTTCTCCTCTCTATCATGATACTTTGAGTTTAAGGTAGGTAGGGCGAGGTATCACTACGCTTGTAATTCAATCTATTCGGCTTCATTTGAATTAAAATCTCGTATTTCTAATGAATGCCAGCATATGACCTACTCATTCTGCTGCGTATCGAATAATTTACCTCAAAATATTAGCAGTTTGCCATAGGTTTTGGTGCCGCTGTACGCAACAGAGTTACATTAAAAACACGAGCAAGGAAACTGAGATCGCGTCAGAAATGTAACGTTGCGTAGTTTATAAGTTTGCGGAGATATTTTAAAGATAATTGCTACTCATTGTAATACTATTCATAAAGCAGCAAAGAAGACCGTCGATTTTGTAGGCATTAAAGGTAAAGCTTTAAATATGTCTATTTAAAGTAAGATTTAGTTTTTTCCCTGCGAATTATATTAAGGAAGACCCGAAAAGACTTTCTTAATATGTCTATTTAGATAATTACTGAGAAGTCCTGTACAGTTTTTGTGTCATTAATGTGAACATAATTAATTCATGCTTCTTACGAGTGCTTAAATTTTAATGTAAGTTTGGAAAATGGTTTTCATTATGACCAGGAAAAAAATCTCAATTCAAACCTCCTCTCACGAGATGGTATTCCAATAGCCAAAAAATCATAATTTAAAACGTAAGTTTTTTTCGTCATTAATGTGACCATATTTAGTTCAGGCTTCTTACAAATGCTTAAATTTTAATGTAGATTTGGAAAACTGTTTTCATTATGACTAGGAAAAAATCTCACTCACAACCTCCTCACACACGGGATGGTATTTCATGAGCCTCCCCTCCCGAATCCAAATGGTTCCGTATTTGTCGTGCGCCCGCCAAGGGGTCTGAGGGACGTGCACATGTTGAAGCCCATCCCAACGGAAATGTTCAAATTGAATAGGACCTGGCCTGGTAATAACGGCTCACTCCTTGCGCTTGGGGTATGAGGGGGGATTAAGGCAACACGTGTGAGCTCTTTGACACGGGTGTTGGTTTGGGGGAATGCTGGTCGGGTTGAATAGGGTATAATGGAGTGTGTTGCTGAGAAGGGAAGGGGGTAGGCCGTGGATGTATCGTGGAACAGCGCCGCTCTCTTGAGGATGCTGCATCCCACCTGTCCAACGTCAGATGCGGCAGCTGTTTCTGATCAGCCACAAGCGGAAAAACCGAAATAGACGGATGTTTCCTGACAAATCTGAAGTTAAGATGGCAAGGTTGTTCGGGCGAGTTTTTTCTCCGATCATAACAGATATAATATTCTAATTTGATATCCAAATTAAAGCTTTTGATAGATGTGCACGTTACATAAATATAGTAAAATTAACGACGCAATAGCTTTGTTTTTATGACTTCAACTTCTCATTAAATAAATAAATATGCAAGACGTAGGCTCTAACCTATTTGTTTCACACCGGAGGCTGAAAATGACCTTAACAGCCGAAGCTTTTTTAATGTTATTTTACAAATAGTGTTACGGTGTGTAATATCATCATCAAAAACGTTAGAAAACGTGCTAGCAATTCGCCGTGATATTTATGACGCAAAGTTAATTTACTTTTTATAATGTCTCTCTTGAGCGAACAGTCGTACCAAATCCCGGGCTTACTCTCAGCAGGCGCGGTCCGGAACACTGCTACGGTACTTCTTGCAACACCGGAGTTCCATACACATCAGACCTCCCTCGGTGCTTCAGAGCTCCGGTAAACTACAAAAATCAAGCCACGGCTAAATGCTTTTGTATTTTGGCAATTACTTCGAAAAGTGTTTCGATAAATGGCCGATATTTTCATCAACATCTACGTATACAAAATACCCTGCAAACCATCTCAATGGTGTAGGGCAGGGGGTGAGTAGTCACCAACATACATTATACTATACCCTAAAGTAAGTGTAACTTGGCTTATTATGCATTAGAATAAATCGCTAATGCTTGTTAAGCCTCACAAGCATGCACTACGCTATAGGTATGCTGTCATTGTTGGAAGGGCTGTTAGTATTTATGTATTTTGCAACTACTTAAATGGACAGGGTTTCGAGAGTTATGCTGAAAACATGCGTGGCGTGCTGTAAGTACTAGCTAGCAAGTAGGGATACAAGTATTAGGGAGTAATGCTGCTACTACTAACAATAAGAGCTACGCTACCTATCGACAAACCTTGTTAAAAGTCTCATTGGCAGCTATGTCTTATCGTTCACGGGAAAAATGACATTATAAATCTTTCCGCTCTGCAGTCTAGTTCCCTAATTTTATCCTCGTTAGTTGATCAACCGTAGTATGTCGAATTTCGTAAAATATTATTAACGTCGTCAGAGAGTAAATGGGTCTGGAACTTGATTAATAGATTTAAGTCTGAACATCGACGGTATGAAAGCGATTCCCATCCCAGTTACTGCAAAACGTCTGGAACACGCAGGAGATTATCATAACGGCCTTTCACGTATCTTACCCATCTTTGCACGCGTTATAACACGGTTTTGAAGCAAATTTGGGTTTCGTCGGAAACATGAAATCTTTTCCGATACAATGAGATTACTTTCATTGAATTATTTGCGCCGGGATATAGATCTCTCTTGAAAATAGAAATAAAATCCTAGTCCAAATCCCGGAGTCCTTCCTGGGGAATCCTGGGAAGTTGGGCAGCCTCAGGTGTGAGGAATCATGACAGTTTCACCCATCCCCCTCTCGAGGCCTTCTGGTGCGGAGGGAGGGGGTGACGTGTCTCCGGGGAAACCCCCCGTGCAGGGGGCTCCGTGTCCGCCCACGCGTCTGCCCCCCACCCTTCCCTGCCCCCACGCGAGATCCTGTGATGTTCGCTCTCGGCCAGACGGCGGCCGTGGCGGGCACGCGTGACTCGGCTATCACTCGTGCCGTGCATGGCTAAACACGCTCTCCGCCGACCTCCACCTACGCCACATCCGTGCGTGCTAACCACAACAACGCGACCGGCATACTCGGGCGGCGTTGCCACGCCTCTCTCTCTCTGCATATGTAAGGCATCATTCCTCTTAATCTACATCTAGCCCTGCAAGTCAACTTGAGGGTGTGTGGCACGGGGTGATTCCACTCCACGCATGTGGTACTCGTCCCAGTTCAAGGTCGTATCCCGCGCGCCCCTCGATCCGTTAATCGAAGAACAGTTAAGCAGGCAGTAAAATGATTCCCGGCTAAACCAAAAATTAAGATTTTTTTTATAGTATCAGGCGATAATTTGTGGAAATGTGTGGCAGACAGCATTGTCACAAAACACTTGGTAAATTTCCACAAGGTTATTTAACCGACCTAGGTTTCAGCAAGACAATGCCTTTATTAAGGTGAGGTAAGAAACATCTGTGTGACTTCCTGACGATTGCGTGACCACAGCTTAAATCCAAACCGTTAACCTCCCTGTAAACAAACCCGCCCCTCTTACTCCGTCATGTTAACCCCCGTTACCGTTACCCCCCCCCCTCCTTCCCCACGTATCCCACCCCCGCCTTCCACCCATACCTATACATAATGCTCGCATATGCTTGTTACTTCACCTTGATAATGGCAATGTCTGGCTGAAACATAAAATAAATAAACTTTATATAAACTTGTTGTGGAAATTTACAGTGTTTCTGTGATAATGCTATCAAAAAACTGGGAGGAATGCTACGTTGTAAACATACTAATATGCATTACACGATCAGAGATTATAATGCTGATTATTATTACCAATTAATGGTTACTATGAGTTACTAATTCTTGCAGAATATTGCATCATGCGGGGTGAGGTGTCGGTAACAATGATTAAGTTTTTTAACAGTAATACATACGAAGTATAGTCTACTCAGCGAGAGTGATTATTTCATAGGTAAAATCTATTGATACTATTAATGTCCCTAATTGTCCACGGAAGTAATTGTGGTGGTAAAATTGTGTTTCGATCTGTTTTTGCTGAAGTCTAGAATAATAAAATGAAAGAAAAATGACTCAGTTAATATATCTGGTGGGCAGTGTCTTTTATGCTGTCAATAAACTCAATTATAAGTACATATTTTGTGATCTGGTAAAATAAAACCCTCCGTGTCGACCTTAAACCCTTTAAATAACCCATTATTAGATGTTTTTTAGGCGTGCGTTAAAGGGCTCTTTTTTATGATTCCAACCTTTTTTCTCTTCGCTCCATGGATTCGTTTTTCTTGCTCTCTCTTCGAATGTTTTTTTGCTGCCACTCGGAACTTCCCTGAGCTTGTTCCAGGGTTCGAAACCGGAAGAATAAGGGGAAACGGATTTCTGGGTGGGGGCAATGGCAGACGGCCTTTGGCAAGGAGGATGGTGTTGAGGGTGCGTCACCTCTCTGGGTCGACCGCTGTCCCCTTGTTGGGGTTGGGAAAGGGGGTGGCGTTCCCAGGAACAGATCGACCGGTCCCTCGCCATGCAGATATACTATAGGCCTTTGTTCCCCCTTTCCTTCCCCTATTCCGCATCATTCCGTTAGCGCATCCTTTAAAGGTATACCTGGACCCCTCGGGAATCCATTCCCGCAAAGCCGTCCCTGATAGGGTGTGGGGGGTCGTTCGGGGCCCCTGGATTGGTCACTCACACCTGCTGGTCTGGATCGATTTCAAAAGAACGGATGATGCTAAAAGCCCTTTCGAACCCATTTCTTTGAAAATGTGTATGAAGCGACTTGCGTGTTTCTCACGGTGCAGCAAATTTGTCCCAGAAGAGGTGAAACAAATGGAAGACGATATAATAGTTAAATAAATTGAGTATGCGTGTTGTGAAAGAGCCGCATTTAATGGCAATTTGGTGGTGGGAATAACCCCTGGGGGTTTATTAACAATGTTATGCATGAATGAGGCTATGAAATGAAAGTGAAGATAATGGTGGACCAGGCCTTGGCTTGTAGTGGTTGGCAGTTCGTTTTTTGTGTTGTGCACGAGTTCATTTCTTTCCTTGTACTCAATGAGTGGAATATCTGGCTCAAGGCTCCACATTTTTCTCATTTTAAGAGTTATGAGATTCATGAAATCTCTCACCGCTAATATCCGTAAATGCAACGCACCAATAGAGCAAAGCTTTTTTTAAATGTCCTTGATTGATTGTCTTCATACTATAGGATAGGAATTTAGAGCATGTTCTTTCAGTTTGGTCTAAGGGAGAATACGTCCAAATTTTGGACCAAAAGTTGTTTTGATATATAATTCCACCATGTCACGCAGTAAACTTCTATGCAAAAATTGTATCTAAATTTTAACGTGGGAATTCCGGCATGTAACAAATGCCCAAGGTGATCGCTGTGTTCTCCTGAATCAGGGGTTATTTTAATGGTCCTTGAGTTGAAATCTTAATCCAAACTAAAGTAAGTTCCTTGAACGGCAACGTGGCGTTGAAAGTGAGCGAGACAGTAGAACTGCGGAAGTGAATAGTTGTCATCCGTGCCATTCAAGTCGAGCCTCGTTTTGTATCATTTTTGTTTACGCCTGATTTTTGTATTTAGCTATGGTATTGCCATTTTGTAATTTTCGCTTCTCCCACATGCTCAGGAAGTAATGTGTTACTAGTTTTAAGTTAACTTTATTATCCGTTTCGTAATCAAGTTTTAACACGGTCTGTAGTGTCTGAAATTGAAGTTGATCTTAAGGATTGTTTTGGAAAGGTATTTGATCACGGATCATTTTAAACTTGTTTGTGTGTTATGTGAGCTGTAAGGGTGGTAATAACGAATTATTAAAAATGTTGCATTCGATTTTTCGGTGTTTGTAGTTAACACAAGGCATAATTCGTGATTGTTCATTCTCTCAGAAATCAAATCAAAGGGCAATTTTCTCATCAATCGAATCGTAATAATTTTTTGACTGTGTAAAAAAATAAGCATTATAAACTAAGCTTTTGAAACTTAAGCGCATCGTGAAGTTACAGTTACTTTCGTGTCAGTATGAAACCGTAACAATTTCACGCTAATTTAAACGTTTGCTGGTCAGGCATGTAATTTGGATTAGTTTAGAGAAAGATTTACATATTGCTGGATATAAAAATTGAGAGCAAAAAGGTTTGGCCAAAATGGGGTCATTGAGAAGGCTTTTAATGTCTCAATGCAACTAATAAGAAAGTGAAAGGTAAACAATACTTGTTAATCGTAATATTCTTGATCCGCCCATTGATCATGGTCTTGCGAAATAACCGTGTTCATTACCTCGGGTCTGCTCGAGATTTCGGAGAAAGTAAGCGGTCTGGTTATACGGCTTCTCATTTATACGATCGTGAATTCTGGTGCACAAGCGACTCCGTTTAAGGAATGTAGCGTCAAACTTCTCTCGTTTCTGGTCGGCAAATGAGATATGGTTGGGTAATTTTCCCTTGAAAACGCTGTACCGCAGGGAGAGAACTTCCGTGGATAGCTATCACATATGTTTACCAGAATATGTGTTTGTTAGTTTATCATTTATATAATTATATATTTAACGGAATTACGGGAAAGTTAAGTCTTATAAATTTTGCACATGCAGGTCGTGATCCAATATTTGCTGGAAAATCGAAAGAACAGCGAAAAACAATGTTATGGTTTTTTTACCCCATTATTGTTAACTTTTACTCTATTGATATGTTTGTACCTTCCTTTTACTTAAAAATTGCTCATATCCTCCATTATTCTCTTATTTAAACAATGGAAGATTACTAGACAACCTTAGCATTGCCTTTAAGTGGACATTCAAGTCTTTAGATTATTTAGATTTAAGTGGTCAATTTGAGACGTTGTAGGGAGTTCGGTCAGATAATTGTCACCCTAACCACCTTATGCGCGGCATAGTTCGGGGAGGATCAGCTCTTAAGTGTGCACCGAAATTCTATGTATTAATAGCATATTTTTCTTGGTACTGTTACGATTTATGAAAGTAAAATGCAGTGGAAATACCTTGTATGCGTATCTTATTGCGAGTTGGTCAATCTTTAAATTAAATCTAAATTTCCTTTTGCCAACGTTTCGCTCTTTAATATTAGTATCATCAGGGTTGTAGCACAATTTAAGGAAAACAGATAATATACCAACATAGTTTTCAATTACATTTATGGGCAAATTACGCTTGAAAGCCATGTTAGATGGATCATTGGTCGCCATGAAAACATGCTTCGCTTTCGTTGGTCAGGACGCCGTGCCGTCTCCTCTCTGCTTTAATGCATGGTGCTGTTCTATCTTCTTTAAAAGTTGCCTCGAGAGTACACGGCACCCAGGCAACGACAGAATATTGCATAAAGAGGTAAGGTTTTTGGGCGAACGTCGATTTTTTGGAGATTGGAACCGCAATTCACGAACGGTTTTTATCTGCAAAAACTAGAACCTACGAAGAATCCGATGCCGGCGAAAGGCTTCCTTTATTCGTCGGGCTCCTGACCGTTTGATCTGGGGATATTTCATACATGTCAAGTGGGTTTGGTATTGACCCTACTTTTTTTAGTAGGTCTCACAATGCCTTTGTTTACATTTTTTTCTGTTTTTTTATGTACTTCCTATGCTTATAGCCCTCGAAGGAACGTTAGTAAGTGTGTGGTTTGGGGACCACGTTTAAAGGGCAGGATTCTGAAGGTAGCAGGTGTAGTTCGAACGTTTATTGCCCTGAAAGTGCGTCTTTTGAACCCCGTTGAGTTGTCCTTAAAGGGCGTTAATGGTGCTGCTGATTCCATTGCTGGCGTATTCTCGCTTAGGGCCCCGTCAGATGCTGCAGCATTAACGTATTTCTATTGCGAATTATTTTCAAACCCGATAGAGGGCGCTGTCAATTGTCTTCCACTCCACTTTAAGGGGTGCTGGCCGTATTAAATTTTCCGTCAATCGGTGAAAGTGACGTATCAACCTTAGCCTTTGGACTAACTTGACGACCGCGAAAGGGCTGGTTCTGGATAATATGAGAACAGGCGTAACTAACCCGTCGTACCAGACGTACTAATTCATGATTGCGAGGATTATGAACGTCGTGAGCGATCGTGAGGGTAAATGTGAATGCCTATGTTACTTATTTTACAATTTTTCAGTTTAAAAACTGTTATCATGTTTCTACGTGACCTAATAATCTTCTCTTTGGCTGATAAAATTTCTATTCTTTCCGTTTTCAATAGACATTCAAAGATGGCGGCTGCTGTCCGACATTTCTCTGACGTCTTTTTCCAACACATACGCACATACATACTAGCGTCAGCTTCCAGTTTCACTTCGCAAATATGGCCAAATTCATAGTAGTTAGGCTAACCTCTGCCTATGGCGTATTGTACATCTACATCTACGATGTACCGTGCAAGCCACCACTAGGGTGTGTGGCACGGGGTGATTCCACACCAGGCATGCAGCACTCGTCCCAGAACAAATCCGAACCTCGCACGCTCCCCCTGGCTCTAGGCGCAGGCCAAAGGTAGTCAGGAGAACAGTGCGCAGTCCAACCGGAAACTGGGAGAGTGATACGTAAAAGAACATACAAACATGCAGATAAATGCTATAGACACATCTAGTGGTTAATATTACTGATACTGTTAATTATTAAAACTACGAGATGCTACCTCATGCAAAGAACAAAATAAAATGATGCCGGACTAATCGACCGGTGTGTAGAGTTAGTAATTATGTGGTGTTATTAAGCACAAGTGAAAATTCTACTCTACCTATTGAGGGTGGGAGTTTCAAGTGATTGATCTATTGCAACTATTATGATCCCTTATTGTACGTGGGAAAAATGACATTTTAAATCTATCGGTTCTGCAGTCAATTTCCTTTATTTAATTCCTGTGATCGCTTCTACCGTAGTACGTTGGCTCTAGCAGTATGTGTTGAACGTCCGGCAAAAAACTGTCTGTTCCGAGTTTGCGCAAAAGATTTAATCTGTATTTCTCCCTTCGATCAGTAAGAGATTCCCACCCTAATTCCTTCAACAATTCGGTAACACTGCTAAGTTTATCGTAACAACCTTTCACAAATCTTGCTGCTCTCCGTTGTATTCTATCTATTTCAGAGATTAGTCCTACTTCGTAAGGGTCCCATATGCTAGCGGCGTACTCCAAGTGAGGTCTCACGAGTGAAAAATAACATCACTCTTTAACTTTCTCGTCGCATTTTCCTAATATTCTCTTGATAAATCCCAATTTGCGACTAGCCTGTCCGCAGATTTCCCGAACGTGTTTCCCCCAAGACAGGCCCTGAGTAAGGGTCACACCTAAGTATTTAACTGATTCTACATTTGATAAGTCTGTTTGATTAATTGTGTACGTATCGTTGACCGAGTTATTCTTTTTCCAAAAATTCATAACAAAGCACTTTTTAAAATTCAATTCTAACTGCCAAGTATTGCACCATTCTTTTATAGCATCTAGGTCTTTTTGTTGCGCAATCTTGTCGGACTCCATGTCTAGATCCCTGTACAACACTGCGTCATCTGCGAAGAGGCGAATTTTGCTAGCAACAACGGTAGTGATATCATTAATATACAAAAGGAACAATAAGGGACCGATGACACTTCCCTGAGGTACACCTGATGTAACTTTCACTACATCTGAGCTAACGCCATCTAGAACTACCCTCTGTTCGCGGTCGGCTAAGAACTCTTTTATCCAACATATTACGTCGTGGTGTATTCCGTATGCTTCCAACTTAACCAGTAACTTTGAATGAGGGACCTTATCGAAAGCTTTTTTAAAATCTAGAAATATTGCGCCTACTTGGACAAGCTTTTCTCCCGAGGAAAGAATGTCGTGAAGGAAGAGGGCCAAATGGGTTTCGCATGACCTGCCTTTCCGGAATCCGTGCTGATTTGGCGTTAACAAGTTTTGACTATCCAAGTACCCCATAATCGAACTGACGATTATATGTTCCAATATCTTGCACGAGATAGACGTAAGGGAAATCGGTCTATAGTTACTGGGCTCTTCCTTATCGCCACTTTTAAATATTGGTGTAACGTTCGCGATTTTCCAATCGTAAGGAACATGATGTTGTGTTAGAGATTTTTCAAATATTATTTTAAGGTATGGTGCTATTACTGATGCTAATTCTTTATAAACTCGGGCGGGAATTTGATCGGGACCTGGTGATTTCTTGGAATTAACGGATTTCAGATGACTTTCTATTCCACGACTAGTGATATTAATAGACTGCATTGGGTGCTGATATAGCCTAGGCATTGTAGTGGTGTCGTTTGGAGAACATTTGGTATAGACTCTTTGAAAAAAGGCTTTGAGGATATTTGCTTTATCTAATTTGTCGTTTGCTCTTTCTCCTAGATTGTTCTTTAGTGACGTTACTGTTGATTTGCAGCCTTGAACCTCCCTCACGTATGACCAAAACGCCTTTGGGTTCTCCTCTAAATGTTCGCCCATTATTTTATTTTTGAAATTCGTTAATGCATTTTGAAAGGCTGCCTTAGCTGCTGTTTTCGTTTTCTTGTATTTGTCGCATAACTTCTTATACTCCTCTTCGGGGAGATCCTGACGTGCGTTCCTCATTTTATATTTATATTTGTAGCTACCGCATGGCTGCCAGCCGTGGGGATTTGGGTACTAACTACAGGTACCGATAGATACCTAGGTCCTCATCCATTACTTGAGGTACGGTAGTTCTTAAACTTTAGCATCTACATCTTCATAATACCCTGCAAGCCACCTCAAGGGTGTGTTGCAGGTGGTGAGTTGTCACCAACATGCATTATACTATACCCTATTAGGAGCTACGACCATTGCTGCTTTTGCAAAAACCAGCAATTATTTGTAAAACTCGTGTTTTCGTGCGATATTGTGTGGAATTTGTCCACAATGAATAACGTAAATTTGCAAAATGTAAAACTTGTTATTATTCATTCGGTCAAGTTATTCATTCTGCAAGTATTTGCCGGTGGACGAGATTTCACCAACATGTACTACGCCATATGTATGCTACCAATGTTAGAGAAACTGTTTGTATTAATGTTTTTCTTTTCTACAAAGTTACATCAGCGAAGTATGTACATCCGCTTACTTAAACGCGACTGCACGTTGGGATGCTCGTTCCGGACTCAAAACACGCACTTCGTGTGTGCGATAATTCTTGTTGCAGTAGTCAACGTGAGGGGAACGTACACGTGAACCTTTTGTCTATATCCTTTTATTTATTGGCTCCGTTATCTTTAAGGAGTTGGGAGAATTTTATTCATAGAAGCGCCGTATAAGGTTGTAATCAAGTTCACGCAATAGAAGACTTTCAGTCGAAGTATAAGTGCTTTCCGTTGAAGGTGTTGAAGTTAGCGCAGGTTAGAACAATTTAGCGCTAACGAATGAGTGATGTGCGCTGGCGAAGCAATCTGTAATCAGCCGATAGGTCTGTAAGTACGCACTAGTCAAGACTGAATTTGTTGTAAATATTTAACAAATTCGTTCAAACTACACACCTAGCCTGGCCTGCACCTGTAAAAGTCCTGAGCTATTTAAACCTTCCGTAACCGGTAGTCGCCCTTGAAATAATGACAATAAGTCATCTCTATCAATTGTCTTCTTCTTTTCAATGCAGTCCTTACTTCCCCATCGTTATCACTTTGCTCTCAGTTGCTCCAGAAATCTCCTGACAGTTCCCGTTATCTTAAGAGTTGGGTCAGTCCTTAGCCGAGGGCTTAAGTGGGAGAGCCTTTCGATCACGATGCGTTGATGTTATTACGCAAAGTGACTTCTGATCGCTATCAGTTTGATTGATATCGCCTCTAATGCTGCGGGGTCGCCATTCCGGAATCAGGCGAATGATTTGCTTACCCAAACGTGACGTTTCGGGACACCCGACGTATCTGTCTCGTAGTTATCTCCTCCCGGGTTATCACCATCCCTCGAAGTGGTGAGGTTTTGCTATTTTCTTTCTATAACTTTTTAACGATGAAGTAATTAGTGCTTTTCCTCGGCATACCTCTGCTGCGTGCCCTCATTTCTGCTCGTGGATGTGGGTTCGCGAATTTTGATGATCTTTGGTTTCTCATAACAATATATAAAAATCTATGAAGTACCATATAAGCCACCTAGAGGGTGTGTGGCAAATATCAGAAGTTGGAAGGAGTTAAATTTCTAGTAATCTACAGAATATATGTAGTTCTCAGAGCGGTTCATCTACCAGGTACCCTTGAGGTGTGTGGAAGTAGTTCTGTCAAACGGAAACGGTTTTGGCTGGCGAACAAATTATTATCTCTTTCACCGTAGGATTTTCTCTAATTAAGAACCCCATTCAAACTCTATTTCCCATTCAGCTTGTCTTTTTTCTATCGTCCTCTTTACTCTCAAAACACCCCATTTACACCTATGTGACTACGTCTAGGATCTAATTACATCGTAATACATACTGCTCCCTGATGAATGACTTCGGGTTTTCCCGGTGAACATCTCTCTCTCGGGATTCTAACCGGGTAAGAGTTTGCTCCATGCCGACGTTTCAACAGCTAACTCTGCTGTCTTCCTCAGACTCATCAAGCCTGAAGACGATAGCCAAGTCAGCTGTCGAAACGTCGGCATGGAGAAAACTATTACCCGGTTATAATCCCAAAAAAGATTCATCTACCCTGTACTTCACCCTCTTTTTTGCCGCTACCTCTAAACTCATCATTGAAGAGATGAATATCTACATCTTAAAAATACCCTGAAAGCCACCTCAGGGGTGTGTGTCAGGGGGTGAGTAGTCACCAACATGCATTACACTATACCTTAAAGTTAGTGCAACTACGACTAAATATGCACCAGCACAAATCGCCAATGTCCGTCACGAGGCGAAGCCTCGCAAGCATGCACCACAACACAGAAAACACGCACGGCACGCTGCCAGTACTAGGCAACAGACAAAGATTCAAGCATTACGGAGTACTACTACTACCAAGAGCCACACTACCTATCGACAAACCTAGACAAAAGTCTCATTGGCAGCCGTCATGGTCCCCGATCCGATCCACCGTAGTATGCCGGATTTCGCAAAACACTATCAACGACATGAGAGAATAAATCGGTTTGGAACCTACATAATAGATCGAGTACAAATTCTAATCGACGATCTGAAAGCGTTTCCCATCCCAGCCGCTGCAAAAGGTCAGTAACACCTACGAGATCATCACGTTCCAAGATGAAAAAAAACTCCGTAGAGATTTGTCCACTGGTGATCAAAATTTAATAATGAAAAATGCAAACTGTCTAAAGCAACTACAAATAATTAATATATGATAGTCTGTGGAAGCAAAACTCCCCTTATACAAACATGTACTCCTTCCCGATTTGTTTGCAGTGTAACTTGGGCTAACCAGGAAAAGCATATGGATTTACCGAATGCAGAGGGTATGAGATACCTGAGAAGTGTTTTCGGTCAAAGTAGGAAGAATAGGGCTAGGAATGTGAGTGTGTGATGTGAGAATGTGTAATGGAGGGGGAAGAGCCGTGGGCGATTGCTGCACTTGGGCCTCCGTCTAACCTCTGCGACAATTGACATTGGCTAACCTCTGCGACCGCTGTGTGGACGGTGTATTTAGGAATCCTATTAACTGTTGATGTTTCCCTGCGGAGTTGTAGTTATAAATAAACTTGATAATCTTCTCGTTGCCACCAGTAAGTTGAAGTACCCAGAACGTTTTTCTTTGAATATAAATAAACTTGATAATCTTCTCGTTGTCAGAAGTAGAAAATGGCCTAACAGCAGATCGACCACAAGCAGATGTTCGAGTGGATAAAATCGATCACATCTCGGTTTGGGTTGAAAACCGCTCACGCTGTAAAAAAGCGATTTGCGCATTCGTCTTTCATTTTTTGTCAAAAATGCAATGTAGCATTATGTTTAAATAAGGAGCGTAATTGTTTTTATGATTTTCATATAAATTAGCATTCACAATGTTCATAAAATGTCAAATAATATATGTGCCACATATGACCCACCATGCAGCAAAGGCTGTGATCTGATATGACTAAACATAGTGTAATGCATGCTGTGCCACATTTCGCACAAACATGAAATTATTCAATAAATCACGTAGAATATGTGTAAGATTTTCTAAAATATTTTTCCCAGAATCTAATCTCTATAGCCTATGCCCTGAAATTTTATTATGGAAATAAAAAAATCATGCAGTAAGGGGTTAAGTCTCCAGAGCGTTTTTGTTTGTCTTTTATCTCGCATGCCTTCTTTGTGATTTATTTGACTTCCGATGAAGTTTTTTTACCTCGTTTCAAGTTGTGGCATAAGTTTCACTTTTTTATCGTGTGTCCGGCAGATGTGCTGAGTCTTCCCCTTTTAATAAATTTAATTTCTCATTACGATGCATACCAAATATTTGCTGCGTGTTCATTTAATGAGAATTAGAATGCGTAACGTCGAAATCTCTGTAGTCGTCTTGGACTTGATTATTCTGAGGTTGCTGTTACTCGATTATGAATTCCCTTGCGTTCCGTCCTGTCAGCCGTAAAACTAGTGCCGTACGTCATAATATTTCGTAGCGCTACACGCTACCCTGACTCGGTCGAGTCGTCATAATAGAACGACTAGTTGTTTATCCACTTTTTCTTCGCGACCTCGCCTCCTCTGCAAATCGTCTGGAGGATGAGTTCTTTGTACCAATCTGAATCCCTCACTCTTGTCTTCTGCCTCTTTGACCTATTCTGATACCGTTTGGCATGCGATATAGATCACATTGAGACTACTCTTTTGGCAGACTTTGGAGCAGAACTCGTCACGGTGATTCCCCGGTGCAAATTTCATCACGTACGATTGTCGTATTTATTATTTTTTTGCTACCTGGTATCCACGTTAGAAAGAAGCGCATCGTGACGTGCATACCAATTCTACGCCCTTGGGTGTTCAACCTTACACATTTTCATTAAAGACTTGCGAAGTTGAGTCGTTGTTTATTGGCCTTGTAATGGAATACTCAGCTGTCATCCCTATTGTTTTGCTGGAAGGATATGTTTTTGTGAACGTAATAAAGCTTCCGTATTTGAACTGAATGAAGTAAGTAATGTGTACGTGAATAATGAAGTGCTCGCACAAGGAGATACATTTTGGTGCGCAATCATTTGTGAATTTCGTTTTCATGGTCTCCCTATTGAAGGAATATATAATTATGAGCGATTAAATTTTAAGTTACTGGAGAAATGAGAGAGTTAAATATAATTATAATATTATTTTATTTACTCCTACATAATTCGTACAAATTGGTTACAAACAAAATAATGGGAGCTTTAGCTGGTCTCCAAGACCCGAACTAAGCCACCAGCAAATTACAACATATGTATGCAATTAAAATAAAATCAGTAACTGTTACCTAACTATAATTCCCTTGAAAATACCATCAAAATTAATGTTCAATATTTTCTTGAGAAAAAAAAGCAGTCTTTGGCAAGTTTTAACATTTTTTTGAGAATTTAATTTTTTTAAATTTCAGCGGGATGTATATTAAATATCTTTGGCCCTATACACGGCCCTATAAACGTTTATATGTATAATATTAATCTTGGTCTGTTTGTTATTATGTTTGACTCATTCCTTAAATTATATTTAGATTTATGGGATACACTCGCTATATACCACTCATGGCATAAAAAATTTAAAAACTTTATATAAATACAAATACCTAGTAGAAATACATTTTCCTTGTTTGAAAATATTGCAAAAAAATCTTTTTCGCCTTCCCTGTGCGTGAGAATGACTTCCGAGTTGAATATCCCGCCGCCCTTTACATTACCCACGCTTGCAATCATTAACATGTGAACCTGTTTTTGAAAACTCGTAAATTACGCTTTATTATCGCCGAAATGCGGTGGTCGGGGTTTTTCTCGTAACCAGCTTTTTTGCACGACTTTCGCTGCGGAAGATAGTGTCATTGAGTGAAGTTTGCAACAGATTTTTTTTACAGGAAGACAGTAGTCGGCGTATGATTATTGAAACAGGTTTTGGTATGGAGCCATGGTTACATAACGACGGTAAATATCGGAATTTTAGTGGTGCGAATTTCAATAGATGAATTTGCTTTATCACAAATGCCTTATTCAAACATATTCACGTTAGTAATAAGTTTTGGTCATACACTGGACTTTTTACTGTGGTTTAGGATACAATGGTGAATGGACAGTGTGCCGGAAGAATTTCTTTCCATTTTGTTGCAGTTGTTCGGAAGAATTGAACAAGAGAAACAAACTTAAGGGAAAGTTTGTAGTTGGATTCGGACTGTTCGATCTACGTTTTCGGAGAGGAAGAAGAAAATTTTGCTTATATGTCTGGAAAACATTTTGGAATATCCTAAGATTATTTAATGTTTGCGTTTCTAGATTATATTGAAGAGCATGATGTTAGAGGGGAGGATGTTAGTCGAATAATGTTTATTATTATGTTAGTCTAGAAAAGAGATGGGGGAAATAGATTTGATTTGCTGAATAAAACGAGATGAGCATGACGAAATCCTTTAGTTCAGGAGAAATGGTCCCATATTGCCGTTTAATATAGTGCCTTTTAGTTGGCAAGGGGTTTTTGAATCAGTGGGAATAATGGAGTTTTGCTGTCTTATTAATTCGAATCGAAATTGATAATGCTGTGATGATGTATGTTCCTGATTCTTGAAAGGAGGCGCTAAGTAGTTCTTTATCGAGTTCGGCGTTACAATTCTTCTTTTTAGCTCACTGGGTCGTTTTTCCGCCAGTCCAATTGTTGTGTTAGCGTTCTCAAACAATCCGAAAGAGATATTCGTTCGCTAATGGACGGAATATATCTATAGCTAACATTGACGGGAGATAAAACGTTGACATGTAAAAGTAAGTTTACTGCAAATATAGTGATGAACTTCATAATTGGTCATTTAAATTGTATTGTAATCTCCCTCTCTGCGAAATCATTGGCAAAGGTGAATGAATTTATGAGATAATGTAGCCTCGGGGTTGCCCTGTGGAGAGTTGGTTGCTTCTGCGAGTCGTTGATTTTTTTTCTCTTGGATTTGTAACGATTTGTCGTCCGTGCAATCTTGCTCGCTGCCCTCCTGCTGAGATAAGGCGCGGATGGTCGGTAAACACTCCAGCCAGCTGTTCAAACTTAAAGGGGGTTCACTTTGTGACTAGCGAATTTTTTGCAGCGTTTGCTCTTTTTGTAATGGAAACTTTCAGTCTATCATTCAGAAATTGACTTTGGTGGTTTAATGTGAAGCTAATTTTTCCATAACCTTTTGGCCTGCTTTTTTTATGATCGGGCATACTTTATTGTTTCGCCGAGTAACAAACTGTTAAAAACAAACAGAGGTGCATTTAGTTTTTTATGCGAGTATTATACTCACATTCGTGTTTTTCTTTCACAAGAAATATATTTCTTTGTGTTAGGCTTCTAAATTATTTCATGTGTCATTTTTTTGTTAGAAGCATCTCCTTGGGCGAATAATCACCCGTTTTCTGACTAATGATTGTGAAATAATCCCACATTTTACGGTAACTTCTAACCTCAAAAATGAATGTCCTCGCATTATTCTGCATTTTTTCCCAAGTCTTGGAAATTGCGAACCTTAATTTATCAGTTTCCAATAATGGCCCAGTACGTCGTTCTTGCATAAATTTGTTTTGCTTTCTCATTGCTTCTTATTGCTTTACACTGTTTCACTTTATCTCTCGAAGGAGTGGCTAAATTATTTTCTATATACTTGGGGAGTCTGTAACAAATTGGAGAATTGAAATTGGAATTTTGCATTCATTGTTATTAAGTGGCTCTTGATATTCAGTTTATAGATGTTTATTTATCATGATATGTGAACTGGTACCGTGTTAAAATTACATAAGTTAGTTCGTATCGAATCGAAAAGGTTTGCGTTAGAGAATCGATGCTGTGTTGAACGTATTTATGAGACGGCGGACTTGAACCAGGGGCGGCTCCTGGACAGAGGTTCGGGGGTATCCCATACCCCCCAAGAAAAGGGTTCGTGGGTCTCGTCCCGGAAATTCGTAACAATTATGTGCAGAATGGCACCTTATAAGTGGTTTGGAAGCAAAAGTTTGCCTTTTAAGAAGAGCAAGTTTAAACAATATGCATATTTTCCTTTTAGATTACCACCAAGTTTCGACTAATTCCAAAATTATTTTGATTTACATTAGCTTTTAGCCTGTGGTTTTAAAAAGTTTTAGTTTTTACAAAATTTAACTGGCTTTTAAAGAAAAATAACCAAAACTCCAATTGTAAAAATAGCAACAAAATAATTTAGGCTTATAATTTAAGGTCTGTGACAAAGACATAGGTCGGGTTTTGGGGGGGGGGGAGGAATTTGCCCCCCCCCCCCATTTGGGGCCGCCAATGACTTGAACACTTCCCTCCGTTCTTCCTTCTGTCAGTTCATTTCTCGCCTCTCCTTACTGGCTCCCTTGCTTTCGTGTTGTTGTCGTTTTATCTTTGAGGCTTCGCTTGATAGCGGGGATGTGGAAGCGTTTTTGTTTTCTTTTCCAGTGGCGACGAAGCAATGATCCCTGAAATCAGGGCGGTGTCCTTTTTCAACCTGTTTTGCAAGTGGGAGAGGGTGAGAGAGTCAATTTGCTCGTCTCGATAACGATCTGAAAAATCCCCTGACGTTTGTTTTCGCAAATCTCGAGCATCTTCGCCGACTCTCTAGAAGGCTTTAAAAGTTATGCAGCGATAAGACGGTGGCGTCTTCGAGATTAGTCGTGTGCCGAGTGCGTTTACTTGTGCCTAACCGCCTAACTGCCTACTGCGCATCTCTGGAGAGACTAAAAATAGTAACCCCCTCCCATTAACCTGGGTGTGTAGTGTAGGGGCCGGTCAACTCCCGTCTCAATTCTGGGACGGTGATTGAGATCCACGGTGCCTTCGGTTAATCCATACGTCAATCCCTACCCGGGGTGCAGTGTTAATTTGCAGTCTGTAATTTAATTAGATAATGCATGGAAAGGTTAATTTCTGTGAGAGTTAAGGGTAGTTTGAGCGAAAAATCACATGGCCCAGAATTTGATGAATTTAGCCTCATCTTAAAGATAAAACTCCCATCTTTCCAATGATATCAAAATATTGACCTCTTGCCGAACTACTTTTCGAGCAATTTGCCGGAACATATACAAGCTGTTTTGCATGGGATAGAATACGGCTGTGCGCTCCAGAGGGAGAATATTGAAAAAATTAGGAATTTAATACACCTAGATTTCGTCAATGAACTAACGGTTTCTATGTTGTTTGTATGTTTTCTAAACTATTTATAAAAATGAATCTATTACTCACCGCAGTAATTTTTACAGTATCGAAAAAAAACCTGCTGTTTTGAAGGCTTTTTATCCGTGTGGCGTGACAAATTGAGTCAAGTTAGGTACTTAAGTAGATATATTTATTTAAATACTGAGAATTTTTGTCATATATACAACTATATTTTTGCGCCTTAAAAGCTACAATATTTACTTCATACTTCTTACAGACGCCGAAATTTAAAAAAATAAAGTTGTAATATGGTCTCCATTATGACTAGGGAAATACCTATGTCGCTCAAACTACCTCAAGGTGGTTCCACCGTAAAGTGACTTAAATGTCATATCATTCGTATTCCGGCTACTTGAAGAAAAATCTTTCCTCTATTGAATATGAACTACAGAGTCCTACCTTTCTACGCTATATTTCTCTCAAATTGAACTTGAAATTAATAGGGGAATGGAAGAAACTTGGGGAAGCATAGTATTTTTTCCTATAATACACATGCCATTTTCGCGAAAAACTGTTAATAAGAAGGGAAAAATCCCGAGAAATTGAATAAAAATAAAATATGGCCATATTACATGGGATTATAATGAGCATGCATTATTTCATTACTGCTGATATCAAGCTACCTGTCTTGCAGCAGGTGGGAACCGTTAATGCTGGACACAGTTGTTCGTTTCCATGAGGAATGCAAGTGATTCTTCGAATCCGCTTACGCAAGTAGACTAGTTGCAGTCGTTCCTTCGATATTTTATCCGAGTGACACAATTTCGCAATTAATGGAATACGCGTGCCACTTGGAGCAAGTCCTAATGCCAAACGATATTTACTAACGTTCGTCTAAGCGAAGGGAATTCGGCCGTCTTTGCATGCACTTTCCATAAGCGAAGAGTTTTTCTACAGTGAAATAAACGTGCGTAGCCCCCTACACATTTCACTAGCCTTTTTCATTTTAAAAGTAAATAAATGTGCCACAGGTGTTTTTTTATGAATATGTATAAATGCTAATGAGGAATTCTCAAGATGTCATTGAATTTCCTGTACATAATGTTGTAAAAAGTGGAATATTAGGTTGAGTTCCTTTAAGAATGACTTACAGAACGTTTAGCGAGAGATACAGATGGCGTGACACTTCAAATTCACCATTTTCTACAATTTCCTTGAAACATTTGTGGTATTAGCTTCACAGTTGAATCAACGACTAAGCCACAAACACAATGAAAGTAAATCCTACATAAATGTAACTCCATTGAGAAAATGACCTTTTTTTTACGCAATAATTCACTTAAGTTTCTTAGGCGAATTCACTTCTTAATATTGCAGCATTTCGATAGCCTTCGTTACAACAGAGTCGAGTGTTACTTGCGTACATGGTTCGCGACAGAGCTCCGGGCACCCTAGGGCTGGGCAAGTATAAAAAATATATCGATAGATATAGTATCAATATTTAAAACATGTATCGATAGTTATCGAGCCAAATTAATCGATATTTTGATATATCGATAATTTTTCCAAAACAAGTGGTTCCTTAAAGTTTCACCAAAATATATAAAAAATGTTGAAGTAAAATTTGGAAAATTATGGACATGTAGAAATTCTAAAAAAATCTTTTATTTTTACAATCAATTTTAATCAATCAAACCAGTATTTGTCTGATATTGACATCAGAAGAACTCTCTGTTTTACATGTTCCCCCGTTAATCTACTCCTGTTGTCCGGTACCACCAAGTTAACTGCAGAAGCCACTCTTTCGTATGGAACAGATGAGGCTTGGCATATTAAGTACTGATGCGCGATTTCCGAAATAACCGGTGTGAAGTGTCGGGAGTTCACCCAAAACTTTATTGGATCTGATTTCCTCTCCAGTAGTGGTTGGTCCAGATACTGCTTCAGCTCATTAGGGACAGACCCAGAGCTAGGAACCTCTTGCGTAGTAGTGCTAAGAGATAATAGGTGTTCATGTCTGGACCAAATTGAACTTCTATCAGCGTTTTCTCGTTCTGTTTGTGCAGATCGTACTTCTGGAGAACGTTGTCCCATTCGCCTATGTTCTAAGCGAATATCATCACTTATTTTCGTTATAGCACTAGACACCGCAGCTGGAGAAACCACTTTACAACGGTGACGTGCTAAACAAATACATCGAATTTGATACTCGGAAAAAAAATCAATTTTTGATATGTCGACATGAAAAATATCGACGATAATTATCGATAGATTTTAAAAAATATATCGAGTTTTTGATATATCGATATATTTTGCCCAAGCCTACTTACGGCAATATGCCATTTACTTACGGATACTCGCTCGATTTGTTAGTCCATTTGAAGCGCTTGGGACCGAGCCATTGGCCAGTTGGCTCCAGGATATGACCTCGTATTTAGTGAGAGTTCGATGGCGACGATTCTTTCGAGTAAGACCGCGAAAAGAGTACCGTGGTGCAATTGAGAGCGCAAGAAGGAATTGAGGACGCACTCACCGATGTACGAACAAGCGCATCGCGTCCATGAATTAGCGTTCACAAGGTGGGGGCGGGCCAAACGGTTACAATAGTTATTTCTGCCTCGCAACTTAATACGACCATAAGTATTATAAAATTCACAGCGTCAGGCTCTACTTTGTAGAAACTTTTAATATGCATTATAATAAAGTTTGGTACTTTTCTGCACTTTTTATTTTTTTAAACACACTACGCGTTTCACCAATTTTATGGCATCGTCAGGTGTAGTAGTTTGTTTACATATGTTATATTGCTGTCGTTGTTAGATACAGAACATTAAATTTTATTTTAAAGAAAATTTAACATTAAAAATTACAAAAAGAAAAAGAAACAAAAATGAAGAGGGTAAAAAAATATTAACATGATAAAATAACAACAAAAGTTTACATATAATCCTTGGCAGAAACAATAAAATCAAGGGGTGGTGGTATGAGAATGGTCAAGGTTTTTTTACGCAAATTTTCCAGAAATTAGTGGGGAGGTATTTCTAAAAAGCTGTTCATTGCATAGATTTGGAGAAAGCCTGATAATTTCAATTTGTTCTAATGCATCAACTTTGAAACCTTTGGGAAGGAAATGTAAAATTTCAGGGGTGAAGTCAAGTGACATTTTTGTTGTTATTATTTTCATGTTAATATTTGTTTACCATCCTTTTCATTTTTGTTTCATTGCCTTTTTGTAATTTTTAATGTAAACTTTTCTTTAAAATCAAATTTAATGTTCTGTATCCAACAACGACAACAATATAATATATGTAAACAAACTACTACACCTGACGATGCCATAAAATTGGTGATACGCGTAGTGTGTTTAAAAAAATAAAAAGTGTAGACAAGTACCAAACTTTATCATAATGAACATAAGTATTATATTTGAACGTGGCAACCGACCATGTTTCTACTTGCTCATATATTTGCAAATAGATAGATGAAATAGACAAAAATACAGAATGATAGTTAATGTACCTAAGAAGAAATAAACTGGTGAACAAGCAACATTCGCATTCCAAGATATTAAAATTTTTATACATTTCTCAAATACTAAACCAAGTAAAAACTGTCAGGGTACAATGGGGGAAGAGAGTTTAATTCCGCAATGGCTACCTCAGGTTTCGTGTTACTGCGAATGAGGAGGTTGTAGAGAAATATAAATCGTCAAATAAACATTCCTATTGCTATCAATCACTATTTTATAGCGTCGATGTTGTCCCGATTTCTCAGAACTAGTGAAAATCTTAAGGAATTTTTGTTTTCAATGAGATCAGGACGAGGTCTCGATGAGATTAATGACAGAGACAAACGGATAGAGTATTACACCGGGGAGCAGCACAACGAAATAGGGAACGGTAAATACGAAGTCGGTACCTAGCAGAACAGCCGGCACACTGTGATGGTGCGAAGGTTGGCCATCAATGAGTAAACAGATAGTTAAGTAAACCGTAACGCACAGAATTCCTACGGATTACAAGAAAATTCAGTGGTCAAGAAGAATCAAAACCGAAATAAATATAGCCATGTAAAACAACTGCCCAGCATTTCCCCTCGTAAAAATTTTAATTAGATTCGTGACCAACCTGAAGGTAAGTGGCTTGCAACGTAAAACAGGTTGAAAAATTTGTGAAAATATTTTGTTTTCACGACACCAAATTGTGAAGACTTTGGTTAAGTTATCGGCTGATTTGCAGGTCGATTCGTTAAAAAGAAATGAGAAGGGATAAATTTCGGGGATTACATAATGTTCGCATAATTGACGCAGGACCATTCTTTCGGTCATCGATTTCTCGCTTTCAGCTAAGTTTTAAGGAGGTACTCCACCGCGACTGTTTGAGTCATAACAAATACTAAATTTCTGTTAAATTTTCGCTCCAAAAAATATTCTGCTTCCGCTGCAAAATATGCAGATTATTCAGCGAATATATTTTTAATTAACACTTTTTTCTAGCCTCAGTAGCCGACTGCAGCACCATTTCCGTGGAATTACCGCATTTTGGCTCCCAATTATCGCAGAAATTAGCAAACAACTCAAAAAATAAGATAGGCAGGTGCTTAAAATGTATCACTGGGACTTCCCAAATGCTTATTTAAAACAGTTTATCGCGAAAATGGAATTGATATGAAATACAATAATAATATTGTCCCCCCTGATTCAATATTTGTCGTATTTAGCGTAATGTAATTTGAATTTGTAAAATAATGTCGAGGAAAGGGATTTTGTTGCTTACATCAAACGAAGGACTCTATTTTTTCTTAAGTAGTTTCAATGTGAATTAAATGAGAAGGAAATCGTTTTACGGTGAAAATACCTTAATTCGCCGGTTACTGTTTGGCTTCGATGACGCTCCAATAGCCTAGAGTCAAGATTCGTGGTGAAATTGCCGCCTCACCACCTCAAACATCCGTACCCAAACACCGTGTACCGTATAAATGCGAAAGCATCGAATTCTATGTTACGTTAATTAAGATAGTACGGCAGTTACGGAAATTTTCGGCATTAACCCTCAATTAAATGCGAGTTTTTTTTACTGCCTTTTGATTCATTTCTGCCATTCACCCGCAGAGATAGAAATGTGCACGTTAAAGAGACTTTTGGTGTTTGGTAAATTTTCTGCTACGAGTTCCTTTCAAACCATTTGTTTATTCTCCCGCTTTTGGTTAGTGAAAGGGAGGATCTTCCTAGCGAATCTGGGAAGAAAGTCACTAGCCTGGAATTGTTTTTCAGACCCCGCGATAAAGCGTAATCTTGAGTCATTGGGCCGCTCATTAAACCTCAATCTTTTTTGAGGTTGTCTTGGGAAAGGGATATTTTTTTAGTTGGAGGCTTTGTCGTAATTGGCTTGCATGCTCAGTTGACTTATGTTTTCCTTATGGCTCGCTTACGTCTAACGTAAGCACGAGACGTAAGACAGTAACGCATCTTTAGCTCAGGCTTTAGTCACCCATGTTTTCGAACCAATATATGATCATACTTCTCTCTTTCGTTTTGTTTACAAATGGGAGGTTTTATTCTACAATTCCCAGTATCTCGGGAGGGTTTTTGATTTTACTAATCGCGTCGAATCTTGATCGAAACCATGGTATTGATGTCATTAACGTATAACAGGAAGGAAAGAGGTCCTGTGATACTTCCCTGGAGAACTCCAGATGTGAATCCAAATGTATTCCAGCTAACGCCATTTAAAAATAATGTCTGAGCATGGCCGCTCTGGGGCTGTTTTATTCTGAACTATTTCACCGTTGTATATCATATAGGCTTTTAGCACCGCTCCGCGGAGTGGGGCCCCAAGGAGAAAATTATTAATTGGCGTCTCGTGTGGACGATAGAGGGAAGATTTGGAGAGATTGAGGTATTATGTAAAGACAGGGATAAGAAAGGAGGGTGAACTTGTTTGTGGGAGAAAGAGAGGAAAGGTGTGGATAGACAGGCGTGTGGGGATCGGGTTGGTACGGTGGCTCTACTGTACCTGGGCCCCCTTGTTGCGTTTAGTCAAGGTAGTTTGAGCGAGATATTCTCCTAGTCATAATGGATACCATTTTCGAATTCTATATTTAAATCTCAGCGTCTGTAATAAGTGTGAAGTAGATATTGTAATATTAATGGTGCAAAAAATAGTCATATATTACAAAAAGTCTCAGCTTTAAAGAAATATAGCCACATAAGTCTCTAACTTGACTCCTTTTTTCACGCAGCACGGCTGAAAAGCCTTCAAAACAGCAGGTCTTTTGCGATTCTGTGAAAATTACTTTGGTGAGTAATAGATTAATTTTTATAAATAGTTGAGAAGACATGCAAACTATACACCGTTAGTTTTTTGACTAAATATAGGTGTTAGAAGTTCCTATTTTTTTCAATATTCTCCCTCTGGAGCGCAAAGCCGTAATCCATCCCATGTAAAACAGCTTATATGTTTAGGCTAATGGCTCGAAAAATAGCTCAGAGGGGTTTATATTTTGATATAATTTGAAAGATGAGTTTTTTCTTTAAAATGAGGCTAAATTCATCAGTCTTGGTGAATTGATTTTTTGCTCAAACTTCCTTGAAGGAAAGCACTCATCTGCGTTTTGCTGTCAAGGCGCGTTCTGAACTCTCGCTATCTCACTTCCGTGATTGGCGTTATAAGTCCCAAAACAGATCTGTGGCTACTCTTACTTAATAAGTGGAGTAGTGTTCTAATCTACTTCTCAAGTTGTGGACGTATGTCCTATGCGAATTGGCGGCCTCTTTGGGTGGTCGTACTGTAAAATGACTTAAAATGTCATTTTATTTGTATTTTGGATGCTCTTATAAAGACGTGTCTACCTTTTGGTTCGAAAGAAATCATTCCTTTCATACTTTTTTCGCTAGTTGAACTTGAGATTACATGGTGCTAAATGCGAAAATGGTTGAAGCGTGGGGGAAATCAGTATTTTTCTAATTAATAGAAATGCCAATGTTGTTACAAAAATGTACATGAAGGCAATTATCCGGGGGAATTAAATATTTATAAAATGTAGGCATCTTCCCATCTATTTTTTTGAGTTATTAGCAAATTAATGCAATAGTTGAAGTCAAACTTCGTTGATTAAATGGAATTAGCGCTTGTCTGCCCCTGTGGCTGGAGAAAGTGATTACTGAAAAATATATTTGTCGAATGAGCTGCGTATTTCGTTCCTTAAGTTTTTTGTGATAGATCTATAATTTTCTCAATGATAGAAGTATTTTTCCAACAGATACAAACGAAAATGTGACATTTGTTTTGACTAGCGTAGTCTCGGTGGAACCTCCTTTAGGTCTTTCAACGCGTGCCTTTTAGTCGCCTTGGCGTGCACCTCACTGAACTCGCCTCGAATAAGTTTTCCGTTCTCACGCCTCGCTGTTTGTCAACTGTTTTATTATATAATTGACTTTCGTGTTTCCCTTCCAACTGCTTTTCGACCTGCTGATAAAAAATTTTTTTCGGGGCGTTGCTCCAAAAATTGTCCCGCTGCGAAATCCGGCGACGATATGGCAGTTTTTTTCCGTTTTCTACTTCTTTGTTGCGATGTATCGATTTTTGCTGTCTGTTCCCTTTCCGATGTGCATTGATTTTGCTCCCTTCTCGGATCGACTGGCGTTGTCTCGACCACAGGGTGAAGAAAAGAGACTAAATGGAGTCTTGGCGGACGGAAATGAAGCCTGTTTTCTTTTGCTAAAATGACCCACCTAACATGGCTACGGAACGTAATTTGACCATACATTTTATGAGTTATCCAGTCCTTCCTTTTGGAAATTATTTCAATTTTCTGTTTTTATAGGTACTTATATCATTACGGTACCGCGGCAATTCTGCTTCTAATACATTCTAAGCAATAATTAATTATGATTTCGGGTACCACAGTACCACTTAGCTGATGAATTCAATATGGTCGATTTCACATTTTTATGTTTCTAACATTCTTCTGTGCTGTCGTTCCGTATGGTGCCATCTATTCTCTTCTTTCATCTGTGGACTGGACTGTGAGCCGGCAACCTTACTCCCTCTCATAATCCCTGAAAGGGAAAAATTGAGGCAGTGGCAAAAAAAGGAGTCTGGGCAAGAGTGTGGTCTCTGGGGAACTGTTTCTCCGACGCTGAGCCCTGAACCCTTCCCCTGAACCTTTCTTATCCTCGAGGCTTTTCGTGAGATTGTGAAGAAATGACCCTCCCGTTCAAGAATGTGATATTAGGGCACCTTTTATTTTGCAATTTTATTACTCATGTGCTCAGATATTTCAAATGCATCCCAATATACCATCATAGTTGTTTTCAAAAACGCCTGCTGTGTGCGTTTTCCCGTATCAGAATGAGGTAATATAGGAGGAAGACGCACTTACATCTCTCGCGAAAGCTTATGGCGTTCGGATGCGCAGAAGAAGACGTCGTGGAAGGGTAAGGTTTGGTGGAAGGGGTAGGAAAAAGAGACGTAGGGGAATGCGAAGACATGGTATTTGTGCCATGCACGAGTGTATTTAAAAATTGGAATTTGTATGACGTTGACGACACAAACGCCGCGCATCCGAACGCCATAAGCTTTCGCGAGACCTGTGCGTCTAATTTTAACTAGCTGTAAATAACTGATCGTGCAGAGGCAAATGTATGTTGTCAAAAGTCGCGATACGTACACCTAAGGAATAAAATGTTATGCTACAAGGAGAGCTTTGTACTTATTGTTGGGACAAAATAATTGATGGGCGGTTGAAGATGATATTTCCTGTGTTACAATGGACCAGCCAATGCTAATCGCACTACTAATTTGCATCAATAATCGAATTCCTTTGAACGTTACCTAATCAACTTGCAGTTTATAGATTGATAATTGGTTAAATGTGATTCACTTATTTTCACTCTCCCAAATTTTTGTGGTACGTTGGAAAGGAGATTACTAAGATTACATAGCACTGTCTGAACGAAGACCTTAATCCTCAGAAAAACGCAACAGGACTGCCCGAGGCGGTACTTGAACCGTGACGTTCGGAATGACGGGGTAGTGCGTTCTCATCACGATTACCATATATATCACGGCCAATTTCATTACCACGGTAGTACAACAACAAGGTAGCATTGGTGACGAGGTTTCGGATTTTGAAAGAAAGTATTCCTCCCGGATTTTCGTATCTTAAATGAGGACATGTCCCTGAAGAGTCTTATTACTGACTTCAAGAGCAGTGAGTGATGTAACGTAAGGATGTGGTCATTTTTTTATTTTGGGGGATTCTTGTGCCTGCGGGATACCGATTGTTTCGTCTGCGAACATGGTTCCATTCCTGCGAACAGTCTCACTTGTGCGCTAATGTGCGTTGATGTCTTCTTATCGGCCCATAATGCTTATTTGGCATCCTTATGAGGTAGGCATAAAACCGAATTAGAATGCGTGCAGCGAGGATCGGCTAGGTACGTTTAAGGCCGTTATGATAATCTTCTTAGTGTTACTGACCTTTTGCAGCAACTGGGATGGGAAACGCTTTCAGACTGTCGATTGAAATTGAGACTCAATCTATTAGGTAAGTTCCAAACCGATGTATTCACCGAGGACGTTAATAACATTTTACGAAATCCGACATACTACGGTAGATCAAATAATGAGGATAAAATTAGGGAACTAGACTGCAGAACGGACAGATTTAAAATATAATTTTTCCCGCGAACGATTCGAGACCATAGCAGCTGCCGATGAAAAATGTAACTAGGTTTGTCGATAGCTAGTGGAGCTAGTTAGTTTTTATTCCCCAATACGTCTATGCTTATCTGCTACCTAGTAGTACTAATAGCACGCCGTGCATGCTTTCAGTATAGTTCTTGTATCTCTGTCCATTTATTCAGTTGCGTAATACTAACGATCCTTCTAACGGTGATAACATACGTTAGTGCTGTGCAATTTATTTATTGTTATAGTAATTTATGCTAATGCGTCAACAGTCGTAGTTACGCTATCTTTAATAGGGTATAGTGTAATACATGCTGGTGACTACTCAACCCCTGCCTTATACCCTTGAGGTGGCTTGCAGGGTATTTTGTAGGTGTACTGCAACACCTTGAAAATAAAGTTTCCCTAGGCGAGTACTGTTTGAAGGGCTACGTTTCGGTTGTTGCCTGAGATACTAATATTGCGCTGTGCATAAACTTCCACACTGTGGGCGGCGTTGCCAGCTCTATCTACTATCACGCTTCTCCCTGATAGTGGTTGAGGAGGAGCTTTTTTTGTCAGTGTTTATAACTTCCAACTCGTCCATATTCACGTCCCGTGCGCGTATCACAAGGGACTGGGCCAGTTGTGTTTGTTCCGAGACCCCACGGGTTGCCTTAGCGATAAAGTTCAGGGCCGGGCCCAACGTGGAAGGTCACGGACTCGTACCATTTGGCATGCCGAGTGCGCTGCTGTCTTCTGTACGCGTGCCTTGTCCGTTTTTGTCATTCTCGAAGAACGAGCGCTTCCATGTTTTTTTTGCCAGAGACGCATTCGCGATACGTTTTCGTTTTTTATGATGCATTTCATTGCGCGATGGTTGGAGGGGGGTGGGTTTAGGAGTGGGGGTATAAGGGGTGAGATTAGATTTCCTCGGAGCGCCGCAACCTTTGAATGTCTGGTGCAACCGACGAAAGGCTGATAGGGGTTTGGGGCATCTGTGCTAATGCACCGGGCGCCATGTCTTCATTTCCCTCGCTGCCTTTTCTCGATGGAAGTTTTATTGCCCCTTCCCCACTCCAAGCCTCTTTGCCTCCAAGCCGCCATGCAGTTTGCTCTTTCGTCTTTCAGAGTGCATCTGCGTGGTACCTACCATTTAAGGTAGTTAGAGCGAGATAGTTCCCTAGTCATAATCATATATCATATTAGACTTTCATTTTTTTAATTTCAGCGTCTGTAAGAAGTATGAAGTAAATATTGTGATATTAATGGCGCAAAAATATAGTTATATGTGACATAAATTCTCAGTAATTAAATAAATATATCCACATAATCTAAGAAAAAATGAGATAAGTTAGAGACTTCGTGGTTATGTTTATTTAATTACTAAGATTTTTTTTCGTTTTGTTTACCTAAATTTTTGCGCCATTAATATTACAGTATTTTTTTCATAATTCTTATAGACGCTGAAATAAAAAAATAAAATTCAAACATTCCATTATGGCTGGTGAAATATCTCTACCTTAACTTACCTGTTCCGCGAAATATTTTCGCGGGGTGAAAAGTGAAGCTAATGCGTTCTCTCATCAATGGCCCTCACGTAAACTAGCCGACAGTCTGATGTGATAAACAGAACCCGAACTCTCAGTTAACATCTGGTTTTGGAAAGGCTTAAGGAGGAAATTTTTTTTCATCTAAGTAATTTAATACTTAACTCTATCCATGTTTGACGCCCTCACAGGAAATCAACGCGGCTGCGATTTTCGAAGTTCTTTTTTCCCGGGCATACTCCAGCGCACATCAACGTTGCTCCCGATCTGATTTGAAGTGCGCAGAATCTGTTGGGAATTGAAAGAAACTGCGCTGTTTTATTTACGAAGTGAGCAGCTCACTGACGCGTATGGAAAACGCCTAATGTCTGACCGTAAGAAATGGGCGTCGTCAGCGTCACCGATATTTTCATGGCCAGGGAACTTTTTCGATGCGCAGATTAATAATATGAGGTAGGCTTGAAAACTGAAAATGAGTTAGAACGTATTTAGCCAAGATAGGTTAAACGCGGTTATGATAATCTCGTTAAAGGTACCTACTGCCCTTTTGCAGCAACTGGGATGGTAATCGCTTTCAGACAGACGATTAAAATATAGACTTAATCTATTATTAAGTTCCAAACCGATTTATTTTCCGACGACATAAATAATATTTAACGAAATCCGACACACTACGGTAGATCAGATCATGAGAATAAAATTAGGGAACTAGACTGCAGAACGGACAGATTTAAAATGTCATTTGATCCCACTAACGGCAAGAGACCACAACAGCTGCCAATGAGACTTTTAACTAGGTTTGTCAGTAGGTAGTGAAGCAAGTTGATTGATTTACTCCCTAATACTAGGATGTTTATCTGCTATCTAGTACTAACAGCACGTTGTGCGTGCTTTCAGCATGATTCTGGAATCTTCTGTCCGTTTATGCAGTTGCAAAATGCATAAATACTAACGGTCTCTCTAACATTGGTAGTATACCTATAATGTTGTGCACGCTGATGACGCTTCGCCTCTTGACAAGCATCAGCGATTTATGATAATGCGTCAATAGTCGTAGTTACACTAACTTTAATAGGATATTGTGTAATGCATGTTGGCGACTATTCACCCCCTGCCACACACCCTCGAGGTGGCTTGCTGGGTATTTTGTACATGTAGATGTGGTTAAAATCTATCGCCCGTAGCTCTTGGGGCGATGCATTTCGAGTCGTGTGATTCGCTTGTCCCCTCCCCATTGGTCACCTCATCCGCTCTTTGTCCGTTGGGCAGACGCCTCGCGTCTATTCACTAAGATGTCCCACGCGGTCACGCATTTCTGTCGAGCTGCGCTGCGCAAACGTCAGTAATCTCGTGCCTGCCTATGCCTTACACTTTTTTCTGCCGCCATTGAGGGCTTTGCTCTGTGTGGTCAGCATTTTTCAGTTTCTCCGTCTTAACTCGCCTCTGCTACCGTAAGTAGCACATACTGCTGCTGAATTCCAATCATTTGAAGAAAAAAAAATTCTTTTTGAAAACCTGCTAAGCTCTTTAAAGTCCTGTTATTCCGATGTCCGTTTCGTGACTGTCGATGGGAATTTTTCGTTTTCCTTTTTTTCTTCCCTTTGTCCTAACGTTTTAAATGAAAGGCTTGCCCCGGTTGGGGACCCATGATTTGCATTCAAGGAAGTGCTCCGATTTGGGTCAGTGAAAGTAATTTAGTGTTGACAGAATCAATACAAACTTTGTAAATTTCACAATGGATTTATCCAATATGACCGGAGGGTGGAGGAAGGCTGAGGTTGGAGGTAGGTGGAGTGTATGTTTTGGAGGTTGGCGGGGGTGGGTGGGTTAGGGAAGGGGGTAGGGGAGGAGGGGTTTCATAGATTGACACTGGGAAATTTAGTGTTTTATCATAAATGTCCACGTTGTGGTAATCTTATGCCTTTCACTCGGAAATTAGAATTCCTTTAACTCGACGATACAACATATATGAACGCTGAGATCAATCCATCGACCTTTTGATTAAGAAGGTAGAACCTTCACCACCAAACTGATCTATTTGGTTCCAATTCAAAATGGTGATTACTTGTTTTTTGAACGGATCGAAATGCGAATTAAAAAAGGAAGTGATTTTGAACATCCTGGTAGAATGTATTTTCGAGGACACTTTTGGGCTTGTTGTAATATTTTTTGCTATTTTGTTTTACTATTTCTACTCAAAGTTAGGACTTAGAGCAGAGTCTTATCTGATGGTCTCTTCTAGGTCTAGTTTCTCAACGATTAAATTAGGTGTTAGAGAAAAATTATATCAAGACCGATCTACGTAATCAAGTAAACATTGTTTTCAAAGTAACAGTATTGAGGTTCTTCTGAGTTCGGGCTTTACGTGAACTGTCCGATTAATAATAAACTGTTTGTTAAACTTCAGTTTTGAATGGAGTGGTATCAGTGACTTGAACATGCTAGATGAATAAAGTTCTATTTTGATTTTTTTCTATTTGATACTTCACTCATTATCTCGTTGAAGTACGAGGGAAGGAGAAAGAGAGGTGTCCAGAGGAGGAAATGGACTTTTACGGATTGGTTTGGAAAACAGGATGTGCCGAAAATATGTCGGCGAGGAAGTCAGTAAGTGCAGAGTGGGGATGTGCGATGCGGTAGACAATGAGAGGAGGTTTCTTTTCATTGAATGTCTCGAGAGAGCTTTGCTTGATGTTGCACAAGTAGAGGGAAGTAGAAATGATGGGTGTGCTAACAATAGGTGGAGCGGTTACTATATGCGTCGTAAACCTCTCAGCACATGTCTCGGCATGGCCTTCCAACGAATATTTTGATGTGTCTGAACTTCAAAGAATAGTCTCGTCTATATAAATAAGGTTCATATGCGCTCTCGAGTCGTTTCCTGGGTAGCACTCGACACCTCGAAGACGAGACCTTTGACCTTGCAAGCATCTAAAACTACACATTATCCTGTAAGCCTCCTCCAGGGTGTGCCGCAAGGGATGAGTTTTCACCAACATTCACTACACCATATCCTACGAATGTTATTGAAACTGAAATTATTGAAACATTGCCTAAAACCTGAAAGTTCGTGTTAGAAGCTGTAGAAACTATGGTTATTAATGTATTCTGCAATTACATAAAGGCACAGAGACACAAGAGATATGCAGGAATCATGCGAGGCGTGGTGTTAGTACTTACTAATTCGCAAGATTAAAACAAAATATATTTATTTTTTTTAATGAATAAAAATGGGGGTTCAATTTTCTAGGGCATTTCCCACCAGGGTTGTCTCATGGTTGTTATATTATTGGTCCCAGTAAATGTTTTCCTAGAGGTATTAACATTCAGTCCCCTTGTATCCTCCTGAATTGCCACGGGAATTAGGAATCTTGAGTAGCGTAGTGGTCTGCGCATTGACCCGGCAAAGTCTAAAGGTCTGTGGTTCGATTCCCAGTCCAGGCCGATTGTTTCCTGTGGCAAGTTCTCCGTCATATATTTGGTGTCCCGTTGAACAAAATTAAATTACCTCCGGAGTATAATTATTTTCGTTGAATAAGCAATATCCCCACCACTGACTAAGCAGGTAGTGAGTGAAATAAGGGTAACAAAGTAGCTTTATGTGATAATATTTATTTATTTAAGTTTACCACAAAAACAGCCTCTAGGCGTTTTACATTGGGCATATTAAAATAAATAAAATAATACAAGTAAATTATGCGTAACAAAAAATGGAGGTAGCAAAAGCAACTAAGTAAATGACATTCCTATGGCTGTTCATGGGATGAATGTAGTTGTAAATGGTAGCGTTTTAGTGAGGAGGTAAAGATGCTGTTAAGAGAGGTCAAGAGAAGGATATTTGCTGGAGAGGGAGTTTAAAAAGGGATTGGATTCGGTGGAAAAGGGAGAATTACAAGGCGAGCGAAGCTGCGAATAGCGGCTAGGCATTAGTAAAAATATTATTCGAGAGAGAGATTGATGGAGATAGCAGCGGGTTTATTCAAATACAGCTGTCTTTTTTTATATTAAATCCATTAACCTCCCCCCCTCCTTCCCTCCCTCCCGTCTCGGTGGAGATAAGGAATTGGCTCCATCTTATTGAGGTCATCGCGCAAACATGCGAGGAGGAGTGAACAAGAGAGGGGCAGGCCATTGCACGTGCGTGTCTGCTTTTGAGCCATTCAAGATCTGCTTGGAGCGCGCCCCTTGAAGGTCGCGTTCCGTGCCGTGTGTCGGTCGACTGCTGTCACTCGTGTTGCGATGCCACTTAGGTTGCGATGGCAATGCGTCAGCTGTTCGGTCCAGAGTGAAATTCCCTCTCTGTCACTTTCAATGGTGGAATACTAACAAAAAAAATACAGTGAGTATTCTTGATACTCCCGTTGGATCTTTATTTCGTGAATTACATACGTTACTCTCGTTCTAGGGAGATTCGTTTGTTTTCACTATATCACGTGGCGTTTTCACAATATCTCAATATTGTCTGTTTTCCAATGTTAATTTTATATTTCTTGAAGATCAATCACAAGAAAACGAAAGTAATGAGATTTTCTAGAAGTAAGAAGGCGGGGCTGAATATAAGGGTGGGAGGGCAGAAAATAGAGCAGGTCGAGCAGTTTACGTATCTGGGTAGTAATTTGGAGGCGAATGGGTTTAGTGGTAAGGACATCAGATGCAGAATTGCGCTCGCTAAAGAAGCATTTTCGAAGAGAAGGGAATTGATGAGGGGGGGTCTGAGAAGAGACGTAAAGAAGAGGCTGGTGAAAACTTTAATATGGAGCGTGGCGCTATATGGGTCGGAAACGTGGTCTTTGAGAAGGGAGGATGTGCGTAGACTTGAGGCGTTTGAGATGTGGGTTTGGAGAAGGATGGAGAAGGTTAGCTGGATGGCGAGAAAGACGAACGAGGAGGTATTGGATATGGTCGGAGAGGAGAGGAAGCTTGTGGCAGAGGTTCGGAGAAGGCAGAAGAGATGGATGGAGGAGGTTTTGAGAGGAGAGGGCATGCTGAAGAGAGTGATAGAGGGGAGAACACTGGGGAAACGTGGGAGAGGAAGGAAGAGGATAGGAATTCTGGACGAAATAAGAGGAGGTAGAAGATATGAAGAATTGAAGAGGGATCTAATAACTTAGGAGGGATAGCGAGACAATTTCTATTAGGTTGGGATACAAAATGGGGACTGTCCAAGAACCTACCAATCAGCTGGTAGAATACTTGAATGAATGTATTATTGACGTCTAACTCTAGTTCTCAACTGAACTGAGCGCGCGCCGTGCCCACACAAGCCCAAATGTAGACCCCCACGCGCAGCGCTGTGACGTCACCTCGCAACCCCCATTCCACTCGCGACAAACCATTAACGATAGTCGACGAAACGGGCTATCCAGTCATAGTTTTAGATATTCTGTAATCCTTATAGTTTTTGCACACGAGGCGCTCGAAAGTACACAACTACTTGTCGCGGCAAAACCTTACATGACACAGAATAAACCATAAGATGTATTTTCGCATTCATATCAACACTATCCATTTTCGCGGGGTTGTGATAGTTAGTATGTATTATCAAAGAATGATGAAGACCTAATTGGCAGAGGAAATCACCGACGAAGAAGCCCCATGCGGAGACCTGGAGAGAAAAGAAGTACAAAGAAAACCCTACGAAGAAGGAGGGACAAAGTTATTGAATACATTTTGTGACACAACAGTCTATTGAAAAAAATTTTTGATGGATGAATGATTTGGAAATATTCCAGAGGAAGACCAAGAAATGAATGCATCAGACAAATTATGGCGGGCTTCAGAGTGAAGAATTATGATAGAATGAAGCTGTCGGCTGAGAGGATAGTGAATTGCAGATAGCCGCAGCAGCCCAATCTTCGGATTGATTACTGCTATATTATGATGATGGGATTGTTACACAGATTTAGGTTGCTCAGAGCCTGTATGAACAGGAATTATTTGGTAATTTCATACGGCATAATTATTCAAAAGTGCCTGCTTACCGCCCAAAAGTTTCCTACGCAAAAAAGGATCTCTACCAAAAATAGTATCTCTTCGAAATTTCTTTTTATTAATTAAGGGTTTGTTTTATTTTTAGTCTTTAGGTGTTCGTTTTATATTTTAAACCATTCCATTTTAAACTTCTTTTTTCCATTATTCGTAGCTTCAGCAGCCAATTACGTGTTATAATTTGTATTATTTTACGCTTAGATAGTGAATACCAATAAGACCTCGGTTTTTATGTGGATTTTGACGGAAACAGCTTGGGTTCAGATTGGCCTGGTAGATTTTCTAACCTTTTAGGGTCGCTGATCCTTGGGTTTTATTCTCAACTATGCATATTTTAACCACTTAGAATTATCTCAGTATTGTGACTACGTTTGCGTCATTATGAACGCTCGCGGCCGATCATTAGTGGTCCATTTGTTGCGGATGTTTCGCGAAAATGTTCACAGTCATTCGCACGACGATATTGGTGAACGTTCGGGGTACTATCCAGGCAGACAAGGCAGGGTAAGTTCTTCACTTTCTTATTCTAAGAAATGTGTTCGTCCTAACAATATAAATATATATCTGTCATTATCGTAGGTGACAGAAACGTTCCACCCTGGGTGTGATAATCGATAACTAAAAGGAAAAAGTTGTGACTTGACCTCTGGTCAGTTGAGCGATAACCTTATTTTATTCTGTGTCCATAGGCTGTTGGCGTGCATTAATGTAGAAAAGGGGGTAAGTGAAAGGGTGACCTTTCTTCGTCCCTAAGTTCTTGAAGTTTCCAGATACTCCTCTGCTCTCTCAATATTTATGCAACTCTCTCAGTAACTTGCTATTTAATTTGTGTGCTTACGTAATAAACCAGTCAATTAAACTATTTTGATGTGCGAGGTTAAAAAGGTTCTTAAGTGTCAATCAGAATATTTCCTCTTTGGATAATTACGGGATTATTTCGCTCAGTTTCATCCGATTATGGTGTAAGTCCGTATGTTAAATGTTAAGCAGTGTAGCGCTTTTTTTATTCATTGTCGGTCTGTTTAGACGTGTAAATTCCGTATTTTTAAGTTTCAGTGGTAGAGTCATCCTATGTAGTGCTGGGTTACACCAATGGGTGCTTGTTTGATTAAAATGTGGGGCGAGTTTTTTTAAATGGCTGAAACTGTTTCTGGAAATATATCGGGTTATGGTCTTTATTGGTATAACTCAGGGAACGACTTCATGTTATCCCAACCTTGAATACAAAGTATATGCCTTGCATTCATTGCTTCATTTCTGCTCTCAAAGCGTTTTACAGTTTTACATTCTAAACAAATACATTGTGCTTCAATGAGACCTCTTCGTTATGTTTCATCACAGTTTTCTGATGAGAGGAGTCGTTGTTTTGATCGCAATATTTTTGCCTCCATCGGGAAATATTTTGATTAGTATTCTCTCCATAGATGGTGTAGGTATTCGCGGACGTCTCGAACAGACTTCCTTAATACATAATTGAAAACGGTCGCATTTCCTTGTATTAGCCTTATCTTGTTCATCCTTCCGGCCGATATAAGCTGGGGCTTACCATCGGTCGTAAGTCGCCTGGAATGGAGTCGTCTATGACACATGAAGGCGTAAGCCTTTAGATAATCGGCGAAATAGGGCCGCTGTTTTCCATGAGTGCAGAATGTATAAAGTTGTGTTTCTTTCGCATGAGTGATGGTGGATGGATGGTGGGTTGATATAAGATCTAGTGCTTTCCCGGCTAGTGTTCAAAAGTAATTCTCTGGTTGCACACCAGTATCCTTGTTGTCGTGCCCTATTCGGTATGGTGTTGGAATTACCGAGCCTCGGCAGTGACTAAATTCTGAAACAACAGCCTCGAATTTTTCCAAAGGGACTGTTCAAAAGTTGAAATTTGTCGGGGCTATGACGTCACATTCACGGGTTTCCCGAGGTTCGACCGTATCGAGTCCTTCCTGAATAAGGCCCATGGGAGAGCGCGAAATTGTTGAAATTCGGAAATGTCGTGGATGTGACTTCGCAGCCGCGACACATCTCAACTGATTTTAGAGTATCAGGCGATAATTTGTGGAAATGTGTGACAGACAGAATTATCACAGAAACACGTTGTAAATTTCCACAAGTTTTTTTTTGCCGACCTAGGTTTCAGAAAAAACATTGCCTCTATCAAGACCTTGATTTATAAATTGTTTCTGTGATAAATCTTAACTATTGTGGGACGTTATTTGAAATTGTCTAACTGTCTGGGGGCACGTGGCGACCTCTTCAAAGACATTGGCGTGAATCTAGAGTGCCTTCGTCGTGGCCTACCCGTAGTTCAATCAGTGTATGTGCTCCTGCTTCTGTCTGCAAGTGCTGGGTGGCAGCGGGTGTCCTTAGTGTGGCCCGCATCGACTCTTTCATGTTTTCTCGCCACGGGCGGCTCTGGCCTAGTTATGAACCTTCCTCCCGGTGGTTTTGTCGCTCAGCGTTCGGCGAAAGTTGACGCCTGCAATCCAGTCACGTGCCGACATGGCATTCGTTATTTTTGTGTGATACAATAATTTCGGCGAGAAATGCGAAAAGAATGTCCTTCATGTAAGTGCGTTACCACGATGGAAACCTCGAAAAAAGACCATCATCATCAACTGAGTAATCTACCGGTTAGAGGTAGGTTATGACGAAGGTCAGAGAAAATTCGACGGGCTCTTACACGTGCAGTGCCCTATGTACCTCTAGTATTTCTTTCTTCACCTCAGAATAAGTCCTACCTACCTTTCTTCATCCCATCTATAAAACCTATTCTCTTTCTTTCCCTTCCCCGCTTGCCCAACATCCTTCTCTCAATCATGGCCTTCAGCAAACCATTATTACCGCTTCTAGCCACCTACCCTGCCTTCCCCTAATCTCATCCACAAGTTTCCTCTCCTCACCAACTTGGTCAAGCACTTCCTCATTTGTCTTCCTTTCCGTCCAACTCATTTTCCATCATTTGTCCGTCCTCCACACCCACATCTCGAAATGTTGAAAAAAGACCAAGTCAAGGTAAATAGTTATTAACAAATTGTACATTGTCTGGGATAATTGTGTGAAATTTCTCCTTGATGGAAAAGGAATAAACTATGCAAATGTCACTAAGTTTTTTTAATTCACGACCCGTGTTTCAACAGTTTATCACCTGTCACCGAAACAGTCACCTGAAGATGACAAACTGTTGAAACGTCGTCGTTAATTTTAAAAAATTAGTGAAATTTGCATAGTTTGTTCCTTTTCCATAAATAGTTATTCTCATAGTTTTGCAGCAGGACACATTTCGTGAATTACCTGGCAACAATAGAATATGCGTTCATATTTTTAATCAGATAAATTTTAGTTCTGGCTAATATTTCAGCCAGATTTCGTAGTTGAAATTACCTCCTTGTATATTGCTCTTAACTAATTATTATTCCAATGGTTTGATCTAAGTAGGCCCTCCTATCCCAAACACCTCCGTTGCTGCCTCTCTCCCGTTCCATCCAAGAGACTAGCAGTGTCCTCCCCGGTGTATTTCAACCTCCTTGCCTTCTACGCATTTTAATTTCAAAGCCCGCATGGAAACATATATGATATTGGCACATAAAGAACATATATGATATTGGCCCTGATATTGGCACAGAAAGTTGGCTGACGGACGATATTTCTGATTGTGAAATTTTTCCTAAATCTTTCAACGCTTACATAAAAGATAGGTCCAACCGAACCGGAGGCGGAGTATTTATAGCTGTAAAGGATTCCATTGTCAGCCAAGCGGAAATCGGCCCAGATACCATCCTAGAATCTGTATGGTGCTCTATAAGATGCCCTAAATTAAAAACCATATTCGTGCGCGCATACTACAGGCCACCTAACACCGACGTCACCTCAGTTTTAGAACTCGAAACACAAATAAAGAACATCACATCCAGGAACACCGAAAGAAATTTAATCATAGGTGGAGATTTCAATACGCCCTCTATGGATTGGAGGACTTACAGTTACATATCAGGAGGAAGAGACAAAGATATATGCGAGTCCCTGCTGCACACGTTCTCATCAAATGCCCTACATCAGATAGCTACGACGCCCAACAGAGGGGACAACATTCATCTACATCTACGATGTACCGCGCAAGCCACCACTAGGGTGTGTGGCACGGGGTGATTCCACACCAGGCGTGCAGCACTCGTCCCAGAACGAATCAGAACCTCGCACGCTCCCCCTGGCGCTAGGCGCAGGCCAAAAGCAGTCAGGAGAACAGTGCGCAGTCCAACCGAAAACTGGGAGAGTGATACGTAAAAGAACATACAAACATACAGAGAAATGCTATAGACACATCTAGTGGGTTAATATTACTGATACTGTTAATTTATGAATACTACGAGATGCTACTTCATGTAAAGAGGAAACATTCTTGATTTATTGGCAACAAATATACCGCAACAAGTAATTAAGGTAAACACTGTTCTGGATCCAAATTACTGGATCCAAAGGTGAAGGATCATTGAATGAAGCAAGCGTTAGATAGTTTTCATATCTTCTCGGTTGAAAATAGTCCATTTTTGCGAGTTTTGAATTTTTTTACGATTCAATTGGTATTAACTTCCCAAAGAAACTTTTACTTAATTGCTCCTTTTTAAAGGGATAAATGGTGAAAATAGATGTTTTTTAAAAACTATAAGGCCTTCCTGAAATTGTTGACAGTATGGGCTCTCATTGAGATTCGATTCCTGTTTACACCTCCACAAGGCCGGAGGTGTGATGCTGCCAATAGCAGCAGAGTAATTAACAGGGTGCTATGAAGAATACTAACAGCACATTCAGGAGCCTTTCAAAATGCAAATATTATTCCCTTAATTAACTTACTTAAATTTAGCGCAGTATTGGGAATCGTTACGTAAGTGGCCGTTCTAAGTGAGAGTAACATAGAGCGTAAGTTTGGTATAAGTTCTCCGTAAGGTAGTTTGAACGAAAAATAATTTCACCTAGAAGTTGATGAATTTGACGTAGGTAATTTTAAAGGAAAAACTCGAATCTTTCCTATGTTATCAAAGTATTAACCCCTTGCCTAGCTACATTTCGAGCAATTTGCCTATAAATACAAGCTATTTTACATGGGATAGATTACGGCTGTGCGCTCCAGAGGGAGAATATTGAAAAAAAACAGGAATTTATAACACCTAGATTTCGTCAAAAAACTAACGGTGTGTAGTTTGTATGTTTACTCAACTATTTATAAAAATTAATCAATTACTCACCGCAGTAAATTTTACTGAATTGCAAAAAAACCTGTTGTGAAGGCGATTTCCCCGCACGGCGTGAAGAAATGAGTCAAGTTAGAGACTCATGTGGTTATATTTATTTAATTACTGAAAATGTTTGATATATCTCACTATATTTTTGCACCATTAATGTAACAATATTTAATGCATACTTATTACAGACAGTTAAATTAAAAAATAAAATTCCAATTTCATCTACATTATGACTAGGGAAATCACTCGCCCAAACTACCTTAAGGACCCCCTTTTAACTTGTTAATGTGTTCTATGCTCAGTTCTCCTAAATAGTTAATCAGTCGTTGGAATCTCGATTCATACGGAGTCCACTGAAATCCAGTGTGGTCATTGGTCTCCTGTTGTTGGGTCTTTCCATTTACCGTGCCCAACTGAAACTCGGGCGTTGCATAACGGTGATATTCATATGTACTTGGATCCAATTAGCGAAAGCCTGTGACCGGAATGGCGATCAAACTCGGTGACTTCAGCGAGAGAGCATTCTCTCGTATTTTGGGTTTTTGACCTCAGGCGAATCGGCGACCTTTTGCTGCCTCCGCCCAATCTACATTTCGCGGGTCACCGCATCCTACTACCTTCTTGAACACAAATTATATATGTATTTATGAAGGAAAACCATCGCTTGCAAATAGAAGATTTCCATCCAAGGATGTTGATGAGGCGCAGTTCAAAACACATTAATAATCGCACACTATCAATAGAAGGATGTGAGTAGGATGAATACTCGGTATTCTGCCGGTTCATTCTGTAGGTACACATAAGTCATGGTCGAATTTTTTGTCAACAGTTAACGAATTCATTCAAAATACATTACGAACTTGGAGCAATTTTTACCGCTAAGTAATTAAAACTTTTCATTATCATTGTTTGACGCCTTCATTGATAATAGATGCATGCGAAGTTTTTTTTCTCTTCTCAAAAACGCCAGCGCTCATCAATACTGCCCCCGATCTGTTGCTAAGTTCACTGCCTTGCACGCAGGTTCTGAAACTAATGGAAAGCAACTATACTGTTGTAGTCAAGCATTAGGTCACGATGGGTTTGCTGATAATCTGTGATACTGCGGAAATTTTAGTAGATGTAAAAAAAAAGTGTTGAATGCTTTCTCCGATGTAGAAAAACCAGAGGGACTAAAGTTTGTTGGCGAAGAGAAATGAAATAAATCCATCTCGTTTGGTTTAAATTATGCTGAGGAAATAATTGGTCGTGAATGAGCTGTCAAGCAGTGAAAGAAAAATGATTTATATGTCATCCTCAGGGGTTTCGAAACATATCGCCTGTAGTTAAGTACATGAATCTCGGTTGCTATTTATGCGACGGTCAATGAACTGGTCATTCCATTTACGATTCTTCTTGCACATCATCTGTCAGTGTCGCTCTCTTATATTGCTCCCTCTACTACTATGCAAGTTATTCGACACTCGGTTCTTGCATCGTTGTGACCCAGGGCACACCACAGTCAAATTTCATTGTGTCTAATAAGCACTCAATTTCATAAGTCAGAAGATTTTTACCTGAATCGTTTAAGTATGCTTTCGCTATGGAATTGGAGCAGATTCATGGTGCCTTTCAATGGGGTTAACATCCTTGAGGTGACCGCAAAACTATTTCGGAGTTTGGAATGGGCAGCACTACTATTTTCTCATAGTAGGTGCCAACTGATTAAGCCAACACGAATTAGAAGTTGGAAATTGAAGATGATTCCTGGTTTATTTAGCAACATATGACTATAGCGGAAGCATGGAAAAACAAAACTATTGCATGTTAATGATAATATATTTTTTAATTACACCAATATCTGAGCTGTAGGTTAATTAATGCATAGTTTTCGTTAAGAATTCAGTTAACTTGTGCATAAAGTTTCATTTAAATCAACTTCCTTGTGTAATAATTAAACGAGGTATTTATGTAATAAAAAAACTTCTTGCTTACCCTATTGTTTCCGTAAAACCCACAAATGAAGAGTCTGGCTTTACTATGTAGGAGTGAGTCACTGTGAAAATTACATGACTTCGCGCCAGAATGTCACCGGCCTGCACTTCTAATTACTGACAAAGGTGAAACGAAATGCGCAACAACGCTCCTCTGTTCATTGCGCGGTATAATCAATTCACAATGTGTACGTATATTATTACGTTTAAGTTGAAAATAGGCTGATTTGTTGCGTTCATGTAATAATCATAATTTTAATGGATAAAAACGGGATATTTCGCAAATAAAAACATGAAAAGATATTTTTATTGCCATTTCCTACTAGTTTTTTGTATTCATAACCTCATTTCGCATATTTACTAATTTCGCATATACTTCGCATTTATCCCTTATTTTCGCAGAAAATTCGCGTTTATCGCAACATGCAATTCTTTCCGGTCCCTACCCATAAGCCTCCCATCCCTATTCTGGACGTATTATCTATGTCGTCCGGCGAGTTTAGCGGAATAAGTGAATCTGGAAGATGAAATTGTGAAAGGATTGTTCAGTCGAAGGATGTGATGGAGGTACGTGGTAATAATGGGAGGACATGGAAATGATTGAGGAGCCAAATGAGTGGCGGGTATTGCGGAATTGAGGCGATGAGTGATTTAGGATATCCGTTGGTAATCTCCATGAGTAATTTCTTCTCCAGGTTGATGGAAATAAGTAACGTCCTGCGTCTCCTTTAAATTAAGGAAACTGTTTCAGACGCGACCCAAATGGCGCTATTGTTAGTGAAAAATTGCTATGGAACATTTTTAAGCTGCAAATTTCTCGATGCTCCATTATCTTTGGCTCTTAATTGGTCTTGTTGACGCCGATCGCATAATTGATAAAATTGACCAAAGCAATTTGGGTTAACTCTCTTTAAATGTTAACGGTAAAAATGATTGGAATTGGTCAGAATTGAAGTTAAAGTGGAAGAAATAATACTGATTGGAGATCCTTCCTTTCGATGATGTTAACTCTCTTGGTTCAATCTCGGAGTGAAAAGGTTACCAAAAAGTTATCAAAGGAAAAGCAATATGTCGGTGTGAAACTGGAAACAAACTAGGGAAAGCCTGAATCATGTAATTGAGGGAAATAGAGAAGTTACTGTCTAGAAGATCGATGGGGAAGTGGCGAACAGTGCAAACCAATCACCTGTTAGCTTTCAGTTGTGTCGAGGTACCCACACGCGTTGAACAAGTCCCCAAGACCGGGGCTTTACGGTCTCGGCCTTAGGCAAATGCGGAGTGTGTGGGTACGGCCTTGAGGCCAGCGGTGAGTTGTCCAGTTAGCGAATTCAGAATCGGAAAACCCCTCCGACAGGACTGTACTGGCGTAACCTGTCGTGTGTGTTTGGTTACAGTAGGGTTGTATCGAATCGCCAGTTTTTGTCGGATGGTCACCAAATTTAGGATTTAGCACTTATTTCACATTCTAAACAATACTAGATTACTTTACTTATTAAATTCCTACTTTCAAAGTGTGTTCACCAAGTCATCACAGATTAAATCCGTAAAGGTAAATGATCACTTACAGCAAAAGATGCCGCCTATCGATATAGGAATAGAAAACTTGCTAAATTCTTTAAGTCCAAATAAATCCCCAGGTCCTGAAGAAATTCCTGCCCGCGTGCCCTACTTGCAGAATATATTTATTAAATCCATCAATGAACACAAAGTACCCATGGACTGGAAAATTGCAAATGCCACTCCCATATTCAAAAGCGGTGATAAGGAACAGCCGTCGAACTACAGACCGATATCTCTCACATCTATCTCTTGCAAAGTCCTTGAACATATAATTGTAAGTTCAGTTATGAGACACCTCGATATGCAGAACTTGATTACAAAAACGCAACACGGATTCAGAAAGGAAAGATCTTGCGAAACTCAATGAGCACTTTTTGCCCACGATATTTTAGTCTCGGGTGAACATAACGTTCAACTTGATGCAATTTTTCTTGACTTTTAAAAGCATTTGATAAAGTTTCCCACAGTAAGCTACTCATGAAATGAAAATCCTACAGGTTAGACGACGACGTAATTTCCTGGATTAGAGAATTCTTACGCAATCGCGTGCAAAGGGTTGTATTAGATGGCGCTATCTCTAATGAAGTAAAAGTCACATCGGGTGTGCCACAGGGAAGTGTTGTAGGCCCACTTCTGTTTCTTTTGTACACAAACGACATCGGTGAAACAGTTGACAGTAAGTTTAGATTATTTGCTGACGCAGTGGTGTATAGAGAAATTTGTAGCCTTAATGATAAGGAAGCGCTAACTAAGGACCTCGAGGCAATACAGAAGTGGTCGAATGCGTGAAAAAATTCGTTGTTATGAATTTTTGGAAACGGAAAAACGCTCCTTGTAACATCTATTGTATAAACAACAGCTAATTTGAGACTGTAGAATCGGTTAAGTACCTCGGAGTTAATCTGACTAATGATCTCTCGTGGAGTAAACATATTCCAGAAATTACCGGTCAAGCTAATCGTAAATTGGGATTTGTTACTTGGCAAGTGCGACGATACGAGTACTTGGCAAGTGCGACGATAAAGTTAGGGAAATCAGATACTTCACCCTCGTTAGACCACTCTTGGAATATGCTGCCAGTATTTAGGATCCTTATGAGATAGGTTTGGAAACTGAGTTAGAACGCGTGAGGCGAAGATCGGCAAGATACGTTAAAGGCCGTTATGATAATCTCGTTAGTGTTACTGACCTTTGCAGCAACTGGGACGGGAAACTCTTTAAGACCGTCGATTAAAATTTAGACTCAATCTATATTGTAAGTTCCAAACCGGTTTATTCTCAGACGATGTTGAAAATATTTAACGAAATCCGGCATACTACGGTAGATCAGATCATGAGAGGAAAATTAGGAAACTGGACAGCAGAACGGACAGATTTAAAATGTCATTTTTCCCACAAACGATAAGGGACCATAACAGCACTGCCAATGAGACTTTTATCTAGGTTTGTCGATAGGTAGTGTATCTCTTAGTAGTAGTAGCATTCCCTAATACTTGAATTTTTATCTGTTACCTAGTACTAACAGCACGCCGTGCATGTTTTCTACATAAGTCTTGAGTCTCTGTCCATTTGTGTATTTGCAAAATACATATATATTAACGGTCCCTCTACATTGTGATAATATCTGTAGTGTAGTGCATGCTTGTGAGGCTTCGCCTCGTGACAAGGATTAGCGATTTATGCTAATGCGTAATTAGTCGTAGTTACGATTCGATAAAACCCTACTGTCACCGTGTGTTTATCATCTTGTTTGCTGTCAGTTCGCTCTCAAGATTTGACTGAGTAACAGCGATGAATGAGCATTATTTGAGAGCGTGGATAAAAATGTACGATTAATCTTTGGCTAAATAAAGAGTTAAGGTTATCACGTTAGAATTTAATGAGAGGCTGTTTACGCTCGATTGCTGGTAAAGTTAAAAGAGGCTCCTTAAAACTCCCTGTAATCAAAAACAATAATCTGATACGTGCTTATCGAAAATGTTCAATTAATAAAGTAATTGATATCTTTTTAGCTTATTCCTGTAGCCATAAACCTCAGCGTCACCTCGTTTCAATAGAATTTTGTCTTTTAAACCCGGAAAAAGTTTTGGGAAACTGTTGATTTAAAACAGCTAAGAAACTTTAATGAATGCCAGCCGAGAGTTTTATGACAGTAATTAAACGTATATACTTATATTTTTCTCTTAAATGTTCAGTGAAATCAAATAGCAACGTAGCACAAAAAATCTTCAATGGTTGATCCTGCACCTTCGCGTCAACGACTCGGCTGGGGCAAGTTTTTTTGAGGTCTGAAACAAATAAACAAGAGGAGAGACTTCCCTCCTTCCTTAAATGTCTCCGCCCCTCCCTCGCTCATTCAACTCCCTCCTACATCCTCCCTCCCCTCTCCGCCTCTATCTCCCTCTGTGTGACGTAAGGGAAACAGCGGTCTTGACTTCTGCGTAAGATTGCTTTATCGCCGGAGCTATCGCCAAATGCGACTTACACTGCTGGTGATGGCACAATGTCCATCTCTGTCCCCCACCGCTTTTCTTCTCCCTCTTCTGATCGAAATTGCTATTAAACAGTGGAAAGGGTAGCATGATCCCTACAATATGAGACTTTCAACTAGGTTGTCGATAGGTAGTGTAGCTCTTTAGTAGTAGTAGTACTCCCTAATACTTGAATCATCTGTTACCTAGTGCTAACAGCAGGTGAGTCTCTGTCCTTTTGTGTAGTTGCAAAATACATACGTATATACTAACGGGCCCTCTCCATTGTGAGCATATCTGTAGTGTAGTGCATGCTTGTGAGCCTTCGCCTCGTGACAAGCATTAGCGATTTATTCTAATGCATAATTAGGCGTAGTTACACTAACTTTAGGGTATAGTGCAATGCATGTTGGTGACTCTTCACCCCCTGCCACACATCCTTGAGGTGGCTTGCAGGGTATTTTGTAGATGTAGATATGTGCAGACGAAATGATTCTAGTTCCGAGAGTCCGTTAAGGTAGTCTGAGCGAAATGTAATTGCACGCTAAATTTAACGAATTTGGCATCATAATAATAAAACGTCATCTTTCTGATGATACGAAAATATCAGCGACTTGTCGTATTGTATTTCGATATATTTGCCATGGCTTAGAAGACTCTTTCCATGGGATGTGGTAGGACTGGAAAGCTCCAGAGAGGGGCAATATAATTAAGAGGTTCTGACGCACAAATCGCGTTAGAAATGTCACAGTATGTAGTCCGTATGGTTTCTCAACCATTTTTAAAATAAATGTAATACTCTCCGCTATATTCTTTAGGAAATTGCAAAAGACGTTCTGTTGTGAAGACGTTTTCAGCGTACGGTGTAAATAAAAAATTATTGACCATGTAGATGCAGTCAATTAATAATAAATTAAGTAATCAAAACTCAATTTCAATAAATGAATAGTACCCAATATAGTAATTAGTATTACTGGACTTGCTTCTTGCAACTGCTTAAACGTAAGAATATAATTCGAACATGGTCTATGTGATGACCCAGAGGAGAATCTCGCTCGAACCGCCATAACGTGACGATTTATGAATGCAATTTGCCAGCTAAATGAGTTCTGGGAAGTTGAGCGTCACACAGATTTTCTCCTTGCAGCATGTTTATGCAATATGCTTCCTTGAAGAGGCTTCTCGTGGTGTAATAAACTCTGTTGTCATGCCGACATTCGATTCGTATCGCGTCGATGCGCAGAATAGAATTAACTCGTTAAAATCAGATGAGCCGATGCAAGTCGACCTTGTTTAAGAGATGTTGACCTTAACGAACGTTTTGATCTCCTGTGAGCGGCACTGTTGAGTCTTTCTTATTTTACGAGACATTCACATTCTTGTTTGAAGTACGATTATCTCAATAATCCGAATCGGAAATTAGATTCGGTTACTAACGATAAGGATTTCGAAAACTCGGGCGGAAACATATGAAAATGTATCGGTAGGAAGCTACATAATGTCACGGTTCTAAATATTTAGTTTCCGTAAAACTTAGCCACTACCACGAATAAATTATTTCAGGAACGAACTTACGGCCTTGTCCTACCATGTTTACGAAACGTTGTAGCATTCGGGCACGGGTAATTCAAATTTCATGTATGCCTGAAATTTAAATGATTTATCCTCATCTGAATGGGCTCGCTGGCGTACCAAGTCTGGGAGAAATATCCGTTTTCTCTTTATTGTAGTGCAGCCATCTTTCTGTTAGATACTCCATTTTCCGGCTCTTATACCAAATAGCTTTCGTTCACACGCATTTAAAATACCCACTACTGGACCCTACACCAGTTACTCTATCGTTATTAAAAAGTTTTAAAGCGCCAACCTGTATTCACGCGGCTAACTTTTTACCAGAGTCTGAGTTACCAGAGTTGATTGCAAATAATGCACTTCTACAGAATACCCTGCCAGCCTCCTCAAGGGTGTGTGGCAGGGGGTAAATAGTCACCAATATGCATTGAACTATATCCTATTAAAGTTAGTGTAACTACGAATATTGATGCATTAGCATAAATCGCAAATGCTTGTCAGGAGGCGAAGCCTCACTAACATGCACTATACTCTCGTAGATATGCTACCAATGTTAGAGGGACCGGTAGTATTTATGTATTTTGCAACTACATAAATAGACAGAGATTTAAGAGTTACGGTGGTAACATTCTCGGCGTGCTGTTAGTACTTAGTAGTAGATAAGGATATAAGTATTAGGGAGCAAATCGACTAACTAGATATACTACCTATTGAAAGACCTAGTTAAGCGTCTCATTGGCAGATGTTATGGTCTCGTAAAATGTAAGCGAAGCATACGTTAATGTGAATTGTCTCCTCAAACCATATAGTGTGTTCCTTTCTTCCTCATACTCTCCTCATTCCCTTATCGACTTTTTGCTTTCTGGAATCCCTGTCCAGGTGCTATGTGGGTAAAGCCGTTTTTTGTCATATGGCTTCTGTTGTATATCTGAAGAGGCGCCTGCTGGGGGCTAGGGTGGGGGTTGGGGGACTCAAATTCGGTAGGGAGAGGGGTCTGTCCTGTCTCCACCCCCATTGCCATTCTCAGTCTCCACTTTGCACTTCTTGCTCGTGCCTAACCTCGATTTCTTTTTTTGCAAGGACTTCATTGTTGCTCGTGGAAGCCCAGTTGTATATCGGGGGTATCGGGCAAGAAGTTTTGCTCTGAAATCAAGGTCTGAAACACGGTTGGACACAAGACATTTTTCTGCGGTTCTACGTTCGTTCAACCTCTCGTCCATTCTTCGTGTAATGGTTTCTGGGGAGCGACTCTTGCTCTCACTTTTCTGACTTTTGGTCGCGTGTCCATGGGAGTTTCCGACTGGTGCCTTAGTCTTTTCATTTGAAATAATTCCTCGCGTTCTGGGCCAGCAATAAATAGTCAGTGCTCCGAGGAGACTGTGTTCATAAATTAAACAAGGATCCACTGCGACTGTTTTAGTCAATATCTACAAATGCTTATTTTACCGTTCCATTGGTAATGTTGAAAATACGTTTTTCACTGATGAAATGCCTATTCTATCATAAAACTATAAGAAGATTCAAACGTTTGAGATGATTCGACGGAAATAGTTTTAATGAACACTTATTAGACTAAAGGAGTTCCGCCATTTTCTTTGAATTTTCGCATTTTGACTTTATATTGCTCTAATTTGCTAATAACTAAATCAAATATGTTGGGGAGGTACCTACATTTCAATACTATTCAATTGCGTAGGGGTGTTCGCTCCTTATAAACAGTATTTTTTTACTTAAATTGCAATTATATTGGCGAAAAAAATATTTTAAATTAAATTAAAATTAAATATTTTATTAAATATTCTTCTTTATTATTCTATATTTAATTCCATGTGATTTTTGGATCAACTTAGGAAAAAATAGCTCGGAAAGGCATTATTTTGGTTGTCACATCAAAGGATACGTTTTTCTAGAAGTTGGCTGAATAGGATGAATAAAATATATTTAAACATTTTGCGGTGATACCAACATAATTGCGTCGATTCTCGCGGCTACAGTTGTAGTTGAAGGAGCAGGTTATTTTTTCATGAGCTATTTGTTGGGCATAATAGTAATCGAGTCCTTTTCATATATTCCTATCCCTTTATTTCTGCAGAGGTTGCCGTTACTAATTCCTGCATATTTTTGCAGACTTGTTGGGTTTATAATAGTTTATGGTAATTATTTTTGGCGTGCAAAATAAGTACTGCGTTATTTTCAGCCCACGAAAATTCAGGAATAGCATAGTGAATTAAAGTGAAAGTTTAGGTGACTAGCGGCAGAAGTTCATCGCTTCTGACCGTAGCTAATGGATCACGGGCTTTCCTCTTTGGTATTTCCAGGTGACACTTCCAGCATTCTCCTTTTGAAAGGTTCTTTTTTCCTCCGTGCGAAAGTTGGCCCCCGACGTCGAAACACAGCAAGTTAGCTATTCAGTGCGAACAGTGAAAAGCTGGGGTTACGTTTTTTGTTTATCACCAATGACGTCAATATTGACAGTAAAAACGCCGAAAGTCGGGCAAATGTGAGTGGAGTGCATTGTTCAATGAATCCCACTCGCCCCCTTGCTTGTATCCGTAATGAAATGGGTCAAGGTCGTGGAAGAGACGCCCTTATAGGTGCCCCGTTGAAATTGGACCGGCCGACGCCCTTGAGGAGTGCGGCCCGCCCGCCCGCGCTGCCGCGGTGCACGCCTTTCCATCGGATTGCGGCCCGGGAGCGCCGCCTCGGAAAGATGTTCAGTCTGCTGCACATAGTTGTAGCGAAACATGGCGGCAGCTGCGCATAAGGCCCTTATCTGTGGAAGAGTCCATTCCCTGCAAACTGGAAGTCAGTTTCCTCATTTAAATACTAGGATTCCCAAGGTCGCAAGCATTCAATGTCAACTTCAAAATGTTCAATCTGTTATTCAAACCTAACATCTTGCGGGCCAGGTGTGACCCGCGGGCCGTCATTGCCCTAATCTAGTGAGACCTCTGTCCAGCGCTGATTGAACAAGGACAGGGAAAGGCCCTACGTGTTTTATATTCTTACAACTTAATGTGGATGGATTTATCTTGAATAATTCGCAATTAGATATTTAATTCAGTGTCAGAAATTGCATACTTTAATTCAGCTAGTGACAACAATACAATGCAGAAAATCAATAAACTTCGAACATTAAACCAAACTTTTGATTTATTTATTGAATAAAATGTGAACTTCCGCCTTCTTGGGCGAGTAAATCTTTGTAGATGTATCTCTTATTAACATTCTTGTGATAACCCTTTTATTTTTTATTCATGACGATTGTTTCCTCTTGAGACATGTTTTGTGTGATATTGATAAAAATGCAGGCATTCTGTGTGTAGATGTTTTTATATGAATATACCTAGTGTTAATTTATTTAGATTCATCATATATTTGTTACATATGAAGACGTTATAAATGGATAAAGGATATGAAATTAAAGTTAACTCTAGGTACATATTGAGTGTTTAGATAGTTTGCATATGTGCTTTTTTGCAGAGATGTCTCGACGGACGTCTTAACAAAGATTTGCGGCCTGCGTGGCCAGGAGTTTCACCATTACCAACTGCGCAAAATGGTAGTCTGCTTTACCGCGGGGCGATTTTCTTCTTTGTGGTTTATTTTAAGTAAGAGGAAGAATATCAACATTTCCTTACATGAAAAGTTTTGCAATATTTTTTTCCATAAAGCATACGTAACTTCGATATTGATATACTTTTCTACATCTCAGAAATTGAAATCTAGCTTTCAACCATTTTAAAAATCAAAGAATGGGTAAAATTGAATGTTAAATGAATATTTGTAATGCGGAGATGTTGTTATCTTCGTAAAAAAATAATAAAGTGCACCAATTAAATTTTGGCCGTGACGAGACGAAGAAGACGACCGTTTCGCCGTTTTCCTAGTTTTTCGCGTATTTTTCTTAAGTCTTTCGACCGTAGAAGGTAAACGTTTACATTTAAGCACTACAATGAATACATTTTGTAGTCAAATAAACAAGGAGTAAAATGATATGTATTACAAGACTCCTTGGAGCTCCGGCGGAATTTCATACAAATGCTTGAAGTTCAGCTTTCTATATTTTTTGCTCCGATAGTAGGTATCTACATCTACAAAATACCCTGGAAGCCACGTCTAGGGTGTGTGACAGGGAGGGGGGGGGTTTTCAAGAGGTATGCTACTAATGTTAGAAGGACCTTTAGTATTTATGTATTTTGCAACCACATAAATGGAGAAAGATTAAAGAAATATGCTGAAAACATGCACGGCGTGCTTTTAGTACTAGGTAGTAGATCAGGATATAAGTATTAGGCAGTAAATAAACTAACTAGCTACACTGCCTATTGGCAAACCTAATTCTAAATCTCTAAATAACCCCTCCTTCCATACACTATTAATGACTACAACAAAAACAGGGTGAGACGGTAAGACACTCCGTTGAATTACAATTCACTTTCGTCTTCTGCATCTTCCTTATCCCTATTCCCTCCCCTTATCACTGCCGGTGCCCTAACACTCCCTGCCAACCCTCACCGGCGGCTCTTTGGGTACCGTGTCGTTGTAGGATGACGTTCTCCCGCTGGAGTCTCTCCGGTTCCCCTTCCAGCTCCGGGATGTTAAGACCCGGTGACTCCGCGCTCTTCCTCCCCCACGTCCTGAGGTATTCTTCGAGGCTCACCTTGACCCCGTCAGCTCGCTGACCTAACCCGTTTCATTTCCTCGGGACGGGGAAACGCCAGTGCCCTCCCTTTAAGGCGGTTTGAGTGAAATATCACTTCACCTAGAATTTGATGAATTTGACGTCATTTTAAAGAAATAACTCTCATCTTTACAATGATATCAAAATATTAACCATTTGCCGAACTACTTTTCGAGTAATTTCCAAGTAAAAATAGAAGCTGCTTTACATGGGATAGATCACGGCTGTGCGCTTCATAGGGAGAATATTGAAAAAAATTATGAATTTATAGCACCCAGATTTCGTCAAAAAAACTAACGGTGTGTAGATTGTTTTCTCAACTATTTATAACAATTAATCAATTACTTACTGCAGTAATTTTTACAGAATCGCGGAAAAACGTTCTGTTTTGAAGGCTTTTTAGCCGTACGGAATGAAAAAATGAGTCGAGTTGGAGACTTACGTGGTATCATTTATTTAATTACTGAGAATGTTTGTCATATATAACTATATTTTTGCACCATCCGTACAATATTTACTTCACACTTTAAACTGACGATTAAATTAAAAAATGAAATTCGAATATGGTCTCCATTATGACTAGGGAAACATCTCGCTCAAACTACCTTAAGCCCTGTTTTGTACATGTGGGAACTTCAATCTCGCTTGGAATTGGCTTGCATTCCTGCGCCCCTTGCCGCGTGTCGGAGGGCGTGGCGGCGACAACCGATGAGCGAGCAGCATCACTTCACCACTGTGTGTGCACACGAAGCCACGAACACAGCGACCAAACCGTGATAATTATCGCTTGCGAAAATACTGATTTTTATCGTATGGTTTAGTCGATTCGGTCTTATCGATTCGTCGCTCCTTGTCTGCAAGCGATAATTATTGACTATTAAGTATCGATTATATGTGTAGCATGCGATACTTCTACGAAATCATACGACGGTTTGCTGTTTTCGCTTGCGATAATCATCATGGAGTTTCGATAGTCGATACCCAAGTCGTGGAAACAGATGAGCGCGAGTGACCGCTTCACTTTAATAATAGATGACGTTCACATTTTAATGGCGACCTTAGCGAAACTGTGGTTTATGTAGGTACATGACTAGAATTAATTGATCATCATCATTGTTATTTATCATTATTTGTAACGGAGAACCTTCTCGTTCATCATACATCCGTGTGTAATTACTCAGAAGAATAAATAATATCCATAGGTGATAAAAAATTACATGGAAAAAAATTGATGTGAATACCTATGTGATTCGGTATTTGTTGATTCGGTAATCAACACTTGCTCTTCAAAATATTTATGTTCATACATTATTCTTTCTCTCTTCTTTAACAAAAGCAGGCGGAAATGTGCAAAATTTTTCATCCAGGTCGCTGAAAAGTTAAAACCCTTTCCGGAACCATTCCTCGCCAGCAAAATACAATCGAAATAAATTCTATCGCATACCGGCAAATGATTCACTACAGGAAATATGTTCTGTGTGACATGCTCCTAGATGTGTTCTATCCTCTGCGGCGTGCGATAAAAGGAATGTCGCGAAAAGAGTTGTTTTGTGAGCGAATCTCAATGGCCGCTGGGGATATATTTTTCGTGTTATTGGATTGCTTCTTTTTTTAAACATCATTCGATGCTTTTATTTACTAGGAAAAAATGTGATTTAAAAGAATACAGGACATGGCCAACTATATTTTACTCTTTTGTGTGTGTTTATGTGGGCGAACGTTTTGCGCATGGAGAAAAAATGGTGTTTCTGATGATAAGTGATTGTTCGTCTGACCTAATTCCTTTCTCTCTTTGTTCACAGGTGAGCCAATCGGAGAGGGTGACACTTCCTGGCGGTCGAGAGCGTCGGCCCGCCTACTAGTCCCCGTTTCGCCCCACGGTTGAATGACCACCGCTCTGTACCAAGGATAGGAGGCTAGCTTTTGCATGTGTTTAAAAACCCCCTTCACCTACTTTTTTATTGCATGCGTGTGTAGTACTCGGGACTTACGAACGGAGTACCGGGTCCACGTCTTTCAGGGGCGGATTAAGGGGGGGGGCGGGGGGGGCGGCCGCCACCCCCGTAATTCCCGGGAAAATAGAAAAGATGGTAATCATTAAGGTGGTTCTCTAATGGAATTTTTATTTCACCAGCTCAGTATACAGTGTTTAAATATAATTGGAATGTGGTGTAAAACCCGGGAGACCTGCATCTTCACAAGAATGGCATTCTTTACATTGTTTGTAAACGTTTTTCAAATGTGATTAGAGAGATTTACTCAATAATTTATCATTTCTACTATGTAATATAGCCACACCAAAACTACGTTCCAAGCGCTTCATTTCTTTTAACTTTCCGAAGGAGGTCCGCCCGGACCCCCGTTTCGTTGAGAGGTATTGCATACCCCCCAGGCGCCGCGGAAAGTAGTGAACCGCCCCCCCCCAAAAGAACGACCTTAATCCGCCCCTGACGTCTTTCGGGTTCCACTGCTCCTTGACGGTAATGTTCTTCCGAAGTTATTGTTTATTAGGAGGAGGGGGTCCCCGTTGTAATCCAACGGAAGAAGAAAAAGTTATCGTAGGGTCTGACACTCTCCGGGCGTACTTGACGTAGGAATTCTTCTGGGGTTCCCCATACTGGCCGACGTTTCGATGCCTCGAAACGTGGATAGTCACCAAAATGCATTGCATATGACCCTATTAAAGATAGTGTAACTACGACTATTGATGCATTAGCATACATCTACATCTACGAAGTGCCGTGCAAACCACCACTAGGGTGTGTGGCACGGGGTGATTCCACACCAGGCATGCAGCACTCGTCCCAGCACAATTCGGGACCTCGCACGTTCCCCCGGCCGCTAGGCGCATACCAAACACAGTCAGGAGAACAGTACGGAGTCAAAATAGAAACTAGGCCCCTCCACCACCATCATTTGCTCATTTTCGGAATCCTTGAGCAGTGTTGGCGAATTTCCATATGCATTTTTAAAAACGATCCACTACTCCCCTCTCAAGCTGCTGAGGAATGTGGGATGCGAAAATTCAGGGAGAAAGTGGACACTTTTGGGAAACTGTTACGTTTGTGCGAAGTGGTTATGAGAGCCCAACAAAATGTGACCTAATTATAATGAAGGCCTCACCTTAAAATATTTTAATGATTCTAAGAGAAATCGAGCATGGAGGAAGTAGGCAATCATACTGGTCCGTGATTGATTCTGAATTAAAGGCGTTGTATCGAATGTGCCGTTTCTCTCATTGTCTCGCTGTTAAATGTTCAATATATATCGGAAACTTGAATCCAAATAAAAAGGATGTTGGAAATAATTATTTTAGTGTACGCAAACATTCTATCGTCTACATTTACGTTGTACCGCGTGCAAGCCACCTGCTGGTTGTGTGGTACGGAGTGATCCCACACCCAACGTGAAATTCTTATAAATAAAGTAATATTTCATTACTCCCAAGTGATACACTTTGAAAGAAAAACAAGTGAATAGAGAGCTTTTCGTTACCTCGAAGGAGTAACCTGTAGTGATCAAGTCAATTCACCCACGCATTGGGAAATGACAAATAAAATAGACCAACAAATTGAAAAGATACAGATTAACAAATTATGTCTTCTTAATCCATAATAGCGAAATTTTCACACGTTTTGAAAAAGTTTGAATGAATGCCATTTTACGGTAAGTCATAATATTAAATACATTTGGCCCAGCGCACAAGGAACTTTGCCTGAACAGGGTCATGCTAGGCTTGGGCAAGGGTACTAATTTACTTGCAAAGGTACAAAGGGTGAGTTGTTGGTAGTAGTTATTTTAATTTGACACTAGTGCCAAGTCTTCTCTACCTTGTGAGAATGGGGATTTTCTAGAAAATATATTTTGTTAATGATTATGCTCTCTTATGATATTCGGATAAAATGGCATTGTAAATTGTCGATTCTGCAATCCATTTCCTTTATATTATGCTTGTAATCGTTTCTACCTATTACGTTGGCTTTAGCAAAAATTACTGAACGTCTTCCGAAAAATTTTCTGCTTCGAATTTAGGCTCAACTTTTCCTCTCCAATGATCTGCTGCGCTGTTAAAGATGGAATGACATTTAAATAATATCATTTCATTTACCCGTTTTCTTAGGTCTCATTGTGAAGTGGAAAATAAGCAGACCAGTTACTGGGGAAAAATTTGATTCAGCCGCGTGTGCTTGACTCCTCGTCAGGATTACGTTGAAATACTTTGAGGGCACTTTTAATTTTCAGTGCATTGCAATGCCAGTCGGCACTCGTTTTTTATCCGTCATACTTTTTTTTATCCGTCATTCTGCTGTCTGACTGCGAGAGTTAATTTTTATTGGGAAAGTTCGAATTTCAACCTCTTGTTTCGGGGAAAGGAGGGCTGCAAATACTTTGGCTACACGTGCTGTTTTTCTGTTCATTCGGGAGACCTGGAAATTTTAGTCTGCTGCTATAGATAGTCATGGAAGTCATACTTGAAACCTGGAAATCTTTCTTGAAATTGTATCTTGAAATTAGGTTCTATCTTGAAATTCTTAGAACTTAGGGAGGGGAGTCTTCGACGAATCGTTGTTGACTAATCAACACTCCTGTTGTAACCGGAAAGTTAGTACCGTGATGGTTTCCTAGAACTATTAATGAGCATGAAGGCTTGGTGGTGGAAGTCTGCCAAATTCATCTCCTAGTTGGACATGAAATCATGTTTAAATTTTTAAGGGATTAAAAGTGACAATTTAGTGTAAGTTTGAGTTCTGCTGCTAGACAAGAACCATTAAGTTGGCCCCAGATAATGCGGGTCTTTTTCAAACCCTTCTCCTTTTTGTGATACCCTCTTGGTGATATTATGTATAAACAACAGTCAGCGGTATGTATGTTATGCAACAGTCAGCGGTGCGGACGATTTTGATACGTAACATGTTGTCTCTTGTTTTTCAGGTAAATGGCCGTGTGTTCAGTTTGCTAAATGCATTTTGTTTGCATTGCGTGTCGATTACTATGTTTACTGATTGCTCTGGTGCGGGTTCTGCTGATACTGCTATCAGAAAAAAAATGGCATTAATTGTTGGGCTAAAAATTCAGGAATTTTACCCATGTCGAAAAGAAAAAAGTAGATAATTTTCATTATTTTAGTCCGAATAAACGCTTCGACGGTTGCGAAGTTCTTACATAGTTATCAGAGTTAAATGTCACTCGGAATTGTGATGACAAACGCGAATGGGAGAGAAGGTTGGAGACTCTTGTACCTGTGGTAATGATGGGAGAGTATGGACACCATTTAGGGGTTCATTCTGAATACTGTACGTAGTATTACATTGTCTTACTTGTAAATTACCGAAATTGAGTCTCGGATGATGTGATTCAAGAATGACTGTCGTTTGTGTATGACCCCTGTGAACTAGTGGACGATTTTATATCGAACTAGGCCAAATGTTTTCGAAAGATAGACGAGGAAGTCAAGAGGCGTGCGAATTCTGGAAGAGAAGGTTTAGGTGTTTATTCTATGACCGTTAAACTTTAGCATGTCAGGATTCGCATAAGACCGGGGTTAAATGCAGTGGAAATGGGTATCTGAATAGTGCGACAAAAGTAGGATGGATAAGGTAAAGAGTGAGTGGGTGATGAATGAATGTGGGTTGTATGCTACGGTAATAGGCATATATGAAAGGAGTGAGGTTCGTTGGTTTGGTCATGAGTCGAAAAACTTAACAGATTTGTGATTTAGGAGCGAACGGTGTGCTAGGACTGACCGGTAGAATCATGCGTGAATATGGTGGAAGAGACTCAAAAGAGAAGGAATATTAGGAGTCTTTAAGTTCGGGATCTTTTTGAAGTATTTGTTCCGGTTTTTAATTATGTTTCCCGCGATCGGTATACTGAGAGCGCAGATGTTTTAGCGTCAAAGCAATCTCCCGGCGCCTGAATATTTTAGCAATCGTAAATGGGTGAGAGAAAATTTGGGAAGGCCCTCTTCCTTTGCCCCTACCCCCCCCTGGTTAAGTGCTTTGTTGAGTGTTCCCCCCCCTCGCCCCGGGCGGAACGGCCCGGACCTCCCACCCGTAGTGGGTGGGGGAGGGGGGTGTAGCCATAAGTGGCGAGAAGGAATTCCTTTTTGTTTGTCGCATCCCATCCCGTGCGGCTAAGCGCGGTGGCGAGAGATGAAGCTTTCAAATATGCCTTTGTCCGCTTGTGAATCATTAGCCTTTGCTCTGGTGGTAACTGGAGGAATCCAACGGGCACTGTGGACTCAGCACCTGCCTACTGAACCGTAGACATTCTGTGGCGCGAAATCATTTAAGGTAGTTTGAGCGAAATATTTCCCTAGTCATAGTGGAGACCACATTCGAATTATATTTTTTTAATTTCAGCGTCTGTAAGAAGTATAAAGTAAGTATTGTAATATTCATGGTGCATAAATATAGTTTAAAATGACCAAAATTCTCAGTAAGTAAATAAATATATCTACATAAGTCTCTAACTTGACTCATTTTTCACGCTACACGGCTAAAACGCTTTCACAACAGAATGTTATTTTACGATTCTGTAAATAATACTGCGGTGAGTAATAGATTATTTTTTTAATAATAGAGAAAACATACAAACTACACACCGTTGTATTTTTACAAAATCTAGGTGTTACAAGTTCATACTTTGTTCAATAATCTCACTCTGGAGCGCACAGCCGTAATCTATCCCATGTTAAACAGCTTGTATTTTCAGGCAAAATGCTTGAAAAGTAATTCGGCAAGAGGTTAATGTTTTGATATCATTGGAACGATGAGTCTTTTTCTTTAAAATAAGGTCAAATTCATCAAATTGTACCTAACTGAAGTGATGTTTCGCTCAAACTACCGTAAGTGCCCTCTATTATTTATTTATTTTTTTAAGGCTTCGTCCTTGGTTTGTTCCTTCGTCCGTGGCTAGGTTGAGCGAGATTTTTCAACAGTCACAGTAGAGGTAGGTTTTTCCCGGCGTATGCTGGTAGTGAAGTCCATTCGGGTTCTCCTCTGGGTCAAATTCTCCATGGCTCCCGACGCATTTTGATGGCCGAGTCGTCCATCGTCTTCAGGGATGAATGTATCGAATTCATCTTTCCTTGCTTTTTTATTACTTGCACACATGGCTGAATGAATTAAATTACTCTCTAATCAATCAATAAATGAAAAATTCCTGCAATAGATATCCTGGAATATTTGTTTTTGCCTAACAATGCGTTTTCTTTGGCTCCAAAAATTTGCTTTACCTTTTTATGGATACACATTTTTATTTCAATGGTAACCTCTGGATGTACTTTAAATGGGAATTGGTGCCCGAATTCGTTTTGGTTTACTCTAAATGATCAATATGAGAATGAATTACAGCAAGATTTCAGCTGAGGTATTTTTTGTCCCCACCTCACCGTGTTTTGCATACCTTTCCGGTTTAGACTTTTTTACAGGTGGCCAAATTGTTTACTTTTTCTCTCGTCTTCAGGTGCACAGAAAACCATATTATCATATATTTTTCAACATAATTTATTTCGTTCTACGCTACGACGTACGATGCATCTTTTAGAGTCCTTAGTCGAGTAATATGGGCGCTGGCATCCTAGAAAGTTAGGATTTTATTTGAAATCTCCCGGTCGAAAAGATTTACGAAGGTCGAAGGTTTCGAGGTCGAAGAGACAGTCGACTGCCACGTGGTACCTACATTTTTCGATTCGTCACAATTGAAGGATTCTTTTTTCTATAGGGCGACAATGTTAATTTTTTCTCCCTCCCATTGAATTTCAACGGGCGCCCTCTCCTGGTTTAAAATAAATAAATCTGCAGTCAGTAGAAAGCTATTTTCCCCTTTCGTTGAACGTTGTGTTCGGGAGAGTTTCGGGGTCCTTGGTTGTTGCGTTGGGCTTGGACCTGTTACTAGAACCTTAACCTCCAGACGGTAAGATCTCCTTCGTGCACGCTCGCCTGCTTAGCTCTTCCCTAGAGCGCGCGTCCTTGCGTCCTACGCCCTTATGGCCGTGGCCTCCTTCCTCGAAAGGTGAACTTGATATTTTTTCCCCACGTCAATGTCTCCCCTGTCAAGTCTCCCCGCGTCTCATTGTCTCTACTCGTCTAAATCCTCCTCGCCACGAATTATTTGATTGATTCAGTTGGGCTCTAGGAAGTTTGAGCGAGATTTTTCTCTAGTAATAGTCGAATTTTATTTTCGTGTTATAAGTTCTGAGGAGCATGAATTAGATTTAGTAATCTTAATGACTCAAAAGCTATATATATAATATATTATGTATATAATATATTAGATATATATATATATATATATAATTCGTGAATACGCCCATATTTGGGTGACAAGAGCATTCGAAAAGCCCGGGCTAAACCTAGCCCATTGAATTAAAAGCCCAATAGCCACCTCTCTCTCCCCACCACTATCCATTTGCACTTACCCCCCCTTTCCTTCCTCTCTGCCCTTTCCTTCCCAAGGGAACAGAGCGGACTCATCATTCCTCTACCGCTGACGATGGCGTCCTGACGTCGAAACGTACAAGTTTTCTTTTGTGAGTGTCCTTTTTGCGTGTTTCTGTGTTTGTTTAGTGTATCACTGTTTTATTTATGCATGTGCATCGTCGCCGAGAGCGATTTTCTACCAAGACATTATATATATATATATATATATATATATATATATATATATATATATATATATATATATATATATATAATGTCTTGGTAGAAAATCGCTCTCGGCGACGATACACATGCATAAATAAAACAGTGATACACTAAACAAACACAGAAACACGCAAAAAGGACACTCACAAAAGAAAACTTGTACGTTTCGGCGTCAGGACGCCATCGTCAGCGGTAGAAGAATCTTCTACCGCTGACGATGGCGTCCTGACGTCGAAACGTACAAGTTTTCTTTTGTGAGTGTCCTTTTTGCGTGTTTCTGTGTTTGTTTAGTGTATCACTGTTTTATTTATGCATATATATATATATATATATATATATATATATATATATATATATATATATATATGCATAAATAAAACAGTGATACACTAAACAAATATATATATATATATATATATATATATATATATATCACTTTCATCACAACCTACCTCTAACCGGTAGATTACTGCAATGAATGAATTAATGAATATATATATACACACGGCGGCGGGATGACAGCCTGACCGTCGAAACGTCCCGTAAATTATTTTGTGAGTGTCCTTTTAATTTTCGTGTGACTGTGTTTTAAACAATAATTATATTTGTGTTTTTATTCGCCGAGTGCGTTTTCTCAGAAGATATTATTTATATATATATTTTTTTTTTCTAGGATTTAACCTAATTTTATTCGATGGTTTCAGGCTTCACTTCGTGAAAATCCATTCTAAAGAATTAAATGAAATGGTACTTTTTTCACAGTTTACTTCTATGAGTCGACCGGTTTCGTCGCAGAGGCGACATCCTCAGGTGGCATAGGCGACATCACCACCTGATCATGTCGCCTATGCGACGAAACCGGTCGACTTATAGAAATAAACTGTGAAAAAAAGTACCATTTCATTTAATTCTTTTTAATTTTATTCCCTGCACTGGGCTGAATATGCCTTCACAGCGGAAGTTTTTTGTGATGCTATAAAAAGTATTACGGTGAAGCAATAATTAATTTTTCAAAATCAATTGAGAAAACACTAACTAATCATATTGAAATTTCGTACGTGAAATGTGTAAGAACTTCCTTATATCATTAATTACGTCTCTCTAGGGCTTACGTAGCCCATGGATAACGATGCATTTACCACAACTAAGCTCTACTACATTTAGCCGAAACCCTTCTATTCGTAGGCATTTAGCTCTTAAAGCAGTTTGGTAAGCGGGTGTTACTTTGGTGTCATTAGAAGGATTAGATCTTTTTATTTATATTGAAACAAATCCATTGAAATTTTATGTTAAGTGATATTTCGCTCTAACTGCCTTAAACTAAAATACTATGTTCAGTGAAAAGTTAAAAAAAGTCTGTAGTCGTTAAGCCCCTGGCTGCGTTCATTTACAGCTTTCGTCAATCCGAAGATTGCTTTTCAGTGGCTGTCCACTCCGTTCTGTTTTCGGCTAACCCACTCTTCTTCATATATTTCCGTTCTTAATGAAGGCCATCGTAATTTGCTTGATTCACCCTCGGAATTCCTCAATTCTCCCCTTTCATTTTTTCTTCCACAATGGTTTAATGGTGGTTTTGATGTTTGAGGTAGGGTCCAATAATAAATATTGCATTTCTCAACGTTTTTATTAAACTTCTTTTCCATGCCCTTCGTAGGACCTCTTCATTCGTGTGTTTTCCCCACATTTTGGTGCTCCACATCCTTGAGTGACAATTTTTCTCATCGTTCTATTTGGAAATACTTGATTCTAGGGGGACACCTCGATTTTTAGTCAGTAAGATATAGCCAACTTTAAACGTTAACGTTCTATCATTTGAATCCAAACTCTTAATTAAGAAACCACAATATATAGCTTGTTTCGTGAGGAGAGTCCACTGGCAGGTCAAAATCAGACATTCCTCGACAGACAGACCTCGACGAAATAGTCGAAACTTCTTGACCCGTGTGGTCTTCACAAAACCTTCTTTTTTTTCTTTTCCGTCTTCTCGCAACGCCCGCGTGGGGGAACCTCGTGTGTCTTTCGCAACAGCCGCTTTGACGGGCACCGCATTGAAATTCTAATTCTGGATCTTCCCTCGTCGCACTTCCTGTTTTGTCCGCCCTCTGATTTTCATACTCCCACCCGCAACCCGCTGTCCTTCCTACGAGCAAGGCATTGTATGGCGGCGCTTTTGGACGGAGCCGGTGTTGGAGACTGGGAAGAGGTCTTCTCGCAGCTTCATCTTTATACACGTATCTGCATCTCATGAACTTCGTTACCATAGTCGGTGGGAGAAGCAATCCGTGGATCCTGGCAACCCGCTGACCTTTGAGGCGTGTTACACATTATCTGCGATGACCGAGAAAACGGTTTTCATCTGCATCTTCCAAGTGTCCTGAGAGCCACCTTCAGGGCAAAAGGAGAATGCTTTGCGGTTTTCCACTGTGATAAATATTCAGTGTGACCGTTTTCGAGGCTTGGCATCGTTATCGAGCCGCCTCCAGGGTGCATGGCACGGGGTGATTCCACACCAGGCGTACATGGTCGAACCCCGCGCGCTCCCCTGGCCGATAAGGGCGAACTATGAAGCATTCAGGAGTATGTAGTACATTGCACGGCACAACCAGAAACTAGGAGAGTGCTACGTTGTTGAACATGCTTACACGTAATAATACAGGTTGAGATACTACTCCTGATAACTTTCACTAAATGTACTAATTCAAGGGTACTATGAGGTTTTAATTCATGCACAAAATCAGATCTTGCGGGACAGTTTAAATGCGGGTTGAGATGTTAGTAGTAATGGAAAGTTATTAAACGCTAGTTCCAAGTCTGGTCTACCTAGCCCTAGTGATCGTTCCTACCGTAATACGATGGCTTTGGAAAAATACGTTCGCTTTAGAAAAATAGTCTTCTTCGAACTTCGTCTAAATATTCAACCTGTGTTTTTCCCTTCGCTCTGTTTGAGATTCCCACACACTTAAATTTAACAATCCGGGCACCCAGGCAAGTTAATCGTGGCAACTGATTAATAATCTAGCTGCTCTCTGCCGAACTCGATCTATTTCTGAGAAGTTTAGTTACCTGTTTAGGAAGGTAAGAGGTGGTTTCCCCTTGTCCCCCTCCCTTCAGTCCCCTTTCCCGCTGCTCCAAATCAGAGTTCCTTTGAGGCTGTTGCCATGGGAATTCATGAAGTTTACACACATCGGCCGGGTGTTGCCTCGCCACTTCTCTGGAACCGTGTTGACGTCGGGGTTGTCTCGTAATCGAATCTCGTTTCCAAAATCATTTCCCCTCTGAAAGGATGATGCTTCCTACGTGAACTGGTGCGAATATATTATACATATTATAGCTACTCGTGAAGAGAGGTCACCTCTGTTTGATATGAACGACAAAGTGAAACCCTTCCACGATATTTGTATTCGCTAATTGAACTTGAAAATACGTGGTAATAAATGTGAGAAGGATTAAACATGTGGAACCATTGTATTTTTCTACCTTTCAGTTCAGTGGAAAAACAGCTGCTACCAGCTATTATTTCTGGACTATATCCATCAGAAAAATAAATTCATTAAATTGTGTTCACGTAGAGCACCTTGATATTTTAATTGGCTAAGGTATGTCATCAGTGATTGCAGTATTTTTTAAAGAATACAAACTGAAGGTTGGTAGTCTGTGTTCCGTCCATTCCCCATGGGTTATGGTACGCCTGTGCGCCCCAAAGAGGCAGTATTTAAAAAAATGACCTGGTTCTGAAGCACTGATCGCGTCAGATTTGCACCGGAGTGTGGTTGGTATGATTTTTCATTAATTAAAAAAAAGTAATGTATTACTGGCCGTATTACTTTCCATTTAAATCCACTACAATCCTCGGCTGGAAAAACGTTATCGATGCGCAGCGTGTTACAAGTAAGTCTCGTTAAAGCGAAGTAATAATTAATTAAATAAATAAATTAGAATATATGTATATGTGCATATGTGTATTTATTTAGTTGTATTATAATTTAGGTGATTACTGAGATATTTATTCCCATAAAAAGGCTTTTTCGTCATTAATATTACTATATTTACTTCATGCTTCCATTAACTGCTAAATTTTAAGTTTAATTCAAATATGCTCTCTCTTGAACATTATATAAAAGGCTTTTTCGTCATTAATATTACTATTATTACTTCATGCTTCCATTAACTGCTAAATTTTAAATTGAATTCAAATATGCTCTCTCTTGAACATTATATACGACTAGGGCTAAAATATAGTTCGATCTCCCTTGAGCGATGTGTAGCAATCGTTTTCATCCTGCCCCGAGTTATCCATTGCCACCGTGTAAGTGATGGGGAAAGATGTCGGCGACTTGGTGGTGTCCTCAGGTGTATCTCGATCTCTCGCCTGGCTTGCTCCGCCGGAGAGAAGTGGGGGGAGGATTTGAACAAAAGACGGGCGGGGCGGTCGCGTTTTCGGGGTCACGCGCCAAGATGGCAGGCGCGCGCCCCGCCGTTGACCTTCGTGGGAGAAGGAAAAGTGTGTGAGGGTGGGGGTAGGGAGGGAGGGCAATGTATGGAGGGGGGGAAGAGAGGTGGGGAAAGTGATCAGGGGAGGTGAGGGGTGAAAGTGAAGTCCGCGAAGATGGGGGGGAAGGGGGAGAGGCACTGCGAGGGGGTCTTCTCGTTTTTGGCCCTGCAACGCGCTCGGCGGAACTGAAGGTAGTTTGAGCGAAAAATCACTTCACCTAGAATTTTATGAATTTGTTTTCATTTCAAAGAATAAACACCCATCTTCCTTAAGATATCAAAATATTAACCCCCTGCCGAACAACCTATCGAACAATTTGCCTGAAAATATAAACTGTTTTGCATGGGATAGATCACGGCTGTGCGCTCCAGAGGGAGAATTTTGAAAAAAATTTGGAATTTACAACACCTAGATTTCGTCAAAAAACTGACGGTGTATGGCTAGTATGTTTTCTCAACTATTTATAAAAATTAATCAATTACTCACCGAAGTAATTTTTACAGAATCGCAAAACAAATCTGTTGTGAAGGCGATTTCACCGTACGGCGTGAATAAATGAGTCAAGTTAGAGACTTATGTGGTTATATTTATTTAATTACTGAGAGTTTGTGTCGTATATAACTATATTTTGGTGCCATTAATGCTACAAAATTTACTTCACACTTCTTACAGACGCTGAAATTAAAAAAATTAAATTCGAATATGGTCTCCATCATGACTTGGGAACTATCTCGCTCGGACTAACGTAATGTGCCCCGAGGCGACGCGACACCCGTTTCCTCACGGGGCGTTGAAGTCACCGCAGATCGGAACACTGCAACGCACGCGGAAGACGACGAATGGAACGATGTGCGCAGGCGAAACGTTCTGTAATCTGCCGATAGATAGCACCACGTAGGCACAGTATGGTCCCACCCGAATGTTTTGTAAAGAGTCAATGAAATGGTTCAAACTACATGCATCGAAAGGTAATAAAAAACTTTGCATTATCCATGTTCGACGCCTTTCATGAAAATCAACTCTTAAACAACTATCGCGGATGCCTTTATCGAAGTTCTTTTTATTGTTAAGCGCACATCAACAATGCTCCCGATATGTTTGGAAGTGCTCTGCCTCGTGCAAAGGGTTTGAAACTAAGGGTGCCTTCCATTCGCTCTAGTGCGCTAATCACTTCGCAGAACACATCAGCGCACTTGCCTTCCATTCGTAATTCAGACCCTGCGCAATAGGTAGCGCACTTCAAAACAAATCGGGAGCATAGTTGATGTGCGCTAAACAACAAAAGAACGTCGATAATGGCGTCCATGATTGTTGTTTAGTTTGTTGATTTACAGTAAAGGCGGCAAACATGCATATTGTGAGGCTTTTAATTACTCTGCGAAATAAAGCTAACTTTTTAATATACTTGCTGTAGCACGAATTCAGTGACTTAACATTCGGCCGCGGATTTCGTTGACCCACAAAATAGCAAGTTACAAAACATTTCGCCATAGCGCACATCGTTCCATTCAACGTCGTTCGTGTGTACTGATGTGTTCCGATGTGCGCTAACTTCAACACCTTGACTGTAAAACCAAAAATGTAGCTGTCGGCAAGATTTGACCGGATATTTGTGTATTCGCCTCAATCGCTGAACGCCGGTGTAACGCAAGACCCTATTAGCAGTGGCCGCCCTGGGTTCTCCTACCGCCGGTAATCTTCGAGGAAACCAATAGCGCGTATTTTCGTTATTATCAGTTTCCGTCGGTAACTCTAGTTTCGATGCCGCAGAAAAATCACCCAGTGAGTTTCCTTTCGTACGACGAAGCCCCGTTCCAATTACCATAGTTCCGACCAATTAAGGTGCTCAATCCCGTGTAAACCTCCTTTTTGTGACTACCGAAACTATTCCTAACGTTGCCAACTTATCGACAGCTAAGCGATGGTGTCAAGAGCGGAAACCGGAAAAGGTAAAGAACGATAATCAAACGCGGCGATCAGAACGGAAAAGTGTATACTTGTTTTTTTTATGTATAAAGAGGGCTATCATTTTCTCTTAAAACCATGTCAAAAGTTTCAAATCGTCTCAGGTATGCGGGGTTTTAATTTAGTTCGACTTTAGCTGATTCCTCCTCACTTTTATGGTGCGATTTCACGAGGGGACATCACACGAGTTGCGATGGTGTAACTGAAGTGCATGTTGACGAGTTAAGTTGCTTCGTGCGAGGGTAGTCGGAACCGGTGATTTTAGAGTTTCGTGCTCCACCAAATGCCGAGCATCTTGAGAACATACTCGCGCCCACAAGTGGTGAAGAAACCTGGGGTTTTCCCCCTCCCCCCTACTATTCTCCCTCCACCCCTCCTCACCCCCTCCACCGCCCGACCCCCTCTTGGTATTTCCCGGATTACGCCTGAAGTCGTCTTCCCGCCCTTCCTTCCCCACTCCCGCCTGTTCGTCGAGCGTCGAAATCTCCAGCACGACGTATTTACAAGGACAGAAGGGGCCCTGGCAGCGCTAGTTGCCCCGTGGGGACCACCCCCGTGCCTTGCGGGACCCATATATTACCAGGCTTATTATAACTTCACCTGTTTGTTTGTTGGTTTGTGACATGAATATACATATGGATCTAAATCTTCGGCATCACTGTACGGGCGAAGGTGTTGCCTAGCTTTCCGCGAAAGATAGGTCGCGCTGCAGTCGGCATGGTTCAGCTTCTGTGTGTCAAAAATGGCCGGTGTTAATAGAGAGGCCAATTTCATACCCTTTATTTCCAGTTTCTCCATTTTAATCACGGCCTTTCCTTATTAGAACCATCTTCTCTAGAGTGGCGGCGCTACAGTCTGCTTGGTCCTAATTTTTCGATGCATGCGGTATGTTTGGCAACACCCACTGGGGCCAAGTTTAGGATCCATGAGAATGGAAGCTTGTTGTCGAAATCTAACCCACTTCCCAATGTTCAATCGAGCTGAAATTTGGCACAATTACTCTCGATGACAATACATGAATCACTCATTAAATTTACTAATTACTAAGTTAATCTACTAAAATTAAATGGTTTACAATTTATATGGAAAAGTCTTTTGCCAATAGACGGCGCTAGTAGAATTTGTCAATATAGTGAGAAGAAATGTTAATAATTTAAATTTCAAAGAACCATTGCACAATTAATGTAAAAACTATAAAATAGAATTTTTAATTTGATTTAAAAAATACTTTTTAAAAAATCACGCTCATATTCAAGTGTTCTAAAAAGTAAAAAGTAATTTTTTCATCACTCGGAAAATAAAAGCGTGGGTGCTTTTATTTTCTTAAAATCAACATCCAACCATTGACATTTATATTATTAATATCTATTCCACTAGCGCCCACCGTTAATTAGGATATAGCGATGAAAAAAATATTTTTTTCTCTTCAGTACACTTGAATAATTGCGTGGTTATTTAAAAAAAGTATTTTTTTACATATTATTATTTCGTCTCCATCCTCGAAGTACCGTGCAAGCCTAAGCAACTCGCGGGTTTAGGTACTAATATTGAGTAGTATTATTAATAATACCAATTCATGGATACTCCACTAGTTCTCTCGTCTAATAATTATTTTCATGAAATGTAGTTAGATTTGTCGCGAGGTGCTAAAATTTATATTTTGCCGCCAAAGACTCTCGGAAAAGTTAACTAGTTTGGCAACACAGGTATTAAGTCTTAGTCTATATAATAAGAGGGGTGATTTAATAGAAAACACCTATCGCAACTTTATGGTCTATTATTGTCCGCAGAAAAAAATGTGATTTCAAATTATCTATTCTGCAATCTATTTCCTTTATCTTGTGCTTGCTATCGTTTCTACCGTAGTACGTTGACTTTGCGGAGACTAAGTTGAAGGATTTGCTATTTTCCCGGCGAATTTGGCTGATGAAGTCTTCTTGGGTTTCCAGCCGGGTTTACATATTAACGGGAAATGCATTGGCAGCAATTGGCTTCTGTCCTTCCTGAGACGGAAACTCAAGATGATTCATCAGCGGAGACGAAATTTTGTTTCGAACTAAAGCAAAAGATTCGACGAGCGTTTTTCATTCGATTGGTTAGTTTTTACCAGCGTAATATTCTTTCAACAATCATATAATTTCGGGTGATCCCTCTTATTCTGCTTAAACACGGTGCCCTGTGACTTCCGGTTTTGGCATTTTGACGGCCTACGGGTCTGGAAAATCGATTTATCCCGTTATGCACTCTATATAGTGCCCATTCCGGTGGAATGGTAACCGGTATCCCTTCTCACTCCCGAGAGCACCCATTACCTCATCCTTCCACTCGAAACTCATCAGTGCTGTATTTATTTCTGTGGCATCGTTAGATTCATCTCCTTTGAGCTCGAAAATTCTCTCACGGCCTGCCTCCACCAGGACTGCTTTCGAGCCACTAAGGTAGTTCATCCGTTCAATGACTTGTCGTTTTATTCATTTTCTGTGTAATTACAAGAACAGCGTGTTCCTTTCTTGGTACAAGCAAGAGAATCATACTTCTGTTTCATCACATCACGTTATTTATTTCGTAAATTGAACTTTGAGTTACTCGTTTTCAAATGCGAAAATGGTTAAAATATTTGAGACAATAGTATTTTTACGTTCCATTGTTTCAGGCTCAACTAGGTGGAAGTTGAATTTCGTAAATGAAATACTAACTGTGTTTCCTTCCACAGATTTACAGACTTAAATCTGTGGAAGGAAACAAAGTTAGTATTTCATTTACGGAATAGTATTTTTTATTAAATATAAGTACAATTTCACATAAAAACTCAAGTAAAAATTTTAAAGAAACTAATTTCCCCCGAGAAATTAATTACAATGGTGTAAAGGCTCCTGACCATATAATGTCTTGTGTTATCATGTTGTTACAGCAATAATTGAAATCGAAATGCATTAGTTCTAAGGAAACGGCGCTGCAGTCAGTAAGTATGGATATAAAAGTGTTCACTAAGCAATATGTTCGTCAAATAACACGTGGTAGTTGCGTTAATATGAACGACTTGAATTTAAGGTCGATTTTATGCCACGTCATTCCCTTGGCTTATTAGGCAATAATTATATTGGCGCAGTATAATTCCCAACGCACGTTGAATTACGGAATAGTAATTGTTGTCTAAAAGCAAGTTTTCATACCTGGCAAATACATTGCATTTGTATTCGATCCTCCAATTGTTTAACAGATACTTTTCGGTTGCTTTTGTAGCACCTTATTATAACCTAAACATGATTTAAGGTAGTTTGAAAGAGATAGCACTTCATAAAAATACGATGAATTTGGCACCATTATGAAGAAATGGATTTCATAATTCGAGTTGTATTAAAATATCCGCCACTTACCTCACTACTTCCCGAAATGTATGCCAAACAAATTGAAGCCGTTTACCATACTATATGTAGTGCGGCTGTGTACGTCTTGCGGAGGGATATTATTAAAAGAAATGAACTACTTTGGGCGCACAGGTCGCGTCGTAATTTTAACGGTGTTTTTTCTCAATTATTCAAGAAAATGAATTCATTACATGTATCAAGTTTCCATAAAATCCCTAAAAAACGAGGGCTGCGAATTCATTCTAAGCGTGGCGCTTGAAAAAATTAAGTCAGGTTAAATCATTAAATACCTATGTTTTAAGTCATTTATTTCCAAGTTCAGTGGTGTGAAACAAAGTTTTTGTGCCATAATTATAACTATACTCTCATAATGCTGCTTAGAACTGCTTACCTTTTTAAGTCAAAGCCGAGATTGTGTGTAAATTGTGTCAAATGTTTACGACTGGGGAAGATTTTCCCTTAACATCCGCTTGCTCGGGGAAAATTTCCCCCAGCAAACTGCAGTGGCACCGGCGTACTACTATTGGGATTCGTCGAAGGTTGAATATTCGTGGTGTGTGCTGGAGTGGGATGTGAAAGAACAAGCAGTTGGTAAGCATCTCGCCCTTTCGAGAGCTCAAGCCAAAGGGGGGGAGGGAGGAGGAGGTCGTGATTCGATTATGGAGATGAGAATCGGACGATTCCCACATTCGACTCGCCGGATAAGGTTTCCGGGACAACCGCGAGGGGGTTTGAAAAGGATACGCGTTCGAGTCGAGATCTGTGACGCGAATCTTAGACGTGGATATTTCGATTATTCTGCGATACATCTAATATTTCGATTATTCGGCGATACATCTGATATTTCGATTATTCGATGATACATCGATTGATATCCGTCCGATATGGATGAGGACCACCTAGATGAAGGATGTTTCAAGGCATATATCCAAGCTTAGACCTACGCCACTGATCGATAAATCGAACGAAGTAATAATCGAATATTTAACTATAGTTCATTCATTATCAAGCTACGGGTACTTTACTTGCCGGCCTCGGTGGCGGTGGGGTAACGTCCTCTCCTGTTAACCCGAAGGTCGCGGGTTTTGAGACCCGCCTGGGGAGGATTTTTCATCTCCCAGGGCATGGTTGTGTGTGTTCGTCCGTTGTTAATTGTTAATACCCCCTAATAAAGGCCATAAAAGAGCTGTTTTCGGTGGTTGTTGTTAAATATAAAAAATTGCTGAAAATTGACCTGTACTACAAATTGATGAATCGAATTCGAAAATCGAATCGACGGATAATTCGGGAATCCATGTTTCCATTCGGACTACGAATCAGATACAGCTTTGCCGGATAAAAAATTGTAGTTTCAAACACGATTTTCAATTGTCTGTGTCTTTTAATTGACTGTGGACAACTGATTAAGTTAGTTAAAGTTAACAGGTTACGACTAAGAACACCATTATGTTGACTTCTTAAGTGCACAGCGTCGTGTTTCTGTTTTTTCATTCGAAGTAGAGTAACTTGATGAATTAAGGAGGTTCCGCCGCGACTATGTGAGTCAAAACAAATACTTAATTCCACATTTTTGATATTTTGCAAAACAAAATCCTGCTTTCATTGATGCAATGCGTTACCTATAGAAATCCGAAAGTAAGGTACAAAATATGCAGATTATTCCACGAATGTATTTTAAATGAGCACTTTTTTCCAGCCATAGGAGCCGACTGCAGCGCCATTTTCTACGAATTACCGCATTTTGACTTCAATTACGGCATTAATTCTTCAAAAACTAAAAAAATAAGATGGTAAGATGCCTGTATTTTATTTTTATTTGATTTCTCTGGATTATTTCCTTCTAAGAGACAGTTTTTCACGAAAATGGCATTTGTTTTTATGGAAAAATACTATTTTTCCCCGTGTTTCTCTCATTCCCCAATTGAACACCATGTAATTTCTAGTTCAATTATATAATAAAATAGCGTGGAAAGATATTATTTTGTTGTTCATACCAGATAGAGGACAACTTTTTCTACTAGTAGACAGAATATGAATAAAATGACATTTAAGTCATTTTACGGTGGAACCACCTTAACATAAATCGATAATGCTTGTCAGGAGGCGAAGCCTCACAAGCATGCACTACACTATAGATATGCTACCAATGTTAGAGGGACCGTTTGTATTAAACTATAAGGGTAACATTAATTTAAAGAGACAAAATCTGGTGTGTAACCTTCAATCAGTCTTCCCTTCGTGCTTCGTAAAATAATAATGTCAGCATTCTATCTCGATTATTTATTTTTGAACGTTACGAATGTTTTGTAAATCCAGAAAAAGGAAAGCTGCCTCATGTCTTGGGCATTATAATATTTTTTTTAGAAAACTCAGAATCTTGTAGACCGTGGTTTTTTTCATGAAATATAGGGAAGGAAGTGCGATGGCCGGAAAGGAAGACGAACGTGGGAATGTTCGGTATGTTGGGCGAGGAGAGGAAACTGCATTGGAGGAGCTTGAAGTGGGTGACATTCTGGGGTTTATGGGATACTCGAGGCCAAGTAATAGAGGGGAGGAGGGTGCTGGATAAGAGGGGTGGGGGAGGAAGAACGAGAATAGGCTTTATCGCTCGCTACATGGGAAGAAGAGAGGTAGGATATACTCTGAGATGAAGTAAGAAATGGTGTAAGATGACAGTGGCTTGCGTCTGTGAAAGTATTTTACAGGGATACCTCCTCTAATGAACCGCTCATCGTACGAACTTTTCGAGAGGAAACCTTTTTTCATATTTCGCTAACGCCTCGAGATACAAACTGCCATGGTGGTTCTCTAATGCAGCGTATTGTAAATACTTTTAGCGAGCAATAATGTAGTAAAGTTTGTACAAAGGAGCACATCAATGAATTTTATTTCCAATGATAAATATGGCTAAAACATAAAATAGGCTTGGAAATTTACTGACCACGTTTTCCAGTAGTGTGGTTAGTGTAAAACAGAAAACTTTTGTCGTACATAAACAAGGTTATTACAGCAAATGAAAAGTAAGAAATACAAATGAGTTCAATCTTCTTTACATAACTTATGCCGCATCCTGCAGCATTTTTAAACATGTCATTTTAACCTTTACTATATTTTCTGACAAAATTGTACAAAAATAGCTTAATAAAATATATTATTATCTACCAAAATGTTACATTGATTACCTTTTGAACCGTTTGAACATTTCTTGCATTGATTGTACTTGAACTTTGATGACATTTCTAACCATTCGTTTGAACCATCATTCTAAAATATTACGCCAAGAATTTACATCTCTTATTTGAGTTAACCATTTTTTATTGCGATACTAAATGACTTAATTGAGCTACATTTTTTATTTCAATTGGTAGTTTGTTGAAGAGCATCGGTCCTAAAAAAATTTTCAGCAACACGAATACATTTTTAATTCTTTTCAAAATATCTGAGTATGAGAACAGGTTGAATCCCTTAAGTTGAATGTAATACTGACTTTCGGGGTACGACCTTTTCGAGATCGAACCCCAGGAGAGAAAGAATTATATTCGGAAGTCGAGGTACCTCTGTAGTAACATTTACTCTCTCCCATTTAATTCAATCTTTAATTTAATTAACTCGTAGGCTTCCGCGGATGCAGTATTGTTTATTTCTTATTCCGGGATTCATTCTGCGTTTGTTTTTCTATTGTGAAACAATATTTCGCTGGTCCTCTTGCCAGCTTCATCTGGTAATCTGAAAATTCCGGCAGCGATGGGGTCCACTCGTATGTATGTAAAGAAAAGGGAGTCGAATACAACAGTTCAGATGACCTGATGAAGCTGACAGGAGGACCACCGAAATATTGTTTTACGATATAAAAACAAACGCGGAATGAATCTCGGAAAAAGAAATAATGAACGTTTGATTTGATTTATTTGCACCTCTAAATTAAAGATGTTGACCTCTTACTTCACCCGATTCCACGGATTCCCTCATGGGTAGTCTTGGGTAGGTGGGGGGAAGAGGGGGGGGGGTGCTAGTCGTACGAGAAGAGAAATCTTCGGGGCGTGACTCGTGACCTTGTGGGAGGGAGAGGGTGGGGGACGTTTGTCCGTCTCGTGTCTCTTTTGTTTCTTCGTATCCCCCTTGGCAAGGGGGGCGGCGTGCCACCTTCCTCCCGCGGCCGCCGTGCATCCGGGTACAGTGGCGCTGTATGCCACACTTCGAGCATGTTATGCAGACTAGAGTCGTCCTCGGCGGAGAGTACTAACCCATAATTTAGGTGTGGATGAAGAGAGCGCTCACTAATGATGGCTAATACATGTACCAACATGTACAACATGTTCTGAGTTGGAACGCGTACAGAGAAGATCGGCAAAATACGTTAAAGGCCGTTATGATGACTTCAATTCTTTCAAGCGTAACTTTCATCTACTTCTACAACTTTGTGGAAGTCCATTTCGAATAATGACAAGGCCAACTGTGTTTAAATCCACAGAGTTTTTTATTGGTACAACTAGTTTCAACGCTACGACGTCATCATCACTTGTATCATTTCTGCTACCTTGTACTTACAGCACGCCACGCATGTTTTCAGCATAACTCTTGAGTCTCTGTCCATTTGTGTAGTTGCAAAATACATATACTCTAACGGTCCCTCTACAATTGGGAGCATATCTGTAGTGTAGTGCATGCTTGCGAGTCTTCGCCTCGGAACAAGCATTAGCGATTTTTGCTTATGCATAATTATTCGTAGTTACGCTAACTTTAGGGTATAGTGTAATGCATGTTGGTGACTACTCACCCCCTGCCACACACCCTTGAGGTGGCTTGCAGGGCATTTTGTAGATGTAGGTGTAACGTGGGCTAGACTCGTCCGCCATTTGTTAATTTCCGTTTAGCCGTACATAACGTGGGAAATACTAGCTTTTGGAACATTATTCATAATGAATAAAAACACTTGGTAATCTTCAACAGATTTATTTATTGGGCACGACGCGTTTCACCACACTGTGGAACATGAATGTGTCACATTGTGGTGAAACGCGTCGTGCCAAAGAAACAAATCTGTGTAAGATTACCAAGTGTTTTTATTCATTATGAATATATGCATTGTTTTACGTCCCATTCTGCTTCAATAGCTGGGCATAAATTTGATTTTTGTTTATGACTTCACGTAGAAAGAGACTAGGTATATGTAATAACATCCTCTAGTTAGGTGTTCATTTTCTGTTAATCCCTATAAATGGCGCATTATGACTAAGCCAATTTGAAAATGTTTTTTGTCTTCAACGAATGGTATTTTATTCTGTCACCATGAAAGCTGCGCTAAAATGCAGAGTAACAAATGTTCTTTTTAAAAAATGACCTTATTATGGCGATATTAGCTTAAGTTTCGCACTGCTTGCCATTAATCAAGTCTCCATACTGGCATAACTATAAACAATAGCGACATTACGAATAGGTCCGTCGTTGGATTTACCAAAAAGTCCGAAAGAAGTTCATTCGTGCAGCTCGTCTACATTTGCATGAGTGGTAAGTTAAAAAGAAACAGGGATAACCAGTATGGTGGACAGTGGCTGCATTTTTTATACGTAAACGACAAACCTCCTCTCTTTCCATTCTGTTCGTAATTAAATGCAATGCATTGATGGGCTATTTAAAGCATCAACCTCTGCTTCTCTGTAAAGATTTATGTATGTTGGTGATTACTCACCCCCTGCCACACACCCCTGAGGTGGCTTGCAGGGTATTTTGTAGATGTAGATGTAATCACTGATGCCTCGTTTCCATCACTATCATTCTAACATGGTTATCTGAGGTCTCATAACCTACCTGCGTTCCAAACAAATTAACCCTAGTAACTCACTCGTTTCGTGACGTAGCGATCACAAACATTTTGGCTCAAAAGATAACCGACGAACGATATTAAAAGACGCACGAATTCTCACATTGTGCCGAAGTGAAGACCTATGGAAGCTATAAGCATACATGACGAACTTAAAAATAACATCGCATCGTCATAATTCAAATAGACACTCCTCGTTGCCGCGTTTCTGAATGATAAGCACGTCAACACTCGCAAAGCAAATTCCCCAACGCTTTTTGTGTTTCAACTGTTTTCCCATAATTACTCACCCGGATTTTTACCTTACGTGCGTTCCAATTCCTCAAAACTTACCACGGTAGACGACTTACCTTGTTAACTCAACGCATGAATATAGAATACTGGATGGGAATCAATGGCCAGAATCTGTTGTCGAAATTCCGCAGGCTAGGCTACCGCGACTGAGGCGATGGCAGCGCTGTAAACAAACGGGCATTGGTAGAACTATAGGCGGCGGTTTAAACTGGCCACAGAGCAAGCACTAAGGGTTATGTTCATGATTAATTTGGCAAATGAATGAGTATCGCTTCAAGAAGTAAATACTGATTGAATTTAGATTAGATTAAATGCCGATGTCTGGAACTAATAACGTTTATTCATTTAAAAAAGCCTTAAATTCATAAATTTATTTTTATAAAAAACCGCTGTAGAAATCAAGGAATTCCATTGTGGTCAGGGTTGTTTCGTTTACAAAAATTGCAATTACATATTACTTACCTATTTTCCTACTGATCCAGCAAGAAGAAAGGTAAGGGTATTTAACTGCCGGCTGGACAAGTTGGAACCTGTGTTCTTTATGCGTATGTTTTCCGTGCTACCCATCAATAATTGGAGTCTTGAGGTAATTTCACTATTTTTCTGGAGTCGAACGGAAGTCTTAAGCCCGGTTGTCTAAACATATTCCCAAGTAGCATGTCATTGCCTATTGTCCTCGCAAATTTCATTGTTTCATCTTACGTATCAAGTGAGATATCCGTGGTTCTTTTAACCTATGTCAGCCATTCATTTACATGGAAAATTTGAATTCTCACTGCGATCTGGATTCAAGATGGCGGATTACATTAGTTAATTGCGTGTCATCACCTGGGGTATAGCGACCTTGTACAACCTTTGCGACGCTAACGCTACCTACCAACTACCCACAGTTAGAAAATGGAACTTCTACAGGGTGCGGAATTTACCGACGACAACGCTTACGGGGGATTTACACGGGACAAGATGGCGGTTTTCCATCCAGTATCTATATTCATGGCTCAACGTTAGAATGATGATCTACTATGTTACACGTAGGCTTGTGCGATTATCGAAAATAATCGATATCGATCAATCACAAGAATAATTGGAAATATGGTCGATTCAATTTCCGGGAATTGAAGAAATGACAATTAATTGACAAAGGTCAATTAATTGACATCGAAATTGGTGTAAATTAGTTGTAATTGCTCAATTAATTGACAGGACTCAATGGGATCATGCTTTTCAAAGGCTTTCCATTGGCAATGAGAAGAATGAAAGAACTAATTTGGAAAACAACAAAATAATTCAATCAGTTAGCTTTTATTAATTAACTAAAGAAACAGATCGCTATTTGAAGACAGGCAGATAAGATCCTCAGCGTGTTCATCCGACAGACACTGGCGTGTGTCGATGACAATGTTCCCACCGAGGCTGATCAACCTCTCGGACGCAGTGTTAGTTGCCGGGATATCTTCTTGCTAACTTCTGGAGGGAGGGAGGGGTAGATGGTGGCCGTCACCACCCGTCAATAATCGTCAATTAATCGATTACCGAACAATAATTGTGAATTGAATGACAATTGGCAATCGAACAACAGTTGACACTTGAAAAAAATTGACAATCGAGTCAATTACCGCAATCGACATCGATGTGCTGAAATAATCGATCAATTGTAAAAATAATCGAATCGACGATTCAATTAATCGAATAATCGCACAGGCCTAGTTAGACGTTTTCGTGCGTTTCCATACTAGCATTATGCGGGTAGATAGTTAGGTGTATAGTAGGAATGTCAGTAATGAAAACAGGGAACGAGAGTGATCTGATTTTTAAAGTTGGATATTCGACGAGAAAACCGGTCACCATTAAGTGAAGATCTTCAACCTGACCACGTCTGACGTCACAACAATCTGGTTGCTCTCGCCCCATACATAGCACGGGTATACCGCGCGAGCGTCCTCTGTATCGTTCTTAATTCTCGGAAGGTGTGACTCACTCCCTCTCTTTTCTCCCACTCCACCCCACTCCCCACTCTACAACTCCCCTCTGTCTCCCTCGAAGGAATTCCCTTTGGTCGCCGTCTGTGTGTGTGTGAGAGATTTGAAGGAAAGAGAGACTAAGGCTCTTCTCTCTCGGCCAGACGGGGAAAGTTTTGTCCACTTTCCCCCGTGAGTTGTCTGGAAGGTCGGGTTAAGTGGTGGAGTTGACAGCAGGGCAGCCCTTTGGATTGACCACCTATTAGGAAGACTTCATACGCCATATAAACAAAACACAAAGGAATGCAGCAGCACGCTTCATTCAAAACTGCTCTAACCGAACCGTTGAGTTTGACATAGTTACAAAGGAAACGGTTGTAGGCTTAATTTTGTTGAAGTTATCCATTGCGTATCAATTAAAATAGCTTAGTATACTCCGCTTGTAATATTAATTACCACGACCCGGATTTCGACGCTTTGTGTCATCTTCAGGTCATCATCATACCTGAAAATGACACTTGAGTATTGAAACCCAGGTCGTGATAATTAATATTACAAGCGGAGTAAACTAAGCTATTTTAACTTTTCCGTGACACAGTTAATTGGACTAGGTTGAGAGCTGCTTGGTCAGGGTTTCCCATACTTTTTCTGCGATGTAACACTTCCTAAATCCTGAAATTTCAATGGAACTCCTTGTTTACTTTGCGCATATAGAACCATTCGGTTTCAGTTGCAGCGTATAGAAGCATTCCAGGTTTTCGCGAAACACCCTTAAACTTTCCACTTAGTTTGGGAAACCTTGCGCTGGAGACTCGGAGGCTACATGTAAGTTTAAGATTACTTGACGAATTCAGATCAGGCGAGTTCCAGGATGAACTGGAGGATATTTTAACGCTGCACTACATCTACATAATACCCTGCAAGCCACCACAGGGGTGTGTGGCAGGGGGTGAGTATTCACCTACATGCATTACACTATACCCTAAAGTTAGTGTAACTACGACTAATTATGCATTAGCATAAATCGCTAATGCTTGTCACGAGGCGAAGCCGCACAAGCATGCACTACTACACTACAGATATTATCACAATTGAGAGGGACCGTTAATATATATGTATTTTGCAACTACACAAATGGACAGAGACTCTAGACTTTATGTAGAAAACATGCACGGCGTGCTGTTAGCACTAGGCTGCTGCTAGTACTACTACTACTGTTAATTAGCACTAGAACTAATTGAAACCACAAAATAAGAGAGAGGCACTACTGAACTGATACATGTTTAAATTCCTTCATTCCTCAATCCATTACTTACTACATGTATATCGTGAACAGAGCGAGACGTTATGATACTCCGTTAATATACAATTAAACTTTCGTCCTCTCCCTCTGGGACACTATTTTGGAACTAATTAGGTATTTGGAGCCCATTCAATTATATTAAATAATCGATCCCGATTATGCCTTATCAATTATATTCTATGATCCTTTTTGCAATGTTTTAAAAGGTCTGCTTATGATGACTACTTGCTTGGCTATTGAAAGACAAAATTAGGATGCCAAATATGGAGATTAGTCGACGAATATATTTTTACCTAGCACTTTTTTCCAGTCACAATTGCCGACTGCAGCGCTAATGCAATTAGATTGACACGTTTTCACTTATGTAATGCCATAATTACACAAGAACTAAGATGGGGAGACGCCAAAATTTTACCGATTACGTGGGAGAATACGCACCTTCTAAAAAGATTTTTCTCACGAAAATTGCAATCATATTAAATAAAAAAAATACTTCCCCTTTCTAAATTTTAACGCCATGTAATGATGAAAAGGGAAAGTGCGGAAAGATAGGATTGACTTATTTGTATCAAACTGAGGATACATATTTCTAAACATACCCAGATTGTGAACAAAATAATGCAGCGCTCTTAAAGTTATAACGAAGATTTCGGCCTTTGGAACGGTGTGTGTTAACTTAAGACTTAGATTTAGATGGATAACTTAGATTCACTCTTCCTTAATACTCCTCTTTTCAATGCCGGTGTCCTAAATTCCTAACACCCTCTGCCACACACCCCCGTGTTTACTCGGAATTTTAAGTCCTGAGCTCCAGTTAAAAGAATGCGTAATGGAGTTGCGACGCGGTAATTATATCCATGCGTGCCCACGTGTACCTAGGGAATATTTTTCTTCCCGTTCATCGTCGCTTTTTGGTTTCTTAGGGTAGTGATATATCACTTCACCTAGAATTTGAGGAATTTGACCTAATTTTAAAGAAAAAACTACCGTCTTTCCAATGATATCAAAATGTTAACCTCTCGCCGAACTACTTTCCGAGCTATTTGCCTAAACATTTAAGCTGTTTTACATGGGATAGATTACGGCTGTGAGCTCCAGATGGAGAATATTGATAAAAATAGGAATTTATAACATCTATATTTCGTCAGAAAAGTGACGGTATGTATTTTGTACGTTCACTCAACTATTTATAAAAATTAATCAATTACTCACCGCAGTAATTTTTACAGAATCGCAGAAGAAAACTTCTGTTGTGAATGCCTTTTAGCCGCACGGCGTGAAAAATGAGTCAAGTTAGAGACACATGTGGTATTATTTAATTCATGACTGAGAATTTTTGTCACGTTTATCGTTATATTTTTGCGCCATTAATATTTCAATATTGACTTCATACTTCTTACAGACGCTGAAATTACAAAAATATAATTAAAATATTGTCTCCATTATGACTAGGGAACTATCTCGCCCAAACTACTTTAAAGAAGCCGTGCTTCGCATCGGCCTCTCTTCTCGCATTCTTAAGTTTTCTAAAGGTTCTCGCGAACCCGTTCGTTTCCCGACGCAAAGGAAATAAAAGAAACGATGGACAAAGGGCTTCCTGTTGCGAAACTGAGATGGGAAGGGAAATCGATTCGCAAAGCTTCAGATCCGTGTGGACTCCTCACGCCAAGGGTTTCTTTAAAAGGCTTTAAAAAAATCTGGAATCGCGAATTGAGTTAAAAACAATATATTAAGGAGGTTGGCTCGCGATCGGGCGACGTGAACAAAATTGCGAGCTCCACCATTTCCGTAATGCCGTTGTAGAAATATTGACTTCACGGACATTATGCCAAAGTTTTCGAAGAGATATTCATTTGAGACAAATTAGTCGCCAAGTTTGTGTTAGTGATTGGTCTGACTCAGGGAACGGCTGCACCGTTGTCTATCTTGAAGGCATTTCGTCTGCAATTTCGTCTGCAGAGATTCGCACGGATCTCGTCGGAAATGAAACAACGTGTAGTTCATATGTTTTTTTCCCATTAATGAAAAAAATAAATGTACTACAAGCCGAAATCTTCCTTCGGTTGTGAAGACTTTTTCATTTTACGACTTGTGACGAATAAGTGAAGTTTAAGCCTCAAATATGAATAGATAGTTAATCACTGGGAACTTCAGTCATGATAGCAAAGTTTCTTCGTCATTAATATTACAATGCATTCTTGATCCTTCTTACAACTGCTTACAATTATGGAATTACATTAGAACACGTTCTCTCTGATGTGGCTAGAGAAAAATCTTGCTCCAAGTATTCAATGAAGGTAGATTGAGCGAAATATTACTTCAATTAAAATTTGATGAATTTGACCTCATTTTAAAGAAAAGGCTCCCATCTTTCCAATGATATCAAAATATTAACCCCTTGCCGAACTACTTTTCGAGCAATATGCCTGAAAACACAAGCTGTTTTGCATGGGATAGATTACAGCTGTGCGCTCCAGAGGGAGAATATCGAAAAAAATTATGAATTTAGAACTCTCATATTTCGTCAAACTAACGGTGTGTAGTTTGTATGTTTCTTCACTATTTATAAAAAATAATCCATTACTCACCGCAGTAATTTTGACAGAATCGAACATAAAACTCTTGTTCTGCAGGTCATGGTACACAAAGTATTCAGTTGGTTTGAATAAATTTGTTTAAAATAAATAAAATTTTCGTTTTTTGAACCAGAAATTACAATAATATTACACAATATAGATTTATAAGGATATATTTAATTAATTACTGCGAGTGTTTGTTATATATAACTATATTTTTGCACCATTAATATGACATTATTTTCTTCACACTTCTTACTGACGCTGAGATTAAATTTCGAATGTGGTCTCCATTATGACTACTAGTAAGAAAGTAGTTCCTTTTTTAGTAGGAAACTATCTCGCTCAAACTACTCTTTTTAAGGGGGTGGATCCAAGGGTGATTGAACGTGGACGGGGAGTGGTCCATCCCGCCCGCCCAAGTAATCCTGGGTGCAGCGTCCTTGGGAATTCGTGGGAATTGCAGTGCGGCTCAGGTCCCATCGCCTGAAAGCCATCTATTCCCCTCCAGTGGACCTCTGTTTCATTCGCATTGCCGTCGAGCGGTGAATAGTTTTCGAGATGGACTCTCCTTCATTCGTACATTCATTCTTTAATGGGCGCTCGAGTGGGGAGTATGTTCAGACCCGTCTCGTCTGCGATACCATTGTGTGTGTCAAAACAAACACTGACCTCCAGATTTTCGTTTTCAATGTTTAAAAAAGTCTGCTAATGATAATGTCTTCCCTTGGCTATTGAAAGACTAAATTAGGATGTCATGTATGCAGATTGGTCGACGAATAAATTTTTTAGCTAAAACTTTTTTCTAGCCACAATTGCCAACTGCAGGGCTAATACAATTAGATTGACAACCACGATGGGGAGACGCCTAAATTTTATCAATTCTTTCAATTCCCTGGGAGAATTCGCTCCTTATAAAAAGTTTTTAAAATGAAACTTACAATTATACTAATTAAATGTGTTGACCACATCGTTATTAATTGATTCCAAATTCGTAAATCCCCTGCTAAAGTTAAGTGTTTCCGATCAAACTTACCTTTTTGAGAGGAAAATCATGGGAAGAATGCAGAAATGCTGCTAGCGGGGTTATTGGTAATATGTTTCAATTGACTGGACGAATGCTGCTATTTAATCCGTAAAGTTTCGCTGCGTTTGGGGAAATTCAAAAACTCCAAATTAGGTAAACTCATATCTTGGTGTAAGGAAACAGCAAATTGGGTATTTGAGGTTTTGGTGGTAAGGCATTATGATTTCTATCAAATGCGACGAGGAATGAATAAATTGCAAGTATTCTATTCAGCGTGCCAAAAACCACGTTTTTACTTCTAAAACTGGCACAGCACCACCGAGGTTACCAAATGGGGTAACCATACGGAACGTATACCCTCCATTCATCATAATTGCTCTCTATCCAGAGTTGCCAACTCATCAAGAATGAGTTGCAGGAGAAGGCCACTCTAAGAATAAGGAATCCCACTTAAAAATTACTTCCGCTCAAGATAGAGGGTTGGGGTTTAAAAAAAAAGCAAACTGCTGAAAAATGAAGTTTGTAATTCTTTCAATTAATTATGTTTTCCAATTCGTATTTGTCTGAAAATCGCGTTTTTGTCTGCAAAAAACGTACATTTTTCTCTGAAATCAACAATAGCATATTTCCTTGACAGCCAGATTTTGGTCTGTAACGCATTTGAAATTCATTTTGCTTATTTAAGCTGATTGGGAATGCTAAGCATTGGGTTTTGTGCAGTGGCCTATTTTTTTGCTTTTTAAAACTACTTACCCCGAAAGAATGAAGTTTCTAATTTTTCAATCGATTCTCCTCTTATTATATGATGAGTTATGAAGGAAGTGTGATGCCGAGCAACGCCGTGTAATTCAGATAGTTCTCAATATAAAAGCAGCCAAGAATAGGAAGACACATCTTAAGGGAGAGCCGAGGGTAAGATTTTTACGCTTTCCGCTTTTTATTAATTCGATTTTTTTTGCCGCGCTCCTCCTCCTTCGCTGCGTCTCTTGGCCATCAGCGTGGTTCAGCCAGTCTTTTGCCGCTTGGATTCGCCTTCGTGTCAACATTCCTCGCCCCTCGTCAAAGAGTCGGCAAAAAAATCGCATCTCCCGTGACCGCTGGCTGCGTGACTTCCGAGCCCCCGTTGCCGTGACGACACTCATCTCGGTGGTCCTGTTTACCATTCGAGTGCGGGGAAAGTTAAGCACGCAGCAGAAAAAAATCATATTTTAAGTGCAGGTATCTTGCTTTCTTCATTTTTTTGCCGTCTGATGTTTTTCAAAAAAATTTCGGCAAACATTTTTTATGCGGAAATGAAGTAATGTTTTGCAAAGTGATGAACACGCGATCTCTCAGCATGTCTCAATAGCCACGTGGTAAAATAAATTTAAAGCGTCCTTTTCTTTGTAGTATAGCATGTTTGTTTGATTGAACTACCACTTAGTTTTTTAAATAGCGGTGATGCAAGTTGTCTTGTACTCCTTTAATAGAAAATAGCGAAAACAACACAGAACCCCTCACCTCATTCAATCTTTTATGGAGACAGCAACTAGAATATGGAATACACTACCGTCAGAAATAAGAACTTAAAATCAATACGATTGTTAAGGTCCAAAGTGTACAAGCTACTTCTTAATAACTCATGGCAGTTACACCTCCATAACTTATCTTGCCGCTCTAATGATTTTCGTGAAGTGGAAAAGAATATTTATAAGTAATTTTGTTCTTTGATATATTTACGAACTGTGTTACCTTTTTTGCTATGAATTACTGTTCTATCTAACTTGCAAAATATTGTGTAAATACTATGTACTTAGGGAGGATGTTTTCATTATGCGTGATATGTATATGCATTTTTAAGTTGAATACTGATGAGTTCACAGTTAATGGGATTTAAATATATATTTTTTGTATTATTTTTCTTATGATTATATTATTTTTTATACTTTTCTTATTCACTTGTCTCCTTTTTTTAAAATAAACTCTAATGTAATCTCTATGTAAAAATATCTGATGGGCCAGAAAGGCCCACGATAATAAATGAAATGAAAACATTCAAAATTTGGGCGAAAATAAAAGTAAAAGTTTGAGGATTATATAACCCACACCTTGCAGCTAATGAGATTTCTCCTAAATCGTCTCAAAATCGTTCCACTGTATGTTCCTTGAGTTTCGTAAGTACGTGGACTTTAGAGTGTTAAAGGAAGTACATAATAATCTCTTTCGTTGTTAAATTTTTCGTTCCATGATTATTATAATTGAATTATGTCTTGACGACACCTGCATAGGCGTCGCGTGTAATGAGAATTTTCGTCTCGCGTGTCCATGTGAGGCTTTTAATGAACCCCTTGAATTTGTTCTCAGGGGATTGTTCGTTTAGCGGTCACAAGGGGTTTCACGCGTTCGTAGAGCGGCACCATGGGGGGTGGAAAGGTCTTTGAACTTGTCCCGGGCGCGAGAAAAGTCTATTTTTCCGCCCTCATCTATTTGTAGGTGTCGGGAATGGCTTTAAACGGACTCAGGGCCTCAAACTGGCTCTTGTGGGAGGGAGAGAGTAGCGTCTTTTTCTTGGAAACTCAAATACGTTATGGCACATAGGTGTAATAACCTTTTTCACGTGGTGCACCACATGCTCAAAATGTCTGAGGAGACGTCTGCCTACTCGGAATCCCTGCGTATTCCATCGAATTTTTTCTTCTGAATTAGCCGTATGCAATCTCTGTGGAAAATTTTATTGGCGCAGCTAATGTCTCGTTCTTGAATGTATTTAAAAGTATTTCAAAAGTTTTATCGTTCATTCTAAATAATCGTTGTGATTAAGCAATATAATGGTTGCCTGAAACAGCACGAAGTATCTAAAGAGTTGAATCAGTGTTTCGGGATGTGATTGCTCTTTGAAAATTGTCCTGAAAGCGAAATGCGGAATTGTGTCTTGGAAGATGAGCAAGCTGCTGTGCCGGAAGGAGGAAAATAAATTACAATCATTGAAGAACCTTGTACGAAAACATGATCAGTCATGCTCATCGATCAATTAGAAATCGTTTACATGCTGTTATGCTCCGTTCAAATGGCACTTGATCATCTCCGTTGATAAAATTGTAAGAGTAAGCTATCATATAATTATATACGTATGCTTAGTTCGATTGATCGAATGTTGTAAGCAAAATAATGTTGTTGACAGAGAGTGTTGCTGGGGCTTGAGATTGGAATGGTTGTGTTGACTGTTTTGTCGTAATTTTACGTTGAAATAAACGTGTACATTTGGATACATTGTGTATCATTGGCCATCTTAAAAAATGACTTATCCTTCCGTCTTTTGAAAGAATATATTTTCTGTGGTCATTTATTATTTCGCATGTATATTCTTTTCGGATCGGTTGTACTGAACTTCGGGTTAATAATTAATTATGCTCAACTGAAGCGTGCGTGTGATGCTGGGATCCCTTCGTAAAAAGCTTCGTCACCGCGGTTGAAAATGCGTTAATTTCTGTTCAATTTTGTTTCCTTTCTTCTTGGGCAAGCTTATCAGTATTATACACGTCCTTCATTTCGAATAATGCTCTGATTTATGAAAATCAGATTAAAAATACGTACGAAATACTAGCCGAAGTACCCAGAGTAGTCGCAGAAAGTTTCGCATTATCTGTGCCTTTCATACAGAGAGAAAGCTGGCATTAGTTGAGCATTTAATATTTTACTGATTAAATAATGACTTAAAAGCTCGAATCGTGAGCCTCGGTGTGGTTTCGTAGTGTTTCATGGCAATAACTGTGCTTAATACAAATTATGGAATGGCCCCAAGGACGATCAGGGCCACACTCTTATCTAATATCTGTGTTTTGGACCCTAATACCCCTTCAAAGGTTAAATGCACGAAGCTACGACAGTGTGCGACATTCTAAGACCACAGGAGTGCCTACTTCGGGGTCTCTCTTATATAGCCTATGTCCGTATCAGCGTTATCATCGCTGTAATTGCAACATTTCAAAATGATCGGCTCCCTGTTATGATGCACGAATAAATTGCGACCAGAAAAATCCGGCCGGACTAGGAATAGAACCTCGAATGCTACGAGCAAGAATTTTTCAAATGTGCATATTAGTAGGATATAATGATTGGGGGATCCCACAGGCGAACAGATTTGGGTTGATACCGCTCATGCTCATACTTATGAGAGTGTTTTCAAATTAATTTAAAAACTAAAAATATAATATCTAGCAAAAATACCCAGTATCATCTAAAATTTTCCTTGCGTAAATGCTGTGTAACTATTGCTTACAGAATGTGTCTCAGGAAATGTTGCAGAATCTGTGAGTTATAACTTGTCCAAGTTTTCGCCTCATTTCTGGTGTATTGTGCGCAGAGGTTCCAGCTTTCATTGGTGTGAACAAGCCCGAGATAATGTTTGCACATTTTATGTGCTTAAAGAAAGTATCGTTACACAGAAAGCGGCCTTTGCATTTATGAGTTAGCGTTTAACCAACCGCACGTTGTTCCATCCATGCAAATGATGCTCTTCGGTGCGCATGTGCACATATTTACTTATCGTTCTTGCTAAAGAGCTCCTAAAAAAGAACAAAAATTGCGTTTGCCTTACACGTGCGGTCATATGAATAAATTTTATGATGATAACATTTCGTAATTCGTTGAAGCCCTTCGCTATGGTTACCTCCGAACTCTTCTTGCTGCCATGTGTACGCATATCATGTAAATGACAGAGTTAAAAAACAACAATCAGCCTCAATTCAAAGAACCGCTAGTGCAGTATTCCCTTGTTTGTGTATTTTACCCTTATAACCTCGTTGAACGTTTGAATAAAAAAATATCAGCATTTTTTTGCGGTGAAAAAGCAATCGCTAAGGAAAACGGATGGCCTGTCAACCTACGGTATCTACTGATAGATCACTCTTGTTATCCCCGTTGTCTGTTCCAGCTGTACGTGGACGGAGAAGTCAGGTTTTTTTTAAAGCGAAATTGAGCCCTATCGTGGTTCTCACAACCTACGTAGCCCTTTATTAGAACATAAATATCTTGATTTATCAAGTGCTAAGTCGCAGCTGGCCCCAAAGATGAGAAATGTGGAGTGTATAAACTAAACCTCGTAGGTATCTGATTGTTTTCCTTAAAAAAAACTCAAAATCTCAAGTGAACATTGAAGAAGGGAAGCGAGTTGAATTATTTGCATTTTGAATTAACTGGCGAGTGTTTTTCCCCCTCTCTGTCTTACAAGATCTGACGTCCTTGGATACTGTTCTGGGTGTATTTTGTCATTTGTGAATACGTACTTAAGTACATACTTAAAATTCTTTCTTTGACCAATATTTAAGTTCCGGGTTTGCTAGACATCGTTGGGAAGAAAGAATTCTCAATGATTTTAAACCTGCGTTTTTGCATTTCATTACAAAGGATTGAAAATGGCTTTTAAAAATGTACGAAATTGTAAATTACTCGACTCAATCTCCTCTATGTTGTGACCTTGTATTTTATTCTCGATAACTTGTTTTAAGGATTATTTGACAATGTGAATTTTATCCACTGCATGTTGTGACGTTTATGCTGGTATTTTCATCAATAACATTTATCTTTTCAGGGGATGATATGTCTTGTTTTTTTTCTTTTAATGAATGTAGTTCACTCCATTGAGGACGTTTCTTAAAATTTATTTTGTTTCCTCTGGGCACTGAGTTCACATTTTTTTACTACAAGTTAAACATTCACATTTCACCAAAAATACAAGAGTTAAAAAAGATAGATACCGTTGTTCACAAAAATAAATGTTTAAGTCAATTACCTTGGAGTATATGTCACAAGAATCTCGTATGGGTACTTCTTATATTTGGTACTAGCTGTGCCTGGAATGCGTTGCAATGCCTCTTCTTCTTTCTAAGTAGGCACACATAGGTATGCAAAGCAGACACATTTACGTGTACAAAATAAATGAAAGAATTATTTTTTGTGTAATAAATTAATTTTGAAAAAGATTATTCAAATACTTTGGGATATACAATATTTTTGGTCTTACCTCCCTCAGCAAAAACAAATAAATTTTTCGGCTGTCCCACTCGTGAGCATGCAACATATAATTCACCATGTTAAAAGCAAGGATTTTCCAGATTTAATCCACACACTTGAAGCGATTGACCTTGTGCCTTGTTGATGGTCATTGAGAAGGCGAGGCGAACGGGGAACAGCTATCAAATTAGTTACTGAACCTGGCCTTAAAATGCTGCAGGCGTAAATGGCATTCATGAAATCGCTATTAAATGGATATTCACGCCTGGTTGCCGAGGAAATTTCTGTTGTTGAAATGGAAGAAAAATTGATGAATTTAGATGTAAAAACGCAATTATTGGACAAAAACGAAGCGTAAGCATAGGAAAATTGAATGAAATAATGAAATACTGCATTCTTTTGTGTGTTCTATGATAAAAATTTCCATCCAATATCTTGAGTGCAAATAATTTGAAAAAGCAAATAAAAAAACACATGCACCGAATTCACTGTTATTCATATGGAAAGATAAAAGTTAAGAATAATGGGATTAAAACAGCCCCAAAAATTTTCATTTTCATTGACGTTGTTTCAAAATTTCAAAGCAATATTTTCGGAGATTCAAGATTTTGAACTAACGAACATTTACATTTTTATTTATATAGATGTGGATTATTTGGATGTTATCATTTCTCTCATTGGCTCCTAAATTAAGTATCCTACTTCTTGAATGCTGCATACTTTTTCATCATTCTCTCTCGCCCCGGCCGCGTTATCCATCAGCATTCGGGGAGTGCTAATTACGTCCTTTAAGTCAACCTTAGTTTGTCTGATACTTATTTGTCTTCCCGCCCGGGAGATTTTCTCATTCCCTTCTCCTTAAATCCCGACACTTTGGCGGGTTTTCAATCCTTTCCCCTGGCGTGGGTGCTGTCTGCGTATGTCTCGTCTGTCCCAGGATTATTTGTGGCGAGCTCATTTGCCGTCTAGCTCTTAAGGGCATGACGCTTCCACTCCTCCGACGGTAGGTACGTAATACACTTCACCCCGAGCACTCAACCGGCCAGGTGTTCATCGCAACGATTACTCATCACAGCGCCTCTCTTTTTTTCAACGCGAAGATTTTTTCCATCATAAATCACAATAAGTAGGTAATACAGCAGATGCTTTTCCTGCGCACCAAATTAAGTGAGGGAAGTAAATACTACGGATTAAGTAACGTAAAATCATTTTGGTGACAGAAATACGTTTATTTGTTATCACTTTATACTCCAATATTATTCCTCATTTGAAAAAAATACAGCAATATAGCAGATACATCGAATCCACAAAAACATTAACATCACGTCATTTTTTAAAAGCTGTTAGAGAGACGACAAAGAATATTCTTTTAAAACGCATGCTACCCTTGAAATCGTTATAAATACTCAATTATTAGGTAACTAACCCGTATAAGTACGGAAATACTTAAGTGGTAGAGTGAATTGAATATGAAAGATGGTCATATAAATTCTTTAGCCAGAACGTTACTGCACCAAAATACTTCACAACGATTCCGCCCGGACAGTATTGCAAGAAAGTTGTTAGGTAATCTAACTTGTTTGTATTTTGTTACGATGGCTGTATGCATTGAAAGCAATTGCATTAAACCGAAAGGAATTATTATAGTAGATACTTGATTCCAAGGAAAAATATTTCCTGAATCGAAGAACTTTTTGCACACAACTTTTTTCTGTCGTTTGCTCATGAAAAAAATGGCGCTAGTAATAATTAATGTATTTATTGACCACGTATAAATAATCTCGTCTTTTAATTTATTGAGGTTTAGTCAAAAACAATTTTGGTCGAAATCGAGGGATCCGGGTTCGAATCCCGGTCAAGGCGAACGATTTTTCCTCTGTGGAATATCGCACAGTTGAAAGTAGTTTGAGCGAGATAGTTCCCTAGTCATAATGGAGACCATATTCGAATTTTATTTTTTTTTAATTTCAGAATTTCATTTTTTTTAAATTTTCAAAAGTATAGTTATACATGACAAACATTCTCAGTAGTTATATATTATATAAATATAATTCCATAAGTCTAGACTCAGCTCTAACTTGACTCATTTTTTCAAGTCGTACGGCTAAAAAGCCTTCGAAACAGCAGGTTTTTCTTTTGCAATTCTGTTAACATTACCAAGGTGAGTAATTGATTTATTTTTATTAATTGTTGAGAAAACATAAAAAATACACACCGTTAGTTTTTTTTACGATATCTAGGTGTTATAAATTCCTAATTTGTTTTCAATATTCTCCCTCTGGAGCGCACAGCCGTAATCTATCCCATGTAAAACAGCTTATATTTTTAGGCATATTGCTCGAAAAGCAGTTCGGCAAGGGGTTAATATTTTGATATAATTGGAAAGATGGGAGTTTTTTCTTTAAAATGAAGTCAAATTCATCAAATTCTAGGTGTAGTGATTTTTCACTCAAACTACCTGAAAGCGCTTGTAGAACCCAAAATCCGCAATCGGTTATTCCGTTGCGGGTATTCTAATTACCGATAGTTCTCTAAGCGCGTTGATTTGAGCTGTGATCTCCCCGTTCGACGTTCAAATTCCTACCACCCCCGTTAACCTTCTTTAGGGCGCCCTCCCGCGTGTCGCGTCGGTAGGCTGCTTTCAATTCCGCCAACTCCACGCGCGCTCTGTCGGAGAACCTCTTTTCCCGTCGTGCCTTCATTTTAACCCCTCCCCCTGATCACTCCTCCACCCGCAACCACCCCCAGAGACACTGCTCTGTTTGCGCGGGGCGCGCCGTGTCTCCCCTGCCAACCGAGCCGGGTTCCTCGGCCCCGCGATGGATATCTCCATTGCCTCTCCTCGAATATGACTGGACCCGTTTGCCTTTTTTGGGGAGCGCTGTCTGCGCCCGCGGCGATTCTTTTGCACCTTATGAGAGCTGTCGATCGGTGCTGTCCTCTTTCTGTTTACACCTATGTCTACAAAATACCGTGCAAGCCATCTCAAGGGCGTGTGGCAGGGGTTGAGTAAATAGTCACCGTAATGCATTACACTTGTAACGTTTGAAATTTACTTTAATTTTTGTTTTGATTTCGTTTTAATTTGGTGTAATTATTGTTTTAAAATTTCAATTTGATTTAGTGTGGAATTTTTTATTGATTTTAGAAATGTTTTGGGTTGTTAATGGGGTTTTTGACGAACAAGGTTGTTGGATTTGGGCAATGAAAGTAACTGAATGCTGGAAGAGCTGTTTTGTAAAAAATAGAAGCATTACCTAATAGAAAATGGAATATAAGTATTGTTTTTGACGAGTAGACTGTCCGACGCTATAGACGTGGGCGTGAAGCCCAAATTTTCTATGATATAGACCCAGATCAAGAAGAATGCCGAATTAAAGTAGATGGAACAAAGAGAGAGAGGCGTGTAGCTTGATTTCAAAAGGATAAGATGAATTAAATTCGAGCGCAGGAAAACGACTCAACCTTACGAGAATGTTTCTTGGAACGGAAACCCGCCCATCTAATAACGAGGAGAGATTCTTTGTTATAAACGGAGTGCTTGTCTTGAGAAAAAAATATAAGTTGAATGAGGTGAATAATTTGATTGTGATACCGCCGCCGTGTACAGTTCAGATGTTGAAATTATGTCATGCGACGACGCTTGCCCATTTTAGGGGTAACAAACTCAAAACAAAATTAAAGTAAATATCAAACTTTACAAACTATGCCCTATTAAAGTTAGTTTAACTACGACTATTGATGCATCAGCATGAATCGCTAATGATTTTCAAGAGGCGTAACCTCACAAGGATGCACTACACTAAAGATATGCTACCAATGTTTGAGGGACCGTTTGTATTTAGGTATTTTGCAACTGCATAAAAGGACAGATATTCTAGAGTTACGCTGAAAGCATTCATGGCGTGCTGTTAATACTAGGTAGCAGATAAAGATACAAGTATAAGGAGTAAATCAACGAACTATCTACACTATCTATCGACAAACTTAGTTAAAAGTCTCATTGGCAGCTGTTATGGTCTCTTATCGTTCGCGGGAAAAATGAAATTTTAAATCTCCGTTCTGCAGTCTAGTTCCCTTATTTTATTCTCGGGATCTGATCTACCGTTGTGTTTCGGATTTCGTCAAATATTGTTGACGTCGTCAGAGAATAAATCGGTTTTGTACTTACTTAATAGAGATTAAGTCAAAATTTTAATCGACGGTGTGAAAGCGATTCCCATCCCAGTTGCTGCAAAAGGTCAGTAACACTAACGAGACTGTCACAACGGTCTTTAACGTACCTTGCCGATCTTCTCTGAACGCTCTCTAACCCGGTGTAAGTAGTAATTTTAGAGAAACGAAACTAGAAGGGGGTGCCCGGGGAAATTCAAAGGAAGAGGATGAAATTGAAATTGTTGTGTAGGGTTGAAAGTGTTTGCTGCCTTGCTTGACTGAGCAGTGATCTCCACTCCCGTGCTCTCAAGAGGCGCGGCTTTTTCTTGGTTTGAAAAATGACGCGATTGAAATGGCAGCTTCTTTTCGGAAGGGGGAAGGGAACGGCGGAATGTTGGCGGTGAGTGGTAGGTTTTTTTCTTTTTTTTTAAAGTCCTGCGGTGTGAACGACCGACCTTGGTTGGGATGCTTTGCCGATCATCTTCCGTCGTGGAGAACCTCACCCTCGAAGCTTCTCGTCTCTCCGGGCGACGGTAGCTCGCCTGGGGGGTGGGGGTTTGGGGTGGGAAGGGGGTGAAGATGAGGACTCGCCCTGCTGCACGTCGCAGGTTTTTTAAATGTGACCATCCGAGGCGAGGAGAGCGCTGAGAGATCACTCCTTTTTTTAACATACGTCTTATTGTGAGATTCATATCACGCAGATTTCAATTAATTTTCTAAAAAAATATATTACTGGTAGGTATTATCGACAAAGATTGTAAGCACCCACACTTAAGCCTCATATATGGGGCATATATGTAGAGTGATACCTTTCACATATATGTGCGATATATGGATTCTAGTGAAAAGTGGCTCAATGGAAAATATTGACCATATAGGGGAAATACATGGAACAAAACAAAGAATATATATGTGGTCATACATGGGAACTATATGTAGCCATACATGGGAACTATATGTGGCCACATACGGGAAGTATATGTAGCCATATATGGGAAATATATTTAGCCATATATGGGAACTATATTTAGCTATATACGTGATCTACATGAGAGACATATTTGATAATAATATGAGCAATGACAACTGTCTAACGATATTTCAACCGACAAACGGAATTGATTATTTTTAGAATTTCATTGGGAAGGCAACGGGCGACAAAAAATATCATTTATGTCCAGTTGAAAAGGGGTTGCTGAAAGCGGAAAATTCTAGATAGTGAAATTAATGTACCTACTTATAAATTTCGTATGTATTTAATAATTAGTACATTTCGCACCGTGAACTTGATTTAAGCCTCGACGCCAATTCAGTACTTAGCTATTGGTGGCTGGACTGAGGTGTTGAGCCCTGGTTTGCAGCTCGGCAAACAATTAAATGTTGGAATTTCATGATTTCACTTTTAACGAATGATTTATTTTTCTAATTCCATCCTGTGCTTGTTCAACTGTGGGGCATTGAGTCTTATTCCTCGGCAACGAACTGGGGACTTAATCTTCTAAATATTACAAATATCTGGAACGAGTTAAAATTCTAATATGAAAACACCAACTTCAAATGAATGGAATGCAGAATCAGTTGGTTAGACTGGTGCAATGGTTCAGTTCTTGTAAAAACGCATATATTTGTAGAAAAGTAAGAAGAATGGTGATGTATGAGTTTAGGCTTTCCCGGCGAATGATGCTGATGAGTTGTTCTCGGGTTTCCCACCGGGTTAGACTTTCCATGATTTGATCAATGGAAATCAATGGCAATCATGGAAAGCCTAACCCGGTGGGAAACCGGAGAACAACTCATCAGTAAGAAGAATATTCCATTTATATAACTTGCTATAATGTTTTCTTCTCATCCACGCTCCGATCGATGCTAAGTCCTTAAAAATATCGGCCTTCTTTGCTATCGGGTATTGTGGGATAGCAATGGCTCTCGAGTCGAATTTCTTCCGGGATTTATAACGGAACTCAATGGATTTTGCTGTAGAACGTGTTTCTCACCACTCGGTGTCTTCCAAAAGACCAGGAACAATCTGAGAAATTGAATGTTAGCGACGAAAATTCTTGAAAGCCTGGGGGCGGCTTGTATATGTCGTATTGATGACTCCATGCTATTGTATTTCGCCTGAAAACAATAAAATACTACTACTACAGTGGGAACTAAATGTTACATCTAGCCCTCATGAATCCAAAAAAACTTGCTTCGAGATTCTGGAAGCCTCGGTAGCGTTAGTGGTCTGCGCTTTGGCCGGGATTGGCAAAAGATCCATGGTTCGATTCCCGGCCCTGGTGGATTTCTTTTTCGTAGAAATTTACAAGTATTCATCGCCGTATTAAATCATTAGGCCACCTCGCCTTATAGTGCCAATTAGCTTTTGTAATGGAGATACGGACGCCGCTGTTATCGCCTTGCATTTGTTTCTTATTATAAGTAATGTATTACTGTTATTTACTTTATTCCTGTGGGACGTGCTAGATTCCTTGAGTCCCATGGTAGATCTATCTTTAATGGCTAGAACGATCGATCGAAGGCGTGAGTTATCTCGAATCCGTCACCTTCTCTCGCTGGAGGGAAAGCTACATCAACTCTGGGCTCGCACACGGGGCGATATTTAAGAAGGCCATAACCAACCTCTCCGGCCTTGACTCGTCGGATGGTATGTAGCTACTTTCCGTGATGACGTCTTCCGTATCGCCTTCCTCGGAGGAATACAGTTATTTTTGGAAGATCATTCATTCTTGGCGTGCTTGAGGCGATGTTAAGTGAATTGATGACCGCCAAGCATTTGCCGTTAATCCTTCTCGTAGAGATTGTCGCCGATTTGGGGTTTACCTCCTCGAATTCCTTTCCTTCATTCCTCGACCACTCGCCGGTTGCCTGGTAAAAGTCGTACCCCTCAGGGATTGACAGTACTTCGAGAAAGTACCAGAGGATTCCTTCAAGGATCCCTGTTTTATCATATTTTTGGCTTGGCGATGCGGTGGAACCTGTCTTAAGTTGATTCTCGAAGGGCGATGATGTTTTTCCGGTTCAGGCAATTTTACGCTTAATTCAGGGTCGGACATCAAAACATTTGAAGTTCTCCTTGTCACGTTCGTATTTACGTCCATAGTATTGCTTATTATGTCTGGTTGAAAGCCCATGAATGGATGGAATCCATAGGAAATAAATAGATAGTATTGTTAAATATTGTTCTAGCTGAGCTATTGATAGATATTGTCCATAGAAGATTTATTTTAACGGAATAATATAATTTTGAGGAAACTGCGCACGTATTTCGGCTATGACGTCTGGTATTAAAGGTTGTTCGGGATACCCACCGGGTTAAACTCTCCATCTCTGCCGACGTTTCGATGTACGTGTCGTCCATCGTCTTCAGGGCATGTCGTGCAATGCAGCTGGTCCGGAATAAATTAGATTAAATAAAAAATCTCTAGATCTTTCGTATGACGTCTGGCTTTTCTTTTTTTTTCATATAATGCCAACTTCTATGTTATCAATCGCTTCAATCGATAAGTTAAATTAATCGAATACCTCTTTATTCAATCGAGCAGTCTGCCAAAACTTTTTTTTATCTCCGATATTTCTAGACTTGATTTTTTCTTGAGTGCTTCAGGTGCTCTTTTCATGGAATTGTTCACCCTAATTCACGTGCCTGGGTTTAAGTCTTTTTCCACGTTGACTTGAGTCCGTTAAACACGAGGGAATTGGTAAAACATGCAAACGCTATAAACAGATCCCAGGAAGGACCAAAACTTTTCTCAGGATGAGGCAGGTTTCCGCTTGGCTCAAGTTCTGCCTAAGACAGGTTTCACTTTGCTACAATTACTGAGAAACTGCATTAAATCGTATGATTAATAGGATTAGTGCATTAACAAGTCGTGATCGTATTCCTTATGATTCCCAGCTCCCTACTTAGACTTCAAGGGAAAAAGTGTGGAATGCCTATACTAAGTACAAATTCATTTATTTCAAGGGAATAGTGTGAAAGCCTTTAGATTATTATTTTTAAAAATGGATTAATTAAGCAGCCCGTAACTCAGGACTGGCATATGACGTCCAACTTTGCGCGTGGACCTGTGAAGGATATTGTGGTTCAAGTGTGAAGGTAGATTCTTTCCTCCGCGCGGCTTGTTTTAAACCATAAATTTAGCCGTCACTCCATTTCAGGTGACGTAGCACCATAGCACCAGTCTACACTGTGGCACCGATTGTAATTAATTGACTGAGGTGGGCTGCGTCCACTACGGGATAGGGTGATTTTTTCCGGTTGTAATGAATAGAAAGGTTACATGCTCCGTTGTCTCTCTACCAGTTTCATCCTTATGAAGTTTGAACGAGATTTGTGTATAGTAGGTATTGAAAGAGATGGTATTCGAAATTTAGTAGTAAACATTTACAGTTGCCCCGTTACATTTCTGGCGTCTGAGTCAGATCTTCCCCATTTATGAAATATTATTATCTTGAGCGCATAGGAGTACGAAATGGAAAACCGCTTCAATTTTATGTAGGTATTTGGAAAATAGTGCGGTATGAGGCTAATGTGTTAGTTTCATGAGAAAGATGAGATATTTTTTCTAGTAATGAGGCCATATTTAGTGAATTTTATAGAAAGACATACCTCACTCAAACTGTCTGAAAAAAACTACCTTTCCTTAGATATCTTGCCTTGAGGTAATGAGGCGTCGTGTACGATCACACCGCTCGTCAGCAGGAAGTAAATTGATTGGAAGTTGCTGACATAAAATGTTTCTCTTATCCCTATATCTTCGTCCTTGCGAAATCAGCTTTTTTTCAATGTACGAACTTGTTATTTCGTGTTATAATTAAGATTCTGTATCAGCAGTCATCACGTAGTTCTCCCTCATTTAATGGCATGTTTTATCTAATTCTTCTGGTTGTTACCTCAGAGTTTGCGATATCCCCACGGAATTCCAATTCGAATTTCAAATGAATTTTTTAGCACAATCTCATCGTCCTCTCTTAGGTCATGTGATGTCTCTTAATTTTCCTGATATCCATTGTTATCAGCAGAAATATAATTACAGATCCAGCTGAAAGTTTCTTGATAAAATTGTCTCTCGTTATCATTTTTTTCGCCATTATTCTTTCATCACTTCTTTGAAAGGTCGCTTAGTGTAATGAATTGTCAGCTCAGGTCTATCATCTGTTTGCCTTAAATTAGTCTTCGCGGGGCTTGGAAAGAAATGGACGATACCTAGCCGAATTTTCCCAGCCGAGTCCTAATTAGTTTGTTACCTTTTGCGCTTATGACTGGGTATCTCTTTCTTGTATTGGTGGTGGTGTTGGCTGAGGCTATTTTGTTAAACGATCGGTTTTTTTACTATGGAGTTCCGAGTTTCCTTTTTTGGAGTCCTGAGCGTTTGAATAGATTTATTTTTGGGAAAACTAATGACTCTCTGGATGCATTTTGAAGTTCGTATCAATCTTAGTATACCACCATATCGTTCACAATTTTGTCTATAATATAAAATTGAAACTCTTAATAGTGTTGTTGCAAATATGTACTGGGGCTGCTGCCAGAGGGGCGTTTAAAATATTGATTTTTTGTATGTCACGTCAGAGATCGTCCCTAAACGTCCATCGTTATCCTCGGAAGAATCGGATAACGTCCTTCCGTCCATGGCACACCGTTAATGCCCGGTTTTATAATCTCTGGATAAATGTTTTCTCGGTGTAGAAATTAGCGTTAATACGTTCTCCTATCATTAACTCTCACGTCAGCTAACCTACAGTCTGATGTAATATTAAAACCCGAATTCTCTGTTAACATCCAACGCTACGCTATCTTGCGGTTATCGTTAACCAGACATTTTTAAATTGGGCCTAAGACATTAGGATATTATTTTAATCCTGCACTACATCTTCAGAACGACGAAATAAGATATATACCAGGCCGAAATGATTGGTGCAAAAATTCCTTCCACCCAACTACAGTAACATTAGTGACTAAGTTGCTATGTTAACATGCGATTCACTTTCGTCATCTTACTATTCCTTTTCCTTATTCCCTCTCCTTTTCATGGTTGGTGTCCTTACATTCCCTGCCACCAACCTCTGCGGTGGCTCGTTGTCTTTATATAGATGTTGATCACGTTTTGAATGGGAATTTCACTCACCTCCATACTTGGGTGTCTGGCGAGCTTGACCCTCGCCTATCTGGTCATCAGATATAACTAACAGTTTGATTTCTTTTTATTTTTCCAGGTAAGTCACCGAATTCTTGTTTCGCGGTGTGAACACTTCCTCTTGTACGGACGTCCCCCCCCCATCGTTCGCTGATGTTCATCTGGACCGTATGAACGCCAATGCAATTACTGAATTGCACGAGGAATTACGGTACTGTGAAATAAATTATAATTATACCTTTAGGGAAGTTAAGTACACGGTGCCTCCTACGGAGTTCGATTGCAGTCGTGTGAGGCGACTTGCGTGCAGGTGATCCTCTTGAAGATGTTTGGTGCGTATCGTAGACGGCCATTACGATTTTAGCTGTCAGGATTTAATATTCTTTCATAATATAATTTTAGTACGGCCATACATATGCATTTCACTATATTTATGCGATTTGTAAATTTATAAACAAAATTTAAAGGAGGTATTCAACGCAAAATTCACAAATTGAGCTGTCACTGTTGGAAAATTCCCTAGAAAATTGAACCCACGTTTTCCCTAGAAAATATACATTTAGGGAATAATTCCCCTAGAATGCATTTTTCCTGGGAAATGATTTTGAAAGTGGGTTGCAGTGGCTTAGAATATATTTATTTTACACCAAATTTAGTTGACAGTCGGGGGTGATTTTTTTTACAATGGATGCACATTTTTTATTGAGAAATATTTTGTTTGATTATAATTAATTTCAATAACTGATATTAAAATTATTTGTGATAAAATGGTTGTATAGGTTGAACTATGCAGAATAAATTTTTTTGTTTTTATGAATATATATTTTTTCATCTATAGTCATTCACTCTATGCACTGCACACTGCACTGCGTGCAGTTACTGGTGTAATTTTTCTTAGCGAGAAGGTTTTCTCTAAAGTAGCGTTTTGTTCTAGAGCAATTACTGACCCAAGTCTTTCAATTCTAAAGAAAAAAGTTCTTAAAAAAATATTCCATAGAGTTTTCCCTGGGAAATAATTTTTTTCTGAGGTAGTTTAAATTTTTTCTTTGCTTTTCCCTATGTTCTAGGGAATTCTCATAGGGAAATTTCAATCAGGGATGATATGGAAAGTTTTGTTTTGGTTTCGGTCGCCCTAGCAATGCGTATGATGCGTGGGATGAATTTGGGGTAACCTTGGCTGATAAGCTTGGCTTGGGTAATTGGCTGATATCTAGAGCCAAAAATGTTATAACTACAACAAACTTTCGATATTGTTCATGTATGTTATACACATAGTTTTATAAGTCTTACTTCACATGTATTACATTATTTTTAGATAACGGGAACCCTGGGATAGCATGCATCTCCTGCCAGATGTAGGGGACGTCAATGGGATCCCTTAAGGATGAAATGCGGCTATAAATTCCGTGCTTGACGAATGGGCTCACTAGAAGCTGAGCAATCCCTGGGTAACGACTATAAATACGGCCTAAATCTTACGGTTTTAGACGGCTTTAACCCTCTCTTCATAAGTGTGTCTCAAATGTTTAAATATGATTCTCCCACCCGAGAGAATCCCTGTGGATTCGAGAATCACTTTATTTCGATAGAAAAGTAGAATGTTCAGGAGTTGGCACCATTTGTTTCACCCACCACAAGTGACGTTCTCCCTATTGCTCATTGAAAAGAAATTCACGTCGTTCTCCCATGCTACCGACAACAAAACTAACTTTTGAAGCCTTGTAATGTGGACTTCGAAGATTAAAAGTCCGTAGTTCATCCCTTTCGACCGAATTCTTGTATTTTCTTAAAATTTATATTTACACCTGGAAGAAGGGCCGTGAACTAGGAAAATTCCTCGTGCGAGGAAAATCGTCGATGGCGTGAATAGGGAAGTGGATGGTCGTTCTCCACTGCCCTCACTCGGCGTGGCGAATAGGTACAGCTCTCGACTTTCTCCTCTTTTGGCACGGCTGCAAAATCGACGGCATACTAACAATAAGCCCGTTTTCATCCCCCCTTTTCCCTACTCTGCTGAATTGGGGTGAGCGCGTGCTTGCATAAATTGACTCGTAATCAGTAGATCACGTAGTCGGGGACGTGTCGATCTATTTGCGCACGTTTGAGATAGTTTGAGCGAAATTTTTCTTTAGTCACGGTAGAGGATGTCCTTTATTTTTAAGTTCATGCAGTTGTAAGAAGCTTGAGGTAAATTTAGTAATACTAATGACGCCAAAAATTGGTGTTAAATGACTAAGCTGTGAATGCTCTACATGTGCATATTCGAGTCTTTTACTTATTTCGTTTCACGCTGTGCGCAAAAATCGCTTTCCAAAACGTTTTTTTTTGCGATTTTATGTTTAGTATTATGGTGAGTGGTAAAGTTTTTTTTTTTAATGGACAAAACATATGACCTGTATACCGTTACATTGCTGATACGAAGAGTGCTACAGAAAATGCTCGTTTGGTTTAAATAATGTCTCTCCGCAGCACACAGATGTAACATATGCCAGGGGAAACTGTTTTTATACAAATATTTCGAAAAGTATTGGGTTAAGAGGCTGATATTTTCGTATGACTAGAAATATGCGATATTTTATTTTGCAACGAAGCCAAAGCCATTGAGTTTTAGGTGAAGTGGTATCACATTCAAGCTTCCTCAACTGAAGAATACGACGAAGTGGTCAAGGGTAGCATGTTGGTCGGTGGAGGACTGGATGTGGGTGTTTAAATTTCAGTGTTGTATAACTGCATGACACCTGGTCAAAATGATAGGATCGTTAATTGGTGTCATCCGACAAAAATGCTCCTCATGGTCTTATTACCTTAAACATTGAATTAAGGGTCAATTGCGTTGGGATCAAGTTGTGTCCTGCGTTTTTACATTCTTCTCAATCTATTTTAATTCAGGTAGTTAGTGCGGAAAATCATTTCACCTAGAATTTTATGAATTTGACTTCATTTTAAAGAAAAAACTTATATTTCCAATGATATCAAAATATCAACCCCTTTCCGAACTACTTTTCGAGCAATTTGCCTAAGAATGCAAGCTGTTTTACATGGGATAGATTACGGCTGTGCGCTTCAGAGGGAGAATATTGAAACAATTAGGAACTTCTAGCACCTATATTTCGTCAAAAAACTAACGGTGTATATGTAGGTTGTTTTCTCAACTATTCATAAAAAATAACCAATAACTCACCGCAGTAATTTTTACATAATCGCAAAAAAAACTGCTGTTTTGAAGGCTTTTTAGCCGTGTGACGTGAAAAAATTAGTCAAGTTGTGACTTATGTAGATAAATTTATTTAATTAGTGAGAATTTTGGTCTTACATAACTATATTTTTGCGCCATTAATATTACATTATTTATTTCACACTTCTGAGATTAAAATATGAAATTAGAATATGGTCTCCATTATGACTTGGGAACTATCTCGCTCAAACTACTTTAAGTGGTAATTATATCAAATGGTTACAAGTATGCCGAAATTACCGCTAATCGTGGTTCGAATTCTCGTTCCAATGAGATATTTCTTCGGCAATTAATTAGGTTGTGTACTTAATTGCTCGTCTTGAATATTGAGTGCACACATTTTTGGAATGGTATTTAGATTCGAGGTCCAAATGGTATTTAGATTTGTTTTAAGTTTCATCCTTTTAGAAAATTTCCGCAAGTGGTCAATTCCAGTTCTCGACACTTAGTCAGGGTTTAAAAAATCGGGTGTGTTCGCCTGTACGGGTTAGCGGAGTTATTGTCCCTAAAGGATTCAACCTCCTGTGGATTAGTAGTACATATAAGGGATTCATTATTTGACCGATAATCCATCTCTTTGCAGTATAGGGAAGTAATCTATCTCTGGCCATGGTGTTAATATTGGTGATTGCATATAGTTGGTTTTACAGGGGCTATCTGGGTAACCGTTGTAGGCAAAACTTCTATCACAAGCTGACACCGATAGAATACCCCAATTTTAACATATATTGTAGAATAAATATTCTTTCATCAAGTTGTGAAATGGGAGTAATCAACCAATTTGCACGAATAACAACATTTGGCAATCGCCATTAGCAACCCCAATTACATTACCCTTGTGGCGGAATGGTGACGTATTTCGATTAAATATTTGTCTCAAAATTTCTCCCGACAAGGCTATCTCACAACTGATATTGGCAATAAATCACCAAAGTTTTATTTATATTTTTTGGGGCCTCTCATTGTTAATATAAGATTACTATTTTAGATTGAGAAGTGATGCGCATACTGACTTCCGTTACGTAGCCGCCATATTCAAGCAAGTTTTGCAATATATTTCGGGGCTTTATCTAAACAAACTGGCTTTATGGTGTCTTAATCCATGTATTACGTTATCAGTGCTGAGGATTCACTTTGATTTTTTAGCTATTGATTTTACAGTTTAAATTTTTTGATTGCAGTGTTGTCAAGGTCACGGTTAGCATTTTTTTCTAACAAAATGATTTTATACTTGTCTGTGAGAAGGGAAACATTTTTTGTTTGGCTTTGCAGTGTCATTTTATTGTTAATTTCGCTATTTCGTAACTTTATTGATTTTCCATAGAAAATTTGGAAGCTCTTCCGATACATTGCGTCAGTAGTGATAATATGTATTGATTGTTCAGCCAACGTTTTGTGGAATGGATTTCGTCATTATAGAAACCCATCTTCATGCCACTTAATTAATTCAATTAGAAGTAAACTATTATGCCGTATAACTATTCTGGATCATGGAAAGTTAGTCAGTCTATTTTTATTTTGTTGAAATTTCACCGGATCACGCCTGATACTTCTCTTTTTGGAAAGTGATAAAACTTAATTCCATGTACAGTTTTGCCTGCATCGCTTTCGACGACTAACCATTCGCGTCAATTGGACTGGAGCTTAGTTGCATATTTTTATAACTTTTAATTCAAAATGTACCAATGAATGAATATTTCATTCTTCTTCCGGGATATCTGCCTCGTCGTTGTTTTTCTTGACAAGGTCCCTCCCGTCCTGCAGGCGTCTTCAGGTCGAAGATGACCGTTGAACGAAGATCAGCGTTGTCAAGAAAAACAGCGGCGATCCAGATATTCCGGAAGAAGAATGAAATATTCAGCTAATCGCCGCGGAAAACTCCGAGAGAACTTCATGTACCAATGAATGTTAAGGCCTAAGCGTCTAAATGTATGTGGACAATACAGAATTTATAGTGGAATAATGAAAATTCATTTATTTGCCAATGTGAATGTACGTACGTTATTTCGCAATATCATGCCTGAATGCAAATCTATATATAACCTTTTGGCGTGTATGTCTTCAAAATTATACCAACAATGGGATACCGGGGACGCGATCGCGGTTCTCCGTAATGCGTGCGGTCGCGATGAAACTTAAGACTGGACGAAGTCCCGCCATGTTTTTGGCAATTCTCTGTGACTAGGAGACGGTAGATTTTTGCATAGGGAATAAAAACACTTTCAATTTGACTCGCACAGTGAACATACCATGTCAGAGTAATTGAGCACCCAAGTAGAGGTTGAACCAAAATGTGTGTCATTCTGATACTCGTTAGCACCGACGTTTCAAGTAATCCAAGACAAGCGGTCCGTAGCGCAGTCTCCGTGCTCTTCTATTTGCTGCGTCTGGTGTGTGCTTGTGGGCTGTGTTCGTCGGGAGTTGCCTTATAAATCACAGAGTCTCGGGAGTCGGTTGAGGCACTTTCACTTCGCTCTTTTCAGTAAATTTCGGAACGAAAGCGCTCAAGTTTCCAGAGCTCGCGTTGTGAGAGTGGGGAAGGGGGAGAGAATGATTCGTATCGCTTCGCATCGAAGGCGAATTGATTCGCTGCCGGCCGATATTCAGGGGTGGGGGGAGAAGGGAGGGAGGTAAGAAAGGTGTAGTTGGGGGGAAGGTTAAAAATCGTCTTGTGGATTGGGAGGGAGGGGAAGGGAAAAGAGTTTTATTTTGTCTTTTGTCTTCTTATTTCGTGGGCGTATCCGAGTCGTTTTACCTTTCGTCGGAATGAAGCTGGGAGGTTTGTCCAGGTGGGCGTATACGTACGTGTGTATGCAGACTTACTCGCAAGAGCGTATTCAAAGTGTGACGCGAAAAAGTGCACCAGTGTAGTTCTCTTTGCGATTTTTTGTCATAGTTGTTAAACCCACGATGGTGTTCACTACGAACATTTGGGAACAGGAGCTGGAGAGCCCTTCCGAAATAAGAGATTAACTCTGACAGACATTCCCTGCGTTTAGCTGTTCGTGTGTAGGTTTGCACAGGCGTGGAAAAGATTTGTTGAGGGTATCAAGTTGTTGCGGTGGTTAGAATGCTTGCATCTCATCCCAAAGGGCGCAGGTTCGAATTCCGGCGGTGGGGGAGATTTTTCAAAGGAATCCCGTCCCCTTCTTGATTGCTTTGTGGAGAACATTTAAGGTAGTTCGAGCGAGATATTTCCCTAGTCATAATGGAGACCATATTCGAATTTTATTTTTTAATTTCAGCGTCTGTAAGAAGTGTGAAGTAAATATTGCAATATTAAGGGTGCCAAAATATAGCTATAGGTATATTTTGGCACCCTTGGCTGTAGGACGAAAATTCTCATAAATTTAATAAATATTACCTCTTAATTCTCTAACTTGACTCATTTTTTCACTCCGTACGGCTAAAAAGCCTTCATGGCTGCAGATTTTTTTGTGATTCCGTAAAAATTACTGCGGTGAGTAATAGATTAATTTGTATGAATAGTTGAGAAAACGTACGAACTACACACCGTCAGTTTTTTTTTACGAAATATAGGTGTTATAAATTCCTAATTTTTCTCAATATTCTCCCTCTGGAGCGCACAGCCGTAATCTATTCTGTGTAAAACAGCTTATATTTTCTCGCAAATTGCTCGAAAAGTAGTTTAGCAAGGGGTTAATATTTTGATATCATTGGAAATAGGTATGAGTTTTTTTCTTTAAAATGAGGTCAAATTCATTAAATTCTGGGTGAAGTGATTTTTCGCTTACATTACCAGTAGGTACAGTTAAAGAGTTATCTAATTACGATACCGGGTTTTTCTCCACCCTTCATACTTTCTCCAATCTGTCCTCCCGTCATCAACCTATCCACATGTCCTTAATGGCACAAATGACCTCAGCTGTCGGTCGCCTCCGACAAATAACCACCCAACCGATTAGTTTTGTTTTGAGAGACCTTCATTTTCCTTCTCCTGCGCTCGAGGAAATAAGGGAATAAAATAGTCGGAATCCCTAAAAGGTCAAAGGTACAATACGATAAAAAAGTTTTCCAATAGAGAGCACGGATAATTAAATATCAGTTATGAACTCTTTGACTTTATAATTATAGTCATCGAATGTGTGCAGCGCGTAAATATAGTCATATGATTGCTGTAATAAATTAGCATATATTATAAAACTGATCATCTAATTAAACTATATACTTATTCCAGGCTTTTACTTGACTTCCTTCACTCCTCATGCTGAAAACGCTGAAAAACAGTAGTTCTTTTGCGTAAAGCGCAACGGTAATTTGTTTGATGAAAAGGTTCTCTGCGAGCAATAAATTAATCTTTAAAAATAATTTAGAAAACTTAAGAAGTACACACGTTAATTTCTGACGATACCTGCTCATTAGAAATTTCTCATTTTTTAAATAATTATTTTGCATCTATGGAGCGCACGACGCGTATTTTATCCGATGGAAAACGGCTTCTATTTGTTTGGAAAATGTCTTGCGAAGTAGTGCGGTTAATAGTTGATATTTTTTTTCTTTACGTCATTACATATACGGATATTTTTCCTTACAATGAATCAAAATTAATTGATTTTTATGAGTAGCGATATCTAGTTTTTTACTTTGTATCTTAAACTCACTGCATCTGAATGTCTATACAAAAGAGAATATATTGTTATTTTCCTGGATGTTTTTTTTATTTTCAGATGCCACGCGTAGGTGTATAATATCGCACATAATTATGTCTCTTTGTTGTAACACGATGCGATGATTTTATCACGTTGTATTATATGTCTACGGGGAATTCAGGAGGTCGGTCTTCAATAGACGAAGAACCATTCGCGAAATGACATTGTTTCGTAAATCTGGCGTTTAGACCGAGGTTTAAGGGATTTTATGCCTTTTATGGACACTATTGCCTGCTCTTCGGCCCTTGGTTAGTCTAAAGTGAGTAGATGAATGAATTCGTGCAAAAATCATATATTTTTGCCAAAGTTTTACTGTGCATGAATTAAAATTTAATTTAATTGCGTCAGCCTCGCGGGAAACAGTTGAAATTGTCTATCTTGCCAGAGAGGTTCATCGTGCTGAAATTCCGTGTAATCTATTGGCCAGTACAAAGAAAATTACGGAAATTTTGCCGATAAAGAGCGGTCTTTTATTGATAATAGTAAATCCGAATTTCCAATTGAATGGGAAAATCCATGTTGTAGACAGCTCTTTGTAGTTCATCGCTTAAATGCCAAACCCTGGGCTGTGATCGCTCTTTATATTCGTGCGAATGCTCTCCGTAAGACCCCGTGCCGCGGTGGACCGATCTCAAGACGTGAATCACTGGCCGAATGCAATACGCGCGGCACGACGAGTTGAGAAAATGCTAGACCCTGAGCAGAGTAGATGAGTGAATTCGTGCAAAAATCATATATTTTTGGGCAAATTTTACTGTTCACGAATGAAGTTCATTGTTCATGAAGTTCATGCAATTTCGCGAATGGCTCTTCATCAATCGAATACAGACCTCCTGAAAACCTTCAGACATAATGATACAGTTAGTACATCGTGATGAAATCATCGCATCATGGTGTTACAAAATAGAGACATAATCATGTGCGATATTATACACCTACGCGTGGAATCTGAAAATAAACAAGCATCGAGGAAAATAACAGAGTATAATTCCCTTTTGTATAGACATTCGGATGCAGTGAGCCTAAGATACATAGTTAAAGCCAGACATCACTACTCGTAAAAAGAGTCTTAAGTGGTCGTGCATAAACTACGTTACCAAATAAGTGGGGGGCAGGGGGTTGCCTAAAAAAATACGGCGGGTAATGAGGGGGAGAGGGGGGGGTTTACTCTAAGTAACGTAGCTGTTACAATGCGCCAGTTTACGTTTCTTATTCGTCAACATCGCGTCGACAATACTACAGAGTTTAACATGAAAAAGGGCGCGCGGGGTGTTTCTTAAACCCCATGCTTCTACGTTTAACTCAATGTAACTGAACCATTACCTCTACTATGTTGCAAGTCTTCATACCATCAAGTTGCTTTCATTTTAACCTTCTCGCGGATTAAATAGTGACCTCGTGACAACACTTTTCAAGGCAGCAGTCAGAAATGTGGGGAGGGGAGAGTACAGAGGTCAGCACCTTGCGCCGTGATTCATGGTTGATTTTTTAGAATTTAAAAATGAGTATTACTTGTTCCAATTGAGATTAGATAGTTGTATTATATCTATTTCGGCTACTTTGTCTTATTTCAACTTGTCCCTAAAAATAATCTCACTCGTTAATTGAGAAAATATTTTTTTAATTGAAATTTTCATTTGTAGAGACAACGTGAAATGGTGGGGGGGGGAGGGGTTGGGAAAATATTACAGTTGTCAACGAAGGGGAAAATGAAATCACAAAAAAGCGGTACCTTAGTTTGTGCACGACCTGTAACCATCTATGCAGCTCAGGATTCGTCTTCCTTGTTCGATTAGCCTCCGAGTGGGGGAGTGTTGCTAGGGGGAGGTGGAGGATGGGGGGAGAGACATGCTCTGCTGTATAGAAGGCATTCACGTGGTTGTATCAATCGCAGACGGCGGGGGAGTTTTCAATTGGTCTCGCTAAGTTGGGTAATCCGCCCGTCGCGGCGGCAAAGGGAGTTAGTTGGTCGTCGTAGGGGTGGACCCCCTTAATCTCCCTTGGAGCAAGTAGTGATCTCCTCATACCCCCACCTTTTCCCTTCGGAGGGTTGGATACCAGTCGAGAGAGTCTCACCGGCTGGCGCCCTCCCCCCTGTTGACGTGTGTAGGAGGGGAGGGGCTGTGGGGTGGAGGGGGAAAGGTGAAAAAACGGGGGCTGGTGGGTCGGTGTAGGCGATTGCTTTCACTGCGGCCGGTCGGTTGGTTTTCAGATTTACCACCCCCCCTGGTTTTTCTCATTTTCTTCATCTTTTTTTTCCTATCTAGCTACAAACCAAATCCCCCCCCCCGTCATTCCTTTCGCCCCGTCTGTCCCTTTAATCTCGTACACAGATTCCCCCTCTGCTCCCCCACCCCACCGCGCCTCCTAATCCATCTCCCCCATCATTGCACCCGTTCCGTTCCTCTCGGAGAAAGTCCGCGCGAGAGAACGTCGATGGAGGAGTAGCAGTCCAAACACCCCCTCCCACCCCCACCCACCCTCTTCCTCTCTCACCTCCCCAGTCCCCCCATTTGGCGCCATTAGCAGACTACCGAGTTAATTTATCAAAATGTACATCCACGCAAGCCGCCTCAAGGGTGTGTGGTCCGCGAACTAAATGCGTCAAGTACTACTGAAATATCCATAAATATATTAAACTAAAAAAAACAATTGAGTATTCCCGTGGTAGGTGGCGAAACACTGAGTGACACGCGTATTTGAATATAAAAACAAGGTAACCTGCTCGCAATGTATTATCTGAATAAAAATGCTCATTGCACTTTATACGCTCAATAAGTCAGAGAAATGTAATAGCTTTGCTTATTTAGTCTCTCGACTATACTAACGAGCGAGAACAAGTGGCGTGAACAACGCTGCCGAGGTAAAGTCGGGAATTCAAGCCAGGATCGGTATCGCCGTATATTTTACGTCATAATACCGTTTATCGTTTCGTACCACCCGAAACTCGACTCGCCACTCCTTGACAACGCGTGTGGTAGACTCTCTTTGCCATCCGTTCTGCTGAGGCAATACTCTCTCTCTAGGAGGTCTTTCCATGTTCGGATGGTTCTAGCGAGGACTATTAAACCCTATTTCTGCCGTCTTAAGGAGTGCCCGCTTGCAGAAAAAGAGAAGATTACGCCCGAAAGGACCAGTAGACCTCTTGGGCGATTGGAAAAGTTGAGCGAACTTCCATCTGATGGAAATTCGCTCTAAGTTGTGTTAAATTGGCGATCCTTTTCTAGGCCAGCGAGTTCAGGATCTGGTCTATCCACCTCCGTAATATTGACTTCTAGTTCTAGACGCACGCTGATTGATACCTGTTTTGGCCGGGTCGTTTCACCCCTTTGACTGACTATCTAGCATTTTGCGCAATGAACTCGCTGATAGCTCTGTCACATTAATGCACATCGATTACTTGGCATTATGCAGTTCATAGTACTGACAGCATATTTATTTGAATTCCAATCGAAGAAGGTTGTACGTAGGTAGACGTAGAATCCATTTCTCATCGCAATAATTACGTAGTAAATGGCTAATGTTGGTGTTTTTTTAATGGTCAAGAAAACGCTATCGGATTATCTTTTTGACTGCAGGTAAGTGTTGAACTTTATCTTTTTTTTTTTAATCGTTCAGTTAGTTTTTCGTTGGAATTTGTTCTGGAGCATTAAAGATTTAAGATAAGATGCCGAAACTATTGCTTTACGGAGACAGCATGAGAAAAAGTGTACGACTTAGAGAGTTACATACTTTTGGAGAAAGGGAAACATGATGGATGGTACGGAGAGGCGAGGAAGTAACAGGAAGATAGCCTCAGAAAATAAACGTAGCAAAATAGTGGAATGGTGGTGTAATACAAGGTGGATAAGTGCTTAATGTTGTGATGGATTGGAAAATTTTGGTGTACAATGATGTATGATGATAAATGATTGACAGTTCTGTTTTGGTTACATATTTGTAAATTTACAGACATTAAACATAAAAAATACATAGACATAGACATTCAAGATTGTTACCTTTGAAGTTTGGTGCTGTTTTTATTTATTTACAATTTTAATTTGGTTGCTTGGATATATTTATTTGTTGAAAATTTATGTGTCATTTATTAAATTATGATAAATTTTGCTTAGATAGGTAATGTCTGTTCTTTTATTGCAACTTTTTTTATTTCTGAATATATGGTATATTTCTTTGAATAATCTTTTTGATAATTTTGGTTCTGAGTCTAAAATTTTGGCTTTCCCCAATTTTTTTTTGTTTATAGCCCAGAAGATGGATGAATAAACATCCGAAACGTCGGCAAAAGTTTAAAAATAAAAAATTATTTGACCTATACTCATGAAATTTGCACCATATATTTTTATATTATTTGTTATCCAAGTGAGGCTCGTCGTATTTCTTCCATTGAACTCCTCCTGTGATTGCCTTGTGAGATAAGTTTTTTGCCCAAGGATAGGCCGGTGTGGGGCGCGGAAATTGGAGGACCTCAGATTCGAAAGGCTTGATTAACAGATTCGAGCACCTCTCAAGGATTTGCCCCGCGCTCCTCCCAGAAGGACGAAGGCAAGCAGGCAGTCAGTCAATCCGTCGCCCGTTGGAAGCTCTGCTCGGCACCGCTCATTGGAATTAGAAGCTCTTTGAAGACTTCGTGGAGCAACACGCGTTCTGGATGTTTTGGTCGACACCTCTCGCGTGAGAATTGGCGCACGGGGTGCGCGAAAAACACTTGGGTGTGCGTGGCGTAATACTCTCTGTTTGCACCCTATTGTCTGCGTATCGTGACGAAGAGCGACTTGTGCGAAATTTTGTTTACTTGCCGCGGAACTGCAGCAGGTGTGCGCACGATTATGTTCCTATATTGTTATCGAAGCCATTTATGGTCGTTTTAAATTTGGACGTCATTATATTTTTCGTCGTGAGCACATTAATGTGGTTACCTACTCTTTCGATAGAAATAATTGCAAATTTGGAAGTGTTTTTGTAAAATAAAACTGAGCTAGCACTCACTCTCAAGTACACGTTTTGTTCATACAAGTACCTACGTATTCACGTTTTTTTTCTCTCACATTATTTGTAATGAAGCGATTTACTAACTTTCGAGGAAATATAATTGTTATTTATGTTACAGTAAAGCACAGGCCCTTATTTTCACAAAACTGCGCATCTAGGAGTCCTCCAAAAAGCAGATTTTTTCCCTAAATTAGCTAAATGAAATTAGGAGTAATGTTGGAAATATTTGCCTACACGGCCGGTAGGTGAGCATCTGGAGCGTAAGTGTGGCAACATCGTACTCCATGGGGCCCATTCTGCATGTTACTAAATGTGGAGCGCTAGTTTTTACCTCAGCGAGCATCCGTGCGTATTTCTCCATGCGATATCATTATCGATATTTTATGATGCATAGTTTCGCTGCTGAAGTTGTTGCCTGTTTTTTGTATTTTACTCATGTTCGATATAATTACTTAAGAAAATATTTTTGTTAATGATCGATCTCTCTGTATCTTATACATTAACGAGCCTGAACGTTTGTCTAAGGACCTGATAAAATTATTTGTCTTGTCTAAGGCTGGTTGCGTAGCATGACTATGTGAAGAAAAATATCCTTGTCTTGGAGATTTCTTTTAGGCTGTAGTCTCTCTCTTGACATTCTCGATTCAATTTACTTTTAGAAATGCACTCAAATTGCGTTGCGTTTGCATTGTCTTAGAGGTTTTCATTGACGTTCCCTTTGTCCTTTCCTTAGCATTACCATAAGATTTTTCAGAATAACCCCATGTGCTTTTCACGCGCTCGATAACCGGACAAACGTGTGCTAAGTGACGCCGTTCTTTCCCTCAGAGTTGTCGCTTTTCCAACCCTATAGTCTTTGGAAAACACTGTTCCTCAGCACATTCCTCTAATTACTGCGCATACTTTCCTTCTCGTGAAAGACCGGAAGTCAGCCCTCAAGTAATTTAATCGAGTCATCGTTTTTTTACATTAATGTAACGTCTGTGAATAAGAAAGTGCGTATCTCGTTTTAAATCTTTGCGTTCGTAACTTCTCAAAGGTATTACGAAACGGAGTCGCCCAGGTTATGCGTGGACTCGCGAGTGGTTGACGGGTGGAATAAATATTGGATGCAACCTTTCTCTTCATTTAAGTGAAAGGGGAGTGTCCGTTGATGAAGAGATGATTTTTTTTTGACGGGATAATATTTATTGCCTCTCAACATCTTCCCTCTTTGACACACTTGTTTCACCATTGTCATGTCGAAGGAGGATAGACGAGCTATGTGGTACTGCTTCACATTTGACTCGTTGGCGTAGATATGAGGAAAAGTGTGACAGAATGTGCCTTTTGCCTTACCTCCTCCTCACGATCCGGCATGATTCTAGGAAACGCTCCCACTCAAGCACTAAAGGGTGCCGCTTAGAAGTATGGCTGGCATTTGACGTTGAACAGTCAAGGGAAAAGAAAATCACAACTTTCTTAAAGCAAAATTGTTTTGGATTCATGGTAGATATTTCACATCTTGTTATAGTTATGTTTATAAAAACAACCTCGTGTGTTGGTATGCGACTGGTTGGCTGCTGGCTCTGGGTATTACGGCAGCAATACAGTCCTTGGCAGGTGCATTGCGCTGTTAAATATTCAAATATTAAATAATTTATGCTAAACACTTAATGAAAGTCGAATTATAAACCTATGGAAGCCGTGGATTTATTTTTATTTCATTTTGAAATCAACTTCATCGGAATCCCCTAATCCTCTCCAGTGGGATAGCATCCGCAAAATTTATTATTTATTTATTTATTTATCACACTGATACTGCAATTAGACATTGTTTGTATTATTATGTAACCGTTCATGTTGAAATTAGTTTAATTTTCGTCATTTAAAGTTATTTTTACTTCCCTGAGAGATGGGCGTTGACGTTTGGTCAATTTTTTGATTGGCAGTCCAGCAGCAGATTAATGGCATTGAAAGAATATTGTAATTTTTCTCGGCTTTTTTGGACGATATTCATAATGCTTTTCGATGTGACCGTACCTTATGATCAGCTTTCTCGATATGTCATCAGGTCTATTGAGACGTCTGAGATTTTGATGTGATATCACATTGAAATACGTTGTGAATATTGTCCAGAATATTAAGCTGTGGGAAATTGAAATATTTTTTTCAATCCCATTAAACAGTGTGCATTTCCACGGCATGTAGCCTACAATTGTGAGTTATGGTAGAGCAGGAGGCCGGGATCTCTACGGCGTTTAATCTCCATTCGTCGCAGTTATACGATAAATATTAACAATTTTACGTGCTTCAGTAAACCAAGCCAGTTCAATAAACCATAGCACGTATAATGGTTAATATATATCGTACAACTGCGATGAAAAAACCATTTTCATCAGCGTGGCTAGTGTAACACAAAGACGAACAATTTGGCGATTTATGTTTAACTTATAGAAGTTATAAACTATAGTGTGACTGGTCAGTTGGAGCCATAAGCCACCCGCGGTGAAGGGTTGGCTCGCCTTTGACGCCGAGATTCGGACTCCGAGTTATGGTAAAGTGCCTCCCAGGTCCGTCACTTTACCATAACGGATAGTTTCGTGCCACCCAGGTCCGGCACTAAAGGTACAGTTCCTTTTCGGATCACATCCCTGCTTTCAAGTGACACGGAATTCTATGCAAGGGCCACTTTTTTTTAGATCCTCTACGCGGAAGGTGGTGTTTGGTTATCATGGTACTCGCTCGCTCTCTGGGCAAGAAGTCGCCCTTGTGTGTGTTGGGGGGCGGGGGCGAATTTGAGGGACGTGCGCCCCGGGCAGGGCGGGCGGGCGGGGGCATTATTTGGGTCGCGCGGCGAAAGGGAATTTTTTATATTTGGGTCACGACGCGGAGAGGTTTGGAAACGATTTGGCGCGGGGAAAGCGAGCTGGCCGCGCGTCTTGTGTGTGTGCCGGGACTTGCGAATTACGTGTCTGTGGGCGTGCGGATGGATGTGTGTGGGCGTTTCGCCACCACCACGGCGGGGCGTGCGTTGGGGTGAAGGTGGTGGTGGTCTGGTAGCGTCGCAGGAAGGGGAAACCCAGGCACTTCGGGGAACTTGTGTATTTGAGGTAGTTTGAGAGATACGTCAATTCTCCTTTGATGCGGGATTGTCACTCGAATGCTTTTTCGACATTACCGTTAAAATCAAATTTGCGAAGGTTTTCATATAGATTTACTGAGTTTCTTCGTAACATGAAGAGCTAATAACCAAATAACTAATCGTAGAAAGTTGCAATTTTTTCTGTATCCGCCAAACGACCTCATTTCATCCATCGATCAAAGGTCCGTGCTTCGATTCCCAGTGAAGACAGATATTTTTTCAAAGTTTTTTCTAAATCTTTATGCTGTTGTATTTCCGGCAGAAGTGGACATCTTCACAAAAGCCTTTTTAAGGCATCTTTTAAAATGTATCGCGAATGAGAGGGAAGAAGCGATGGATGAAATGACGTCACAGCCGTTATGGGAAGGTTGCCCGTCCGTTCAACTTTATAGACTCCTATTTCTCTGGCAATTTTTTGAATCATTAAGAGATGATTTCCAAATGATCATTTGTTTTGGTCACCTACACGAAAAAGGAAAAGCAAAAATCGTGTTTGATTGAAAAATTTGATGAATTTTACCTCATATTTTAAAGGAAAACCTCCCATTTTCCAATGAAATCAAATCAAAATATTAATCCCTTGCCGAAGTAAGAGCAATTTGCCTGAAATTACTAGATAATAGAAGTTAATAGCGTGTACATCGTGCGTTTTCTCAATAATTAAAAAAATAAATTTATAACTCGCCGAAGAATTTACCGTAAAATCACCAGAGAAACTTCTGTTGGAAACGGGTTCGCAGGGCTAGACGTGAAACAAACAGTTCAAGGCAGCTCGCAGGGTAGTTTGCAGATGGCGCCTGTTAAGGTAGTTTGAGCGAAAAATCATTTCACTTAGAATTTGCCCTCATCTTAAAGGAAAAACTCCCATGATATCAAAATATTAACCCCTTGCCGAACTACTTTTCGAGCTATTTGCCTAAACATTGAAGCTGTTTTACATGGCATAGATTACGGCTGTGCGCTCCAGAGGGAGAACATTGAAAATAATAGGAACTTATAACACCTAGATTCCTTCAAAAAAATTAACGGTATGTATTTTGTATGTTTTATCAACTATTTATAAATTATAATCAATTAATCACCCTAGTACTTTTAACAGAATCGCAGAAAAACTTGCCGTTTTTAAGGCTTTTTAGCAGTTCGGCGTGGAAAAATGAGTCTAGTTAGAGAGTTGTGTGTTTGTATTTATTTAATAACTGAGAATATTTGTCACATATACCTATATTTTTTCACTATCAATATTTAAATATGTACTTCATAGTTCTTAAGACGCTTATATTAAAAGAAATAAAACTCGAATATGTAATCCATTTTGACTAGGGAACTATCTCGCTCTAACTACCTTAACAGAGACGAGCGAAATTACCTGTTCAAACGTTACCCATGCCAACGGGACAACGTACCTATGCAATGGAGATGTCGTAAGTAAGGGTGTGTGTGGGAGTGTGTACGTATGCACATGTATACTGACATTACCTTTTCATTCGCTTTAGTGCGTAGATCGTTTCGCAACGCAATCGCGCAGTTGCTTTCCTTTAGTTTCAGACCTTGCGCACATGCATCGCACTACAAAACAGGTTGGTAGCATTGTTGATATGCGCTGTAATGTTTGAGAAAAAGTAATATTTGATAAATGCATACGCAATTGTTGTTTCTGTAGATGTTTAGTATATGCGTCAAACATGGATAGTTTAAAGATTACTATGAAAAATCACAGTGTCCGTTAGACATTGCCATTTCCGTTTTTCAGTGATGGTTCTCAACATGCTACATCTAGTTTTATTGAGGCTGAGTGGTCCATTGCTAGCATGCAACGATTATTATCAGAAATTGCTTTTTATGTATGTAAAGCTCTTGATCTGTGTCCGGCTTCATTGTTTTACCATTTATTTTAAGGCCACCCTTGCCTATAATTAACGATAACCTTTTTCGGGCCTCTTGTATTTGTCGTTTTCCATAATTTTATTTTCACCCGTGGTGTTTAATTTTTGAAGTCTGCTTTCTCGCAATTTTTTGTAGGAGCTTACTGCCTTTAGTTGGATGTGTATTCCTAGTTTTATGGTTCCTTTTTTGGAATACAGCCTGTCATTCTTATGAGGTATGAGATGTGGAAAATAGGTCTTGTGATTTTCCTCTGTTTCTTGTAACTTTTCCAATAATCCCCTGCTAATCAGTCCTGCCCCGGCCGGTGTGGCATATAATAATTTAGGCTTAACAAATGCCTCGTATATTATTTTCTTAATATTTTGGGGAGTATCGTTGTTTTTAATTATTGGCGGTGAGGAAGATCTTGCTCCTATAGCCTGTCCAATTACTTTTTCTACTTAGTATTTTAGGCTTAATTTATTGTCAAGCATATTTCCTAAATTTTTTGCAGTATTTTGACAGTCAACAACCGGTTGCTGTTTTGTACTAATGCACGGCCACCTCGGTGTCTATATTTTTCCTCGTAAACTTTATAGCCTGTATTGTTCTCGAGTTTCTAGCCGAGTAAGGGTTTTAGATGCTGCCAACGTTTCGACGGAAAACTCCTCCATCGTCTTCAGAGCAATGATTCGCAGGACATTCTGTCATCGCTTATATACCCGTCTAATTGGAGGGGCATTGTTGTCTCCTTTTCCGTTATTTTTCGAATTAACGGTTTCCATTCCCTGCTTAGGTTGTACCCAGAGTCCCGATTTAAGATGTTATTTTCAAGCCTGATTCCAATGGCTTCTTTTAGTAGACGCTCCCATTACCCGTTGGCTGTGGAGACCAGTTGGGCATCATCAAAGGAGATGATATGGTCTTCTGATAGGCTCTGTTTAGCGAAGGCAGATTTCTCCGGGTGGAACAGCCTAATACACCTCCTGTGTTCCTTAATTCGGGTCTCTATCGTGCGTTCCGTCTCCTCGATGTATATTTTTCCGCAATGACATGGAATAGGGTAAACTCCCTATGTCCTGAGTCCCAATTTGTCCTTGACTCGCACCAAATTGCCACGCAGTTTCTTGGGTGGTTTGTGAATAGTTTGTATATTCCGATTGGCCAGGATCCTAGAGATTTACCATCCCTTCCAAACCCTTACTCGGCTAGCAACCCGAGAACAATTTATTTATAAAATTCGCCGAGAAAGAACAAAATCTTATATTTATAGCCTGTGTTTTCCTGATACATATTTATTGAGGTGAAAAATCCTTCATTTAAGCCATTTCCCCAATCAGCATGTATTGTTTCTTGTGCCTTAATGGTTCCTCTTATAATCTATTCATCATTCCACTGCCGCTCAACGGTTCCGGACGATTAGAGGCGAAAGACGCTGCTTGGTTGTGTTTGGCTATTCCTCCGGAAGTCGGGGCGGAAGCCCGAGTGAAACTACGTGCGCCTTCTTCACTTCTATTTCGGGCAAGATTAATTCAACGGCCAGGAAGGAGAGTGAATTCTACGCAATTCAAGTACGCCCAAGGTTATGCACTCTTGAACGCACGAGGTGTGACTCTTGCACAAGATTTACAGAGTTCTTGACTAATTGTCCTTTTGCGCATAAAATCGTCTCACATTATAGTCCACTATGCTGTTTCAATTTCAGAAGTGCAAAGGGTAGGTACACTGAGCGTGATGAATTAATTTTGTATTGAGGGTGGTCAACTTGTATGACTTCCGGCATTCTCGTTATTCAGTGAGCTTTCTACCGGGGCTTCGGTATCGATCGTTTTCAATGTTGAAATATTTCATCTTATTCCTCAACTTTCTATCGCCGATATATATGTTGCAGTGAAAGAACATGTATGTAATTATAAATTTAGAGCACGATAGTGAACGAAGTGTTATAAATGTGTGCACCAGTGGTAGTAGTTAGAATCATAATCACTCTCAAGGTTCAAAATAACGAATTCACAATTTTAAACACGCGTTGAAGAGACGTGCGTTTTGTTTTAAAAATAATGTTAGCCGAAATTTTGGTTTTATTATGATTTTTTCCGAGCACTTTTTACGTACGTCAGCGACTGCTGACATCTCCGGTCGATAAAAAAGCGCTGTAGTAACTAAATGTGGCGTGAGTATGCTCAAAATTTCATCACATTTTGGCTGTCATCACCTGCGGCAAGAGCCAACCATTGAGGTGTACGAACTCATTATTTCGTTACCAGCTGTTAAGCCACCGTTAAGCTAACATAAGAAATTGACTCAGGCCTTACTTTATGGAACCACATCATTATGAAATAAAACGATAAATTTAGTGTGGAAATGACGAAGTTATTTCTGTTTTATTTTATATTCTAAGAGCTTACTTTTAAATCATAACAATAATTTCGTTACTGGCCAACATCACCTCCAGCAACCATCATTTCATCACTTATTGACAGGCGTAATAGTACTGGTACAGGTCGCGGTGGTGCTAAAAATTGTTTATCCCGGAATGGTTTTGTCTTTCTCCATTCCCTATAATTCCTCCATGACCGCCATAGCCATCCATGTCGCTCCGAAGTGCTTCGGCCTCTGGATTCCGTATTGTGGGGAGGTAGGGAAGGGGGGCCCTGATTTCTCGGGGGTACACCTGCCGTGGCACACCCCCCTATTCCCTCCGCCCTACCCCTCATCCCTTTCTTCTTCCGACCCTGCCCGGCACCGCCTTTTGAAGAGAGGGACGAACACCTGCCCGCAACCCCACCTCCCTTCCCTTCCCCCAATCACTCCCGTGCCCCCACAGAGCGCCCGCATCCTCATCCTCAAGAGCCACGTGCAGCTATAGCTCTCGCGAAAGCTTATGGCGTTCTAATGCGCGGCGTTTGTGTTTTCCACGTCATATAAATTCCATTTTTTTAATGCAATCATGCATGTTACAAATGCCATGTCTTCGCTTTCCCCTACATCCCTTTTCCCTACCCCTTCCACCAAAATTTACCCCTCCACGACGTCTTCTTATGCACATCAGAACGCCATAAGCTTTCGCGAGAGCTGTACGTACGTACGATCGGGAGGTAGTTCACAAGAGGCGAGTCACTGGGTGACACAGAGGAAATCATTTTATACAGGGAAGTGATATTGAGTTTAGGTCAGAAATTCAAATCAGCTATTCTTTGCCAAAGTTTTGGAATTTAATTATTCCATCTTCAAGGTTTAGAATATATTCATTGAGTTCTTCAACATCAGGACAATAATGACCTGATGTTGAAAGACTCAATGAATCTAAGAGTTGAATCTATGCCCTGAAGATGAAATGATTAATTTCCGAAACGTTGGCAAATAATAGCTGATTTTAATTTCTTACCTGAACTCAATTTTACTTACCGGTATAAATAAATGTGAGGTCGATATGATAAACAACGGATATCATTTTAACCCTGCACTTCATTTCCAGAACGACGAAATAAGGGAGATACACAACCGAACTGATTGATGCGAAAATTCCTTCCACCCAACTACAGTAACATTAGTGACCAAGTTACTAGGTTTACATGCGATTCACTTTCGTCCTCTTACTATTCCTTTTCCTTATTCCTTCTCCTTTTCATGGCTGGTGTCCTTACATTCCCTGCCACCAGCCTCTGCGGTGGCTCGTTGTCTTTATACAGATGTTGATCACGCTTTGAATGGGAATTTCACTCGCCTCCTTATCTACATGTACAAAATACCCTACAAGCTATCTCAAGGGTGTGTGGCAGGGAGTGAGTAGTCACCAACATGCATTTCACTAAACCCTATTAATGTTAATGTAACTACGGCCATTGATAAATGTATACAAATCGCTAATGCATGTCAGGAGGCGAAGCCTCACAAGCATGAACTACACACTAACTATGCTACCAATGTTAGAGGGACCGTTAGTATTTATGTAATTTGCAACTACCTAAACGGAAAGAGATTTAAGAATTATGCTGAAAACATGCACGGCGTGCTGTATGTACTCGGTAGCACATAAGGGTTCAAGTATTAGGGAGTAATACTATTACTAAGAGTTACACTATCTATCGACAAACCTAGTTAAAAGTCTCATTGGCAGCTGTTATGGTCTCTTTTATCGTTCTTGGGAAATATGACATTTAAAATGTTTCCGTTCTGTAGTCTAGTTCCCTAATTTTATTCTCTTGAGCTGATATCGTAAAATATTAATAATTAATATGTCGGATTGCGTAAAATATTATTAACGTCATCAGAGAATAAATCGGTTTGGAACTTACATAACAGATTGTCTAATAAAATACTGGTTGTCTTGCGGGATTAGCCCTCGCCTATCTGGTCATCAGAAATAACTAACAGTTTGATTTCTTTTCCATTTTCCAGGTAAGTTGCCGCACTCTGTTTCGCGGTTTGACCGGTTCCTCTTGTACGGACGTCCCCCCCCCCCCCCCCCCATCGTTCGCTGTTGTTCACCTGGACCGTATGAACGCCAATGCAATGACTGAATTGCGCGAAGAATTACGGTACTGTGAAAGAAAATATACCTTAAAGTTAGTTGAAGCGAGATTTATATCTAGTCATAATGGAGAAATTGTATGAATTCTATTCTAAAACCTAAGCAATTGTAATAACTGTAAAGTTAATATAGTACATATATTCGTGACTTAAATACTTCTCAGTGATAAACTAAACACGCATTGTTACATTGGTAATGCAATATTCAATATTCCATTGGGTAATATTGGTTCTTCAATATACAATATTCCAATTTCTGAAATTTCAATTGATAAATACAAAATCATGAGGTTAGCGACTTTATAAGAGTACATTGAAAATGCAAGGGAAAATTAAAGGGATAAAACGAATACCACTACCCATCACTGGTAGAACAAGCGGAATACTTCACCAGCCTTGGAAGCTGTTTGATATGGGATGGGGAAGTATGTACAAGGGACATCAAATGAAGAGTTACTGAAGCCAAACAAACATTTTTCATGGATAAACATCCCTTGAGTTCACAGAAAATAGGATTTCCAAAAAAGAAGCGGTGCCTGAAAGCATTCACGTGAAGTGCTGAGCTATTTTTCCAAGACACATGATCCATTGGAAACTTGAAATAGAAGGAATCAAGCCTTTCAAAATGAGAATAGAAAACTATATGAAGCGCTCTTTAGAAAGAAAAGATCCAGAAGAAGACACGGTCTATTGGAAATTGGTATCATTGGAATTGGTATTATTGGAATTTGTATTGGAATTGGTATTATTGGAATGGAAATTGGTATTGGTCGTTCAAAAATTGTGATTTTGGAATCCCAGTATTTAAAAATATTGATATTGAAAGCAATATATTGGAAAACAGCCCAGCCCTATTCTTTCGTTTATAACGAGATGTTCCCGTGGCAGTCTTCGGGTTATATTATGGGAGTGGAAGAGTCTGAAAATTTTGACCACGTGAGGATTTCCGTCTTTGGCCGCTTAAAGCCTTTAATTATTCGCCGCTCCCTATTCCGACGAGGAATGTGCGGAATTCAGTGGAGGAGGAGAAGGCTGAATCCCAATGGAGGAGGCAGAGGCGCCCGTGACCTCAACCTCCGTCCGTGCGCGCCCTCCTCTTCGACGGCGGCCGAAAAAAACGCCTCTCTGCCTCGCCACGATCAAAATCCCAACCTGGAGACGACAAATGACAATCACCCATCGAACGTTGCACCGAAAACAGTTCTTTTAATACTTCATCGTCATTTGTCATTCGATCGTTAAGATTGGTCGGCTGTAGCCCTCAATTCCATCTTGCCCCCTTCTCACCCTTTTCATGCCCTTGCTTCTCTTTTGTTTCATATCCCGTTTAAGGTAGTTTGAGCGAGATAGTTCCCTAGTCATAATAGAGATCATATTCTAATTTTATTTTTTAATTTAAGCGTCTGTAAGAAGTATGAAGTAAATATTTTAATATTAATGGTGCACAAATATTGATAAAAAAGACAAAAATTCTCAGTAATTAAATAAATATACCTACATAAGTCTTAAACTTGACTAATTTTTTCACGCCGTACGATAAATTCGCCTTCACAACAGTATTTGTTTTGCGATTCTGTAAAAATTGCTGCGGCGGTAATTGAGTATTTTTTTAATAAATAGTTGGGAAGACATAGTAACTACACACAGTTTTTGGACGAAATCTAGGTGTTAGAAGTTCATAATTTTTTAATATTCTCCCTCTGGAGCACTCATCTACATCTACAAAATACCGTGCAAGCCACCTCAGGGGTGTGTGGCAGGGGGTGAGTATTCACCAACATGCATTACACTATACCCTAAAGTTAGTGTAACTACGACTAATTATGCATTAGCATAAATCTCTAATGATTGCCACAAGGCGAAGCCTCTGTTCTGAAGATCATTCTGATGCTGACTGGGACAGAAAGGTAACAGAGGTAAATGATCTTCCAAGCACTTATGTATGGCTATAAGATAAAACTTATTATGCATTACCACCAACAAAAGCTTTAACACTCAGCCGTAATGTATCCCATGTAAAACAGCTTCAATATTTAGGCAAATTGCTCTAAAAGTAGTTCGGCTAAGGGTTAATATTTTGATATCATAGGATAGATGGGAGTTTTTAAAATTTAAATTGACGTCAAATTCTAGGTGAATTGATTTGTCGCTCAAACTACCTTAAACTGTCTTTATGTATGTGTCCCTCACTCTTCCTCGTAAGGTATTTCCTTTGCTCCTCATAAGTTAGTCTCGAAGTGTAGCCTACCCATCAGGATGATCGAGGAGTTTCGTTGAGTTTTCTTAGCATCTTGCCTGAAAACGTCAAATTAATGCTTGTGGATCTTGTTTTTCTAAACAGTGCTTCATATATTCTATTCTATTTTCGATACCCTTGATTCCTTTTGTTTTAGCCTTCCAATGAACCGTGTCTTCTTCTGGATCTTGTCTTTCTAAAGAGCGCTTCATATAGTTTTCCATTCTCATTTTGAAAGGCTTGATTCCTTCTATTTCAAGTTTCCAATGGACCATGTCTCTTGGTCAAATAGCTCAGCACTTAACGTGAGTGATTTCAGGCACCGCTTCTTTATTGGGAATCCTATTTTCTGTGAACTCAAGGAATGTTTATTCATGAAAAATGCTTGTTTGGCTACAGCAACTCTTCATTTGATGTCCCTTGAACATACTTCCCTCATCCCATATCAAACAGCTTCCAAGGCTGGTGAAGTATTCCACTTGTTCTACCAGTAATGGTATTCGTTTTATCCCTTTAATTTTTCCTCACATTTTCAATGTACTCTTATAAAGTCGCTTACCTCATGATTTTGTATTTACCAATTGCTTGTTAGGTTTTTATGAAATGTCCTCTCCTGACATTCCTCCGTTTCAGGATCACCTTGAAACTTTCTTACGCACAACTCGCCGTTTTACTCCCGTTAAATATCCCTTCGAACTTCCTCTTGCCTCCCATAATTTTGTCCAGAATTGTGATTCTTGTCATCTATCGCGGTTGCCAGGCGTTCTCACCCCCACCCTCTACCCCTCGCCTCACTACGCCCTCTCTCAAGACGTCCACTTTCGCTCTGCCTTCTTCGGTTCTCCAATCACCCGTGCGTGGTTTCACTCCTCCACTCCTATCTCACCCATGAGCACACGGTACTACTGTCGGCGCAGAAATTATGTGCACTCGAGTTTGGGTACAAATAACAAAATAACGAAAGGGCGTACAGAAAAAATAATCACACCATCGTTTTTTTAATTCTGCGTTATTGGATGGTAAATTTAAATTTTAGAAACTCATTTTAATATTTTTACAGCGGGTGTAACGTAAAAAAGTGCCGGTTTTGGACGGTGCTCTAGCAAAGCGCCGACATTGATTATTCGTAACTAAAAAACGAGTCGCTCTATTACGACCAAAGTTTCTCTTGTCGCACCATCACGTCGAATCCACAGTGCGGGACTTGCAATGTTCTGCACGCAGCTGAGTGTGGACATTTCTGGAGTGTGGTTTGTTTTTTGTTGAGGGACCGAGGCGTATTATTTACCTGAAACATTTTTATGTGCATTCGTGAAGAAAACTAGCATCACTCTCGTTCCTTCAATTAAATGTGGTCTTTAGGAAACTGGAATCAAAATTATTTATCGTTTAATGTGTTTTTTCAGGAGTCACTTATTGTTTACCGAGGGACCGTGAGGTTTTTAAAAATTTCACTTCTATATTATTAAAGAATTTGGATGTTTATTCATTGAGTAATGAACTTCATATTAATCTTCAGGTTTCCGCGATTTTTTATACTTTTCTTTTTATTATTTTCGGTATCCATCGCGTTTGGTTGCTTATTTTTACAACGTTTCGCCTCTCTTCCTAGCGATGCCTCCCGGAAGAGAGTCGAAACGTTGTAAAATAAGCAACCGAACACTTGATGGATACCGAAAATAATCGAAAGAAAATTCACATCATAATTTGATGTAATATCGCTCACTATCCTTAGCACCCTATTCAGCCAGTATAAAATTTGAATTGCGGTTCACTTTTGGTCATATAATGTTGATGTTTCGAAGTCGTTAGTTGCTCACCTTGGGTTCAGTGGTTTACTCTTAGAGCATATAGTTAAACAGAGGTTGCGTGAACTTGAGGTGAAGCCATTTCCGCCGTATCGAGCGTCCCCCAGAATAAATACTGTGATTGCCGTAATCATGAGATCGTGAAACCGGAAAGGATATTCTAACGAAGAGTTCTTGTTTTTCCTGCTTTAAAGTAAAATACCTGAGGTTACGTAAAAACATTATTTCTTTTTAAATTAATTGTACAATGTATTGTAAAGAGCACTGCGAACTGTAATTTGGAAAAAATGCTCATTTCATGGATCGTTGCCTGCGCTGTTTTTATAAATAATACTGAAATGGTATTTTTTTGTATTTCCTGATCACTTCCTGTATTTCATTCTCGTTAAGGTGGTTCCACCGTAATATGACTTAAATGTCATTTTATTAGTATTCTGTCTACTTGTAGAAAGAGTTGTCCGCTATCTGATATGAACAACAAAATAATACCTTTCCTTGCTATATTACTCTCTAATTGAACTTGAAATTACATGGTGTTCAATGGGGGAATGAGAGAAACGGGGAAAAATAGTATTTTTCCATAAAATATAAATGCCATTTTTGCGGAAAACTGTTTATAAGAAGGAAATAATCCAGAGAAATGGAATGAAAATGTAATATAGGCATCTTACCATCTTATTTTTTTAGTTATTGCATAATTACTGCCGTAATTGAAGTCAAAATGCGGTAATTCGTAGGAAATGGCGCTGCAGTCGGCTCCTATGGCTGGAAAAAGTGATCATTTAAAATACATTCGTGGAATAATCTGAATTTTTTGTTCCTTACTTTTGGGTCTCTATAGGTAACGCATTTTATCAGTGAAAGCAGGATTTTTTGGACGAAATATAAAAAAAATGTGGAATTTAGTAATTGTTTTGACTCACAGTCGGAACCTCCTTCATTTGAAACACGCTACGTGTATATATAACATAGGTACTCAAGAGCAGATGATATGCTTTTCATTTCTCCTACTTCCGTATTTCTTCTTTTTTAAACATTTTATGCACAGCAAACGTGTAGATAAATATGTTCCGGCCTAGTTACGCTAATGGTATATCACGGACACTCAATATGGCGGAGGCGGCTTCACCTTCGCTCACGGCCGAGTATATGCAGCGCCATCTCTGGTACTTTCATAATTATATGGGTTTACTGCTGAAGGGGAATAGCGCGGAACAGTAGTCGTTCCGAGAGACCTTTACATCTACGTGGCATGAATCTTGCAGGCCGCCTCAAGGACAGGACCTTGGGCCCGGAAGGGGGCAATGGCTGCAGCCGCCTCCGTCGCGCGACCCCACCCTCCGTCGCGCGACCCCACCCTCCGTCGCAGCGAAGATGCAACCGTGGACCCGGATTGCGTGTGGTGATCTTTTGCGAGTCAGCTCCGTGCTGCGCCTCAGTGCGACCCATGTCCGGCGTTTGCCCATATGGGACGAGAAAGGACTGGGGGTTAGGACTATGGTTAAAAGGACGCCGCCAGATATATTCTTATCGCGCGCCTTCCCCCCGCAAGAAGAGTCAATCGGATCTCTGGAAAAACTAATTCGCCCTAAAAGACAGCGGTGTGGATTTTTAAAATTTAATCTTTATCATTTCTGAAGGTCGAAACAACTTCATTGAATACTGTTAGCGTCGCAGTAGCGAAGCAATTTCTCGTGGATGTTCACTTAGTGATCCGTTGAAAGGGGAAAATGGCAAACATGCTCATTTCTCTCGTGCATCCTAATGATTTTCCGTTTTTCTTGGGTGTTCGTTTTCTCTCTTGCGTGGGGAATGATAATTTCATCTCCTGAACTCTTTCTGGGCACCACCATAGTCATAGGGCGAGGAAGATATTCTCTATCCTCTGGTATTATACAGATCGGTTCGTAGTTATATTCATTTGAATTATCTAGGGTTTTGCACTACCTATTTTTCCAGCGCGTGGCAGGGTAACTCAAGTCATTAAGTATAACTGGAGTACGGAATTCAAGGAAAATTGCCTCAATAAAAGTGGTGATTCCTCGCTTATATTTTCACGACATATTATCTCCAGTTTTGGTGGACTAATTTATAAGGATTTACGTAGATAGGCATGATCATCCGATAATTTTTCGTTTCAGATGTGACTGACATTCTTGATTACAGTAATTATTTCGATGGAGTGATTTTAACAGCGGATGGCTGCTTTTTGGCCTTCTTTTAACTCCGTGCTGTTACGCCTAAGAGAATACTTCCACGTTATGGCTGACGCTTTTACTGGGTCCTGGAGAAAAGTGGAAAACTCGAAAATGGCTAGACCCAGAATTTGGTGACTCAGGTCTTTAGTCGACCCAGTCAAACTGTGGAACTTGTTTGAAACGAGGCGAGGGGTCCTTAAAGGTCGGGAAATTTATCCCAAGGTCGGGATGACACTTATAAGTGTGGAAAATTCGTATTCGTATGCGTGGTGTGTTCTGAGTGAAAGACCCCAGCAACAGTGCAGTGACACCTGGTTGGATCAGACTTTGCGCCTAACTCTCGCTGACTGGCCGAGCCTAATCCTGCCAGTATGTATTGGGTTGGTACTTGTGTTTTTCCTCTCGGTTTTTTCATCGATCGTGTTTTTTTTCAATTTTTTTGTTCTCTGAGCTATCTTAGCGCCTCTTATCTGTATAGGTTTACGCGAAGTCGATTGCTGGTGTTCTTGTGACGCGTTCGCCTTTACATCTCTAGTGGCTTGTTCGAGTCCTGTCTAGGTGGTGGGATTGCCCTCTGTGTTTGCCCTTCTGTGACCCTTTCGGATGCGTCCTTAGTAAGGCATTACCGCGGGTAGTTCACGGATCCCTCGTAATTATGCAACTCTCGCGGTATCGCGGTCGTGAAAAAGTTCCCGGAAACGTTTTGCGGAATAGAACCGCAAAAACATTAACTATGGCAAAGATGGGGTGGATAGAATCTGCAGTAAATCGCAGTAATATTTGCCGTCGTGCAGGTTATGAATAAGGACCACTCAAATTGTTTTGAGGAGAGTGCTTAACCTGAGTTCTTTGGTTGCAAATAATTTGATATATATATTGTTGCCATTGGCAGCTGAGCCTCTTTCTCAAATTTATGGAAGGATTGTCCATTGTATTTGGTGAATTGTCATAACACTTTAGGTGATAATGAATTCCATCTAAGGCGGTCGGCCATCCTATATCTTACCGCAGGCCGCAAACAAATTCCCACTTCGATTTGGTGGGGCGTATGACATGCTTATTCTTCGGTAGCCAGTCGTGCAATGTCGCTGATCTGTTGGCATGGAGCAGAATAAATTGCTTCTGTTGGTGTGAGTAAAGATGTTTAAAACGAAATTTTTCTCTAATTGATACCACTTTCGTATTTTGTTACTTTAATTTAAGCAGCTGTTACTAGAAGTAAATATTGCAGTTTTGTTGACGCCTTAAGTTTTTCATACACGACCGTACTTCTCACTAAATAACTTAATATATTTGATTGAGGCTTCAATATATTTTTCACGCCGTATGCTGAAAATGTCTTCACAACCGTAGGTATTTTTGCGATTTTATAGATAGTATTTCGGTGAGCAATAAATTTATGTTTAAAAATAATTGAGAATATGTTCTAAATGCACTCCGTTTTTGTTTCTGACACGAACTGTGCGTCAGAACTTGTGCTCATATTTTCGTTGATATTCTCCCTGGGGTGCTCAGGCGTTCCCTATCCCAAAGGATAACGGATTCTATTTGTGGTAAATATATCGAAAAGTTGAGCGATAAGTGGCTGACGTTTTGGTTTCACTATAAACATGAGATTACTTTCCTATAAACATGAGATTATAATGAGGCCAAATTCATCTAATATTATATTATGTTCAGTGATAACCCGCTCAAAATGCCTTAGCCCTATCAAGACTGATATTTTTGTTTTCGTGTCAAAAATAACATCTAGATATATTTTCTGTGAAATTTCGTTCCTGCCGCGTGTATCCACCATTTACAACTCAAAAATTCGCTCCGACGAATATTGCCCGTTAGTATTGTAACGGTAAAGCGCGGACTCACCATTTTATGGCCGTTGCAACTCTTTTACTGCCGATATTGATCGGTTCGAACCATACTTGTAATTTTTTCCCAGTTGGACTAATGTAGAAAGTGAAGTCCACTCTCAAGGCGGCTGAAGTGTCGTTATCGTCGCTAGGAGATGTTCAATAAATATAGTATTCAATTTGAGAGAGATAATTAAAGGGGGTATATCCGTGGTACGTGTCATTTCGTTCATATATAGACCACTTAAGGTGGTTTGAGCGAGATAGTTCCCTAGTCATAATGGAGACCATATTCAAATTTTATTTTCTGATTTCAGCGTATGTAAGAAGTATGAAATAAATATTGTAATATTAATGGCGCAAAGATATAATTATATATGACCAAAATTCTCAGTAATTAAATTAAAAAAGCTACATAAGTCTCTAACTTGACTCATTGGCTAAAACGCTTTCACAACAGAATGTTTTTTTGCGATTCTGTAAAAATTACTCTGGTGAGTAATAGATTATTTTTTATAAATAGTTAAGAAAACATACAAACTACACACTGTTAGTTTTTTTACGAAATCTAGGTGCTAGAAGTTTCAAATTAAAAAAAATATTTTCTCTCTGGAGCGCACAGCCGTAATCTATCCCATGTAAAACATCTTATATTTTTAGGCTAATTGTTCGAAAAGTAGTACGGCAAGGGGTTGATATTTTGATATCGTTGGAAAGATGAGTTTTTTTCTTTAAAATGAGGTCAAATTCATCAAATTCTAGGTGAAGTGATTTTTCGCTCAAACTGTATTAATAGGAAAAGTGTCCATTGTTTGATACGAATACTAAATTCCTTCCAATCCACGCACTTCATCTCGCAAATTAAACTTGAAATTAAATGGTGTGAGCTCATTGGTGTCTTTATTCCAGAGCAAAATTAGGAAATCACATTGAAATCTTTCCGTCGGACGAACACACGCAGCCATGCCCTGGGAGTTGAAAATCCTACATGGCGAGATTCGAACCCGTGACAATTGGGTAGGCAGGCAAGGACTTAAACCCCGCCGCCGAAATATGTTCCGAATACAACCAGGGAATCGAATGAATATGAAACGTTGGAACCTGTCCATTATTTATATATATTTTGAGTGATGAGCAACAATGAAGTAATAATGCGTTAATATCCATGGAGATTGCGCTGCATTAGACTACCTTGGCTAGAAAACGTTCTCATTCAAAATGTATATTCGTCGGCTATTTTGTATCTTAATTTTGTTTGATTATTGCTAAGACAATTTCATAAACAAGTGAGTTTTAAACATAAATTTATTTCATATAGGTAATAACATATTTCGCTGGAAGTGATGTATCGAAAGGCGATGAATGGGAAGCGATCTTTCCGTGGCATTGAAAGAAATCCCATCTGGGTCTGCCTCCGGGAAGGTCACTTCGGGTAATGGGGCGAGATGAGGTCTGAACCCGTTAAAAAATGATTTGAGGTTAAATGCAATTTGTACTCTTTCGAATCCAATTGATGGATGCTTCGATCATTCCCCCAGGTGAGTGCATTCCATGTCTTATGAATTGTTACCGCGAATTAAGGTTGGCGTAAGGCTGTCCTGTTGTCAAGTGAATGGTGCCGTTTTTGCATTGGATGTTGCAATTCGCCGTTTCGGGTTCGATTTCCAAGTATTCCAGGTATATTAGGGTTCTTCATATTCCTGCAAGGCTCTGATTTTAAACCTTAGATTGAAGAAGATCGTATGTACTTGGTATATGGCGTCTTGAAGCTCGAAAATGAAGACTTTTTTGCGAAAGATTGTCTACAGAACGTGGTTATTGCGCAATTTGTCCATACATTTTATGAAAGTGTAGTGCTTCCTTTAAATGTATTTCCATTTCCCATTACTTTATGTATTTTTTCGGCGTATTACATCTACATCTACAAAATACCCTGCAAGCCACCTCAGGGGTGTGTGGCAGGGGGTGAGTAGTCACCAGTATTCCCTAAAGTTAGTGTAACTACGTCTAATTATGCATTAGCATAAATCGCTAATGCTTGTCACGAGGCGAAGCCTCACAACCATGCACTACACTACAGATATGCTCACAATGGATATTAATTGTAAACTGATGCATTCAATTGGCAGATTGCGCATTTTAACTGTTTCAATAATCCCTGTGCTATCTGGCCGTGCGGTTCCATCTATTCTCTTCTGTAATCCATGGGTTACGCAAAAATCGCTTCATCTTCACAGGTCACAATCGCAGCCAAATGTATTAATCGACGGCATAAGATCCGAATCGGAACTGGCGATGTAGCGACCAACTTAGAAGTCTGATAAGCCCCTGTCATTCCGTATTTATGTTAAAGGTATTAGCTCTGTAGATTTTGCTGCCAAATTAGATGTTTAAATTCAATAGAATCAGGCTCAACTTTGTGAAATCTCATCGTTAAGAAAGATAAAAACTTTGTAAAATTTCACAGGATATCCTGTGAAATCCAGTACTTATCCTGTGAAATTTAATAAAGTTTTTACCTAATTCAAAGAACTGCGGAACTGGCCGCGCAGTATCCCAGTCCAGGCGAATGAGTTTTTCACTGTGAATTTTACACAATTGTAGGTTTTTTACTTTTCTTATTAGATTGTTTTCTGACGATACAGTCCTCTACCGAAATATAGTCTCGTAAGGGACTTCCGTCTAATCCTAGTCCTTCCTCCGACTGTGTGATGAACTCCCTGCCCTCTTGTTGTAGTTATTTTTAAATAGGGATGTCCCTCCACCCTTCTTCCTTTGCCCGCCACCGAAATTGGCCGGCCTTCCGCCCAAATTCGACTCCAACAATAAGAACGTAAATTACGTATCTACCTGTCGGGCCCCATCTGCTGTCAATGAGAGAACTTCACTTCCCAGGAAAAGATATATAAAATAGAAATTTAAAAAAAATATATATATATAAAATTCGATCAACAAGGCGCAACCCTAACCGGGAGATCGATAGCGTATAGAAAAGAAAATATGGGCTGGGGAAAAAGTGGTAGTCCCGGAGAAGAAGAATATGGCCTGGAGAGGCAACAAGACGGTCTGGAGAAGATGATGGCTGGAGGAAGAAGAAGACTGCCTGGAGAAAGAGAAGACGGCTTGGAGAAGAAGACTGCCTGAAGAAGAAGAAGGCCTGGAGATGAAGATGGGGAAAATGTATTTTATTTATATATTTGTGTAAAATGAGGGGTAAACCTTGGTACTTAGCCTCAGCTGTAATTTATGCAATTAAACCGGGAGAGATTCGAATGGATCTAATCCCTTCCCCCCTTTGTTTTACTCCCACCAATGTATGGCGTTGTCAATCACGGTCGTAGTTTAATAACGACGCCATTGCGTCACATCAAGAGAGCTTCCCGAGTCCCCGGATGTGGCGCAACTGCCGCGGGGGGCAATCGGGAATGTTACCGAAGTTTGACGACGCCGTGGAGTTTGACGCGGGGCGTGTCACGTAGTGGTCACACGGTTGGTGTATTGTATAAAGCTACTATCATCCGTGATTTGAAGTCTGAAAATTGCCGTGCGCGTAAATGAACGTAGAATTTGACGAACTAAGGTGAAAATTGGGGGATTTACTTAGCGTGATTGAGGCATAACTGAAAGGATTATTCTACCTTATATTTGAGTGACCTCGACTGTTTTCGACGCTATGCGCGCTTCATTTGCGAAAGGATCAAAAAAATAAATTCCGGAAATGTCTTTACGTACTCTTAGTTTTCGTTTCGGTGTGGGAATAGTTTTTTTTCGCAAAGAGATTATAATTCACTATTGGGGATCCTTTCGAGGGTAAGCAGAAACTGAGGAAAATAACATTACATCTACAGAATACCCTGCAAGCCATCTCAAGGGTGTGTGGTCAGTAGTCACCAACATGCCTACACTATACCTTAAAGTTAGTGTATCTACGACTAATGATGCATTAGTATAAATCGCTAATACTTGTCTCGAGGCGAAGCCCACAAGCTTGCACTACACTATAGATATACTACCATTGTTAGAGGGACCGTTAGTATTTATGTATACTGCGTATACTTTAACGGACAGAAATTCAAGAGTTAAAGCGAAAACATACACGGCAGACTGTAAGTACTAGGTAGGAGATAAGGATCCATCTACAGAATAAGTGTGAGGCATGCAATAATATGGTTGTTTAGGTATACGATAATAAGTTAACGATCGAGGTTGCTCTAATTGTGGAACAATACGACTGATAATACTTCAAATTTGCGGAGGAACTACTTCTGAAGCGTTTATTGGAACGAATAGTGTGCACGATGATAGTGAGAGGAGGGAATTGTCCGAATAAATGTATGATTCCGTGTCCCCAGGCATCAGAAAACATGTGTATCGTGGATTTTGGAACCTGCCCGTGGCCGTAACTGTGTTGCAGGGGTTGCCGATTTTCGCGTCTCCGTGCAACAGACAATCCCGTTCGCCTTTTGTGGCCTCGTTCGTTTCTTCGCTTTGATCGCGATTCCAATGTGTCGCCCGAACGCCTTTCGATTTGTCGACAGTGAAATCCGATGCGGCGTTGCCATGTGTAATCTCCTCCTCCACCCCTTCCACCTCCTCCCCCCATCCCGTAATACCGGATCGCTTGTCTGTCTGTGTGTGTTTGTTGGAGAGGGATCCGTAGGCAAGGAGGGAGAGATGAGAACCTGTTTTTGCCCTCGCTGCTGGTGTCAGCCCTCTGCTGGAGGGCTATGCGACCGCCGACGGGAAAATAACACACATCCAAGGACGCCTGCTTTCCTTCGATATTCTACCCCTTCCCCCTCTTCGCTTGCTTACAAGACACACTATTCCCCGTTGCCACGTACTATGAACACCCCTCCATAGCCACATATATCCTCTCACCTCGCATTTAATGAGGTTCCACTGCCGAATGATTGAAGGCAGTTGGAGCGAAATGTCACTACTCTTAAAATTCAACGAATTTGACCTCAATTGTGTAGAAAAAAAATCTCATCCTTCTAATGAAACCAAAATACCTGCCACTCAACTCGCTGCTTTTCGAGATATTTGCCTAAACACGGGATCCCTCTTGCATGGTCCGGCTTCCAAGATCAAGAGAGATGATATTAAAATTAAATGATCAGGTTTTTGACTCGTGAATCGCGTCAGAAAACTAACGGTGTTCAGTTCGTACGTTGAATCATTTTCCTTAAAAATTACTCTCCGTAATACAATTTACAATTTCTAGAATCACAAAAAAATCTTCGGCAGAGAAGGCATCTCTGCGCGCGAAGTGTGACAAATAGTAAATTTTAAGTCTTAAATATGCAAAAATTAGCCAATCAATGATAAGTTCAATCACATGGAACGAAGTTTTTGCGTCTTTAGTATTTGATATAACTTCATTTACTTTGTGCTATAATTGCAAATGATTTAATTTTAAAATTAACTTCAATCATGGATTACGATTATAATCTAGCTCAAACTAAGTACCTTAAACAGGTGCCACCGCCAAGTGATTTAAATGCCAATTTTTCCCCTCGTACTTACGAGTCGTATTGTCGGAGGCAAACGTCTCCTCTTATGATAACGTCAACAAAATCATACCGTGTAACGTTCCATTTTTTTGTTCAAAAATCCACCTTGATATTACACGGGACGAAAGACGAGAATTGTCGCATCGGAGGAAAATTGTATTATTTGAACCATGTGCGAAGAACTGTCATAAGATTCAAAGATTTCGAGGAAATACAATGGTGTTCAATTGTAAGCACCAACCCGTCTTAGTGTTATGAGTTATTAGCTAGTAACTGCGATTAAACTAGTCAAAGTTTGTTAAGCGCTGCAGTCGGCTCTTCAGGCTATAAGAAGTATTTATTGAATATATTAACCGAACAATCTTTTAGTATCTTGTTTTTTCTTTCTAGTAGCATGATATCATTGAGAGCAGTACCTGAACATATTTTGTGTGACACGAGCGATAAGGTGGGATTTCTCATTCGTGTAGACCCACGCAGTCCGCGTCGATGGACAAAAAATGATTTTCAACAGATTTTAGAAAGATTTCGACAGAATAATTGGCGATAGGCAGGTAAATTCTGTATTATTTACAGCTTGATGTATTGTACATTTTTTCTCCTGGATTATCGGATGGTAATGCAAATTAATTCTGCCGGATCCTCGGCTAATCATGGCTTGATAAACATTGGAATTTACTTTTGTACGTTTGATTACCTTTCTGTAATGCCTAATTTAATAGTTGAGTAAAAATACTGACGCTTCCTGTTTTGGACACATTTAATTGATTTGCCAGAAGCATCACAATATTTTATTCAAAATATTTAAATTTGTATTGCGAAATCTTCCATTATAAATCAATTTTAGGTAAACATTTGTATCCAGTATTTTGCAGGAATTTTCTCAAAATTTTGCTAAATTTATGCAGAAATTTTTTTAAATGAAATATGATCTGATTTGATTGGTGGTTTCATGCGTAAATTGGTGTAACTTGTTTGCATAATAATGATAACTGGCAACTTTGTGATTCCACATATCTTTCTTTGGAACGACTCGGATTTCGAAGTTCAACGTCATCTTCAGGATTACTTGTAAAGTATGACCTGAAGATGACGTTGGACGTCAAAACCCGGGTCGTTCCAAAGAAAGATACGTGGAATCACAAAGTTGCCAGTTATCATTACATCTATCTACATCTACGAAGTACCGTGCAAGCCACATCTAGGGTGTGTGGCACGGGGTGATTCCACACCAGGCATGCAGCTCTCGTCCCAGCACAGGCATGCAGCTCTCGTCCAAGTCAGAACCTCGCACGTTCCCCCGGCCGCTAGGCGCAGGCCAAAAAGCAGTCAGGAGAACAGTGCGTTGTTCAACAAGAAGACACTGGGAGAGTGATACGTAAATGAACATGCAAACATGCAGAACAATGCTAGACACACATCTAGTGGTTAATATTAGTAATACTGTTAATTTATGAAAGCTACGAGGTACTACTTCATGTAGGGAACAAAATAAAATAATGCCGGACATATCAAGCGGTGTGAAGTGGTAGTAATGATGCTATGTTATTTAACACATAAATGAAAATTCTACTCTACCTAGTGAGCGTGGGAGTTTCATATGATTGATCTATCGCAACTATTATGATCCCTTATTGTACGTGGAAAAAATGACTTTTTAAATATATCTGTTCTGCAATCTATTCCCTTTATCTTATTCCTGTGATCGCTTCTACCGTAGTACGTTGGCTGTAGCAAATTATGTTGAACGTCCGGTGAAAGAATTGTCTGCTTTGAACTTGCGCACAAGATTTAACCTGTATTTTTCCCTTCGATCAGTTAGAGATTCCCACCCTAATTCCTTCAACAATTCTGTAACACTGCTATGTTTATTGTAACAACTTTTTATAACTCTTGCTAAAATTAAATTAAATATGATCTGAACGATACCTATGGAGCTTGAATAATGTGGACTACCCCTTTTCTATAATAACGATGTCATTTAACGAATGTTTATGGTCGGGCCACAAACACGTCATTATCGTCGCTTCTGATATTCCTTCAACGTGCTTATGGTTGTTACCTCATTAAGAATCAGTTACGATGGCAACTTGAGTTATTAGTTCGGGAAGACGTGCGAATCGTGGCCGTGCCTTTAGACGCCTCCTAGACGCGCCTGCGTGTTCAACGACCATTATTCCTCACCGCATTGCGTTCTCTTCGTGAAACAACATTGGACGCTCCAATTTTGACGTGCGCAGATATTTGCGATTGGCAGGTGGTCGAGCAAGCTATTCGCTCGTTACAAAACAATAATTCTCGCCCACAACCGGAGGCGTTGTGCATAGTCAGCCGTCAATTTTCACTCTTCAGCTGGCACGAATGCATCGCGGCGGCACCTTTTGTGTCTATGATTGAGCTCTGGGTGCAGAAGAGGGTGCTTGCCGTTCGCCCTTAACAGTGCACTGATCATTTGCTTCCCATTCGTTTCGGACCCCGTGAGACATTAGGCGCAGTGCACTTCGAAACGGGATCGGAAGCGCTGTTGTGTATTATGTGTTTTCTCAATTGTTTTTGAAAATTAATCAATTACCGCAGCAATTTTTACAGAATCGCAAAATAACCTGCTTTTTTGAAGGCTTTTTAGCCGTAGGGCGTGAGAAAATGAGTCAAGTTAGAGACTTATGTGGATATATTTATTTGATAACTGAGAATTTTTGTCATACTTATAACTATATTTTTGCGCCATTTATATTTCAATATTTACTTCATACTTCTAACTGACGCTGAGATTAAAAAATTAAATTCGAATATGGTCTCCCTTATGACTAGGGAGCTATCTCGCTCCAACTACCTTAAGTGTCCAGGCATCGTGTCCCAGAGCCACGCCCCCCCCTTTGACTCATCTCGTCCTCTCCAGTCTTCGTGGCGTGTCAAGTCAGAGAGTGCGTGGGTTTTATGCACGCACCTATGCGCGCCTGCCTTTGCCGCGTTGTGTCCCCAGGGATCCTTGAACCAACCAACCACCCCCAAACCCTCTCGCCTTGGCAGTGTGTGTATCCCTTCTGCGACCACGCCTTCCACCCCCTTGCCCCTCTAACCCCACCACACCCTCTCCCTCTTTTTAAATCGTGCCTCCTTAGCATGGTCTTAAGGTAGTTTGAGCGAGATAGTTCCCTAGTCACAATAGACATCATATTCGATTTCTTTTTTAATTGAGCGTCTGTAAGAAGCATTAATCCAATATTGTCATATTAATGGTGCAAAAATATAGTTATATGTGTCAAAAATTCTAAGTAATTAAATAAATACAACCATGTAAGTCACTAACTTGACTTATTTTTAGAAGTGTAAACTTCTCCAGGCGCACTACGCACAGAAAATTCTGCAGGCGGTAAATCGGATTCTGGGCGTCACGCTCTTTTTCTCACGTCACGCTTAGCATGCCTCATCTAAACTCAAGGACCGCTCTCTCTGTATCAGAGTTAGATGGGGTAGTGGTTCGAGTCATCGTCCCTCGTACCGAAGGTCCCAGGATCGGTTCCTAGTGGTGGAGTTATTTTATATATTATATTTATCAGAATATCGCCATAGAAGTTTATTTTCTCCCGTGTGGTCTTAAGCGCACCAATTCTTTTTCTATCTCATCTCGCTCTTTTTACTATCCGTACGGTGAAAAGGACTTCACAATATAAGTTTTTTTCGATTCTGTAATAATTCTGCGGCGAGTAATGGATTAATTTTTATAAATAATTGAGAAAACATACAAACTACACACCGTTAGTTTTCTGACGATAACTAGGTGTTATAAATTCCTAATTTTTTCAATATTCTCCCTCTGGAGCTCACAGTCGTAATCTATCCCATGTAAAACAGCTTGTATTTTCAGGCAAATTGCTCGAAAAGTAATTTGGAAAGGGGTATATATTTTGATATCATGGGAAAGATGGGAGTTTTATCTTGATAATCAGTTAAAATTCATTAAATTCTGGGTGGTGTTATTTCGCTCTAACTACCTTAAGAACACTTGAAGGATGTTGCGCGGTGATTACGTGAGCCAAAACAAATTGCGGATCCCACCTTCTCGTTTTTATTGTTCATAATATATTTCTTTCACCGATGGAATTTTTTTTACTCTAAAATAATTAAGGCGTGCGCAAAATATGCGGATTATTCGATGGATTCTTTTTTTATGTACTCTTTTTCAGCCATGGGATCTGACTACGTCGCACGATTTCACTGAAATAAAGCACTTTGATTTCAGTCGTTGCATTCATTTACTAATGACTCAAAATAAACAGATAAAATATTTCTCCAATGGCCGTAAAATATATGCACCACTCGTCAAAAAATTAAATACTTACTGTGTTGGTTTGCGGGAATGAGGTTCCACAACAGGGACCAACCACAGCCTCTCCACCAGAATACCCTCCTGTGGTAGTTTACGGGAAAATAATTTCCTCGCCAGGGACTACCACAGACACACACACACAACCCAATTGGAATCCTTTGTAGGCTAATGAGACCTAGCTCAGGATTCCTGGGTTATAACCTGGGATCCTTCGGAGAGCTGTAGTGACTCTACTAAGGCTGCCAAGTTATTTACACAACCACACACGCAATCACACGAAACACTCACTCACACACACAGCAGGGCCCCAGATTTCTGGGAGAACAGCTCAAAAAGAGCGTTGTCAAATAGAAAAACAACAAACAGGGAACGAGGGTGAAATTCGTATACGCGTATTTCGACCACAAAGTGGTCCTCTTCAGCGAGCTGAAGGGAAAAAACACTAGCAACACGAGGTTGAAAGTCAGTCCCGTAAACTACCACAGGAGGGTATTCTGGTGGAGAGGCTGTGGTTGGTCCCTGTTGTGGAACCTCATTCCCGCAAACCAACACAGTAAGTATTTAATTTTTTGACGAGTGGTGCATATATTTTACGGCCATTGGAGAAATATTTTATCTGTTTAATCTATAGAGGCCGTAGAGCTCATCTACCTTGATTTAATGACTCAAAAAATAAGATTAAGATATGCCTACATTTTATTACAACTTGATTCCTCTGAGAGAATTCGCCTCTTGTAAATGTTTTCGCGAAAATGCCATTGATGTTTGTTGGAAAATATTTTCCCCATTTTTCACCCTTTCTCACGTTTTACACCACTGAATTTCACTCTCAATTTGCAAAATAAATAGCGAGGCATCGTTCAAACAATCGACGTCTTTCTATAAGTTGCCAGGAAATTAATAAAATGACATTTAAATAAAACTCTCTCTTTAGTTACTTGGTGGTACTCCATATTTTCACAATTTTTGATAAAAATAACTTTTACTTTGTTTGTAGTCTTTGTAAAAGTTATTTCCATTAAAAAATTGTGAAAATGACATTTAGGTCACCTTACATTGGTTTCGCATTGAGGAGAGAGGAACCATTGCGACGGGATGATGTCACATCAATTGATAAGTTATCGCAATTCGTTGATGTAATTCAGAGCAATAATCCTTCTCTAATGCTGTGCCTTCGATATCCGAAAGCAAAAGTAAGCTGCTAAAACTGCAGACAGTCGGCGAATATGATAATTAATTAAATCGTTTTGAAGATCACTACTTAACTCTACATCTATTGAATTAGCGCATGTTAACTCTCGAAAGATTTAATTCGAAAAATGAAGAAAATACCAAGGAAAGATGTGCGCTTCCTTAAAAACTGCTACGAGCGAACGAAGAGTGTTTCATAGCTGTTAAAGGGACAAGGTTGGGAACCGCTAGAGATTCGGGAGGCTACACGCTAGGCTTAGATTGCTTGAGATATTCTGAACGTGTGAGTTTCAGTGTGATGCAGAGAATATTATTTTGACACCGCACTGCTTCTCTAGGTCAGGTCAGACAGGAAAGATATAATAAGAGAGATACATTGCGGAACAGATATGTAAAAAAAGTCTTTCTTCCCACGTACAATCAATGGCCATAATAAAAACTGAGATCCACTGAAAACTCTCCCGAAATACACTTCACCTTTTCACCTCCCTATTACATTCCCATATTACATTCCCCTTTACACGGCTGGTGTCCTAACACCATGCGACTGCTCGCTGGGTAGTTTGTAGATGTGGAACTCTCATGTCTGCAATTATTCGTTAGTGACTGAAAAAACTGAAATGGGTCCATATATTCTGCTCCCATTTTATTTTCTGGGAACATTAGCTGTTATGTCAGTCGTTCGGAGTTTCATTTGTATCTCTTATACAAAAATACTGTTTTTCGCCCGTGGGCTTGGGGCGGCAGCAGTCAGAACGGGACGTAAAATTTCGCGGGTCGTGTTGCTATTCCCCACCCCATCTTATGTTCGCACCTCGCGAAATTTCTTCATCTCGCTCTTCATAGCCCTTGAAAGGGAGTTGTGTCACATGGAAGTAATTTCTTTCGGCCCGGTTTTATAAAATCTTGGTCAACTTTTTTTTTGAAGCACTTGATATTCGCCTTGTGGGAGAGAACCCGCTGGTTAATTCCACCCGGCCAATATTATTATGACAATGCTTCAGGGCCTAACTCTTGTTTCTTAATAGTTCATTTATTTTCTGAAGCCATGGTCCGTTTATGATCAATCGAATGTGCAATGATTTCTGCTGCAATGAATGGATAAATGAACGAACGAGCCATTGAATGGGGAATATGTGCGTGTAGCTGTAGCCATGGGCGTAGTGATTGATTTGTGCGAACGCTTTGTCAACTTTCGGATGAAAAGTGTTAAATATTGAAATCAAATTATACTTTGTTCAATGAAAACACTGTTCTATAATCTTTGGTTAAATATTTTCTTGATGTGGATGCAGATGCTAATACGTTCTCCCGTCGATAGCGCTCACTTAAACTAGTTGACAGTCTGATGTAATATTACAGTACAATTCCCAATCTCTCAGTTAACATCAAGTTAACGGAATGACTAAGTCAACTTGTGGCTAACGTCAGCATGAAATAAAACTAGCTCAAAGTATTGTTTTTCGACATTCTTCTCTTTGAGTTTTGTAATACGTATGTGTCTTTAGTATGGAAAAAATGCTGTATTCCATATTCGAACTTCATTTTTAAATTTTGTAGCACGAATTAAAATATAATATTAATGACGCAAAATCTTTAATAAGTGAGATTTCAATAGCTGCTGTAAAATAAAAATAATTCGCGCCATTCCACGTGACACACCAATAATAGAGCTCCGCCACTGGGCGCTATCTTATATCACAATTTTAAAGTAGACCTTCCCTAGCTTCCTCCCCTTTCTTCCCCCTCCCACTCCACCCCCTCGCACTTCCCTCCAACCAATCCCCTTTTCCCAACAGCCAACCCCGTACCAAGATAAACCCTATTTCCTCTACTCCAGTGTGACAATACTTAGTTGTGATCTCCTCCAGCTGAAGAAGGGTCTTCAGCCCGAACGCTACCGTAAGCAGTGGACACTGGTGTCGTCATGGATCATCTGCCTGTGAGTGTCCACTGATTCACCCATCTATCCTTCTCTAACCTCAACGCCTTGTTGCTAGCATGTAATTTTATATTTATTTTCTTTTCTTTAAATTTATTTACTTTTATAGTCACGGTTATTGCCGTAGTTTTGCGCGAATGACTACTAGACTTAAACAAAATATTATGGTGGAAATTCTCCGTCAAGTTCGTTAATGTGCAAAATCGAACTACGGGGGTGGAAATGGGGGAGGTTTTTTGGAAAAAACTGAAAAATAACTAGGACTCCCTTGGTGTGAAATATATTGCATTCGTTTGAATTTATTGTGCTTCCTAAGACTAACCACAAATGTCGAAATATACATCTGCCTCTGGACCGGGGATAAAGGTATTATTTCTTTATATGGAGGGCAAATTCATTGAATCATATGTGCAGTGAGTGATATGCCGCCTTTTCGACGTAACTTCGCACTCCTACGTAGACTTCCACTACGGGCACCGCTCTTCCATTCGCCCTCCCTCCTTCCCCTCCCCTCACTCCCCCCACTCCAATGAGCTTCCCCCCTCCCCCCAGTCCCTCGGGAAGTAAGACCCGTGCAGTGGGGAGGTTGCACTTTTCTACCGCGGGGAGGCGTCGATTTTCTCGCCTTACACCACCTCCCTGTCGACTGTGCGAATCAAAAAAAATCCCCGAATTTCACCTTTTCGTCTGCATTGATAAAAAAATACTGCATCCATTGGTGACATGCCTTAAATATTAGAAAACATAATCAAGATGAAAATTATGCAGATTATTTTTCGAATATATATTTTTTTATTGATCACTTTTCCTGCCATAGAACCAGACTGCAGAGTCATGTCTATTGAATAAACGCATTTTGACTTAAATTATTGCAGATTTATTTTAATCTCACAAAGTATGATGAACGTTCTCCACATTTTATTGCCTTTCTATTCCTGTAAATATTTACTTCAAATGGTTTTTATTCTTGACCACTTTTTATATATGGTGCAAATGGCATGAGTTTAGGTCAATTTTTTATATATATATATATATATATATATATATATATATATATATATATATATATATATATATATATATATATATATAAACTTTGCCACAAGTGGGGCGGAATTAAATATAGACGCAAAAAAGGAACACTCACAAAATTAGTTCTGATATTTCGATCGCCTTGCAACCTTTCTCACAGATGGAAGGTGGCACACTTCTTGGTTATATATAAAACTTTTGCCGACGTTTCGGACCTTTATTGATCCATCTCCAGGGCTATAAACAAATGATACATGATGTTGAAAATGTTTTACCATTCTTTTTTGATTACATAATGGTTAATTTACAGTCATTAATTATAAAAATACATAGACATATTCAAGATTGTTACCTTTAAAGTTTGGTGCTGTTTTTATTTACAATTTTAATTTGGTTGCTTGGATCAATTTCTTTGTTGAAAAGTTATACGTCATTTATTAAATTATGATAATTTTGCTTAGATAAGTAATGTCTGTTCTTTTGTTGCAATTTTTTTTATTTCTGGATATATGGTACATTTCTTTGAATAATCTTTTTGAAAAATTAATTTGAATTTTTGAAAAATTAATCAAAAAAGAATTGTCAAACATTTAACATCATGTATCATTTGTTTATAGCCCTGAAGATGGATAAATAAAAAACCGAAAAGTTTATATATATATATATTTGACCTAAACTCATGACATTTGCACCGTAAATATTTACTTCGAATGTACAGTTTTTCGTGCAACTGGAGTGTCATATTATACGTAATAATGCTGTTTTTCCTCGCGCTTAACTCACTCTTGCATTTAACATCGCAAAATCACGACTCGCGCCAAATCGCCGTATTCTGCAACCCTTGCAAGTATTGTTCTCCCAATTCGTCATGCGTCGCCTCGTGACGCCACTTGACGAATGCAAGATCGGAGGTACATGCCTATTTCTCCGCGTCGCAACGGAGACCTTCGGGACCAAGTGCCGTGTGCTGCGTTATCATCGCTCTTGTTTGGGATTCTGCCGGACTGAAAGTTTTTCGCTATGATAATGTTTGCTGGCCGCAAAAAAAAAACTATCCACGCACCATCCGTGTGACAACTCAACCTTGTAACCGCGAATTATGGTAACCGTGGTTTAAAACTTGAATTATATGTGGTTTTTGATTGTCATATCTGTGTTTTCGGTATATCGCGATCCAGCGATTTTTTTCTTTTCGAGGGAGGTTTTAGTTAGCATACTCCCCGAAAAGTCGTAAGAACTCTCGATGGTGGTAGTTAAGCGCTGATTCAAATGTGCACATCTCCCACGCATCGTCTTCGCGTAAGGTTTTACTCAGTGGTGAAATGGGATGACAAACTGGTTCATGAGCGGGATACTTTTACTGGAGAAACAACTTGTTTGGTGCGTTAACTTTCCGAAAGTTATCTATTGAAAGTAGAGTCGTGTTTGTTTTTACTCAACACTAACATGTAAAAAACTAAATCTGTAAAAGACTTGCCTCCCCCCGCCACACACCCCTGAGGTGGCTTGCAGGGTATTTTGTAGATGTAGATGTAAAATAACTAGAACATTGCGACTTGTTACTTGAAACAAACTGTGAGAGAGCCGCTGAGTGGCCATCTTGTTCTTGGATTTGAACATCTTGTTACGCACTTATTGATTCGGCCCAAGTTGCATAGTTTGTACTCCGTCGTTTTTATTCCCCCATCAGATGCGTTCGTGACTTTTATATTGCCAGTCGATTGCGAGATTTTAGTATCTGCGAAAATACCACCGTTTAATTGAGAAAAAGTATTGTTCCGGTGTGAAATTACAGTCTTCTTCTTCCACTTACGTTCCTGTTTCAATAATTTATTTTTGAACTCGTTGAAAATGGAAGTTATGAACTTCTGCTTAAGGTACATCACGTTGACTAAAGAGGAGCAGGCCAATCACCTCGCTCTTTCCCCCACCTCCGTCGGATCAGTCCTTGCTAAGAGCTCTGAACACAAACAATTTTTATTTAGTTTATACCGTTCACTGATGCGGGTAAACTATTTACACATTTGACTCGCAAAATTTGAGGCTATAACCCAGTGTTGTTTAGAGAATTTTTGGCTATATTTAAATAGCTGCTTTTCGTTTCGATTGTTAAAGTAATGAGTGGTTTCATTATCTGAGTAATCTACCGGTTAAAGGAAGGTCATGATGAAAGTCGGAGATAATCCAACAGTCTCTAACACGTGCCGTGCCCTGTCTATCTCCAATATTCCTTTCTTAATCTCAGCGTAAGTCCTACCTTTCTTCATCCCGTCCATAAAACCTATTCTCTTTAAAAACTGATGATCTCAGGCCTGACCTCGTGGAAATTATGGATATCTATGATGAGAAAACAACTTTTGTTATTTCCACAAACTTTCTTACGCTGGCACGACGCGCGTTTCACCACACTGTGGCATACTCACAGTATGCCACACTCATAGTATGCCACAGTGTGGTGAAATGAGCGTCGTGCCAGCGTAAGAAAGTTTGTGGAAATAACAAAGGTGGTTTTCTCATGGCTATTCTCTTTCTTCCCCTTCCCCGCTTGCCCAACATCCTTCCCTCTATCACGGCCTTCAACAAACCATCACCCCCTAATTACCCACACCAGCCACCTATCCTGCCTTCCCCTAATCTCATCCACAAGTTTCCTCTCCTCACCAACTTCAAAATTTGTCTTCCTTTCCGTCCTAATAGGTCAAGAACTTCAAAATTTGTCTTCCTTTCCGTCCAACGCATCTTCTCCATCCCCCCCCACACCCACATGTCGAACGCCTTCAGCCTATTATCGTCTTCCTTCTTCAAGATCAACGTTTCTGCCCTCCTCCGTATGTCTTTGCTACTATGTCCTGTTTCTTCTTGCGTACTACCTAAGTAATTAAATTTTTCCACTTGCTCCAGTTTGTGACTTCCTACTCTTTATGACCAGCCTCGCTTTCTTTGTCCTAGAGAATCTCATTACTTCGGTTTTCTTATGACTAATTTTCATTCCGTATTAAGGAGTGGTTTAACTTGTGGCAAAAAGTTGAGTTGTTTTCGAAATGAGTATTCCAGTACTTGAAGGCCGTTGCAAGCAGTTTTAAAGCGTCTTGAATCCGCTCAACCTCCCCTGAAGTAACTGGTCGCCAGCTACCAGAGCTTGTCGAATTGATCTTCAAATGGACTTAGTCCATCAAAATTATTCCCCTATAGACTATAGTGCTTTCTTTTGCGGTTTTAATACTCAAATCAGTGCCGGGGTTTTATTGCTTTTCGAATGAAATGGTTCAAGGATGATGTTAACTGACTCTATAAAAGAATCATGGGATCGTGAATCTTCTTGTTCTCTTTAGCACTTGGGTTGGTGGGTAGTACTGTTGTTCAGACCTGTACTCATTGTTTATAAATTTATGGAATTGAGCCACAAGTGTGCTAATATTTCGTATAGTTTAATACCCCGTGAACTGTTAGAATTCCTCGTAACTGATCGGTGAAGTGAAAAAGAATCACATTGAAGTATATAAATAGAGATGGATGGAATGAATTGTGTGTATAGCTTGTATTGATGAATTTAAAAAAATGCAGAAGCACTGGCTAAGCGAACAACCTCGTGATGCGATATACGAAATGGAGTTTAAATTCTTTTATTTTTAATTTAACGGAAGGATTTTTCGCTGTTCACTGCCGTAATGGGTTGGCGACTGATTTTTGTCGTAGCCCTTCCGAGATTTCTTCCCCACAGTGATGTCGTGACCATTTTTTTAAATTTATTAAGTATTTAAATTTCAAAAGTTCCAGATTCTTCTTTATTTGAGACCACGATCCCATCTTCTCTCTGCAGCCTCTCTCACAACAATCCATTCTTTCGTTTTTCATCATCTTAACAACCTTTTCCAAAAAATAAACATTCAACAATATTAACAAAACAGCATTTCTTTTAAATCATCAATGAAATTATCAGTAATAACTGAAATGAACGAAACAACCATCAGGGTTATGGGGACAACTAAGAAAAAGAACCTCGATTTTAAACAGAATCAACGCCATCGCTTTTTTATTTGTGCATGGCACGAAGTTACACCCCCCTCCACCAATATACACATTCCCTCCCTTCGCTTTTTTCATCTCTCCATCGAGCGCCGTTTGTCCTTGGCCTTCCTTCTTCTATGGCGCCGCCTATCTCCTCACCAACTACTTAAAAGAGTGTGTGTCTGTCTCCAGCCGACTAATATCCACGACAGCGAGGAAGACTACGCGACAAAACTCATTTGAATTTTCTCCTTGTCTTGGAAAAATATTTTGTTGGCCGCTAAAACGAGACGCAGAAGTACAATCGCTTAATTTTGGGAGTAAGTACTATCATTTTAAACCTTGTGGAGAACGCCGTTTTATTGGAAAAATTGCAGTTTCCCTCTTTTAAAATAAGTGTATTTCTCTTTAGGTCCTATGACCTTCAATATGATGTAATGGAACCCTTGTGGTGGTTTGAGCGAGATAGTTCCCTAGTCATAATGGAGACCATGTTCAAATTTTATTTTTTTATTTCAGCGTCCGTAAGAAGTATCAAATAAATATTGTAATATTAATGGTGCAAGTATATAGTTATATATGACGAACATTCTCAGTAATTAAGTAAATATGTCTCCAGAAGTCTCTAACTTGACTAATTTTTTCCCGGGGACAGCTGAAAACCCTTCAAAACAGCAGGTTTTTTTGCAATTCTGTAAAAATTACTGTGGTGAGTTATATATTATTTTTTTTTAATATTTAAGAAAACATGCAAACTACACTACGTTAGTTTTTTGACGAAATCTAGGTGCTAAAAGTTATTAATTATTTTTAATATTCTCCCTCTGGAGCGCACAGCCGTAATCTATCCCATGTAAAACAGCTTGTATTTTCAGGCAAATTGCTCGAAAAGTAGTTCGGCAAGGGGTTGATATTTTGATATCATTGGAAAGATGGAGAGTTTTGTCTTTAAAACTAAGTCAAATTCATCAAATTCTAGGTGAAGTGATATTTCGCTCAAACTAGCATAAGGCATGGTATTCAAAATAATTTACGATACGCACTTACCTCTAAATACCATCCTGTAATCCGGCGTAGGGTGTGTGGCAAGCGGTGATAGGACATAGGCCACGAAAAGGGAGGTAATGAGAGAGAAGACTGTTGTTGCTGAAGTACCTAACAGTGCGTGGGAAGATGGACTTTCATCTCCAATGTGTTATGCGGGCACGTTGCTTCCGAAGTGAGCGTGGACCATGCCCAGAGGATGGAGCTGTTTCAAGTGCGAGTTGTCGTCCTGTCCTTTTTTTTCTCTTTCCGTCTTCATCTCTGTTTTTCCCTTCTTTCTCCAAACGAGAGAGGCGTGTCCTTAGCCAACGTAGCCGGCAAGGAGGGACTTCTTTTCCTCGTCACCTCTGGGCTGAGGCGGCGGGGAATGGGAAGAAGCAGACGAACCCCCACCCCCCACGTTCCTTTCCCCCGCCCCCGTTCATTTGCGGACATAAATCACATTTCCTCGCCTGCTCTATTGGCCGTGACACTTATATCTCTCTCTCCCTGCCTTCTTGAGACTTTCGCCGCCTCACACACCGTTCCCTCCGATATCTCGCCGCCTCCTCTTATCCGACGGCACCCGGCAGCGACGAGACCATGTCCCCTGGGGGGAAGAATGAAAGGGGGAAATACAGATGCGAGGAAGTGTTTTCGAGACGAGGCACCGTAGATTAGAGAAAAGAATGGAGGGAATTGAAGCCGCTAAAATATGACATCGGCCATAATTAAACGGATTAGTTGTGTAGATAAGGCTGTTTGAGCGAGATAGTTCCCTAGTCATAACGAAGACCATGTTCGAATTTCATTTTTTTTTTATTCCAGCGTCTGTAAAAAGCATGAATTAAATATCGTAATATTAATAGCGCAAAAATATAGTTATATATGACAATTATTATCAGTAATTTAATAAATATATCGACTTAAGTCACTATATTGATTCATTTTTTATCATCGTACGGCGAAAAAGCCTTCAAAACGGCAGTTTTTTTGCGATTCTGTAAAAATTACTGCGGTGAGTAATTGAATAATTTTTATAAATAGTTGAGAAAACATGCAAACTACACACCGTTAGTTTTAGTGTTTTGAGGAAATCTATGTGTTAGATATTCCTCATTTTTTCAATATTCTCACTCTGGAGCGCACAGCCGTAATCTATCCCATGTAAGGCAGCTTCTATTTTTTCTTGGAAATTGCTCGAAAAGTTGTTCGGCAAGGGGTTAGTATTTTGACATCATTGGAAAGATGAGAGTTATTTCTTTAAAATGAGGTTAAAATCATCTTATTCAAGGTGAAGTTATTTTTTGCTCAAACTACCTTAATACTCCGAAAGTATAGGCCAGCGTACCGCATCTATGAAAATGCGAAATGATATTAATTAAAAAAAACAATCATTCATGTAATTTATGGAAAAATTCATCTCGATAGCCATGAGAGGATAGATTATTTTTTTTCGCGAAAGAAAGGCTTCAATTTCAAAAAAGTCATTTTTATATATTAAACTAGAGAAGTTGTCCGTTGCCCGGAAGAATATTATCATTTACATTGATTGTAATAAACCATTCAAACTAAAGAAGTGCCCGTTGAATATCAACGGGAAGGAAAAAAATCAACACTTAATACATTGTAAAAAACCATTTTATCTAATATTGTGCAAAGAATCATTGAGTTAATGGATATACACGGAATCTCGACTTAAACAATGAGTATGGTCGTTATGGGGACTATGACTCAAAAACGCTAAAATATTGCGAAAAATCGTTACGTTTTAGCAAACATTTCGGAATTTCGACCGGAATACAAAATTCGATTGAAGGAATAAGAATCTTTATTTTATATTCTTTCCATTGGTACCTTTTCTAATAACAGAAAACCACTATTTCTAATTTAATTATGCAATTAAAAAAAGGTCTGCAGAGCCAAATGAAGATTCAGATTCATGTGTATTTCTTGTGTGAAAGTTACTGACACATATATGATAATTATAGTAGATAAGTGGTGCTGCTGCTACTATTTCTAGTTACCTCACCGCGGTGCACTTGGTCATCACGAGAGACATAGCGCAGTGAGAGAGAAAGTAGAGGCTTCACCCTTGGCATTATTTTTAGCGATTAAATATGTATGCCCCCCCCCCCCCATGTTATTGGATTCGCTTTCGTTTCAAGTGATCGGTGGCTCGCTCCGCGTTATCGGCAAGTGAGTTGTGTCCGATCCGTCCGCTCGATGAGAAATGACTGCTTTATAATTGACCCAGAAGCGCCAAAGACCGTGTGTCTCTCAACTGGTGCCGGCAATAAAACACCATTGCGTCTCAGCGGGACACAGAAAGTGGCGTGCGTATTTGGTTATTTCTCCACTTAAAGTAGTGATGGTTCTCGAGTCCTTAATGGAAACCGTAATTCAATATTGATTTTTTAACATTAAGAAGTTTTAAGAATCGTGAAGTCCACAAACTAATATTAATCACGCAAAAGCCTTTTGTTTTTATGGTTGAAGGTCTAAGTAAGTTACCAAATGTACTGCGCTCTTAATTTATTTGTTTCCAATAAAATTAACAGTCCAAGGAGAAACTTAGTGGAATGTTTCCATTTGCAAAAATGAAATAGCGCTTTTCTACGAAAAAAAAACTTTATCATCACAACGAGTTTCGGCTCACTTAGCCATCAGGTGACTTTGCCGCCATCAGGTGCAGTCACCTGATGATAGCCAAATGAGCCGAAACGCTTTGTGATAACGAATATTTTGGGAAGAATTATATTTCATTTTTGTAATACTATGTTTCAACGCCGTCCCTTGAGTAGTAAATGTATTTGTAAAATAATTGATAAAGCACATGGACTACACCCCGGTTAGTTTCTGATGCAATGTATGCATCAAAACGTCATATTGTTTTGCGGAAGGTTTCTCTGCTACGCACTGCCACATCCCAAGGAATCTTTTGGCTCATAACTCGAAAAGTAGTGCGATAAGTGGCTGATATTTCGTTTCAATGGAAAGATCAGGCTTTTTTCCATATAATGAGGCCAAATTCGTTGAATTATATGTGATGTCTCGCTCAAACTAAGTTGAAGCTGAACACCAATTCCCTCTCTTATTGCCTAAGTTCATATTTTTATAGTTATCTCTTTCCACCGTTGATTATGTTTGTGTTGAGTGAATCGTAAATGCACGTACTAATAACATGAATCGACTCGCATTGTATGCTCTACATAAAAATGGACTAAGACATTGTTAAGGTCCACAATGTTTTGATTACCTTGAACTCTTTGGAAATACGTAGTAATAATTATGGAGACAGTATACTGATCGTTGTTTGATGAGATAACTAGGGAAATGTAATTTTGAGACATGTTACGGAAGAACTTCCTTATTTTAAAAAACCCTGATGTAGTATAGAGAACATCAACACCTGCTTTGGAAAATTTGACACGGCCTGTCATTTAAGTTCATTTGCTAGTTCCCGGAGTTCCGATTTCGATACAATAAAAAATTATGTTTTTAGAATACATAAAGTAGTTTTTAATGTTTTTCTCTGTCTCCCCAATTATATTGTGATGAGGAGAGAACATCCCGTGTAAACGATAATAATTGTGGTTCACGAAGGTTTCATGTAATTATGAGCTCCGGTAAATGAAATTTTGTTCAGATATCCACAGTATTCGCGATATGGTTTCAAAATATTTAGAATTAACGGATTAGTTAGGTTAGATATCCACTAATATGTATTTATTAATTGCATATTACGAGGTCTCGCATAAATCTCGTGAATATCGAGATAGCTGTGCTGTCGTCGTTTCTACCGGATCTATGCTAAGAAGGCAGTTTGGGAGAGATAGTTCCCTATAGTCAAAATGGACACCAAATTTTAATTTTATTTTTCATTTCAGCGTCTGTATGTAGTAAATATTGTAATGCTAATGGCACAAAAATATAAGTATGTATGACAAAAATTCTCATTAATTAAATAATAAATCTACATAGATCTCTAACGTGACGCATTTTTTCACCCCGTACGGTGAAATCGTCTTCACAATTTAAGTTTTTTTTTGCGATTCTGTAAAAGGTACTGCGGAGATTAATTGATTACTTTTTATAAATAGTTGAGAAAGCATACAAACTACACACCGTTGGTTTTTGACGAAATTTAGGTGTTAGAAATTCTTAATTTTTTCAATATTCTCCCTCTGGAGCGCACAGCCGTAATCTATCCGATGTAAAACAGCTTATGTTTTTAGGCAAATTGCTCGAAAAGTAGTTCGGCAAGAGGTTAATATTTTGATATCATTGGAAAGATGGGAGTTTTATCTTCAAAATTAAGTTAAATTAATCAAACTCTAGGTGAAGTGATATTTTGCTCAAACTACCTTAAATGTTCGTGGGAAATATACCGATACTTCTATAAAAGTCACCCATGCGTTAAGTTGACGAGTGTCTCCTGGTAGCTTTCGTTTCTCTTTCCATCCCCTTGGGCAGAGGGGGTGGGGAGGGTGGTGTAGGGGGGGGGGGGTGGAGGCGAGATTGGCGGTAGATGGGGAGGGAGAGAGAGAGATCCATGTGAAAGAAATGAATCGTGTTTTCCATTTCGGGACGTGTGTGATTTATTCGCGTGAACGTGAAAGCGTGACGGTTCCGAGCGTGCCGGCGAGATTCGGGAGAAAGAGGATATGCGATGCTGTTCAATGCTTGAGTTGTTGGAAGGATTTTATGCGTGTTCACCCTTAAGCGTCGACTTTGCGGGCAATCAAATTTAACTCTTCGTAGAATTGGCACGAGAAAAAATCTACCTTGACCAGGAATTGAACCACGGACTTTTTACGGGTCAATGCGTCGACCACCACGCTACCCAGACTTGCTTATTCTAGTGCCTTTTTTTAGGTTTAAAAGGAATTAAAATGTTGCTCCCTATTAGTTCGGGAAGGATTGAGACGTCGTATGGGGAAAGCGGAAACTTCCGTGTGGATATTTTTCTCGGGCCAATTCCACGAATATCATCGCTGTATCGGCAGGAGTTAAATAACTTCACATACGAAACTAAGGACGGCTTTATGGCTGATAAATTATTCAACTCCGTGGAATGTGGCTTTCTATAAATCTTCTATTTCTTTACGTTGCCATCCATGATGGACTGCAAGAGCATAACATCACAACAGGAAACAAATTCCTCAATCGAGTATTTTCGGCATGAATTGATTAACCATATGCGCTGGGATTAATTTTTTAGGAAGCTGATTGAACTCGCTGATTTAAGGAAGTAATAGTAATATTGATATAAGTGTATGATGTCTTTTGTTTCTTAAGCGTTGAGGTAAATTTTGATGAAGTCTTCACAAGGCCTCATAAGTTTACAAGTGCAGAATCTGCAGATGTTACGGTGTTTCGACCACATTTTCTAGGACAAAAATTGCCTATAATCTCATCTTATGTCTTCTCTATAAGTAACTTGAATCCTCCTGTAACATTCTGTGGAGAGATGCTGTGTGTGACATGATAGTTAACTTTTGTTATCGTGTTTGGATGTTAAGTTATTGTGTACAAACTGATGTGAGATTCTTATTTTTCTGCAGCCTCGTTAAAAATGGAACTGGTAACTTGTGTTACCTCGAGTAGTCTACCAGTTGCGCATCGTTATTCTCTAGTGAATTGTCTTATTCCTCAATGTATCTGGCTGTGAGCATAATATCCATGACTAATTTGCGAATTAACTCAGTTGTTTTTTCTTATGTTTTTCCCAATTTCCGGTTTTGAATGCGGTGCCACTCTAGTCGATAGAGTTATCAAGCAGGGATTATTTGTTTGCCAGCCAACAACCTCGAGTAGCTATCTTTTTACTGTAATCACAAACTCCTCGAAACTTGTTTAAAGAGCAAGAGTTTCGTGATGATAGCAGTGGGATAAATGCACTTTGATTAATTATTTGGGGCCTCTGCAGCCGAGGCGATTGTGGGATGAATGAATGCAGTGTTTGCGCTGAAAGATAGTAAGCTCCTAGCCAAGAAATAATTTTAAAAAGCCTTATTCGATTAACTTACAGTAAATATAATGTATCATTTTAGTTTTCATTCATGTCCGTGTTACGCGCATTCCTGTTTCTTGGTGTGACTGGGGCTGCCAAATTTCCTTCGCTGGAAACGAGGGCGTTTTGTTAAAATATGAACACTTTTGAGAACTTCCATCCTTAATACACCATGAATTGTCTTGATTAAACAAATTTTTTCAGGCTTACCTTTGTGGAACTCTATCGTTATGAAAGAAAGAAGAAACTTTAAATAGTATAGAAAATGCCGTTTATCCGTTGAAACCTGGGAAAGAAGTATCCTTGAAAATGACGGTTATCCGTTAAAACTTGAGTCGGTATTGTGAATAAAATTGTGGATTAATACTATTTGAAGTTTCTTCTTTCTTTCATAATCGTCTGGGTACTGCCATGTGTGTTTTTTTTACTGTTTTGAGCACAACTTTCCAATTGGTGGTCGATTTGGATTTTCAAATACCCTGATAACTAACGCTACATAGTTCTGTCTAACCGGAGACTGTAGTATTCCTAATAAATAGGCAAATGTCATGCCCGAGACTGGACTCGATGAGGCGGCCCATCACGATCAACGTACTAGTTCCATTTGACGCTGTTACGAAATGACAAGGAATAAAATTTTGAAAGCCTATGTGCGGGACCAATGAAAATTCTTTCCGAGCAGTGTGAAAGAGGACAGGTCTGGGAAAATGAGGGCGGTTGGCAGCCCTATGGATGTGACTGTATCAGGGTCAAAACAGTCTCCATGCTGATTCTGAGTGCGATGTGTGCTTCTTTCTTTCTTCGTCGGCTTTTGGCAATCGCGATACCGATTTACCTCGTTTGCGAATTTTATCTTTGTCGGTCTTTGTGCCGGAAATGTCATTGAGTCGGCTAATTATTTGGTAAAATGATATCGGTAGATAATTCGTTCGCGTTGTTGCCAGCATTCCAGGAGTGCAACTCTCGGACGTAATGACCAATTTATTACAATCATAGCCACAAAGTTTTTTTTTGTTTTGGGATTTTATGAAAGGTGTTTCGTGGGACGTATACATTTAATTTTCAAAATAAGTGAGAAAAAAATGTGAGATGCATGTTTATACATTTGCGTTCTGTGCGACTGAACTTCCTCTTCGTCGAGTAGTGTATCTCTGGAGCGCATGGCCGTATCGAAATCGAATTTTGAAGCCCCACTACATTTCTAGGTGCGACAGGAAATATCAAATAAGAGAAATACATTGCCGAACAGATAGGTACAAAAATTCGTTCTTCCCACGCACAGTAAGTGACCATAATAAAAACAGATCCACTGAAAACACACCCGAAATATACTTCACCTTTTCACTCACCTGTAACGTACTTCTTTACACCTCTACGCGGCTGGTGTCTTAACACCCCCCTGGCCGCACGCCCATGCGGCGGCACGCAGGGTATTTTGTAGATGTAGAAACTCAATGAAAACTGATTCCATTACTAAAACCTTGTTATTAGGTTGAGTTCTTGTCCGTCTGTTTTTTTTTTTTTTACAATCGATTTACAACAAATTTTACAATCGATTTTTAACTAACTTCCCGAAGAGCTAGGGACCTGAAACGTAGCGCAGAACTGGATGACAATGCAATAATATGTATTAATATATGTTATTTATGTATTAAATATTACAATATAATATTTATTAAAATTATTCTATATGCACATGATATTATATAATAATTAATATAATAATTTATCAAAAATTTAAAATGTTAAAAATAACGTTTTTATCGTAAAAACGATTTTTTCCTTTAAAATTATTTTATTCGTATCTCAAAAAGTGGTGCGATGAGTGGCTGACGTTTTGGTGTCATTGGAAAGGTGAAATCGTTTTCAATTTTACGGGGCCGAATTAATTGTGTTGTGTGTTCCGTGATGTATTTCTCAAAACACGTAAGAGCGCCGTGGAAAGAGAAGACTCTCTGCTCCCCTAGCGTTGACGCCACGAAGAAAGACCCTTGCTGAACTGCGCGGGCGTCCAATGAATGGCTTCTCCCGTTTTCGCTCGCCCTGAATACGCCTTTCTCCGACACGGACGGCGTGTGTCGCTTGTTATGTAAAGTGTCCATCGGATTCGGTGTACATTTCTCGCGAAAGCTTACGGCCTTTCGATGCGCAGAACAGAGGGGGTGCAATGTGTGGGAGGGGTAAGAGAAAGGAACGGAGGGGAAAGTGTGCGCGTAGCAGGCAGAATGGCCAACATAGTATCACAGCGTAAAAAATGTAATTCCGAGCCGTATTGGACAATTCGACTCGTCGTGAAGCGTGGAGCAGGTAGTCGACCCTTCCCCGCCTTATCTCCGTTCCGCGGCCGGGGCTGTGGTATGGAGGGTCTTAAGCGATGACTCACAGATGGGTATTTCCATTACTTTAAATGCATTAAAATTTATTCAACATTAGTAAAAAATAAATACAGTCGTGATTCCGCTGAAACACTGAATAAGTATACACCAAACTTCGCGCAATTCCGTTGATTTTCAGTGACGTTGCTAACATTTTCAGCCGCGTGAAATTCTGCAATCCAGATTTGAGACATATACCATAAAATTACGTATTCTGTATTCTTCTTTTACTTAGCTAATGCAATGAATGGAATCGGGGTTTGAATGCCATTAGACTATAATTTCAGTCAATGAAATAGGAAAATAAAAAGTACATGAAGATAATTTAATAAATTGTCACTATGCACATGTATATTCGATGAATAAATGGGACATTGAGAACACAAAAGAGTGGAAATATAAGAATATATATTCTAGAGAGACAGGGGGAACATATACCTTGTATCCAAAAATAAATTGGATAATTTCCTTAATTTATTAAAAAAATGAAAATCACAAGTATTACGAATGTGATATTTGTTTTTGTATAATATTTTAGAAAAAGGTTAGTACTTGTTGCAACTATAAGTCCACTTCCGAGTCATCGGCCTGAGGTCCCCAGGCCGTGACCCCCTGGCGCGTGCTCGGGTACACAGAGACGACGCCCACTCCATACTGCGGCGAATAGCTGGGGACATTCAAATTCATTGAAGGCATATGACAAATTTCAATGTTGGCGACGAAAATCGTAAACATTAGCCCGCCGGTGCTACCCTCCCACCCGCGGCAACCGGTTTTTCGAAAATAGACCCAGTCCCAAAATCGTCTACTGAGCAACGCCATAAGCTTTCGCGAGGATTGTAAGTCCCCCATGGCCCCTCTCACCCCCACCCCCCCTCCTGGATTGTGGGAAGAGGCCTCGAAGGAAGTGGAACCTTGGCGCATGATATGATGATGGGGAGTGGCCTCCCCTGATGTGGTTTCCGGGCTTTCGGTATATGTGCACCGCCTCAGCGCGGCGGCTTAAAGTAGTTTGAGCGAGATAGTTCCCTGTGGTCAAAATGGAGACCATATTAGAATTTTATATTTTTTCAGCGCCTGTAAGAAGTGTGAATTAAACATTGTCATATTAGTTGCGCAAAAATAGTCATATATAACAAATATTCTCAGTAATTAAGTAAATATGACCACATAAGTCTCTAACTTGACTCATTTATTCTCACTGTACGGCTAAAAAGCCTTCAAAACAGCAGGTATGTTTGCGATTCTATTAGCATTACTGTGGTGAGTAATTGATTAATTTTTATAAACAGTTAAAAAAACATAAAAACTACACACAGTTTTTTGACGAAATCCATATGTTATAAATTCCTATTTTTATCAATATTCTCCCTCTGGAGCGCACAGCCGTAATCTATCCCATGTAAAAGCAGCTTGTATTTTCAGGCATATTGCTCTAAAAGTAGTTCGTTTAGGGGTTAACATTTTGATATCATCGGTAAGATAAGATATTATCGGTTTTTGCTTTAAAATGAGGTCAAAATCATCAAATTCTAGATGGAGTTACTTTTCGTTCAAGTACCTTAATTTTACCCGCGACTGTGAATACGGCTTGTGCTTCTTTTAACGTCGCCGTGATATGCCGTTCGTCACTTGGCGTTCTCGACTAGGGCTGGGCGGTTTTCCAATATATTGGCTCCAATATCAATATTTTTAAATATAGGGATTCTAAAATCACAATTTTTGAAGGACCAATACCAATATCCTGTATTATTAATTGGCGGTCGGAAAAAACAATGTTTGAAATTGTAATATTGAATATTACATTATCAATGTTAAAAATTCAAGTATTGAATAAATATTGGGACTGGGCGAGAAGGGTGGTCGGGATGCGCCTTAATCTTTGATAACAGACGGCACGCGTGGCACTCAGTGTAGCACTTCCTCTTCCACCATTATTCATAGCAATTGTGTACTGTGGAAAAGAAGCTTACGTTGCTTTTCTTGTTATATTCACAGACTTTTAAATGGTAAATACAGGCAGCATTTGCAAACCATTGTAAGCAAGATAATTTTACCCGTTAATATTGCTATGTTCAATATTTTCCAATATACCAATATTTCATTTTTTCATTGTCTCCATTATTACTATATTTCCAGTATGTCAATATTTTCCAATATTCAATATTCCAATACATGTTATTGATATTGGTCCATTTTCAATATTTTAAGATATTGGGTATTGATATTGAGATTACTTAATACCGCACAGCCCTATTCTCGACCACTTTGGGAAGTCCTACGTGCGTCGATTCGCAGAGACGACGTGACGTACAGGGAGCGATATCGCGTTGAACGAAATTCTCACCGCGAGAGGATTCCACCCCCTTCCCTCTTCCATACCCTGTCCCATTCATTCGCCGTTTGTCATTCCCCTGGAAGCATCGCGTGCACCACAGCATCCGTGTCAATCTCGCTGCGAGATGGTGACGTCAGGAAATTTCCCCCGCCCCCCCACCCCCCATTCCCATGAGCTCACCCGATGTTTCACGAAGTGCCGTGAATGGCGCTGGAGGTTGTGTGTGCGTTTCTATAGTATGGTTTCGTGTCTCGCGTGTCCTACCGCTCACTTTTTTTAAATTTTTTTTTCTTTTTTTTAATTTTTTTTCAAGTCCCCACACGATAGAGGCTGCATGAGAGTTAGTTATTTGGTTCTGGGTTTCGCGTGGGCTTACTGTTTGTAAGTAGCCTTGCTCTGCGACTGCTGCCGAGGAAAAATAACTTCTTAAGGCACAAATCGAATTTAGACTGGTACAAATATAGTTCGAGCCTTTTTTTTTAGCAGTTGCTGCTTTTCGTGTCGTGTAAATCCTTGACGTGATTTCTGTTCGGATTTATTTTTTTATTTTCACACAGTTTCGAGTCTTTTTTTTTAACTGCAAAGTAATTTCGAACTTCATACACATTTAGATGTTTCCTCTTAATAACATCTTTTTTTATTTTTTTATTATTTTTTCATCTTTCAGAATAATTTGGTCTATCAATTTGTCAATTATTTCTTCTATTTGCCGACGTTTCGCAATTTTTATACGTAGGCTTCTTCAGGGCTGCAATGAAAATGGTTGGGCGTGTTATACATATCATGTTGAATATGATTTACAATGTTGGTACATAGTTATGTTAAAAAGTACGTGTACATATGATTTTTCAAGTTACTTCAGCGAGAGTTCCTTCTGAATTCATTGTTTGATGGTGCCTTCGTTGCTATTTATTGTTTGTTTGTCAATTGTTGTAAATTTAGGTGCTTTAGAAAATCAAAATAAAATGTAAGTGTTGTCATAACATATCAAATTAAAATAAATTATCAAGTAATAAATTGTTTACAAATTTATAAACCTGTATCTCCTGAAAGGTGATAAAAAATGTCATACAAATTACGTTTTGATTGTTGCTAGTCTTCTAGGTATTTATATAAAAAAGAATGTTTGTCTGTCTTTCTTTTATACAAATGTACAGTTTTACTCCGATCGCGCTGAAAATTTTCAGACTAGTAGTTGAAGACAGGAGGAAAATTATGGGCTATTTTAAAAAGATGTCAAGGTCCCAAAAAGGGGTCCTTTGGTGGTCTACGCTACGTATTGGGTTTTGTGCAGTGGTTTCATGTTTTGCTTTTTAAAATTACTTCCGCTCAAGATAGAGGATTGGGATTTTTTTATCAAATGACTGAAAAAATGAATATAATTCTTTCAATCGCTTGTCTTTTCCAATTTGTATTTGTCTGAAAATCACATTTTTAGCTGCAAAATCGTACATTTTTCTCTGAAATCAAAGAAAAGATAGCATATTTCCTTGACAACCAGATTTTGGTCTTCAACGCATTTTAAATTCATTTTGCAGTTAAGCTGATTAGAAATACTAAGCATTGGGTTTTGTGCAGTGGCCTATTTCTTTGCTTTTTAAAACTACTTACCTAGAAAGAATGAAGTTTCTAATTTTTCAATCGATTCTCCTCTTATTATATGATATGTTATGAAGGAAGTGTGATGCCGAGCAACGCCGTGTAATTCAGATAGTTCTCAATATAAAACTAAAACTTTTTACTTTTTAACGTTTACTTTTTAAAACTACTTTCACTCAAAATAGAGAGTTGAAATTTATTTTATCAGACACCCGAAAGAATGAATTTCTCATTTTTTCAATCGATTCTCCTCTTATGTGATGATTTACGAAGGCCAAGTGTGATTCTGAGCAACGCCGGGTAATTCAGAAAGTTAGAAAATAAAATTCGATTTTGCGTGGGGGATTCGATGGCCATGAATTGATGGGGAGAGTGAGGAGTTGGAAGGGGATGTGTAATCTTTCATGTCGGTGTTTCGAATTTGGCTGGAATTGTAAATGGCACGAGGACTTCAATGAATATTTGCTCTACAAGGTTCGACATATGTCCTAGTTCACTCTTCAGGCATCAAACGTCAACTTCAACTGCTATTCGTCACCTTCTGAGGCGAGCGTCCGCCATTACCGTGGTGCCAAAGCTATAATTCAAGCGTTATCCTTGCCCAGCTAAGTTCGCCAATGTTCGACCACATTCAACTTCAAACATTGGCATTCGAAGGCGGTTGTCCGGTGATCGGAGCGCTGCGGGGTAATACGGCGGACGGCGAAATTATCATACGAAGTATCGCTCGTTGGGATGCCTAAAAAAATGCAGATATGGCTGTTTTAGCAAGTTCACGATACAAGTTTGATACAACAGATTTGGACTGTGTGATATGGTGCTGCTGTATAAAAATAGTTTTTAGGTCCAAAATATTTTACGCATTTTCTTTTGGGCCTAAACGAAAAGGCCACCTTTGTCTTCACTTTTTTTCTTCGCCTATTTCATTTTTAATAAATCTGCACAACCTATTACCAACTGCTAAAATTGCCATTGCCATTCTTCACTATGCTCGGCCTCCATTTACATCTACATCTACAAAATACCCTGAAAGGCACCTCGAGGGTGTGTGGCAGGGGGTGAGTAGTCACTAACATGCATTACACTATAGCCTATTAGAGTTAGTGTAACTACGACTATTGACGCATTAGCATAAATCCTCACAAGCATAGAAGCTTCACAAGCATGCACTGCTCTCTAGATATGCTACCTGTGTTAGAAGGACAGTTAGTGTTTATGTATATTGCAACTACATAAATGGACAGAAATGCAATAATTTTACTGAAAGCATGCATGACGTGCTGTATTAGGTACCAGATAAGCATGCAAGTATTCGGGAGTAACTCATCTAACTAGTTACATTACCAATCCGCAAACCTAGTTAAAAGTCTCATTGGCTCTTATCATTCGCGGGAATAATGACGTTTTAAACCTGTCCGTTATGCAGTCTAGTTCCCTAATTTTATTCTCATGCAGTGGCTATTACATCGTCTTTAATTTGTTTATCTTCTTTTGAGACGTATGAATGTACTGAACAGCGGAAAACACATGTCGTTTCGTACAGCATTTAAAAGAAATTGGTTTTGAGTGAAAATTGTGTGCATAAACTTTAATCCAAATTTTAACGTGGATAACTGCCTTTTGAAGACCCCCCTCCCCCCGCGAACCAGAGAAAGATACCCCCACCCCTACTCCCCACCTACAAAGCGCAACCCTCTTCATAAAGCCCCCGCTTCAATCCCCATCCCCCCCTGCCTGCCCACCACCACCACCGCGGGGAGACGGCATTGACGGCCTGCATTGTCGACCGTTCTCTGATTGAGTCCCGTTACTTCGTGTGCTGGTCTCCTGGAGACACGCCGTTGTGTTATAGCTATGCGAACGTACCCCCCTCCCACCTCTCCTCCCCCTTCTATTCCCCCCCTCCACTCCCCCCCTCTCCTCCCCCCTCCTCTCCTCTCCCTCCACCTCTTCTGTCACTCGGACAACGAAAGATTCGTTCACCGAGCGGCGCCAACGGTAGACTCAGCTCAAACTGCGTGAGTGAAATTTATTTATTGTTTTTAATGTTTACCCTAAATATAAATATAATTACAGGGTAAACAGTGAATAATCGAACAAAAAGTACAAATATTATTAACATTGGTCATACCTGGTCAACTACAATCAAATGGCTAAATACATATATACTTACATCATTTAGTCTACACATCGACATTACTTTGCTATTTTTTTTTAATTACCTCATTTATAATTTTGGTTCTATTTTAATACCTATTAAGGTCGTTTAGATATTTGTTATATGTAATACACATCCTCTTAATAGGAGAATATTTACAGTATTCACTGTTAACATTCATTGCATAAAATGTCAACATATTTCTACCTTTTTTCGATGAAACGTGAAAATTGAATCGATTCAACAGCGTGCCTCATTCTCCTTTGTTTATTACATCATGCAAAAAATAGATGATCATTCAATTTTCTCCGATAAAAAAATTTATGGAAGTTAACCATTTTCAACAGGTCACTGCGAAGAGAAGTGAATTGATGAGGGGGGGGGGGTCTGAGAGGAGACGTAAAGAAAAGGCTGGTGAAAACTTTAATATGGAGCGTGACGCTGTATGGGTCGGAAACTTGGTCATTGCGAAGGTAGGATGTGCGTAGACTTGTGCGTTCTTTGTCTTAAATCTAATTTGAATTTATCTAGATACCTCAATCGTTACGGTATCGTGCCAAAGATTTAAAATATAATTCCTTATTTCCCAATGCACTTCTTATTTTTCTTCATTAAACATCTAATTCAATGGTTCAATTCAATTCGTACACATCAACCTTCTTGCAAGATGTACTCTCTCCTGATAATCCCTCTGATATTTTTTATATCACTATGGCAATCAATCCAAAATGATGGCAACATTTTAACAAACAAACAATAAAAAAATACAAAATTAAATTCACTGATAGAAAAATGTGGTCATTGCGAAGAGAGTATGTACGTAGCTTTGAGGCGTTTGAGATGGGGGTTTGGAGAAGGATGGAGAGGGTGAGCTGGGTGGCGAGGAAGACGAACGAGAAGGCATTGGATATGGTTGGAGAGGAGAGGAAGCTTGTAGCAGAGGTTCGGAGAAGGCAGAAGAGATGGATGGAGGAGGTTTTGAGAGGAGAGGGCATGTTGAAAAGAGTGATAGAGGGGAGAACACTGGGGAAGCGTGGAAGAGGAAGGAAGAGGATAGGAATTCTGGACGAAATGAGAGGAGGTAGAAGATATGAGGAATTTGAGAGGGATCTAATGGCGGGACATCCTTAGGAGGGAAAGCGAGACGATGTCTATGAGGTTGGGATGCAGAATGGGGACTGTCCAAGAACCTACCAATCAGGTGATAGATTACTCAAATGATGATGATTATTATTAATTGCTTCTAACAGTGATATGGTCGTCGTCTTTAACGTTTACATGATGCATTAAATGATCGATTGCGTGTCATTATTTTGTATCCACATGCAATCCATTAAGAATGAAAGTAAGCCAACTCGGGGCATGTATGTAAAGTGCGTAACAATGACCGTCAAGATTTGACGTGCCCTCCACTTGGTATTCAAGTTGAGATCGGCTCGCTGCCGAGTAATTTCCTCCTACCGGGTTTCGATCCCGGGCCCTGCTCGTTGGAAATCCAGTTCTGTAGCCGCAGCGCGATTCCGAAAGTGACGGTAGTGGCTGGGTTGGAGGGGGATGGGGTGATTTTCTCTCTCCCGTTGGGATGGGGGACTGGTTCATTGCAGGTAGGGGTGTGGGGAGGGGTCAGTGGAGGTGGGGGATAGTGAAGAGCTCGGAATGGAGAAAGCAAATCTTAGGCTTTTCTTAAAGGTGAACTCTTCTCATTCATGCAAGTAGAGTCCCCTCGGGGTGGTGAACTTAGAAAGATTTATAGTGTCGCGCCGATAAGGAATTGAAAACCGAAACGAAGGGCTGAGGTGGGCAATGGATCACAATGTATCACCATGGGTATTCCTGCGATCGGCCCGAGCAGGCCACAGTGCAGACTCATCAGCATCAACTGGCAGTCTGCCTACTTCAGTAAAACTCCAATTATCCGAACTCCAACTATCCGTAAAACTCCAATTATCCGAACTCCAACTATCCGGATCACCAATTCTCCGGATCGCTTTTAGGGGAAAAACCCTCGAAAATCGGCTAATCGAAACGTGTATTGTATCTTTTATACCGTTGATTTCGGTTGGCAGTTATTGGTTACAGCGCATACGTTTCTTTAGCATTCTTAGATCAATCCGAAGCGAATACGTTGAGAAGTTTCCAAAGAAAATACCTTTTTTTGTGAGTTATCCATTTATCCGGATATTTGATAATCCCGATGGGGTCCGGTCCCAATTGATCCGGATAATTGGAGTTTTACTGTACTGGCAGGTCCCAAACACCAAAGCTGTCTCCAATTCTTCCTGTCCCGTGCTTCTTCCTTGATTTCCTTGTAACTTCTTTTTATCTTCGCTTCGTCTGTCCTTTTCAGCCTTCTTCTTCCACTTCTCTTTTCTCCCTCCACTGTTCTCGCGACTGCAGTATTTAAAATTCCCTTCCCTCTTATAATATGTCCCATTCAGTTTCCCTTTCTCTTCTGTATTTTTTCAGTAGTGTTCTTTCCTCCTTAACTCTTCCCAGCACCCCCTCATTTCTTACTCAATCCACCCGTTTCACTCTCTCTAGCCTCCTCCACACCCACATCTCAAAAGCATTGATTCTATCCTTATCTCATCTAACCAAGGTCCACGTTTCACCTAGTGCACACTAGGGATTGGAAACAAAATACCGACATCCGGTATAATCGGTTACTGTTTTTTTTTCAAACCTATTTACCGGGTAATAGTATTATTAGAATCTCGACTACCGGGTAGTAAACTAAAGTGGTAATGCCGAAGGTACCGGTACCAACAGTGCCTATAGATATAATTTGAGCGCAACAGCCGTTAAAAACGTAAAAGTTTACCAGATTTGTACAGCTAATCGAAGAAAAGGGAGTACATTGATACATTGTCCTTGCCATACACAGTCCTTGATATACCCAAGTAATTTTAGATTACGAGTGTCTATTTTCTGAGTAAAAAATGTTTCAATTTAGAGGGATATTTTATTTCCCATTTCGTTTATTCTGAATACCCTCAAATGGATATTTTCTCAGATGCATATTGTAAGGAATTTATGGCGTAACGATGTGTATAAATACTGGAATAATTAGGTTATATGTGCACTAATTTGTATTTTTATAAAAACCAAAACGTGTTACTTTGGTGATTTGTTAGCATTGTGTCTTAAGTATTTAATAATGAAAACAGTAAGAAGGTAGTAACGATATCGGATAATTAGAGTTTATGGTTTTTCAGTCTTGTTTGTTGGACATTTTTCTTGATGTACTCGTGCAAGGTAATTGCTTGCACGTTAAAATGAGTATGCACTCATATTTCTCTTATTCTCTTTTCAGAATAAGACGAGCCAGCAGCCCAAGATACAGTTCCTAGGGAACGAAGGAGTGAGTACAAAACATGAAATATCTTTGTAGTCTTATGTGGCGTAGTTTTATAAGTTTTAAATTAGCATATCTGTCCTTCTAAATCCCCTACTAATCTACATCTGCATACTGCCCTGCGAGCAGGGGCATTTGGTAGGGGATGCCGAGGTACTATCCATGACTAGAAGAGAAAATGAGGGAAAAGGAATAGAGGAAGAAAGTGAATTTGCACGTTAAGGGAATGTTTTTATCTCTTGACTTTTTTTCCTTGTTCACCAATGCTGCGTGGAAAGGATTTTTGTACCTTTCAGTTCGGCAGGGTATCTTATTATGTTGCTTCAATCATTTACAAGGATTTAATGCTAGTTTAAAATGTTCTTCATGTCACACAAACTCGCTTGATCTGAATTCGAGTAATATGAGCCTAGCGCAGTGATGTCGAACCTCTTTAGCTCGGGGTGTCAAAATTCTGAAAACATCTTGTTTAAGTCTGGCGCCGTGTCACTTCAAGGAATATCAATAATTTTGTGATATTTGCACTCTAGTTAATATTAAAAGAACAGTTGTTTTGAATTATTTATTAATTTAAAAAAAACAAGTACATAATTATTTATTTTAGTGACTTTTTTACGCAATACGCGATTACGGATCGTCGAAATGGTCGTTTGGAATAGACCTAATGAACACTATCTCAACTGTCAACTAGCGATGACTAGAAAATATGTATTGCGTATTCAAAATTTTTAAATCTCACCAATGAACAAAAACTAGAACTATTTATTTAATCAGCCGGACGAATCTTTTTGCGTGTCACATAAAATTTTTGGCGTTTCACCTCTGACACGCGTGTCATAGGTTAGCCATCGCTGGCCTAGCGTGTAGCCTAGTGGTCTCTAGCGGCTCCAAACCAAGTCCTTCCATCAGCTGTGCAATGCATTCAGTTCACTCGTAGCAGTTTTTGACAAAGTGTGCTGCATTCCTTGTTTTTTGTTTATTTCGTGAATTAAATCGTTCTGTGCAGGATCCCAAATGCTTGCTTCGTATTAGAGGCGTGGGCTTAACCAGAAGGAATTAGCATCTGCCTTTCACTCCTTCATCGGAGGACCATCCTGCTATTTTTTTAATAAATCCTAGTATTTACAAATTACGCACAGCTCTAACGAATATGGAAGTAATCCAAAAGTAACAAGTGCACAATGAAAATCAAATGAAAAAACATCACATTCTACTCGCTATCTCATAATTTTCCATATACATCCGATCAGCGTCAAGCAGTCTAAGCTGAGAAGACGTCGCAAAATGCGCAGTGAAACAGCCTGCCTGCCAGTGCCACATAAGTATTGCGCGTGATTCTTCCTTGCTAGGTCTGAAGTTAAGGTGATATCTTAGGTATCCATACTTGACTTCATCTGACCCATTAATATTCACTCCCCCACTTTATAGATGTGACGTTTTTTTTATTTCTTTCGTAAGAAGAGTACTGTATTGCGTTAACTAATGCGCTGCTAGTGTCTCGAAATAGTCTCCCAGAGTAAAAATCGTCGGACTCGTCCCTTTTGACTTTTCCTGCGCAGTTAGCGCAAAGAAATCATCGGATAAAACTTTTTTCTCCTTAAGAAAACATTGGCATGAGGTCTCCGTGTTATCAGAGCCAGATAGCTGGGGTTTTAAGTGGTCTTTAAACCTATTCATATAGGTCGGTCGAGAGGGCGCTAGCGGGAGCAACGCATACATGATGTGATAAAACTCGTGAAATTGAGCTCCGATCTGAAAGCTAGTGAACAAACAAGAGGAAAACGTGGGAGACGAATTTCATGTGGTGATAAAGAAATCTTTGAGCTCCCACTTTCCACAATTGGACTTCTTTTCTCACTGTGGTATTTTAGTGTGTGATAATTATTGTAGAAACATCTGGTCAAATTAAATCTCTTCCTGGATTTAAAAGACCAAGGTTGTAAAATTTATGAGGTCACTTGGCAAGTGATTCCTGAAACGTCAACGAATCGTATGCGTCAGTAGCTGGTCATCTATAACTATTTGAAAATAATAGGTGCAGGTAAAACTTCAAACTTTGCTGTTAAAATAAAATTGAAATTTCTTTAGTTGCATTTTGCCTTTCTCGATAAAATTTAATTCCTGCATTCCGTTTTTTCAAGTGTAATTTTTTATAATTGTTTTATGCCTTTCCTTTTGATGAAAATCACTGGTTGAACACATTTACTCACTGCGGACAAGTCATATGAATTTCACTTCAAATGCCACGTGTTTCTTGTATTTATTTTTGTGTGATGTTTCCATGTCATCTTTTTTATGAGATGGTGTCGATGTTACGTATTAAGCTTTCGCATACCCAATGTGCCTTCTGTATTGCATGGTTATCTTCACAAATTTTGGGTGCACCAATTGGCAGTGGTCCACATTAATCAAAGTCATAAATTGGTCACAAGATCTCGCACAATTCTGGATGGCGAACCGTGGCATTAACATTAACGAGGGTTAAGCCATAAAAATGACTGGAATCTCATTCATGTTATAGAAAAACGTGTCCCTTGTTTGGTGTGTACAACAAAATCATATCTTTCTACGCAATCTTTTTCGGGAATTGAACTCTAAATAACATAGTGTTGTTAAGTGCATGAACTGGTAAAATATTTAGAAGATCTTTTCTTTTTTTGTTATAAATGCCATTTTTTCGAAAAACTGTGTATGAAAATGCAATTCTCTCAGTGAATCGAATGATAACTAAGTTTAGCCACCAATTCCTATAATTGTTTAATTTGATTCCAAATTACTGCATTAATTAAGTCATAATGTGGTAGTTAAAAAGAAGCTGCGCTACAGTCGGCTCATATGGCTGGAAAAAGTGTTCGTGGAAAAGTGTCTCGTCTCCCATGATCGCTCTCTGCTCTATCGTGGGTATTTTCCTTTCTGCATGGCTGCCGATTACTATCAACTCGGTTATCGGCTAATTATCAGCGGGCCGCAATCGTGTCTTAAGAGATTCTATTGCGCAAGCGCCGACCAGAAGCGTCATCCTCGTCTCCAATGGACCCTTGGTCCTTTTTTTTGTTTCGCAGATCTTCCAATTATTGGGGATATATCGTAGTTGCGAATATTTTTTTCGCTGATTTCGATGGCTTTTTTTCTAATTTTACGTTTCTTTACGTTGTGCTTTGCCTTAGTTTCTACGTCACTGACCCGTAAGGAGGTTCGGTGGTAAGGAGGTTCGGTTAATATGAGTAAACTCTTTTCGGGCTCTCCACCGGTTTAAACTTCATCATTGCCGACGTCTCGAGAGACGACTCGCCATTCATTCTCAAGGCAAGAATGTCGCAAATCTTCAATTTCAGCCATATATATACTAAGCTAGGTCTTTTTTTATTGGTAGGAAGCCGATTGCTGATTTCATAAACCGTTAATCAGCGGAGGCTTAGTTCTTGCGTTCTTAATTATTTTGAAAATCGGATTCCAAGCATTGCTGATGCTTTAGCCGGAATCGCGATTGAAATTTTTATCCTCCATCCGAATCTCAATGGCTTAAAATATCATTAATGCTTTCAGGTAGATTCATTGTATTCTCTGAAGTTGAGTGAAACCACCGAACTTACTTAACATTCGCGAGGCATCTTATGTTTCTCCTTCTGCTGCCCCACTCTGCGTTACATTCCCATGATATCCTGCCAGCCATCTCAAGAGTGGGAAGTGGCCGGGAATAATCCTTCACCAAGCACTGCACTGCGTTTCATGATGGGAAAGTTTCGGGAAGTTAAAACGTGGGCAATGGTGTTGATTTTCAATGGGCTAATGAAATAATTGCTTGGGGTGTGGAAAAAAATGTGTGATTCTGTGAAAAGAATTCACACTGACCATGACTAAACATGATTGCAATGAAAACAACTATTAATCATTCTTGTTGCTAAGGGCATATGCAGGGCTTGCTCCATCGAATTGATTAATCTATACGCATAAGAATGGAGATGCAATAATTTCGTAAGCAAAACAGACATTCGTGACATGCTAAGCATCATCTCGTGGCATGTCAGTTAAAAAATTCTTTACGCAGCAATTCTCACTATCAGGTGCCATGCTGCGCAGCCTCTTAATCCAGTCTCTAAGGCTTCCGTTACGATAGTTAATGGTGCGAACGGAAAAAATGACCCTCAATTTGAATAAAAAATGACACTATTCTTATAATCGAACCGACTGGAGTATATCTGGGAGTTTAAAAATATTTTTGATTTCACTCGTAAGGAAATCGGCTTCTAACTGACTTAAAAGATATTTATACTCCGAGGTTTCAGACGTGATGGAGTGGAAACATTAATTTTATTGATTGCAATTAAAAGATTAATTGTAGTTAAAAGATTAATTGCAGTTAAAATATATTGTCCAAAACCTACCATTTGATAGAGTTCGCCTTCCTAGTTTTTTGAGCAGGGGCTTTTTTGGCGTCGATTTAACTATCGTCACGAGCTTTTTACAAATCTTTCCGATCCTCGCTCAATGCGTTCTACTTCGGCAGAGAAAGAATGTATTCCCGTTTACTCCGTGGGTGGGTAGAGGTATAGCTTCTTCTTCTGATGTGCCTGACTGCGCAGTTCAGTCGTAATGGCTTCGATCTTCTTCCCCTCGGTTATCTGTCATTAGCCTTGTTTATCATTATGGAGGTTCCCCTGCGACTGTCAAAGTCAAAACAAATACCGAATTCCACCTTTTCGTTTGTGCTGTTTTAAAACATATTGCTTTCACTGGTGATATGCTTAAAGTATTAAAAAACAGTGTCACAAAATATACAGATTATTCGAGACGAGTATATTTTTAATTAACGCTTTTTTCAGACATATGAGCTGAGAGCTGCGCTATTTATATTGAATTTACGTATTGTGAAGTATTGCAGGTTTTTCCCATGATTCGCCCATTTTTGTATTTTACAAAATTATATTTCAAGTTTAATTTCCGTATAAAATAGAGTGGAAAAGTTGCATTTCTTGTTCGTATCAAACGAAGGTCACGTATATCTGTAATCAGCTGGAATAAAAAATTAAATGGCATTTAAGTTCCTTCACAGTAGAACCACTTAATGTACAGCGATCGGTACTGAAGTCGCGAGTAGGTTTGGCGTGGCTAAGAAAAAGAGGAGAAGGCCGATAAGTGCGTCTAAAAGAACGGAAAAACGCATATCTCCGAGAGGAAGGCCAAGAAATAAACACAGGGACCAAAAAAAAAAGAAAATGGTGGACAAAGAGGGAGTGACAATGGGAATTAGCATTGGACAGGGAGGGATGGAGGGCTGCCGTAAAACCAATCTTATGCCTGTCGCTCACGGTAAAATTTTCCATAAAACAGTTTTATAAAATTTTTTGGAAAGTTTTATGAATCGTACATAAAACGTACTTGCTTGCTCACGCTAAAACTGTTCATAAAACCGCAGTGTACTGCCATCTATGAGACGCTTTGCGAACACGTGAAGTGATAAATGCACTCTCTTTTGGATAACTGTTAGGTTAAACACTATATGTATTGTTTATTTACTTACTTTCTGATCACACTCAACGGTGCTATGGCTCTAACGCATTCTTCTAATAAGAAGGATACTGCCTCAACGTTCCATGAACTTCCAGCCATGTTTGTTTACGTTTTCCTTGTCTGGCATCCCATGGATACGAGATTATTATCGATGAGCGGAACGTCTCATTGGTTGTTGCATAAAACGTTTTATGGAAATAGAACCTGTCCTAATCCATAAAACGTTTTATAAAACGGTTTTATCGTTAGCAAGCTCATTTTTATAAAATTAGTCGATTTTATAAAATTTACCGAAAATTTTACCGTGAGCAATAGGCATTAGGAGTGAACGACCAATGAATGGTTAATGAGCGTAAGAGCGAATATCATTTTGAGTTCTTATTTGCTATTTATGAGCTGAGGAAGTCATTCCTCACCTCCCCCCTTGCTGCTCGTCAGCCAGTCGTTTCCTGATGTGTACCTCACTCGGCATCTTCTCGGCATTCCGTCTTGGAGTGGCCAGTTTGCCGCCATATCGCTTTTTTAGTTGACTGCGCCTGCTCGAGTCAATGCAAATCCTTTTGTCTCCCCCAAATCTCACCGTCTCCTCGTTCAACATCCTGCTGACGCGTGAGAATTCAATCCTCTTGTCTTAACGCCCCCGCAATAAAATGAAAATGCTCCTTGCCTTTGTAAGATTGCGTGCGTGCATTGTATTTATTTTTTTTGCCTTTATAGCCCTTTCCCAGCGGTGCTGAACCTGCTTCTTTTTTTCCCCTGCTCCATAACGACCACTCGTCATGGAGTGGTCGGTTCCTTTGTCTCCGCGTCGCGTCTGGGATTCATTCCTTTTACGACGCCGACTGGAGCTTTAAGAAGAGCTGCACTCTTTTATGCTGTTACCTGATCCTCCGCGACCTTAGGAAGAGCTGACGTCCCTTTGAGATAGTTTGAGAGAGATTTTCCTCTACTCATAGTGGAGACCATTTTTAAATTTTGTTTTGATTTATCAGAAGTTGCTAGAAGCTTGATGTCGGTACAGTAATGACGCATACTAATGACGCAGAAACATTTTTGTATGACCGAATGATTCACTGGATATACTACGTATTCGGGGCTTTAACTTATTTATTTGACTACATATGTTGAAAACACATTCTCAACCTAAGTTTTTTTTTCGATGGAATAAAAATGTATTACGGGATTGATAAATTATTTTTTTTAAATAATTGTTTAGAGACGTACGGACTACTCGCCGTTACAATTATATTTCTCTGACGCCATCGCTGCGTGAGAATCTGCTCAATTTTTAATTAAGACTTTCTGAAGAGCATAGCTGTACCAAATCCCTTGGAAATTGCTTTTTTTAAGGCAAACATCTAGAAAATTAGTTCGGTAAGCGGCTGATATTCTGGTATAATTTGAAATGCGAGATTTTTTTCCACACAGCGAGGCCAAATTCATTGAATTCTATTTTAAGCTATACGTCGTCCGGACTACCCCTACTACTACAAAAATACGGCTAACTTCTTGTATTGTCTTGCATCAAGTCCTTTTTAGCTTAAAACGAGTTGATATTCTCTGGAAATGACGCGTCCTTGAGCCTTCGAAGAGGGTGTTGCTTGTATAGCACAATTTGCCATCCTTGAACCTTAGATGAGGATTTTCAAGCAGAATCCTCTTCTAAGGTTTGAGGATGGCAAGTGATTCTTCGGCCGTCAAGAAGTCGAAGCGATGGTCTGTTTGACGCTCGCGATTGGACATAAAATTGCCTTATGCTCGTAAAAAAAATCACCAATTCCGCGTATCTAGGGCACGAAATTTTCCACGCTGGAGCTGGGCAAATCTATATTCATGGAAAATACCCGCAGACTAGGTTCTGGATTGCTGTAAATTTATGCTTTTCACAGAATTAGTACTTCCGATGAACGAATAGTCTATGCGATTGCTTTTGCCACAGCGGTATGGTATGTTTTTAAATATTTAAAAAAGTATGTGTCTCATTTAATATCCTGAGAATACTGTGGGAGTTTATTTACTTCTTATTAAGATTATCGCACATTGCACGTATTTTTTCTTCTCTGATGCTTAAAAACAGTTCTTTATCTCTATTTAGCATTCAAAAATTCTCTTAAATTTATGTGCTCATCTGAACTTCAATATTAACCTCGGAGAAATTATGTCTATGTTTGAACCGTGTGATAATTCCTTATCGGCAACCAAATTAGATGGGAAACATCCTAAAAATGTACGAATAATCTGAATATATTGCGCTGTTTTATTTCGACCGTAGAGTTCAAAAACACGATTATCTCTTCGTGGCTCAAGCCCTTCCCCTCTCCAGAGATGAACGACACCGCCATCTTCTATATTGGGTGCTTCCCGTTGGAAGCTTTTCGTTCGACACTTCCTGGAAGTCGTATTTGATTGGTGACGGCAGGAACCGGTGTTCTGTGTAATTTTAACTCATGGCATGTGGGCTCCTCTCTCTTAACTTAGCTGTATCGAAGTCGAGATGCTGTAAATAGTACCTATGTATCCAGGAGTAATTTTTTTATGAAAATTAAAATTAATTCCCTCCGGAAGGTTTAATGATGAGAGGTTCAGTTTTATGATCGGTGAATAGAAACTGTGAAATAAAACCCACTGAGCATCAAGTTTCGTTCGTTTCCCACTTGGCATTGACGGTTTTTTTATCGTTACAATTGATTTTCACACCTTAAGGATTTTTTAGTTCGTCTTCGGATTACCTTAAAATTTAAGATGATGCAAGGTTCAGGATGACATGAAGGATATTATCTAAACCCCGCACCATATCTCCATAAGTGATTGAAGCGGCAAAAATAGATAGAGACACCCTGCCGAACTGATAGGTACCAAAATGACTTCTTTCCACGCGACATATTCGACGATAACGAAAACACGAGACACTCTTAAGACATCACTTTCCTCCTATACCATATTCCCTATTCCCTCCCTTTTTCATGTTCTGACAACCCCTGCCGCGCATCCTTGCGGTATTGAGATATCCTAGTAAATTGTTCATTTGATCACAAGTGGGAAATTTTTAAGAGGTACAATTTTGAGCTTGAGGTTATGATCGAGGCAGTGTGGTAATTTGAAGGTTGTTGTCTACGATGGTTTGAGATTACGTTGCATTGAAATTTTAAAAAAAGGACAAAATTAATTCCACAAAAAAATTGACATTTTTTTATAGGTTTGACAGTTATTAATTTCTTGATTTGGAACATATAGATATATGTACCTATTAGGATAATCTTAGCTGGGATTGCTCTATGCTACTTCTCTCAGTACTAGGTTGGTGTTTCCCGACATTTGTGTATGAAGAAAAATGTCTCATAATGGTCTTTTAAGTTGTATTAACATGATGCGTTCATCGCATAAATGTTGGTCAATATGAAACAAACAAAATACATATGATAGTAAATCCACCCTTTGACTACCAAAGGGACATATATATCCCAGGTAGATGCGACATATGTGCCGTCCCAATGTCACAATATGTCCCAATGTCACAATGGACACATATGTCCCATTGGTACTTATGATTACTTATAAAGGAGAAAAAATGGGTTAAGGGTTAAGGATGATCAAAGTACATAAGTATTTCGTTTGCTGGTGTGATGATGAGTGTGAAATTTCGCACTTTGAGAATTCCGTTTGGCCGGCTAGGAGCAGATAAGAGATCTTATAAAATGAACAGCAGTGCATACATATTGTTCTTTCTCTGTTGGATGAAAGAGGCTGTGATGTCATAATTTCGTTACTTTCGAGGCTCGGAAATTCCGAGAACTTACAGAATAGCCCCCCAGAACACTCCCGTTTGTTTCCGACGTCGCCTCATTGCTTCCCTACCTTTATCAGAATGTTTGCCATAATCTAGGGGGCTATTCTGTATGTTCTCGGAATTTCCGATCCTCGAAAGTGACGAAATTTTGACGTCACGGCCTCTAAAATTTCAAACAGGGCCTTTCAAAAGTTGAGTTTTGTGGAGGGAAGTGACGTCACATTCACGGATTTTCCGAGGATCGACCATGTCGAGTCCTTACTGAATAAGGCCCCTAAATGTTCAGTTTGCTGTTGAGACTCTCCATTCTGTGTTCGAGAGCATCTACAATCTCTTGCTGAATGTACGTGGAATTTGGATATTTTGTTTATGCTTATTTGTGCGTGCATCAACCCATTTTGATATCTTGGTGTCGATAATGGAAGGTCACTCGGTGAAGTTCATTCAAATCCCGCGTGGTCGCTACGTAGTCAAAGATCAGCCGATGTCATGAAATGCTTTACTTCTTTTTCTGACCTGGCAACAGTGTTTTCTAGATTCGCTAATGCATTCGGTCGCACTACTTCGGATTGGTTCTCCCATGCTTCGACATCGTAATCACTTCTCTTCTAAACATCACCCGATTTCCCTTCTTTCTCTTCTTTTTCCCTCTCGTCTTTTTTTTACGAAGACTTCGCTCCCTTTATGCTTAAGATTCGTATTTCGCACTGCTTCCTTTATTTTCATCAGCAGTCTGCCGATTGCACCCATGTTGGTGCAGTTTCAAATGGCTCAGCCTCATTTGCGGAAACCTAGGATACAGCAGACCGTCCGTCAGTTGGGACGGTGATCGTATGACCCTCTGGGCCTCTTGGCCCTCGTTCCCTTCCCAATTCCTGTTTAGTATTGGGACTATTTATTTAGACGAGAGCACTTTATTGAGATGGAGGCACCAGAACCGGTGCACTATTACGTGCTGCGCACTGAAGTTTCCTCGGGGAAAAGGAACTCAGGTAATCGCATCCGCGATTGTTGTGTAAATGTTGATTTTCAGTAAAAGCATAAAAATGGACGATGCAAGGTTTTTTAATTTTTTTTGTGGCAAAATGCTTTCCATTTAAATAGGTAATTAGTACGAATTTGTGAAATCTTTACAAAGAATTTGGTGGCGACTACAGTGTTATCTACAGAATGCTACCTACTGGTAGATTACCGAACGTCACGCTTCCGCGCATCGTTACAGTAATCGCCGCCCGTGTGCGCTGAAGTTCGCTTACGTATTCCGACTTGCGCTAACTTCAACTCCTTGAATGGAAAGCAGTCAATTGCTATGAAAGCATTAAATTCCAAAGTGATATCCTGTGCATTTGAGGCGTCCTTCGCTTTCAGAACAGTAGTGATGCCATCTTTACGGTATCCATTCATGTGATGCCTCGAACCTCCTCCCTCCCAGGGTACGCGCCAGGGTCACCCCATATATATATTAGACTAGATGTGCCCGGCATGCGTTGCAATGCCTCTTTTTCTTTCTAAGTAGGCACACATATACAAAGCAGACACATTTACATGTACAAAATAAATTAAAGACAATGATTTTTTGTGTATTAAATTAAATTTGACTATCCTGAAGTCCCCATTGATTTCCACACTTTTCACGGTTTGGCCCACTAATCTTTTCTGGGTTCTAAATCAGTCCCTAAACTAATTTGAGACCTAGTCTAATGAATTCCTCGTACTTACACATGGATTTGTAACGCACAAATGATGGGATGAGTTTTCATTCCGTGCTTATGCTGCGGTTTCCAAGTAAACAAAATATTCTATTGTTGAAGTAGTGCAAAAATTTAAGATTTTCGAGCTTAAAAATCCAATTTTAGGAAAAAGCGAAGCGTATACGAAAATCGAATGCAAGAATTCAAAACCTTTTTCTTTAAGTTATCTAATGATGAGCATTTAAAATGCGTATAATGATTGTAAGGAATTAAAAAAAAAACAAAAAAAAGAGACCACTGCACTAAATCTTATTCTACGTACAAATAAATTACGTGCCTTTTAACACATATTGTCTGACTGATATGATTCTGATAGACGCGATATTATGTCTGACTGATACGATTCTGATGCACGTGATTGACCAACTCGTAAACGATCTGCTTCGTTGCTTGCTTGTCGTTCCTCGCTTGTTTGAGAAGCTCGCGTGCCAACACTCATTTGTTGAAACGACTCGCGCTTCACATATTGTGCAATGGATTTAATAATTCAGAAACCTTCGCGGGCGCGCGCACAACTACTCACCAAAGTTTCATCGTATTCTGATGAATGGTATTGAACAAACAAATATTAATTTTTATATATATTAGATAGATGCATAATAAGGGTCTTCGGCGGCAGGGTATAACGTGTCGTCTGGAGCCGAGGAAAGTTGGTGAAAGAGAAAGCTTTGCTAGCGCAATTGAGTGCCCCGACGGATGGAAATGTGCACCACTCTGGAGGGGGGAGTGAAATTGCCGTCCGCAGACGAAGAAAGGGACTTGACTGCATTTCGCCACTTTCTCTCCCTCCCCTCCCACTTCCACTTCCCCCCGCCACACCCTAGCGCGGCGCTTCGATCGATCGATACGTCGGAGAAGAACGCGTGTCGATGCCCTCCGGCGATGCAAGGAGGAGGCGGCTTTTACACACGTAGGTTTGACCCCTATAGAAGTGGTGGCGGCGGGAAGTGCAGGCGATGTCTCGATATTTATCGATACTTCAATATCATCGTTCTGCGATCACGTCACTTATGACTTTTCACCAAAATTTTGAACGACGAATGTAAATCATTCTTTTGGCAATCCGATAAATTGTTGAATTTCGGTTATCGATGCGTTTTGTGCTCTGTACTCTTTTGAGTTTTACTGGCATACGTTGAACAAAACAAAAGAGATACATGAATATATCGGGCGTAATAAGTTTTAGATTTACTTCTATTGTCATTATTCAAGGCAAGAGCAGTCACAATTCTTTTCTAATTGTTTAATAATCTCTAAAAACTAAAATATTTCCCTGCAATCGAAAATTGATTTGATGTTTTGATTTCTGATCACCGTAATCAGCCATGCAATCAGAATTTCTCCGGATGTTTTGAAATATTATCCCAAGAGTCCAAAGGCTACTTGAAATCAAAATTGAAGGCAGTCTCTCTTCGGAAGTGCCGAGCGAAGTCTGTTACTGCAAGCGACTTACTTGTAAGGCTGCGACTATGGAAGTAACTTGTGTGTGTGTGTGTGTGAAGCCGCCTTTCCTTTTGGTGGACATAGTAGTACTTTTTGCGTGGTCTCCTCTCGGTGGAGGGGCGAGACTTGGCAACACTGCGCGTGGCGAGCGAGCCACGAGAGCGGAGGGGTGGCAAGGTCACTCCGGCGCGATTTCCCCCCCCCCCCTCCCCTCTTTCTCCGTCCTTCGAGGATCACGACGCGCGGGACGGGGAAGGGCCGTACTAAATAGAATCAGCCTGCACTCCCTTCGCCCCTATGCCTTTTCTTCCTCCTCCTCCCCCTCCTACTCCCTCCTCCTTTCACAGGTACTGCGCCTGCGCCTGCGACTTTACCTCATCACCATTGTTGTCGTCCGTGAGGCGACTTATTGTTGCGGGAGTCTTCCGATCTTCGGGTTGCATTTCGCGCTGTTGTGAAGTGCCGTCTTTTGCATAGCGGGATGGGCGATTGGCTCTCGCGCGACCCTGCTCGATTGGCCCGGGCTAATCGGAAATAAGCTTTGTAGCAGGCAGACATGGGCAGAAATCTTAATATAAGATATGGAATTACTACAAGTCATTGACTTAGCGGGACCCAAGTATGCGATAACAGATTCATATATCACATTTCATATCATTCACATTTATATGTTTCACACTTATGTAAAATAATATGTAATTTAATTGCATCTGTATTGTTACCTTTCCTTAATGTAAGCACATTGGTTGCATTTGTCAGAATAAATTGTCGTTGAATTAAATAAAATAGCTTTCAGTTTAGGCTTCGCAGAAAGGCCTCTGAGCATCACAATAGGCGCGAATGATTCAAGTTCTTTAAGGTGGTTCCTCCGTGACTATGTGAGTCAAAGCAAATACTCAATTCCAACTTATTGTTTAATTGGTTTGAAAATAAATCGTGCTATCGCTGATTACGCGCGTTTGCGATAATAACCCAAATTAAAGTACAAAATTTGCAGATTATTCCGCGAATATATTTTTGATGAACACTTTTTATAGCAAATGACGCCGACTGCAGCGCCACTTCTATGGAATCACCACGTCTTGTCTTCAATTATTGCCTTCAATTACTATTATCTCGTTATTGATATTATAATTGAAGTCAATATTCAAATATTGACTTCAATTATTGACTTCAATTACTATTATCTCGTTAACCAAGGCGATAAGATGCATCTATTTTATTTTTTATCAATTTCTCGGGAGTGTTTTTCTTCCTGTAAACAGTTTTTCGTGAAAATGGCATTTATTATAAATAGAAAAATATAATTTTTCCCCGTTTTTCTCCCATTGTCGCATTTAAAACCATGTAAATTCAAGTTCAATTTGCGATAAAAAATATCGTTGAAAGGTTTGGTTGTTAATATCAGATAGAGGATATTTTATGTGTATCCGGAATATGAATAAAATTACATTTAAGTCCTTTTATGGTGGAACCAATTCGTGAGTGGCCGACGTGCGCGCTCTTGTTGAGAATTATTGTTGAAATTTTTGCAATTTTCGCGAGCGAACAATAGCCTTATTCAAGAAGAAGTTACACCTGAGAGATGCCGTGGACGTGACAACAGTCTAGATGAATCTGAACTATAAAAAGACATTAATTGAATTTGTCGAGGTTATGACGTCCAAATTCCGACACTGTAATATCCCGATGCCCTCCTGAATAGGGCACCACGTCGTGAATAGGCTTGGAATCGAAACCAATGTGTCGCATGTGTAACGTGTTTCGAATAATCTGTTCCTGAAACTTTGTTTAAAAAATTGAATATTCTGGTGACCATTATTTCTGTTTGAATTCAGACTTCGGCATAACCATTTGAATGAAATCATCGGGGCCCTCCCGTGGAGCTTAATATATCCTAAAACTGAATATTTAAATATATATAGCGACATGAATATTAACATGGCAATGGCGTCCTGGATGAGGGATTCTTTCTTCAAATAATTCGCGCTGGATCCGACAGGCATATTTGAGAGTATGCGCATAATCAAAATATCTTCAGTTAACGCTCTTCCTTTTTTATTTATTCTGAGGAGGGCCACTCAGGAAAGAACCCTGCCGTCCTTGACCTTTGGGAGAAGCGTCGTAAAGTCGTTATCACTGGCAGTCGTCGTCTGTCACTCGATTACGCAGATCTGATCCGTGTCTGGTCCACCGGTGCGATGTGAAGGGAAGAGGGGGGGGTCTTCTTTTTTTCCTTTTCGCAGATGAAACTGCGTCTCTTACGAGCCCGCTGCTCTGTTGGGCGGTCGTGAAGGAAGGCTGTGTGGCGTTGCGTGGGCACGATGCGTGACTGTCTGTGGGCTGGGCAGTGGGTCGAGCAGAGAGGTACACTCACCGCCTCCCGTTAGCGGGGCGGTCCCATTTACGCCCTGCCGCCGTTTCGTTTCGGTGAAGGACGGTTCTCCTCTCGTCACCCACCTCCCATCAAGACTATGCTCGATGTGAAACTTCTCTCTCTCTTTGAGGAACCTGCGCTGGACCGTGATTACGTCTTATCCGGGATGAAATGTTTGGACCCCTGCAGGAGTTCAGGATTTTAAGGTAGTTTGAGCGAAAAATCACTTCACCTAGAATTTGATGAATTTGGCCTCATTTAAAAGAAAAAACTCCCATCTTTCCAATGATATCAAAATATCAACTCGTTGCCAAACTAATTTTTGAGCAATTTCCCTGAAAATACAAGCTGTTTTACAGGGGATAGATTATGGCTGAGCGCTCCAGAGGGAAAATATTAAACAAATTAGGAACTTCTTGCACCTAGATTTCGTCAAGAAACTAACGGTGTGTAAATTGCATGTTTTCTCAACTATTCATAAAAAATAATCAATTACCACAGTAATTTTTACAGAATCGAAAAAAAACCCTGCTGTTTTGAAGGGTTTTCAGCCGTACGGCGGGAAAAAATGAGTCAAATTAGAGACTTATGTAGCTTTATTTATTTAATTACTGAGAATTTAAGTAATATATGACTATATCTTTGCGCCATTGATATTACAATATTTATTTCATACTTATTACAGACGCTGAAATAAAAAAATAAAATTTGGACATGGTCTCCATTATGACTAGGGAACTATCTCGCTCAAACCACCTTAAGAAGTTGGTAATTCTAATAGCGATGCTATTAGAATTTCCGTGCTATTTCAGCCGTGCGGCGGGAAAAAATGAGTCAAGTTAGAGACTTATGTATCTTTATTTATTTAAGTACTGAGTATTTTGGTCATTTATAAATATATCTTTGTGCCATTAATACTACAATATTTATTTCATATTTCTTACAGACGCTGAAATAAAAAAATAAAATTTGAATATGGTCTCCATTATGACTAGGAAACTATCTCCTTCAAACCACCTTAAAGCTTCATTACCTCGTTTTAGGGTTGTTTGAGCGAGATAGTTCCCTAGTCGTAATGAAGACCATATTCGAATATTTTTTAAATTTGTGTCTGTAAGACGTATGAAGTAAATATTGTAATATTAAAGGTGTAATTATATAGTAATATATTACTTAAATTCTCAGTAATTAAATAAATAAAGCTACATAAGTCTCTAACTTGTCTCATTTTTTCACGCCGTACGGTTTGTAACTGATTGTAATTTAATGAGTACTGTTAAGTAAGATTTCACGCTTTCCCGGAGAATTGCAGTGATAAACTCTTCTCGGGCTCTACACCGGGTGAGTGATCTGTTAGTTTACTTCACCGTTGCTAACCTAAATAAATCATCGTTGTTAAGCAGTTTTTACGGATTATGAGCTTAATAGCCACGGTTTTTTGCATTTTTCCTTGCCACAAAACTACTACCAAATCATACAGACAGAGAATCCACATTTAATGCACCAAACCTCATTTCTCTATCACAAAACATGAGAGAGAAATAAACAAAATGGATGCAGAATGACTGACTGACTGACACGCCACAAAATTAATATATATAGATTGTTATAAAAACTTTAATTCATAGTATACGACATTTCTCTTTTGCGTATTCTTGTGAATTATATCTCTCTCAATTCTGTGAAACAACGTAAGCATCGTTCTTATTGCACCTAAACCGATAGACTTTTAAAGTATTTCTTCGATATGTCCGACTGTGAACTAAGCAGAGAACTGATCAATCCGTAAAAATATCATAATGAATTAATGAATTGCAATTAATTTAGACGAACGCGGGGGGGGGGGGGGGGGGGGGGGGGGGAGCGTTCGTATAAATCAGCGGTTCTCCGCCTGTGGGTCGCGACCCCTTTGGGGATCGTACGACCCTTCCACAGGGGTCGCCTAAGACAATCGGAAACACATTTCCGATGATCTTGTGATGGTTTCCATGTTTCCGGGGGTCTCGACAACATGAAAAACTGTATTAAAGGGTCGTGGCATCAGGAAGGTTGAGTAATCACTGCTCTAAATAATGCGTCCAACCCTTACCTTTCCATGTCTCCCATCCTCGGACAATTTACCCCCCCCCCCACCCCCCCGACCCCCTTCCTTCCACGCCCCCTTGTATTTCTTGCAGGTGTTCCTCGTCAATCTTGGCATCTTCCCAATGTGCGTATCCTACTCCGAGCGGGGCCCCACATCTCGATTAGGTGTTAGTCTTTAGGAGGATCGCCCATTAGGTAAATCGGGACCGTGCTCTTCTTGTTTATCTGTCGTGACGACGACGTAACGGGTTCCCTGGTGACTGCATGGTCGTATTTATGGGGGGGGGGCGAACGGGACCGGACCCTCCCCAGAAGCAACTTTGTAGAGGGTTCCAACATTAATACACAAAAAATTAACTAAATATTTACATCAAAAAGGGTTATAAATGCAGTTTTGCTATTATAATTTTCAAAAACCGGGGTAGTGCCCCCAATTTGGCTGGACTCAGACCCCCGGTACTCACCTATGAAAAATACTCCAGACCCCGCCCCGGAACCAAATTCTAGATACGCCACTGGGTGACTGTGCGGCTTATAAAAATTCCGCGATACTAACTGTGCCGTATTTTTTTCTGAAAATGTCGCGGTGGAGTTCTGAATGTTTAGTTACGTTTTTTAAATTAAGTTTAATTTTTCTCCCAATGTTTTGTTTTCTCAATTAAATGAACGCTTTGCATATAGAGATGTTTTCATCTCATTTTTTTTTTCATTTCGTCAATGGTCTGTTAGGCAGTAGACTACCGAAGCGGCCGATTACCAAACGTGTCTCTTGCAAACATTTTCGTTCGGGGGGGGGGGGGGGGGGCTATTCTGTATGTTCTCGGAATATCCAAGCCTCGAAAGTGACGAAATTTTGACGTCACAGCCTCAAATTTCAAATACTTTCAATTCAAAAGTTGAGATTTATCGGGGGAAGTGACGTCACATTCACGGTTTTTCCGAGGTTCGACCATGTCGAGTCCTTACTGAATAAGGTCATCGTCGGTCGTGTGCGCTGAAATGCGCTTATCTATCCCGACCTGCGCTAACTGCAACAACTTGAATGGAAAGCTGCCGGTGTTTTCCCAAAGTTGTAGAATTTATCACCAGATTTCATAAGTTATTTTAAAAAGCCGTTTTAACGTTCACACTCACTTCTGACGAGAGGGTGTTCAAGAGGGTTATTTTGTAGTCTCACCTTTTTAGTGACTCTTAGTGGAAAGGCGGGAGATCCGTTTCCCTCTCTTAATGATCGGCTCACGAACGGTTCGTGAATTGTCGAAGCTTCAATTACCTTATATCAAATAAAAGATGCCGAGACTAGCGAATATCCAGATTGCTCAACATCTTACGGAAGATATCTTACACTGTACATACCACGAAAATCTAAATACAGTCAAAACTACGAGCGACATATAAGCGATCACTCAATATTTAAAAACAATTAAGTGCATCTAACTAGTGTTCGATTCATAAGCACGCGAAATATCTACCAAGAACGTAGATTTTAAGGCAATATTTGTTAAAATTATGAAATTATGGTATAAATAACTGAATTCCTTTCTCCATACACTGGCGGATAGGCATTCGAAAACAAAGGTACAGCAATCAGCAACATTGTTTGGGAAATATAGATACGAAATATATACACAGATAATTCAAGCTAATAATAACATAAGCATTTCAAACAAAGCATACCTTCAAGTGCCCAATATATTGGAGTTGGAGATGCTGAAGTTCTTCACGTTTAGCAAATTACAACAATGCGATTTAAAATCGTCTGTATCTTTCGCGCCCTTGTTTACTTTCCAACTCAAGCTTCAAGTGGAAACAATGGTGGCTTCATGTCACGTTCTTTATGACAGGTGAGATGGAACTAATGGCAGGCGGAGAAAATGAAACGGATCAAGAGTCGAAAGATACGGATCAGAGCGGATGAATTGTCTAAAAGACCAGCACAATACCGGCAGTTCACCGATTGAGATCCGAAGATGGTCACGCCGCCTGGGTGGGGGAGTTGAACTACGAAAAAGTGAGATATTATGACGTATTCTCAATAAAGTGAGATTACAAAATAACCCCCCAAATGAGGCTCAAACCATAACTGTGTGGGCAGTCTCTCATTGTCAGTCAAATTCCAGGAAAGGTCTTGATCGGCCGTGAAAGTGTGTCGCATTTGACTGAGTGTTTAAGGTAGTTAGTGCGAAAAATCACTTCACCTAGAATTTGATGAATTCGGCCTCATTTTAAAGAAAGAAACTCATCTTTCCAATGATATCAAAATATCAGCCCCTTGCCGAACTACTTTTCGATCTATTTGCTTACAAATATAAGCTGTTTTACATGGGATATATTAGGGTTGTGCGCTCCAGAGGGAAAATATTAAACAAATTAGGAACTTCTAGCACCTAGATTTCGTCAAAAAACTGTTTGTAGATTGCATGTTTTGTCAACTATTTACAAAAAATAATCTATTAGTCACCACATTAATTTTTACAGAATCGCAAAAAACCTGTTTTTGAGGGTTTTTAGACGCAAGGCTGGAAAAAATGAGTCAAGTTAGACTTATGTAGCTTTATTTATTTAACTGCTGAGAATTTAAGTAATATATAACTACATCTTTGCGCCATTAATATTACAATATTTATTTTATACTTCTTACAGACGCTGACATAAAAAAATAAAATTTGAATATGGTCTCCATTATGACTAGGGAACTATCTCGCACAAACCACCTTAAAGTGTGCGCGCTGCCGTATTGTCGTCGTTCCGTTCCGCACTTGTCATTGCGGCGTTGCGTTAACCTTTTTCACGGATTGGCCAACACCATACCCTCCCTGACTTCTCCTTGCGAAGAAAAGATTCGCTCTCGCCCGTTGTGCTTCCCGGTGTCGCTGTTGTCACGAAACACGAGTTCTTCTGTCGTGGCGACGCGCGCCGTGCCTCATCGGACTCACTCGGAGTCCCTTTCACTTTCACGAACACGCCCGAGGCGCCCCGCGAACCTCGAAAATACGATGTGCTCGTACTGAACCGAAGACGGTGGAACATTAGATGCTCAAGTTGGCTCCTCTTGTGTAAAGTGCCTCGGTCTCCATTTGATGAATATCCCGGCTGTTTTTAGGCAAATTCTCCTCTGTTCGATGCGAACTACGAAATTATTCTTACGTGCTTATTATTTAAAAAATTACCGAGTTTTTTTTAATTTCAGCGTCTATAAAAAGCATGAATCCAATCTTGTCATATTAATGGTGCAAAAATTTAGTTATACGTGTCAAAAATTCTCAGTAATTAAATAAATATAACCACTTAAGTCTCTAACTTGACTCATTTTTCATGCCGTTCGGTGAAAACGTCTTCACAAAAGATGTTTCATTTGCGATTCTGTAAAACGTACTGCGGTGATTAGTTGGTTAATTTTTATAAAAAGTTGAGAAAACATATAGACTACACAACTTCAGTTTTTTGACGAAATGTAGTTGTTAGAAATTTTAAATTTTTTCAATACTCTCCCTCTGGAGCGCACAGCCGTAATATATCCCGTGTGAAACAGCTTCTATTTTCAGGCAAATTGCTCGGAAAGTAGTTCGGCAAGGGGTTAATATGTTGATATAATCGGAAATATGAGTTTTATTTACATACTTCAAATGAGGTCAAATTCAACAAATTTTAGGTGAAGTGATATTTTGCTCAAACGCATCTCCACGTATTTCCCTTCTTCTTTCTTGACGTTGCTGACGATCTTACAGCTCTTCCTCCTCCTCCTCTGCCCCCTTCTCCTCCCAACTAGTGATGGACCATTTCGGAAGTATTCGTTCCTTTGGGACGAATCCACTGATGGAACGAGAAGGAACGAATCCGGTTGTTGAAATATGCGAAGGACCGAAATGAATCAAATAAAGGAATTATAGGAACGTAGGGAATCAATTGAATAAGGGAATGCAATATGAACATAATTAATCAAAGGAACGAGAGGACTCAACCGACAGGCCAGGTACTTTGAAGACGAGGTTGGAATGACGTATATTAATAGGTTATACATCGAACGGCAAAATATTATAAAATAAACGTTGGCTTACAGAATAAATAGATCGGTATGGGCTAAATGCTAAAACAATCCATACACATTGCTCAATAAAGTAGTGGATAAATGAAACATTTGGAGAGAAGTAGCAACAAATACCTAAAATGTTATCATTGGCCTGGGATATCCTGGGAATTCTTTCGGTATTTTAGTAAATTTAGTAAAATTAAATAGATACTATTGACATTTTGCTACCATAAGGTTCTATTTACATTCCAAAGGCTATACAATCATGTATCTTCTCATGTAGATTGAATGCGTCTTTTCACAATAGGTACATAATTAGATTTGAAACATGGTTGGAGTAGGTGAAATTTTGGACAAGTACCAGGAGGTCTTTTCTCTAACTCGAAGCTACGGAGCTTTCTGGCGAAAAGATGCTTCAATAACCTTCTTGCTTCCGTCGGTATTCTCTATCATGGAAGAAAGAGCTAGCAGAAAGCTCCGGTAGTTTACATAGGCTCCCACCCGTATTCTGACTATCACGAAGCTACTTCCGTTGCCCCAATAATTATATATATATATCCATATAAACTTATTATATTATATGTATATAAATTTAAGCTACCACGGTAGCCTCACGAAGCGCGGCCTCCGAATACCCTGCTTAAATATTGTCCATTTTCTAATGCTTATTTCTTAATAACCTTCCAACCCAAGGGTATGTTTTTTTACATTTATTAAATGTGCATTCCTTGAATTTTCACTTGGTTACATTGTCATTTTCGCTACTAACGGGAGTTTTTCACAAAAAAGGTATTACTGGAGTGACGGAATGCCAGATTTACCTTCATTATTCGGTAGGTAGCGTGATTCTAGCCCATAATGGGATACTTTGTGGGCCGTGGTTAAGTAATTATCACCTTTGCATTTCTTTTGAAAGTGTCATCTTCCTATATTATTTAAATGATTTGAAGCAACGAGTAATTTACGAGAGCAAATAGCACGAATCATATTGAACCATATCATTGACATGCACCCAAGGTCGCGTACCATAAAGGCTAAATCGTGTATGAGATTCTCACAGAAAAATTAATGAATGCTACGCTCCGTAGGGGGGTCTCCGGCCGTATGTGGCGCTGCTGTAACCCGCGAAGTCAAATATTGACGCAATTGCTTGCAATAATGTTATTAATTGCGATAAAATAATGATGAACCGTAATGCCCGAATTCCCAGGCGCAACTTGAAAAGGAACGAATCTTTAAACTCGTTCCTTGAAGTGAACGAGAACGAAATGAACGAGTCCGAGAAAGGAACGAAACTGCCCATTACTACTCCCAACTCCACCAACCTCCTCTTTGCAACCCTCCCACGCATTTCACTTTCACTCGGCTGCCCCCCCTCCCCCACGTGAAGTGAAGAACCCCAGACAGCCTGAGTTGAGCGAGAAATCTATCCCGTCTCTGGAGCGGCCCCTTCGGCTGCCGCGGGGAACCATCACCCGCCCCCTCCCTTCCTTCCCCCACCACTCCATCCTCCCCTCCATACCCCCCTACCTTCCCCCCTCCCTTCCCCCACCTTGACATGCCCTCTTGCTGCAATCCCGGAAAATATGGAGAGAGAGCCTACGTTGGAAAGGTCAAGGGGAGTGCGAACATCTTCTCCCTCTCGCGGTGAAAAACTGGAAACTCGGGGGAAAGTCTTTTGGAATACCTGAGGAGGTTGGAGTAATACCCGGGAGAGGGCACTGTTATTGGTCCCATTGCATGGAATGGGAGCGTGGGAGGAGAGGGGAAGACTGAAGCCCAGTTTGACCAAAACATTGAAATCGCCGTGGGTTTTAAAGTTGATTTCAACTACTCAACGCCGGGTGAAATATGAACCAGACCTTAAACTGTTGAAAAATGACTAGTATTATTCATCCTGTCATTGCTTGGTTGTTCCTGCAACTGTATCGAATGATGTCATCTCATTCCACTTTGATCAAATTAATGTAGCTCAAATTTTCACGTGAATTTTGATGAGATCCCTTCTTCAAATCCTTCCTGTCACTGGACACTGGAACCCGTTCGGTCAGTTGTCATCGCCTCTTAAGATCGTGGAGCATCGGCTTCAGTATGGCACATCTGGGCGCTTCGGTGTTGTGGGTGGTGGAAATGTTTCCCGAATCGCAGTGCTCTCGGGGTGGTTTCAAGAAAATGCTCTCAAAAAGCTTCCACGCCTCCCTTTAACGGTTCTCTCGCTCTCTGCGTTCCTGAGCGATGATTGTGAGGCGCGAGGATAGTTGGAAACGGTGTATTTCCGCGGAGAAAGAGAGGCGTGTCTAGTATTCCCTCGAAGCATCTGGCACTCATTGGCAGTGCGCCACCGTCTTTTGCTCTGCAGAATTGAGATACACGATTGTTTGAAAATAATCGATTAGCCGAACAGGAATTGAGATTTCGATCAATCGAACGATCGATTTAATATTTATCGTACTCTTGGTTACGCTATGGTGGTGGAAGAGGAAGGTGGAATTATTTGTCGAAACCATGGTCATTTGTGTGTGGAATGTACGAAGCGACGTTTTATTTCCAATATCGTTGTTCCGCAAAGTGAAGCCTCAAACGTTAAACCGTGGTGGAAGAGATTCTGAAGAGGATAGGTACTTATATATTAGGAGAAAGTGTAGGAAGCTATGAACGGGTTCAATAGATATGATACCGGTATACAAAGTTAGAGCATTAAGGAGGAATTTGTTAAGAGAGAGGCCATCTGCGCGACCCAACAATAATGACTAAGCTCATTGATTGTATCCTACCCGAAATAAAATGTCGATACCGGTATGCATACATATAATTTGTCTAAATTTCAATCAACTAAGGAACCAAATTTCGCTTAACTATGTTCATCAATGCTCTCGTTGCCACAAAAAGAATTGAAAATCAAATTAATCTCTAGTGAAGCGTTGAAAAAGAATTCGGCTTTGAGTCGGTAAAAGTCAAAGTCTTCGCTAGTTCTGTCCTTATCCGTATGAGTCATGAGGGAGTGGGAAGGGGCGGGGTCAGCGATAGAGGTGAGATTTAACCCTATAGAGGCCCGAGTGGACGCTGTATAATGTTTAAGCTCATTGCAGCAGTATAACCGCCAGTTGAAGGTGATAATCTGCCTGGTTGTTAGTATAAATATAATTCTTTGGAAGACATAACCGGTCTGAATAATCATCCTGAATAATAGATTATGAAAAATCATATCCGGAATAATTGATGGACATTTTTGGATTTACACTTGGGCCTAAGCGATGTAGAATCTGCATATAACCGCTTGTTGAAGGTGATAATCTGCCTGATTGTTAATATAAATATAATTTTGTGGAAGAGATAATCGGCCTGAATAATAGGTGATGAAAAATCAGTTGGGGAATAATTGATGAATTTTTTTCGATTTATCGCGAAGTATAATTCAAATTATGGTAATTATAATCGTAATTGTCCATCCTTACTGTAAATGTCGACAGGGAATGAATGGAGATGCACTCCCCCCTTTAGCCCACGAACAGTGATATCGCCCTGCCGTTGAATTGTCTTTTCTCCTCCCTCCCCTCTCCACTTTGCATGCAGCCCTGCGTGTGCCCTTCCCATTGCCTTCTTAATTAATCAAAAGGAAGGTTCCACCCGAGTGGCAACTTTCTGTAATCATCATATATATTATTACAGAAAGGTCTTTTTCTGTCATTCCGTATATGCTCCGTTAATACTGCACCTACAGTGATAAATGTGGTATCATTTTAAACGTTGAATCACCAGCTTCTGACGAAAAATACAATCTCAAATTTCACTATTTACCCATTAATTTGACTTAAAAGTTTCGACAAACTCTCTTGCCTGTATTGTATTCATATGTTTTGTATATTTTTGCAAGAAAACAAGTATAAAGAAAGTACTTTATGATACACCTTCTTCTCTATTTAAAACCCAATTACACCGTTTCCTTAACATACTTATTCCCTGATAGCGTGAAAGTGCGAAATTTTCGCACGGGTTACCTAGTTAGAAATATTTTTTCAGTTTTTATTATTGTATTCCCGGCCTCAGATGCCACTATTCTGAAAATAATTCACTACGCTATTTCGATTCGGTTTTTCTCAAATTCTAGACGAACCTTGGCGATTGATCCTTTTCCACTTCTTATTCACTAGAATACTTTGTTTTTTTGCGCCGAATACTTAGACGCGGAGCGTCAATTGTGAGCAGAAGAATGTGGTCAACGCGAGGCATTCTTCGGCCTCAGTCTGGCGTGAAATTTATTTTCGCCCCTCTTAACCTATCTATCCTTCTTAACCGGCTATCCTTCTTTCACTTCGCTCCGTTTTGCAGGTACGCGTTGGCGGTGTTGGCACCAAGGCCGTTCCGAAATGAGTTCCCGCGTCTCTGACGTCATACGGCGCTGACGAATCCGGATTATTGGAGCATTCCGTGCGATCGCACGAGGCCGCGTTCGTCATGAAGGTCCCATCCAAATTAATTTTCATCCTCTCATCGTCATTGGCAATCACAATCTCCTCTTTCGCTTCGAGAGAAATTGCCTGTAATGCACAATCGACACCAATCGTTACCTCGGCGACGCCAATCGTTACCACGGCGACGCCAATCGTTACCTGGGTGACGCCAATCGGTACCTCGGAGACGCCAATCGTTACTTGGGCGACGCTAATCGTTACCTCGGCGACCCCAATCGTTACTACGGCGACGCCAATCGTTACCACGGCGACGCCAATCGATACGTTACGAGAGGCAAGTTTGTTGCAACCGTCGGCAGCCCGAGAATCATACCCAGATCACAACAGGCGCTCATTCGCGATTTCTTCGTACTCCGGTGAGAGCCATCGTTCTTGTGTGGAAGCTTGATGCAGGAGGTAGGATTTGTTCGAGCGATATTTTTTCCGAGTCAGGATGATGCAGATGTAAGGCTGTTGTACACGAGGCACTTTACTGAGCAGGCAGGTGTATGGATGGGTGTGCAGTGAAAATTGCGTTGTGTAATTCGTGGACCTGCAAAAATGACTGCGCGAATGCTTCTCGCAATTTCTGTGCATCAAACTGCGCAGTGAATTGTTCCGTGTAAAAAATCCTTAAGAAGCATGAAAAATGTATAGCAATTAATGACGGAACAGCTTTGTTTTATATGACCGAACTTATCATTAATCAACTGAATATACCTACATATTTTAGGGTTTAACTTGAATTACTTGTTCCACTCCATGCACTGAGAATACCTTCACAACCGTAAGTTTTTTTGCTAATTTTAACAATTATAACGATAATTAATAAATTTAACTTTAAAAATAATTGAGAAAACTTCAAAACTTGTAATTTGTACCATTCTGACGCGTTCGGTGTGTCATAGCTTCGTCTTTTTTTAACGATGTCTCCCAGGAGCAAGATTTGTTTTACCGTATCCCACAGGAAACGATAAATATTTCGAAAATTAGGTCATTAAGTGACTGTTATTACGTTGTTATTACCTTTCGCTTTCTTTCTCCTCGGCAGTTGAGATGACCTGTTTCGCTCGGGAAATGATGTTGTTGACTTGAACTTGTATTCTGTCGAAGTACGAGGTGTGACGAGTGGTGCGTTTCATGAGTGATGCACGTTGAGATCGGGTGTGCAGTGATGGATCATCTCCAGCATGGACGCTAGCATCTTTAAAGGGATATTTTATATCCATTGCAGTGCGAGCCGCATCCTGGGGCGTGTGGCAGGGGGTTTTAAGACACCAGCCGTGAAAAGGGAGGGGATAGAGAATCTATATGAGAAAAGCCCTTGTCCCTCACTCACGGACTCAGGAACGCTGTAATATGGAACCACAGTCACTTGAATTTTTAAATTCCGTTACTATATGGAGCCACAGTCACTTAAATTTTAAAATGCCGTTATTATATGGAGCCACATTCACTTAAATTTTTATTTATCCGTTATTAGGGGCCATTCAAGTATTACGTAAGACGTTTTTGTGGGGGGGGGGGTGGGGTTGGGATAATCTTATATCGTCTAATGTAAGTGGGGGAGCAGGGGTTGTGGAACCAACTTACGTAAGATTTTTTTCCGTCTTGAAACAATGTATATATCGTTTCCGAATGAAATGTAGCAGTGATATGGAGCGTCCGCTCGTTAATGGCGTATTTTCCGTTATCTCACCGCTACACCAATGCTCCTATTCTGTCGCCTGAGTGGCCAACTACATTACCTCCATGCTCAAAGGTGTACGATGGCTTCCATGGAAAGATGAAACTGCAGAAAGCGAGGATTTAACGTAGAGTGGATACAAATATCCAACGTCTTACGTAAGACTGAGAGAGAGAGGATGGGGGGGATTGGGTTTGGGAAAATCTTCGTGTTTTACATAGGGGGAAAGGGGGTGGGTCAGAAATGGCATGAATCGTCTTACGTAATACTTGAACGGCCCCTTAGATAAAGCCACAGTCACTTTAATTTTAAAATTCCGTTATTAGATAAAGCCACAGTCTCTTAAATTTTAAGATGCCGTTATTCAACTGCTTGCAAGATATGTCATAAAAGCGAGACTCATTTCTGTTCAGGCTCCGACTGAGACAGCGCTCGCTTTTTCATCTTGCGACGACGACAATTTCCAGTGATTCCGGCATAATATGCGATTACAATGAACAAGTCGCAGGGTCAGTCGTTTGACCACGTTTACTTCCAACTCCGAAACAGCAACATTCTCACACGGATAAGTGTACATTGCTCACTCTCTCTCGCAACTAAACGGAGAGAATGTAATTTTTTAGAGTTGGGAATGAACTCACGATATCAAGTGTTTTTTTTTTAATTTCAATATCTTCCTTGAATAAGTGGGCGCCACGGGCGCCTTTTAAAACTTAGTAGGATTAGAATGATGGTGAGGACGGTAGTCAATTGCTTGTTTTCGATGTGTTTCCATCTAATCTATGATTTGCGTTAAGAATTGTTTAGGAATCACATTAACCTCCGTTAATTTGAAAAGGAATCGGGAAACCATGAATGTGAAATTGCGCCTAATTTCGTCTTCTCCGGATTTCATCCTTCTCCTTCTAGGACTTTTACGAGGGAAGCCAGTTGGCGACATTAATACGCGCCTGGCCGTTGGCTGCGTGCCCGATGGGAATTAAACGCATGTCTTTCAAAGGAATTCTACCCACTTCTACCCGTTCTACGAAGCTCCTTCTAATTTGCCTCAAACGACCCTGCGCGTGCAAGTAACGCGTTCCTCGTTACATTATTTTCATCTTTCTTCTATTGATGGCTGTGGTGGCCGTGGAGCCGGACACGTTTAAGTGGTCCTGTAGCTTTAGGTGGGTCCACTGTAAACTTACTCGATTGCCATTTTATTCATATTCTGGAAAGTAATTGAAGAACTTGCGCGCGATTGCCATGTTGGGTGGATAATTTTTCGCGAAAAAACAGGCTCCGTTTCTGCGCGTCATTTTTAAACGGGTGGAAAACTATTTTATTGGATTTCAATTGGTAGTTTTGGGGAAACTCGCTTAAATTGGATTAAACGAGATTTGGTCAAAAACTTAATGCCTCATGTCTGCGCATATCCCATGAAAAAAGGGATTAACTATTTCCCCCGGCTCTGATGATGGTGGAGGATTACTAGTGCGATTGTTGAATTGTGTGATCCCCGCAGTGGAGTTGGTTGAGATATTCCAACATGGCATGGTGGTCTGCTGACCCGCTTCTATCCGCAGGAGACCTGTTGCACTATACTCCTCCTTCTTCTGAACATTCGTTCGTCTTTCGGTGAAAATTTGCTTTTAGAGAGTTTTCCGCCGTGAGTTCCTTTTCCTGCTGGAGATTCGAGTTTGAGAGGGACGACATGAAGGATAGCATTCAATTGATTTAACCTCTTTATTAAGAGAAGGATCTCACCTTTTTAATGATGCTAACATATCAGACACTTATCACACTACCTACTCTCCGAGATGTTTACCCACAAATAGCAGCGGTCTCCCATGGGGTGTGGTACGACTGTGTGCATCAGAGACAGACAACATTAAAAGAATGAAGTTTTGGTGCTCAGATCGTGTCAGAAATGTAACTCTATGTTGTTCGTTTGTATTTTCAGTTATTTTTTTGAATATCAAATTTATTTCTTATCGATTTTTATATAAAATCGTAAGAAGAGATTCGATTATATAGATTCTTTAATTTTGCTTAGCGTTAAACTATTAGGTACGTCAGTTTAAAGCCACAAATATCTATATTTAGTTAATCGGTGAGAAGTTGAGCTATATGAAAAAAATATGTTTTTGCGTCATTAATATCACAATGTATACTTAATGCTTTTTACGGATGATTAATTTTTTAAATAATAATCGAAACTGGTCTCCATTGTACTTATGTAAAAATTTCCAAGGATGTGAGCGTTCGAGCCCGTCGTTAGGGCCGCAAAAGCTTTGAGGGACGGCTCTGCACGGCGGCGCCTCGGTTGAGTGCAACGTTCCAACAAGGACCGCCGGGTTTCCGTCGCTTCAGAGCTCGTCTCACGACTCTCACCTTCCTTCGCCCGTCCGTCCACCTCCTAAAACTTGAAAACCCACTGGCCGTGACGGGAATTCCGACGCTCATATTTAGACTGCCACGTCTTGCCCAGCAACCGATATGGTACATGTACGGTACCTGTGTGTACCACCTTCACTTGCGGAGCGACCCGATTTCCCACGGGAGCGAGATTCCATCCGTGACCCACGAGAAGTTTATGGAAATATTAAGACGTCACCCGGAGCGGAAGGGCCAAAGGCTTAAGGTAGTTTGAGCGAAATATATCCCAAGTCATAATGGAGACAATATTCTGATTTTATATTTTAATCTCAGAGTCTGTAGAAAGTGTGAAGTAAATATTGTAACAATAATGGTGCAAAAATATAGTTATATATTTAAAAAATTCTTAGTTATTAAATATATGTGTTTAAATCAGTCTCTAACTTGACTCATTTTTTCACGCCGTACGGCTTAAAAGACTCCAGAACAGCAAGTTGTTTGCGATTCTGTAAAAAATACTGCAGTGAGTGATAGATTAATTTTTATAAATAGTTGCAATGCAAACTACACACCGTTAGTTTATTGACGAAATCTAGGTGCAATCAATTCTTCTTTTTTTCTATACTCTCCCTCTGGAGCGCACAGCCGTCATCTATCCCATGCAAAACAGCTTGTGTTTTCAGGCAAATTGCTCGTCAAAATCTTAAAATTGTACTTGAAATGATATTTTGCTCAAACTACCTTAACAAGTGTCGTCTACGTACTACTCTGCGAGCTGCCTTGAATTGTTGGTTTCACGTCTAGTCCTGCGAACCCGTTTGCAACCGAAGTTTCTCTGGTGATTTTATGGTAAATTCTTCGTTGAGTAATACATTTATTTTTTTTTAAATTCTTGAGATAACACACGAGGTAGACGCTGTTAACGTCTGAGGCGATCTGGGCGTCAGTGCTTGCTCATAAAAAAAAAAATTATTTCTCACTGGAGCGTTGAGCAGTACCGTGTTTCATGGAAAACGGCTTCAAAGTTTATCGAATATGTGTCTCGGAAAGGACTGTGAAAAGTGCCGATAGTTATAATAGAATATATACCTATTATACTTTGAGCATCACCCTTGGAGCAAATTCTTTTACAAAAATGAAATACCTGCCTCAGCAAAAAGTACAACACAAATTTGACTTCATATATGCGGTTAATTTACGCAGTTCAGAAAAGTTTGACAGCAAAAAGTACAAAAAAAATTTAAAAGTGGTTCATCGAAGAAATAGGAATACAATTTGATAGTTGGGACACACAATACGATTTTTATGGACAAAACAAGAGAGGAATTCAATGCATGAAAAACAAAGCCGTAGATACAATGATTTGATGAGTTAAGTCACACTCAACCCGAAGGTTAGTTTGGATAGTTGAGGGTAGTGCTTACCCCGGACTAAGCCACAGGCGTGTGAATATCACACATTCAGGGTAGGGTGGCCAGTTCCTTTCCCTGGGCCACCTCGTCAAAGCCAAGGATGAGTTAAGTGTTACTTGAAAAATGAGAACATATTATTTTACCATTTGATAACCACCATTTTTTTGGACAATTGAGTCCATAATTGCCGTATTCGAACGACAGTCTGAAGTGTTTATTCGCGATGTTTGGCAACGAACGGGCGGAACGTCAAGCGGCTGAAAACGTCTTGCGGTCCAGGAAGGGAGCTGGGTCCGCTCTTGCGATCCGTCTATTCCTTTGAGATCGAGGAGAGTTGTTCAGAGATTGGAGATTTGGACGGGACCTGTTCCGGGATCCGAAAGTCTTACAGCGTTGCCGCGTTTCGTCTCCCCTCGCCCCCCCCCTCCGTTTAACCTATTTCCCCACGCGGTCGGCGCGGAATCGGCGTTACGAAATCTTCCACGTGACCCCTCCATTCCCCCTCCCTCCCCGGCGGTAAATGTCCCCCGCGGCCTAATTGTCTTCTCATCTCTTCTTATAGTGTCTTCACCGTATTCACCTCCTTCCTTCCCCTCTTCTCTTGCCATCACCGCCGTGATTCATCCCGTCTTCCGCTCCGAAAAAGACACTTCACCTTTCCTCCTACGCCATTATATTCTTTGCGATTACAATTGTAATAGGACATGAATGGTTCGGTCAGGCAGTTTAGTTAACGACAACATCGGTGTTAGTAGCGGAATTATCTCGATACCGTTGACGCCTGTCATGTGTTTGACTGGATAATTCGGCGTAAACCAATAATCACTTTTATGTATTTATTTATTCATTTGTCTAACTTTTTTCAAGTATAGTACCAGCTGATTGGTAGGTTCTTGGACAGTCCCCATTCTGCATCCCAATCTCATAGACATTGTCTCGCTTTCCCTCCTAAGGATGGCGCCATATTAGATCCCTCTTCAATTCTTCATATCTTCTACCTCCTCTTATTTCGTCGAGAATTCCTATCCTCTTCCACGCTTCCCCAGTGTTCTCTCCTCTATCACTCTCTTCAACATGCCCTCTCCTCTCAAAACCTCCTCCATCCATCTCTTCTGCCTTCTCCGAACCTCTGCCACAAGCTTACTCTTCTCTCCAACCATATCCAATACCTCCTCGTTCGTCTTTCTCGCCACCCAGCTCACCCTCTCCATCCTTCTCCAAACCCACATCTCAAACGCCTCAAATCTACGTACATACTCTCTTCGAAATGACCACATTTGTCTAACAGTGAATTTAATTTTGTTTTTTTTTGTTTGTTTGTGAAAATTTTTTCATCATTTTGGATTGACTGTCATAGTGATATAAACAATAACAGAGGGATTGTCAGGAGAGAAGACATGTTACAAGAAGGTTGATATGTATGAATTGAATTGAATTGAACCATTGAATTAGATATTGAATGAAGAAAAATAAGAAGTGCAACGGGATATAAGGAATTATATTTTAATCGCTTTGGCACGATACCGTAACGATTGAGGTATCTAGATAAATTCAAATTCGTTTTAAGACAAAGAAGAAACAGGCTTCACTTACGTGCCTCGAGACGCTATCTACTCCCTCCTATAATCTATGGCCAGCTATCACTATTTGATTTGTTCACATAATATCTGTTATTTCGCTGTTCGAGTTATCGTAACCAGGCGGAAGCCAACCCTATGGGAATCCGATAAGTGATAACTACATGTAGTAATTTTTATATCGTAGGGCGTTCGTGTCCTTGAGGTTATTATTTCATACGTCTAAACATATGATATTATAAATAATAGGAGAAACTTAACAATAGAAAAGAAACAGCGAAATATTACATTGACATAACATTCTGTGGGGACGTACTTCCGTAATTTATAACCATAGTGAGAATAAAGAAAATAATTTCCGTCAGATTGCATTAAGCAATTTAATTTGTACCACTGTATCATAAAATTTCAAAACATTGGTAAGAGGTTCTGGAAAAATCTTCATACTGCTGTAAATCCGTGAGAAAAGGAATATATGTTGAACGTACAAAAGCCACGTAGTGTTATTCTAGTGGTCATACCGAATAAAGAATTCTTAGAATAGTAACACGGCTTCAGTTACTGATTTCTTAGTGTTGTGAAGCGTTTTAATTGTCATCAGTATTGATTAATGTTTTTTTGACTTCCTTCTTTGGCAGGGAGTCCTCAATGTAGGGTATATTTTGAAAGTGAAAGTGTCATAAACTACCCTTGTTTTGAGAACAATCTTTCAATTTATAGTAGATGGAAATCCATTTATAAACGAAGACAAGTATTTAATGTTAAGACTAGTGACGCTACACCGTTAAGCTTTCTTTGGTGTAACTACATATATGTATATTTACAACGAAAAATATTGTTAAGTGCCTGACGTTGGTTGGTGGTAGTACCAAGGTGGATTATTTTGTCCAAATTCAGTTCTTCCATTCGTTACTAATATCGTCCTTTAAATACAGTTGTTTTTTATTATTTCACCTTAAACAATTTCCCGCAAATCAGGCGAAACCTTAAAGGGATAGCTGTGCTTGCTGCGAACGTTTAATGCTGTGGGTACCGGTTAATATTGTATTGAGTGCAATACACGCGAGGCAATGCTGTGTGTGACCCACTTTATGGCTCACGTTTTGATTATCCTCCTCCTCTGTCTTCGGCGTGCGCTCAAGTGATCGGAACGTCGTTGCCGGAATAGTTGTTTCAGCTTCGAGACGGTCGCACAAAACGCGTCTTTTGATTTTCTAACTTAATCGCAGTATTCGTAAGTGTGATCCTTTCCCACTTTCTTGTATGGCGGTAAGCATGTGAGTAAGCCAAATGCTGTGAGAATGAGTGTATCTGAGAGACGGTGTGAGATGAAGGGGTAAATTGAGGAAGTCGGCGGTGGATGTGTTGGAAAGAGACTCTTAAAGAAGAGGAATATTTAGAGTAGTCTTTAAGAGCCAGAGAGTGTGTATAATGCAGTGTGAGAGGAGGGAAGCTAGGATAGACGAGTATGGAGGAAAGTATTGAAACGGAGCCAGTTTTCTAGGTCTAATACCTAGTTTTTTAAAAGCCTTTTTGAGTGTGTCTACCCCGGATGGGAACGGCGGGATAGGTACGTGAGTCGTCTATCCGATGATAGGTTTACTCTCAATTCCATTCTCCGCCAACGCTTCTTTCCCTCGTAATATTTCACTTTGCCGTCATTCATCATTTGCCTGATGTATTCCATTCTTGGTCTGTCTCTGTAGTAATTCTTTCCATTTATTTCCCTTCCAATATTGTGTTAATTAGGCTGTTGTGTTGCAAAATGCGTATTATGTAAAGTTTCTCTATTTCTTCGCGGACCTTTAATTATATATATACTTCTTTTCTCTCCAGCACTTCGTAGTAGTTCTTCGTTAGTGACTCCCATTTGACCTTAATCACTCTTCGGTAACCACATCTCCATTGCTTCCGATTTATTTTGATCTGTATCTGTTATCGTCCAGGTTTCCCTGCCATGTAAGAGCATGCTCCAAATATGTATTTTCATAAAGTGCTTCCTTGTGTGTATTTTCATAAAGTGCTACCACAAGACGTCTTGGCGTGTATTATTGGCTGTCAGCAGATTCCTCTTCTGGTGGAATGCTTTCTTTGTTTGGACTAATCTACTCATATTTTCTTTCTTGCATCATCGCTGGTGACCCTACTTCCTAGATAGTAAAATTCTTCCACTCGCGCAAGTTTTTGCTGCCCAAGTTTGACAGTGATTATCTTCTTGATTTCTTCCTGAAACAATAATGTTGGTTTTATTTTTCATTAATCTTGAAGTTTTATTTCTTCATAGTTCTTTCCATACGATTCAGCATTCTCTTCACACCTTTCTTCTTCTCTGTGATAATTGCAATGTCATCACCAAAGCGTAGCATGTTATTTTTTCCTCCATGTACTTCTCTACTTGTTTCTAATTTGTCCATTACTTCATTTGTCTTTTTCAATGTATTTATTGAAGATCTAGGGCGACAATGCGCATCCTTCTCGAACTCCTTTCATCATTTCTACTTCCTTCGCATTAGATACCGCCACATTTAGTCACCACCAGATTATAGCCTGCATACATATTCTGTGTAACCGAATTGCATATCCATCGTTCGTACGCACTTGGGGGATTTCCATGACGTACTGGCCGTTGCGAAAGTGAGTTGAACTTACACTTCCTGGCGAAACTTGGGTGAGGAAACGTTGGTTGGTTTCCAAAAAAACATTCCCTTATATTACTGAGTTGATGTAATAATTTAATAATCATAGTGTTGGATAGTAAATATTTCAGTCCCCAGCTTGCATGCCAGTTGGATTGGCTGCGGTTAACAATAAGATGAAGGGGGCCAGCCAGCATTCGGTGGTTCGAGTTCTTCCGTCTTCATTCGTGGTGTGCAAGGGACACATGTACCAACACTTGAACGGCAACGGCCGTTGAGTGATTTGCTGGTGAAATACTATCGTCTCGTATTATCGTTATATGTGTCAGAGACGTTAATGAGATGATAAGCAGAATCCGTCTTGATATTCTTACCTCCTCGTCTGAACTTGAAAGTGGGGCATCTCTTCACATGGTTATGTTAAGCTGTGTTTTCTGTCACCATTGTGTCCTGTTTTGTTTATCCTGACGTTTTCACCGTTGTGTGCATTGTTTATGGATTTCTTCCACTCCGGAATGCTTATTTTGTTTTCCTTCTACCATAGTGCTTTATGAGCATCAGAATATCGTTTCATTATTGTTGTTACGTGTAACATGTTAATGAGGTTTTATATTATTCGAATTATTAATTGCATGTTGATTTTATATATGTACATTTAAATAAAATAGTTGTGAGAGTCTTGTCGTTATTATCATTTTATTTCGTCTTTAAGTTATATTTTTCAGTGTTGGTCTTAATGCTAAGCCGTCTCAACCCACCATTCACATCGGTCTATTGACGTGCCCGTTCCCTTGACAAGACTTTAACAACCTCAGCCTCGTGTGCTCTTATCTGCAAGCTCTCTCATTCATGCTTCTTGAGAAATAAGTAGTCCTCTCGGACCGCTCTGGAACTTTTTATTTCTTGTCTCATGAAAAAAACTCAGTTCTCTTTAATATGAAAACGATTTAATCGTAGCTAATCGTTAGTCTTTTTCCTCACTGATTGTGAGTCACGTGTCAAATGTATGCATCCAACTCTTATAGTTTTATCTGTGTCTGTATGCTTACGTCGTAGGGAAACTGCTGAGCTAAACCTCTCATGTTTCCTGTTAATTTTGAAGCGATAAGAACGAAAATCAAATAATGAAATGAATGTCTTCCTTTCCTCGTCTCTGTTGCGTCCAATGTTTGACAGTCTAAAATCGTTAGGATCCTACTTAAAAGAGCTGTCTTGTCATCCATTCCGCATGATGATCCAAAATCTCCATGAGGTAAATCTAGTAATTAAGAAAAATTACTCTTGGGTGATTTTTATGAATTCTGTTGGCCTCTTTCCGCCTGGATTCTAAAAAAGTCGTATTCTTTGATGCTGGTGATGTTTGCGCGTATTCCCTTAAGGATTCTCATCTGGTATTGCCTGGTTTCCCAAGGCGTTGCTAATTGTGCTTTCATTTGTCAAATGGCCTTGTGTTAAAATCATTGTCTCTCCGGAAGGAATGTAAAATTCCTCCCAGAAAATCTCCCTACGGAACTCTTGCGGCATTGTTCAAGCGTCCTGAGTGGGTCAATGCAGGCGGAATTTTATATTCGCTTTAAACTGGCTGTCGCAACACCCACGTTGCCGCTAAAAGCAGTGTGTTCCAAGAAATTATTACTTCCAGCGTTAATCTTCAATACCACTTGCACTAATTATTTCCCTAGTGTTTTCTGGGATTTTTGTGATGCAATTAATTTGTTACTGCAGTGACCGCGGCTCCGGCATTATCATTATTGGTATTTTTTGCCTTTTATTTTTGAATGGGTGCAATTGCAACGCCTGAATATTTTCAGTTGCGTCTACATCTACCTGGTGCCCTGCAAACCACTTCAAGTTGTGTGTGGCAGAGGGTGACTCCGTGTAACCGTCAAACACGCTACCATTATGTTATTAGCAGTTTTAAGGTGGCTGGAGCGATTTTTGTTTACGTACAGATTTGCGTGAAACTTTGCATACGTGTCCTTATTAGTAATATCTATCGATAAAGGTGAAAAGAACTGCATGCTACCGATTTGGTTTCCTGGCAATTCAATGACATTTTAACAAGTACTCTTATGGCACACGGCATATATTTTGAAACAATTCGATTACTTATGTACAGATTTTCTCCTAAATGCGAAATAATAAGTTTCATATTCTTATAATAGCTCCTAACAAATATCAAGGTATCATGGGGTGTAAGAAAAGCCTTTGCAGATATGATTTTCTCGTACATTTCGAATTTACCGCCGAAAATCCAATTTTAAAAAATTGCTTTAATTCAGGTTAAATTTGAAATATAACTCCTGCATCATATACATTACTGCATGTATGGTGATTTACAGCGTATAAACAGGTGTACTTGAGTGAAATGTGGTCCAAGAATATTTTTTTCGACTTACTTGAAAAGTTATTAGAATGTGCCTTCAACGACTCACGATTACCGCTCCAGCTACCTTAATAACGTATACTGTTAAGAAGCATATGTGTGAGGATATTTTTCGTGCATCACGGCTTCTAATTACTGTATTATACTCGTTCGAGATTCAAACTGCAGTCATGCGTTTCGGGGACTATTTGCCAATGTTCAGTCATGCTAATTTGCTAAACATGGATTAATACCTACAAAAGTACAGACACATGGTGCATAAATGAACATGTAAAGCCTGTTCGTTCGGCAATCCATTATTCTAATTTTTTAAATGTGATCTAACCTTCCGTATAGGCACGGAGTTTTTTTATACGTCTTCTGAGAATTAGTTCGCCGCATTGAGATGCCTTATTTTCTCCCGTACCAGTTTTTCTCTCGAAAACAACCGGAACACTTATTTGGACTCCTCAATCTGATTTCTGTGTATGTATACACAAACAACAGTCGGGTACAACTATTCACTTGCGTTGTCCAAATGAGAGAACAACAGTTTTAACTAGATTTTGTTGTCGTAAATTCAATAAAGTTGTGACTTTTCTATCACTGGGCATTAGAAAAACATCATTGCCATAACCAGTAGAAATATTTTACTATCGTTCTTTTCACCTTTCTTTTACCCGTCAGTTTCCAGAGGATTTTATGTAACACGTCGCATGAAATGCTTCCCTTTGTGAGCAATCTTCCCTCTCTTTTTTTTTAGTCTTCTTGGTCAGTGAAAAAAAAAATAATTTCTTCGCGCCATGTCTGTCATGAGTGTTTCAAGTTGAGCAAGTCTCTCGTTGCTCCTTACTCTTTCACAGAAACAATAACTGGTGAAACAAGTTCTCCGTAAACCATTAGCTTGACCGGATGAACTACATAACAGGAGTAAACAAATTAAGTGTCAAGGTTTATGCCTCCGTGCGCTAAGACTGTGAAACTGGTAGAAGAAATGCAACTGCGTGAACAATGCTTGAATTTTCCGGGTCAGATTCTAATGAATAGATGCGCGCGGAGTTTACGGTGGTGTTGGTTCGGAATTTCGCTTGCCTGTGAATGAATGAATGAATGAATGATTGAAGGAATGAATGGAGAGGAATCTCTCCTTCTCTCCCCCCTGCCCTTCCCCCACCCCTCCTCCCATCTTCCGCGTTGCACTTTTCTCTCTCTTGTTCAAAAGGAGTGAGGGGGCCTCCCTCCGTCTTGTCCGTGTCTGACTCGCTCTCCCGTCTTAAGGGAGGGTGAGAGGTGTCTGGTTCCCATGGTGACCTTTGAAAAGTGTGCCGACTGTTAGGATTCCTCCCTCCCCACTCCCGCCGCGGCATCACGTGGTACATGGCTCCCTTCCCCCCCCCCCACACCACTCCATCATCTCATGTGCAGTCTCGCCTCTGAGAACCTGCCACTCTTTTCCGGCCAGATCCGTGTCCACGTATCTCCTTATGGGCGCCCACACCACTGACTACCGAAGAAGTGTCAGCGCTGCTTATGTTAGTGCAAACGCCATACTCTCCCCAAGGATACAACTGACTGGACTTCTCCTTCCCGTTCCTTCTCATCAGCAGGGACAGGCAATGTAAACAGACTCTGGCGTAACAACACCCTTGTAAATGCAAGAATGCTGAGGAGTTATATGAGGATAGCACCAGCGAGATGTTTCTTTGGCCAGAATGGTGACCATAATTCATTTTTAGTTTGTAGAATTTAAGCAGCTGTGAGCTTCAAATCCGACATACTACGGTAGATCAGATCGTGAGAATAAACCTAGGAAACTAGACTGCAGAATGGACAGATTTTAAATGCCATTTTTCTCGCGAACGGTAATAGGTAATAGGAACGGTAATAGCGCGCTAGGCTCAGATTACTTGAACAGTTGAGGATAGATATCTTTCAGAGCGACACGGAGAACATCCTATTAGAACCCCACTATATTTCCAGGTCCGACAGAAACGATAAATTAAGAGAGATATTTTGCCGAACGGATAGGTATGGGAATTCGTTTTTCCCCCGAACAATAAGGGACTATAATAAATGCTAGGCGTAATTTAATTAGAGCGTGTCCATTTTATATGTAAACGGCTGGTGTCCTAACACCCCCCGCCACACGCCTATTGAGGCGGCTTGCGGGGTAATATGTAGATGTAGATGAAACCATAACAGCTGTCAATGAGACTTTTAACTAGGGTTTCCTAAAGGTAGCGTAGGTAGTTAGTTGATTTGCTCCCTAATACTAGTATGCTTATCTGCTACTAACAGTACGCCGTGCATGCTTTCAGTATAATTCTTGTGTTCTGTAGTTGTAAAATATTAGCGGTCCTTCTATTTATTATATCTCTTCTATAAAATACTATTGGTAGCATATGTATAGTGTAGTGCATGCTTGTGAGGCTTCGCCTCGTGACAAGCATTAGTGATTTATGCTAATGCATAGTCGTAGTTGCACTAACTTTAGGGTGGTTCCACCGGAAAATCACTTGAATGCAATTTTATTTATATTCTGTCTAGTCATAGAAAAACTTGTCCTCTATCTGATGTGAGCAACAAAATGTTACCTTTCCACGCTAATGTATTCTCTAATTGAACTTGAAATGACATGGTTTCCATGGGGGAATGAGAGAAACACGGGGAAAAATAGTAAATTCAACAGATTCAGGCGAGATATCGTGGAAGTTCTTCATAATGTAAGAGAAACAATTGCACTTTTCCACAAATTGGTTTATTACGTACAACGCGTCTCGGCTCACAGAGCCATCATCAGGTACAAGACTCTGATGATGGATCTGTGAGCCGAAACGCGTTGTACGTAATAAACCAATTTGTGGAAAAGTGCAATTGTTTCTCTTACATTTTGGGAAAAATAGTATTTTTCTATAAAATATAAATGCCATTTTCGCGGAAAACTGTTTATAAGAAGGAAATTATCCAGAGAGATTGAATAAAAATAAAATGTAGGCATCTTACCACCTTATTTTTATAGTTATTGGGGAATTAATGCCGTAATTGAAGTCAAAATGTGGTAATTCGTTAAAAATAGCTCTGCAGTCGGCTCCTATGACTGGGAAAGAGTGCTCATTTAAAATACAGTCGTGGCATAATCTTAATTTTTTTCTACTTTACTTTTGGGTTTCCATAGATAAACGCCATTCCATCAGCGAAATCAGTATTTTTTGTACAAAATATCAAAGATGTGGAATTTAGTATTTGTTTTGACTCACACAGTCGCGGTGGAACCTCCTTAATAGGGTATAGCGTAATGCGTGTTGGTGGACACTCACATCCTGCCACACACCCTTGAGGTGGCTTGTGGGGTATTTTGTAGATGTAGAAATTGAAATCGGACGTAGTTAAGCGTGTCCCCTGGGTTTGTTCGATTTTGAGTCGGCCTATGATTATTGCCGGCTCCCCATCTCATTCTCTTATTTTCCCAGTTTCCCGATTAAATGTCCCTGGCATTAGTCCACGATTCAGGAAGTTACCAAAGCGGTTCACTTGCCGCAGCCCGGCGGTTCGGGCGCTCCCCGCTGGTTTTTTCCTGGGTTAAAAACGTGGAGTTCTTCTTTCCTTAAATTAGCATCCGCCCTGGTCCTGGCCTCTAAAAAAGCTCTTTGGCTCCCCACCGGCTCAACTTATTCTCCTAATAGCTGGCATATACTTCCTACTCCGCCTCGAATCTTATCTAGCCTCCACGGGGAAAAAAATATTTTACTCGTCTTCTTGATGTCCTCTAATGTTTGATACATCACTGGAAATTTTCATCAATTTATCTGCATATTGGTGGCTATTAGTGCATTCCGGAATAAAGAAAATAAGACGAAAAGAACAAACGCAAGTCATCTTCTGAAGTGATGTCGATCACAGTCGTAGAAGAAATGTACTTAGAGACGTTATTTTACTACGCCTGGGTACTGCTCCCAGACATTATTTAAACGTTTTTTTTAAATCCGGTATTTTGAAATTTTATTTCAAGTATTACAGAAGAAATAATCACTCATGTATGGAGAAAACAGGAAAACCTATATAACACTGTATGGCGATTTTAATTTTTATTTGTGAACCTTCTGGTGAGTCATAATCAGGCTTAGGAAGGCTCTTTAATTATTTTTTCGTGGTTTCACAAAATGTCCATATTTTTAACTGTTCTTTTGTGTGCAAACTGATTGCATTGGCATCATATTTCTGTTCAACACTTAAATGGTAACACATATTGTAATGTTATGCACAGATTTGTGATTGCATTTTGTCATGCGGTGTAAATTGTATACTTGCGCATTTTGTCACCTATGTATCCATTTCAAATGCTCGATAAATTAACTTGTAAAAAAAAACTCTCCGAACGAAATGGATTGGGCGTGATGGTCTTCTTCTAAGGATAACGACCTCGATGTGTGCCTTTAGGAATAGGCACATACATACTTCCAGGAATCGTTTCACTGCTTCTATTTTTGGGATTGAGAACGAGTAATCCTTTCAGCATCCCGTAGAAATGTAAGTGATACCACCTTGAGAAAAAATAAACATGCCGCAGGGTAGGCTTATTCCGCGGAAGCATGCGACTGAGTCCCGTCGTGACGTCACTTCCGCCGTGCGCGCGCGAGATCTCTCGACCACGTGCTCTCGGTTTCCGTGGGTTACCACGTGGCGCCTTCCCCCGTCTCATCCTCTCACCCCCTACCCCACACCCCAGGACCCTCCGCCTCTTCTGAGCGGCCAATCACATTGGGACTATGAAACACTAGAGTTTTCAGACTATGAAGGTTGAAATGTATCTACTGGAGAGGTTTTATTTAGACGGCTTGCGTGTGAGAAGAAGTCCGCCATCTTGGCATGTCAGACGTAATCATATTGAAGTGGATTACCTTTTTGCGAACATAATTTTATAAATGTGAAGTGGAGAACCCTACACTTCTATTGAATTCCTGTGGAAAATTCGAAAATAAATGTCCTTCATGTACGCTACCATGCTGAAGACCTCTTTTTAAGGCACCGTGAAAGGCAGCAGTTTTCGTCATTGTTTTTTAACAGAAAGCAACACCCGGTGGTTATTCCTGAATCACTAATCGAATCCAATAGTCGAATTCAACATTAAACCCATTGCCTTATCAATGTTTCGGTAAAAGTAGGCATTGGCAACATAAGGCAACACCTGCCTGGTGCGATTTTTTTCCTTTCCGATATGATTAATGCTGCCAAACCGTTCCGAAATCAACTGGCAGTACTGCACAGTGACCAATGACGTCAGCCAATTGATGACGTTAATCACTGTGAACTCTACTGCCGCTGCTGCAGCCCAAGAGCAGCAGTAGCGGCAGTAAAGCAGACATCCATCGAACAAATGGCGGAAAAATAAAATCTACAACTTCCATAAATAAAATCAGAGGAGTTGTAAATAGCTAGCAACATCTGATTAGCGTATAAAGGCCGTTTTACACGGTACATTTGTTTGTACAAACTCTTCCGTGAACTCTTGCATGAGGCAAAATGTATCGTGTAAAGCGGCAAATTGTATGAACGCTTGTGCGAATGTCTCAATGCCTGCACGGGAAATAGAACCTGTTCTAATTTCGTTGAGACAAACGTACATTCTCACGTACATTCGTTTGTACAAAATCTTTCATCGTGTAAAGCGGCCTTAATAGTTTATAGAACGCATTTATTTGTCAAATATGTAAGATATAATGAAGTACCAGCTAATCATACCGGTGAATATTTCACTAGAATAAAAGCGTTAATAAAATGATGAGGGAGTGAAGAACATCACAAGTGATACAAGTAGAGAAGCAATTATAGTTGCTAATGATAGCGACTTGTGAAATTACCAAAAATTAATTTAGTGTCATGAATAATTTGGTACACGTAATTATACAGCTTCTTACTACAATACCGGCATGTATAATAATTGTCGGGGAACGTAATTTGTTGCATAAATCTAATTGTTAGTGAAAATATTCTGCGATGCAACTCTCAACAACCCTTATATTTACCTAATTATCTACGTCACTCTTGGAAACGCATCGTACCACTGGTCATGAAGAAAATCCAGGGCTTGAACAATATATTCTAAGACTTGTTTATAAGCTCAAGATTAAAAATGCTTGTTATAAATTCGATAATGTTAATTATAACGGAGATTTGTTTAATAAAACAGGGTTTTTTCCTTCATACTCGGGTAGCTGACACGAATTTATTTTATTCTCATCAGAGAAAGTAACCAATTAGTATGAAGTAGTATTAAGTAGCAAGAAAATGATAATTAGAATTTAATTAGAATGCTCTTTATCAATGTCGTAAGGATTAGCATTAATAATTAACGTATTGAAAGATCGATTATAATCAATAACCACGCAATTCGGCCATATTGAATTTCAAGCTACTGCCGACCGTTCCGAAATTCATGCTGCTGCAGCTGCCGCATTACAGCTTCACGTTCCGTTTCACGGCAGCACAGGCAGTGGCAGTGAATTTCGGAACGCGCCCAGAATTAGACTTACATGGATCTTTACAACATGAGTAATATTAGGTAGCCTAAAAGGAGAAACTGTATTAAGAGTACCATCATTTGGTCATTAGTTATGCGTTAGTTTTTACATAGTTGAACATGGAAAATAGATACACAAAATTACATGAAGGTGTCAATACTTGAAGCTTAGTCTGGAATGGACTGAAGCATTATATATTAACCTCAAGAAATATAATGAACATTTAGTAAGTAAAAATTTGGTAGATTTAGTCTCATAATATTTGCTACTTTCTGAATGTTTTGTTGCATTTCAAGGATTCATCCAGGGTTACTCCCAGGTATTTAAAACTGAATACCCCGGAAGTCTGTTTTTTTCTGGCGCAGTATTCACCCCCTCCTTTCTCCCACCACTTAAAACCTAAGCGTGTACCCACCGAGGAGTGTTTTTAGCGGCTCCCCACGGAGTCGAGAGTGGCGGGGAGGGATGAGTGTTTCACGAGAGGGGTGTGCTGACCCTTTTTAAAAACGCCCTCGGCCCGTAAAAGGGGTCGCGGCCTATTTCTCACCGCGGAAGCCATCCGAGCCGCTCCCCCTCGCTGCACCTTCCGAGCCGCGCCTCAGTCGCGGTATTTAGTACTGGAACTATTGAGGGGGACCTGGTCCACTCCCTCGCTTACTCACTCATACCTCGTGGTGTGATTCCTCCCGTCGCATGCCATTCACCGTAATTATATGAGCGCCCTCGGGTGTGAAAATGCGTTCTTTCTCCGCCTCATTTCCCTCCTCACTCTTGACAAGTCCGCTCTCCACTCCCCGGTGTTGCCTTCTTTGACGGCCAATGTGTTTCGGATTACGCTTTGATCCATCCAGAGTCGTTGATTGGTCTCATTTTCGCCCCCATGTGGACGTGATCTTCAATTCGAAAGTGAAGAGTCGACGGTCTTGTAATCCATTCCTAGAATCTACACTTGCGAAGCACCGTGTAAGCCACCACTAGGGTGTGTGGCACGGGGTGATTCCACAACGGTGATGCACAGGGATGGCTTTGGGTGTAGGCCGGGCCTACCCAAAATATTCTGAGTGGAGGCCCGGCCTACCCAGATAATATTTTTGGAGACAATTGATTTTTCTTCCATTTTTCCCTTAATTTTGGTCAAACATAGTTTCAGAATTGAGGGTATTGGTGGCGGCCGATACTTTGTAATATGTTGGCTTTAGCTAAATATGCTGAACGTCTTCAGAAAAATTGTAGTTCGAATTTAGGCACAAGATTCAACCTATTATTTTCTTGCACCCTAATTTAATTACCAATCAACCTATTATTTTCATGCACCCTAATTTAATTAACAAGTCTGTCTCTATGCGAAGTTTACCGTAGCAATTGTTTTCCGAAAATAACCTTTTTCCCTTATCCCCCATATCCTGCTATATAGCAGTATCTTTTTGATTAAGGGAAAGTAATTAATCATCAAGTATGTATTCCATTCCGATGATCCATTTTCCTCTGCATATCTTGTACGCCCCCTTCCATATCATTTGTCGTCATACTCCTCGAAGCATTCCCGGCGATATCCATCGCGCCGGCGGGTGAGACGTGTTTAGCATAGCGAGCGAGCGCTTCTATTCCTGTAAGAATGTGGATCTTCGGGAAGCGCGTTGCTTTCGCCCGATGCTCGGCTGTTTTCAGTGCGACAACGCGGGAGGCGACGGCTTTTTAACGATCCCTCATCATTTTTGGTGGCGTCTTTTTCAAACGCGACCCCTCGGGCAGACATTTCATACCACCGCGCGCCGGTTCCTCAAGGATCTCTAGGAATTTGTTAACCCCATCTTCTCCCTATGAATCTGTCCTCACCATAAAAAAATCTCATCTTTCTAACTACATATGCCAAAAGTACTCATCGCCCTACCTGTTGAAGTATTTGCCAACGATATAGAAGCAGTTTTTCGTGGGATATGGCACGGCTCTATGGTACGCCGATCGCGTCTGAAATGTAACGGTATGTGATTAAATTTACCAATAAATTTATTACTCTCCATTGTAATTTTTTTTTTAAATCGCATAAAACTTGGGTTGTGAAGGTGTTTTTTTTAGCGTCCGGCGTGAAACAAGTCATAAGTACACGTATTTAATAAGTGATTAGTGTCAGTCATATGTAACTTAAAAGTTTCTGCGTCAGTAATATCACTATGATAATGTATACTAATTACAGTTGTTTAAAATCTACTATAATAATCACCGATTTGTATATGTATGTCAGTAACTTTCACATAAGAAATATACGTGAAGTTGAATCTTCATTTGGCTGCTGACATTCTTTTATTTGCAAAATTAAATTAGAAATAGTGGTTTTATGTTATTGGGGAAGGTACCAATAGAAAGAAAATAAATAAAAATCCTTCAATCGAATTTTGTATTCCGATCAAAAACCCGAAAAATTTACTAAAACGTAACGATTTTTCGCAATATTTCAGCGTTTTTGAGTCATCGTCCCCATGAAGACCATACTCATTGTTTAAGTCGAGATTCAGTGTATATCCATTAACTCAATGATTCTTTGCACAATATAAGATATGGTTATTACAATGAATTAATGTTGATTATTTTCCTTCCCCGTTGGTATTCAACGAACACCTCTAGTGTTGCAATAAAATTCGATTACGGTATCTCTGACTAACTATAGAAAAATCTCACCGAAACTATCTTAAGAATCTCGCTGGATTCTTAGGTTCCCCTCCGCTGGTCCATCGTGGCGGAAGTGCCTTGCATGCTCGGATTCCCGGTCCTTCGCGAGTCTCCGGTTGGCATTCACTCCACAATGAAGTTGGTGACGATGAATTCGTGTTGTTGAGGACGGAAATAGTACGGCCGGGACATAGTAATCTTCTGACCGCGCAACCATAACTTTGGGCCGGCTGAGTTTTAATTGTGGCCGGACTGATTAGCGGTGTTGGAAATCCGTAGGTTTTTGTTGGAGTAGTGTGTCGTATTTCGGATTTTGGTTTCTACTCGTCTCGCCGTCGGGTAATTGACTTCCGACCGAGGAATTAACTTTCGGCGCTCTTTGATGCTACGATGTGTATTGCAGTACTGTTTGTTGTACTTCAACGGGTGATTATTTTCCTCATTTCGTTTAAATTCATTAATTTTTTAACATTAAGTGTATTGTATCGAGATGGTTTTTAACGCTCAAAATATTGTCCTCATGATTTTGACTTTCGCTACTAGCTCATATCCTGTTCAAACCAAAATGATTTTGAGAAAAAGTTTTGGAATTCTTTTTATAATTTTTTCTATTAAGCTTGTATCTTACGCTCAGGTTTAATGGGCATTGCTCACTTTCATTGTTCCTTTTCCTAATACTTAAATATTTAATAATAAATATAATAATTAAAGAAGAGAATAAATGGTGTCTTGACGCTCGGAAGGGAAGCCTTTTTTTTGCTAGAAATGACCCACCTATCATAGATATCGCGCCTAATTTGTGTATAGATTATGTGAAGTTTGCAGTGTTTTTTTGGTAATAATTCCCAATATGCATTTTTCTACATTAGTCATTATGGTACCATCAGAATCCCGCAACATATTCCTATGTCTTCAGGAAAGGTATTAACCGCACAATTGATCGATTAAATATGGCCGATTATGCCATTAATGGCTCCGATATTCACATGTGCTATCGTGACGTATGGTTCCATATATTCTCTTCCTTAATCTATTACCTCATATACCTCATATTTAATCGACTTAGGTCTCAGTTCGGTTCGGTCAGATCTTTGTTGTACCTGTTTGAGAATTTGGTATTTTTTAAAGGAACAAAGTCTTTTAATTCCTATAATTCTCATTTCTTCGGACGAAGGTTACTTTGCTTGGCTCGTGCTCCGTGATTAAGGGACCTCTGTTTATCAGTTCAAAAATTCAAAAGACCTTCAGATGGATCATTGCGTGACGAATTGTGCCCTAATTGGTGAAGAGAATTGACTGGAATTATCGAAGCCGGGGAACGATTTTCCTGCCCACCTGCCCTGCTCGAATGACAAGGTTTAAATATTTTTCCTGCGGGGACCTTCGTTTGAATGCGATAAAAGAGGAAGAATACTCGGGCACATTCAGGCCTCTGCTCTCAGTCACCTACTCTCCTTTTGAGGAACAATTTTCGGAAATTGGAGCGCTTCACCAAAAATAAATATTGCGTCCACTAATGGCACTTGATTTATGTTTTTGATACATTTATATCGTCTATCACTCTCCTCGGAAGTTAAGTCGGTGTTCAGTCCCACCTGATATACTACGTCAGTTCTACCTGACATACTCGTCTTGCCTGCAAAACATTGAAGTTATCAAGAACTCCAAATCTATTAGTATAATAAGTTAAGCCCCTTCATTAAATTATTTTGTAATTTCGCGGAAAAAGTACGATTTTTTATTAGTTTGAATGGAAATAGCTTTTTTCTTACCTGCTCAAAAATAGGTTTCCACTATCGCTCGCTTGGCCTTTTTCCACGCATTTTGTTTTTGTAAAAGTATTTGTGCGTAGGCTTAGCAGTTCTGTTTCCGTTGATAATAGGGCACTTGATTTTCCTTAAGTGCGACATAAATGACGCGAAATTTTTTTTCTCTTTTAATATATCTGTATTTTTATGAAATTTCAGCTATGATCTTGTAGTTATTAACGTTAATAGTGGCAATTCAATAGCCAAATTAATGAAATTTCCGAACCCTGAATTATGCTGAAAACTGTCGTTACCGGGAAAAACTGAGCATTCCGCTTAAGATATGTTCCACTCGATACTTATTTTTTGCGCGGACTTGTTCCATTCGACGGCTTTGACGTCACGGCTTGCCCGCCTCCCTGGGGTCCTGGGTGGGGTTGGGGGGGGGGGGGGGGTGGAGTGGAATGGGCGGGGGAGAGGCCAGTGGCATTGTTGCATAATACACTCGTGAGCTTAGCGCGCGGCTCTGGGCTTCAGGTGAAAGTTTTTGGTTGCCGGAGAGACATTTATCGCAGCAGCACTTTTCCTTCTGTTGCTATACGGGCGATGGCATAGCTTTGTACTGCGCACAATTCTTTTAAAGCCTCTTATTTTCCTCAGTTGTAAATCTCGTTTGATTTTTATTTTACATCAAAATGATACAGGCCTTAATTCGGGGGGAAGCTTGGAAATTTCTTTACCACTGATCGTTGAAACTATTTGGAAATGTGGAACATTTCGGGTTGAGTGAAAATTGGAAATGATCAACAATCTTTTAAAAAATGCATACCTTTGCCGTAAATTGATGTTGCCTTGGCTTCTCTACTGTCGTAGGTTTAATTTCGCTTGTTAAAATGGGTGAAATACGTTCTTGAATGTGCCGAGTTTAATTTTTTTCGCATTTTCTTGTGTGAAAGATTTTTCTTGTTTTGCTGTCAAGTGAATTGTCATTACTACCGATTTGAATTTTTCCAGTTGCAACTCCCAACCGCCGCCTTACAAAGAAGTTGTTCATGGAACGTTTAATTTTCAGCGTTTATGTCTTGCGTTAAAGGCCGATCTCCCGTTTGGCGGTTTTCTTTTGTTTCATAAAGCTCGCACCAACTCTTGCAGTGTTTATGCGATGCTACGATGGTGGTGCTGTCTTGAGGAAGCCAATGCGGTCAGTGGATAGCATAGTTTAGAGAAGATAGTAGGTAGAACCATACGGTGGAATAGCGGAGGGGAATGTTGAAGCCATTGGAATGCGTAATCGGCCGTATTTAACGGATCAGTTTCGCAGTTGATTCGCCGAAAACTTACGCATTAGGAGCGGAATTGTCGCCTTACCTACCGTAATGATCACTGCCAACATATGAAAGTGAAATAATGTTCAAAATAAGCTCCAAATTGCAAAAATTCATGATTGATAGTCTTAATTACGCAGCAAGTCAAGTGAGGTGAATCGCCATCTGTCGGTTGCCCGAGTAACTTTCATTGCATGTCTCTGGACAATATATTGGGATTTAATAGCATTAATATTCGCCATTACCTGCCAGAAATCTCCGAGTGATCATATGTTCGAGCATGGGAAATCACTTCTGGCGAAACTTTGGTGAAAACTTACGATATTCATTATGAAATAAATTTAAAACGTTTTGTGCTATTTTAACAGTGAAATACCCTCTCCATTTTGTGACGTAAATACTGGTATTTTTATCTCTTGACAATTTTTCTCTTTGTAGTTTTTTGTGACTGTAATTGTCCCATCCCTATGTCTATTCCCCCTCTTGTGACGCATGTTATCTTGACGTCTATAGCAAGGATCGTTCTACTTCTACTGCTACTTGTCCCTTCCCTCATTTCGACTGTCGACGGTAGGCATGAGCGGTACTCATATAAGTACCGGTATTTTTCTTACGAGTGTAAAAAATCAATAATACTACTCGCCCGGTAGTACCGACGAAAATATACCGGTATTCATTTATTTGATTGATTTAATATCATCATATATATTATTTCTCAAGGGCTTTTTTTTGTCGGTACGCCATAACTTCCTTAATATTTCATCAATTTTCATAAACTAGGCATCATTTTAAAGCTTTTCTTAACCACTATACCTGAAAAATAAACAAATTACTCACATTTCAGTTGTTTTTCGAAAAATTACAATTGAAAAAAACTGTTTTTAGAAATCCCGCCCTCGACCTATCGATCATCTATCGAGAATATCGAGATATATCGAAATGAAACCGATTTCAATTTCATGCATCTATTATCTCAATCCGCATTTAATTTCGACTTAAAATATTGATTTAAGGTATTCGATCTGCTGATCTAGGTATTTATAAAATGAACTAAATTTATCAAAACTTGAATTTATATTTACTTCCCCCAACCGCTCGCAGTCATTTGTTTTTACTTAGTCTATGACGACCAACTTACTTCGTCTCTGCTCTCTACGATAAACAAACCCGGCGATCAAATCAGATTATTCACTTTAAAGAAATCTACACAAGTTCAACTTAAAAGTAAGTACCGTATGGATTCTGACGCACTAACTACACGGTACTAACTATACGGTGTGCACATCAATTAAGTGGGATTTGAGGAAGATACAGTGCGAATGCTTCGCACGGGTCGACTAGTCTTAATTAATTACAAATTAGTATACTAATTTTACTAGTTAATATTAATAATAATACTAGTTTCTCCCTAATTTTTCGGTATTCTGGCAAATTAGAGTATCAGTTCAAAAATATACGCAGAAATTTCCACCCATCGGCATTTTTTATGAACATTCATCGGGAATATACATCGCGGATATTCAGTAAATACATTTTATTGTACGCTGTATGTTTGTTCTCGTCGCTCCTTGTTGGAATGATTTTAAATCACATGGAGAACGGTCGGCATCGTTTTAATGCTGTGGTCAGGTAAACTCCCCTGTTTTATTGTGATCAATCCTTGCTGTCGCACTAATGTTTAACTTACAGGAATAAATATTTGTATTTATACGGTTCCAAATCATCGATTGTATGGTGTTCGGCATGTGTCAAAAATGTATACTTACCTATAATATCAATAATTATAACAAACGTATCTCAACTTCACGGTTATGTAAATATGAAAAAAGACAGACATTACGAGAGCATTTGAAAATTAGTGTAGTAGTACATTTTCGTAGTTCGTTACGTTAGTTGACGCAAGATGGCAGCGCTGTCTAAATACCGGTATTTTTTAATACCGATACCGTCGGTAGTACCGATTTTAAATACTGGTCGGTACTACCAGATTTAAAAAAATAGTATCGGTACTACCGAATACCGATATTTTTCCCATCCCTAGTCGACGGTACTCTGACCTTTTCATCAACCTTTCCCACCCCAAATATTTCCTTCTCCTTTTTATTATTAATGTCTCGCTATAATTTGTTTTACTCCTTGATAGCGACAAAAGTAGCCGAAAAGTACCTCGGTTGGAATAAAATTGCGTTAAAACAGTACACAGTTTTTATTTTTTCTCATTTTGAATATGTCCGGACATCGTGATTCTTGCACTGAGCTAGTCAATTGTGCCACCTCGGTTTTATGGACCAAAGGCCGTTTTACACGAGGCAATTAATGGGGGCGTTTACCATTTTTTTTTCTTTGCCGAATCTGTTAAGATTTTGTATGATAAAATCACCCATATTTTTTCCGTTTTTCGATCCGTCTCTCGAGTTATAAGCGACGAAAAACTGATGTTCTTAACCCTTTCGGTGGAATGGGCGTGCTGAGACTTCTTACATCATCCCATCGTCCAATCACAACTGAGACTACGCCCCGTCTTCGCCCATTTAAAATCTGCTGCGCCAGGAGCTATGTAGGCGGACCTCCCCTCTTCAACTCCACCCCCACTCCACTCCCCAAAACAGCCAATGAGGGAAGGTGGATGACGTAGAAGGTCTCAGCGCAGCTCATTCGATGGGCGTCACCTTATGCGTATTTTAGTTTTCAATTTATAAGTGAATGGCTACGGTTAGAAGATTTGGGCGTCACCTTATGCGTATTTTAGTTTTCAATTTATAAGTGAATGGCTACGGTTAGAAGATTGATTTTTTTACTTAAATTCATTTTTTGTTTCCATCTAACGATTTCGTGAATAAAATAGCAATTTCGGTTTGAGTAAATCTGCCTCTGAGTAAATTGAGTAAAGCTGCACCGCATTGCGCAATTTGATGTTCAGAAATTGCAAGAACGCAGGTACGGAATTGGCGCAGGTGCTATGTTCCCATCTGTAGTTAATGCATTGGCGCATGCATTCTAGCAATTCACCGCTTAACGCGACGCAGTTTTCAATGCACATCTATACATACATCGTATTGTGCAATGAAGTGCCTCGTGTCAAACGGCCATAAGCGAGAGGGAGCTAACTCAAACGAGAGATTTGTTGTTCGCATACATCTTCTGGGGAATTATGGGAACTAGAGAAATGCCCTCCCCCACGTGGCCTTATAAAAAAAGGAAGCATTAAGATGAACCCCTCTCATCTCAACTTTTGGCTCGACGCGCCAAGGCAATGCGCCCAGTCGTCCTTGTTTTGTTTTCAAACCTTCTTTGTTTTATTTCGATCGGTCCCGCGAAGTGGGTCGGCGTGGTGGTATAAAATGGATCGTTCGCACTCTCTAATTCTTTTCGCTACTCGATTAAGTATGGCTTACGTGCGCAACTCGTGGATGTGAGATGGAGGTGTAAAATATGTTTTCCCGTGCTCCTACACTTTGGGTTTGAGGATGGTGTTACGAGTAGCGTCGTGTACAGGATGGCCAACCATGTGGGCTCGCCAATCGGCTATCTAAGACTCCCCGGACCTTGCACTCCTTTGTTAACCTTCTCTAAGTTTTAGAAGGTACCTGCCTTGGTCGATGGATTCCTGAATCGGTGTTTGCTGGGGGAAAATGATTTCTTGGTTTTATCTCGAGTTTGAAGGCTTTATCTCCTGAAGAATGTGGACTGTGGGTGGAGATACTTCCCATGACGACGGAACAAGCTGTCGTGAATGTACTTCTCCAATTTCTTAGTGGGTGCGAAAAAATGATTATCAGCCAATTATCTGCACTGGGGTAATTTCCCTGTAAATAAATATTTCGCAATGTAATCCTGCAAATTTAGTAATTAGTCGTGTTATATAAATTAATTCTTTAGATAAACCCTTTAATTATAACGGCCGGAACCATCCATGGTTTAATTTTTCTGTCGTGGGCTCGCCTTTCAGTACTTGGCAATCTTTTATATTCTATGCTCATGCAATGACCTTAATCTTTTAATTTCTTTGTACGTGTCTGTATTTTATACACCAGTCATCAACCGATATTTGTCTGACCAGCGGTGGATACTTTCGGCTTGGGTGTGGTTTCTCAATTCATTGTCCTCAAATAAAAATTATTCCAGTTTGACAGAGTTTAAATTGTCCTTCCTAAAGTGTTCACGATTCTGATTGATGGAACGTTGCGTTCCATCATACCTGCTCTAAACTGGGCTGACATGACCCTAGAGCAGCAGTCGGGGTAAAACTAGTTAGCAATGAGAGAAGAAACGGGGATTTAATTAAAAAACTGGGACGGCCATTTTGAAGGTCAGTAGAAATATTTCTAGAAGAGAATCAGAATTGGCGCGAGGAATAAAACATTCTGAGAATATAGCAACCTAATTTAAAAGTTTAGTTTTTTCGACGTGAGAAACTCAATATCATTTTATTGATACCTTGGAAGCTGGTAAGCCTCTTACAGATGCATTGAACGGACATGATCAATATATATGCGCTGTTTATTTATTTTTTATTTTTATTTTCAGCGAATAAAAACGGCACAACGGCTAATTACATTGGTTGATGCAATGAAAATAAATTAATTCCAGTGTAATAATAAAAGAACGACAAAATGAATGTTGCGAAAATAAATCAACTGTATAGCACGAGTAACTCAATTGAGATACTACGGATGTTAAATTACCCAAGTCGTGGTTAAGAAATACGTTGAATGCGTTTGACGAGGAGAAGACATCTTGGAAAGGATATAAGGAGGACAATGAGTTTTATTCGTGGTTGGGTCTTTTACTTGTACTTTAATTTTGAGATGGTTTTTCTTTAACAAACCCGTGTCACGCGATACTCAGTCCAGCACAAGACCTATTAAGCTTGCCGGTACTTGATATTGAGGACTGAATCTTAAGTATAATTTGTACCGTTCTGGAAAGTTTCACACGACCCTTGACTTCATACCTTCGAGGAAGCGGTGTTTTCATTCATATCGTGGCGCATGCGTATTATAATTTTCAATTAAGTAACTTATGGCAGCCATTGACCATGGGGAATTTTTAGATAAATAGCTATGTATAATAGTGTTGATTTCACGGTTAGAAAATTACTGGTAGCCGCCGGGATGTATAGGTTCTGATTTCAAAAAGTGAGTTAAATTAAACTGCAGTAGCTGTACTGTCCACTTGTATTTAATGTACAGTAATACACAACGACGCCGTTAGCGTTGAAACACGTGTATTATTGTACATAAAATAAAAGTGGACAGTACAACTACTACAGTTTAATTTAATTACTGAAATTCTGTTCCACCACGTAACGCCAGATACGGTTGAATTAAATCATAAAGTGATAATTACCCAGCGACTGTGAAAGCTATCGCGATTGGTGAGCAGCTTCTAGATCTGACTGGAAGCGACCAACTGACTAGTACCGCATCAAATATGAAGTGAAGTTGCTCAGACAGTATGATAGCAATCGTGCTTGTTTAGCCAACATGCAAGTTCAGTATCACACGATACGGGAAAGCTGTAACAGTATCCTAGAATTTATGCTGTATCATGTAACGTGTTGTATAGACATTCTAGCATGTTGGCTTTGATGGGAGTGGCGAGTGTACCGATATGTCCATGTTTATCACCGCTTGCAAGACATCGTCCTGCTTATACGTTAGGTACTTGCAGATTAAATGAAATAAGTATCATAAGTAAACAATGAGTGTGGAAATTTGGGAAATTGCCTAATTTTGGCAATCAAGGTGTTTTTAAAACCACATTCCTCCAGTTCCATTCGTAGAATTTTACAGCGTTCTATAATTAGCATTAGATATGAATATACTTACTTTAAGCGTATTAAGTTTTATAATTATTTAATTCCTCGTTATTCAAGACAACAGAGTCTTTCTTTTTAGCAATCTATGACAGCAAACATCTGCAAGTGAAAATGAAATATTTATAGCAATAAATCCTACAGAAATTTAATTTGTCTTTAGATTCCTCATTACCCCTCGTGGTCATAGAAACAGGATTACCCTGAATGGTATGCGAAACAATCGCAGAATCGAAATGCAAATCGCAGGCAAAATAGAAGGCTGTCTATTTTCCTTCGAAGTTGGAAACGTGGTCGATAAATATGCCGAATTCTACCCCTATTGTCCCATAATGCCATCGATATCCGTACTCACTCATCGAAGTGCTGCCAACACGTGAATTGTAAGGCTACTGTTAACTTCCACACGTGTGAAGCCGCTTTGAGGCGGTTGGTGTCTCACCGCGCGACTTTATAGAGCTTGATTGATGCGACGGTCTTCCTCTTTTTAAACCCCGCATTCCCTCCTCCCTCCCTCCCAAGTCTTCACTTCCGCTATTTCATCGCCCCCCACCCCTCCCCTTCCCTCCCCCACCGCACCCCCATCCCCCTGCTGCCTCCCCCACGTAGCAAGAGGGGGGCGGGCGATTATCCCAGGCGCCTGCCCCCATTAGGGATCGCTGTCGCATCCTTCCCGTCACCTCCCCCTGGCTGACATTCGACGACGTCCTCGCTTAAGGTAGTTCGAGAGAGATATTTCCCTTGTCATAATGGAGACCAAATTCGAATTTTATTTTTTTTATGTCAGCGTCTGTAAGAACTGTCAAGTAAACATTGTAATATGTATAGCGCAAAACTATAGTTATATACGAATAAAATTCTCAGCTTTTCAGTTATTATGTCGACTTATGTCTCTAACTTGACTCATTTCTTCACGCCGTACGGCTGAAAAGCCTTCAAAACGGCAGGTTTTTTTGCGATTCAGTAAAAACTACTATGGCGAGTATTGGATTAATTTTTATAAATAGTTAAGAAAACATACAAACTACACACCGTTAGTTTTGGACGAAATCTATGTGTTATACACTCCTAATTTTTTATCAATATTACGGCTGTGCGCTCCAGGGGGAGAATATTGAAAAAATTAGGAATTTATAACACCTAGATTTCGTCAAGAAACTTAACGGTGTCTAGCTTGTACGTTTTCTCAACTAATTGTACAAATTAATAAATTAGTCACCGCTGTAAATTTCACAGAATCGCAAAAAAAACCTTTTGAATGCGTTTTCACCGTCCGGCGTGAGAAAATGATTCAAGTCATAGACTAATGTAGGCATATTTATTGAATTACTGAGAATGTTTGACATGTGTAACTATATTTTTGCGCCATTACTGTTACATTATTTACTTCATACTTCTTGCAGACGCTGAAATAAAAAAATGAAATTCGAATATGGTCTCCACTATGACTATCTCGCGCAAACTACCTTAGTTTGGTCTCGAGGCGAGCGCACGGAGTTCCACGAGAGAGGTCCGCTCTTGTCAACTATATGTGGAGCGCTCTGTAGAAGTGCCACTTATAAAAGTGTCGTTTGCACAACTCCCCCACCCCCTCCCCTTCTTGTGAGCGGAGGCAGCCCGTGGGGGTGGGTGGAGAGGGTAAGGGGGGGGCGGGAGGGGAACGAACCCCCCTCTCCAGATGACTGCTGCTAGCCTCGCCTCCGTGGATCAGTGCCAGTGGGGAGTGGAGTGAGAGGAGGAAATCCTCTCCCCTCCTTCTTCCTCCTCCTTCTTCCTCCTCCCTCTTCCTCCTCCCTCCTTCCCTCCCTCCCAATATCCCCCTACACCCCAACCCCCCCCTCAGGCAGAGCGCGGGCACATATAAGCGCGGCTGTTTCGCTGATCGCCAGTTCCGACGGTGGAACTCGAGCCGTTAACAACGGACCCCCTCGTATCATTCGAGAGGCCCCCTTGATATCACGCCCCTCGCCACCCCCTTATATCGTGATGCTCGCCTCCCACCCCCCGGCTACGTCCACCCCCACGATACCCCGCCCCCGAAGGCTGCTGGCCGCCAGACTGCCCCGCGATCCTCCTCCGTCGTCCCAGACAGCCTGGTTGTCGTGGACGGAGGCCCCCCGACCTCCATAGGAGGTCGTATGCACCGCTTTAAAGAGACCCGTCGGTCGTAGGCTTGGAATTCCTCTCCGCGGCCGATATTCCGTCGCACCGGCTGGCCCAAGGCGATCCTAGGACTGTAGAGACTTCCCTGCCCAAGGCGAGGGATTCGAGGTCAAGGTGTAGACCTAATGCAGCTTAAAAGCGCTCCTTCCCACTCACTCATTGGGATTTATGTTACCTTGTGTCCTAAGACCTTAATCCGGAGGTATTTACGGCATACGGAATTAATATTACTCGTAAGAAGAAAAATGAGATTAGTCTAGAACTAAGAAAGCGAGGTTCGCCATTGAAGTAAGTGGTAACAAACTGGAGCAAGTAGTCAACTACTTGGGAAGTACATACGTTGGAGGAAATTTGGCATAGTAGCAAGGACATCAGAAGGAGAATTGCGTTAGCGAACTAACGTTCGTCAATAAGAGGGAGCTGGTATGAATGTGAAGAGAAGGCTGCAGAAGAGTTAAATATAGTGTCGTACTGCATGGCGCAAAAACATGTACTCTAGAGGAAATAGGATGTCAATGGGCTTTAGGCGTTTGAGATGTGGGTGTGGAGGAGAATGGAGAAGTTTCGGTGGATGGAAAGTGAGATGAACGAGGAAGTTCTTGTAATGGTGGGTGAGAAGAGGAAACTTCTGGAAGAGAGGAGACAGAGGTGGTTGTAAGAGTTAACGATGGGTTAGGGATTGCTGAAGGCCGTGATGGACAGGAAAATGTTGCCTGAGCGGGGACGGGGAAGAAGAGAATAGGCGTTATGAATAGGACGTAAGCCGAGCTGAAGAAATATACCGTGTACAGAGATGGGGCTAGCGCCTGTAAATGCCTTGAGGATTGTGATTATATTCCCTGTAAGCCTACCTTAACCACTGGAACATAATGCTAATGCCTCATACTGTATCCATGTGGGATTCGAGGGGTGGTAGCCTTGGGTATCCCAATGTCGCAACTCCCAAGGTTCAATCGTGCAATCTTACCAATACCTTATTCCAACGATTGTCCAAGTCTTGACATCCAGACCCGATGCGATATTTGAACCCGCGACCCTTCGGGTTTCCAGTTCGGGATTACGGCCCGTTATCTTCGGGTCGTCAGACTGCATCAGTCAGCTAACGCGGTCGCCGCCGCGAAAGGCAGCCTTGGCGAGCTTGCTTGGGTGTTTCAGCGGACAGGAGGATGAGTTGACCTTCAGCACAACCAACAATAACTCACCTTGGGTGGGTATCCTTGCTTTCAAAAGATTTGTAGACGTGTCCCATGGGATGTATCTTTACAACCAAAGATTAAAGAGAAGAGTAGATGGCGTCTTGAAGATAGAAAATGGAGCCTTTTTTCCGAAAAAATGATCCACCTAACATGGCTACCCCGCGCCAAAATGTTTTCATGCTTACCTGTTTTTGGAAAGTATTTCCATTTTTGAATTTAGACGCATGAGTCCATAAGCTACTTATCCCTATGTGGCGGTATTAATTGCACAATTTTCCGTCCAATACGACCTATTGCGGATTTCAATGGCTTAAATATTTGCCAGTGCTATCGTACCGTATGGTTCCATCTATTCTTTTCATTCATCTAAATTCCCGACCTATTTGCCTGCTCGTGCGATTTTAAAGATTAGTGAGCGTAGATGTTTTCTTATCATGATTTCTCAAGACAATCGTCATTTTAAGTGTTCCAGGCTGCATCTCTTGAATGTGAGGTCTGAGGTCGTTGGCACCGATAGTGTAGGAAGAAATTTGAGATAGTTTGGTAGCATTCCGGGTGATGAGGACGATGTGTCGTCGCATGCGACTTAGAAGTCAACGGCTCATCTTGGTTGGCCCCCAAATTCTCAAGATGCCCAAGATCAATATTTTAAAGTACTTTAAAGTAGAGAGGGATAATTTTTATACCTATGTTTTCTGGCATCATTCAAGGAAGTCTGCATTATTTATGCGGGTGTCCTTCGTCAACGTTTTGGGAATAACTCACTGTGGACAGGAATACCAGCATGGTTACGCGCACTGTTAATTAACCTTGAAAATAGAGGAAAGTGCTTTAATGCAAGGTTAAAGGTGTTACGTAGGAAAATTAGCCTACAGTAAGCCCAAAAAGTCCACATTTTAATCACAAAACACCAATAATCGTTCATCGAATGCGTGGTATTGTTGTAGGTTAGCGTAGGGCGGTCTTGATTCGTCTATTTATTTCCATGATTCGACCATTAAAAGGAGCTTTCCTTTAACATCCAGAGTAGCTATAATATGTGGGATTATTGTAGCACACTAGATGAGGGACAAAATATTTGGGTGTGTTACTTCGAATATGAGTGCTTGTCAGTCTTCTGAGGTCTCCTAATTCATGTCGCAAGAGGAGTGTGGACATGGAGAAAAAATGTAATGCATGAGATTGAAAAACCCTTAAAATTTGGAACAAGGTGATGGATAGGATAGCAATGTATTTTGAATCTTGTTAAGCCTCTGCCGGTTTATTTGATATGATTTATTGATAAGTAAAAGGCCATTTTTTCTAGTGCATTCCTTTCATGTTCTTGTTTTTATATTACAAAGTTTCTACAAAAACACCTGATAGAAATAGTGTTTGAATCCCTTCAGTTACGGAATTCATTGACCTACAGGCGTATGAAAGGCATAGTTGGGTGTGGGAAATTCCGTGATTTGTCCTAACGCTAACCTTTTTGCATTTCTTGCTGTTGCTTCGAGTACTCCCAGGTAGGTGAAGTTCGTTTGGATCAAAATTTTAAAAATGTACTCCATCTCATGGAATCAAACATCAAAATGATATCGCATAGGAAATGCAAGGGTCCGCTACTGTAATATTATAACTAGTCCTATTTATGATTTTTAATTTGGGAGGCGAGCTAATATTACGATAATCAGGAGTTGTGGTAATTTAGTGGCAGATAAAGGACGTTAGTATCAGCTAATAATAGTGGCCTGAAGGAAGTGAAGAAAATGATGACAGTTGGCGTTCCCTTCCTGTCGCAAGTTCGCTAATTTTCGCGCAGTGGGCCGCAATAACGGTCGCATTCCTCTCGATACCCAAGAAAGAAACGGAATATGCTATTGACTCCGCCTCGCACCGCCAGCCCCGCGTGTCCAAAGCGGACCTTGGGAGCGGGACGCGCGGCTGTAGCCAACACCCCCAACCCCCGCGGTCTTGAGTTACTGCACGCTTACCTGCCACGTGAGTACCTCTTAAACTATCGTAGAATAATAGGCTTGTCTAGTGAGACATCCCCACTTCGGTCTGATCGTTAAATCCCGGGGTTTCAGGTTTCAAATGAATGTAGATAAGATTAAGCACGAGAGCAGATAAGATCCGTGCGTATGAGGCTGTAGGCTGTAGTGCGTATGGAGTATTACGGGTGCCTGTTTCAGCTGAAGTTGGCTGGTTAGAGTTCCTATATTCAGCGTAGATAGATGCGTACCGAAACTTCTGTGGTGCCAGAATGTTTGCTATCCTGTGGAATTGGCTTTTTTAGTTCTTCTTGATGTGAAGTCTGTAGCACGGGGCTGTTTTCTCAGAGCAAAGTTTAATGAGTGGAATAGATGGAATCATATGGTGCGATAAACCACTGGGTGAATATTGAAGCCATTAAAATAATCGACCATATGCAATGGACCAGTTATGCATTTAATACTCAGTGAGCAATATTTGTGGCGGAATTGTCGCGATACCGAATGTGAAATGAAAATAATTTCCAAAAAATCACTGCATTATTCGTAAAAAGTATGTGCAAATTGCGCGTGGTAGCCATGTTAGATGGGTCATTTTTCGCAAAAACAAAAATACCTCCCTTTCGTGGGTCAACACTTCAGCTGCTTTCTTTTTGTAATTTATGGGTGCCTCCCTTTTTATTGCCCGGCCCTACGTCACAATGGAACATATCGTCCAGTTTAGGGATCGATTCTTATCAAATCGAGGTCCAAATTCGGAAGGCCAATTGATAAGTTTGTGACGCTTGGACGACCTGTAGAGCATCGAATCTGGAATAGAATCTTCTCTCTATATTTATATATTTCTCTATAATTATATAATGAGCTGAGATTGTAGATTCATATTTTCAGAATGTTGCTCTTACTCAGCAATGCTCAATATTATTGGTATGTACATAGCTTCCAGAATCCGGAGTTAATTCATCCCTCGTATAAAAATATTTGTGTTATTATGTTAAGAAGGGCCATCAAAATTAATTGCAGTTGAATGAGTTTTTTCCGAAGGGAAATCGATTTTTCTTAAAATGGTGGTACGAATTATTTTTGTCGGAGGAAGAGGAAAACCGCTATCGGGTTCATTTCAATTCAAAGTTCTGCATCTGACATCGAAGACGTAGGAAACCAGCCAACTTCTCCCTTGGCTCTCCCGTGGAGCGAGGCATTTCGATTCCCTTCGAGCCAATCGGTAGGTATATGCTTTCCTTTTGACGGCTCGCTCACCTTAACCCCAACTGCCGCCCACCAATAGGGTTGCAGTACACTTCGATGTTAATAACTTGGGGTTGGGCAATAAATAATCGCATGATATTTCATTTGAGATGGTTCCACCGTGCAAATACGTACTTGAATGTCATTTGATTCATATTCTGGCTACGTTAGGTTACCTGCCTACCTTGGATTAATAGTGTCCTCTCTTTGATATGTGCAACAAAACGAACTATTTTTTCACAAACTGAACTTGGACATTGCATGGTGTTAAATACGATCCCACAGGGTGATGTTTTCCATGTCTGCCGACGAAATGACAAGAGGCTTTCCTCTCGTCATTAGGGCTGTTGATGATCGACGTTTCGAAAAGAAAAGTTTACTAGCAAAACTTCGGCAGACGTTAAAAACGTCACTCGGTGGGAAACTCGTGAATAGTTTACATCCAGAATTCGTCGGGAAAGCATCAAGTCTGGTATTTTTCTGACACAACTGCTATTTTTGTGAAAAACTGAATATGAAGCTAATTCTCTCATGGAATTTAGTGCTAACGAAATTCAGCCACCTACATCTTATTTTTTGAGTTATTATTATTACATTAATGCAGTGATTGAAGTCAAAATGCGTTATTTCAATGGAATCAAGGATTCACTCTGCTTCTATTGCTGGGAAAATTGTTCATTGAAAAATATATTCGTCGACTGATCTGCATATTTTGTTCCTTAATTTTGTTTTCTAATTGCTGAGACGTGTCGTCAGTAGAAGCAGCATTTTTCAAACAATGCCGACGTAAAGATAAGAGTTTTTGTTTTGACTCATACGGTCGCAGTGGAACCTCTTTTAAAATATGAGGACCAGAATTCGCGAATCGACGGGATCTACAGTTTATGGAACGTTATTTTGGGGACATCTGTTTATTCCCGCGGCAACGCTTGCTTGGAAACAAATCACGTACTCGGCTTTTGTATGCCTCACCTGATCTGCTCCCGTGTGAGCGTTCTGCATTTTTATAGCGTCAACTGCACGCCAAGAGAAAGAGGTCATGTGGCGTAGTTTCTCGTTTCAACACCTTGGACGGGGAATAGAAAGTGGGAAACAACTCTTGCAATGGAATTTACTCGGAACTGCTACTTTCGAAGCCTTGTTGTCGGAATCCTGAAACTTCTAACCGAGTCGTTGAAATGAAATCAAGCTTGTGCGAGTTTATTTGTTATTTGTGGTAGTTATTTCGGGTTGCCTTTCTCATCGGTGGAATTCCTCGACTCAGTCAGTAGGTCTTATTTATATCTTATGAAGTTTCCTAGGTAGATTGGGAAATAAAGTTCTTGCACTACATATGCGCGTGTTTCCTTTCGCTAAGAAGCGTGTAGCTTGTTCATACTATTGCTTCAAGTTCCTATTGAGACAACTTCCGTAGTCTCCGGCGATTCTTCCTAGACTATCGGAATTAAGCTTTTCTGTAATGCATTTGTGTGTGGTACGAAATGTAATAACTCATATCACTTAATTATCAATTGAACGTTATATTCTTTCCTGCTAAAAAAGCTGAACTTTTTTTTACCTCTAATTGGGCTTATTGCTGGCGCAAAGTTGCCCACCTGGTACTAAGGTTTGAAATTAATTAATGGCCGGAAACCGTACGAGTCCTCTTATCCATTAACAATGTTTTATTGTCCGTTGTTATTTACGAGTTAATTTTATTTGATGTTGATATGTCTGATGAAGATTGTCCTGGGCCTTCTCAAGATTATTTACTCCTGGTGTATCTAATTGCTCATTAGGGCCGGTTTTTGTGCACATGGATTGCTCAATTGAAGAGTACATACATCTTTTTCATGCGTATGGTTTCATTTCAGTAGAAAGTGATTGGATGTTAAACTGTAGCTAAAGAAGCATTTTTGTCGTACTTCTGCTGTAGTTTGTTGGCTGCTTCTCCTGTCGTTGAAAATCGATGCTTCCTTCACGTTAAATAGATGAAAGTTTAATATGATGTTCTCTATTAAACGGGGAAAATAATTATTTTACTGGCAATATGTCCAATGGAGTAGATCCTATCTCGCTTTATTTTTTTCTGGTGATTGCGTAACTTATTAGCCGTTCATTTTGAGGTACAGTGACATCGTTTGAAAGCGTTGGTGGAGACTCCTTCCGTCGTTGGTCGTCAGGTGTGCTCTAATCAGTGAACTCGGGACTTGGAATCGGTAGATGGCCTGAATTGGTCAGATGGATATTCACTCGTGGCCTTCTTACGGGGAACGGGGCCAATTAAGTGGGATGTAGAATACCGCTAGGGATTCATGGCCGGAAATGCAACCTTTTGAATATGTTCCGCTGCACTTCCTACCGGGGATGCAACTGCACATACAATTAACTTGATGTCCTTGTATTAACTCCTCTAGAAAGTGTAATGGAATTCTGAGCTCTGAATTCTGAATTCAATGCCACCTATAAAGATGAAGCCAGCAAAATGAACCTCAATCAATTTGAGGGGTCACGTAGTGGAAGTTACGATAGACAATAAAGAAACAGCAATATTCCACTTGACAAATAAACTGTCTTATGCCTGTTGCTCACGGTAAAATTTTCCATAAAAGAGTTTTATAAAAAATTTTATTGAAAGTTTTATGAATCGTACGTAAAACGTATTTGCTTGCTCACGGTAAAACTTTTCATAAAACCGCAATGTCCTGCCATCTATGAGACGCTTTGCGAACACGTGAAGTGATAAATGCACTCTCTTTTGGATGACTGTTAGGTTAATAACTATATGTATTGTTTATTTACTTACTTTCTGATCACACTCAACGGTGCTAAGGCTCTTAACACATTCTTCTAACGAGAAGGATACAACTGCCTCAACGTTCCATGAACTTACAGCCATGTTTGTTTACGTTTTCCTTGTTTGGCTGCCCATGGATACGAGATTATTATCAACGCGATGAGCGGAACGTCTCATTGGTTATTGCATAAAACGGTTTTATGGAAATAGAACCTGTCCTATTCCGTAAAAAGTTTTATAAAACAAGGTTTTATAAAACGGTTTTATCGTTAGCAAGCTCATTTTTATAAATTTAGTTGATTTTATAAAACGTTTTACCGAAAATTTTACCGTGAGCAACAGGCATTAGACGATACATTTCGGCTTGCAAAGCCTTCATTACGTGTGATTCTCTCTGCTTACAAAGCCATCACCTGATATTTTTTAAATTCAATACCTAGATCATTTTTTGTCAAGTGGAATAGTTCTGTTTTTTAATCCGTAGATTTCCGCGGAGGTTTAGCATGTCTAGTGTTTACTTTCGGGTGTTTCTCCGCGTGGTGTTCTGTTAGGACAACAGTTTCTTCAGCCATCCTACTGGCGTCTTCAGTTTAGAAGTGACGTGAAGACGCCATCGGGATGGCTGGAGAAACTGTTGTCCTAACAGAACATCACGCGGAGGTACACCCGAAAATATACACCAGACAGTTCTGTTTGTTGTCTTCCTATGAAAGTGAATCTCCCTTGAAGTCGCGACAGAGAGCAACATTGAATAATATTCGTCTTTTGCGTACGTGATCTTGAAAGTGGCGAGTGAAAAGAGGTATAATGGTTGGAGAGAATGTTAGCCGTTTTTATTTTTACCTTTAATGGATTAAATAAATTAGTTACCTGTCTATCATTTACGCAGAACGGCTGAATTTAAGGTGTCAATGTTGGAAAGATGAAACATTGAAGACTATATTTCCAAGTTTATCATATTTTATAATCCGACAATTTTGGAAATATCTCCTCATTGCCGGATTACCTGGTAATGTAAGCCATAAGTAATGGGTCAAGGAATGGGACAGCGTTGATACACCCTTTTTTTTCAAATGTATCAAAATAAAAAAAATACCCTCCTGCTTTTAGATTTAGTCCCAACTTTTTAAAATTCATTTTCCCTCGCCGATCCTCGCCAATTGGCATCGACTAACCGCGAGTGACAGGCTGGACGCAATTCGTTTCGCAAGGCGTGCCTCAGTCCCCATGGGACACGTGAGTCGTGAATGTAATGAAAAGGAGTCGCTTTGAGGGACTGCCTGCACATGTGTGTAGGTATGTGCCTCTGCTTCTGTTGGAGAGCCCCAATCGGAACTGGAGTGAGAACCGGAACTATCGGAGAATGGGGATGGGGAGATGACTCTGAGAACAGTCGAGAGTGGGTTGGGCACGTCCATGTGCCGTGCCGTGATCTCACGCCTCCCCCTTCTCCCGGGGCCGACCGAGTGGTACGAAGCGATAATACGACGAGAAATGCTGCTGATGCCGGCAGGATACCGGTCTGCGACAACTGTCTTGACTGCCGCATTTTTGTTAGAGAAAGTTCGAGTGAAAAATCACTTCACCTAGAATTTGATGAATTACACCTCATTTTAAAGAAAAAAACTTATCTTTCCAATGATATTAAAATAATATTCCCTTGCCGATGTACTTTTTGAGCGATTTTCCTGAAAATACAAGCTGTTTTGCATGGGATAGATTACGGCTGTGCGCTCCAGAGGGAGAAATTGAAAAAACTGGGAACTTCTGATACCTAGATTTCGTCGAAAAACTATGTAGTTCTTATGTTTTTTCAACTTTTTATAAAATATAATCCATTACTCACCGCAGTAATTTTTACAGAATCGCAAAAAAACCTTATGTTGTGAAGGGGTTTTCGCCGTACTGCGTGAAAACATGAGTCAAGTTAGAGACTTATGTAGACATATTTCCCAATTTCAAGAAAAAAGTACTTGGTGAATTACTCGAAGAAAATCCGAAATCTTTTTGGTCATATGCGAGAGAGCTTCAGGGAAAATCTTCAACCGTAGATTCGTTATTTGATAAAGATGGCAAACTTGTCACCGATAATATTGACAAAGCTAACACGTTAAATTCCCACTTCGAAAGTGTATACACTACAGACGATACTCCATGTTATTTCGACATTTCATTCACTGAGGAACCGATGAAAGAAATCACTATTCAATGTGATGGGATAACTAAACAGCTACAGTCGATCAAAAATGGTAAATCTCCGGGTCCGGAGGGAATACCCGCGCGTGTCCTCAAGGAATTAGCGCCACAGATCGCACCGTTCTTAGACATAATATTCAAGAAGTCATTGTCTGAAGGAAAGATACCAATAGACTGGAAAATTGCAAACGTTACACCGATATTCAAAAAGGGAAACAGACATGACCCAGGGAACTATCGACCAATTTCATTAACGTCGATTATAGGCAAGATACTCGAACATATCGTCGTTAGCAATATCATGACGTTCCTGGACAGTCGTAACTTCCTTCATGGCTGTCAGCACGGCTTTCGGAAAGGTAGATCATGTGAAACACAGCTCGCGCTCTTTCTTCATGACGTTCTCAAATCTGGTGAATCGAAAACACAAGTGGACGCATTATTCCTAGATTTTAAGAAAGCTTTCGACACGGTACCTCACAACAAACTTTTATACAAATTACAGTCATGCGGCCTAAACGAAACAGTAGTAAACTGGATACGCGACTTTCTGAGTGATCGTAAGCAAAAAGTAGTTCTTGACGGAATTAGCTCTGATGCAGTTAAAGTGACATCAGGTGTCCCACAAGGAAGCGTAATCGGCCCCCTTTTGTTCATTATATACATAAATGATCTATGCTCTCGAATTAGCAGTAAAATACGTTTATTTGCTGACGACGCTGTCATCTATCGCGAAATTAATGATCACTCTGACTTTGAAATTCTATCATCGGATTTAAACAACGTTCATGTGTGGAGCCAAGAGTGGGGACTCGAACTTAATCTGAGCAAATGTGCGGCGGTACATTTCTTGCGGAGGTCGTCCAACTATCCCCGTGTATATGCTGTGGATGGCGTTAAGATAAAGGCGACAGATGAAGTTAAGTATCTGGGAGTTACGATAACCTCAAACCTATCGTGGGGAACACATATAAGAAATATTTGTGGCAGAGCTCTGAAGAAGCTAGGATTCGTCAAGCGTATTGTGGGAAGATTCTCAGATGAAAAAGTAAAAGAGAGGTGCTATTTCGCACTCGTCCGGCCACACCTTGAATATGCAGCAAGCATATGGGATCCGGTGCAGAAAGAATTAATTCGGGAACTTAATAAAATACAAAGGAAAGCTGCACGATTCGTCAAAAACTGCTACGGGCGTACAGACAGCGTTACGCAGATGTTAAACGAATTAGGCTGGGAGCCGCTAGAGACTCGGAGGCTGCGCGCTAGGCTTAGATTACTTGAGCAATTGAGAATAGATATCTTTCAGAGCGACACGGAGAACATCATATTAGAACCCCACTATATTTCCAGGTCCGACAGAAACGATAAATTAAGAGAGATATTTTGCCGAACTGATAGGTATGGGAATTCGTTTTTCCCCCGAACAATAAGGGACTTTAATAAATGCAAGGCGTAATTTCATAGAGCGTTTCCTTTTTATATGTAAACGGCTGGTGTCCTAACACCCCCCGCCACACGCCTATTGAGGCGGATTGCGGGGTAGGATGTAGATGTAGATGTAGATTTATTTAATTACTGAGAATTTTTTTCATATATAACTATTTTTTCCGCCATTTTTAAAAATATTTTACATATTGCAATGTTGACTTGACACGTATTACAGACGCTGATTTTAAAAAAAAATTCGTACATGGTCTCCGCTATGACTAGGTAACTATCTCACTCAAACTCCCTTAAATGCAGTTGTTTTCGCTTCGTTCTTAGTCATTCGAGAGACGTTGAGATTAATAAGATCAGCCACAAAAATTGACATTTTTCTGTTTTTGTACGCTCGTAAAGGTTAATGCACATTTATATTCATGCCAATAGTATATTCCGAAAGCTTTCTTTTGTTTTTCTGCTTACTCAAATACACGCATTCGTCGATGTTTCGCAGTCAACCACAAGAATACCAATAAATCTTTCTTTCAAGCTTTATACATACTTGAATAATTTAATTGGCATTCCAGTAGTATTTAAAACAATTAGCTGGCGTCAAGGTTTTGGCTGTAGATCTGCATTATGAATTATTCTGCATCTTCGGGTTTCCACCGCGTAGGTTGCTTTTTAGGACAACAGTTTTGCCCGTGTTCCAACGGGCGTCTTCAGGTCGAAGTACCGGGGCATCATTTCGGCCGCGTTAACATAGGCGTTCTGTTTCCCTCCATGCTCTGTGATTGGCCATTTTCTTCCCGCCAAATCCTCTTCCATGCACTGGATAAGTGGTAGCCATTTTCTCTGTTGAAATCCTTTGTTTTTTTATTTCTATGGCTTATTTATATATTTATATTCACGCGGCCGAAATGATGCCCCGGTACTTTGACCTGAAGACGCCCGTTGGAACACGAGCGAAACTATTGTCCTAAAAAGCAACCTACGCGGTGGAAACCCGAAGATGCAGAATAATTCATCTGAACGCCGCGGAAACCTACGATGGAATATTGTAGATCTGCATTTTAATATTCGCTTCAATCTGTAAATATCGTGAGACCCTAGCAGCAGCGTCGGGTACCCATACCGTAGTTAATTATCGAGAAAACTGATAGCGTGCATGCTCAATACTTTCGGCTACCGTCTGTGACTCGTTTCGAATGTGCAGCGGTACTGTATTGCTGGTTGGTTGGTGGGTAACCGGGCCGCAGTCTGTGCGCGCGTGTTGGGGATTTTCCCCGGCTGCCCCGCCGTCTCTTCCCGGGAGGCCGCTTTACGCCCTGCCCCCCCAACCTGGTACATCTGGGCTTCTCAAATCAGAACGCTGCCCGCGCGCGACCTTCTCGGATCTCCTCACGATGGTGGTTCGAGCGAGATATTACCACGCATAAAATTTAACCGAGAGCTAGGCCATATAGGTAAGGTAACTTGCAGGGAATGGGGGATTATCATTCGAATTCTTTTTCGATATTACTGTTGAAATCAAACTTGCGTAGGCTTTAATATAGTGTTACGGAGTTGCTTCGAAACATTAAAGCCTAATAACCAAATAACTAGTCGTAGAAAGTGGCATTTTTTTCTGTTTCCGCAAAACGACCTATGACGTCATTTCATCCTTCGTACAAAGGCCCGTGGTTCGATTACCTATGAGGACGGAGATTTTTAAAAAGTATTTTCTAAATCTTTATACTGTTGTATTTCCGGCAGAAGTGGACATCTTCACGAAACCCTTTTTAAGGCATCTCTTAGTATGGATCGGGAAGAAGCGATGGATGAAATGACGTCACGGCTGTCGTGGGAAGGTCCATTCAACTTTAGACTCCTATATCTCTGGCAATTTTTGGAATCTTTAAGAGATGATTTGCAAATGATCATTTGTCATTTTGCCCCCTCCACGATAAAGTAAAAAGAAAAATCGCGATACACCACCATTAAGAGGAAGACTTAAGTGCACGGCACGGGTATGTTTTACATTGCCCATGTAAAAATGTTTGCGCGGCCCTGTTCCCCAACCCCCTGCTTTGGAAGGGGCCGCAGTGTGACATTTCAGCCGACAAGCCGGGAGCGGTGTTGTAATGCGTGGATTTAGGCTGATCTTGCGTCGGCTTCCATGTACTTCCTTATTTCTCTGGTGAGAGAGTTCTGCGAAATGTGGTTGTGCAAGTTAGCTACCGTCCCTGCAAAAAGTCGAGATGCCCGACTTAGAGATGTTATATCTCATTAACCAATAAACCTATTGCAACACAGTAAACTGCATATCAAAGGTAATTTATATGTCCGTAAAACTGGTTTACTTTGCGATTTTTAGTACTGTTTAAATATTTTTATGGTGAGCTTTTATGAAAAAAGACACGCTTTTTGAAGGTACAAAAACGGTAGCACCACTTCTTACGTTAATAACTTAGAAACTTACCGCTGTATTCACAAGAAATTTAGTATAGGAAAATACATGAAAATATAGAGTAAGAATGTCAAAGTAGAATGTTGTAAACACACAAATAATATCGGATTTAGTTTATTGTTTGATACTCTGCTATTATTAGTTTCCACTTATCGAATGGGGAGGGATGGAGTTTGTGGGCCGCGTATGCATTTTTGGAAATGGACGCTAGTGAACTGGGAAAACCTTGAAGCAAGAGGACGATCTTCCTTTGCGGAAGTAATAAAAAATGCCTAAACATTTTTTGAGATAAAACATTGTGGGAGTGTAGGAGTCGTCGCACCGTTTCGTATCTCTTAAAGAGGCGAAGGAAGTCCGGTTCAAAAACTCTCTCGTGCCGGAAGTGATCCTGGGAATATTTTTTAATTATTCCTCCGTGCTCAACCGATTTCGATTCATAAATACATGGTGGTGTTTTCACTGCGAATTCAACATACTCATTCATGTACGTTAATCAGTGTCTTTAAACGATTCGTATTCTGAATTAGGTTTTCTTCTATGTTACTTTCCTGTGCAGTGCTGCAACTTTCTCCCAATGAAAGTTTCCTAAATGGAGAGAGTTAAAAGCACAAAGAGTAAAATCGTGGGCTTACTTCATAATCCCGTGAAGTGCAGTTTAGCAAGCTTTGAGAAAAACGCATTTTAAGGTTTTTCTTTACCCGAAAAATCGGAGTATTTGAGAAGAAATTTTATAATGCAGTGATTAATAGCTAATGTAATGGGATTAGCACTTAAAGGGTTCTCGCAGACGATAGAGCTTCATTTTCTGATTATAACTGTGTACGTAACTCAAAAATGATCCAAGTGTATTTCGGTTTTTGCAGTAAGCCCACGATTAATATTTGCTTACATGGTTGTATGGACGGCATCTTTTATCTAAAGGTGTAACTTAGGGTATCGGTTTGCAGTGGTGGCTTGGTATACAGGCTTCCTATCCCTAAATGCCCGGGTTCGAATCCCGGCAGTGGTACAGATTTTTTTGATAGAATCCCTATCCCTAGTTTAGTGCAATGTGAAGAGCACTTCAAGTGTAGTACTCAGTCCGTTGGATGGGACGTTAAACTCTGGACCCCTTGGTGCCTTTCATTAAAAGTAAACAAATGTTACCCCAGGACCCCAGGTTTCTCTCTGGACCCTTTCTCCATTCCCTAGACATCCCTTCCCTTGCCAGCCTACCCTCCTGTCCTCAAGGACGCAAATGACTTCTGTATCCAGTCGCCTCCCTTAGTAACCATCGGATGAACTTCACGAAACAGTAAACTTTATATCTTCAGATAGACCAAATTATTAGGAAGGTAAAAGCGATATTTATTTCTTGCTCGCATTTTCCTGCGTATACATGGCCGTTTACTGAATAAATGAGGATAAGTTATTGATGATAAAAAAAAGATGAATTTTGTGGGTGTCTTGAATCTGCATTTGTGTATTATCTGTTCACCGTTTTTCGTTGCTTCTACGTTTAAGGTAGTTTGAGCCAGATATCACTTCACCTAGAATTTGACCTAATTTTAAATTTAAAAATCCCCATATTTCCAATGATATCAAAATACTAGCCCCTTGCCGGACTACTTTTCGGGCAATTTGCCTAAAATTATAAGCTGTATTTCATGACATAGATTACGGCTGTGCGCTCCAGAAGGAGAATATTGAAAAAATAGGAAATTATAACACCTAGATTTCGTCAACTAACTAACGGTATGTAGTTTGTATGTTTTATTAACGATTTATAAAAAAAATTTCCATTACTCACTGCAGTAATCTTTACAGAATCGAAAAAAAAACCTGATGTTTTGAAGGCTTTTTAGCCGTACTGCGTGAAAAAATGTGTCAAGGTGGAGACTTATGAGGATATAGGTATTAAATTAATTACTGAGAATTCTTTTCATGTACAAGTATAATTATATTTTTACACCATTAATATTTCAATATTTTCTTCATACTTCTTGAATACGTTAATATAAAAAAATAAAATTCGAATATGGTCCCCATTATGACTTCGGAAATATCTCTCTCGAACCACCTTAATTAAGTCACGGGCAATATATTAGTGTTCTGGGAGATGTTCCCTTCGCCGTATGTCGTAAGATGGGGGAGAATGTCTGAGTGAAACCTGCGGCGAGGCTGGAAGGATCGATGCATTTAATGTTTTCTCACATTAGATGTTCGAAAAGCTTGTGATGATCTTAGCAGTCGTTGTGTTTTGCTTACGTGAATCACGTGCATCTTCCGAATGGAGAAAATTTTTCTCAGTTTGTAAATCTGTGGAGAGGCTTACTAATTTAATTGATAAGCCGAGGATATTCTCATTTTAAATTTAAGCTCTGAATTATGCACACAACTCGCGGGCTTAAATTCCACCCTTGGAATTCTGTCATTGAAAGCCATCCTTTCATGAAAGGGATCCCTAGAATGTACGTGGTAGCACCGTATCGGTCGGAGCTCTTTTGTTTGACGGATAAAATGATATTTATGCATAAGGAAACGATTGATTTCCTTGTTGATCACTGGCCTGCGAAAGATAGCATGACTTGATGTAGTTGAATGATATTCAAAGGAGTTAAACTCAGCTTCAGAGGAGCTCTGTGACGTTTTGAAACTTGCGAAATTGTTTTTATAGCAAATGACACAACTCTTTACTCATTCATCAAAATTACACTTAACCCTTCCCTATTGTGCTTTCCTTTTTTAATTATCGTGCTTCATCTTTTCCGGTTTCCTCCCGCGACACCAGCGCTTACTATGATAAGCCGGAAGTGATAGGAAGCAGTAGTACGATCGCGCGTTGGCACGGTGTTCAATGCTTAAACGACGCAACTTAGACGCGCCCGATGATAGGTATGTACTACGTCGGTACTCAGTGTGTAAAGAAGGCTTGAACGATGCCTGCGTCCGCGAGTGGTCGCCAGCGTATAGCGTCAAACTGATCTTCGGTATAGGGTCCATGAACGTTGTTGACGAAGCGGATTCCTTCGGATTTGTTTACATGCAAATTTTCTCACTTTTTTAATGTTTTCGGTCTTAATGTTCGAACGGTTAAATGATTAAAAGTGCGATTACAATATCGTATTAATGCACAAGAACAATCACGAGAATACCGGTATTTTTTTCGTTGGTGCTGCTAGTCCAGTGCTACTATTGCATTTGAATGCTCGTCGGAAAAAAATACCGCCTATGCCTTGTGCATGCACTGATGCTTATCGGTGGTAGCAAGGAGCTTTGAATCCATGCTTGGACGTTTGGTGTGTCCCGCAAAAAGTGTCCCATGGATTCGATCGCCCTCATCTGCAGTTTTCTTTCCCACGGGAAACTTGACGAAACCTCAAGAGACTTGCGTGGGAGATTACGCTCACGAAATATTTTCGGTGCGATATTATAGAGATTCAATTCGAAGGATTCATGAAGCGAGTAATTGGAATGCCCTGGGTTGCAAAAGTGAGAGAAAAATGCTAATTCACTCTTGTGAGGCTGCACATCTCGAGCTTTTGGGACCATGTACGGAATGATTCAATTAAACATCTGTGAGCGAGCATAGCTGATGGAAGATTGGACTAGGTTGGAAGTGTTAGAGATTGCAATTTGATGCAATGGTTACAAAAAATGGATGTTGGCATGGTAAGATCAATAAACCACTATTTAAGCGCACGCTATTACTGAAAATAACTTTGCTTCTGCCCTGTTACTGATGACTAAAAATTACTACAACATTAACTTCATTAACATTTTAAAATACAATTAAGAGAAAACTTTGGATTGCAGCTTTATCATACGTATTAAACCATGGGCATGAGTTCTTCAAAGCTGTATATTAATCCGAACCCCGAATCATTAGTTTATTTGGCGGATATTTCCAATACAGGGTAAAATGCACATATATGTCAGAATTGTATGATACACCCTTGTTTGTAGTTACTCGAATTTAATCTTGCTAGAGAGTTGGAGGCTACATCCTTGGCTGAGATTGGTTGATAAATTAAGATCGGAGTAGTTTCATTGTGACTCAGAGGAGGTTATTTTAACCCCGTGCTATATTTCTCGAACGAAGAATCAACGAAATAAAAAATATTTACTACCGAACTAATAGGTTGAAAAAAATCCTACCCCCGCACCGTTAACGGCTATAACAAGAACAGAGTGAAACACTAACGCACTCCGTCAACATGCTATTCGCAGAATTAATTTCCCTCTACGTATTCCTTTTCCTTATTCCCTTCCCCTTTTCCGTCTGGTGTCCTAACACCCCCTGCCACTCGCCTCTGCGACAGCTCGCAGTGAAGTGTGTGAATGATGATGACGCCAGTGATGAAGAGATGGAAGCCCACATATCCCCGCGGCTATCTCTCCCCATGATGGAATTCTGAGTTCGATATTAATCTTTTTTTGCTTTTCGCCTTCTCCATTCCTCCCAGATAGCTGTTATTTTTATGCAGGAAAAAATTATAAATAAGCGGTCCTTGCTCTATTTTCGGGCAGTCTCATCAAGTTCTGGGACCGGAAAGATGTAGCACGATAATCAAACAAGGCAAGCAAAACGGAGGAGGACATGATGTTATTCTGGTACTATAAACAGAGTGTAGTGTCATTTTCTTTTAAAACCATTCGGAATATTTAAAAAACAGTTCATGGATGCGGAAATTCTAATTTCGTTATATAATTAACTGCTTTCTTATTTACTTGTTCGTTGCAATTCCTAGAAAAGTTAACAATAACTATACCTATGCGACTCCAAAGTAGTGGGAATACATGTAGGTTGGTTATGCCCATGAATCAAAGAAGAGAAAAGAATCTAGGAGATTGACTCAGGCGTTACTTACTTTTGTCAGTTTCACACTAAATTTAGTGTGGAACTGACAAAGTTATTTATTTTTTATTTTATAAGAGAAATGAAACTATACCATACGATAGCAGAGAGGAATATTGAAACGATTTAAATATTCTATCTGTCGTATTGAATGGGTCAGACTTGCTTTTAATTCGCCGATAACATAGGGATTAGAAGCGGAATTGACGTGGTGCCGAAATGATTCATGTATAAAAATGGAAAATATAAATATTTACAAAAAAGAACTGCATTGTTCATGACATTTCTGGACAAACTGCATATTGGGGCCATGTTGGGGGGATCATTATTCGTGTAAAAAAACAGCCTTCACTTTCATGCGTCTAGACGCCATCTACTATCTTCTTCAATCTGTGATTACGGCGCGCTTCCACTGGCGGCAGTGGAAGCGCCGGCATTAGCGGCCACCCTTCGCTTCGTCTTCGCGAGCGTGAAACGTTCGGAGTTTAGCGTGAGTGGAAACAATATGGGTCGAAGCCACTCTCCTTGCTCATGCTCTGCCTGCCCCTCCCACCTCTCCCCCAAACCTCCTTACCTCTCTAAAGCCTTCCTCCCCCTCTCCTTTTCGGAGGGGATAGAGCAGAGGCGCGCACATATCTATTCCTGGTCGCTAAGGGCATTCTTCGTTGGCTCCCCTCCTCCTACCTCTTCTCCGCTCCCCGTGTTAATCCGACACCACCTTTCCCTCGGTCCGCCTCACCTCAAGATGGGGAGACTCGGAGAGGCTATCATCTGTTTTGAGGGCGTAACCATGGAAACGACGTCGGACCTTGTAAGGGCGGGGACCCAAGATCCATCCTTGTGGTACCCCAGAACGACGGCTCATGCCATCGGTTATCTTTTTGTTCAAGCATGCATACCCACCCCTTAGCTGTTCCCTTTCGGGATCGTCACAGTCAAAAGAGATGGAGTCTTGGTGTTACGTTTAGAAATGTAATTTCTTTTTTATTGCATTTCGTTTTATTATTTCCTCCATGCTTCCCAGTACTTGAATACCTCTTTTTCTTCTATTACGTGTATGCATTGCTTCATACGTGCTCTCCTGTTCTTAAGACTCACGTTATTCCTCATCTTGTGTCACCGCGTTGACATTCCATGGCTTCCTCGGTCGACCCCTTCTTCTCACACCATTCACTCATCTATTTTAAATCTATTTGTTTGACCATTCATTCTCTCATTATGGCTCTGTTGAAAGAAGATTAGACTGGTGTCGCGCTCATGTCGGCTGAAGGTGGTAGCAGTGACATGATCATTATTCACTACTTTACTTGAACGTGTGCCGGTTATTTGTGCCTTAATTAGGAAACACCTTCATATTCCATAGAAGATTGGTGAAAACCTCATTTATTATTAATTATCCCTCGATTCCCAAGGAAGTGGATTTTCTCACCAACTTATAAAATTGATGAGGAAATATATACAGTGGTGTGATGTTGTGTACGATTCACAATTGATTTTGCATCACGCGAGTAATATTGATTTCGTTGACATAGGTTTTTTTGCCTAATTCTGGTCCGTATTTGGACAGCCTCATTGCACAATAATCTAGCAAGTGTAACCTTAGTTATTGAACTTCGTGATTTTTGACTTTTTTAATTGCATCTCCTCTAACACCACACTCCTTTTGTCATTTTCCTCTCCAGCATTTCATTTGTTTATTTTCTTGAATGGCACCGAAAACAGTTTTCTTTTTTATCCTCTTCCATAATACTGCATGCACGCGGTAACGTCTTCATAAACCTTTCAGTGTACTTCGATAATTATGTCTGAAATTAGCCACCCATCCAATTTTTTAGTCCTGAAATCTCTCCTGATTCATCTTCCTCACCCACCACAACCTCTCTTTGATTGCTTTCCTCGCCGCCCACCGTACTCTCTCTTTCCTTCTCTAAATCCACATCTCCAAGCCTCCAATCCACTCTTAAGCCGATGACGACTCGAAATGGCAAAAAAATCTCTCACCAAACATATCCTTATTGAACTTGTACTTTCATGACATTGGTCGAAATCAGAAGTAATCGTTAGGAAAGCATTTTTTATATTGTATGTTTGCTAAGGAAAACCTAAATAGATACTAGTATAGTCAATGAAGCTCACAATCCATTACTGCAAGAAAAATGCCAAAAATTAAATGAAGAACGTTTCCTTTGGGAAAGAATGGGGAGACCCGGGGCATTACACAAATTGTTTGTTCAGTGTGTGGAAGGAAAAAAACACGTTGTAGGCTATATGTGAATGAACCGGATGGAAGAAAGTGCACTCTGGCGACAAGTTATTTGGGCGAGTAGTATCCTCGGAATTGAAGCCCCACCCACGCCAATAGGTTTCCTGCAGTGATGTGGGCACAACTCCCGACGCGCCAAAAATCCCAGTTGTTGCTTTCGGTTTAGGAACCTTCGACGCGTACAAAATAGCTGTACTCATTCGCGGTAGAATACTTGAGACAGTTTGAGCGAAAAATCTCTTCGCCTAGAATTTGACCTCATTTTAAAGATAAAACTTCCCATCTTTCCAATGCTATCAAAATATGAATCCCTTGCCGAACTACTTTTCGAGCACTTTGCCTACATGGGAAAGAATGATGCTTCACATGGGACGGATTACGGTTGTGCGATCCAGAGGAAGAATATTTAAAAAATTAGGAATTAATAACACAGATTTCGTCAAAATACTAACGGTGTGTTTTTTGTATGTTTTATCAACTATTTATAACAATCAATTACTCACGGCAGTCATTTTTACAGAATCGCAGAAAAACGTACTGTTTTGAAGGCTTTTTAGCCGTACGGGGTGAAAAAATGAGTCAAGTTGGAGACTTATGTGGATATATTTATTTAACTACAGAGAATTTTTGATGAATGCAGCTATATTTCTGCACCATTAATGCTGCAATATTTACTTCATACTCCTTAAAGACGCTGAAATTTAAAAAAATAAAATAGAATGTGGCCTCCATTATCACTAGAGAAATATCTCGCTCAAACTACCTAAAGAGAGTGGAAATCTTGAGCAATCACTAGACTTATTTGTCGGGAAGAGTTTTGAGGTGAGGTCCTCGGGAGTCGACCCGTCTCTCGCCGGGAGTTGTGCATCCTCTCTCGCGGGTAATTCGAAGGGGTGGGACCAGGAATAGAACGACTCTAAAATAATTCCTCCATTTCTTCCGGGACTATATTTGGCTCCTGCTATTTCGAGATACCCTTACAACTGTCTGTGAAGGCCGTTAAGGCGTTATTTGGTATAATGCGTGCATTTTGTCTCTTGACTTGAATCCGTCGTAACAGAATCGGTAATGGATTCTCTAACCACCCACCAGCGCTTGTGCGCTTTCATGTCTTCTTCGTGTTCACCCGCGTTCTGTGACGCGTCAAATCCGTGACTTGTGGCAGATGGGGAGACATCGCGAATGGTAAGACGATGGAAGTACGCGGGTGCATTCTGGGAAATGAGTGACGGCCGGTGGGCAGGCGCCGGACGCTTCCCATTCGCTCTAGTGAGCTGGATTTCCATTGATTTGAGACCCTGCGAACTAAACAGCGTAATTAAAAGCAGGCCGGGAGAAATGTTGCCGTGCGCTGCAGTGTGTTCCAGATGAAAAGAACTTACTTAATCACGTCCCCGACTGTTGTGTGTTGATTTACAGTGATAGCATCGAATATGAATGATATAATGGTGTATATTATTTTGTAGTCAAAAACCTCAACTTCTTCAGCATCTTATTTGAACAAATTCGTTATCTATTTACAAAAATATTTGGCCTAGACTACATTGAATAAACACTGTTATAAAATCCGAAGATTAATAATTTGGTAATAATAAGTTCGTTGTTCTGTGGCAAGCCATCTAAAAACAAATACAAAGTACACAGTTGTCACATCACATTCGGACAGTATGACAAAAGCAAAAACGAAATTCAATACAAAAATAGCAAATATTATTTAAGATTACATAAATATTGGCGGTACACTAATAAGTATTTTGTATCATAAGTATTTTAGTATAATAATACATTTTTTAATCAATCTTCTCTTTTAATCATAAGCAATAAATGAAAGTGCATTACAGGTTTTACAGAGGATTGAAAAAATAGAACCCTATATTACGGGAAACATTTAATGGAAACGTTTACACATTTAAGATTCTTGCGAAATTTATTGGTATTTGTACATAATGAAGAAGTAACACGTGTAGTTCTCCACAAAAATAAAATATACTTACGACTCGGGTGTCAATGTTGATACGTCGTCTTTAGGTCGACCTGAAGATGATGTATCAGCAGTGAAACCTGAGTCGAAAGTAAATTTAATTTTCGTGGAGAGTTGCACGTGTCATTTCGTCATAACACAGTGTTTACTACAGGCAGATTATCGAGCATTTCGACAGAGCACATCGTTCCATTCATCGTGTTTTGCGTTCGCTGAAGTGCGCTGATGTGTTCATCCGATCTGCGCTACCTGCGCAACACCTGGAATGGAAATTTCCCAGTATTCTGATGCCATTATATTCCCTCAGCTATGAACCCTTAGCCGGACCGTGTTCTCTAGCTGCATGGGTGGAAGTGTTTGGCGAAGCCGTCTGGATGTTGAAGCTTAGAAGCTAAATTAGTTGCCTAGCTCTCTCACCCAACTCTTATGTCATTATTCTGTTTATCGTCCTCGGTATGTGCGATCCTTGGGTTTTCCAGTAGTAGTACGCCAGTAATATCCTCCTTTACTCGGCTTCTCGGCAATGGTGTTTCTCTTCCGCATTCTATTATTACTTCGTATGTTCGTCATTTCGTATATTACCCTGTCGATACTTCCACGTATGGAGAAGGTGGCCGTTTAAATTTAAATGGAAGGAGAAAATATTTAAATCATCTTACCTATGTGACGTGCGAAATGTATACACCATGTAGTAGTCATCAACCACACACACTGTATGGAATAAAAAAATACCCTCTTTAAAACCTTAATCTAATTCCCAGATTTATTACGAAGGGCCTCATGCAGAAGTTCCCACTTGATGCTTATGCTGCGGGTACCAGGGGAATTATAATTTCAGTAAATTGAAATGGTGAAAAAATGGACTATTTTGGAGAAGAAAAACTCTTGTTTTAGGCGTAAACGAATCGCTTGGAATAATTTAAAACTCCATGCTTTAAGCCATCCGAAGTTGACTTTCCATTGCATTCGTTTCAGAAGTGGAGTTGTATGTTTTGTTACGTCCACGAGTCAAAAATCTTCATCAAGTAGGTACATAATGTCAATAATGCTTTGGGAGAAAAGAAATTTTTCTTTAAATCATAAGGATCTATATGCATTACTAATTCACTAGTGTCTGTTCGTCTGCCAGTCACGCCTGTGAAAGGACTTAAGGGTGACCTAGGAAGTTGTAATCTAAGAGGAATAGAGGTCGTGATCAACAATTAAAGGGGTTGTTTTTTCAATATGTTTGTTAAACTTTTCTCCCAAAAGATAGGCTTTGAATTTGTTGAATAGGTTTCTTCTTTACTTTTTGAGGTTTGGTTAAATATTTGAAACATAAGTCAAGATATTGTATGGGGTAATTTTCACGTCAACCAATCCGTGTGTGGTATGTACAATCCTGAGTGCACCAATCCGGAGTGTACGATAATATTGAATCTGTGATAAAATGTTCGCAATGCAATCAAACGTCACCTTTGAGCGATGAGAACTGCGTAGCCATTGCGAAATTAGCTAATGCAACATGCGTTAAGATATATTTGAATCGTAACCTATATGAAGAACTTTATCTTATTACGCCTCACTTATCACGAAGTTTATCTTTGAAGTTTTGCAAGCAACATGACCGTATTCTTGCAAAAATATCACAATTTATGATATATTTATTATGTATATTGTCAATCAATCGCAGTCATTATTCAGAGTGGCACAAATTACTGCCATATTAATATGGACGGTTTTTTATCATATGCCAACATTACATTGTTTCATCTTCTCCCCCTTGAACTTCAACGGTTGCCCTCTCCTAGTCTATATAATGTTGCTTAGTGCTCCACAGTGGACAAATATAGCAAGGTCAAATCATCGTATGTAAGTTAGGACGTTTTTTCTATCTTCAAGTGTTGCCCTTGCCTTTTTTCGCATTTTCATTGATTTCTGGTGCTTAACGTTCCTTGTTTGGAGGTACTTATCAATTTTTTCCGCGGCAAGAGCCGCTAATTATAGCCCTTTCCACGTTCTGGAAGTCCTAATGTCACTGCTCTGTTTCGGATCCCTGAATCATCTGGTACTCCTGAGATGACTCAGCGAGTGGGAACAAGCGGCGAGTTACGTCCTTGGCAAGTGGGGTTTTAAGGAAGATTTTCGTGTCAAGTGTCTATTGAATTACACTTAGATTAACTTCATCTCTATTTAATAGAAAATTGGAAGGAATGGTGATTGTGAAGTAGTTTAGAATATAAATTAAATAAGAATCCCATACGGTACGATAACACAGGAGAATTTTGAAGCCACTCAAATACGCAATCGGCCATATTGAATTGGCCACAGTTACGCAATGATTACTCTGAAAGCTCTTTAGGGTATAGTGTAATGCATTTTGGTGACTAACCATCCCCTGCCACACACCCTTGAAGTGGCTTGCCAGGCGTTTTGTAGATGTAGATGAAAGCATAGAAATTTTTGCGGAAATGTCGTGGCACCGTAATGATTTGTATATTAAATGCAAAAGGGAATTATTTAACAAAAAATGTTTGCTTTTCTCATCAAACTGACGAAAAAAATTGCGCTCTATAGTGTAGCTAGGTGGATATTTTTTCCCCGAAAAAAAACAGGCTTCACTGTCGCACGTCAAAACGCCATCTACTCTCTTCTTCAATCTATGAGGTTTATGACGGTAAATAATGATCATTTCTCGCTCGCACTTGCTTAAATACTCGTCGGAAAAATATCGGTATGTACTTGTTTCCAATACCGCCCTTTTAGCGTTCCTATGCGGGCTATGAAAGCTCTTTCAGTCTCCTCCTCTTAGCCCGCCGCGCCCCCGGAATCTGTATGACTTCCCCCTCCTGGTAGGGGGAGAGAAGGGTTTTGTGTGTGTGTAGCCATTTCGTCACCGCCCCCTCCGCCGCTTTCCTCCCTCCCTCCCCTCTTACGTGACGTCACCAGACTCCCGGAGTAAATCCCGCATCGTTTTGGGGAAGGGGGGGGGGGAGCGATAGAGAGAGGGAGAAGAGTCGCGCAGCAACAGGTTGCTGCTCACCCCCCCCCCCTCCCAACCCTCCCTCCCCTCCCAACCCCCCCCCCCCATGCCCCCCCACACCCAGTGCGCCGAGTAACGCATTCTTCTCCCCCCCCCTATCCGAATGCGTCACAATCAGCGGTGGGTGACTGTCTTATTCGCCCTGTACCTTTTACTATCTGCCAATTTGAATCCAAAGCCGGAAAGGGAGAGACAACTGATAGAAAAGTTATATTTTTCCTTCAAGTTCTCCTTCCGGTGGAACCACCGGAAGGAGAACTTGAAGGAAAGATCGCTTAGATATCGTTTCATCCACATTCCGGCTACTTTTAGAATAGCGTGTCCTTGGTTTTGATATGAACAGCAAAATTCTATCGTTCGGAGCTGTTTTTTAACAATCGATCTACATCTACGAAGTAACGTGCAAGCCACCACTAGGGTGTGTGGCACAGGGTGATTCCACACCAGGCATGCAGCACTCGTCCCAGTTCAAATCGGGACCTCGCACGTTCCCCCGGCCGCTAGGCACTCAACAAAAAGCAGTCAGGTGAGAACAGTACACAGTCCAACCAGAAGCTGGGAGAGTGCTACGTAAATGAACATGCAAATATGCAGAACAATGCTATAGACACATCTAGTGGTTAATAACACTAATACGATTAATTTATGAATGCTACAAGGTACTACTTCATGTAGAGAACCAAATAAAATAATGCCGGACATATCAAGCAGTGTGAAGTGTTAATAATGATGTCTTTAAACACATACTTAAGTGAAAATTCTACTCTACCTATTGAGGGTGGAAGTTTCATATGATTGATCTATTGTAACTGTTATGATCCTTCATAATTGACATAGCTTAGTACTTTTCTACAAAATTTTATTATACACGACGCGTTTCGCCGATTTGCGGCATCGTCAGGTTTACAAAATATAATATGCATAAGTTTGTTATTGTTGTTGACCCCCTACCTTGAATGTGTGAAATTCACACGCCTGTGGCTTAGTACGGGGTGAGCTCTACCCTCAACTATCCAAACCAACCTTCGGGTTGAATCACGAGTGAGTGATTGTTGTTGGAGTTACGGAGGAGGAGGGGGGAAACCAGATATTGGGGCAGGGTTGAGGGGAGGAAAAATGAAAGGGGAGGGGAAAGAGGGGAGGGACTTGTCACGATTATCCAAGCGATTAAGTTCACCATTTTTCCCACAAACATGCAGCTTTCAATTCTGTGGTTCATCGCCTTCTACACATCCCCATAACACTCACGAATTTCAAATCTGAACTATTGACTATCATGTCAATAGCCGAAAATAATGGTTACAGCCCAAATTTAGTGCTCCAAATCCTCCGGAAAAAACAAGCCCTAGCTTTAAAACAAATTTGTCCCGCATTGACAGAAAGACCTATTAAATTTAAGTGGTGCTCTCTCCCATTCATTGGTAATATTTCTTATAGAATTTCAAACTGCCTACCAAGCTCCCCTAAAGCAGCTTTTTACACTCCTCTAACCCTTTCAAAACTTTTAGTCAACGGCAAAGACAGACAAGATAGACTCCTAAATTCTGGTATTTATAAAATCAAATGCAATAGTTGCAATATGGCATATATCGGCCAGACTGGTAGGAGTTTTAGTACACGTATTAAAGAACACGCCAGATGTTATAGAAATATGGATTCCACCTCACCTTTTGTCAAACGTCTTCTGGATAACAATCATACAATCGATTTTATACCCGAAATTTCACACGTTATTCCCAAAGGCCTGAAAATAAACGCACTGGAACAATTAGAAATTATCAGACAGTCAAAACACCTTTGCAACGAATTATTATTTCAGCATCCCTCCTTTCAGATAAAATTAATCTTTCCCGCCTCACTAGCCCTTAATCATAGTGTCTTTCATTTTTCCTCCCCTCCCCAAATATCTGGTGTCCCCCCTCCTCCTCCGTAACTACAACAACAATAGCAAACTGAAATAACAAACTTATGTATGTTATATTTTGTAAACCTGATGATGCCGTAAAGCGGTGAAACGCGTCGTGCTATAATTAAACGCTGTAGAAAAGTACTAAGCTATGTCAATTATGTACTAGTAACTTCTACGAAGTAAAGTCTTCATCAGTCAAGTATATTATGATCCCTTATTGTACGTGGAAAAAATGACATTTTAAATCTATCGGTTCTGCAGTCTATTTCCTTTATCTTATTCCTGCGATCGCTTCTACCGTAATACTGACTCAGGCAAAATATGTTGAACGTCCGGCAAAAATGTATCTGCTGCGAGCTGGCGCAAAACATTTAACCTGTATTTCTCTCTTCAATCAGTTAGAGTTTCCCACCCTAATTCCTTCAACAATTCGGTAACTCTGCTAAGTTTATCATAACAAAATTTTACAAATCTTGCTGCTCTCCGTTGATAGATGATCTTGAAATTGCATATTGTTAAATTTGATAAAGTGTTGAAACAGGAGAAAAAATAATGTATTATGACCGATATAAATTTCATTTTCATGTAAAAGTTATTTTAACTGCAAATTCTCACAGTGAATGGAGTGGTATTAAACTTTAGACTCCTGTCCATCTTTATTTCTTGAGTATTTGCAAATCACTGAAATAATTGGGTAATCCCAGGGAATTTTAAGATGATAAATTTTAGGCACCTGTCCATCTTATTTCTTGAGTATCTTTTTACTGCAGTCGTTGAAGTCAAAGTGCGTCGATTCCACAGAAATGGTGCTGCCCTGTTGGCTCCTTCTGGCTGTCATCGTAGTTTCGGCACATTTGTCGATGTCACAAGACTTTATGCGGCGACTGTACATTCTTTTATACAAAATCTTTCATCATGTAAAACGGCCTTTATACTGATGTATATATCCAAGCCTTACTCTAGATTCTTAATTATCGATGTTTATAACTCAGTCCGTTGACCTTTCTCTTACATTCAGAGTAAATTACGTAAAGTATGTGCTTGGTCCCAGGCTAAGGACTTCTATACTTCGTCATGCCATAATCGACAGAGGACGCAATACATTACAAATGTTTGCTTACGCTTACATCAAATGATGTATTACTTCGCTCCGTACCACCACGCTTCACTGGTGAAAAACAGTGAAATTATCGATTCTACCAAAGAAATCTCTGACCCCTGATGCTCATAGCTCCTAGATCCTCGGAACCCTGCTTCACTGTTAGGATGTAGTGAGGTACAGTCTGGACTACAAACTTTTGTTTGAACTGTTCAGGAATTTTTATTTTTAATTTGTTTTCTTCAGTTGACCGCCATTTATTGATCATTACCATTGTTATTACTGCTCGTTAACGAAAAACATAATCGTTAATCATGAATTGTACATAATCACTCAGAAGAAATAATAGTAGCATGCATGGAAAGTAATAAAAAAGATGTTTGTATCCTCTGGTTAATTATATGGATATTCTGCACTCCCACTTCATTAGGTATCTTGCTCTTCGTACAATTTTCTTTTTATCTTCTTAAACACTATACAAGTCAGAAAGTGCACAATTTTGTGGTTTGGTCTCTTGAAAAATAGAAGTGGTTCCAATTTTTACCTAAGTAAGGCGAATCACAAACGAATCCATGGCATGCCAGCTTATAGCATGCAATTTGGTTGTTGACACGGAGGAAGTTACCGCTAGTCACTTTCTGCGCCGCGACGGCTCTGTATCCATAAATACCGCATGTATGAGACTTAAGGTGATGTATATATCATACAATTGCATGTCACACAGAAAAATCGGTGACTGGAAAAATCGTGATTGACAGCGGTGACACTTTAATCTCACTCATTTATGAATCAAGCAATCCGGAATCCATGTATTTCTTTTTTTTCCCTTCTCTCGTTGGAAGGGCTGCAGTGAGCGCGAATCTTGGCGACGTCTTATTGTGTGAAGATTCACATTGCATCTGCATGTACCGTCAAGCGATGAAACCTAAGATCCTAAGGTACATTTTAAAAATTGCCGCGTGTACACCGTTGTTTCTCTTCGCTCCCAGCCTTCCTCGTGGATTTCCCAAGGGGTATGAAAAACAATAGTAATGAGTCCATAATGTAGCCTCCTTGAACAATCGGTGACCACTTGGAGCGACTGTAAGATTCGAGGCCGTGACCTTTAGGTCACGCCCTAGAATATCTATTTTTCCATAGTTTCAAGTAGCTGTTTTAATTAGCCCCATGTAAGAACTTTTATGTACCCCTTTTACACGCAACTCTTAAGTCCATGTTGGATTCACCACACATGTTAAGAACGTATCCCGAAGTAGATCGCTATGCAATATATTGTTGTCGTTGAATCGTTGATTTGATTAGTGCATTAATTTTTGGATGCATTTCTGTGTTATTGAGCTTTTCACCGTCTGTACTTTTTTCGTTTGCATCAATAGCTATGCTTCCGCAGTGCTTGGGCGATGCTCCTTGTTCTTCCAAGGGTTGATAAACGCGAAACAAGCTGCTGGTTAATTCAAAACCTTCATTGTTAATGAGTATCTTTCCACCGAATGAAAACAAGACTTTTGATTTAAGATCAATGGTCAATAAACGACTCACTCCATACTCCCTGCCCCTATTATGAAAGCGTACTGGTCAGATTTTCCTGTTGGAGGTGCTGGTTCAGGCTGTAGGGAGAAACTCTTAAGTTCTGCTGTATTTCACATCCCTATATGTGGTTTTTCCATTTCCTATGAGTGCTTTCTTTGAATGTCAATGGACTTTTAAAATTTTTGCCCTTTCATGAGTGCTACTTCATTTGATTTGTACCTATGGCACAAATTAATTCAAAGTGGTTGTGCTTGATTGGCAGCTTATGTAGACGAGACATAGTGTGCAAACAAAACATTAATGACCTCTCTTGTGTTGCATGGTGAAAATTTGCTTTTTGAACTAGTCTTTTGAGTGTGCATCAAGTATTTATAACTTGTCTCTTCTCATTGCAGCAACTGTCTTTTCCGAGTCCCCAAAATGGCCATGGACCGGCCTTCCACTTTAGCCTGTCAGGCAATGAGGACATTGAAGGACCCCAAGGGAGCTTTGAGTGCCTGCAGAGCAAATCCAAGTAAGAGTGCGGTGTAGTGCTTTGGAAATGGAATGGGGAAATTTTTGTCTCCATCTAATTAACCTGCCTATTTTACATTTATGTCAGACTCAGTGAGCCAGTTGTGACATGTTCATTATGCCATAAAACTAGAGAAATCATCATAAAGTTTTTCATTTGGTGTGTTTTGTTTTGCCTCACACCCTTAAAGTGTCTTGCTGGGTATTATGTAGCTGTAGATTTAGTGCGTGCATCTTTGGGAGCAAAGGCAGCCATGGTGAAATGGACTTTCTAGGCTTAATATGGGGTTACCACATCCGTGATCATTTAACATGTTCACTGTGGTACTATTTGTTTCTTTGTGTAGTGATGGTGATTGAATGAATAAATACCATGATGAGACGCACTCGTCATGGGCATAGCAATGTAGGCAACCTAAGAAATTTTTCTGACAATGAAAATTTCAATATTATATCAGGGGTACTAGTAATTTATAAAGCAAAAAAAAACAACCCCTTCACTGATTCCAATGCTTTTCTTATGGGAGTAAAATCTAGGGGCCCTGAAGAAATTTTAACCCTCATATTGCTTTGGGCCAATATATCGGCTTTTGCATCTCGGGTAATAAGTATGGCGGGCCGATATATTGGCTCGCAAATAAAATATTGTTCAACTTTATGACCCTGAAGTAATTACATTTATTTTTCAGAAGGTGTAAAAAATAGTTTCAATATAAATTAATTCAATTATCAATTATTGTTCAATTATGTTATAAAATTAAAAAAACTACCTATGGATCTAAAACAATAACTTCATTACTTTTTTTCCTAGCGTAATACATTTTATGAAATTACTCTTTGCATTTCTCGCACGTACCACTGGCAGAAGGCAGAACTAGAAGGGTTATTATAGCCCATGTTCCTCCCGGTGAACTCAATTACCCACTTGCAAAATTTCATTGTACATAATTGGCTCAGTCATTTCTGGGTTATTGAGTAATAGAAACACAAACCACCATTTTTTTAAATATTTAAGTATGATTTAAAAAAGAAAAACCTTGATATCACCACCCAGCAATTATTTCCATTAATCATAGTTATTGATTGCTTTCAGGTCATTTGAATTCATGGGTACTCTTCCCTGCAAGATGCGCATCCAGGCAAATGAAGATGTTTATGCAGCAACAAAACACAGAATGGCTGTGGCTGAGGAGCAACATAAAAAGAACTGGTGAGCCTGCGTTTGGTCTGTGAATACTTGGTTTGATTCAGTTTCTTCATTGTCTACATTATTAGAAAACTGCTAGCGCAAGGCATTATCGCTGGATTCGGAATTGATGAGATCCCTTGATCTCTTTCTTCTCTATGGCCAACAATGTTGGGGTTGACTTTCTTATAGCTTCATGCATGGCCACCATTATTTTCTTTGCTATGCAGTGGGTCCCTAGTCATGGGCATTGATATAAGTTATTTCTTCAAGTTTTTACCAGGATTCATGTTTAAAGTTATGCAAGGCATATCAATGTGAGTGAGTAAAAAAAGAAAAATAATTGATTTATATGAATACATATAAGAGGAAATTCACTATAGAAGTAGTCATTTGACACAATATACTATAATAACTTAAGTCTAGAGCTTCGACTTCCTTTTGAATTTGAAATGAAGGAACTGATAAGCCCATGGAATTTAATTTACTCAGCATACTGTATTTTTTCCCATTTGTTTTCCATCTGAAATATGCCAACTTTATTTCAAAATTGAAATTATTCTTTGTAATACTAGTACAACATTATTAATGAGATACCTCAGGATTTATTTAGATTCTTATGGTAAAATCTAAAATATTGAATATTTTGATCCATGTTTAAATACTTTAATTAAAGTTTGCTTGTGAACATTACTTTCCAATCATACTTTTACAATAGTTTATTATAAATTTCATAATTATGTCGTGTGTGTAGGGGTTGCAATCATCCTCATTTTCCTGGGCATGTCCTAATTTTTTCTCACTACATTCTTGACTCTCCCGTGGAAATTATTGGTTGACCAGAATTTTTGCCCTTAAAATTGTAAACTTTACTGTCCTAGTCAATAGTTAAACCGGTAAGCCATGCCGAGCATGGTAGATAAGTGATAGGAAGATAACACACTGTTCCAAAAACCCAAATGTCATTCGTTCAAAACCTGTTTCCAGTGTAGATGCTGATTTTTCTTAGGAGCTGGCTAGAAATTTCTTTAGACTGTGTCTTAGCATTTAGGTCTTATTGCTGTATAGTATAACCCTACAAGTTGGAGCCTCCAAATAACAAAAATATTTTCACCAAAGACGGTGAAATTCGCCATGAAAAAATCAATTGACTTGACCAGGATTCGAACCCGGATCTCCCAATTGCCAGTCAAGTGTGTTAGCCAGTTACACCACCAAGCCATATTAATTCAAGGTGAATTTCAGGGGGGGTTCAACGAACAAGTTGTTCACGTCCCTAGTCTACATTGTAGCACAGGAGACGTTGTCGTGCATGATATGCCACAGTTGGAGAGAATAAACCCAACGTTGTCGCTTTAGAACAACTAACTTGACAACTTTCCTATCATTGTGATTGTACAAATGTATGGTATGCAGCCACACACACGGGTGTGAAGATACACACCGAAGACGGTGAAGTCTAATGGTCAAGTCAAATAAAAAGAGTTGTTTTAGGCTTGATTTTGTGGAATAACATAGTAAAATAAAATGATATTGGCAATTTTCCACAATATAAAATTTAATTCGACCTGTTTCCAAAGGAGTGCAATGGTGACTAAGTGTTCCCAACGTTCCCCCCCCCCCACTATCGTGCTACTTTGTGCTTGTTGCTTGCCCATGGCGACATTCCTCCCCCCTCCCTAACCCATGCAGCTGCGCCTTACTCGGACCTGGAAGGAAGACAACGCGGCGTGTGACTACTCTTCGTCCCTAGGACTGCGGCCATCTCTTCCCCCATCCTCCCTCTTTCATGGTAGGGTTGTTGACGCACCTCGGGTCTCCTCGATGGCTTGGGCCTTGCCAGTTTGCAATTATGTGTGGTTAAACCTATTTTTACCTAGATACTTTTACCCCTTCTCTTTCCCTGCATACATAGCTACTATTGTTTAACTCACACCCTTTCCTCTTCCCATCTAATCCCCTCCTCTCCCGTCCCTTTCCCCCGACCCTCTCCTTACTTGCAATTCTGTATATATACTGCACTTCGTGTAACATTTGTTACCTGATGATGATGCAGTGCATCGAAACCGGTCGAACTACATTTTATATTGTGGAAAATTGCCAATATCATTTTATTTTGTCAAGTCAAATTATTTTTTCATGGTGAATTTCACTGTCTTTGGTGTATAACTTCGCACCTGTGCACGTGACTGCATTCCATACATTTGTGCAATTGCAGTGATTGGAAATTTACCAAAATATACTTATATCAGGACATCCGTTCCCCAAAAAGTCAAAATATTTTAGTCAGTATAAAGGTGTATGGTATGGTATTTTATGGAACTTTGTCCTCATATGTTCTTATTTTTTTACTCTAATATCCTAATTCTGGGAGAAATAGAGTTGGTAATCCCACATGTCTGTGAATGAATGAATCAAAATATTTTCTATGAGCTTGGAATTATAAAAATTGCTTCCTCAGGCTGGTATGTATTTGTCACTGTCCCTGCACTGATGGTTGCCCCTCTCTTTGCAGCACACGAGTGATCAAGGCTTCTGGACCAGATATTGGTCGAAAGGTGAAAGTGAAGAAGGTTGGTGGGTTGGGGGCGCTACCCAAGAGGGAGTCGTCACCTCCTCCGTACCGGGCAATTGGGCCCCCCCTTGGTGCCACGGCGTTGGGTGGTGGGGGGGCCGGTAAACCACGCAGCAGTGGTGCCAACTCGTTTTCCCGCCACGATTCCTCCAATGTTGGCAGCAATGGGAACCATGTGGAAGTAGTGACTCCGCATTTGGGTAGCATGTCGAATGGTCCGAGCCATCCGACTGGTGGCATTGGGAGGGTCTTTGCAGGAACTGTGAAGCGCAGCGGGGGAAACCAGGACATTCGGAAGAGGCCCATCAAGTACGTTAACCTGCCTAACCTATTTTTCCCACAGCAGTGCAACTTCCACCGAAATGGCCAGTTTGACATCCAGTGCCATCCTTGGGGTAGTGTGACGGGTGCCGCTGAACTGGGCCCCGTGCCTATGGAACCTGGGCTTGCCTCTTTCAGACAGCGCAGGGAAATCTGCCTATTACCTGAAGTTACCTACTATGTACTTAGTACCTATGTGAATTTCTTGAAATCATTAGCCAGTTTGTCGATTAATTTCCTTCTTTCCATGAAATATGCTCAAAAGATGCTACAGTCAACTCTCGATAATCCGTGCTAATGGATGCACGACGAGGCACGGATAATCAAAAAACACAGATAACCGAAAAACAGAAAATGTGGTCGTGATATTGACATTTCACTTCGTAAGATGGAAACTATTTCACATTACAGACTGCAGCGGTTACCGCAAGACAACTAATGAAACACTAATTATTACTATTATTTTGAAATATAAAAATATCGTAAACATTTATAAATTTATAGCTTCTAATGCTTGAAACACAACATAATGGGTACTTAGCTTGACTACGTAGATAATAAAAAACTGGCATCTTGCTTATTTTCAGTAGATGTATGATATCGAAGTGAAAATATAATACAAAAAATTGTTATATTGTGAGCCTCTGAAAAATATATGTGCTATAATATATAGATTCGGCATTAGTAGGATTAAAAATATTTAGCATTACAATGGACTGTAGGTGTTACGCCAAGAAAACAAGTGAATAACGAAATTTTAATTTTCCAGTTTGTTTATTTCGAATATCATGAAATCTTCACCGTTCATCCATAAATATTTTCTAATCTAATAAATAGTTTCTAATGCTTGAAACAAAAGATAATGGGTGCTTAACTTGACAATATAGATAGTAAAAAATCAATAGCATATCTTGCGTATTTGAAGTAAATGTAAAAAACATTATCAAAGTGAATATCAGAATAGAGCTCATTCTTTTATTGTGAATCTCGGAAATAACAAGTTACTTTTTGCTGTTTACTTGATTTCTTCATGTTTTCTTTTACTGTAGTTCTTATTTTTCTGGCTGAGATTATGTTGCAATAGTCGAAATCATTTTGTCTCATGTAATCCAGCAAAGTTTCAACACTCGCCAGAGCTTCGGTACGGGTGCCAACTCTTCTTCCTTTACGTATTTTGTGAACTCCAAGCTAAAAGCATCAGCGGCTGAAGCATTGCCACTCAATCGCTCTCCCTGAATAGCAATTTCACGAATTCCATGTCGCTGCATGAATCTTGTCAACCACCCAGAAGAAGCTTTAAAATCCCCTTCTATCCCTAGAGACTCGTGAAAAAGTTTAGCCTGCTGTGCGCACATGAAGCCTGAGACTACCACTTGACCATTTTTCATTGAACCAAAGAAGCATGGGGGAGTCTAAATCTTGAAAGGTTGATCGTTTCATAGCCTTACGCTTTGAAGGTCCAAAACCACTGTCCGAGGTTGCAGTGAACTTCATCAGCTTACTTTTATTCTTAATTATATCCCGAATTGTTTGTAATCCCACATATTCTTTTGCCAGTTCAAGCGGAGTCTCTCCTTTATCATTTTTTGTAATCAATTCTAGTTTTTTAGCAATGGAGAGGACAATTTTCTTCTGTTTTTCTGCCATTAGCATCAGCGTTGTCAGAATGAGGCACTACAGTAACAAATGCAACTTTGAAGTTAATGAGATTTCCACACGAATAAAATGGCACAGTCGTATCTGGGTGAAAACAAATGACTGTTCAACAGCGAATAATGACCTGGGAGCACTGATACTGTTTTGTATTTATTAATTCAGGCCGAAAAGTAAGAGCATACGGAACAATAAGCAGTTGATTTTAAGTATAATTTAAGTTATTTTATAGTATAATTTAAGTTATTTTATTTACAAGTAGTTTATTTGAAATTATTTCTAATATATATTTAATATTCTGTTTGTCTTAGGAAGATAGAATATTCAGTGGCAAATGGTAATGGTAAAGAACGGATAAAATAATTTCAGAAGCAGATGCGGCTGAGTTTTCATCATTCTTAAACGTAGCAAACAATTTCCATAATATTGTGATTAAATTAAAAAGTCAATTCAAAAAGAGACATTTACAAACTTGCAATTCTTTTTAGATACATCGAACTTTCAAAGAATTTACTTAATTTTACCATTGGAGTATTTTTCAAACATTTAAGTGTAGGGATGAGAAAATAGCATGGATAATCCGCAAACCGGATAATCGGAAGCTGTATAATCGAAAGTTGACTGTACTACATATATAAATGAGGAAATGCAAAGTTAAAGGGGCCTCTGCCTTTCGTTTGCACAGGGCCCCTTAATCCCCAGGTACATCACCAGGTACACATTTCATTAGTTCATTGAATTCACGGGACTCTAGTAAATAAGAAATGGATCCACCTGAGGTTCAAGCTATTTGTACCCCTTTATATTAGTAGATGTTCAGTCTCACATATGACCAAGTTTTTGCTGTCCATCTGTAGAAAACAATCAATACTTCTCTGTGAATTGGCTATTGATCTATTATCCATATAGTCATGTGATGTTTAGAATTGAATTCCTTCCACATGCTCAGCTCTGAAGGCTGTTCTGGAAGAGCATAGAGGTGCTCTTAGTTGATGGTTGTCTTTCCAGAACAGCATCATAATAGACTAAGATTATTGCAAAAAGTGAACTTCTTCACCTGGAAGGTTTAAAAGTTTTCCTAGCTATAGAAAGGGTTTAGTAGCCTTTGCACTGAAGCTTGTGTTTAATACTTTCATTGCTCTTTGCTTTCAGGGAAAGACTGATTCATCTATTAGCCTTGAGGCCATTCAAGAAGCCAGAACTGTATGACAGAATCAAAAGGGGTAAGTTATGGTTTTTGTGTCCAGAGTAACTCATGTATTTGGTGAGAATTATTTGAATGCTAGGTAAATGTCTTGATAAATATTATTTCAGTCAGAAAATGTGATTGTATGGTGAAGCTTTTTATGGCTGCATTTTTAGAAATTATTTTTTTATTTATCTCCGATATGGTTAGTCTTGCCTAGTAATTCATATAAGATTTTGAGTTTTGGTTGAATAAAAAAAAACTTTCTTTCATGATGTTCATTGCAGAGGGCTTCCAGGGAGAGAAGAATGCCCTGGTAACAGCTTTGCAGCAGGTAGCATACACGAATGGCAACACTTACCACTTAATTCGTAATTTGTGGAATGATGTGCAAGAGGACTGGCCTTTCTATTCTGAACAAGACAGGCAGGTCTTGAAACGGTCAGTGAGCCTTCATTTTGTTTGTCAAAGTTTTTGAAATATTTTACTTAGGGCATTGACTACCTTTCATTTAATGTTTTCGTAATACAAAGGATTTATAAAAATGTAGAATATGTTTGCAATCGAGTGTATAATGCTCAGTAATTTTTCTCTGTGAGTTACATTTAGTTAGACCTGTGCTTATGGTCATTTTAATGGTGGAATATACTTTTCTGCTCCTTATTTGCTACAAATTTGGTACTAATCATCAATTATTTTTGTATACTACTTAAATTATGTCTTCCTATTTTTAGGAATATGTTGGATCAGGATTTAGGAGTTTGATATGCCTAAGATGTTGATGGTTCATATGCTAAGCTTATTTGGGGATTCCGTTCGGTCTTTTCCTCATAGACATTGCTAATTTGAGAATGTAATTTTTCAATATATTTTTTCTAATTTATGTTGGTAGTTTTTGATTCTTTAAGCTTGATAGGCATTGATGAAAATAAGGGAAAGTGAATTCGATTTCCTAGTGAATATTTTATTGAGAGGAAACTCTCTTGTGATTATGTAACTTTGTCAGTGAATATTTGCTATTGTGTATAGTTGGAGATATTTTTACTGGAAGAGGCTTTCCCTTATTATTTTATTTCCAATGGTTCATAATACCATATTAATCAGTCCAATTGACAATTTACAGTGCAACCTCCATGAAACGAGACCTCACGATTCTCGGAAAATCATTTGTTCTATCCAATTGTCTCTTAGCAGGTTAGACGTGATTAAAAGTGAATTCAATTTTTGTCCACGAGTGTGCGTAGATAAATATGTACCAATCTTTTCACAATATCGGTTGTTTCCGACTATAATTCAGTGTCTAGGTGTATGAAAAACTGTTCTTTCAAAGTTACATAAAAGAAATATGTCAACTTAGGCAAATGCATGAACCCACGTCCATAAGTAACCCATTCTAGCTCTAGGATTTTATTCTGGAAACAGTTCACGCATCTATTTACTCGGGTGTATACTTCACATAATTTCGGCTTAATTGTAGTTAATACGTAATTTTTGATCAATAAATTCTACTAACTTGCCATTATTGATTGTTACGGTTGGTTGTAAAGTTTATAATTTGTAATTATGGTATTCAAAAGCATGTAGATGTTTAGATTTCCATTGTTAAAATTATCAAAATGAGCTACTTCAACCAACAGGCCATTATAATAGTGTTACTATAACCTTAAGGAAGGATATTTCTGTTGAATGCAAGAGCAATTCTTCTTAGATCATCATATGTTTATCGTCAAACAAATAAAATGCATTTTGGAGCTTCCTATGGATAGTTCAGTGAAGTATACACCCACATTGTTTTTATGAAGTGGTAAGATTAACATTTGTTTTGCTATTACATTAAACTACATAACAATGGTTATATAGTTTAATTTACATACATAGAACAAGTAACTTCAGTCATCATTATCATTTAGGATGAATTTGCCTGAAGGTCATTTCTTCTTCTAGCTTCATATGAATGTATACAGCAAGTTGAATGACGTACAGCCATATTCTTTTTACGTAGATAACAGAGAGATGGACTCACAGATGGGGTTGTTAACATGAGTAAACTTTTGAAAATGGGCCTACAGTGAGTTTAAATCATATGAAATTGATTTGCTTAGCCATCAGGTATTTCCTTGGTGTTCCTTTTTTTAATGGCATTCCTTTCCATTTTCAGCCGCAAGCCTCAGAACCTGACACCCCCTGGGAGTGATGGCAGTTCGGGCAGCGGCCATTCCCCAACCAGTACTCATCCAGGCAGCCCCCCTCCCGCCATTTCTCCTGCTGTGCCCTCCCAAGCCAACGGGCGCCTGCCCACCCTGGAAGGGGCCCCTGGTGCCAAGCGCCCTGGCTACTACGATGGTGCTGACGGCATCATCACCAAGAGGCAACGCATATCCCACTACAAAAGGACAACGGGGAGCGAGTGGCCATCGTCATCCTCTGTGACTGCCAGTAACAATAGTGGGGGAGCCAGTAGTAACAATAATATTAGTAGCAACATCAATAATTGTAACAATGTCAGTGGCAGCACAGTACAGCAACAGCCACCGCGAAACCGCATGGACCCTGCGAACCGCATGGACCCTGCGAACCGCATGGACCCTGCGAACCGCATGGACCCTGCAAACCGTATGGACCCTGCAAACCGCACGGACCCTGCGAACCGCAGGCCCCCTCCCCTCGAGGCTCGGTCTGCTGGTGGTAGCCCAGGGCACCACCCTCCCTCTTCGCGGCATCAACGGCACTCGTCCCCAGCTCACGGGTGCCGTGCCGCAATGACAGCCAGGCCTCCGAGAGAGGAAGTGGGGGGGGAGAGTGCGACGGTGGCGCAGGGTGTCTCGGCATCCTCCCGCAGTCCGGAGGGCAGTGGTGCAGCCGTGTGCCGGAGTGGTGGTGGGCGAGGGGTGGTGGATGGGGGAGGGGGGATTGGTGAAGTGTCAGAAGCAGTGCGGGACAAGGCGTCGAATCATGCGTGGCCGAGCAACAAGTCAGTGGCTAGGTTGACCCCAGCGAGCCCGGAGGGTTATGCCAAGGTTCAAGAGCGTGTGAGTTTGGCCGCCCCTGGTGGCAGGGGGGGCGGCCAGGGTCGTGTGGTCGTGGGGAGTGCTGAAGTGAGGGAAGAGGAGGCGGAAAGTGAAAAGTCATCCTCGGAATATCCTGACTACCTTACGTGAGTATTTTCTGCCATTTTTACTTTAATACTAGTAATGTTTACCAGCCAAAGTTACTATACATCAATGTGGAATATGTGATAAATGATAGTGATGATATTTTATTTATACTGGTGACATTACTATGCTCACACATTGAACATGTCAGAAAATAGAGAAGTGAGGTATTTAAGAAACACTCAGCATATCATTAGAATGACATGAATATTTATTCCTCACCCTGGTGAAAATAAACCGTGACAGACAGTGTGACAGAAGCGTGAACACAGTGTGACATAAGCGTGAACACAGTGTGCGTAGAATGTGACAAGAGTGTGAATACAGTGTGACCACAGTGTGAATACAGTGTGCCAAAAGGGTAAATTGGAACTAAAAAGCGTGCAGAAAGTGTGATAGATGCACAGTGTTCATACACTGTGTGCACAGTGTGAGGACACCATGTACACAATGTGAGGACACTGTGCGCACAGTGTGCATACACTGTGACTAATACCCTCATACAGTGTGCTGCACATTGTAGTCACACTGTCCATCACACTTTATAGGGAGCATAGTGTGCGTACACTGACTAATACCCTTATATGTACTCTGTGCAGCACATTGTTGTCACACTGTCTGTCATGGTTTATTTTCACCTGGGCAATTATAAAGATTAATGCAACTGGCTCTAGGTCCTCAAAAGTAAAGGAGCCCATTTTACTGGAGTGTATGCAGATACCTCTTGTAATATAACCGTGATATTCATGTTTCACCATATTTATGAAAATAAGTTTATTAGCTTATACCTTATAGGTAAGGTTTAAACAAAAAATTAACTTTAAAAAGGCCAAAAGTTGTCGATTGTAATATTGAGAAGTTAAGCCCAAAATATAAATCCTTGCTCTATTTAGGCATGACTCACTGGACCATGCGTTACTGGGTAGGAAATTTCTGCTTTCAATTCAGCTTCATGGTGTACTATAATCGTTTTCAGAGGTGATTGCAGTCTTTTATGAGGCGATCATATTGACTGATGGGTTGCAGAATATAGGAAGAGTCAAAAAACTAAAACAATGCACATGCGCTAGCTATATTAAAATATACCAGATCAGATTGGATTTAATCGAGCTTTGGATATTCTGTTGATGTTGCATTTTTGACACATTTGGAGAGATGATTGTAAAGGCCATTTAACACGTTGCGATTTTTTGTACAAACGAATGTATGAAACTAAACAAACTTGCATGTTTGTCTGAATGGAATTAGAGCAAGTTCTATTTTCCTTTCAGTCATTCATACAATCGCTCAAGCGTTCACACAGTTTGCCATTTTACAGAGTACAATTTCCTGATACAAGTGTTCACGCAATAGATTGTGCAAATAAATGTGCCATGTAAAACGGCCTTGATTGTTTCTTGATGGTAAAAGGCCGTTAATGCTGTTTAATGGCATGAGAGATGAATATTCAATTTATGTTGGGTATCACATCCTTGAATGTGTACTTTGACTGATGCTCTGGTTAGACCACGCCTTGAATACGTTGCAAGAATTTGAGACCCAATACAGCATGGTTTTCTTTGTGAATCAAACAAATTACAAAGGAAACCTGCATGCTTCATTGAAAACTGCTACAAGCGAACAGAGAATATAACACCGCTGATTGAAGGACAAGGTTGGGAGGCAATTGAGGCTTAGTGTTTACACACTAGGTTTAGATTACTTGAAAATTTCAGATCAGGCAAGTTGAAGTGTGATATGGAGAATAATATATTAACCGTGCACTATACCTCTAGAACTAATAGAAGTGACAATACGAGAGAGATACACTGTTGAACTTATGGGTACAAATATTAATTCTTTCCATTTTGTTTTAGTGTCTGTGTGCAACAAAATCAAGCAAGGCACTGCCCTGGTGAAAATAAACCGTGACAGACAATGTGAACATAGTGTTAATGGAATGTGACAATAGTGTGATTACAGTGTGTGACCACAGTGTGAATACAGTGTGCCAAAAGCGTAAACTGGGACTCAAAAGTGTGCAGAAAGCGTGATAGACAGTGTGTGGACATTGTGCATACACTGTGACTAATACCCTTATACAGTGTGCAGCACCTTGTGGTCACACTGTCCAACGCGCTTTAAAGAGAGCACAGTGTGCATGCACTGTGACGTATTACATTTGCACAGTGTGCAGCACATCGTTGTCACACTGTCTGTCACGGTTTATTTACACCAGGGTGAGACACTCTGTTAACATGCAATTCACTTTCGTCCTCCCCTTCATTCGATTCCTTTTCCAAATTCCCTCCCCTTCTCAATACTGGTTTGCTAACACCTCCTTCCACATGCCTCTGGCTACTCTCAGGGCTAATGTGCACATGTAGATATCAGGGCCTAAGCCCTTGGACCAGGGGTGTCTTAAAAATCATTTTAGGAACACTGAGGTGATGATGATGAAGAATTTTGGTTTTGTTCATTCTGTTCCTCCTTTTGTAGTGATTTTCTTCTGGTGACCTGTGTTCGTTAGGGTCATGCAATTAATTTTTTTGACAGTGAGCTCAGATCTTCATGCTTTCCAAGTGATTGCCCAATGAAATTTCATGAGCTCTATGTTCCCACAGCCTAATCCAGTTATGATAGAAGAAACTAGAAAAAGAGCTGTTTGCATTACACATTTAGTAGAAAGAATAACCTATGCAACATTTTGCGATAGAAAGGGAGGTAATGCAAAATATTTTACAATATTTATTATTCTTTAACATTTTTCTCTGATATGTATACTGAAATCTTTGATCCAACTCTGAAAGAATTTTTTTCTTACTCTTATGTGATTTTCCTTTTAAAATATTTTCTCCATGATTCTCTTTTATCATGTAAGAATTCCTCCCAGAACATCAGATCCCAACTAAATTACATCCTAAAATACTTTTGCCACCTCATTAAAAATAATCCCCATATTGCAGTTCATTTCTTCTTCGAAATAGGCACTCAATTCAATGTAAGTGGTGAGGTAGTGATGATCGGTGACTGACCAGTCTGCTCTGGCTGAGTGAATTAGGTAGGATAGGCCCTATAGGAGAATAGGAGGATAGAACGATGTAGAACTTGAGGTAGTGACTTATTTTGTGTTGGACTTAAAATTCATGTCATTGAATAGATGAGGCAATGTGGAAAGATGTATCGCATCTCAGAATATTTCATTCCTTCGAGCTCTTTTTACTCTTTCTAGTTGTCATTTCACCATTCATGACCCAATGATGTGAACCTTCATATCTCCTCTGAGATTGAGGCTCTGCACTTTATGTATAGCTTTTTTTATTTTTTAATTTAATTTTATTTATTTTATCATCCCCGAAAACAGCGCTGACGGCCTTTTACATTGAGTGTTGTAACATATAACAATGGACGAACACAAACACCCATGTCCTGAGTGGTGAAAAATCCACTCAGACGGGACTCGAACCCACGACCCTCAGTTTAGCAGGCGAGGACTTAATCCCACCGCCACTGGGGCCGACAAAAAAATTTGTTGTTGAAAACACATATCGATGGTTACGAACCAATACCTTTTCTCTCCAAAATGTTCATTGTTCAAGAGACCAGAAAAAGTAATTATTAAATCTACTTTAGTATTAATGGCAGGTAAAGCCACCATTCACTTTTTTGCAATTAATAATTCAACTGGAGATAGGAGATTTTTCCAGTAAATTCTTTTATTTTTTCTGATTTACCAGTACCAAACTTCATTCTTGAGAGGAAATGGATATAGAAGGTTTTGGTTCTTAACCATCGATATTTATATGCATGCTGACACCACAAAAGTTAGATGCGTTGTGCATGGCAATTCTGTTAGCATACCCGCTTTCAAACATACCTGCAATCAAATTAACAGCTGTTAACCTTTTATGCAAACTCTCCTCAATATTTTAAAATGAATTGGTTAAAAAAATCCTTTTCCTCATGATTTTCAAAATGAAATTGGATAAAAAATCCTTTTTACCCATTTTAAAGTACTCTAAAGTACCATCAAAGTATCCTAAGTGATTAAAAGTAAAGAAAGTACAGCATGCAATGATTGAAACATCAATAATCGTTGAATTGATGATCATGGGCATTCTAGTACTAAGGATGAAAATGAAGATGACTTTCTGGGTACTAGTAAATGGAGAAGTCTACTTAGTCATGGAATCATAATATTTTACGACTAAACCATCTAATTTATGTCATGCTCCCCATATAAGGAATAGAAAAATAACTATGGAAATAATAATTACACTTCGTTATGGTCACCTAAATTGACCGTTAGGAAGTGTAATTTTTATTTCTGCTATGGAGAGGTTCCACATAGTGAAGCCTGAAGTTATTACTAATAACTAAGGAGTTAGTTGCAACACATATTCCGGGTCAAAGAAGGGGATGCTTTTCAAATGACTGCTTTCGTGCCAAAATGGGCCTTCCATGGATGTGTCGTCACATGCCACATATGGTCTAAAGCTGTAGTTCTGCTTATTCACTTCTCTCTGTTACTATCTCAGACTCGAGTAAAAATAAAGTGTATCAAAGGATCTAACTTAGCATATATCTCAAATTTACCATATGCTCTTTATGGAAAGTTAATTAAATAATAAGGAACGATCAAGAAATGTGTTTCCACGTGAAATAGAGGAGTTAAATGATAGTAACTATCGGAACTTATGTAAGTTTCTGGAATCCATGCCTACATTGTTGCTTGTCATTTTCCTTAAGGTACCTGTGAAACATTTAGGGATGGTAAGAGCAACTTCGGACTTCTGGACGTAGCATATCATAAAGTATGAATGAGTGAACAGGATAGAATCTTCGTTTTTAGGGGCAGGATGATTCTTAAGCTCCTAGAAAAGCAACAAGAACATGCTGTGAAAGCCACAATTCATGGTGTCATTCATATTTCCTATTTCAAGTTGTTCATCCTGTAAACATATTCTCTGCATAGGATAAGGGTATTCTATGCGTAGGCTAAGGAGGTAACACGTGTTTATTGACGTTCACTGTCCCATTCACATATATGGACCATATAATTCAATTTACAACAAACTAGCTGCTGTAGTGGATCCATGGTGTCACCCACAAGTGCACATTGGTGCAAATATTCCACTGAGAAAAAATCATTCGCCTTGATCGGGCCTTGAGTCCTGATCTCTTATTATGATTTCTTGAATCCTTCTGAGAAGCTTAAATGCAATGAACTGCTCCTAGCTGGCATGAATTGCTTGAATACTACATACTTAATGAAAAAGTAGCTTCTGAAAATTCACAATCAATTCCATCATGTTTGGGGAAATACTGGGCCATACATTTTATGGAAACCTATTCTAGTAGCTCACCAATTTTTCACAACTGGTGTACTGCATTGAGGATTGAATGGAGTCATTTTTTGGATGCATGTGGGAACTAAAAAGGAGTAAAAACTGAAGTACTGCTGTGCCTTTCTTAGCTGCCAACTCCTTCTCTATGAAAATGAGGACTCAAAAAATATCTTATGTTGACTCTTTTCCCAAAACTGCCATGATGCATCTTCAATTGCCACATGATTTCTCAATATTATAAATCATTAGTAAGAGTTTATCACTCTGATCATGATATTAAGACTATAACTGCTAGATGGAAGGATAAACTGTCTGCAGTTTTCCTCGAATATATTTTTTTTTCATGCATGGGAAAGTAAATATTTTACCCGAAAGCCAGTTTGGAAAAATGTTTTTTTTAATTGTGGAAAATTGTTCTTGCAAAATTGCGTACCCTATAGTCACATATTGGTTTGTACTCCTTGTGCTTAGCTAGGAGAGTGCTATTAGGTGACATATGGATTTGAACTCTCAGTTATTACCTCAAATTTTTTTACTATTGGCCATTTAGCCTCTTTTTCTCGTCACTTCTTTTTAGTGGTTCACCATCTTGTGATACAGCGTTAAACTTTAGCAGGAAACTTTTTCACCCTACATTATCCATTTTCCTTCAATATGGCCAAAAATTATGCTATATTATTGAAATACATATGAACTACTCTGTATTGTATGCGAGTGGATATTTTTTTTAATCCGAGGGGTTGCAATGCAATTAAGTTTCTCTTAAGTAAAATACCAACTGGAGAAAGAATGCATGTGTGGGGATCTTTTTCATTGCATACATGTATACAAATTTTCTAATGTTTTCATAAGATTGTTTTAAATAACAAACTCTTCAATCATTCCAGCTTATAATGTTGAGAATATTGTTAAGGAACCTCCTGTGGATAGTCTCCATTTCAAACAGTGACTGAATTAATTTATCTGAAATAGCATTACTACATCTGGTTCATTTGTAGCTCAGTGAACATGTTAAAATTTTATTTTTCAATGGATATTTTTTTCAAAACATTAAATCATGAAGCCATTATCCATTGATGGAATAAGTAATTGAGTGTGGCTGCATGTATTTCCTATCTCTCGAGTACATACCTCAGACCTACCATTACACCGTATTTGCACGAATCTAAGAAAGCGTGTTTTCCCTTCTCGACCTCTGAAGAAAAGTGGGTTCGTTTTACAATCAGAAGAAAAATCCTCAACTTCAATTGATTGCATAATCTATATAGGGACATATTTACGTTCACTAGTGTTATTGTGACCTTCTGGATTCCTCCGTGGGAGGAAATGGTCCCCACCCCGATCGTGCCTGGCTCGAGGAGTTCGAGACCCCCCCTTGATGGTGGGTGTATGGGGCTCTACACAGGACGGACGAAACGAATATGATCCCGATGAGAATGGCCAGAGAGAGAAAACCACCTTACGAATACGCAATTCAGGAACACTGTACAATGAGTCCTTTATTGGTGGACCAAACAAAATTAATTCCTTGTGGCCAATTGGGCCGGCACTACATAAAACACAAAATGAAAATTATAACCGGCCGGTTCCAATTATATAGGGGTGAGAATGAACCCTGTGTACATATGCTCGGGGAGGAGCCGAGTGATAGAAAGAAATGGCACTCTGGGTCAGCAAGAATTGAGTGAATTTATGTCACGTCCTCTGGGCATTAGGCACACTGAGACAAATGTTCCCGCCTTCTACTATTGGGGAGGACTCAGCCTGCCGACACCAGACTGCTTGGGACGGATTGGTACCCTAACGGTTTTCTTCCTGCGCTATGCTCCAAAGGGAGTGGCAGTCTACTTTTCTCCGCTGGTCCGAGCGCAGTTCCCTCCACTGTCTTCTCGGATGGCTCAACCTGATGTCCCCTCCGCTGTATCTCGTGGCATCTCCTCCGCAGTCTCAACCTGGTGTCCTCTCAGTGATGTCCGTGACACAATCGCCGTCTGCTTGCCTGCCTGCGTGGTCTACTTGTTCTCTTCTTTTTTCACTCGGGGCTTCCCCTTAAATAGCCCCCATTTTGTGGCGGCGACACATAACACAATCTAAAATTAATTTCGAAATTGAAATATTTCTTCACTCCCGCGTTCGACTTATAGTCAAACCTCTCAACCCGAGACATTCAAATTGATTACCATTTCAAATTAATTATTACAGTAGAGTCTCGATTATCCGACCTAAACCGGCCGCGGCAAGGTCGGATAACACGGAAAATAATGTAAACAATGTAAAAAAATGTTAAATTTAATTTGCACAACGAAAACTTTTGAAATACATGTGTCTTACTTACTTTATATGACGTACAAGTAATAATATGAAAGACTGCACTTAGGGCAAAGTAATTAATATGTTGTATAGAAGGTACTTACAGTACAGTGAACTACGAAATATAAATCAATTACAATAGTTATCGTACACGGGGACGGTCGGATAACACAGAAGGTCGGATAACCGAAGGTCGGATAACCGAGACTCTACTGTATTTATACATAAGGGGCGGTGGTTTTCCATCTCAGTATGTGTGTCTTAATATGTTTGCATTTACTATTTTTTACTGTTTTGCTACATAATGATGGTAAACTGAATCTTTTAGTATTTTATTATTTATTGCTATCATTAACTATTATTCAAAATAGCATTTTTTTTCCCTTGTGGAGTTCTAAAAAAAGGGGGGTTGTCTTAGAATTGGGTTTGTCTTAGATTTGTGCGAATACGGTAATCCAACTTTCCCTCCCAGCCAGGGAGATGTTGAAGTAGATACATCAATGCCAAATGACTTAAATATGTGGCTGTGATTTTTTTGTATAATTAAAGATCCATCAATTTTCAACGTTTTGAAGAAAATTTCAATGTCTAGCTATGATATTAATTAAACTGTGGCTGTTGTTGTCGTTGCTTTATCCCCTTATCACTTTTTATTGATGAATATGGTTTTTCAAATTTACATGCATGCACACTTGCATACCCATCCCACCATTCCCTTTCCGGGTAGGCGAAGTCAAAGAATTTAGTTATTGCCATTAGCCCTAGAAAACTGGCTCTCTTTTAATTATTTACTCCATATTTCCCTCTCCTTACAAACCACTACCATTTCTCTCACACTCATTCATTGCTTCATACACATTCTCCTGTTCTTCAGACTCCTATTATTCCTACTCTTTTGAGTCTCTTCTACGACATTCACCCATGACTTTCATGGTCTATCTCTTCCTTTCACACTCCATTCACTCTATTATAATATACCTGTTAAGTTATTCAACTCTCTCCCATTCTCTCGACATGGCCAAACCAATAAAGCACTCTCCTTTCATATTTGTCCATTACTGGAGCATCCGACCCACATTCATCACCCACTCGTTCCTAAACCTATCCATCTTCCTTTTGCAGCAAACACTTCTCCTCAGGTACCAAATTGCCAATGCATTTAGTCCACTCTTATGCTTATCCTGACATACCCAGGTTTTGCTGCCATATAATTAAGTCTGGAGGAGAACACTTTAGTGCACTGTGATTTTTGCTTCCCTAGAAAAACACTCTTTTCTCGATATAATCCATATACCACATACGACTTTCCTATCGGCCTTCACACACCTTATAATCTCATCATATATCCTTCCATCTTTTGCAAGGTACACAAAATTGTCTACTAGTTCAATTACTTCATCATTTACCCTCATTATACAATAATTCTTATGACTCTATCAAAAACTATTACTTTGGTCTTTGATGCATTTATCCTCTGATCCATTCTCCTTGTGGCTTCATAGAAGTTATCCAGGAGCCCCTGTAATTCCATTGGGCTCTCAGACAGTGACACTGCATTGTCTGCGTACAACAGAAATCACACATTTATATCTTCAGCCATTACACCCAACGTTATCCCCACACACATCTATCACACACTTATCCATAAAAACGTTGAATAGCCATGGTGACATTATGCATCCCTGCTTTATGTCCTGTTTCTGCAGCTAATTTCTTTTTACCCTGTTATATGCCAAATCCTAAAATCTCCAAATCCACAAGTGCACAAAATTTAACTTTCTTTTGAACATCCATACTTATTCAAATTGAAAACTGAATATTCAGGCTTCAGCTTACAATCTCCTTTCAACCAGAATTTTAGATCTCTTTCATCTCGCTACACCAACTAAATTTTGATCAATGGAAATTGTTTTGATTGCGTGAGCTGATGCATGATTAATTAGATTTTTTATCTAGATGTAAACCTAAGCAATATCCTAAGGATTATAACATTTTGTGCTCTTAAAGTGTCGGAGAGAGATGTGCATCAGGCAGCTCTGAAATCGTATTCATGGTTCAAACAAGTGGGGTATACTAAGAGAGAGTAATCGAAATTGTAGGTGTATGGCTTGAAAAAAAATCAGTAAAATAGCTGTCAGGATGAAGAAAGCTTTAAATCTCTTGTCAGGTCACAGCGTGCATGCATTAAAGTGCAGTTGTCACCAGTTCCTATTAGTACAAGTGCGGTGCATAGCAAGACCTCCGCTAGTGCGAGAAATTATAGTAGGCACGGTCAATTTTTCCTATGACCAGAATGCAAATAAATATGGCTTTTGCTAGACCCTTGTGCCACTGGCACCTGCTATTGCGAGAGTTTCCGTCACCGGTAAAAATGTGTTGGTCAATGATAACCCCTGCAGTTGTACTGAATTTTTACAGGCTGCAAATAACTTCACTGGAAATGCATTATGTATATTAATGACCATATAAATATGATAAATGAGGGCCTAAGAGCCAAAGTAATATAAGTAACAAAAACACGAAAAATGATATACCTAAGTGGATATGTTCTAAGTTGGTATGGTCAGGTAGCTACAGGAAAAGTAATACAAGTGCTCGACCATGTAGTGCTGCGATCTAGTTGCCGAACACTAAAGCTACTTTGCTTTTTGCCATTTCTTACCCGAGTAAAGTGATACAGGTGACACTGGACGATGTTTGTCACTTGTATTATTTTGACTATCAGGCCCTCAAATGTCCAGTTTTGGTGCAGGTAATATTTAATTTTTGTTGCGCATTTTGATATGCAGCGAAACACGCTGGCAATCGCGACACTGTAGTGCTTTGCATTGGGCAGAAGGGCCAGTAATCGCTGGCTTTCAGCGGCTATCCTCTTCTTGTCAAGCAGAGCAAATGAAAAGCAATAAGAAAAATTCTTCACAGCTATTTTCTGTGGTTTATCTGAATCCGAGATGTACTGTGCATGCGTGAATCACTTCTTTTGGTTGTTTCTTTTCATTTGGTTGCCTGGCGTTTGCCGGCTTCTGTCGTCAGTAGCTGACTGCTCGGCAGCAGCGGTACAGCGGCAGAAATTGGCCAATGAAAACATGTCTTTAGATACCATGGCACAAGGCAACTGACTTGCCACAAAATATTTGCCCCTGCTGAAATTCCCAGCGGTAGCCACAGCCAAGATGTGTGAAAGCCTGGTGAAAAATGAAACCCCCTTTGCAGTCTAGGGAGACGTTCTGTTTTGGTAACTAGGAGTAATTTTGGCTTCTTTTTATCGATAATTATAATTTCTACTCTGCATTTCATTTGTTTATCTTATTCACATATGACGTTTTAAGAAGAATTGCTCTTGGATTCAACAGAAATAGCCTTCCTTAAGGTTTCAATAACAGTACTTTAATGGCCTGTCTGTTGAAGTATCTCATATTGATAATTCTAACAATCTAACCATCCGCTGCCTGTACTCCTCAGATACAGAGTGGAAATGATCACGTAGGGGCAGTTCTTGATTGCATGTTTGAGCAGAACCTCTGCTGTTGTGGATATGCCTATATAACCTCATATAGTGATTTCATAGTCATCTATCAATTCCATTTTCCCAAAACTCACAAATTGAGCCCTAAGGGCTTAGCCTGAGTTGTGAGCAAGGCTATTTTTAAATTTATTTTATTATATTACATAAACTTTGGATTTGCACTTCATTTTAAAATTAATGGCTACATTGGAACTGCTACTGTTGTGGTAACAATTTATAAAACTGATGATATCATGCCTGACATTGTGGAAATGATGGATGTTCACTTTGAGAAAAACCAACTTTAATTTCCACAAACTTTATTTTGCCGGCATGACACACATATCATCACACTGTGGCATATTCATGTGTGCATGAATATCAAGTCATTGCTATTAAGCTATTGCCTGTCAGGTCGTTGCTATTAAGAACCAGACCATTTTTCATTTGTTTTCTTGCTGCCAAGCTATGAAGGGGCTACATATTTTGTCTACTGTGAGCTCATCACCGCCTTACCTCCATGGCCGAGGCACCCGCTAGCACTACACTAAATCGAAAGCAACCTACATGTGCAAGAAAAGCCAACTGTGGCAGTTTAATTTGGGTGTGGGATGATTTAATTTGGGTTCCTGGAGATCCCCAAATACCAGCCTGCTTTCAACGTACCTGAATGGGGAGCACCCATTGTCGTACCCTCCCTTCGGAGAAAAAAGCCAAGTGATCAAATCTCGTACGCTGTGATAATTATCGCAAGCGGAAATAAGAATGTTCTTGCATGGTTTTGTCGATTTAATATTATTGAGTTGTCACATCCAATCCTAATGTTAATGAATGAATAATTATTGCATGAAAAATGTTAATTGGTGGTGAATATTGCAATAATTATATGTAACTGCGATTGTTTGTTATTTTTGCGTGCGATATTTGTCACGTTTTGGGAATTAACCCCCATGGGCTCTGTTCTTGAACCTCGATGATAATTGTCATGTGCAAAAATAGCAAACTGTCGTATGAATTTGTAGGCGTATTGCATGCTACACAGACACTAAATATTTTCTAATCAATAATATAGCGGACAAGATGTGACGACTCGAAAATGTCTAATCGACTAAACCATGTGATAAAATTGGTGCTTTGGCATGGGATAGTTAAAATGGTGTTATGAGAAAAGACGACCGTTCATTCTAACTACAATTGCTTGGACAAAACAATAAATAGGACAATGCGACGTGTAAAGGTTGGAATGTGGAAGAGAGAAGTCAGGAGGGGTGCTTGCTTTACCGCCTGTTCGTTGTTGAAGATTAAACATAATCAGATGGGCCCAGAATTTTTTATATTATTGTACTATTATTTATGGCCTTCAATGAATAATCATTACAAATGTTGTTTAGTCGTTCATATTAGAAGACTTTCAATTGCAAAAGGCCTTTAAACATGTCTTACTTGAACATATTCAATGCATTGTAAAATTGGTAAATTACACCGCAATATTCGAGAACTCCAATTTGGGTCACTTGCTAATTAAGCAGTGTAAGTTATATGCGAGTGTTTCTGATTTTTTAAGTTCATTCCTTATCCATAATAATTGTTATTTAAATTTAATTCATAATCCTCTTTGGAGCATGACATATGCATCAGAAATTGGAGTACCTCCGACTTCACACTTGGCCAACTGATTGCATAAGAGAATGGGACATAAATTTACTTTCTCCATTTCCAATGCTGAATTTTATTAAAGTTACAGACGTTAAAGTACATGTGAATAGATCAAATTAAATCAAATACAGGCATGTATTGCAAATGCAGCAATGATTCCTTCACGATTAAATGGCATCTTGCCGTTTTTGTCTGCAAAAATAACTGCGATAAATTTTTCAAAATGGCTGACAAAAAAATCCAGCAGAACGTATAATTACAAATTATAAACTTACAACCAACTGTAACAAGCAATAATGCCAAGTATTTATTGATCTAAAATCACGAATCAACCACAATTAAGCCCAATTTATGTGATGTGATAAGTGAACACCTGTGCGAATAGATGTGTGAACTGTTTCCAGAATAAGTTCATAGAGCTAGAATGGGTTACTTTTGGCTGTGCATTAATGCATTTGTGCAAGTTGATACATTTTTATGATGCAATTTTGAAGGAACAGTTTTTAATGCTCATACTCATTGCACAACTTGCTGCATTATACATATTTGAAGGTTTGAAACAACCGATATGCATACACAGATCTGATGTCAAAGGATTAGCTTGAAGTTGCTTCCCATAGTCTTTTCTTGCCTCTAGTTTTCACTTTATTGCAAGTTGATAGCAAGAATCACTAAATCTATTATAATAATAATAACTTTATTGTTCTGTTGGTCGTTGTTGATATAGAAAATGGTCAGAATTATTAATACATAATAACCTTTCACAATAGATTTCAATATTATCTGAAAAAAACTCATCAGTACTATATTAACATTTATTAAACTGTAGTTCTTTGAGTTTTAATTTAAAAGAAGACACAGAGGACATATATTTAAAGTTTGTAGGCATCTTATTGTACAAAAGTGATGCAGAGTGAATAGGGTCATTCTTACATACAGCACGTGGCTGTACTCTCAGGTGAATATTCTCCCTTCCACGGGTCAAGTGATAAACCATTGAGTTAGGAACGGACATAGATGGATTCTTTTTTACAAATAAACATGTGTGAAAAATATATATGCAGGGTAAAGTCATGATATTCAGTTGCCTAAACAAAGGCCTTCCAGGGGTCCTGATGGGCACACTCAGCATGGCCTTTATAGACCTCTTTTGCATAGGAAATGCCTTCATTGCTGCACTCGAGTTACCCCATAAGACAACTCCATAGGTCAAGTGAGCATGAACTTTAGCATAGTACATCAGTTTCAGAATTTACACGGAAGTAGTAGGGACAAGTTTCCTGATCCAAGTTCTGAAAATTGGAGAATCTTAAAAATTAGAAGAATGAAACTTCAACAGGCATGTGAAGGAATGTGTGAATTGAACAGTGAATATTTAATCTCCTGTACTGAGATTATAATGTTCAGATTATTGGTTTAAATTCATTTGAAGTAATCATCTGTGTGTTTTAAGATGGGCTTATCACTTGGTGGTATTTCTAGGATTTGTTTCATTCTTGGAAAATTCTTTTCCCCTTGCCTTTTCTCAGTAATTTTTCCAATCGAGCAGTATGTTAGCAATGCGCATTAAGATAGAGTCAAAGCTTAGGAACTAAGTACGTATGCTGTGGAAGTTTTTATCCACTCCTTTTAATGATTTTGTGGATGTTTATAATTCTCGTCGTAGTTGTTTGAAAAATCATGTGCTTTTAAGTTGTCTTGAATCCTATTTCTGGGAAAATTTAGTTGAAACTGGAGAGTTTAATACTTGGGGATTTGTGATGATTAACAGCCTGATTATTTTCTCTCTATTTCATAATAACAGTAGATAAACACTGCCACTTGATGGGCACCTGATCAACTACAGTGATAACTTCAGTTATTTCTAATGTAGTGTTTTGATTTTTTTGCTTATCTCAATTTGTACCTCTGAACATGGATTTTTCTGCTAATGATGTTTCTTGTATACTTCCAAGCATATTACATAATCCCACTCCCCTTAGGGTTTTCAGCTGTACGGCGTGAGAAAATGAGTCAAGTTAGAGACTTACGTAGCTTTATTTATATAATTACTGAAAATTTGGCCGTTTATAACTATATCTTAGCACCATTAATACTACAAAATTTATTTCATACTTCATACAGATGCTGAAATAAAAAAAATAAAATTTGAATATGGTCTCCATTATGACTAGGGAACTATCTCGCTCAAACCACCTTAAATAGCGACCTCGTGACAAAACTTTTCCATCAACCTGTCCCTAAAAATAAACTCGCTCAATACTTGAGAATATATTTTTGAATTGAAACTTTCATTTGTGGAGACAACGTTACATGGTGGGGGGGTTGGGGGGAAATACTACGGTTGTCAACAAAGGGGGGAGGGAGTAAAAAATCACCGAAAACGATAACGTAGTTTTTGCACAACCCCTAAATTGCAGAAATGTTGAAAGGAGAAAATTTCTGAATATACCAATAAACACTCAGAAATAATATAGTGTGTAACGGAAATTAATAATGCAAAGCTCTCAGTGATGTGTTTATTGGCTGAACTATCTCTCTGATTTGTTTGCAAGCTTCCCATTTTTGCCAAAATTTTGGGTGAAGGAGGGACCATGTGCTAAACACACAGGGTAGATGCTTCTTAAAATTCTTGTTACTGAATGGATCATTGAGCACAATAGCAAGAAAGCACTTGGCCTGAAAGAACAAGAGGGGATTCCTTCGGGAGGCACCCAAACTCTGAGTCCAAGCCGCGGCGTCGAAGGCGACCGATCCCTTCACTGCTGGTGGTTTATGGCACCAACTGATCAGTCGCACTATAGTTTATAACTTCAATAAGTTACACAGAAATCGAAGAATTATGTTTGTCTTTGTGTTGCACTATTCACACTGATGAAAATGTTTTTTTCATTGCAGTTATGCGATAGAGATTAACCATTTTAGGTGCTTTAGTAATATAACGCACAATAAACTGGCTTGGTTTACTAAAGCGCGTAAAATGGTTAATATCTATGGTATAACTGCGATGAAAAAACCTTTTTCATCAGCGTGACTAGTTCAACACAAATACGAACATAATTAGGCGATTTATGTTTAAATTTTATGAGTTATAAACTATATAGCTAGTGTGACTAGTCAGTTGCTGCCATAAACTGCCTGTGGTGAAGGGTTGGGTTGCTTTCGACCACAAGGCTCGGACTCTGATAGTGGCCTGGGCCAACTATCCAGTTCAGTGGGAGTGGGGACACCCAAATACTGCAGCAGCTGAGTGGCAAGGCAATAAAATGATGTGACAAGGGAGAAGCAGTGGAGTTTAAAGGATGGCTGACTTGGGCCAACTATTCAGTTCAGTGGAGCTCTCACGCAGCAAGAGAGAAGCAGTTGTATTTCAATGGAGTAGCAAGGGAGTATTGCAGTGGAGTTTCAGTTGACCGCAGTTTTTCTTGTTGAGGCCAAAGCAGTGCAGTCCAGTTGCAAGGTAGTTTCAGGCCAGTTTTCACCCACCTAGGGGTTAGATGGCAGAAGGGACAGTTTTGTCTCAATCTCGCCCTATAAAGACCTTTTATTATTATTATTCAGTGGAGTTTCAGTCCAGAATCAGTAGAGTTTCAAGAGAGAAAGTTTTACTAGAGAGACCTGATCAACTACAGTGATAACTTCAGTTATTTCCAATGTAGTGTTTTGATTTTTTTGCTTATCTGAATTTGTACCTCTGAACATGGATTTTTCTGCTGATAATGTTTCTTGAATTCTATATTACATAATCCCACCTAGTGGCGGTGTTTAAATATGGATATGGGAATTCATCTAACATTTTAGTGCACAATGGAGAGATGGCAATTAGATGAAGTGAAATGATCTAGCTTGTGACTGAAATAAGTAAACTCATTGTTCATGCCTCCAGACTGATCTCACTTGACACAAGAAGTGAAAATATGGAGTTTTTGTTCGTAATATTTTAATTTTCGTGTGTTAATCAGGACTTTATAATCAACCACAGTACACATCAACTTTTATCTTCTACAAACCATGCATCAGTTTAACAACTTGCTGTTCAGTGGCGAAGCGTGATGTTTTAGTCTAGTCATCGCAGACGCAGGGTGGGCCGGCTGGTGCGAGACAGGGTCCGAAAAACAGCCTTCGAATTGAAGGCTTAGTATTCCTACTAGTGATACTCTTGCAAATAATTTGTTTAAATACAAACTAAATATTTAAATGTAATCCAGGTTGAATGCTGTGGCGAACACCGGTGTCTTTGGAGAAAAGTTCGCCTCCGTATGTCGAGTGACCGCTGTTTGCGTGGCAAAAGGTGCCAAAACCGTTAGTCTCATTTGGAGGTCCATTGAGGATATCTCTTCAAAAATCAGAAATGGATACAATGTGATGAAATGAAGTTCCATTCACTGCTTTACTTTGGTCGAATAGAAGAGTTTTCGTTCGTACACAGAATAGCGCTGCGGCTAGTAAAAGGTGGGCCTCGCGTTACAACAGGCACAATGTAACAGACATTTAGTACACTCAGCCTATGGCACCATAACAAAGCCTCGAGTGTCACAAATGATAAAAACTCCATTCCCTCCACGCGATTCTTGCGAGAGCTGCCGAGCGCAACCGATAGTAGCCGAACAAACAACCGATTCGACCATGCGTTTTCCCGCCATCAGAGCTAGCTCATTCCAGCGCCTCCATACGGAAAGATACGGAACTTTCAACACCAACTCGCCGTAATTTTACGCAAACCAATCACCATTGGGGTGGGTCGGTTAATCACCAACGGGGCGACACCCCGTTGATTCGAAAGCGTATTCGTGAAGAAAAAAATGAACTATCCTCCAAAAAACCTCCTCACCATGTAGCCTTGATGGTTACCCGTGCCTCCAGTCTTAGGAAGTTCGTGTGTTTTTCCTCTTGGTGGCGCCGTAATCGTGTAGGTCCTAAAGCTCGAGGAGCTCATATTATCAAGAGCTGTAGTAGGTCCGAGAGGATACCTGTCCCATTGTGTCCCATCGTTCGGAACGAATCAGCTCTGAGAGGTTACTCCACTTGGAACGACTCATAATCTTTGGATGCGACTGAGCTAGAGATAAGATGCCGTGCTTAACGTCGCCTGTGGAGGGGATGGACAAGGGAAGCGGAACGCGGAAGCGAGCCGATTCAGATTCTCTGAGCAGTGAGAATCTATTGCTAGATGTTAGCGTTGTTACGTAAGTTCTTCGACAAATTATGGTACAAGTACCTTTGTATATTAATTTTTTCTACCAGAGTACTAACTACTATACTTTTCGACTGCTCTGTTTTCTGTTCTTTACAACTATAGTTCTTTACTTTTACTTTCTGGTGTATTTAGTTATTTAATTGAGAGACTGTTTTTACATGTCACACTACTTTTGTAGTGAATACTTCTTTGTGGTTATTTTATGAAGTTTGCATTTGTATGTTTTGATGGGGTTATGCAATTCTTTTGAAACTTGGGGGGCAATTCTGTAACTCTGAGCGTAATTTTTTTCCGGCGTTATTCCTCGTCCACATATTACGTCTGTTCCGATTCTGTAAATACCGCTGCGCTATGTTTCGCCGATTTCGAGGACGTTAAATAACGCAATCGCGACGTCAAAGAACGGTATGGGAAATTATAAAGGCAAAAACCAACACATATTTCTTTCATTTTAAATGCTCTATTATTTGGCAAGAATATATTGGTTTTGCCCATATTTTTTATTTATTCTCGATTTAGATTTATTTGCGTCAAATAGCAAAGAGATAATTTAATTTTAACGTTGTGGACGTATGACAACAGTTCATGTTAGGGGAAATATTTTTCGTAAAATGGACTGAATGGGGAAATTGCAACGATAAATACGCATGCGGGCCTACGTTAAACTTTACTCTTACTAACCGGTAAACGCTTCTGTCTTGAATCAAATGAAAATAGGAATTTTAAATAAGGTGCATGCTCGAAAGCACGATCTTCAAATTCACTCACTAGCAATCCACTCCAGAAATATTAAAACAAAAATCGTGCAAGTAACCTGCGGCACAGAAGTAGGACCTTAAGAGTTGTTAATCTACTTGTAATTACAGTGCTGTCCCTATAGGGTAGTGCGACAGGTGCAGCTGCACTGGGCCTCCTGTCTATGAGGGCCCCGCACGGGCTTGCCTCTTTCAGACAGTGCGGTGAAACCCGCTCATAACCCAAAATTGCCTGCTACTCAGTACATATGTAAATCTCTCAAAATCATTAGCCATTTAGTTAGTTAATTTCCTTCTTCCCATGAAATATACGTAAAAGATGCTACAATATCAAAAAGGGAATGCAAAGTTAGGGGGCCCCAACTTGAGTTTGCACCAGGCCCACCAATCCTTTTGGACGGCCCTGCTCATATACCTTATAACATACACATGGGCGTAATTTCAGCTTTTTAACTGGGGTGGCAAGGCCTACCGGGGGGTGGGGGGGCATGGAATACCCCCAGGTGGAAGGGAGGTCTGGGGGTCCTCCTAAATTAGGCATGATTATTGAAGAATCAAGAGAGTGCCGTGTATGTAGAATTGTATTTTCCAATTGTTTGTAAATTATTGAGATTTTTACTTCAAAATTCTGGGGTGGCAACTGCCACCCCCAAATTACACCACTGAACATGCACAATACTTGTGTTTTACCGATAGGTATGTCTTTACCATGATGTATTCCATTTGATTGACCGTCGTAGAGTGGCAGAAAAACAATGAGTGGATGCTGAATACAACTATGTACTACGCTTGGGCAATGAGGAAAATATACTGAATAGACATTGAGCTTCAGCGTGGGCCTCTTCCTCGCGATTCTGGTAAAGGAACCATCAGGCATCGGGATTTCGAAGTACCGAATGATAGCATCCTCCGAAAAGTGATCCTCACACATAGTATCTCTCTCAGAGAGCACTCTATTTAAAATGTATGAATATTTAATGATTCACCCAACACTTTAGCAAACTTATTAACCTTTGCTTTGAAGAGGCTTCAGTTCCGTAACCCCAATTTCTTATTTTCTTTCTTGGGCTTATCGTAGCCTCGGTTGCACTCAGGTACACATCAATGACGGTTAATCCTCATTTCTTTAGCCTTAGATACTTACAATGCCGCCTTAAAAACCACCACTAATTACCTATGCGGAGTTAAAGCAAGTCGCACACAGACACTTCCATTACCCGAAATAAAAAAATCAGGAATGAATAGATCGCTCCACCCTCCAGCGCCACGGTTTGGGCAATCTAAGAAACCATAAAAAAGCTCGTGAAATGGCAGCAGAAATTGCTATTTCTGCCATCTTCTGGAGCCTCCTGTATATAGACTCCATGTTTGGTATTATGGATAACGCAGGCCGAAGGCTGGCTTTATTGTTGGTGCTATTCAACGTCCTCTTTTTGTCGTTATTTGTGTTAGAGAAGCAGGGGGGTGTTTTTTAAATAAAATTTTTGGCGTATAAATGTTGACGCCAAAAATTGCCGGCCGCGGTGGGGTAACGTCCTCGCCTGCCAACCCGAAGGTCGTGGGTTCGAGTCCCGCCTGGGGAGGATTTTTCACCTCCCAGGGCATGGTTGTGTGTGCTGTATTATATTTACGAGTTAATTAGTAGCTCAGAATAAAGGGATGATTATTATTATTATTAAGAAGGGAGACACTGTAAAAAGGTTATTTCATGAAAGGGCTAGATTGTTCTATGGAAGTTACTTTTTCATTTTTTAGGAGTGTATTTTCATATGATTATGCAATGAAGATTTTTTGTTCTGTTGAGTTGTTGTTTTGAAAATCCATAAAATATTCTTTATTGCCTACTTTTGCTGTTTGCTTCCATTATGATATGGTAATCATGATCTTCCAAATAGCAATGAGGTAGAAGCACTGAGCTATATGTACTCAGACATATGCTACTTCCATGAATAGGGTAATGCCATTAGTACTAGCTTTGGTATGGTAGCAACTCTGCATGCTATGGTAGCGACTCGGCATGCCTCTTATTCAATGGCCTCACAAGGTTTCTGTACATTGGGAGTAAGAAGTGTTGATGACTTCATTCAATGCTTAGTTATCACTTGGATTGGACTTTGTTTGCATAAAATTTTAATGAAATATGTTGGCATTTCATGCACTGTAATGCCTGTCTTTGATATCTGCATTCTTTGTGAGACTAACTGGAATGTGAATGGTACATTGCAGGGAATACACCACAATCATGACAGCAGAGCAGAGGAACAAATATAAGGCAGATTTTAATGCTGACTATAGTGAGTACCGAGAACTTCATGCTGTGGTTGAAATGGTATCAAGGCGGTTTGCTGTTTTAGAAGAAAGGCTACGGCAGCAAGAAGAAGGCAGTGATGAGTGGAATGTAAGAAAGTCTCTGTGATTGCATTTATTCAGTGGCAAAGGAATTACTATTGGTGCTCCTGCAATTCTCTTTGACACACAGATTAATGAAGAGAGTAGATGGCATCTTAAAGCCTGTTTTTTTATGAAAAGTGATACCAAATATGGCTATTGTGTGCAATTTGTGCGTGAATGTTACGAATAATGCTGTGCTTTTTTGGAAATTATTTTCATTTTGCATTTTTATGGATACATATATGATTATGGTACTGTGACAATTCCACTACTAGGACCAATGTTTTTGGTGTATTAACTGCATAACTAGTCCATTCAATGTGGCCGATTGCCCATTTTTATTGCATGAATATTATCCAGTGCTATTGCACTGTAGGGTTCCATATACTCCCTTCTATAATCTATGGGATTGAGAAAAGGGAAATTACCCCTACCTGCTATGCTTGTTTACTTCTACCTCTCCTCACGATTTTCTTCTGGAGATTAAGACATATTTTCTTCCTCTCTTTCTTCACCCCACCCAGATTGAATTCCCCCCCCCCTTTCCCTTCTAATCACCAAACGTGTACCCTTACTGTCTCATCCATCAACATTCCATTGCTCCTTATCATTTGCTCCACGCAGTACTTCCTCGACCTCCTCTGGTTTTTCTCTCACAGCATCTTTTCCTTCCCCACCGTGCCATGCACGTCTTAGATTCCGTCCAATTAGGCAAGCTATAAATACATTGGAATTGGTACATTAAAATTAATATGATTGGTTTTTGCTTATCATGATTAAGATGAAGAAGGGTCATGGGCTCTTCAATTGACCGGATCGGCAGAAGGGCGGGAATAGAAGGTTTGGGCCGGGGAATAGTAGAACCCTGGTGGTTAATATCTGTTAAAAATATCTTTGTGAGTGAATGGAAGGGAAAAGAGAAAGTGGATGTCTATTAGGGGCCAATGGAAGTGAAGGCTTGAATGGTAGAAAGTTCAATGAGGAACTTTCCAAGTTTTGCTCAAGTATTTTATCTACCTGGATCTCATACATTGCTATAAACCTGACATGAAATTGCCTTCAGTTTTTCTGAATCACAGATATTAATTTTGCTATAGTTGGCTGAAAATTCTGTGGTGTTTGAAAAGGAGGGTGGTGAAGCACACCATGTTGAAAGTAAAGAGCCCTGGGGGGTTATTCTGTAATTCCACTTCCGAAATAGCTCTTTCGGAAGAGCACCAACTCAAATGAATGATCCATTTGAACTACTCCGCTCTCAAAGTACTCACGGAGTAAGTGCTGCCACTACCCATTGTGGCATCACGGTTGACTTTAAAAGACAGTCATGAGACTCAGGAAAAAGTTAAAGTAGAAAATCTATTAAGTTACAGAGTAATACTTGGACAACTTGGGCAGTAAAACTTGGACAAAACTACAAAGTACTTTTCAAACACAACAGCAAACTCACCTTGCAAATTTCGTGGTATTTCTGAAAATACAGAAACAACAGGAGTGCCAAATCACCTTGCATTTAGCAGGCGATTTGGAAGCTCAATTCCAAGACCGAAAGAACTAGGAAATGAACCATTCTCGGCCGAAATGAATGAGTCAATGGTGTCACCATCTGGCATACACAGTTTACATCTCCAAATTTAGTAATGTTCGACATATAAGGGGTGTCCTTGACGTCATGTTCCGTGAGGTGAAATTACAGAATAATCCCCCAGATGTCACAACCGCCATTCTTCATTGCGGCAGGCTGTGATTCACTGGCTTATGTTTGCTTCTCGGCGTTCACTGCAGTTCCGCACCTGCTGTTTTCTTGACAATCTTCAGGTGCCTGTATCATACGATTTCAAAATCATCTTGTTATTTAATTATTTGAGAATTGAAAGAGGAATTCGTCTGGGCAAAGTCAAATAACTTGCCTCAAGTGGATGCTCAGGGTGTCTGTTACGCAACTCATTCTACAAGCGTAACAATTTTAGTCAAATCTAGCTTTAATCATATTTGAAGCTTACATAATGATAGTACATAATTGTGTTAAACTGGGAAATTCTGTCATGCTCTATGAATACGTACGCAATTGGCTTTTTGTGTTGTAATGAATATCATCCCTTCCTCTAGTCCCAGACAATTTTACCCCCACCCACCTACACTCAGTAGGCAAATGACTTTTGTTGTTGGTTGCCTCCCCAAGTAACTTGAATCAAGATCAAATACATATGCGGTTTGGTATATAATTCTATGATGATCTTAGATTTTAGTAACTCTTTGAATGAGGACATTTGTCATAATAAAAATAAAGTTATGTGGAAATATCAGAACTGCATAACTGAGATATATGTGCAAATGTGAATGTTTTAATGGCATATCCAATTTTTCTTTTGATTTTGCAGAGCATCAAAGACCAAATAGTGAAGGAATATCAAGAAAATAAGCGTGATCAGCAATATCCTGAAGCCAAGAAAAAGTTCCAGTACTTGCACGAGAAGTTATCTCACATAAAACGCTTGGTGCTTGAGTATGATTCTTCCAATGCTGGGCAAGTGGCAGGTGTGCAGCCTCAGAAACACTGATCCCCCGTGATTTCCCTTTTGTATCATTATTGAAAACAAACTTGTTTTTTTTGCCCTCTTTACACTAGCTCTCAGTACCCTCTCTCTTGTGTCCCAGGTATAAATCATCGTCATTCCAACTCCATTTCTAGCCCATGGTTTACAAGGCTCTGTATCTCCCGGCAAAACCTTAACAGCAAGAAAATACCATGTTGCCTTTTTTCAGAGGACATCACGATAGGAATCTCAGAAAAATAAAAAAGGAAAATCATAACATTGAGATGCTCCACAATGTAGGAATACATACATATATATTACGTATATATATAATATATACACATATATTTTTTCTTTTATATAAATGTGAAGTTTCTTTGAAAAGAGAGTTGTCATATGAGGTGCTTTAGCCGTAAAAAAAAATAATTTGTCAAAATATTTAGAGTACCGTAAAACTGTTGCGCTTTATCGTTTGTGGTGTCTGCTGGACTCGTCGCAGGAAATGGCCTTCACGATTGGGAACAACAAATTGTTCTGATGAATACAAATGTGTGGAAATGGCAGATGTGATGTATTTTGGAATGTATGGTTAGCAGGCTGCAGGGGGTTTTCCTGTAGTTGATCAAAGCACTGTATTCATTCTTATCGTGAGCCAAGCATTTTCTTCCATGGTGATGTACCCCGCACCAAAAATACTTAAGTTACACTAAAGATTTCTGGTGGACTCGGAAGTGGTCAAGTCAGTCCTCAGCCCCTTCCTGTTATCAGCGAGGGTTGGCTCATGTGCGAGCTAAGTGATATAATAAGATGAATGACTCTTGTTTATTGGAATGGAAGATGGAATTCCCTGCTCGTTGAGATATATATGTATGATGAAATGCTGGCATATGAGATAAATTGCATGACAGTGACTTGAACATGATGGTTAACAATGCCTTAATTGATTGTCACAGTGAGAGCTTTTCAATTGGTTGTGCTTATAATCACTATTTTATTTTCTTTTTATACCAATAGACCACAAAAATCCCTATTTTTTTCACACAATCATGTTTACCTGCAAGGCAAACACTTATTCTCTCTGCAAGGATTGATGAGCATTCCATTTTGGAAGTTAGAGAAGGATGAGGAAATTTTTTAAAAGTACAGTGTGGGCCCTAGAAAAGTTGAACCAGTTACCATGACATTAAATCGTCTAGCACCTGTTTTCCTCTCTTATGTTAGTTGTTGGCAGACGTTGTCTGAATGAGTGAGTCCGTTGCCATTCTAAATGGAGGGGCTACCTCTGCATTGCTTCCATTTCCATGAATTAAGAAAATGTTAACCCACCCCACAACCAGAATGGGGTGTCTTTTGTATATGGAGAGAATTCCTCTGCAAGATAAGAGCGAATGAATCCCAAGTATCTCATATCTGTATGATTTGATGGGCGTTAGCGATGAGTCATCAGGCCTTATCATGCTCTCACATTATTTTATTCCTCAAGTTGTGGGATAATTTTTTATGCATATTGATTGCTGTTCATGGTCTGATGTGGAAACCGTTAATATTTCTATTCAAAAGAAAATGCCTACCAAGATGTTGCTTGAATTTGTATTTTGCATTTGTATTTTTGATGAACAGTTGTCTAAATGCTTAAAAGAAAAGGTAGCTGTTAATTGCTAAGCTATTTAACAGTTTCAGTTCCTAAGCAATCAATGATCAGTGATGCATTATGCAATGTAGGACACCTATTTAAGTACACATTATCCAGAGGTTTTTTTCTCAAAGCCCTATGAAAATGATATAGATGCCTTAAGCAATTGTTAGCTGAAAAACATCGATGATGTGCCTAAGTTAAAAAGTGTTACTTGGTAAATGATAAACTATTGCCCAAGGGGCAGTAAAATGAGAATGTGTGGAGAAGGTGGAAATATTTTTTTCCACTTGAATTTATTGAAACAAGTGGTTGAATTTTATATACAAGAAAATTTTCTGCATGGAAATAAACTTAAGTGCCAAAATATCTAGGTCCAAATAGAGTTTTCAATGTTAGTTTGCATATAACCATCTTCCATACCTTTGCTTTTCCGTTGGGTTATTTTATATTTGATTTTATTTTTTTTTTAAGATTTTAAATGTGATCAACTCAAAGGAAGAATGTTGTTTTATCAAAGTGGAGTACTTTATTTGGATTTAAGTTAAACAAAAAAAATAATAACACAGTCTTTCTGTGGGTATGAATTCATTTTCTCTGTTAAGTCTTCATGACGATGATTTTTGGTGATTCATTTGTCATTATAAGCTGTGAGGTTGTATGACTTCTGTTTAATGGATGTTATGTTATTCCTGGCTGTGCGCTGGACTGATAAAAAACTAATGAAATGTTGTTGAGCGAGTGGATCTGTTACGCTTGGAACGTGTATGCACATGTGTGTCTGTGTGTGAATGCTTCATGTGGTATCTTTTTGCTGTTGCGAAATGTCACCACCATATATATATATATATATACATATATATATATATTACTATATTTTTCCTGACTGTGATGTACGAAGAAGTATGCTCATTCCTGTTTGTAACCATGCAGAAAGACTCCTGCCATTATTGCCAAATGTTGAGTTCATTTATAAACTTTGTTTCTTATTTAGGCATTGTAACATTGTCCTTTGTTGGAATACTTCGCTGAAATGTTGGATTTTGTTGGTATATAGAGTGAGGTTGTGTTCGTTCTTGCTCTCAACCACTAGCAGTACATGTACAGTTTACTTTGTAAATATTATCTCCGTTATGTGCTACATTTTTAGCCATTCATTTTTATTGAAATTAATGAATGCAGAGACCACAAGAGAAAGGCATTGATCCGGTCATGATGATTACAGGTTGCCGATGAAAACTAATTTTTTTAAATACTATGCTAGTAATGTACGATGCAATATGTAGCACTTTTCAAAGGTTTATTTTGAGATACCACATGTTTACCATCAAGAATGTGTTATTGTCTTCTGTTTACATGCTGGGAAAACATTTTGTATTAAAATAAGATTTGAGAATTTACTTTCATTTTTCCTCTTTTGTAAATTATGTAAATATTCAGCTGTTTATCCTGAAAATTCTCTTTGCTTTTCACATGTTACTATTTATTATGGTTTAACAAGACCTTTTTGCCAGTTACAAGTCATGAAGGGAATAAACAGGGCTTGAATTGAAACTGAATACTTATTCTTCCCATTATCATTACCACTTCCCAACACGGGGCGAAATATACCTGTGTACCCTTGGTCGAAATATGGGGTAAGGGATAATTCCAAAATTCGTCCATATTTTCACCTGTGTTCTTCTGGGTGTAAATTTCGGCCCTAAATGAGCGAACTTCTCCAGAATTTTAAGTTACAACTTTTGCGTGTTGAAATGTGTGCCACTTTGCCGTTTTTCACATATCCATGGGAATAACTGCATATTTAAGATGAGCTATTATTATTCCGTTACGAAGAGATATCTCTGTTATAACATGTTATATATGTATGTAACATATTTTACTTCAAGATCCATATACCAAAGAACTTATGTCTATTCTGTAATCCTGATTATATTGAAAACCTTATTTTTATACTATGGGTGGATATATTTTTTTACAAAAAACAATTTTTCTATTCCATCGATACTTCATTATTTATACCATACGTACTTCATTTTGGTACAATTGTAACGAACCAGAATTAAAATCATGTTCAACGATATTATTATCTGCTTTCGTATGATTCTGACAGCCATTTTCAAGCACATGTGAACATTGCATTAACTTATTGGTACCAAATATTTGTAAATAGTTTTCTCTAGGCCGAGAACGAATATTAAATAATTAATAATCCTGGGCATGCTGGCCATGAATGCAGAGGAAATAAGTTCTTTGCATTACTAGCCATCTATCAAGTACCATTGTGGATTAAGTCGAAGCCGAGTGGATTAAGGTGCAAGTAAGATTGTAGGAGTTCAGTTCTAGGGTTCGCTGCTCTCCGATGGTATATTTTTATCCGAATATGAATCCAAATCAGCCACGAATTTTTCTGGCAATGCTGTCTATTGATCGTAATAGTAATATTTTATTATCCGTTGGCAAACATACATTTGCATGGGAATTTGCATATTAGTAACTAGGTTGTGGTCAATACACGTGTTTACACCTGAAATAGCAGATTGTATGGGTGGGCGAGAGCCTTCTGGAGCCCTCCTGGCACTCAGACCTCTTGGTCCATTGTGCCGTCCCACATTTAACCTTCCTGCCACTTGCAGACTGGGGACAAGAGCACCACGGTGGAAGTATGGAGAAGAGGCCACCCCCAACCTTCCCGGTACAGGTATGGAGGGAGTCGTCCCTCCTACCTTCCCGGTCCTTGCCCTAGCCACATAGCAGACTGTAATCTGAATATAGACCAGTGTTCAACTGATTTTAGTCGTTGAATACCAGGTTTTCGACTAGATAAATCACGAGTTATGCATATGATTTAGCGAAAAATGATCCGTGTGTACTGTTTGGGTTGCATGTGTAAATCATGACATTTTAGTTGACTACCCAGCCGGCACAAGGTGGTACATATCCCAAAATGAGCAGATACCATCCGTGCAGTTAAGGATAAGTCATCCCTTGTCGGGATGACTTATCCTTAACTGCACGGAGCAAATGGAGAAAGCGTTCTTTCCACAGCCGCAACGACTGTCCTGGATTTTCGAAGGAAAGCACACATCATTGCATGGCACTATTGCTGGGAGATGCTCATTGATAAAAATTATATTTCCTGCGAACCTCGTGCTGAAAATTCACAGCAATCAGAAGCTATTGGCGAAGAAATCATTCCATACTGTGCTGTGTATGAGTGCGTTAACTTGTTCTGGCTTTTCTTCTTTACCAGGACCATTTTAACTCCTCTCAGGTCGAGCGACCTATCAATTGAAGATTGATACTGGCAGTGAACGTGGTGCCGCAAATCACTTAGCTTTGCCTGCAACTATGACGACTATCATCCTGAAGCATACAAATAAAGAAGTAACTGGAGTGGTTAGGTAGTGTACTGGCCTTCCACATCCTATTCTCGGGTACAAATTTCAGAGCATTCTGAAATTCAATCCGAACGTGTAATGTGGATTACACCGGTGGTGCAGTACACCGTCCTTCGGATGGGACGTTAAACTGTGGTCCCCTTGGCACCATTCGTTAAGAGTAGGCTAATGCCGACGCCAGGTTTCTATCCACCCTTCATCCTCTGTTCCAAATCCCTAGCTGATCCATTCCCTATTCCTAATGGAAACAATCAATCTTTAGGGTGGATTTCACCCCCAATTACTTATTTAAATGCCATTATTCTGTCCCAACCCCTATATATGACCATTTACATTCTCAATATCCTAATATACTTTTAGAGAGAACAAATAAATATATAACCGCCCTTGGAGAGGTCAGTTTAGCCCTTGCTCCACTCCATACCCTGTTAAGCACTTGTTAATATTTAAAACAATTGCATTAAAAATATTTATCATTGAGGTAACGATGATAAGAAAACAATCTTTAAAAATGTAAACAATAAAAACCTTGAAAAATAAAGAAAAAAAGTAATCAACTAACGGTAGGTATCAAACATGATACCTATGTCATCGTAGGCGACTGCCTTTACCACTGGGCTAAGGCAGCCATGATACTTAACAGAGCCTATAAGCTATGTAGCTACATATATACCGCGACATGGTTTTTTACAATTTTTAATTGCCTTTTTCTCGAAAATTTACGGGAGGTGCGTCGCCTCGCTTCGGCATATTGAATTAATTACCATGAACTACCGAATCAGAAAACTTGAGCTCGATTGGCCACCCGACGGTCGTGTATTCCTCTGTGAGAAAAATATGCTACAAGTCTCACTGGATACATCATGTTTTTAAAAGCAGGTGCTGGAGGGAAAGACTAGCTACAGACACACTTGGGAACAATCACGGTCCGTTTTATAATAATTAAATAACCATGGCCCCTTTTATAATAATACCACAGAGTAAAGATATACAGAGAGGACAGATGGCGCTGAAAGCGGTAATCGCTCATTGCGCATTTCGCCATGTTCTAAATAAGTGAATCGGGGTTGAGTAGTAGGAAACGAAGCGAGCGTTGGTAAGGTCTAGGTTGAGAGAAACGGAATTCGCGTTTCATCACCTATTTCACGAAATTAACATTGTGACTGGTATTGGAGGGACTCAAGGAAAACGATTGAGGAGACGAGTAAAACAAGAAGAAGCTGTTTTGCTTGGTGCTCAGCCATAAATTGCAAGAACAACTCGGGAATGGTGGAAGAAAAAATAGTTTCTTCAGTTTCCCGAAAGACCCTGTGATGATAGCTATTTCATAAATGTTTACTGGTCACGCGTTTGGATTGAAACATTTATAATTTTTCTGTTTCTACACGCTGGTGAATTGAAATAGCGGAAAAGGTTTGATAACTATGTGTTTATGATGCAGGTGCAAAGAATGGGTGATTCGTTGGAGTCCATTGAACTGAGATTAAACAATCTGGAAATAGTTGAGAGAAATATACATGATATTGGCCTTATATTATTCCTATTTTATCATTTATTATACCTTTTTGTCTTGATGCTATCAATCAGTTCTGCTATAAGTTTCATAAATATTGAAAAACTCAAGAAATAAGATAATACACTCTCAGTTGATTAATCATTAACAGTTTCAACCAATGGATAATATGCCTATACCCATGAAGTCTGAATTTTATAGCATTGAAGTAAACCTATGGGAAATAGGAATGATTCTTTTAAAATTACTGAGCACTTATAGTTTTTCCGGTGTAATGCAGTGACGGATACAGAAAAAACTCAAAAAGGGGGGGGGGGCGCAAGTTATCGTGACGATTGTAGCTTTCAAACTGACTGCCTGGCAGCGACTCTGCTTCCCTTACATATGTAGCTCGGTTGTTTCGAGAACATTCGGTGCCAGAATGTTCGCTTCCAGACTTTTAAGGAGTGTGAACAAATACAAACAGTAGAATATTCGCGACTTTTCTCGAACAAATGCCTGACAGAATAACGTTTCGAGATCACTAGAATGGCCGCGACTTTTCTCGTAGGTTAGCTATCTATGTGCCAGACAGAAACGTATAAAATACGATGACGCGCGCGCGTGCTACATAAGAAAGTACAACTATTCGATAACTCGACTCAGAGTCGACTGACGAAAGACATGAACGAATAGCGTACGGGCTGACTGGCGGGGGCGGCGCGGGCAGCAAAGCGAGCGGCCCCACAAGGGGGGCGCGCGCCCCCCATATGTATCCGCCACTGGTGTAATGTGGTTATTCTAGAGGAAGGGCAACTGCCAAAAATTGGTAATAGTGACCTTCCGGGATCCAGTCCAAGTGGACCATGTGATGCTGATATCATCAGCAAGTTGAAGAAGGTCATTAATAGGCAGAGGGTTTAAATTCATCGTTTGAAGAAGAAAAGTGAAGTTTTGATTCAGCAGCTACAGACTGCTGAAAGTAATAATTCATTGGAATCTGTACGCAGCAGGTATTCACAGAAAAAGTAATAATTGTAGATCTTTCTGTACGTGATACTCATGCTAATGTGGTTATGTTGTATTAAAGGCACTAATAAAACAACCGTGAACTTCATATTTCAGCTATTAATGTTATGATAGGCGAAAAGACTTTGTGGAATCGTGACAAGTTGAAGAATAAATCACTTTGCTATTTTCCACACTTTTTTGATAAACTGACTGGTTTCAGTGTCTATACATCATCATCAGAGTGTGTCAACATGTTCAAGTACAGTTGGCGTCTAAATTTATAGAACTGGATATGGGGGAGGGGTTTTATAACATCTAATCTCTCCTCATCTCAAAGCTCCTCCTTTAACCCCTAATCCTGTACCCTGAAATATGACGCCAATTCTACTTAAACGTGTATTCCAACTCTCATAATGATGTTGAGGCATTGAAACCGGTCAGTTTATTAAAAAAGAGTGAAAAATTAAAAAAGGATTTCTTCTACAACAATTCCAGGTAGTTTCCACAGGAGAGTAGTGAGATCTCCACTGTATCCCTTGTTGCTTATAGAATGGGAGTAATTACGAAGAACTTAACTTACATCCTTAAAACCATAACGACTAATAATCCAATTTCGTCCAGAATTCCTATCCTCTTCCTCCCTCTTCCACGCTTCCCCAGTGTTCTCCCCTCTATCACTCTCTTCAACATGTCCTCTCCTCTCAAAACCTCCTCCATCCATCTCTTCTGCCTTCTCCTAACCACAAGCTTCCTCTCCTCTCCGACCATATCCAATACCTACCTCCTCGTTCGTCTTTCTCGCCATCCAGCTAACCTTCTCCATCCTTCTCCAAACCCACATCTCAAACGCCTCAAGTCTACGCACATCCTCCCTTCGCAATGACCAAGTTTCCGACCCATATAGCGCCACGCTCCATATTAAAGTTTTCACCAGCCTCTTCTTTACGTCTCTTCTCAGACACCCCCTCATCAATTCCCTTCTCTTCGAAAATGCTTCTTTAGCGAGCGCATTTCTGCTTCTGATGTCCTTATACATATTGCATTAAACTACTGGTATAATGACGGTAATTTGAGAGTTAATACGCCAATGTTTCATGTACATAAAGTCGTAGGCGCTTGAGTTGTTTCGAATTTCCCGCATATTTCACTTATTTTCAATATGGCCGCCGTGCGCAATTTCCATTACAAGAAAACAATGGTATAGTCGCCTAGTGTCCTCTCTGTATATCCCTACTCTGTGATAATACTCAGTACTTGAAGGGGGCCGGAACAATAAATGAATTCTTTTCCTTAGTTATGACAACGCTAGCGCCACTTTCGGAATCTTATGTAACTATTGTACAGCTGCACACGAAAGATCGCCAGAAACTTTAGCCACTGTAGCCTTGGTCCTGGGCTAGGCCGAGGAAATTGAATTTCTATTGTTTCCTGTAACTTGTTTTTATTGTGAATTTTCGCCGTAGATTTTGAATGTCTTTTTCGCAGTAGGCTCGTCGTCGTATGGATTTAATTTTTTGTGTAAAAATACATCATGTATTTAATCTTTGCCAAAACAAACGGTCGTTCGAATGCTTTACATCACACTTCGGGCAAACAATAGGTTTTCGTAACGTGGCTTTTACGGTACATTTTTCGACTGGGAGGAGAACAGCGTTTAATCTGCCTGTGCGAGGTTCAGTTGGTTATTTTCTCAAACTTTCTCGTTTCTCTGTCGTCTTACTAAAGTGTAATAATGCCTCCAGCGGCTATTCTAATATTTAGTGGCAAAAGAAAGAGTGGAAAGGATTACATCACAGATATCTTACACGAAAGGTGAGTGCTGTGTGCTTGTACTCATTCAGCACTTGAAAAAAGTTCATTATTATCATTCTCTCTCGTTTTTTAGGATTGGGTCTGAAATTTGCTCATTATTAAAATTATCTGGACCAATCAAACATATGTGGGCCCGAGATAAAAATCTCGATTTTGAAAAGTTGATGGATGCTAGCGAATACAAGGAGCAGCACAGAATTGAAATGATAAAATTTGGGGAGGATATGCGAAATCAAGATCCAGGCTGTTTTTGTAGGGCCTCTATCGAAATGTATCACGGTAAGCGACTATTCGATGGTAAGAACAGTTTTAATTCTGAATTGCAGTGACACTTTTCAGTGTAGTAGTGATGATGAAAATTCGGAAAGCGATTATGTGAGTTCTCCGTAGAGTTCGCCTATCAAGGCAATGCCTTTTCATCGCAGGATAGTAATTTAATCATTTTCCACCGCTAATGATGAGTTAGACATATACGTCGTACCGCTCCTGTCTTTTCCCCGAAAATACTATTGTGGCACACTATCCCTTTTTATCAGTACTATTAAAAAATTCAGCCGTAGTTATTTTCAGGCAAATAGTTTTTCTCTCCACATGTCCACATAAAGCTTTGATATTATGGGAGGGGTTGTTCCAGGGGTGAATTAAGTCGGGTTTCCCCCCCCCCCCCCCCCCCCCATAATTCGTGGTACCTATGATAGGAAAAATTGTGGTCTTACCCCCCAGACCTCTGGAGAGTAGCAATCTGCCCCCCTCATCAAAACACAGACCTTAATCTGCCACTGGCTCGTGGCTCAACGTATTGAGTTGTTTTGGCAGGACCTGTGATTGCTTCTGGTAGGGTAGTTCTCATTCCAAACCCATAATTGTAATCCAGGTATAACCTCAGAAATAGAATGAAGGGTTGTGGTGATGAAAAAGAGATAAATCGCATCGGTATTTGTTAGCTCTCTCTTCTAGAGACTCTCTGAGACTTTTACAAATAGAAAATATGTCGGAGGTTTGAGTGAATGCCATTAGAAGAAATTGGTCAAGAGTTTGGCTTGGAAAGTGATGTTTTGTGGTTCGGAAGCTCATGGATGTCGGCAAGAGGATGAAAATAGATAAGAGTTGTTATGGGTGGGATTTGAGGAGGATGGAGGTGTGCAGGAAGTAAGAATTAAATTCTAATCATAGTGGGTAAGAATGTTAGACATGCTCTCTTGCTGTGCACCTTACGTAAAAGTGATTGAGCTATTGGGACATTGGACTCTGCTCTTATTTTGTCTTATCCCAGATAGGTATTCTGATAGTTTTAGTCAAGTATTTTCTAAATGAGTCCTAATTCAAATGCCTGTCCTTGACTAATAGGCTTTGAAACTTACCCTCTAACCATACGATCATGGATATAATGGCATAAAAATAAATTAAAATGAATAAATGTATTCTCCTCTTTTAAATGTAAATTTGGTTTCCTAAATGTGTTCTACATGAAGAAGGAAGTCAGGTGACTGTGGAGTGCCTACGTTCTGGATTTGAGCATGAGCTTAGGTCACTTAATTAAGTCACATATTTATTTCTATTTCTAAATCTATCTAAATTTTCGTAATTTTTCTGTTTATACATGAAATAAATGGGGCAGCTTAATTTAAAAATGTGCATCCTAGGGATGTCATAGCAGTACGTAGTATCTTTACAAACTTGTGACCTAATTGAATGAGCTAACTCGCAAAGCATAAGTACCTCGTCAATCAATTTCCAGTGATTGACTGAGTATGGTCAAAGGAGTTGTTTTATCCGGGGACTCTTCCTGAAATCCATTATTGTGTTCCTAACTTAAAATATGCCCCTCAAACCACTGCTGTAATGCAGTGACTTGAAGGTTAGGAGTGGAGAATTTTCACCCTGTAGATAGAGATGGGCCACTCTGAAAATTACCTCGGTAATTTTTGTAAATTACCACGGTATTTTTCGTAATTTACCGCGTCCCTTGTAAATTGCGGTAATTTTCCAGATAATTCACCTATGTTTGAGATAATTATTCATACAGATAAATTCTCAACATGCTTTTTAAGCCAAGTTCACATTTCCTTGTTTACACACACATGTTTAATAATAAATTGAAGCATGTACAACTAATTTTTGGAATATTTTACTTAAATTATAGCATTATAAGATTAAAGTATTAGAATATTCTTCTTGAAAATTTCTCATACTTTGACAAAAGAAAGCCAGAAAGTTCTTTTTACAATTTTAAAAATTTCTTATTGGTAAATGTTGTATTAGGTATGGTTTAAACATGGTTATTTCCTTCCTCTTGCTATTGGCTTTATTATTTAACCATACATTTTCTGTTTAATACTTTAATAAATTAAAAAATACAGGAAAATTACAGTAATTTTCGAAAATTACCACGGTAATTTACCTCAGATGAAAATTATGGTAATTTTCCCATCTCTGCCTGTAGATGATTGTGTGGGCCATCGACTTTTGCCAGTGATTTTGAAATTATGACTGGCTGATGAGAGAGGTTAATGATTGAGAGTAAGCATATAACTGAAGGCTGGTGCAAATATTTGTATGTTTTAGTAATTTCTTTTCAAATGACTTCCTTGTCCAAATAGTGCCAAGTCTGCTCAATTAAGCCTCCGTGTAATAGTATTTGGATCTTACCTTGGGTGTGTCATCATATCTGTAAAGAAATTGATGGATGATTAAATAGCCTTGCTTGTCTGAAATTTGAAAATTTCTGAATAGATACCAGAGGCCCGCCAAAAGCATTGATTACATAGTATTGAATTATACATTCTTTCCCTCTCGATGGAATTTTATCAACAAACATTTTAGTAAGACCTTCCACTAGCAACCTTATGCACTTTTATTCTGTTATTCCTGCAAGAAAGTAATGAGCCAAAACGTTCCTCATCATTGTTAACTTTCTCTACGCATTCACATTAAATACAAGAAAAGCTTCCCACATTAGCATTAAATAAAGGAATAGTTCTGGAAGTTTTTTCTGTTTAAGTGGTATTTGGGTAGGGGCATCCAATTTCATGAATGCGTAAAAAAATTATTTCCATAGCAATCCAGATTAATCTTGACAGTCAATATGCTCTGGAAAGCTTCCCTGTAAACCAGATTTGTCACCAAAATGTGGCAAAATATTTAATTGTAACCAACATGGAGTTCCTGAAGTATTATTGCAACCTTAGAGAAATTTATGTGCAGCCCTTAGAGAACCCTCAATGAACAATAGGTACCATAAAGATCTGCCATTTCATATTAAGATATTTATTGAGAAATTTTACAAATTTATTGTCTCTTCCTAGATTTCTGATAGAACACCATTTTATCTTTTTATCACCTTGACCAGCGATGCTCCTCAATATATTTGTCTCGAAATAATTTTCTTTTGTTTCTTAAAAATCAGTTTGTCTATCAAACTAGGATCATAACCATTTTCTGAGGCTATTTGTGTGTTGGTTTCTGTATTAAATTTTTTATAGTCTATGAAACATGAAGAAGGTGGTGTATCAAGGAATTAAAAGCTGGAAGTTTATGGGGGTAGCAATGCCTCGAATTGGCTGGAATAAAATGGTCTGTGTTGGATGATTTCCGTTATATGGAAAAAACATGACGGTCTTTAATGGGAAATGGTTTGGTCCAGGAAATTCAAGGTGTGGTCAGAATCCAGTTCGCATGAAAAGGAAATATGTATTAGGATGTATTTTATTCGAGAATTTGGTAAAATTAAAGTTGTTTGTCAAGGAATTTAAAGCTGAAAGTTTATGCGGGTAGCAATGCCTCGAATTGGTCGGAATAATGTGGTCTGAGTAGGGTGGTTTCTTGTTTATGGAAAAAAACATGACAATCTTTTACAAGGGAACTTGGTTGGTCTAGGAAATTCAAGGTGCAGTCGGAATCTGGTTCGCATGTAAAGGGAATATTAGGATGTATTTTATTCAAGAATTTGGTAAAATTAAAGTTGACGATCAGAGCCTTTCCATAAAACTATATCATAAAAAAATGTGAGCCAATAAACAATTGAATTTGATAAATAATTACCAAAACTGGCTCCTTATACATATTGTACTTATGTTTGCATAGATTCTCCCCAATGCCTTCTGCATTTCCAATTGAGTCAGTTAAAAATTCCCTCTTTTTTATTCAAATCATGACTGTGGTCAAGTTTAGAGATAATGCAGAATCTTGGGGTTGGGTGGTTTCGGCTTGATGGTTGTGCCTTCGCAATCGGGGGAGTTCCAAGGGTTGGCAATTCCCTCTGTCAAGTTCCAGAAAACTTGGAAACGTGACCCTAAAATTTTATCGATTAGAATTTATATTAACTCTGTTGAAGTTTTTTGAGGAATTGCAAAAAACTCCTAAGTTGCACTCTCTGTCAATCATTTGTTTACCAAATTGTGTGACGAATACATTTATTATCTTTGACATTTGCCATTTTTTGTGAATGATAATCCCATTTTCTTCGTATTAATTGTTTCCTTCAAAAGGTGTTGATTATTATTAAATCTTCTCAAATCTAACCCGAGAAATCACTAGAGTATCTGACCGGCCCAACCCCCTTTCCTCCCCCGCTAAAATGGACTCGTCAGCCTCTCACTTGAGTCAACCATCTCTCAATTTCTTTCTGTTAACATCCATTTCATCAAACTCAGTCATGAAAATGAATAACATTTACCTTTGTGGTTCCGCAATGATCTTTTTATTAGCACGACCCGGGTTTAGACTTACTATAATGTCATCACCAGGTGAAGACTCGTTAACATGAACAACGGACACACATTCACATGGCAGTTTATTCTGTTCTGTGAATGTGAAGCAGTGTACGTTGGGCAATCAGGCTGTAAATTTGAAGAAGAAGTGAAAGAACCTCAAGACTGTGTGAGAAACAATAAACCAACGTCACAATTTGAAAAACATTTGGTAGAGAGCAACCAGTCCAGTGACTTTGTAATTGAAGTGATGCATGTGGAAAAGAAAGGATATAATTTAGCGCATTGGAGAAGTTTGAAACTTTAAATTATGTACGCTCCAAGCAGAATATTGTTTACGACTTTTTGTTCACCTCCCACTCACCCCTCCTAAATCTCCCATTCCCCCCTCCCAAACCTCCTATGTATATTCATCCTAACGGCCCAGTTGGAAAAAAAAACCCTTCTCCTTCACTCCAACCTCTACCTTGACTGCCAAATATGTGCTGGGTATTATGGCTTGTTTTGTATAACTAAGAACCCCTCCCCCACCATACACATTCCTTCACCTCAAGAAGAGTGCTCCCTACTGGGGTCCTCTTCCCCCTTCTCCCTCCAGCACTCGATGCCTCCCTGACTAGGGTGACCAGATATCCGGATTTTGCCATACATGTCCTGCTTTTTTATATATATGTGAGTGTCCAGCCGGCTTTTTTCGATAAAGCCAACCCAGACAGCACATTAACCTTGCAGCAGCATTGCAGTACCTCATTTCCTCTTTTTTCCAGTACCTTTCAGGACCTCATTTCCTCTAATTACCATGAGATTATTTCAGGGGGCACTGTAACTTTAAGAAAATCTACAACGTAAATAAACATTGACAAAAACCCACCATTCACTTCACTATAAAGGCCATTTTTGAAGCACTAACTCTTGGTAAATTTACAACATAAACTATAACTTTAGCATAAGTTGAACATACACTTTCTTCATATAACTCACGTCCATTAACACAACAAAATATTATGCCATTTCAGAAGCACAGAAACTTTTATAACCTCCACGGCCAAAGCTAACTTAAAAAACTGCCAAACTTAAAATTCAAGAGCATCCATGTAGTCAGTAATTTAATTTCAATTGGCTTTGATTCCAAATTTTATATAATAGTTGAAACAAGGAACTAATTGCAGTCATCAGTCTTATCCGACTCTTGTGAAGATTATGCAACACTATAAACTCATTTCCTGTCATGACACATTCATTAGGAGCTTAAGTCTACCTAACACAAATTACCTTTAAATGTAAAAATATCACCACAAGAACACACGCAATACATCACAGCTCATATAGTACAAATAACATTTGTAATCACTGAATTTACATAATTGCATTATCACTTAAACACACGATAAACCTTTGTTTCAATATTCTCGACAAATATTACGTCTCTAGCACAAGTGAAACTTACCCAGAGAGCGCAATAACCTTGCAGCAGCTTTGCAGTAATCTTGCAGCAGCAAGGTTGCAACTTTGCCACAATGCTACATTTTTAAGGCTAAACCTTGAGGCAGCATTGATGCAAGGTTGCTAATGCACATTTTTTAACATTGCTGCAAGGTTAACATCACAATTTTGTGTAAGGTTAAAATAGCAACCTTGTTGCAAGGTTTATACTGCAATGTCATTGCAAGGTCAATTCTTCAATGTCACTGAAAGGTTAAAATCGTAATGTTGTAGCAACATTATTTCTACAAATTTGTTTTTTGTGAATTAGAACTATGTTGCACACCTACTGCCATTTACTGTTTACAGTAGTGCTACTGTACACGCACTTTTCTGCTGTTTTAATTATGGCTGCTGCAAACAAATGATTTTCAATAATGAACACTGAACCTGATGCAATATAATTATTATCATAGCTATAGTAGTAATAAAAAATTCAACAATAACTTGGGACATCTGTTTTGGAATCTGTTTGGGAATCCGATAGTTACTGTTGAATCCTAAAGTAACTGAGAGAACAAGAAATATATAGGTACTCCTTGACCTCAGAGAGTTCTCAGCTGAATGCCATAAGGCGACAGAAATAAAATATAAAGAAACAAGCCAGTTATACCATAAATTCCCAATCCTATGGTGAATATCTCATAAATAGAACTGTATTATTACAAGTTCACTTAATCCTCTTACCTAGTGTTAGAACAAAAATATCACAGGAACAAAATATATGAAATTAAAATGCTAAGGAACAGTAATATAACATGACTTTTATTAAATTAAAAAGTTATTAATTCATTTCATACATTCTTATGGAGATGTATTGGACTAAATAGCAAAGAAACACTGTGCAGACAGGCACTAGGCAAAGGCCTGAGTGATTAGTATTTGTGTAGGTATAATGAAAAAAAACAAGAATCTTGCACAATTTCTTGATTGGACTGCACCTAAACTGAGACTATTAATGAGAGAAATAAACCTCATCTCCACACATTTACTTCTTTTCTTCCTTCTTATTCTCCTTCCACCACACACACATTTTGCTGCTGAGATCTTCCTCCCTCACGGTCTTGGGTCTGTGCCAAATTTACACCCACTTCGAAATTAACTTCAGCTTCTTTTGAAGTAGGATATGCTGCTCGGATCCAAGCTATTTGTATAAGCTAGCTGAGGGGGGGGGGGGGAAGTTGGTGGAAGAGAGTCTGCAAATAAATTTCGAATTTTTAGATCATATAAATGGGAAAATAAAAAATTTTCCTGAACTCTGTATTCTATATAGGGGGGCGGGGGAGTTTCACCTACTCCATATAAAATTTTGCGCAGCGTTCAAAATCAGAGCGCAATCGCTAGGGATGAAGGCACAAATAATTTGCACATCGGGCAGTGTCCATTAATAAGTGAGCCACAACCTCTGATTTCTGGGGGGGGGCTGGCCCCTCCACAACAATCGTGCTGGGGGGGGGCGTGTCGGGTCACAAATCGTGCTATGCCCCCCTCCCCCCCCCACCCCCCGTTGTGCCCCTGATCAAAACACCTACCCATGATACTTCACACGTACCAATAAGATGCCATTTTCAGAACCAATTAATCGGTCGAGATAAAATTTGATCTCACTGGTCGAAGGCGTACCGCTGGACCATGAATTATGGAACCTTTTGGAAACAACCTTGCTGAAACCTTAATTAACCTTAATTAAATCGAAACTAGAAGCTATGACGTGGTGGAAGGGCTCCATCACAAAGTTTTTTCATTGCTAATAATTAATTAACCTTGCTAACACAATGTCATTTTAGCAACATTTCCATAGCATTACGACTGCGTTGACGAAACAAGATTGAATTTTTGTGCATTCCCCATAAATTCTAACGGTTTGCCCCAAGAATGGGCTGGAGGAACCTTGTAGAAACAACCTTCCAGAAACCTTAATTAACTTTGCGAATACAACCTTGTTTTTTCAACCCTGCCACAGCATTACCTCAGCAACTTGGCAACGTTAGCAAGGTTTTCGCAGCCCCAATGTAATGTAAGCTTATGTGTGGGAAATTTTCCGGCTTTCTGCCTTTCCAAAAATTGTGTACCAAATGCTGAAATACTGCATATAAGATAATATCCGAGGGCAACAGTATTATTTAGTTTCTGTCTTTATATGAAAAATGTACATTTTATAGGAAATTTTGCTGTTTCTAAAATGACAAGTTTTGGTCCTGCTTCCGGTTAACAGCCACAACAATCACAACAGAGTTTGGATGGTTTGGTGTTTAGAACAATTTCCGCTTCCTGCTCTAGTTTACGTATCATTGAATTAACCCACGATAGGGCATGCTTTTTTTCTTTTGCAAGAACACGCGCGAAAAGTCCAAAGGGAGGACTACAATTTGACAGGCATTACTAAATAATTCAAAGAATCGTTCTTGGAAACTTTCCGCAGAAAAATATATTTTACTTCAAAAATATGTTGAACTTGAAGTAACAAAGTTTTTCATGGAGGACGTAAAAAATGCAACATTTTCTGACTTTCAGTGTGATGTTTTTTTTGTTTACTCATCGTCTCTATTGACATTTTGGCCACACGATGTACAAGTGAAAAGCAAATGAAAAGGATTTAATGAAAGGAATTTAATGTGTTGCCAGGCTTTATTTCAAGATGTCCTGCTTTTGAAAATTTTGATCTGTGTCTGTCAAGTTCCAGAAAACTTGGCGACATGGCAATGGTAGAAAAAGGTTAAAAAAAAGTGGATGCTAAGTGTTACTGCCCATATTTATTACTATCCTTAAAGCTTATCGATCACAATTTATATTAATGCTGTTGAGGTTTTTTTGAGTAATTGTTGAGTTGTACTCTCTGTCAATCATTAGCTTACCAAATTATGTGACGAATACATTTATTATCCTTGACATTTACTATTTTTGTGAATTAATAATTCCATTTTCTTCATATGAATTGTTTCCTTCAAAATATGTTGATTATTACTTTTTCTTCTTGAATCTAACCCAAGAAATCACAGTGCATCTTACTGGCCCAAACCCCTTTCCTCCCCAACTGAAATGGACCCATCAGCCTCTCACTTGAGTCAACCATGTCTCAATTTCTTTCTGTTAACATCCATTTCATCAAACTCAGTCAAATGATTTTGATCCATGTTGTCTCCAAGAGCGGTTCCCAATCTGTGGTGAATGTACCCTTAGGGTGCATGCTTAGTGGTTTAGGAATGCACGAAATAAGTTGAATAGTGGCTGAAGCAAGCGAATCAAAAAAAAAGGTCAGGAACCGCTGTCCTAGAATCATGTTATCATTGCTTAAGACTGAAGACACTAATGAATCATGGATGAATATATCTCAGAGATGTAGCTCATGATTTCATTATAATAATACACAAAATAATTACACCACTCATATGAATGGGTTGAAATAGGTAGAATACAATCTCAATGTTAATTTTTTCTTCCTTGTTATCACGTTATTTTATTGCATGCCATGTGTCTTTATATCATTTTAATAGATTTTTTCCATCTTTAGCCAAAGAAAAGCCAATTTGGATCGTAAGTGATGCTCGCAGGAAAACTGACTTGGAATGGTTTACTGAGCATTACGGAGACAGAGTCAAGTCCGTGAGAGTGATAGCCGATGAAGAAGTTCGAAAGGGGAGAGGCTGGGTATTTACACCGGGTGAGTGCAAGGAGTGACAATTCTGAATCAATCATCTAATTAGTGTTTTTATATCAAATTTTAAATTGGGACCTCCCAACATCTGTATGGGCATTTAGTTCTCCTTGATGTGAGATAACTGTCTCATCTTCTGCTCTATAGTAATAACCACAGATATATTAAACAGTTACATTAAAGAGAACATGTGGACATTATCAGCCACAGTTGGCAAATCACTTCTCAAGGTATTTTTACTGTCTCATGCTCTGGAAAGTAGAGTACCCAGGGAATAAAATATTGCAAATGATGTACCATTAAAGAAAATATAAGTACATACATTTATGTTTCACCTGAATTTGCAGGAGAAATTTAAAGGTTAAATTAAACTTATGAAATGACGATAAAAGAAAGCATATAAGGAGATGATTATATTTCAATCATATCACGAGTGCATATTATGATCATATGATAAGAAAAACGGAGCGTCAGAATGCGGTGCATTTGCAAAATTTGTTTAATTTTTCACGTGGCAAAAGTTTTATTTAGAATATTAAATAGAAGAATTTCTATTTAGGCGATTACCAGTTTGGGCTCAGGAAGGGGAGGGCAACTCAGGATGCGATTGGGGTAATGAGGACACTTATAGATAGAAAAATATAGTATAATCAGGACGTTTTTGCTTGCATTGTGGATTTCAAAAAGGCATTTGACAGATAAACCTGGGAGAAACTAATGCAGATACTGGGGAAAATAGAAATAGATTGGTGAGATAGGAGACTCATCCAAAACTTATATATGAGGCAGAGGGCTCAGGTAAGGGTAGCTGACGGTGTATCAGGGTGGGCAGTTATAGGTCGCGGGGTGCGGCAAGGGTGCCCGTTGTCGCCTTTACTTTTTAACATCTATGCTGAGGAAATGGTAAGAGAGGCATGGTAAGAGCTAATTGTGGGAATCAAAGTAGGAGGCCAGCTGATTAAGTCAGTTAGATTCGCAGATGACCAGGCGTTGGTCTTCACCGAAGATCACCGAAGGGATTGGAAGCTTTAGTAGATGCATTGGAAAATTAGTGCGAGACATATGGAATGAAGATAATTCATATGAAAACAAAAGTAATGAGATTCTCTAGGGCAAAGAAAGCGAGGCTGGTCATAAAAGAAGGAGGACACAAACAAGAGCAAGTAGAACAATTTAATTACCTGGGTAGTACGCTAGAAGAAACAGGACATAGTAGCAAAGACATTAGGAGGAGAATAGCGCTAGTGAAGGAATCGTTCAATAATAGAAGGGAGCTGATGATGGGAACTTTAAGTAAGGATGTAAAAAAGAGGCTGGTGAAGAGTTTGATATGGAGTGTGGCGTTGTATGGGGCAGAAACATTGACCTTGAGAAAGAAGACGAGAATAGGCTGAAGGCTTTTGAGATGTGGGTGTGGAGGAGGATGGAGAAGGTGTGGTGGACGGAAAGGAAGACAAATGAGGAAGTGCTTGATATGGTGGGTGAGGAGAGGAAACTTGTGGAGGCAGGGTAGATGGCTGGAAGCGGTAATGAGGGGCGATGGTTTGCTTGAAGGCCGTGATAGAGGGAAGGATGTTGGGCAAGCGGGGAAGGGAAAGAAAGAGATTAAGTGTTATGGAGGGGATGAAGAAAGGTAGGACTTACGCTGAGATGAAGAGAGAAATACTAGAGATAGATAGGGCACTGCATGTGTAAGAGTCTGTTGGATTTTCTCTGACTTTCATCTCATCCTACCTTTAACTTCAATCAATCATGAAGAAAAATGAAAAAATACGGTTTGAATTTTTTCTTAAAAATTTCATTTTTATGTACATTTCATATTCGGGAAGGATGCTGAATGTTTCATGAACGCTCCACAAATACACTTCACAAAGCGTGCAGAACACTTCACGGAGCATGCTGAACAATTGAAGTGTACATGAAATTTTCCATGCGCTTCACGAAGCATTCCAAATGATTCACAAAGCATTCTGCACGATTCACTGAGTGGATGAACATTTCTTGAACCCTTCCTACAATTTCCATGAATACATCATTTTTACCAGGGTGCAAGGCTCTCAGAAACCCTCAGGACAACACTACCCTCAGGAATATTAGCAGATATGCCACTTATTTAAAAAATTACTCTCCTATTAATCTACGTTAAAATAAAATAAAAATACTTTGTACATTCCACACAATAAATTTTAATTCACCAATCCGGGTTTCGCCTACTCCGTAGACATTTTCAGGGTTTTCATTTGAAAATGTCTATGGAGTACCCGAAACCTGGGTCAGTGAATTAAATTTTATTGTGTGGAATATACGAAGTATTTTTATTTTATTTTAACGTAAATACGCAGTTCCACAAAGTCATGCCTGAAAGTGTGCAGTCTACTCCTATTAATCATTACAATTCTTCTTATCTTGATTTTTTTCATTTACTCGTTGTTTTGACAATCAGTGTCCACATTTGTGGGCATTTTTATTAATTCACCACGATTTTTTGCTGTAGGGTATTTATAGTAGGGAAAAATTATCCAAGACATTTTTCAAATCAGCAAGAGTCCCATCACAGAAATTAAATTCTTCCAAAATTTGTGATATTCCCTTAAGCATAGAAAACAATTTTTTGCCTCTGTTTTCCATAGCCATTGTATTGGGTTCATTTAGCGGTTGATGAGGGAAGCTAACTCCACAAATCATTAGTAAAACCTTAGTGTTGTCTTGGTAAATATTTAAAGTTTGCGAAATGTGTGACCATAAAGCAACTCTTCCTTAAATTGGGCATTGGTGACCAGTTAATAGCCAGGTTTCGTAAAATGCCTAATTGGCCTAATGGTATCGTTCTTGAAATTTTTGCTTGTGAAATTCTGCTTTCATTTGATGGTAATGTTCTGGCGAATAGTAATATAATCCTATTCGCATTGCTGACCACTGCATCACTCTGCAGGTTAGTACTAGACGTACATTCTTAATAGTGGTGAATGTAGTTGAAAATTCACCCAACTCGCACCATTGTGGTGGCACGCTTTGATCTATTACGTAAGTTCTAAGCAGACTACTTCTCAGAAGATGAGGAATTCTCGGGTGACAATATACCTGGATATGACGAAAATGCTTTCGTAATTTCATTAAAACCACGTAGAGCTTAACGAATGGCCATCTTTGTTTATGAGCTTTGAGCAATTTCACTTTCTCTAGTCTTTAAATCAATTGTCATATTACCAGATTTTGAGGTGTTTTATAAATGAAAATGACTGGCAATTTTCCACAAGAATATATTTAAAAAACGACCGGTTTCAGTGTACAACACCATCATCAGGTGAAATCATATCTTTTACATCCGTATATATACCAAATTGCATGAGGGGAGGAAAGGGATGAGAGGGCGTAATCCCTTTCCTCCCCTCATGCAATTTGGTATATATACGGATGTAAAAGATATGATTTCACCTGATGATGGTGTTGTACACTGAAACCGGTCGTTTTTTAAATATATTCTTGTGGAAAATTGCCAGTCATTTTCATTTATGATGTTATTCCATAAAATTAAGCCTGAAACTACAACTTTTATTTGAGGTGTTTTTTGACGGTACGTAAAGTTCTCATTCTCCTGCCCTGATAAACAAGAGAATCCTATCTTCGATTTATGGCTTTTATTTTGTATAGGTATTAGCAAGGAGCACCGGGAATGGATCTTTCAAATATATCTCGTCATAAATTCCAATATTGTTCTGTAAATACTTGTATCTATTTTTATACAGAATCACTTATACATACTTTTAACGTCGAGAAAATTCCGTTATGCTCACTGATGCCATCCACACTATCAACGAATGGCAAAGAGTGGAAATATGTACTCCTTTATTTCCTCTGGACAGTTTTGAAACCACTTACGTACAAGTGTAGCACGTAATTGGTGAAAACTCACGACATGCCACACACCCTAAAATTGGTTTAAGGGTAGTATACACACGTACAGGAATTACATCAGGACTGGAAGATAAATGCCTATAGAATTTAGGTATTTATTCCCATTGCAGTTTACAGTGTTGTAGTATATTAAATATAAAATGTGTGAAAGAGAGTGTGGATCAAATTCATTTTGTTCCTAGTCGATAAATACAACCTTCTGGTCCTTTCAGCCTGTGTCCTGTATAACTACCACAAACTGATTGCGCAGTCCACCTTTTTTTCTCTTCTACTCACACTTCTACATCTACAAAATACCCTACAAGCCAACTCAAGGGTGTGTGGCAGGGGGTGAGTGGTCACTAATGTGGATTACACCGTACCCTATTTAAGTTAGTGTAATACGACTATTAATTCATTAATATAAATCGCAAATGTTTGTCAGAAGGCAAAACCTTAACCATTAGTATTCATATTTATACACATCTACAACTTCATAAATGGACAGAGACACAAGATTCATAATGAAAACATGCACGGCGTGCTGTTAGTTCTACATAGTAGATAAGCATACTAGTTTTAGGAGGTAAATCAACTAACTAGCTACACTACCTATTGACAAACCTAGTGTAAAGTGTAATTGGCAGCTGTTATGGTCTCTCATCGTAGACGGGAAAAATGACATTTTATATCTGTCCATTCTGCAGTCTAGTTCCCCAATTTTATTTTCATGATCCGATCTACCGTAGTACCTATGTCGGTTATTGCAAAATATTATTAACATCATCAGAAAACAAATTGGTTTGGAACTTACATACCTAATAGATTAAGTCTAAATGCTAATCGATGGTCTGAAAGTGATTCCCATCCCAGTTGCTGCAAAAGGTCAGTAACAGTAACGAGATTGTCATAACAGCTTTTCTCATGTGCTTTCATGCATGGACTCATGTCTAGCGATGCTAACTGCTGGAAAGCACCCATTTTATGGCAGCGAAACTTTTTAATGTCAGGATATGCATTAGAGTAGGCTAATTTCAGTGGGAATTGGGTACCTGAGAATAGGGATGTGCAAAAAATACCGTTATTCAGTAGCACCGATACTATATTTTTTTAATCCGGTAGTATCGACCAGTATTTAAAACCGGTACTACCGACTGTACCAGCACTAAAAATATCGGTATTGTGTTAGACAGCACTGTCTTGCATCAACTAACGGAACTAACTATGAAATTAATTGAGTGTTGATAGTCAGATGACTTGAATTCATATCTGAGAGAGGTCTTCAAGCACACTCAACTAAACCTAATGTGAGTGATTTTCTGAGTAACAGATCATTCTGGGAAACCATAGGTGGCAAGGATTGCTCACTATAACAGGGCATTTTACATTACCACAGCATTATTATTTAAAATCATTCCAATAAAAAGCGACGAGCGCAAACATACAGCGTAAAATAAAATGTATTTACTGGATAGCCGATGTACAGGCAGGCAGGCTCCCAACTTCTGCCAAGTCAGCCTCTAGTGTGGGCTTCTGTAAGGCTCTCCGAGATTGGCTTACATCCAACCCATTATATTCCCTAGAGGAATATTATAACCTAGATTTCTCCAGCCTAAAACTCTAAGGTCTATTGTTTCATTAAGTGTATTGACATGATCTGCCTTGTTATGTTCCTCAATTATGAGATGTTTCTTTGACTCAATTATAATTTTGAATTAATTTTAAACGCAATTATTCACATGTACCATACCTTGACGACACCTATCATATGTATTCATGCTAAAGGTGAATAAAGAATATTATTATTATTATTATTATTATATATTCCCCATGAATGTTCATTGAAAATGTCGATGGATGGAAATTTATGTGTATCTTTTTGGACTGATGTTCTAATTTGCCGAAATACTGGAAAATTAGGGTGAAACGTAGGTTAATTTGTAATTAATTGAAATGTTTAATCAATCGTATAAATACTGGTATTTTTCATCGGTACTAGTAGTATAATTGTTTTTTAATTCTCATGAAAAAATACCGGTACTTTTTTGAGTACCGCCGATGCCTACCTAAGAAGTGCTTGTGGCTAAAGTAGGATGGTGAGTTTAGGAATGAGTGGGTGATGAAAGAATGTGGGTAGGATGCTACAATAATGGACATGTGTAATAGGGTTGTGCTTCGAAGGTTTGGCCATGTTGAGTAAAAGAACGAGAGTTGAATAACGAATAAGAGTGGAGTGAATTGTGTTAGAGTATGGGGTAGACTGTGAAAGTCATGGGTGTTAATGGTTGAAGAGGCTACAAAGAGGAATATTATGAGTCTTAAGAATGGAAGGGCCTTTATAAAGCAATATATGAGGATTACTGAGGCAAAAGAGTATGTACGATATATTTATTCTCCTCTCTGATGCTGAAAAAAGAGGCTTGAGCAAAAATTCACCATGTGTGGGTTTCACCATTGTTTTAAGGGAAGCAAATAATATGTGTATGTAATGCATAAGTTAAGAGTTATTATTTCACTGGCATTGTACTAGTCATTGCTTTCAACTGTGGGATTCTCATTGTGTTGGGTTTAATTAAACCAATCACAACGTATCGTTGCAGGCGTTGATGACGCGACCACGGAATGTGACTTGGATCAAATCAATTCCTGGGACTGGATTATCTCCAATAATGGCGGTGGAACCAAGGTAGAGGATAAAATACAAGAAATTTTGGACTGGGTTCATAAGTGCTTGAATAGATGAACTTTCTGTGAAGAAACTGTTTGAATGTATCAGCAAATATTTCTTGCTTCACCTCATTCAGGAATTGGTGTATATAATGAGAGTTCCACTTAATTCTTTTCCTTGTTATATTTTATTGAAAAAACCAAGTTACTGATTTTCCGTCCATGATTTATACTACAAGGAAACTGTCATCGACCAGGCTACAAATGGGGGAAGTGAATATTCTGTACTGAATGTAGTAAGCATTCAGGCTCTCCACTCTTAGAATAGTGATGTTGAAGTGTAACTGAAGTGTAGTTGAAGTGAAGAGAAGCATATAAGTGGAATGCGTTGAATGATCTGATGCTTTCCCGGGGAATCTTGTGAGGGAAGGTTTCTCGTGTGTTCCACCTTGTAAGAGGTGTGGTAGTGTTGCTAAGCATAGTAATCCAAAGAATAATAAATTAAAGCCTCTTAGCTAAATTATTCTGGCAATATTTAAATGGTATGTGAAGACCTAAATTTAAAGTATTTAAATATTTAGAAGACCAATATTTAAAGTTTACTTTAAAGTTTAAGAGAATTTACTCGTAAACCAATAGAAAAGAAGACCAATCGTAAAAGAAGACCAATATTTAAAGTTTACTTTTTTAAAGTTTAAGAGAATTTACTCGTAAGATCTCCTAATGCATGTTTAACATATATACTTACTTTGATACTCTCATTAATTTGGTGATGCCTTATAACTGGTCTTGTAAAACAATGCCCATTGCATATTGGCAAGCGGCGACGTCATTGTTGGTATTATATGTCACTCAGGACCAAGCAGAGAGCTAGAAGTGTTAATGATTTTTTTTTAAATGAGTGAATAATGTGACCAGAGTAGGGTTTTCATCTTCAACTCTCATTGACATATCACTGGATGTTCTTCTAAATGAAACTGTATTCTGTGACTCACTGCGACACTAACTTTCTCATCACTTTGTTCTCAGTTGAAGTTTTTCTTGCCTATTGTTAGAATGAATGAGTTTTTTTTGATAAATAAAAGAATGTATTTAATCCTTGAAAGATGCTATCTTATCCCGGGAGAAAGTGACATGGGATGATGAAGAAGAAGGTAGAGATATTGATTTAAAAGCAATAAAATCATATAACCTTGTAACCACCTCTTTCTTTTATTATATTTTCTATTTATTAGAGAGATACTTATTGATTGCTAAGAGGTTACGTGCAACTCTCAACTGTTCCCCCACTTGAACTGAAATCAGTGAAAGTATCTTACATTTGGTAGTATAAAGCCTTCCATCCGCCAGGCATTTATGTTTTTCATTAAATTCCCTCCCCTCTTTCCCCTCCCTGCCTGCCCTTCCCTCCCTTTCTTTTCCCATGACTCTTCCCTTGGGGCAAGGGCTTAGCCACGTTGAAACACCGGTTCCCGCCAGAACACCAAAGTTAAGCAACGTTGGGCGTGGAGGGAGTAACCCTCCTCCATACCTCGACCAGGCATGGATGGAGAGGCTCCCTCCAGATCACCGGGAGGCCGGAGGGAGATATACCCAGACTGGGAAGGTTAGAGGGAGGACACACTCTATACCTGTCCTGAGGAGGTCACTCCTCCATACATCTACCGCCCTAAGAAGCATGTAGTGACGTCATTATAATTTCCGCCATCTTAATACAGATGGAAGTTTCGAAATGGATGGGTCTATATTTGAACCAGATTTATAGCTGGTTACCCGTCCGTAGGTTGGGTTAGGATGAAATTTGTGCGGTTCTTAGTGTAACCAGAGAAACACCACAAGGAGATTCTCATGAGATAGCTGATAGGCATGTCTTTGAGCATCCAAGTCTAACCTTTGTCGTTTTTATTGCAAGGACTCATTTTCTCGCGAAGAAGACATTCTTCTTGCTTTATAAATTGCTTGCATTGAGACACGGGGTACTATGTGTCATCGATTCTACTATTCAAACATGCGCGCACAGCTCAACATCACCATGATCAAATGAGCGGTATAGATGCGGATGTTGTTGTGACAAAGTTTCAGAAGGCTGTGATAAGTATTATGGCGGCAGCAGCCTGAAAATAAAAAAAACAGGTCACCAGAAATTTGATTTGTCTGCTGCAAACTTTCTCCTCAATGTAAGTCGTTCCAATTTTTACTCAAACGAATGTCAGTACAAGAGAGAGCCAACATTGGGGCTGATTTTAAGCTCATTCCTGTGTGCGTGTGGCACCTGTGTTCAAGACTATGTGAGGTTATGTTGAAGTATTACATTCCGTGTACATTGTGACAGCCACGCCAGGGGTGCTATGTGACAGTGTCCTTTTCTCCTAATAAGGTTACCTAATTGTTTTTTTCTTGGTTAGGCTTATTTCCGAAAGCAAACTATGTAATTTCGTTGCTTCAGGATTAGTTTTTTTGGCACTATACCTTCTAGGCCTGAAACTATAGCCTCAAAATTATTTGTTCCTTCAGTTAATATGTGATTTTGTTTGCAGATAAACAATGCCTAGGAAAAGGGAAAGAAAAACAATGAGTACACAACAAAGAGGCTATGCGGGGAGCAGTTCAGGCCAAAAGTGAAGGTTTATCTTTAAGAGAGGCAGCTAAAAGGTTCCATGTAAATTTTGAAACTTTGAGAAGATACTGTAACAGGAAGGCTGTTTCAGATGATTATGGTAATGAGGTTCTCGACCTAAACCAATATTATGATAATCGTAAGGTTTTTTCAATTGAAGAAGAGGAACTCTTGGCTGAGTATTTCATTTCTGCTACCCAGTTTGGCCATGGTCTAGATACAAATGTGGCTAGAAAACTAGCTTGTGAGTTTGCTGCTAGAAATGATAAAAAAGTTCCTGATTCATGGATGAAGAAAGAAATGGCAGGCATTGACTGTCTTTTAGATTTCATGAAACGTCACCCTGCAATTTCTCTAAGGAAGCCAGAGGCTTGCAGCATGGGTCGAAGCTCAGCTTTCAATCAGCATAACATGCAAATTTATTTTGCTAATTTGGATCAAGTCCTTCAGAGAAACCCCTACTTTGCAATTGGCTTGAGAGTGTTCAATCTGGATGAATGTGGCACAACAACAGTTCAGTCATTAAGAACTAAAGTATTAGCTCCCAAAGGACAGTGAAGAGTATCAGTTAAGGCAAGTGCTGAAAGGGGCACGCTTGTCACAACTTGTGTGATAGTTAATGCCCTTGGATCTGTCTTACCACCCATAATGATATTTCCAAGGAAATATTTTAAGCCCCATATGATTTGCGGATCATACACAGGAACACTTGGCTTGGCTTACCCGACTGGATGGATGGATCGTGTCAATTTCCTAAAGGTTTTGAGTAGATACATTGCTCTCACAAATACCTCTAAAGAAAACCCATCCCTTATTATAATGGATAATCTAGAAGCCCATGTCACCTTAGAAGCAATTGATTTATGCAAAGAAAATGGCATTACTGTTTTAACCCTGCACCCCCATACATCACATATGTGCCAACCTTTGGACCGTACATGTTTTGGACCTTTTAGCATGGTATATGACAAAGCTTTGAATGCTTGGATGATTTCGCACCCAGGAGAGACAGTGACCATATATCACATTGTCGCTTGAGTCTAACAAGCCATTGAAATAGGAATCACGGCATAAAATGTTAGGTCTGGCTTTAAAGCCTGTGGCATCTATTCCTTTAACCCTCAGATTTTTTCAGATAAGGATTTCAAGTTAGCAGTGCTAAGAAAAAAAAAATTATTTTCTGTTTTTATCTCTTTATGAGGTTTTACTTCATTATTTTTTATTAAATTGAATTGTTTGATAGAAAAATTGTATTTTGTGGTAATCCTCAACATTCCTGAGCACACTTCTGGACCAGTCACATAGTACACTTGGTCTGTCACATTGTACCCCGGTCTGGGGTTGGATGTGACAATTGGGGCACTTTGTGACAGTGCCAATATTTATTGTATCATTAAATTTAAAAATCTGACAATTATACCAAATATTCCTTGTTTCAAAAGAATGTTAACCGCCTAAGGATCTTTTTTATATACGCATCCATTTACGAGATACTTGGTAAATAAGATATCCGTCACAATGTACCCCATCCTCCTCTAAAATACGAAGATAATTATGACAATGGAGTCTTTATTCAGAGCGAAAATACGGCTATACACCCATCTCTTACATTTAATCCTGTCACATCACATTAACACCCATTCCTTGAGAGGAAGAAAACCAACTGAGGCGAGACTCGTTCCCGTGACCTTTGGATTAGCAGACTCCTGCAGGCACCGAACCGGTAAATACATAAAATCTAGTGATAAAGAAATAAACAGTAAATGCTTGATTACACAATTCCTGTCGTAAACACATCACCAATGACTAAAAAGTCTCTAAGATATCGATAATTTACGGTGACTGTTACAATTTAAGGTCACAGGAATTACTTCCGTATCACCAATGAACGTAGTTAGTATCGAATTACTTCTATATACTTCGCACTTGGATTTCTAGTGTAAAAATTGGAAGTAGCCCTTTTACGTGGTGACAGTTCAACAAAATACTTCACCCCATTTCAGTTAGATAAGTTGTTCGTGCGCGCTAGCGGGACTGATCCCTTTTCCATTTGTATTTCCCGCCACCTCATTTCCATTGTTCTCCTTATTTCGCCCCTATTTTGTTTTCTAAGAAGAGGGCGAGTATATACGACCGTGGAAGAGGGCGCTCAAAGGAATGACCGTCCGGGAGCAGACACTTGAAAGACTCTAGACGGTGTGGATGTGGATTGAGTGTGCTATTTCTCAGTGTAGACAGTCGGGAGTCGTGTGCGGCCAAAGGGACGGAATAAAGTAAGCGTCCCTTCATTTTCCCTATCATTCCTTACCCATGTTTTTCCCTCCGTTAACACTTCCTCATAATTTCCTCAATCACGTTGTGCGTTCGACGTCCCAGTCCCGTACTCGTGAACATAAGTGCTTCGATGAACTTGACTTCATTGATTGCATGTGGATTTGTGCCGTCTGCAGCCGTGCTTTATCCGTCAAATACCCCACAGCCGACCACGGTGGATGACGGTAGTTTGAGTCAAGTGGTGACTGCTAGTTGGTGTTATTAGATGAAACTGACAACCCATCGGAACCGCGTTAAACTGCAATGGCACAATGAGTGCGATCGCTGGTGGAATTGGCCAGCAACGAGCGTCACAGCAGTGAGGCTCAATCATTTGTGTATTACATGCGTACCTTGGGTATAGAACATCGATGTGCTCAAATAACGGATGTTATTACGTACGACTTGTTTATATAGCCCGAAGTGGAGCCCTCGACTGAATAATGTTTTTATTACTCGTCCACCTTCACGCCAGTCCCAAACAAATAGTCGCATTGGAGTTCCCTTTGCATTCCAATAACCTTGAGTCATCACAGCTGGGTTGTGTGTTTACTCGAGGTCTGACGTGAAACCATCTTCACCAGGCGCTGGCGATCGACTGGCTATTGCTCTTCCCAGGACTCGCAGCACAACTCAAGAGTTTGCAAGGAAGTACTCTTCTGGAAATCCGTAATTCGAAATCTTCACCGACTATTGTTGTATTTGGAGACTGCTGATAGTATAACGCTCGCTGGTATATCTCCTTCACCTTGCAGTTCAAGCCTCGGACTAGGTGAGTACAACTATTTGTTTCTCTGGCCTCAAATTTTCCAAGTTTTCTAATTTTCACTGAGCATATCTAAGATCTTCATTTTTCTCAATAATGGCACGAGTTTATCTCCCCTTCATCTCCATAATCATCATCATAGGTAATCCAGCCTCTATAGGTTGTTAAACAGTATGCCCCTATGCTCCATCCTGTCGTTGGATCGTGTATCACCATTCCTTCGATAATACACTATTTGTGCTATTTGTCGAGAAATGAGCAAAGAGATATCCTTCTTTACAAGTGCCATTAATGATTATAACAAAAAACGAGCGATATAGTAATCCATTAGAGACTAGTACTTCTTCACACAACTTCCTTCTCCCTAGTCTAATATACGACTCACTTTTGTCTCCTCTCTTTCGACTCTTCCTATTCCCTCTCCTAATTTCCTCCCTTTTTCATACCTTATGTCTAAACACCCCCTGCAATCCGCCCTAGCTACGGTTCGAATAGCATGTAGTATGCATGATGTAGATTCTATCCCATATCTGTGGCTGGTATCCTAGCACCCCATGCCACGCCCTCTTTCGGCGGCCAGCTTTATATTATGTGACTGTGGAAAACCTTCTTGCTCTACATCAAGCTCCTCTGCGGACTCAATGTGCCATATTTAATACGCAAATTTCCCTAGTTTTAGAAACCAGGCGTATGACCATCGATTCCCCTTTTCTCAGTTTTGGTGGTTAGCGGTGGATGACAGGAAAGCATAGGAACCTATTTTAATGTCCTTCGTTACGTCTTGCATGCTCTTGCACGAGTTCTTAACGTATTCCTTGAGAATGTGCTCCCGGAGAAGGATGGGTCTGATGACGTTTAAGGTTTTCTTATCTTCTGCCTCCCTTCAAATGGCGCTCAAAATTCCATTTCTTCTCACTTTCCTCCCCCTCGGTTCGATACTCCCCTCGTCTTCGTATGAGTAACGTGTTCAGTTTGAGCTTTCCTCAAGTTGTTTCTCCTGTCAATAATTTATTTGTAAACAAGTCCATTTAGAACATTTATTGTGAATCGTGCTGGTTTGGTTGCCAGAGTACTGGTTTACCTTCCCAAGAGAAGTGTCAGAATCACGGGAATGGCGGAAATTTTTCAGCGGGTTCCCGATCCCTAATTGAATGCATTATTGAGGGCAAGTAAAGTGCATTAATCCGTCTGTCGGATGTAACTTTAGACAGGGCCACCTTCGGCAACCTCGCGAACAATTGACTGATGCAGACACTGGGTTTTCCTCTACCCTTCCTCGTAATTGTGCCGGCTGCTGAAGTAATTTGCGCCTTGAAAGGAATGCGGGTAGGAATGTAAAGGAAGAATTAAAGGGGTTATTGAGGAATGATTGAAAGAATTCCGGCGTAAGAATTAGCCTACTGTGAACGAAAGGTGAAACGAGAGCCGCAGTTTAGCCTCCTATTCGACGGATGGAGTTCTGAAGTGTTAAAGTGTACTTTACGCAGCGCTCAGACTGGGATCGGGGTATCCAAAGAAAAGTCCCTGCAACCGAATTGTTTACTTCACTGATTTGAACTATGGAGGGAAGCCAATATTCTGGCGGCGCCACTGCAGTATTCCAATCTCCACTGATAATTGTCGATTAATGCTTAAGGCGTGCTCTCATATCAAGTGGTGATCTGTGAAAATCAACTTAAGAGGGAAGTTGAAAAATTATATCCCACCCGAGGAAGAATTTTGCACTCCTGTTCCTCTCTCTCTCTCTCTTTCTCACCTCTACCTTCAACTCTCTTTCCATACTCTACCCCTCTTTTCTTCGTATTTCTATCTCCCCTTTCACAGATATATAGCTCTTCCGCGCCCTCCATCCTTCCCTGCTATTTCGGAACACCCCTTTTCTGTGGCCTTTTTCCTTCGGCACCATCTCTACTCTTCTTTTTCGCCCTTTTCTCGCGCGCCTTTTTTCATTAATATATATACCCCATATATTCAGCTTTTTTTTATGTCCCCTGCATCTTAAATTGATCCATTTTCCTCTATGCAGGTATTCGCAACGTCTCTCCATCCTTCTTGTGCGACATGCTACAAAGTGCTCATATATCAACGAGCGGTGTTAGCGATGTCCTTACTCCCTTGGATTAAAATGGTGGCAATTGTTCGTTTGGGAACGTCCCGGAATTTTTTTCTGCTATTGTAAAATGAGGATGTGTGGACAATTTCTTTTTGGCTAGTTATTCATTCTAATGACGGGTAATTTTATGTCTTTATGCTGGCCATTGAGTGAATATAAAGCGCTGAATAATTTGCCTGAATGTCATCTTTTCAGTACCCAAAAGCGCATATCTAGGGTCAGGGCTACATACAGTACGGCAACCACTATTTGTTTAACCCTTTTCATCAGCCTACAGTGATATGTCATCGAAATTAATATTGGCGATGTGCATAAAGAATGTTTTAGAAGTAGATGCCTAAATATGTGCTACAGCAATTAGTTTTCAAAATTGGTTTTGAATATTTTATTATTGGGAGATGCTGCTGGCGTGGCTCTCAAGGTGGTGATATGCATTGATTTGTGATATCTCCTGAACTTATTGTACCGTATCAGTTCGTTTATGTCCAATTATTTTAATTTCTAAACGCAGGCAGAAAGAAATGCACTGCAAAAATAATCATTTCTTTAGACTTGATGGATTGAAAATATTACAGTTCAATCATATTAGCTTCCTTTAGCTATTGCGTACGTAATTCCCAAAAACACACGTACAATTTTATAGCCATTTACTCTTTTTAAGCGGTGAACTTCAAAAATATTATCACCAAAGAGTTTTAACATTTCATTTTTCATGCTCAGGTCTAAAAAATAAAACTTTTTATAATGGTAGTGTCGTCATAATTATAATTTACGAATGCATTCTTCGTTTTCTCAAGCCTTTGCTTATTTTTAGATAGAAATATGTAATTCGCAAAATAGACCGTTATGCAGGGTTGTGTGGATATGTTTGAGGGGAGAAAAATTGCATGAATGCAGAAACTGGTGGCAAACGTAATGTTTGTTAGGATATCCATGAGGGTTTCTAGAGTTTCCATCCTGATTAGTTGCTTCAACGTGTTATCCTGCAAGCCATCTCAAGGGTGTGTGGCAGAGGGTGATTCCACACCATGCGTCCGCTAACAGTAAAGCACACTGCCATAGGTACTGTTTTTAGCTGTTCTTTTATATAATTTAACGTTAAATTCTTGAGCATACGCCGAAAGAACTCAACATGCAAAACAGCTGTTGAATTTCATTCTACTGCTTACGAAAACCTACCACATGCGTCACTGACCCGAGTGGGAGCCCGATAAACCTTCCACTCAAACCACTGGGAAAGACGGAATTCATTCTTTGTTAGCATGTCTCGCTCTCAATTTATCGGCCAGTCTAATGCCGCTTACGACCGCTCAACAACCTCTCGCTCCCGCTATGTCGTGTCTCACTCACCCACACCACCACCCCAAGGTCTTCCATCAAATACATAGTGCTAGCGGTACACGGGAAAACGTTGCATTTGATGAGGTTAGATGTTTGCTTCGTACATTTGTTCCTTAAGCCAATCTAAGCGATTTTGCCCGATGTACCGTCCGCCCCATTCCATAGGGGTCGATTTGTGGAGGGGGGAGAGGGTTAATAGGTGAATTATCAACAATAGTTATTTTAACGTCAGATTACTGGCCTGGGCTTGTCCAAAATGTCGTTTCCGGACAACTCAAGCCCCGCGGCAACTGTGGTGAAGCTCAAATTTCACTCTGACGACTGGAAGTAACGAAAATGGCGCCATATTTAAAGTTGGTGGCCATTTTGGCGAATGGACAATTTAACGCTTACGTTAAGTTGTGGGGTGTCGTTCCTGATGTTTTCGGGGTCGCTGAACACGTTTATATTGACAAAAATACGTTATCTGCATTTTTTTTCGGTTATTGAGCCACCCGTCAAGAATAAATATGTCTCCTTATGGAGTATTTGGTGCACTTTTCTTTCAAGGAATTCACGAGATAAACGGCTGGTGCTTTCTATTTCTCTCGTTGGCTTTTGTGTATTTTACTTGTGCCTACTTTCCTTTCAAGGGAGTCGTGCTTACTTTAACCCCTCTCCCCTATCTCCTGTCTTGTGCGCGGCCCATTGGCCCCCGTCCGTCTGCGATCATATTACTTTCGTAGGGCGGTATCCTATGCATCACGCGTGATCCTGCTCGTCTAAGGGTACAAACACACAGAACGCGGCGTGGTGCGACACGGCGCGGGGCGGCGCGGGGCGGCGCGGCGCGTCAATAAGCGTTAACCCACACACACAGAACGCGGCGCGTCTCCTACTCTCCTACTCCGTCAGTGGCCAAGATGGCGTTGAGCAAGTTGGATCGTCGCTTGCTTTGTTTAGAAAACACTTATTTAAAGTATTATACGTACGTGAAGCAAAATCGACGTGAGTGGGAAATCGAAGTGTGTGAAGGAAGAAGTCTATTCGGTGAATATCATTATTTGTTTCCTATCCTAAGGAGAAATGAGAAAATCTTGTGGAGACGCGCCGCGCCGTGGCGCGCCGCGCAGCTCTCTGTGTGTTCTTTCGCATTACAAAGTATGTATTTGTTTTTGAAGCGTCATGACGTGCCGCGCCGTGTTCTGTGTGTTTGTACCCTAAGCAATGGTGTCACTGCTCTAGAAAGGCCTCTAAACCACGAGCAAAGCATGTGCCCTGGGCCCTAAGTACTTCTAAACTTGATAGTCTCAGGCGTTACTCTGTGGTACTGCATATTTAATAAAAAATAAAAGACTTTATGTTGTCCACACTTTAAAGTTTATTTCCGTCCCGGGTTTCGACTGCTTAGTAGTCATTATCTAGGTACAAGTAATAGGTCATGAGCCAATATACAGAAAAAAAATGAAAGGGGAGGGGAGTGGGGGATTCAATAAGGTATATCAATGTGATGGAAAGAAAGGGGAAGGACAGGGTGGTTGAATGAGGGTTTCAGTTGCGTCAGAGAAATCCAAAGTATTACAAGACCAGGGGGGTGAGAATATTGAGGAAGAAAACTGGGTGTGCTTAAGACCACACGCTGGAAGTGAAAAATTCTTTGACCGATTTATATTCCCAAATAAATCTGAATAAAAAAGGAGAATAAGGTACAATAATTTTTAGAAATGAATATTCCATTAATCTAAATTTTATTTTTTGTTGACTAAATAGGTATTTATCTGAAAAATGGGTATTGTACTTGCGTCTGAATAATATAACACTCATTTATATCTCTCAACATCTTTGACAAGCCCAGGCCAGTAATCTGACGTTAAAATAATTACTGTTGTTGATAATTCACCCCCCCTCTCCCCCCCTCCCCAAATCGACCCCTATGGGGTGGGGCGGACGGTACTTCGAACAAAATCGCTTAGATTGGTCCAAGGAACAACTGTACAAAGTTGCATGCTTACATCGTCAAATGCAACGTTTTGCCCTTTTTCGATGTGTACCTCTAGCACTAAAAGCTTAGTTTGCCTTTCAGGTCCACTCATTCATACTCGTGCCTGGCGTATCCGAGGCCATTGAAAGGCAAAGAAAATTCAGAAAAGGTTGTTGTGAATAAATAGCCACTCCTATTTGTATATCCGACGTTCTCAGTCTTGGGTTTTTCTATAGATGGAATATCTTTTTCGATCGTCGCCTTACTGACAATAATGACAAGGAAAAGCGGTAGACGGTTAGGAGCTTCATCTTTTTATTCGTCTGCATAATATAGGACAGCATTTTTCTCATTCCAGCGACCCTACCTCTTCTTTCATAACAGTCCGCATAAAGTCGCATAGGTGAAAATCAACTGGCCCTATTCCTGCCATCAGGCTTCTAATTTACTGTTTTATTAGTGATGGCATCCTGAAGTTCTAATTGAGATTTATTTTTAAGCAGCCCAATGAATTTTCCATCTCTAAACTACGATAAAGGTACCTATTTGAAATGTACTTCTTTCGCTCATTATCTGTGCTTCTGTCGGAACAGTTTGAAGACAGTCTGCATTTGAAATGTTTGTGATTGAATCCATGTCAATTTAATCGTCTCCAGTGGATTACATCCTTTTTAATTAATCGTTACTTGTGCGTGATCCTACATGAAAATACGTCATGCATAAATTAAATTTTGAACAAAAAGATTTCTAAGAAGTGATAGTTAGGATATGAGGTACTGCATCATGTATTGCGTTTGATGTTACTCCGAAAAAACCTGAGAGTCGAAATTTTTACAGACGTTAAATGCGTTTATCGCGACGAATAATTACCGTAATCCAAAGGTTAGAGATGTTACGAAAGTAATATTTGATTCTTTTGTCCCGGTTAATAAATGAAACCTTGAGGGTAATATGTTTATGTGCAATAAGCAGTCATGGCTGGAAATAGGAATAGATGTGAGGAAAAGTGGAGAAAATAATATTAGATGTCGTATCAAGTAGTGATGGAAAATTCTTGAACTTTTGGAAATAAATTTTTACCTTGAGTTTTGAAATGTATTATTTCTTCGCGATCGCGCCTCAGCCTTGTGCTTACAAAGTGCAGCTAAAACGAAAAATATTTTGGGAATAACTTATTCAATGGTGGAAAATATGGATTCATATCAGACGAATTAAGTTCTTTGAACATATAGGTACCATAAACATATACTCTCATATCTGAATTCATTGGTGGCATCATTTATGCGTTCATAAACGAAGCTAAACATAGGAACATAATTAAATTTTCCCATACATCGTGCGACGGGTGGGAGGACGAATAGTAAACAACCTGTGGAAAATCCGATCTCGATTTTGCGACACCACAGGAGTAAGAAAACGTCGAATGTTCCACATTCTATAGATAATGGTCGAAGGAGGAAGATGCTTATGCCCACTATAAATAACTACTCATTTGCGCATTATTGTATAGTTTCTATCACTTAGGTTTGATCTCAATTAACTATTGGTGGGAAGTACGTAGCCAATCTAAATATTTGCTTGAATGGATGAGGCTTTTGCTCATACAGCTACTAGACATCGGTATGGCGTGGGAAATTCAGAGCTTGAGGGTAGGGGCTTATGGTTCTTTCACCTTTCTTAAAGAGTACTGTATTACTTAGAAAATAAGAGTATTTTCGTGTATTGGCGGTGCTCGAGTATATGACTGTTACAATATTCAGTATTAGTATTATGTTCTGTGACACAATACTCTTATCATAATATTCACATGTCCCTAGAAATTAGTTTTCGGCTTGAATTTGTACACGAAGCCAACGATGGTGGCCAAGTGGTTGGCCACGTTGACATTTCGGGTCTAGATGTTATTTTTGTCTAAGGGCTAAGGCCTATGGTTAGACGGTGCCATATAAAAGTATAAATATAAAATTCAACTTCATTTCTTAATCCTGAAACTTGCTCTTGTCAGTATACTTATATGTATTTTATGCACATCGCGGAGGATCCAAACATTTGAAATTAATTATAATATGGCGATAAATATTACTCGTAATTTGCCCTTGGTGTGTTGCTTTAGGTGTTCACCAGTATGTTTCCCTAGCATCATAATCCAGTGACAATAGTCATTATGAATCAATTAGAGACTTTTATTGACCACATATATGAAAAAGTTTAAGAATTTTGAATGTTGGTAAAACAAAATTCAAGTTTTTATCGCCAGCGTTTTACCAAATTTATTAGCATTCTCGGGTCTATGAAATTTACCGAACATACATACAAAATGCATGGAACCGTCTACCAGTTGCTCTACAGCAGCCTGCAAAATTCATGAAATAAACGACAATGTGTTCTTAGTTTGATTCCATTATCATGAACATAATCATGGTTATTTGAAAACTCTATTTAAACTTGACGGTCAGCTTTATACATCTGTTTGCGAATAATTCTTTTAGCAGTAAGATGGGTTGTCTCGACATGCCGCCGAAGTCGCTGGTTGAGTTCACCGTTAGGTTTGTTTGTAAAATACCCTCCCTACTGTTATAATTTGATTCAATTTATTTTGAACTCTTTGAAAGAAAAGGTTTTTCTCGAAATTACGTGTTTCCGTCAGTATCAAGCTTGAAGTTGGGCTTCAGCAAACCTTAATTTAGCGATTTAAATTGTTTATTAAAGGAATAATTTCTGCAATATAAAAATATCGATGTTTATTGTAGCAGGATTTAAATTGTGTCGCGTTGTTAGTGATTGATTTACGTTTAAAACGGCTAGCGCTAAGAAACTAAACGCTCACACGTATTGACTTTTTTAAATCTTGAAGAGGTAATCTGTCGTTCAACTTTATTTTATCAATGCTTGTAAAGTGGATGGAAGAGCTTATACACAGAATTTACATCCCGTGTAATTTTTGGGTTCTCTTCAGCTCAACGCCGTAAGCGAATTTACATGAAATGACATGTAATCTGGCTTTTACGTAATGATGGGTTTGAGCGGCCTCTCACGGGGGATAAAAATACAATTTTTGCAATACATTAATGTGCTAATTTCGATAGGGCTGATTAATTCCATCGGCCTTTTCATCTCTTGCGAGCAAATTTTAATATTATCCGTCCATGCTGCCTCATTCAATCAGGAAATCGATTCCGCCGTAAAGCCAATAAATTTCTGCGGACAATGCAATGCAGAGAGAGACGTGCTAATGCATATTTCCGCCCGGATGGGGCATGGAACGTACTTCGTGGAGGATTACGCTGCTCGGTGGATACTGTGTGAATCATTTACAGTCGGGAAAGCTTGACTGTTTTTAAGTTTGGAGTTTGACGCCAATATAACACGGGACATTCATAAATGGCTTGCATTGGTAGAATGGCGTCCATCTGACCTCTGCCGAGCTCTTAAAAAAAGAACCTAGCAGAGTAATATTTCCTTTCGTGCCATGAAATCTCTGAATTTTCTTCCTTACGTGAGCATATATCTACGTTTTTTTAATCAGACAACTTTTGCATGCGGTTCAGCATCGGGCAGTCAACTCGTGTGTATAAGGATATAAATAACAAGGCTTGAGTTTGAAAACTTTCAACATTTCTTTGTCGCTGGAGTTATTATATTTTTTTACAGATTTGTTTTTATCGAGAGTATGTCAGAAATAAAAAACCAGTTACTCTTTGCCAACGTTTCGGAACAGAATGTATTCCATTTTCAGGGCTAACCACTATACAATGAAGTTAAACAACAACATTAATGCCACCAACATAATAAATGTAAAGCATATAAATTTCCTTACCTGTAATTACCTTAGAATAAATTTTCTATGAACGTCAGCATCAAAATGTACATATTTTTGTTGTTCCACAGTGAAAGGATGCATACATTTCGAACGTAATTAGTAGCACCGTTTTATGAAAATCACTTATGTCTGTATTATGGAGACCTCTCCGTATAGATACAGGGGCCGTATATTATCAACGTTGTAGACTGGGGACGAGAGCATCTTGTTCGCATAAACCCCCGCTGAAGTTTACCTTGAATTAAGATGTGGTGGTGTAATTGAATAACACACATGACCGGCAATTTGGAGATCTGGGTTCGAATCCCGGTAAAGTCAAGTGATTTTTTCATGGCGAATTTAACCGTCTTCGGTTTATATTCTCTCACCCGTGCGCGAGACGGCGTACCACATTATTTGTAAAAGCAATGATTGGAAATTTCTGTAGGAAGTTACATAGATAGCATTTGTAGTTTTCTTTTTTGAGTCAGGGAAAAAATATTACGCAACGCCTTGAAAAGACTCAGAAAATCGTGAATTTCTATTAACCCTATGAATATCACAACTGCAATGGTAACATAAATGAAAATAATTGACAAAAATATCTGAAAATGCACTGGAAATGTGTGAACATATTATGCTTTCCGCTTCGAATTCAGCGTAAGTGAGCTCTACTTTTTAGAAAATATTCCCGTCTTGCCCCAAGAATAACAACTGATATTTCGGGATACTTTTCTTTGGGTTTTTCGTATAATTTTCTCCAAATATTTTCCTTTTTCCTTTTTCCTTTCAGCACAAATGTTTTCACCCTCTCTCGTGCACTTAAACTGCCCCACCAGAAATACAATGTTCTCTGTCAATGTTCTAAAACCTCAATCGTTACTCGCTCTTCTTTGGAACATTCTTGATTTTTTATACGCAATATTATTTGGATAATTTCATAACGATGAAATTAATGCACAGAGAGAAAACAAAAAAAAACACATTTGTACCTGAATCAATCATCGTAGTATTTCAGTAGTAAATATTTGTTCCATGGTTGAAGGATAAATTACACCTGCTACGGAATTATTTACTAAGAGTTATGCACAATGGGTGAGCACTTATATGTTGTTAAGGGGTTGAACTACTTTGAATGATTGCTACCAGTGTTGATTACGGAATACGAGCACAAAGTGTCACCATTAAGTTGCATATGCATATTTTAAAACAATGTTTAAAAGGGGAATAGGGTTGCGGTATTCCAATTTTCTGTTTGTTTGACTTTGGCCAAAGAGAAAACAATGATTTAGCCGTTCAAGTTCGACACCACATTACAGGCTGCATGTATATTGTGACCTTACCTTTTAACCACGGTCGCGTGAGGCAAAGAGGGGGCGGGGGAAAGGTTGTTGGGAGGGAGTTGAGATCATTCATTCAAGTATTCTACCAGCTGATTGGTAGGTTCTTGGACAGTCCCCATTTTGTATCCCAACCTAATAGAAATTGTCTCGCTTTCCCTCCTAAGTTATTAGATCCCTCTTCAATTCTTCATATCTTCTACCTCCTCTTATTTCGTCCATAATTCCTATCCTTTTCCTTCCTCTCCCACGCTTCCCCAGTGTTCTCCCCTCTATCACTCTCTTCAGCATGCCCTCTCCTCTCAGAACCTCCTCCATCCATCTCTTCTGCCTTCTCCGAACCTCGGCCACAAGCTTCCTCTCCTCTCCGACCATATCCAATACCTCCTCGTTCGTCTTTCTCGCCATCCAGCTAACCTTCTCCATCCTTCTCCAAACCCACATCTCAAACGCCTCAAGTCTACGCACATCCTCCCTTCGCAATGACCACGTTTCCGACCCATATAGCGCCACGCTCCATATTAAAGTTTTCACCAGCCTCTTCTTTACGTCTCTTCTCAGACCCCCCCTCATCAATTCCTTTCTCTTCGAAAATGCATCTTTAGCGAGCGCAATTCTGCATCTGATGTCCTTACCACTAAACCCATTCGCCTCCAAAATACTACCCAGATACGTAAACTGCTCGACCTGCTCTATCTTCTGCCCTCCCACCCTTATATTCAGCCCCGCCTTCTTACTTCTACAAAATCTCATTACTTTCGTTTTCTTGTGATTGATCTTCATCCCATACTTTTCGCACTGCACCTCTAATGCATTCACCATTGACTGTAACCCCTTGGCCGACTGACTAACTAATGCTTGATCATCTGCAAATCTCACTGATTTTATCAGCTCCCCTCCTACCTTTATTCCTACCTCCTCCTCCCCCAATGCCTCCCTTACCATTTCCTCTGAATACACGTTAAAAAGCAACGGCGATAGTGGGCACCCTTGCCGCACTCCCCGTCCTATCGTGGCCCATCCCGATTCACCATTGGCTACCCTAACCTGCGCCGTCTGGTTCATATACAAATTCCGAATCAGACGCCTGTCCCTCCAATCGACTCCTAATTTCTTCAACACTCCCATTAATTTCGTCCATTCCACCCGATCAAACGCCTTCTCGAAATCTACGAAGCATGCAAAAACATCCTGCCCATACTCTAGGTTTCTTTCTACTAGCGTCCTCATCACCGCCATAGCGTCTCGCGTTCCCGTCCCTCTCCTAAACCCGAACTGGTCGTCACCCAGGTATTCATTCGCCTTCTTCTCTAGCCTTCTGTTTAGAATCCTCAGAACTACTTTGGCCGCGTGGGATATTAAGCTTATTGTCCTATAGTCTTCGCAAGTTTTTGCCTTACTCTTTTTCGGTATAGGAATTAGTACAGTCTTCGCGAAGTCTTCCGGCCACACTCCATCCTCATAAATCCTACGAATAAGCGCAAAAAGTTTTCCTCTTCCGTTCTTCCCCATGCTCTTTAAAAACTCTGCAGGTATGTCATCTATTCCTACCGCCTTATTCCTTTTCATGTCTCTTAGAGCTCTTTCGATTTCGCTATCTAGGATACTTGGTCCGATGCCATCGCTGTCGATGTCGTCTTCCCTTTCTATATCTAACCTATTGGGCCTTGTTTCTTTACTATAGAGCTCTTCAACATACTCCTTCCACCTCTCCTGGATCTCTCTCGGTTCTACGATCATCTTTCCCGTCTTGTCTGTTATCGTTGTAATTCCCCTTCCCTTGTTACCACCCGTCAGTTCCTTTACTTTCCGATATAATGCATCTGCTCTTCCCTCTTTTTGGTATTTCTCTAACGCGTCGATTTGTTCTCTCCACCACGCCTCTCTTGCTTTCTTTGTTTCTCTTCTAAGCCTGTTATTAAATTATCGGTATTTTCTCTTACCTAGCTCTGAGTTTACGCTCTTCCATTTCCTTCTCTCCTCCATCTCCCTGATCATCTCCTTCGTGATCCACGGTTTTCTAATTTTAGTTGAACTCACTACGCCTACCGTTGCTTTCGCCGCTTCTATAATTCCGTTTCTCAAACTTCCCCATTCATCTTCGACTGATCTAACTCCATGGTCCTCACCCATTCTCTCATCCACCTTCTCCCGATACTTCTTCTTCATTTCCCCAGTTAATGCCTCCGTATTCCACTTTCGTACCCTCCTTCCCATTCTCATCTTTTTCAGTTTTACCCGACATTTCATGACTAATAAGTTGTGGTCTGTGTCTGCATCAGCTCCTGGATAAGTATGAGAGTTTTTAACACTATTCCTGTATCTGTGACGTACCATTATATAATCTATCTGGAACCTATCTGTGTCTCCCGGCTTCTTCCAAGTGTACCTACGTCGAGGATGATGTCTGAACCATGTATTCGTAATTACTAGGTTATTTCTGCGGCAAAACTCCACAGCTTTCTCGCCCCGGTCGTTTCTCCTTCCTAGCCCGTAATCGCCCACCTCCCGCCCATCTCTTCCTTCACCCACCACCGCGTTCCAATCTCCCATTACTACCAGGTGCTTACTTCCTGGTACTTAATTTGTATTTTTTTTTTTTAAGTTTATCACATTTTTCTTATCAATTTTATATAGTTAATTTTGGTTTCATGATGTTTTTCAGGTTTAACCACTTTAGTTCGGAATTGGAAAATGGTGATTTATCGCCTTTAAAGTGAAAGAACTTATATCAGTCTCATTGTAGTATTCCAGCCTAGTTCTAGTAGCTTTTCTCATTAATAAATGCAAAAGAATTCTATTAGAGAATATTTCTGTAGTGCAAACATGTTACGTCCCACGATGTGTACCTTGAATTTTGGGATGGAGATTTTGTTTTCTAATGTGATATGATAAGTTTGGAGGTAGCGAAGCGGGGCCCATTGACGTGAGAATTTATCCCTGAGTGTAAACAAAAACGAGGATGGGGTGCAGCCAATAAATAGAATGGCGATGGAGGGATGCCTCTGTTTACAAATCGGAGATGGAAAATAAATATCGATAGGGATTTCTTACGGATGGTAATTTAAAAATCGGAAATGATCTAAAAGCCTCGTAATATAAACGGGTGACGTCAAAGGGCATAATAATTTTCATTAGAAATTTGAGTAAAAAAGTGGGAATGGAGTTCGAATCGAGGAAACAAAAGAGGGACGCCGTCCAAATCTACGACGGGAGAGAATGCGAAATTTGAATGGAAATGCTCATTCTGTAATTTGGAAAGAAAAACATGTCGGCCATAGGTGCGAAAAACGGTCAGGACAATAAAACATATTACTATTCACTATTACTTAATGTGGAGATTATTCAGGTACACATAAATAGTTGGACAAATATAAATGAAATATCTTTGCATCGAAATAATTAGTTAATGTTCTTCAATTACCAATTTATCTTCTGGCAGCGGAGAACGTATACGGAAAATTTTTACATTGTTAGTAAAATGTTCTCATGCGTTACGTGGACAACCACGAAGAGTTATATTATGAATACAGGTATTCTCTCCGAGTGCTCATTAGCAGCATTAAGGTCTCGACTACCGGATTATGGTTTTCAATGAAGTTCACAGTAATTGTAGATAACGATCATAAATTTAACATACCGATAGGTGCGATTTTCCACGTGGCCAAGAAAGGTGCACCTCTTGCTTTTTTTTGAGAAAAAAAGCATTGAAATAACTTTATATTTGGAACCCACGGTCTAATTTTGTTTTGCCCTGAACTTAATTTTTCACCGTCTTACCGTCATGTTTTTGCTTATACGCTAGGTCAAATTTATCGCCACTGCTAAACATAATTTTTAACGCGTATTAATGAGGCATTGAGACAGATGATGAGTTGGGGAAAGGATCAGTGGTAGAAGGGGACCTTAAGCAGAATTCGTATAAAGAGATCTTTCTTTTGATGTAAGAGGGATGGTAAGGGTAGAAGAAAGGCAAAGGAAAATAATTAGGGGTAACCCTATAACCTGGATATGCTTCCAAGAGAGAGGGGCTCGTAAAAGGATCAGGAAAAGGAGATGACTGGCAGATAGACCCCCGGCGTTGTCTTTAGCCAATTGTTTACGAATAGCAGCAAGGGGTAGCGTTTTTAATATCCAATGCGATGAACTGTGTACTATAGTACTTGAGGAACTATTCACTATACACCAATGAACTGGTGTACGACTCCACACACTACTAATGCGCGGCTTTAATTTAAAATTCTATTCAATTAAAATGATCTAATAGTACTATGGATGGCACTGTTCATATTTACTCGTAAATCATAAAATGCTTATTATTTCAATCTGATCCAATTTCGTTTTCATGTGTCGACATATTTTAATGTGTACCATGATCTGCTATAACAGTGAGCAACGAGCTGTGACCCGGCAGTCGTACATTAACCTTGAAGGTCGCCATTATAATAGATATCGCGTGACATTTGAAATTTTCAGTTTATTCCCTCAATTCTGTTTGGTTATTTTGATACCCTCAATGAGCACCTCCGTTATAGTCAATGCTGTGAACTTATTTTTTTAAAGGCCCATAATAAATTTCTTAAAATTTTTACGAAATTATAAATGTCCGACGTTTGAGAACAGTGATGTAGTTTCATATCGGTTTGAGTATAAATTTTTGTAACTTTCACGTTTTAGGTTTATGACCTAATTTTATCTCTCTTCAAGTCGCCCGCCGTGTCGTGCTGAAACATGCATTTAATGTACATGTGTGCGCCTCTAAACATGATTGTGTATTCACGTTAGAAGGGTACGGATGTCTGATCCCACCACCAGCCAGGCCTTTTACGACACTTGGGCAAGGGTGTGGAAAATGGTGAAATTCGTGGTCACTGCCCTAATTGCTGCATTACTAACGTTGCTGCATTAAGCCCGCCGACTGAGGACAGCGCGGAGTCCACACGTAGCTTAAAGCCCGTGCCCCGTAACCGATGTTTGTTTTCATCAAGCCGTATAACCCGTCTTCCATAGAACCCGTCTTCCTGACCTTCACGCACAGTACTAATCACTTAGAAATAGGGTAAAACAGCTGCTACGAAATGCAAAACAAAAATATTATTATGAATGTTTTAAAGATAAATGGGATGCTCGGTCAACCTGGCAAGAACTAAGACGCCTGGGTCTTGGGAAAAATCGGAAAAATATTTGCAGTGTGAATTTGCACCTTGACGAGCTCAATACCTTTTTCTTGAACATTTCTCCCGTCGTAGAAGATCAGGATGTAGAAAATGCGCCTTTTGCCATAACGCTAGAAGATACTAGTTCCTATAATAATAAACTAGAATACACATCATTAAATGATTTCAACTGCGATAGATTTTACTTGCCGCATTATACGCCAGAAGCACTGCTTCGAAATTTTAAAAGAAACAAAACGAATTCCACTGGTGCTGATGGGATTAATAACAAAGTTCTTCAAATTTTACTCCCAGTTGCTTTGCCTGTGATACGAGATATCTTCAACTGTTCATTAAATAATTCCACTTTTCCAACTCTCTGGAAGACTGCACACATACAGCCTATTTCAAAAGTAGCCCATCCTAAAGAAATGTCTGATTTCCGACCTATTTCCCTTCTTAGTACGCTGTCAAAACCACTTGAACGATTTGTACACGATGCCACCTTGGAACACCTCTCAAAAAATAATCTTTTAGATCAATATCAGTCAGGATTCAGAAAAGGATATAGTACCCAGCCTGCCCTTTTAAAAGTCACAGACGATATTAGATATTCAATTGAGCAAAAGAAGTTAACTTTGTTGGTTCTATTAGACTTTAGCAAAGCCTTCGATTCGGTGAATCATAAGATCCTACTAAAGCGTTTGAATGACCTAAGACTATCTACTTCAGCTATGCTCTGGTTCAAGTCATACATTTCAGATAGAAAACAGGCAGTTAGAGGACCTAAAGGTGAACTATCAAATTACTCTGAAGTTAACAAAGGAGTACCACAGGGGTCGATTCTTGGGCCGCTCCTGTTTTCAATATATATTAATGACCTTTCTAAAGTCATCTCTAACTGCAAATACCACATGTATGCAGATGATCTAGATCTATATCGACTGTAACCCCACAGAAGTTATTGATACCATTTCCAAGGTTAATGATGACATTGAAAACATATGTAAATGGTCAATGGAAAATTGTCTGCGGCTCAATCCTAACAAGACGAAAAGTATTATTATTTGCAGTAATATTTATGTTAATAGAATTATATTTGATAATTTGCCAAAAATAACTGTAAAAGGTGTCCAAATTGAATTTTCTGAGAGTGTAAGGAATCTAGGAATTACTATAAATAAAACCCTATCATGGAACGAACATATAAATGCCATTTCACATAAGGTATTCAAGACTGTATATCAGTTAAAACAATTTAGACACCTTATTCCGAATTCCCTTCGCCAGAAATTAGTAGACAGTCTTGTTTTCCCGCATATCGATTACTGCTGTGTGGTATACTACCGACCTAACAAAAGAACTGAATTTAAAACTTCAGAGGATTCAGAACTCCTGCGTGAGGTATGTCTTTGACATCAAATATTATGAACACGTGACACCATATTTTGAAAAACTCGGGTGGTTAAAAATACAAAACAGGCGCTTACTCAATAAGACAACTTTTATATACAAAATAATAACAACAAAATTCCCCACATACTTGTATCAGAATGTATTGTACAATGCTGCGACAAATAAACGCCCAACGCACCACATGGAAGAACTCTATGTACCCCTATACCGTTCATCTGTCTATGCAAATTCTTTCTATGTCACCTCTTGTGATATATGGAACCACTTACCCGAAGATATTAAAAAATGTAAGAATGCTAACAGATTTAAAAATGAATATTATAAAATGTTGTTTAATATGCGTTAATGGATGTGCTACTTCGTGTAACACCTACAATGTAGTATTTATAGTGTTTTTTTTCTTTCTTGATGTTCTGCTTATTGCATTTCAATTGTATTGTAATATTGTAACAAAACTCAGTCCCAATTCAATTGAATATTGTTTTCTGCAACACCTATGAGGTTTTTTTTAATTGCCTTTTTTTCTTGTATTTAGTATTCTATGGCAATAATGCCAAATGTGTATTATTAATTTTGTTAATCACCTATGTATTCAATGATATATACTTTGAAATTGAGGGTCTGACTCCAAATTATGTAAACATTATATGTTCCTAAGGGACATTTTGTCCCGGAATAATAAATTTCATTTCTATTCTATTCTATTCTATAATGTCATCATCAATTCCATTTGCTCTTTTTTCCTGAGCACATGGTGGGTTGAGTTTTCTTATCTCGAAGCGTAGGAATGGACGTGCAGTGGTTTGTGGAAAGTGCGGCGACCACGACTTCTCCGGTGAATGGATACGTCACGGCCAGGGATTGGGATCTCCTATGTTAAACGGAGGTACCTTCCCTCCCCCCCTTTTTGCTTCGGCGACGTAGTATCTCGACCGTCGTCAGACAGCAGCACCGCTGCCCCAACAGTACGAATAACCGCCACTAGATGGTAGGACATGCGGTTTCGCGGGAAATAGTGCACCGTTTAAATCACGTACCATATTTCCCGGTTCGTATTATTTACCGAATTTTGAAAATAAAAGGTAATTTTTAAAAGGAAAAAGTTCACCGTTTAATACGCGTACCAAAATTCCCTGTTCTTCTGCTTTCCAACCAACTCCTGAAATTCAAAGGTATTTGATTTAAATAATAACAGAGAATTAAGTTTTTACTTTGTTTATTTAATTTTCATGATGTAAAAGTACAGAAAATAACAACCAAAGAAGCTACTCCACATTTAATGGTGGGTATCTATCTTTTATCTACTCCAAATTTAGGTACAATTAGGCATAAGTGGAGCAATTGAGTAATAAGGAAGAACTCCACATGGGATTAAGTACACTTACTTTCAGAAGTTAAGGATAAAAACTTATTACAACACAAGATTTTAGTAGTAATACCCAAAAAGGCGATGGTAGTATTAGGAATACACTCTTTACAGAAAAGGGCCATTTAGTGTCTATCACACCAGTAGCAGGACCTCAGAGGTGAGAATCAAAGAGTATTACACTATTGCAACTGCTACACGAAAACTATTTAAAGTGCAAGTGCCATACAGTGACTCTAAAGCAAGCAGCAGGGCTTCCAAAGTGAGAAGTTAAATACAGTATACAATTTCAAGTGCTTGACAAACACTAATAACATAATTAACAAGGGACACTCTGTGGTAATCACAAGCAGCATAACCTCGGACAAAATAAGCAAAAGGCGTTAGAGCATTCCAAGCGTTAGACAAATATTATTAACATTTCAAGTACCACTGTGGTCATTCAAGGGCCATGTTGTGGCTATCACACTAGTGGTGGGACCTCCAAGGTGAGAATCAAAAGGAATTAGACTATGGCTACTGCTACACAAAAACTATTTAAAGTACAAGTGCCATACAGTGACTCTAAAGCAAGCAGCAGGGCTTCCAAAGTGAGAAGTTAAATACATTACACAATTTCAAGTGCTTGGCAAACACTAATAACATAATTAACAAGGGACACTCCGTGGTAATCACACAAGCAGCATAACCTCGGACCTCCACAGCTTTACCCTGAAAAGTTTAGAGTTAAAATACATTAATCTTCAATTCGAGCAAAATTATCTTTAACAGTGAAAGTATTCAGACAATATAACATTTTCTAGATATGACGGAAAGTACTTAAACCCGTTTTGAAAAGTTAACAAAAAGTGAATTATATTGCTGTGCATATCAAGAGAGCAATATCACAAACAGCTAAGAGTGTTTCACTTTCATGCACTCTGAAACTTGAGTAAAACAGTAAACTAAAACATAATTATAATACTGTGCATATCATGAGAGCTATATCACAAGCAGCTTACAGCGTTTCACATCTTTTAACAGATTTTAAACTTATTAAGAATAACTGTAATTATAAATATGTATGCGAAAACAGTAAACAAAAATATAGTTACACTACTGTGCATATCAAGAAAGCAATATCACAATCAGCTACGAATGTTTCATTTAAATACAAAAACTTTTGTGAAAACCGTAATACAACTAAAATATAATTACACTATTGTGCATATCAAGAGAGCTATCACAATCAGCTACGAATATTTCACTTATATACACCAACTTTTGTGAAAACCGTAAGAAAACTAAAATATAATTAATGCACTGTGCATATATGAGAGCTATATCACAAGCAGCTTAGAGCGTTTCACATCTTTTAACAATTTAAAACTTATAATGAATAACTGTATTTATAAATATGTATGCGAAAACAGTACACTAAAGTATAATTACACTACAGTGCATATCAAGGGAGCTACATCACAATCAGCTACGAATGTTTCACTTAGATACACTGAAACTTTTTTGAAAACCGTAAGAAAACTACAACACTGTGCATCTATATGAGCTATGTCACAAGCAGCTTAGAGCGTTTCACATCTTTTAACAGATTTAAAACTTCCTCGTCACCGAATTACAAGGTAAAATTGCTTAATGATTGTGAGAAAACAAGAAAATAGAGGAGTATCAGACACTAGCATTCAAGGAAATTAAAGTGTATCAAGAAAATATGCACATGAGGAGCTAAAGACTTCAAAGAAAGTCAACAGCGTCAACTTCGTAGATGAACAGAACGATGCCTACTATAAAAACCGAGCATGAAAATATTGTAATATTCAAATTAAAACATATAACTGTACTTACCTTCCCACAGTTTTCGGTTACTGAAACAATCTCCCTTCTGAAATATGGGCCCCACAGCCTGCGACGCTGCAATACACCTTCATTTCTACTCCAGAAAGTTGCACGCTAGCACGAATCCACAAAACACAGTGTCACAACGTACTTTTTCTTTCCACTGGCGTGGGTCGAATTCCAGGAACGTTGACAAGTTTCGAATTCTAAGAATCCCCACCCCACCCTCTCTTCCGCCGCTTCCGCCCCTACTTAGTTTTCTCAACCTTTCCTAGTTGGCGTGGTATCGCCCAAGCTACCCGGAAGTCCCGTAAGACATCGCACCGGGTGGTCACGGCCGAGGCGATTGGACCGCTTCGACCTCATTGAGCGAGAGTTGAGTTGGAGGAGTGAGAATAGGAGCGACCGGGTCACCGGAGTCTTTAAGGAGGGTGGTGAAAACACTGCGGGGCGGTCGTTTCTCCGGCGACTTCTCATGGCGAGAGATTGGATCCCAAGCGCGAGGGGGAAGGGAGTTGGTGAGGGTGGGGGCGAGAAACAAGTTTGCCGGATGAGTGTGATGCTGGCGCATTAGACTGTTTTCTCTTTCGCGCATCCACCGAGTACCCTATTTTATCCTCCAGTTTACTCGGGTAGCGATGAAAGACAAGTTCGCATTGAGAATGAGAGTATAATTTAAGTTCGTAATGCAGCTTACAGCTCTCGCGAAAGCTTATGGCGTTCGGATGCGCAGAAGAAAACGTCGTGGAGGGGTAATGTTTGGTGGAAAGGGTAGGGAAAAGGGACGTAGGGGAATGCGAATACATGGCATTTGTGCCATACATGAGTGCATTAAAAAAATGGACTTTGTATGACACGGACAACACAAACGCAGCGCATCCGAACGCCATAAGCTTCCGCGAGAGCTGTGAGTGAAGAGGCGGAGATTTCTCAGAGAGACTCCAACCCCTACAGAGGTGCTTTTTCGAGAGCAGTTCAAGTGCAACACCTTCCTACGTCGCATTACACGTTGATTTGTGGAATCCACTAGGCGTCTTTCCTTTAGAGTCGGCTAATAATGACTCCGCGGCGCTTCGGGTTTTTCTGCTATCTTCCTCCGTTCCCCAAGTCATCCTTCCCTAGCAAACCGTCCTTTCCTTTAAGGTGCAAATGACCCGAGTTTTTGATTGCATCTCCTACTAATTAACCTACATCTCTAAGGAAAAAATCTCTATATGTAGTTTAATTTTCGCAATTAATGTATTAAAGGTATGTTATCATGTTCAGCGTGAGCCCGCCTTAACTCTCCTCTCATATCACACCCGCGCATGCGTGGCGAGGAAGTTTGAGACATTTTAGAGTGAATAGGAGTGAATTCGAAAGTTGAGGAAATGTGTATGGCTGAGTACCTCCCAGGGGGCTGGATGGTTTGGGAAGTAAGTAGGGAGAGGATCCACTGTGTGGAAATATTCCGTTTTGTTTAATGAGATTGTTAAGGGAGAGAGTGTGGTTTCATTGCTTGAAGTATAACCATAATGACACGTATTTCTTCAAGCTTTCGCGGCTCATAATGACTTCTATAATGATTTGGTATAATACGTGTGTATGCATCGTGTTGTTTCGGTTCGGCCCGATGTTTCATGACCCACTGGGGGTCACTTCTTAATGGGAACGAGGGTTACTGCCGATGATAGATCTATCCCCACTAAGTTGGTTCAAGTGGGAGAGTTGGAAGGGGGGAGGGAGTTAGGACAGGGGGAGAAGGGGGAGGTAGAGAACTTTTGCGGATGACTGGGTTCCATGTGCTGCTGAGTTTTAGGCCACCATCTCTATTGAAATATTATGTTTATTTTTCTTTATCTCGATGGCCTCACGAATGAATCGGGGTTTGACTCTTCCCTCCTTAGCGATGACTTTGGATTTTTCAAAGTCAATCGCTTGCCCCAAGGCTACGTGCTCTGCCACTGCAGACTTAGTTGTTTGCTCCAGTCGTGTTTGTGCACTTCCCGTCGAGTTTTGACTGAGTGTCCTGTCTCTCCGATGTATTTTTTTTACCATTTGTTCCGCGGGGAATTCCGTATACCCCTTCGATTTGTAGCGGTGTTCTGTCTTTCACATTTCCTATGAGGTGTTTTACTTGCACCTGTGGTTTAAAAATTGTCTTAATGTCATATTTACGAAGGATGTTGCTTATCCTATGAGTCGTATCTTTTGTGTACGAGAGGCTATCTTCTGGCTGGTGATGTCCGTTGTTTCGGAAGGGTCACTCTTCTTTGCCTAGCTGAGATTTCGGGAGAAAGCTCCTTTGTCGTAACCGTTTGGGCGAGTAATAGTTTTATATTTTTGTTTCACTGCAGGGAAATTCTTCGTGTCACTCAGCCTAATAGATAGCTCAATTAATGTGCTCATGACAGCGTTTATCTGGGCAGAGTGGCGGTGAGAGCTGTTCCATTATCATGAAGAAGTGACCAGCAGTGGGTCACGAAACCTCCGGCCAAACCGCAACAACACACGGCATACACCCGTATCATAATAATTGTATTAGTCAAAGAGATACATATATGTGGGAGTAGCCGAATAGTGAAACAGATTTGGGTAGAGGAGAGTTGAGACATGAGTACCACAAAAAGGTCCCCCAACTCTGTCGATGATGGGCGATAGAAAAACAGGTAAGAGTAGAAAAAGAGTAGATTAAAGTAGATTAAGGTAGCGAGGCAAGTGGTAGAGATGGGGTGTGAGAGGGAAGGATGAAAGGAAATCAAATATCCGAATAATGATTTTCAATCCCGCTGCACTAAACGGCGATAAAATAATTACAAAATCTTATGAGATGAAATAGGCCTCTTCCGGAAATCGAACCAAGGAATATACATATTTCATCGCTGTTCAGTACGGCAGGATGGATAATCTTCGTTCTTACCTTAGAACGGCATAAGTGCTGTTTATGGATTCAACCTCACGGACTGTGGATTCTTCTCCCAAATTCTAATTGTTCCGTGTGCTACCATCCTTGATGGACCGAAAGGACATACAATATAGTTAACGTGAATCTACTAAAGTTTCTAATAGGAATAGGTATTCCCGGTACTGAAAGTTGGCAGCACTAATGTATATTTTTTTTATTTATTAACACCATTCTGAAAACAGTCTCAAGATCTTTTTACATCAGGCACTGCAACTAAAAACAATGGACAATCGCACACATGGATGTCTTAGATAACCGAGTGTACAACGTGTAGGTACATTATCCACATCCAAACTAAAGGCATATTTCTCCTAACATAGTGTTAGTATTATAAGTAAGTACGGTTAACACTATAGGAAGTAAGAGCACCGGTAGAGCACAAATCGTGCGCGCTCAATTCAATGAGCTTTTCGCGGCACAATGCCGTCGGGTCTACACTACTGGCTTACTTTAAGTGAATTCAATTATGGCTTACATAAATGTGGTATTCTCTCTGCACATACACTTAAAGGGAGCCTTGAATCGACTGCAGCGTCACGATTCTTTGACCAGAATTGCCACCTCTTGGAGTTGGAAGTAGTCCGATAGCTCGTCGCAAGTGCGAGACTTCATCGGGAGTACTGTTCGTACATTTGCGGGCCACAGTCCCTTCATTAAATTTCTTATGTATTCCACCTCCCGCATATTGTCGAACTCTCTACAAAGGGACCTGACATCGTAAAAAGCATCTCCCTGCGGTTTCAAAGGATCCCTGTGTGTGCTCGTGTAGCCTATTAGCCTTAAACTCCTCGCTCATAGTCCCCTTAGAGAAGGAGTTCTAAATCAGTGGGAAGTTTCCCTCCGGATGGAAATCCAGGAGGGTTTAGTGAGGAATTGCGACCACTATTCAGCAAAATGTGATGTTCTATATATTATGTAAAATCTATAATATTGTAGTTCGTTTTCATTTACTCAATGGTGTTCATTAAAGTTTATTGAAAGCCACAGGTTTAAACATGCGCATTTTCATTTACAGAATTGAATTATTGTGTAATAATTAATATCTGGACTTCCCATAACGAGGGTCCGGGTTTGGATCCCCCCAGAGGTGGACATATTTACGAAACCACCGCACTAGTCTCCCTAGATAATGCAGCCTTGCATTCGCAAATGTGACGTAATGGCATTACTCTTAGTATTCCTCATCCAAATATTCCGGAGGTAAAATTGTCCCCTAAAATATATATTTGGAAGAAGAATATATAGGTATTCTGAACTATGGTGAATGGGGGGGAATTAAGAAAAAAAGGTTGGGAACCCGTGCCTGGCTAGTTTCAATCAAGTGGCGAAGTTAAATGGCTGTTTATCCCATTCGACTGTGGGACAGACTTTTCACCCCTCCCACCGCTTACATTGAGTTTATTGAGACACCGCTTACATTGAGACACCGAAATTGAGTGGAAACGACCTGCGCGCCACCAATGGGACTTCTAACTAATCATTCAGTTGCATGGCTGTTTTGAGTGGAGCTCAACGCGGTGTCGAAGATGGGAGAACAAACGAAAGGTAATACTGTTATATTAGAGAAAAATATATTCTAGCAGAGTTTAGAAGGTGATATACGTTTGTCTTTTCGCATCTACTCGTGATAGCGATATTTTAAATGTGATATCTCTTAAACATCAACTTTAATTTCCGTTGTTTTATCTGTCCTTGTGGGAAAATATTGTTCCGAATGTGGCCTCATAGGCTGGGTAGGATTTTTTTATTTCAACTTTGATGAAATATGATTTCATCCTCACTTTTACTTCTCTTTCCTAATTCTCGGGGAGTCCTAGTAGGAGAAGGAAAAGCTCAAATTTTTGCAACATTACGGCCAGCGAAATGTTCCATTGGAGCCTTAAACATTTCATCATGGTGGTGAAGTCTATTCGGGTTATCCACCGGGTCACACTGCATGACTGCCGAAGTTTCGATGCACGAGTCGTCCATTGTCCAACATTCCAGCATACTTAAGGTGAGTCTGATCATAAGTGATGCTATTGTTTTGTTGATGAGGCCTTCATTGGTTTTGAATTGCCTTTCTGACATGTCCTCAATTCGGTTGTGTAACGCGTGTTGGACGCCATGAAATTTGTTTTATATGAGCCACACAACTATGCGCTCCAAACTACTGTAGGCACCTCTATGCATGTAGTAGTATATGTAGTTCAACCGTACTTGTTTTACGTCCTCTCTTTGAGCTCTGGCCTAACTTCTGGAATTTAGTGCTTCCTCAGCTGACAAATAATTTTTCTTAGTTCGTTTACTGCATTTTCTAAGGTGACTTTAATTGAGATTCGAATACTGTGCTGTTTGTTATCGTGACACTTCATAAAAAGTTAACTGTTATGTAGCTTGGATAACTATCTCAATTGCTAGCATAGACAGTTGCTTCCACTGTTCTTGCAAAAATGTTAGTCTTCGGCAGTGCCTTTTGTTATGAGGTGGGTTATTTTCTGTGTGTGTGTGCACGCGATGTCAATTATATTGTAAAACATCGGCATTGCCCATCTATTCGTCTTCCTCTTGACACTGTATTGACGCAGCATCTTGTCCATATTGCCCACTCCTCCCTTAGTTGAATTTTAGAACTGAATAATCTCTGGCTTGTTCTTTGACCCGGTAGTATTGGGGGCATTGTGCATTGTCAACATAAGAAAAACAGTTTTCCCCAACTTTGGAACATAGGATACTAATGTGCTGTTATCATCAGTAAATCTAAATATTGATAACTGTAGCTCCCTTGCCCTGTTGGGCCTGAATCTGTGATGGAGTAAAAAGCTTATTCTTCTTTAGTGAGCCAACCAAAGAGATCCTCAAGGACTTCAACACCGTGCCAGGGGATGGGTGATAAAAAAGTTATCCTTAGATTTGTTTCTACCAGTGTTTTTCTATGGGCTGCATAATTTCTTAGCCACTCGCTCACCTTGGCGCACTTCACGTCCAGAAAACAATTTTCCAGTGTATAGTTGGCCATGAAGTGGATAGGAATTCTTGGCGTCACACAGCCACCAAATTTTCACGTCATACTTTGCTGGTTTCGCCGGAATGTATTGAGTGAACCTTGCTCTACCCCTGAATTGGAATAATTGCTCGTCTAGTGTTAGACTTTCAGTAGGCATATAGTTATACCGCAAGTTCTCGTTAATGAGAAGCCACAACTCAGAAATTGGTGCTGCTTTGTCTGTTTTCATTCTTCAAACTCTAGTATTCGGTTTGTCGAATCATAGGAATCGCTGAATGAACAAAACCTATTGACAGACATCGTGACTCGATAGAGTGGCTATGAATCGCTTTTACACAGCTCATGTATACCTTCCTTATTAGACTGGCATACTCCTGTTGTAATCAGAATCCCTAGATAGCATCAAACTCCTCGGTGGTGACGTCCTTATAATATTTTGGGGCTTTGTTCGGATTTTCAATCTTCCATTTAGCCAATGCACTCTTGGCTTTTGGGTTGGTTTCCCTGATAATGATGTCACACATTAACGGAGAAAATATATTTCTATAAATATCTCGCACCGAAATACTGTACGTACATTTTGTTGGTCCAGTATTAAAACATATTATATTATTTCTCAATGTTTGTGGCACTACAGGAGGTGTAAATTTCCACACAGTACCATGTTTGCAATGCATACATTGGCCACTGGATCTGCTAGCTTCAACGTCACTATCGGCATCGAGACAGAAAGGTCATTTGTAGTTCATAGTTCATGCTGCAGAATAAAAATTATGCTTAAAATTCATTTTATGTAGTAATACCTAATTTCCCTTGGTATTACATGATACAATTAGGAAAAGAAGTATAAAATAAAATTCTTTCTGTATGAAAATATCTCTTGGAATTCAGCAATCACTTAATGACCTGAAGTCTAAGTTGACAGTTAAAATAAGTAGGTATTCTTCTACAAAAGGAACTTAAAATTTATATCACCACAATGCTCCACTCACGTCAATGAATGTTTTCTGAAAGGAATGGATTCTCTGTAAAGCAATGAGTTCACGACAGGGCACTGAGGTGCTCTTTCGGGACCAGCGCCAACAAAGCATTCTTGTTTCTCTCACAAAATGGCTGAGACATATTTTTTTTTTGAAATGGGAAGGCTTAAGAAATTTAATAACACTGTACACCTTAAATCTCACAACCAGTCCACCCTTGCTTAGGAATGATTCATAAAATTATAAGTTCTTGTTGGAGCCTGTTTTTTTCGCATACGGTCGGAGCTTTGAGGCAGAGTAGGTGAGACCTATGTGGATTGTGATATGATAACCTAATTCAGTTGTTAGTACTCTCATTTGTCTAAAGCGGCAAAGTGTTAACCAACTTCATGTACCTGACCTTCGTAGGAGAAAACCACGACAGTCGAAAGTTTTCCGGCGAGTTGGCGGAGGGGGGTTGACAGCCCGGAAAATTTCTGCAAATAAGGCAATTAGAATGCAAATTTGGAACGAGGCCAAGTGTCCGCAAGAGCAAGTTTGCAAGAGGAGGATATACTGCATCCCCCCACCCGCTCCTAAAATTCCCACCCCATTGCCATGAGAAAGAGGACGCCGACGGTGACCCACCTCCATAAGTGGCCGAGGCTTTGGAAGCTATGCTGGCCATTCTCTTCTATGCCAGGGGCAGGTCACTGCGAGTCACTCTTGGCATGTCTTCTCTCCGTCAACTCCTCTAACACTGTTCCCCACGCAAAAACAAATATGAAACTATGGTTCAAGGCCGTGAAAGTGGCGAGCATAGCTACTTACGGTTTAACTGTTTTGTTTCCAATTTGTAAATTATTGAATAGAATTCATTTCAATCTATTATTACAAAAACAGTAAATGGGTAACCCCTAAGGATGGACCTGTTTTGGGGCTAATATCATGTTATCCATGCAAAAATGCTAACAAAATATACACAAGTAGAATTGTACACAAAAAATATTTATAGAATCCTGTTTAAATTATGACAATAATAGGGGAATTGACACAACGATAAAACACCAACAACAGTGGTTATGAGTTAGATAGATACACACATGATTAGCTGTTGTAGAACATTAACAAAAACAATAACAAAATAATTTCAAAAACTTTCATTTTTTTACAATTAATTCAGTATTTATTACATGAATATTACAGAAAAAGACCTCTATATATTTAATAAGAAGTGGCCTGGATTTTATTTCATAAAGAAACTTTCGGATGTTTTTTCTTCCTTGGATGTATGTTGGAAGGACATTAAATATCTTTCTTAAGATATGTATATGAAAAACATATTTGGTACAACATCAGATTGACTTTTGGCATGGGCGTAGCTAGGGGGGTCCCAGGGGGGGCCCGACCCCCCCAGAAGGCTTGTGGCCCCCCCAGAAAAAAAATCAAAATTGTGGCGGCCACGCTTCACACAGTGCTGGCAACCGCACGCCTGCTGACGAGCCACAGCACGGTGGCGTGGTCCTTTTGGCCCCGTTCACACATTTCCGGGGAAAAAACACCCCCTCTTGCAGTGGGGGGACCCTCCCGGAGGGTGGGAGGTCCCATGGCCCCCCCAGCCAAATTCCCTGGCTACGCCCATGGCTTTTGGTAGAGAAACATCATTTCTTTGTCGCAAACTGATGATGTGTGACTTAGGTAACAAGTTTGCTTCGTCACCACTTCTTAAATAAAATGTTTTTGGTACTTTATATAAAAACAAGTATCTGAGAGGCAATATTTTCAGTTCCAAGAACAATGGAAATGCATGGGAGAAATGGTTTTTGTGCATTATGATACATACTATCCTGTTTTACAGAAACAATACAGGGTTTATTGCATTACTATAGGCTCCTCCCCAGCAATTTAAACCATAGCTTAGTTTAGACTGTACATGTGCCAAATAGATGATTTTTAGGAAATTCAATGGACATTTGTTCCGTAAGAAATAAAACTTTGAGAGGCAGAGCCGAAGTGTTGTAGATAGGCAATTGATGTGGTGTTTCCATATTAGTTTATTGTCTAGGATTACTCTCAAATATTTCATTTCTGTTACATTTCCAATTGAGATGCAATTTATATAGTGTCCTACTGTACAGTCCGGAGAATGACATTTTACTTCCCAGTCAATTTTATATCTGTTACATAAGTCATACACCATGTACCTATTTCGTCTTGGGACTTAAGGAAAGTCTATTAAAAAGTAACCATTGCCTAAGAGATAATAAATCATCTTCCATTTTTCTTTATACAGTGTCCCAAGATGCACTTTCGTAGTTTAGTGCAACATCATCAGCGTAAGCTGTGACATGCCCATTAAAATTGATTACAAAGATCGTTTATATGTAGATCAGAAAAAGTATAGGTCCCAGTACTGAGCCTTGTGGAATGCCAGCCTTAATTTCTTTATATTGACTATAGGAGTTATACACTCGAACACATTGTGAGCGCATGGGTAGATAGCTGTTGAACCACTGAAGGATATTTCCTGACTCCGGCTTGATGAAGGTTTTTTAATAGTATGTCATGGTCAAGGATGTCAAAAACCTTTTTAATGTCAATGAACAAGGTTGCTGTTTGTTTATTTTGATTGAGTGCATTACAAACATTTTGCAATTGATGCATTAAAGCATCTTCGGTTCCTAATTTACTTCTAAAACCAAATGGCTTTGGGCTAAGAAAACGAGTTTTTTCTAGGAAATTTAGCAACCTTTTTTAAACAAGTTTTGCTAATATTTTTTAGAATATCAAAAGGGGCGATATCGGTTTATAATTTTCCAATTTCTTTGGATCACCTTTCTTAAATAGTGGAATGACGACTGCCTGTTTTAGAGCTGAAGGAAATTCTCCGGTTAAATTGCTCAGGTTTAACACGTATTCCAAAACTGGTGCAATACATACTATAATCCTCTTAGAATATTAATATCAATGCTATCAAAGCCTGGTGATTTGTTCAGAGAGAAACTTTTTACCAGTGCAATAATTTTGTTTCAAGATACTCGCTCCAAATACAGCGACTGACGGGAATCGATTATGGAGCATGGATTTTTCAATGAGGAGTGGGTGGTAGTTTCATTAATTTTTGATTCAAAAGCTGGGATAAAACATCCATTAAATTCAGATGCCAATATCGTAGGATTAGTGATGACCATGTTTTCCTTTTCAATATATAGCTCCGGGGTTTTTTAAAACTATTTTGTCCAGTTATTTCTTTCACTAGGTCCCATTGGGCTTTTGTATCACCATGACTATTTTCTAACTTTCTCATATAATAATCATTGCAGGCCTTTCTCAACTTTACCCTTAGGTTGTTTCTAAATTTTAAAAAGTCCTCCTCTAAGCTGTTGCTTTTGGGATTTCGCCTATGCTTTTTAGGATATCATTTTTTAATTTTATTTCAAGGAGCAGAGAAGTGGTCATCCAAGGCTTTAATTTTCTTGTCTTTTTATCGTGTTTTTGTTACTTTGGCCCTGTCGATCACAGATTTCAACAAACCCAACATAATGGAAAAGGCTTTCGAGGCGTTTGACTCGTTTATTACTGGAGACCAGTCTATATTACTCGCTATATCATATAACTAGGGACATGCAAAACTCGCAAATGCGACAACGCGAATTTTTGCGCGAATTCTGGGGTTTTTCCGCGAAAACGCGAATTTCGTTTTTGTTGCGAATTTCAACATTTAAATCGCGAATTTCAACATTTAAATCGCGAATTTCCTCATTTTCGCGGCCTCTGTAATTAAAATTGCGACTGTAAACATTTAGTTGGGCAGCACATATGGAAAATGCCTTTCCGGTACAACCTAATTTAGAAATGTTACTCGGATATAATATTTCAATCAAGTTTGGTGAACATGAACAAAAGGAGTGAAAAATGCATGCCAAAAGTTTGCTATACAGGCAGTCCCCGAGTTACATAAGCCTCGACTTACATAATATGTACTTACCTAAGTGGGAACCTTACTCAAAACGACGAAAATTACGGAAGTTACGGGATGCAAAGAGGGGTTGCATACTTTCAAGGGGCGCGTGTCATAGCATCAGCATAGTGATTTACTTTTGTGACAGTTTTATCACATTCAACAAAACTTATAATGCCTAAGTGGACAGTGACGGTAAAGCAGCGTTAGGCAGAATTTCTACAATATGGATTATATTGTGCTGATAACAAAATAATTCTTTGCCGTTTTTACAACACAAATATCTTGTGGAAAAGGAAGGACAGCTGCACGAAACACATATTGAGTGAAAAACATAAGGCTAATGTTGAAAAAAATTCTGCCGGTGGGAGTGGAATTAAATGGCAAGCATCCACAGTAATATTCAGAGTGGTATTTTTTTTACAAAACTACTAATTCCTTTCAAGGTATGACAACTTCTAAATCAGAAGCTGTAAAGTCGATACTAGTGCAGATAGCATCAAAGGCATCAATAAAACTTTGCTCTCTTGTAGTAGAAGACCCAAGTAGAGTTAGATTTGAAAACAGCTTTTGACCCTCAAGTAGTTCTCACAATGGAGATGAGCCCTGCCAAAAATACGAAATTGAAAAAAAGTTCATAGCCTTGAGTCAATTGAGATGGTAAAGTTGATGTTGGGGTTTGGGGAAAAACGGTGAATATTACAGCAACAAAATTTCCAGGGTTCAGTGGATATAATGAAAGCAATTCAGGTACTATAGTTGTTTGAACAATCTTTTGCATTTAAGTGCCTTGAAGCGATTTGGACCCCCTGTGCAAATGTGGACTCGGAGAGATTTCTTTCCTCCTACAACACTGCTAACAAATAGGAGAACAAATCTAAATGAAGAAATTTTAGCCACACTTGCAATTTTTGCATTTGAAAATACGGACATTTAACTGTAATTTGCCTTTTTATGTAAATTAGTTAGGTACGTGAAATGTACAAAAATATAAAATGTGAATACAGCATGGTATTAATTGTTTAAATTCTCCCTAATCAAACATTTCTTGCCAACAGGTGGGCCTGCTGGGAGGAGAGCTCTTAATTTACACCAAATATTTTGTCATGAAAATAACACCGATTTCAGGGTAAAATAACACCGCTTTTGCAAAAAACTAACACCACTTTTGGCTATAAAATAACCCCACGTTTTGCAGGTCTCTACATATAACTTATCATAATTTATATGCATTTTTTTCGTGGTACTTCACATTCAACATTGCAGTCATTTTATCTCTTTTTTAACGACGAGAGTGAGCATTAAATGATCAGTAATTCCCAAGTGGCTGACATCTGCCCACATTTCTAATTTAAATGAATTATTAAATCTTACAAAAATGTTATCAATGCAGGTTGACGCTTGTTGGCTAATCCTGGTTGCCTCATTTACTAGAGATGAAAATCCATACGTACACATCAAGTTATTGTAGTAATCAGAGTCATTGTTTACATTCATTATATTAATGTTTAAGTCACCAACCACTACCATATTTCCTCCTGAATTGTTCAGAATGGGTTCCAACTCCTGTAAAAAATTCTAATATCATATCTTCATTGAATAATTAAATCGTATGCTGAATAGCACATTTATTTTTATATCTATCTATTCTCACGAAAAGCAACTCCGTACATTTACTTTGTTTTTGTTAAATATTTCAGGGTTCACGGGAAAAAGTTTAAATTTCCCAAACTCCCACCCCATCGCCTCGAGAAAGAAGGCCCCGACCGTGGCCTCCGATAGTGGACGAGGCTTTGGAAGTGATGCTGGGTCTGTTCTTCGATGGCAGGGTATGGTCACCGCGACTCTTTCAAGGTAAGCCTTCTTGCTCTCAAATCCTCTAACCCTGAGTCCCATTGCCTACCCACGCAAAAAAATTTCGAACAAAGGTGCGAGGAACGAGCATAGTTTCTTACTGCTGTGCTGTTTTTTTTATCTATTTTTAAATTATTCATTTTCATACTATAGGTATCTTCTGTGATTACTTGAATCATAGGCTGATTAAATATTTTTATATCTAACAAATCTCACATAGTGAAACATCAGTAATTTAATATGTTTTGTCAATTTGTTTAGGCTCCACTGGAAAAAGTAAAAAATTTCCCAAAACTCCTACCTCATTGCCTCGAGAAAGAAGGCCCCGACCATGACGTCTGTGAGTGGCCTAGGCTTCGGAAGTGATGCTGGGAAAGCTCTTTGATACCAGGGACAGGTCACTGCGAGTCATTCTAGGTAAGCCTTCTCGGCATAAGTTTCAACGTGGTGGAGAGGACGGGCATTGTTACTTACGCTTCAACAGTTTTGTTGATAATACGTAAATAATTGATTTCCATATCATATCCTCCTAGACTGCTTGTGTCATATACAGAATGAGCGATTTATTTCTATATATATATATATATATATATCTACTCTCAGCTAAAGAACAGCAGAAATTTATTTATTTTAGTCAAATTTTTCAGCTTCACCGTAAAAAGAATAAATTTCCCAAGACTACCACCCCATTGCCATGAGAAAGAGGGCCTCTGTGACTATGACCTCTGTGAGTGTCTAGTCTTTGGAAGCGATGGCGGGCACTCTCTTAGATGCCAGAAGCAGGTCACCGCGAGTCATTTAGGTGAGTCTTCTCGCCCTCAACTTCTTTATGCCCCTGTGCCCCATCGCCTACCCACACAAAATTAAGATTCTACTAAGATTACTAGTAACTAAGTATTAAGTACTAACGAAGTAACTAAGATTCTGTGTGGTGGAAGGGACGGGTATTATTACTTACGGGTTAACTGTTTTGTTTCCAATTCGGAATGTCTCTCAGCATAAGGAACATCGGAAATATATTTTATTTTTGTCAAATTTGTCAGACTTCATGGGAAAAAGTTTATAATTCCGACAACTCCCACCCCATTGCCATGAGTATGAGGGCCCCGACTGGGACCTCCATGAGGCTTTGGAAGCAATGCTGGGAAAGCTCTTTGATACAAGTAGCATGTCTCCGCGAGTCATTCTAGGTAAGTCTTCTCGCCCTCAACACCTCTAACACAAGCATAACACCCACATTGCCTACTAAAGCAAAATATTTGAAAATGGGATTCAAGGTGGTTGAAGGGACGGGAATAGTTATTAACGGTTCACTTGTTTAGTTTTTAATTCTTAAATTATTAATTTCCATATCTTATCTTCATTGACTATTTGAATCATATGCTAAATAACAGATTTATTTTTATATCCATAAAGTCTCGCCAAATGCAACTTTAGAAATTAACTTTGTTTTTGTCAAATTTTTCAGCCATCATGGGAAAGTTTAATTTTCCCAAGATGTGTACCCCATTGACGTGAGAAAGAGGACATCGACCGTTACCTCCGTAGATGACTGAGGCTGATAATGTGATTTAGGGCAAGCTCTTCAAAGCCAGGGGCAGGACACCGTGAGTCTTCCTCGGTAAGTGTTATTGGCGTCAACTCCTTTCACCTTGTGCCCTGTTGCATACCCTCGCAAACAAATTTAGAAATAATTTTCATGGTGGTGGAAGGGACGGGAATAGTTATTTCAGGTTCACTTGTTTAGTTTTTAATTCTTCAATAATTGATTTCCTTATCATATCTTCATTCACTCTTTGAATCATATGCTGAAAAGCAGATTTATCAAGTCTTGCCAAATGCAACATCGGTAATAAAATTTGTTTTTGTCAAATTTTTCAGCCATCATGGGAAGTAGTTTTAATTTCCCAAGATGTGCATCCCATTGCTGTGAGGAAGAGGACATCAACCGTGACCTCCGTGAGTGGCTGAGGCTGATAAAGCGATGCTGGGCAAGCTCTTCGAAGCCAGGGGCAGGATTCCGCGAGTTCTCCTAGGTAAGTCTTCTTGGTGTCAACTCCTCCAACCTTGTGCCCTGTTGCATACCCTCGCAAATAAATTTAGATATAATTTTCAAGGTGGTGGAAGGGACGGGAATAGTTATTTAAGGTTCACATGTTTTGTTTTTAATTCTTAAATTTTTGATTTCCATATCATATCTTCATTGACCATTTGAATAATATAGTCTGAAATACAGATTTATTTTTTATATACAGTCAACTCTCGATTATCCGGCTTCCGATTATCCGGTTTGCGGATTATCCGTGCTGTTTTTTCATCCCTACACCTCAAAGTTTGAAAAATATTCCAATGGTAAAATTAAGTAAATTCTTTGAAAGTTCGGTGTATCTAAATAGAATTGCAAGTTTGTAAATGTCTCTTTTTGGTTTAACTTTTTAATTTAATCACAATATTATGGAAATTGTTTGCTTCGTTTAAGAATGACGAAAACTCAGCCGCATCTGCTTCTGAAATTATTTTATCCGTTCTTTCCCATTACCCTCTGCCACTGAATATTCTATCTTCCTAAAACGAACAGAATAGTAAATATACAATGGAAATAATTTCAAATAAACTAATTGTAAATAAACTAACTTATATTATACTTAAAAATAACTAATTATTGTTCCGAATGTTCTTACTTTTCGGCCTGTATTAATAAATACGAAACATTATCAGTGCTCCCTGGTCATTATTCGCCGTTGAACAGTCATTTGTTTTTACCCAGATACGGTTGTGCCAGCTCATTCGCGTGGAAATCTCAATAACATCAAAGTTGCATTCATTACTATAGTGCCGCAACAAAGCTGATGAATATGGCAAAAAAACGGAAGAAAATTGTCCTTCACATCGTGAAACACTAGAATTGATTAAAAGAAATGAAAAAGGAGAGACTCCGCTTAAACTGGCAAAAGAATATGATGTGGAGTTACTAACAATTTGCGGTATAATTAAGAATAAAAGTAAGCTGATGAAGTTCGCTGCAACCTCGGACAGTGGTTTGGGATCGACTATGAAACGATCAACCTTAAAAGATTTAGACTCCGCCATGCTTCTTTGGTTCAATCGAAAACGGTTAATTCATGGTATACCCGTCTCAGGCCCCATGTGTGCAAAGCAGGCGAAACTTTTTCATGAGTCTCTAGGGATAGAAGGAGATTTTAAAGCTTCTTCTGGGTGGTTGATGAGATTCAAGCCGCGACATAATATTCGTGAAATTGCTTGAGAGAGCGATTGAGTGGCAATGTTTCAGCCGCTGATGCTTTTCGCTTGGAGTTCACAAAATACGTAAAGGAAGAAGAATTGGCACCCGCACAGAAGCTCTGACGAGTGTTGAAACCTAGCTGGATTACATGCGGCAATTTGATTTCGATTATTGCGACGTAAAAAAAGAAATGCGTTAAAAGAAAACAAGAAGAAAACAAGTAAACAGCAAAAAATAACTTGTTATTTCCGAGATTCACAATAAAAGAATGTGCTCTATTTTGATATTCACTTCGATAATGATTTTTACATTGACTTCAAATACGCAAGACATGCTATTGTTTTTACTATCGATATGGTCAAGTTAAGCGCCCATTATATTTTATTTCAAACATTAGGAACTATTTATTAGAAAAGAAAATATTTATAGATGAACATTGAAGATTTCATGATATTCGAAATAATCAAACTGGAAAATTAACATTTCGTTATTCACTTGTTTATTTGGCGTAATACCTGCTGCTACCTGTAATGCGAAATATTTTTAATCCTACTAATGCCGAATCTATATATTATATCACGATATATCAGAGGCTCACAATTATAACTATGTTTTGCATTATATAATCACTTCGATGTCATACATTTACTGAAAATAAGCAAGATGTCAGCTTTTATTATCTACGTGGTCAAGCTAAGTTAGTACCCATTATGTTGTGTTTCAAGCATTAGAAGCTATAAATTTATAAATGTTTACGATATTATTATATTTTGAAATAATAGAAATATTTAGTATTTCATTAGCTGTCTTGCGGTAACCACTGCAGTCGGTTATGTGAAATAGTTTCCATCCTACGAAGTGATATGTCAATATCACGACCGCATTTTCCATGTTTTTCGGTTATCCGTGTTTTTCGATTATCCGTGCCTCGTCGTGCATCCATTAGCACGGATAATCGAGAGTTGACATCAATTCTCGCCAAATGCAACATCGGAAATTTACTTTATTTTTGTCAAATTTTTCAGCCATCATGGAAAATAGTTTAATTTTCCCAAGACGTGCACCCCATTGCAGTGAGAAAGAGGACATCGACCGTGACCTCCGTAAGTGGCTGAGGCTGATAATGCGATGCTGGGCAAGCTCTTCGAAGCCAGGGGCAGGATACCGCGAGTCTTCCTAGGTAAGTTTTCTCGTCGTCAACTCCTCTAACCTTGTGCCCTGTTGCATACACTCACAAACAAAGTTAGAAATAATGTTCAAGGTTGTGGAAGGGAATAGTTATTTACGGTTCACTTGTTTTGTTTTTAATTCTTAAATTTTTGATTTCCATATCATATCTTCATTGACAATTTGAACCATATGCTGAATAACAGATTTTTTTATATTTCTTTTTCCTCTCTCAAATAGGAATATCGGAAAAAAACTATGTTTTTTTCAAATTTTTAGGCTTTACGGGTAAAATTTTAAATTTCCCAATACTCGCACCCGATTGCTGTCAGAAAGAGGGCGCCGACCGTTACCACCTGCGCAAGTGGACGAGGCTTTGGATGCGATGCTGGCCATGCTCTTCGATGCCAGGGGCAGGTCACCTCCAGTCACTCCAGGTGAGTCTTCTTGCCATCAACTCCTCTTACCCTGTTCCCCATTGCCTACCCGCACAAAATATTTGGAAATAATGTTCTAGGTAGTTGAAGGGATCTGTATAGCCTCCTAAGGTTAAACTTTTTGTATCTAATTTCTAATTGGCCCTCTGCAATGGGAACATTTAAAGTTTTCTTCGTTTTTTTGCAAATATCTTAGGATTCACGGGATATAGTGTCAATTTTGTCATAGTTTAATGTAAGGAAGACCTTTATTTTTTATTCATCATATCGTGCTCGTAATTTTTTGAAAGTTAGTTTTTGTCCTAAAAATTGTGTATCAAACGTAAAAAACTGTTGATAGAAAAATTTCTCATTTATTGTATTTTCGTAGGAAACTAAGTAAATGCAACTCTTTGATACAGAACCTATAATATTCAGGCAAAATCTTTATTCTTTTTCGTGTTTAATCCGCATTCTGCAAGAATATTATGGGTCGCAGGATCAGTCAAATTATACGATTGCTGTATGGGTTCCACATTTGACTCACTTCTCTGCCGTTCTGCCTAGTTATAGGTACGTTGTAAAATAATCTAGATTTTCATATCAAGGAATTTATGCATTTCTTTGTACTAAAATCTTTGTATTGCATAAAATGAATCAACGACAATAATATTGCAATGTAGTTAGGTGTTATTTTATGTGATTTAACTCATTTTAAGTTTTTTATCCTTATGAATTTTGAAATCACTTTCTCTATCATAAATTACTGAAAACTGTCGATTGAATGATTAAGTAGATATTTGCGTTTTAGAAAAAGTTTTGGATCTATCTTTGAGCTTTAGTTAAATTTGGAAAATAGTTACGTAATTACCAGCACCATCACTCAAATCACCCACTGAGAGAAGCAACCTGAGAGGGGAAACCAAGATAATGTCAGGAAATTCTGCGCTGTCGAATATGGAGGCTTTCTCTATATCTTTTGTTTTTACAGAAAATTAATTAAATTAATGAGGAAATGAATGTTGGGATAAATGAATAATTTGTTCACAAATGTATTTAGTAGCATAATAACTTACCATGATAATGATTTAAAAACATGTTTTTCAAGTCCAGATCGTGTATTAAAAAACTCTCATACATCATTTCCGCATACAGTGTTACATATTTTTCAGAGAAAAAAAAGCATATCGGAAAACGCAAAATAAATCGTATATAGTCATTTATTAGTTCTTTTGTTCATCACAACAATAACACACCAACATTTCCATGTCACACACTTCACACATACCAAATTTCTCTCTAATTTAGAAAACTGATCAAATGGCAAACCTTATGTAAAGATGCATGCATTCTGGTTTTCTAAGGATATATACAAAACATTAATCATATTTGTCGTAACAAGATACCTGATAAAATTGTAATTTATATAAATGTGTTTGAATCTCTTCCGATCCCAGCATGGCAAAGAAAACATACTAGAATGATTGTCCTCGAATATATTAACAGGAAATTTCTCTTCAATGTGCATTTCAAGAATCAACTGCTTGAGCCAGAGAAACTCTGCGGCTGGTGAGGCCAGAGAAATAAGGTCAGCTTCAGCACAAAGCTACACTTATTTGATTTCTGAATGCCAAGATAGCCAAAACTTTTCATAAATAGCCAGAAACTGATTTTCTGTCATGATGTTTAGCGAAGTCTGCATCTGCATACCCTATGATTGAAGTTTGAGTTTCATTTAAATCACACACCCCAAGCCTCACTCCCTTTACCTTTACTGTCTTACCCTCTTTACTCCCTTGCATCAGCACTTGCACTTGCTTCAGCCCTTCCCACTGAACTCCAGTAGAGTTTCACTGAAATTGGCTGGAGGAATTTTCGTCCACAAATATTTCGCCTTGTAGCCGGATATGCATACATTAAACCTCCCTTTAGTTCCCTTTATGGCTTCTTGCTAATATCTGATTGGTTGGACTCAACATCACGGTCTGGCTTTACCTGTATAGGATTTTTTTAAAGGTTTAGAGGTATCAAGCTTTAATGTATACAATAATTTTTCAAGATAGCCAGTTGTTGACTTACAAACATTGAATCTCCTTTGTGCTCTTCTTTAATTCCCAGAAAACACTTCTATTCACCCAAATCCCTCATTTTGAATTCATTGTTATTTTTTTCTTAAAATCAGTCAGTACATGAAAATAATTACTGTAAGTTAAAAATTCATCAACATATACCCAGATAGCACAGATTCCGTCGTATCTAATTCGTATGCAGATACCATCCAGTGACGAACTGGATACTAGTACCCGTTGTATCCTTTCGTATCTAGATACGATCCAATACCAAACCGTGTACGAACGCGATAATTATTAGTCAAATGTCAGCTACGAACCGTGTACGAAAGGATACGACTGCTAGGCGCGCACGAATACCAAATAGCCGATGTCATCCACATTTTTTCACTAGCTTTTAAATATTAATATTTTTCCAATGAATTTCAGATGCACAAATGCCTAATTACTCGTTAAATTGCCGAAATAGCACACAATCCTATAATCTGCTGGACACTTCCATAGTAAGGTAAAATATTCCTAATTACCCCACAAACATCAGAAGAAGGCAATAATAATAAGTGTAGGATAGGAAAGAAAGAATAAATAAGATATACGTATATATTTATATACCTTCATTTTTCGAAATTACACAGACAATGTATCTTTAATGCGTACCTATGCGTTAAGAAAAGCCAGTAAGGATCATTACCGATTAATTAATTAATCGTGTCAATTAATCCTTAATTCGAATTGTGTCAGCAAAAATCTAGTCTAGCAATTGTATTATGAATTCTGAGAGGATTGCGTTAAATTAACTTCTTCCAACGAGTATAAGAAGAACATAAAAGCTCTTTAAATGAGAGAACTACACATCGTCGGGGGGAGAATAACTTTGAAACACGACGCCTAAATGAAAATAATATTAAAGTTAACTCTGACAACAGTAATTGGAATTACAATAACATTGGCCAAATTAAGAGCGATTTGAAACAAATCACTGGATCATTTATCATTATCACAATTTTCTCATGCTACAAAGATATGAAATTATTAGTTTCTCTCATTATCAGCTTAATAATGTGTTCCAGCACATCCACGAATTGAAAGACAACACATTAATGTCTCCAACATTAAAATGCTTGCATCAAGCCTCCAAAATAGATATTGAAATTGATATTCAACATAATTAAATCCACTCACCTTTCTTTTACAATGAGATTCCTTTCTTTGCCAGGATTCTCTTTTTTAGAACTCCACAATCTTGAAAACCGCCGACAAGTGGGCATTGCTCCTTTTAAAAAACCCTATATATCACAGTCTTATAGCCAAATAATGACTTCGATATAATGAAATCCGTATCACCGAAAACACTTAGTTGGTAATTAATTAATTTGCTATCTAAATGAGTGGAAATCCTCCAGGAAAACTTTGCGTATGATTATGATGGATGATGACATGTCTTGGATGATGAGTTTCAACACAAAGAACTGCACATAAAATAACGATGCACGAAAAATAATGCCACCAGAGTAAAAAGAAACCTATTTTTCACTACAATTACCAGAAATACGAATGTAGGGTACTTCACGCAACTTTTAAAATTATTTGTAAGTAAATACTTCTGATTTCCGACTAGTGTATTGAGAAACACAGTCACAAACTCATATGTAAACAAACTCTCATATGTAAACAAACGGCGAACGAGTCAGTGACCGCTCCAAAGTGAGCCTCCGCGCCTGCAAATAGTTCCATCGCACCGTGTACAAGACCTGTCAGGACAAGATACTAGTATCCTGTACCAATTATGTACGAGCGGATACTAATATCTCTTAAAGTTATTTATCCTTCTTGCAAAGAAGTATGCGCATTAATTACGTTGTTTTAATTCTGCATGTTATGTGCAAGGGTAAACTTAAAATGTATGCTCATTCTCCCGAGAACTAGTGCTTGCATTTTCATAAAATTCTCTTGCGAACATTTCAAATGGCAATTCTCGTATCCTGTTTGTCCACCGTCGTATACAGATACAAAATTTTATGTGCTGTCTGGGTAGTGACAGATACACTGTAACATTACACTCAACTCTCAGGTACAGACATCTGTCAGACATAGCATTGAACAATACCAAGTCCTTTCACAAAACCATCAAATTTGGCATTTCACCCTTGGGTGCTTGCTTTGAACCATATAATATCTTTTTCAATTTGCACACTAAGCTTTCCTCTGACTTAAATCCTTGTGGCAGACACATAAAGATATCATCCTTTAACACATAATGCGTAATTTAATTATTAGCATCAAATAGGGGCATATAATACTTCTTATAATTACCGTATTTACTCGTGTAAGCCGCGCCCTCGTGTATCCCGCGCACCCCCATTTTCGGGCAGGCTCGTGAGGAAAAAAAATATTTTTTTTCAAAAAATCAATTTTTTCCCCTTGAGCCTGCATCATTTTGTCATTTCATGATTGCACGTTCTTTAATAGAAATTCTGTGCCAAAGTTAAGTGTTGAAGTACATCTTTCTCATGCATTTAATGCGTTACGTTTTAATATCGTCACGATACACAGCCCGTTTCATGGTGCATATTTTTCTCCTAACATCACACAATAATCACAGTTGTATACAATCACATCATCCAGCTCTAAAAATGGCATCTGTTCGAAATGAAATATCAAGCTAAAATAATTGCAGAATTATATACAATTTCAACCCATGATCATTTGATTACGAAAATCCATCGGCGAATCAACAAATAAAAGCAGAATGCCGTCCGTAACTGATAGATGCCTGAAATGTGATACGTTTGGTTCGTCGTCATAGCTGATAAGTGATTCCCAGCGGGCAACGCCCCCCCCCCCCCTCCCCCCTACTTTTGGAAGCCACCTGCGAAGTTAGGGCGTGGGAAAGCGATGAGTGAAATGTGATACTTTTGATGAAATGTGATGCTGACGCGAGAAAAAATATCGCTTTACTCCGACCCCCTAACTATGAGCGCCGAGGCGAGGGTGGGGGGAGAGAGAGTGGTGGATGGGAGAGGAAGAGGCGGGCCAAGGACGCGTAGCCGTTCGCTGGACTGCCGGAATCGCCAGCGCTCGGCGTGAAGGCCTGTGGAAAAAACCGCTGAACATCCTCTTTGCTTTACACGACTTTGGTAATTGTATAAAACTTACGTACCAACTTGAGGAGTATCCGCATTGAAAGATAAACGATGCAGCTAGAACTTATATCAAAGCTCATTTTCGTATCACTTCTCATAGCCGAGTCGCATTTCCGCGAAATGATCGATTTTAGGCAAGTTAACTAATTTTTTCTCCGATGTGGTTGATATCAAGTACGCACAAGTATGTATCAAGCCCTATGAAATAAGTTCTAGCAACATCCTTCCTGCGCCAAACGGTGAAAACAGAATTTCTTTATCTATTAGCATGGCGATGTAAAAGTCAACGGTCTGAAAATGGATTTCCTGGCGTGGTATCCACTTCCATAAGTAAATGATGCTTCCTATAAAAGGAAGTAAAAACAGATTAGAGTTCCGATTCTCTCTTTGCATGCGCCGATGCACTACGTTATTTATCCCATTGATGTGACGATGCGTTTCAAAGCTCACTCGGGCGCTACGCAACATAATTTCAGGTTGTGGAAAAATCATGGAGTGCGAAGTCAACCTCACAGCTACCACCGGGGTAAGGGTACAATTTGAATCGACTGAAATAACGGCTCCCTCGTTCGATCATCGGCCGTATCAACCTAGTGTTGGCTGCCGAGGCCCCTGAAAGGCGGTCCAACCCCTCCCCCACTAGTGAAAGCCACCTGGGTAAAAGCGAAACTGAGCGAGGGTAGATAATAACAGATAAGGTGAAGGAGTGATCCACTCGGGTTACCCCCTTTTCTTTCTCGCTGAATGAGTCCCTAGCATATGAATGTCGTCGCGCCCAGAAATAAGGAACGAAGAACTTTTTTCTTGAGGGATCTTCTGGGAAAAACCGGTTTGGACACGCCAATTGTTCAGATCTGACTGAGGTATCACCCTAAAATCTGACAGCTTTATTGTTTCCGGCTGAGTGATTGAGAGGGATAGCTGGATGGAAGGACTGCCTGTAAGGCAATTTCCACAAACCCTGGGAAGAATATTTTACCATTCGTCACGATAACCTGAATAGAGCCTCGTATTGCAGGTAATAATTATTTGTCATCACAAAACGAATGAGTGAATGGAATCATGCCTCTATTTGATGCGAAGGCAGCTTGACACATGGAAGTCGATTTCCATTGAAATGTAAAGAGTAGCAATATCTCCAAATATCAGGGCATCTTTCGGCTTTCGTCTTAGTTTCGAATCATCCGTAAAAATTTATGACGCAAGTAAACAATTAACATTGCAAATTGATATATCGAGATAATATTGTAAAAATTCGTCGCGGCAAAGAGGGGTGTACCAATCCGCGAGTTGCTGCACGCCACACCGCCAGCTGCAACGGCAAAATAACTTATCCGGTGGCGTCGAATTTGACATTACTTCACACGTTTGAATTTTTTTATTGGATATGTATGTTCGTAAGTCAGATGATCGTAAGGCGAGGACTTACTGTATTCACTTTGGAGAAACTAACGACAGGAGTTTAAGGTAAAATGGTGCGCGGCTTACATGAAAATCTAGAGGATTCGTGTAAGCCGCGCACCCCCATTTTTTCACCGGCATTTTCGGAAAAAAGGTGCGCGGCTTACACGAATAAATACGGTAGATGCAAACAAGAGGATCCTCAGAGTTGACCACTTAGCTACTGGGTTATGTCTCTCTGAATAATCTGACTCCTTCCTTAGTGAGCATTCCCTAACAGCTGGTCTTGCATTGTATCTCTCAATGTTTCCCTCGTTATCTTCCTCTTTAGTGAATGCCCACTTACTCTTGATTACTCTCTTTCCCACAGGTAATTTTACCAGTCCCCACATGAAATTTTCCAGTAATGACTGAAAATCATCATCCCCTGCTCTGACCGATTCCCTTTTATCCCCTCTGTCTTCTAGCTCATCAAAACACTGAGGGAAACTATGACAGTAGGACAAAAACTTAGCCCAACAGCATTCTATTTCATCACATAATGTGACTTCTCTATGACATGGTGATCCTGGCATCAATTTCCATCCTATGAAGTATCTACTAACAATGAATTTTTTTCTTATCACGATTCTCCTCGCACAAAAGCTCTTTGTACTTAATTGTAATTGCCAAGGAAACATATTCCTACAAATATGCTTGCCTCTTCTTAACTCGAATTCTCCTCCTTATTTTTTGGTTTGCCTTATCTTTACCCACGCTTTGAGGATCACCCACATCAGAATCTCATCCCTTTGCTCCTGTTCCCTTGAACTTTCCTGAATCTCTTATGTATCTTCTACCTGAAGTGGTGTATCCTCCCACACATCATCGTCCCAGAATTCACCTGAGAATTTGCTTCTGCTGTCATCAAATACAACATCACAAGCAGTCTTTTACTTTTCTGTCTGATAGGATCCACAATTTATAGCCATTAGGAAAAAAGCCAAGCAAAATATATTTCTTTCCTCTGGCATCAAATTATTTGCAATCTACTTCAGATTTCTTCTTGCATGCAAATGATCCACATCCAAATACTCTATATTAAATTACTTCTGGGCGGAAACCATACCACAATTACCTTGCCAATATTCTATGCTCAATTTGGGCTCCTGTTAATTAAATAAACAGCAGTCATTGCAGCCTCCATCCAAAAGGTTCCCCTTAAACTGGACCGCAGCAGCATAAAACTGTCTTTGTCTATGATGGTTTTATTCATCCTGTCTCTGACTCCATTCAGTTGAGGTGTGTGAGAGATGCTAAACTCATACTGAATCCCTTTCTCCTGGAAGAAAATCTTAAGATTCTCATTAAAGTACTTCGTCCCATTATGACATCTAAAGTGACATATCTTAGTAGAGAGACTATTATTTGCCATAACCTCATAAATTTTCAAGTAATCTATCACTCACTTCACTTTTCCTTATTAATCCAAACAAAACAATAAAATGAGAGAAGTCGTCAATTAAAGTCTGTACCATTCAGCAGTAGGTGATATAGGTCCACATCACTGTGACCTCTCTCAAGGGATCTCCGACCCCTTTCTCAACTCTGATTGCTAGAAAGACACGTCTGTTTCCCTTGCATAAAACATCACTCAATTTCATATTTAACATTCTTTAACTCACACTGTCCATCTGCTGCTCTACTACGCTGCCTTAACCCATCAAATCCTGTGACGTATCCTCCAGTGCCACAATTGCCCATAACTTAGTCCAATATATGCTTCTACGTCATTGAAGTCTTTTAACTCTAACTTGTGCATGTTTCTATCCATCCACTCTATAGCCACAAAAATTTGATTTTAGCTATGATACATGCTTGTTTTTCAATTAAAATGTTTGAAATAGATATCAGGTTACACTTTAAATTTACATCGTACAGAACATTTTTAAGTTCTATTTGCCTTGATTTCCCATCGACACTGTGTGAACATCACCGATTTATTTTGCAGCTAAATAAGCACTTGCTTTAGCTACACCAATCTTAACACATTATTTAAATTTTCTCCTATTTACGATCGGAGTATATGCCATAACCAGGTTAGCCTGAAGCACCTGTGTCTAGAATCCATACATTATTTACTTTATCATTTCTGTTACAATAGTAAAAAAACTATTTGCTGGCAGTACATTCTCCTCAGAGGACTTCCGCATTTTACAGTGAGCATTACCTGGCCTGCAGCTTTCTCCAACATGTCCACCTTTTACTTCCTCCCACCTCAGGTCTCCAACACTGTGATCTAATGGGTACGAAACTTGCAATTGTGGAAAAAAATGTGGGACATGCCGAATCTCTTCTGGCTTCTTTCTTGGTACTCAGGAACGTTTGACCACTCTGCCTCTTGACACCTTGACCCTGCAAACGCTGTGGGAGCTGCCATTTACGGTAGAATTATCTCTGCTTTCCTCTTCACCACCTCCTCACCAACATGCATACGACAGATATCCATGGTTAATCTCTCAGATGCCAAGGTTTCAAGCTTTGATACTGCAGCATAATTCTCCTCTGCCATGGCCATTAATGATTGTAAGACGTTCCCCGCATCGTCTATCATTTCTCCAACTATATTCAAATTCACAATAAAGACATCATACTTCGCACAATAATCATCAAATGTTTCTGATGATAGCCGAAAATTATGGTTGCTTAAATTCTTTTTCAACATCATTCTAGTCGCGGGAGTTTGAAAAAAAACTTTGTTTCTAAACAAGTCCAAATTTCATTTGCAGTTTCTTTACTTTGCACCGGTGATAACTGAGAATTTCTCAAGCTCTGAACAATATGCCCTCTTCTGACAATATGACCTTTCGTCTAGTACCTTTAAATATGCTGCAACGGTTTCCTTACTTGCCCGAGGCTCGGCACTATCTCCTACCTGGATTTTGATGTTCCATCTGTTCTTCAAATGGCACTTTAACATGTTCCATCACCTTTTTATCGTCCAAAAGATATCAATCCTAAACTTCCACTCTTTATATTCTGTTCCGCCAGAAAGTGTAATTTTACCCCTTTCGTCTTTCATGCAGCCGGACTCGTACATTAACACAATATCGCACACCTTAAAGTTCACTTATCAAACACATTTCAAGTAAACGATTACGTAAACATGCATAAATTAGAGCTAAAAGTCATTCCTGTTAGTAAAGTAAATTTGTGTATATAACTAGCAGTCTGTAAAATTTGCCACGGGAAATTTTATAAAATAAAATTTAAGGGAAATAAAATAAAATTTTAAGGGAAATGGCACCCTTGACCCTTACTCGGGAAGGCGCGAGGGGGGCGTGGGGGAATAAAGGGCACAGGACGACGTATCAGCTGACTGCGATCAGCACGCACACTGCTGTATGCGTGGGGCAGGAGCCAGTGCATTTATGCCTCTTGAGCGACCTCTAAATGTTAACTTATCAAGCCAATTTTTTTAAATCATTGTTTTACCCAATAGCATAGTTTGAGAGGTGGGTCATTCCACGTCAAGTGGTCTAGTTATAGAAAAGTTTCCCGCTCAACCATCTCGGATTTTAATGAAATTTTGTGTGGATAGTTGTACATACCTTTAATGAAAATGTGTTAAATGTTAAGATCCGTTAGTGAAAAACTTTAGGAGATGTAGCCGTTTGCGTGACCCTATGTCACGACCACCACCACGACCACCACCATGCGTCATGTTATTGTTGCTCTGTTAAGTAGAAAAATATTTTTATTATCACTGCTATTTCTTGTTTATTTATATTTTCACCATTCGGGGGAGGATGAGGTGAATGGAAGCTTGAAATTTTAGAAAATACGTGAAAAATTACGAAAAACGCCAATCGATCATTTTTAATGAGTTTTTTTGGGCCTTAATCCCCCCCAAATCTACCTCCATACCATAAATGTTCATGTTTTACAATTTTCACCCCTCTAAATACTTAGAAGAAATGTAAATGCTAAAAAAATCCTTTTTATCCCTCCAAATTAACGAAAAGTGATAAAAATAGGAGGGCCCCTGAAAATGGTGGGTGATGGGGAAAAACGGAGGTCATATTCGGATTTAGGAGGTCATTTTATGCTCGTCTCTATCTATGGATTTTGTGCATGGCCGATCGGCTGCTTCCGACCTCTGAACTATATAAAGGGAATGTTCTCGCCTTGTTTTCATAAAATTTAATTATTTATCGTATTTTACTGTGACAGCAATATTGCTCTTCAGTTCATATAAGAAGCAAGCATTTCTTCATGTTTGGCACGTAACATTTCTTATAAAAAACAAATTGTGCAATACTTGTACAATTGGAAACCTGCAAATTGGCGCATGTATTTTACATTTACCTACTTTCTTGCGACGAAAAAAAATCAATCACGTAAAAACTTTTAGAGATAATATTTCTCTCCTTAAATTTTAACATTTTCCTAATTATCACGGTGGCTATGTAGTAGTAAGTAGAAATCGATCCGTAGATATATTTGTTGTGTAATTGGATTGGATCCGATTAAAGGTTTATGATCCGTCTCCACCCGGACATAATCCCTTCCTAATATATATACTGGTTGAATTTTTCTGCACCAAAGCATATGGCTAATAATTCCTTCTCAATCTGGGAATATCTACTTTGTGTAGCCCATTCCTTGTCCTGATCGCCAACTTGTCAGAAAGAGTAAAATTTATAAGCAGTTTTAAGAAACAAAGAAGGTGGTTTTCGTTGCGATTTTAAAGTCAATCAACCGCTAACATACCACGAACGATCAGGATGATTTTTACACACGCGTGGCATAATTACATATTAAATCACTAATCACATCCACGTACTGTAATTCACTTGGAAAAAGCCGGAGTAAAACAACCTCCACTGTTTTACACTTTTTATACAACTTGGAAAAACAGAATCATTGCCTAGAACACCGACAAGTTGACTCTGTGATCGCTAGAGGTATACCGAGGGAAGATGGCGACAAATGTAACATTGATTTGAGAGTCTGATAATTTGTGGAACTCCATGATGAAGGTAAAAGAATACTTTGTAACTTCAATGAGAATATAAAATCTCAATCGTATATTTTAGTAGAAATCAAAGTATTCTTTATTCCTTCGTTTGCTGTGAATGAATGAGAATTGCTGTCCAAGTCTGAGCGGGCGAGGCATTGCAGTGGTAAAGTAATTCTTCCGAACTGTTGCTACATATTTTGATTATTGTTGCTCTGTTAAGTAGAAAAATATTTTAATTATCACTGCTATTTCTTGTTGATTTATATTTTCACCATTCGGGGGAGGATGAGGTGAATGGAAGCTGGAAATTTTCTAAAATACGTGAAAATTTGCAAGAAAAAGGCCAAATCGATCCTTTTCGAATGCGTTTTTATACAATTTACGGGGATTAATCCCCTCTTAATCTACCTCCATACCATAAATTCTTCATGTTTCAGAATTTTTCACCCCTCTAAACCCTTAGAAGATATGTAAATGCTAAAATAATCCTTTATATCTCTCTAAGTTATCGAAAAGTGATAAAAATAGGAAGGGGGAGGGGTCCCCCGAAAATGGTGGGTGATGGGGAAAAACGGAGGTCATATTCGGATTCAGGAGGTCATTTTATGATCGTCCTTATCTATGGATTTGGTGATGTCCGAACGGCTGCTTCCGACCTCTGAACTATATAAAGGGAATTTTCTCGCCTTGTTTTCATATAATTTAATTATTTATCGCATTGTACTGTGACATTACTCTTCAGTTCACTTAAGAAGCAAGTATTTCTTCATGTTTGGTACTAACGGAATATTTCTTATAATAAAAATTGTGCAATACTTGTACAATTGGAAACCTGCGAATTGGTACATGTATTTTACATATACTTTCATGCGACTAAAAAAAATCAATCACCTAAAATGGCTCCCTTGACCCTTACTCGGGAAGGCGCGAGGGGGGCGTAGGGAATGAAGGGCACAGGACGACTTATCAGCTGACTGCGCAAGCACCAGGCGATGTGTGGAGCGCGCGGCAGTAGCCCCAGTTAAAATATTTTTTCATGGAAAACAGTTGCACATTCGTGCATTCGTGAAAATGAAGCGAATTTTGACCAAAAAGCTGTATTCTTTTGTTGCAACTTGGCGTATTACCCCTAGAAACTATGTTTCTTTCTTTTTATCGGGAAGATTGAATGTCATTGCTTTTATATCTCTTGAGTGACCTCTAAATGTTAGCTAATCAAGGAGAATTTTTTATGGATATCAGTCTTTTACCCAATAGCATAGTTTGAGAGGTTAAAAATCCGGGGAAAAAGTATGAAATAGCCAGACCCTAACCTACACTACCTACCGTATTTTGCGTGTACCTTTTTGTGACGGTCAATCCCCTAAAACACTTAACAGAGAGAAAATTGTTTTTATTAAATCAATTTAAAATTTTTCCTAATTATTAGCATGGCTATTTAGATGTAAGTAGAAATTGCTCCTTTGATATAATGAATTCAGAGTTACCAAAAGTAAATATAAAAATAACTAACAATGATGATATTGTAAAATTAAAAATAAAAACCAAATATTGCTGGCAAAATTATCATCACGGAATATAGAAAAAAATAATTTTTGTGAAAGGACGTGGTGAAAATTGATTCGTGGTGGTGGGGATCGAACCTCCGACCTCAGGGAGCGTAGACAAAGTAAGCGGGTTTCCTGTTTGCCGGCTACCGGCTCCGACCGGCGCGTCCAAGCTGGTATAGGCACACACAAAGAAAGCTGGTTGACTCAGGTTTTATGATACGGGTAGGTATATCAGATAACCAAAATGGCTTTAACATGAAACCTTTTCCTTCATTGGGTCGTGTACTGTCAATGTGACAATATTCTTTCTCATGACCCCCATCTGGTCGACAATTAATAACAGTTATTTTGTAATATGTACCCCGATAGTACTCACTCGTTAACTTATTAAAATGTTCATTCTCAAATCCTTATTTGATTAGAATAAGCGAAAACAATTACCAAAATTACTAAAAAACAGAATGAATCACGAATAAGTTGAACGTGTATCACAATTAATTTTTCTTATTTAAATAGGCTTATTTCAGAGTGAAATAAAGTAACTTTGAACTTAAAAAATTGCCATTTCGTAATAATTATCCTATTAGTAATTAACAACAATAGGGTATAATAGCAAATACTTTTTATTGGTATATTTGCATATAATAAAGATTTAGCTTTAATAAGAGCTATTAATCATTGCTGTACGACAATTACAAGCGGATATATAAGTGATAATACAGGCTCGGATTATTTTACCTGTATTATTTAAGGCTCGGATTTATGCTAGAAATGCGAAAAAATTAAAATTTGCATAATTCGCTCAAAAATCTTTTCAACAAAACAGTTTGAGGGTATTCAGTTTGAATTTATACTGTACAAATACACTCATTTTTATGAATATCTTAGAACGTAAGGGACAAACGTTTGTTCAGTTGAGGTAGAATGACCCAAATAGCAATTACGGAGCTCACATTTTGACATTGCAATTAAATCTTAATTATTTTTATAAACGGTAAACACTGCGTTACAGTTTTTGTATAATGTTAATTTACTCGAAACAAGGATACAAGATAAACGTATTGAATTTAAAAGTTTAATTTTTTTCAGTTATTTTTTTCAAGAGTATTTATTTTTTAAACTTCCCCACTGTAAGCTTCGAAGCTGTATTTGTTTCACGCTTGGCAATGAAATTACGTTGAAAGGGTGTAACGTTATGTTGTTTATTTGATTTCGGAATATGATTAGCCTAACCATAATATCATTAGAGTTAATACCAGTCATAACGAGAAACTCAAGAGTTTACACAACATTAACTGCCGTTCTTCGCACTATATCCCATTTACGATTGTGTTGATAATGTGAATGCATCATTTTCATGATGAAAAAAATACGATAATTTCGGAATCTAAATTCGCCAAAACAAATACCAGTCTTCCGCCGTTCGAATTAACCAATTCGGCTACGGAGTCACTTCCTAGTGAGGCGCAAATGGTATGTCCAAATGTGAATGTGAAGAGAACAAAAACATCACCAAGGGGCCTGAAAGAAAAGACTCCGGTCGGCACTACGATTGCGTTGACGTGAGCTCCCTCATTAGTCTGCCACATTTATCTCACAGATTTTTGTTAATACAGATCTATTCTCCCCACTATTTTAGGACATCTTAATCGTTGAATAACTCCAACTGATCATTTCCGTCCTTCTTAATATAGCATTTTCATTACCATCATTCATCTGGAACCATTCAAGCTTTATGGATCCATTAATTGAAATTATTTTACCTTTGAATGAATGGATTTATGACGAACTGTTACCAAGATGAAGAGGAATAGGTTTATATCTCCGGTAGAGTTTCTTTGAACGTTACCAGTTTCCTATTCTTTAAAAGTACTATAAGTGAATCAACAGTAATTTTTTGTACTCCTTGATGAAATCCTATTCTTGAATGAAGCCCCGGAATTGTTTCACGTATATAAGCTCAAGATAGAGAAAGACTCACACACTACGAACTTTCTTTGCAACTCCTACCGGAGTACTCATATCGTAGGCGCCGCAACAACGGTTGTGAAAACGAAAATTTCGCGACGCGAAATGTTTCTTTCCCTTTTTTGATTCTATCATGCTCGTCCCAATCTATGACTTATGTGTATCACTGATCGGCTGCTTACAATACAAAAATATGCATGCAAAGGGAATATTCTCACCTTGATATCAAACTGTGATAAATGAGCACCATCCTTCTGTAGCGTTACATTTTAGCTTTTATTAAAAACATCTATTTCTTCATGTTTGATGCTAACGCACATCTGTTACCCAAAGAATTATGCATACTCCGTCGGAAAAATGAAATCACATTGAACGTACTTTTGAAACCTGAAAATTAATGCGCGATTTAATTAATAATTTAATCGAAATATGGATACAAGATACACGTATTGATTTTGAAAGTTTAATTTTTTGCAGTTATATTTTTCAAGAGTATTTATTTTTTAAACTTCCCCACTGAAGCTTGAAATTACGTTGAAAGTGTGTATCGTTATGTTGTTTATTTGATTTCGGAATATGATTAGCCTAACCATAATATCATTTGAGTTATTACCAGTCATACCACGAGAAACTCAGAATTTACTCTACACAATTTGTTGTGCTTCGTACTACAGCAAATTTATGAATGTGTTGATAATGAGATGATTTTCAAGATGAAAATAATAGGATAATTATGGAATCTAAATTTGCCAAAGAAAATACCAGTCTTCCGCCGTTCGAATTAACCAATTTGGCTACGGAATCATTTCCTAGTGAGGCACAAATGCAAAGTCCAAATGTGAATGTAAAGAGAACAAAAAAATCGCAACAGGGTCGGAAAAAAGGCTAAGATCGGCCTTACGATTACGTGTACGAGAGTTTCCACATTAGTTTGTCCCATTTATCTCGAAGATCTTTTGTTCACACTATTTCGGGACATCTTAATCTTTGAATAACTCAAACTGATCATTTCCGTCCTTATTAAAACTACATTTTCATTGCAACAAATATCCCTGATCTGGAACCATCCAAGCTTATTATCTCTATTAGTTGAAATTATTTTACTATTGAATGAATGGATCTATATTGAACTGTCACAGAGATGCAGAGTATTAGGTTTATATCTCCGTTTGAGTTTCTTAGAACGTAAACCGTTTTCTATTCTTCAAAAGTGCTATAAATCCACATTGAGGCCTCTTTATTAAGAAACCCAGTAAAATCAATTCAACTTAGTCTTCAAATTGAAAATGCTCTTTATATTAGGAATGAGGTGACATTATTTCAAATACCACGACAGTTTAACAAGTTGAGGTTTCACTAAAAGGGTAATATTGATTGTTTTTCGTTTTGTTCTGGATTTTTCGTACTCTTGATTAAATTCTATTCTTGAATGATGCACCGAAAATGTTTCACGTTTTTTAGCTCAATATAGGGAAAGATTCACACACTACGAACTTTTTTTGCAACTCCTACTGGAGGACTCATATCGTAGTCGCCGCAACAACGGTTGTGAAAACGAAAATTTCGCGACGCGAAATGTTTCTTTCCCTTTTTTGATTCTATCATGCTCGTCCCAATCTATGACTTATGTGTATCACTGATCGGCTGCTTACAATACAAAAATATGCATGCAAAGGGAATATTCTCACCTTGATATCAAACTGTGATAAATGAGCACCATCCTTCTGTAGCGTTATATTTTAGCTAATATTAAAAACAGCAATTTCTTCATGTTTGATACTAAAGCGACATCTGTTACCAAAAGAATTATGCATACTCCGTCGGAAAAATGAAGTCACATTGAACGTACTTTTGAAACCTTTTGAAAATTAATGTGCGAGTATTGCGATTACTTTTTTGGGACGCAAAACATTAAGGAACTAATCCTCTTGTATTATGGATAGTGTATTAATTTAATCAGACTTGATATGTTTACCAATTGACACGGTCGATTTTGAGTTGTAAGTAGAAATTGCCCCGTAGATAAAAGGAATGTAAAGTTACCAAAAGTAAATTTATTAATAACTAAAATTGAAGATATTAAAAAAATTCAAATAAAATATGCGGAAATTGCTCGAAAAATTACCATCACGGAAAAGTAAAAAAAATAAAAAAACGAGGCTGGTGGTCGGTGGTTTTGGGGATCGAACCTCCGACCTCAGGTTAGTAGAGGGGAAATTAGACCCCTTAGCCACCGTGGTCGGCAATTATATGGTATCGAAAACGATGCCCGATATTTCTTGCGCTCAATGCGCTTCTTTGACAAGGATCGTATATTTTTAGTGGAATTACTAAGTATTCTTTTTTCCTCCTTTTGCTGTGAAAGCATGAGAATTGCTGTCATAGACTGAGCGGGCGAGGCTTTTCGAGCGCCAGCGTGGTAAAGTAAATCTTCTGAACTATTGCTACATATTTAAATTATTGTTGCTATGTTAAGAACAAAATATTTTTATTGCCACTGCTTGTTGATATATATTTTCACCATTCGGGGGAGTATGAGGTGAAACGGAAGCTGGAAATTTTAGAAAATACGTGAAAAATTGCAGAAAAAGCGATCGTTTTTATTGCGTTTTTATACAATTTACGGGGACTAATTCCCCCCAAATCTACCTACATACCATTAATGTTCATGTTTTAGAATTTTTCACCCCTCTAAACCCTTAGAGGAAATGTAAATGCTAAAATAATCCTTCCAATCCCTCCAAATTATCGAAAAGTGATAAAAATAGGGGGGGGCGGGCTCCCCCAAAAATTGTGGGTGATGGGGAAAAACGGAGGATATTCATATTCGGATTCAGGAGGTCATTTTATGCTCGTCTCTATCTATGGATTTGATGCATGGCCGAATGGCTGCTTCCGACCTCGGAACTATATAAAGGGAATGTTCTCGCCTTGTTTTCATAAAATTTAATTATTTATCGCATTGTACTGTGACATTACTCTTCCGTTCATATAAGAAGCAAGTATTTCTTCATGTTTGGTACTAACGGAACATTTCTTATAATAAAAATTGTGCAATACTTGTACAATTGGAAGCCAGCGAATTGGTAAAGTTTTCTAATCTGTGGGCCCACGAACACTCCTTCCTTGATTTTAGCCTTACTAAGGCAAGGAAATTTAGTTTTTAAAAATTGAAATGCATCTTGACTTGTCTATTGCTTTCACAAACTGTTTCATCAGTCCGAGTTTGATGTGCAATAGTGGGAAGTAAATATTTTCTTTCGGGACCAGATGATCATGAGCGACATTTTTATAACCAGGAGTAAAACTTTCTCGTAGAGGCCAGTTCCGTACGATGTAATGTTTTTTCTCGGGCTCGGCTGTCCCATTCACAAAGAAAACAGCAGTATTTCGTGAAGCCTGATTGCAGTCCCGTGAGTAGAGCGACAAGTTTCAGGTCTGTCAGTCAGTCACACTTTCCAATTATAATCGTGTTAATTTACTTTGTCAAAGATTCGGCTTATATTACCGTACGTCTCTTTCATATCAACAGAGTATGCAACCGGGACTGAAGGTAATTCATTCCCATTGGCCAACAGGACCACTTTCAAGTTTGTCTTCGACGAATCTAAAAACAGTCTCCATTTTTCTGGGTCACATGGCATCATCAGTTCTATCATCAATGCATTTGAATTCGGGAAAGTCGCCAAGCCTTCATCTTCCGTAAAAAGTAATTTCATTGTTGACTGTCTGGTTCTATGGGAAGAGATTATTACGCCCTTCTATTAGAGATTCCACTGCTGAAGTCGAGATCCAAGAAGTTGAGATTTCGTCTTAGGCAACTCCAAATCCCTTAGGAGGTCATCCAATTCTGACTGCGAAACTAGGTGAGGTTGTCGATCAGTTGAATCATCAGAACACTCTTCATCATCGGTGGAAGTAACACTTGGTCCCGGCATGTTGTTCAAAGTCTTTCAAATCAATTTATGGCTCTAGAGTATAAGTTTTTGGGGGCTCAGGGATTGAGGAATTGGTCTTATTGCTGAAGGGATATTAGGATACTGAATTGTATGCTTACTTTTCCTGGAGAATCTGACGGTGGAAGTCATACAAAAGTAACAATCCGTGAGATGACAGCGAGATTCACGCCAAACCATGGGCGCAGCAGATGGCATTGATTTACGCGTACCTTTGAGGCGATTGGTCAAACTACTGTAACAAGTGGTGCAGCAAAGTCTTGGAGCCCAATCCTTGTCCTGATCGCCAACTTGGCAGCAAGAGTAAAATTTATAAGCAGTTTTAAGAATCAAAGAAAGAGGTTTTCGTTGCGATTTTAAAGTCAACTCACCGCTAACATACCAGGAATGATCAGGAAGATGTTTACATACGCGTGGCATAATTACACATTAAATCACTAATCACGACTCACACCCACGTACTGCAATTCACTTGGAAAAAGCCGGAGTAAAACAACTTCTACTGTTTTACACGATTTAAACAACTTGGAAACACAGAATCTTTGCCTAGAACACCGACAAGTTGACTCTTCGATTGCTAGAGGTATACCGAGGGAAGATTGCGACAACTGTAACATTGATTTGATAGGATGATAATTTGTGGAACTCCATGATGAATGTGAAAGAATACTTTGTAACTTCAATGAGAATATAAGATCTCAATCGTATATTTTTAGTAGAATTACAAAGTATTATTTTTTCCTTCTTTTTTTCCGTGAAAGCATGAGAATTGCTTTCCAAGACTGAGCGGGCGAGGCATTGCAAGCGCCAGCGTGGTATTGTAAATCTTCCGAACTATTGCTACATTTTTTAATTATTGTTGCTCTGTTAAGTAGAAAAATATTTTTATTATCACTGCTATTTCTTGTTTATTTATATTTTCACCATTCGGGGGAGGATGTGGTGAATGGAATCTGGATATTTTAAAAAATATACGTGAAAAATTGCAAAAAAAATGGCCAAATTGATCATTTTAAATGCGTTTTTATATACTTTACGGGGAATAATCCCCCCCAAATCTACCTCCATACGATAAATGTTCATGTTTTAGAATTTTTCACCCCTCTAAACCCTTAGAAGATAGGTAAATGCTAAAATAATCCTTTTAATCCCTTCAAATTAACGAAAAGTGATAACAATAGGAGGGGGGTGTCCCCCCAAATGGTGGGTGATGGGGAAAAACGGAGGATATTCATATTCGGATTCAGGAGGTCTCGTCTTTATCTATGGATTTTATGCATGGCCGATCGGCTGCTTCCGACCTCTGAACTATATAAAGGGAATGTTCTCGCCTTGTTTTCATATAATTTAATTATTTATCGCATTTACTGTGACATTGCTCTTCAGTCATGTAAGAAGAAAGTATTTCTTCATGTTTGGTACTAACGGAATATTTCTTATAATAAAAATTGTGCAATACTTTTACAATTGGAATCCTGCGAATTGGTACATGTATTTTACATTTACTTTCTTGCGACGAAAACAAAATAAATCACGTAAAAACCTTGAGAGATAAATTTTCTCTCCTTAAATTTTAACATTTTCCTAATTATAAAGGTGGCTATGTAGTAGTAAGTAGAAATCGCTCCGTAGATATATTTAATGCAGAGAAACCGAACCTTATTTTAGTTTTTTCATAACCAACGGCATGGATCGTATTGTAAAATAGAATATTTTACCTGAGAAAAAAATCATCATGGTAAAAAAAAGGGTAAAACCCGGTGGTGAAAATTGACTCGAGTGGGGATCGAACCTCGGACCTCAGGTTAGCAGCGGGGAATAAAACCCCGCTGCCACCGACGTCCGCAACTATAGTCGGTGGAAAATGTGTTCCGCTTCATATTTTGCCCCGAGAGCCGCGAAATTATTCCTCGTGTGTGAAATTGGGCTTCGTAGTCAAGGCCTATGGGCGGAAGACGGGAGGAGTGGTGGGGGGTGGCGTTGGAGAGATAGCGGGTCGGCTTGGTTACGTCAAAATGTTGGAAGTGAGGCGGTTGAAGTAATATCGCTTTCCATCGAGTGGGTATGCGAACTACATTGATTTATAAGGACTAGGTGGAAATTAATCGGTATATCAGCTGATTAAATCAAAATAACTTTCATCGTAAATATGTGGAATTGAATGTGGAATCACAAACTTATTCTCTATTGTTTAACATAGACTTTTCATTGTATTTTACTTGTGTTAAATTATTATTTCCCTCATTATAGAAAAAAACAATGGAGATTTAATCCTATCAGACCTGAAATGTCATATGCATGCCTAAAATCCACTGTTAAAGAATCTGCATACACTTGCTAGTCCAACCGTCCACCGTCCGCAGGCGTTTTGGCTCTTTACTATTTTCGCTGTTTTATAGGAATCAGTGACTCAAAGTTAGGCCATAAAAGATTAATAGTAATAAATACTAGGGTTTCAATATTTTAAGAAACCTTGGTAAGTTATAACGCTCGGTAACTGCAGAAATAACAAGGCATAGTACCGTCAATGTTTCCAAAAATATTATTTGAAATAAATTAATCTCCATACTTTTTTCAATTACGGTATTTAATAGGGAATGGCTCTCAAATGAAGTCAACAATGCCAAAATGAGCTAATTCGCAAATTTGTTTTTTTTTTTCCATCAAAGAGAAATTTCACATAGTCAGTCACCCCTAACATTGTTCAATTTATTAACAGTTTTCTATTATTCAAAAGAGTAAAAAATGAATCAACAGTAATCCTATCTTCAGAAATACCTGTTTATTGTTAGGTTTAGCCGTATGCAGGCCTGTTTAGTAAGAACCTAAATAAAATGCATTCACTCAAGTCTTCAAATTTAAAATATGTATTCTTAAGTTAATACTGAGGAAAAGTTAATTTCTTTTGGATTTCAAATTAGTTTTGTTCTGGAGTTTCCCTACTACATAAAATCCAATTTTTAATGAAGCACCAAAAATGTTTCAAGTTTACTGGCTCAAAACAGAGAAATGCACACACACAGCGAAAATTTCTGTTTTCGCAACTCTTACCCAATACTACTCGTATTGTAGTCGGAAAGAAAGCCGCGAAAGGCGGTTGCAAAATGAAAAATTTCTCGATTTGTGATTCTTTCTCTCTTTTTGATTCTATCATGCTCGTCTCTATCTATGAATTTTGTGTAATGGCTGCTTCCGACCTCTGAACTTTATATACAAAGGGAATGTTCTCAAAATTTGATAAATGAGCGCCGTCCTACTGTTACACAAGTTCTCAGTTCATATTAGAAGCAGGAATTCCGTCATGTTTGGTACTAACGGTACATTTCATATCATAAGGATAATGCAATACTTCGTCGGAATAAATTATCTTTGAACGTATATTTCAAACCTAAGAGATATTGCGCGTATTTTGCATTTACTTTCTTCCGACGAAAAAAAATCAACCTACACTTGCAGAGGAAAATTGTTTTCGTTAATTTTTAAAAACGTTTTTCCGAATTATCACGGTGGTATTTTGTTGTAAGTAGAAATCCCTCCGTAGATAAAATGAATGCAGAGTCAGCGAACCTTATGAAAAACTAAAATAAATATTAACTAACGGGAATGATCGTATTGGAAAATAGAATATAAAATATACGAAATTATATCGTCACGATAATTAAAAATGAGTAAAACGCGGTATTGAAAATGGCCGTAGGTGGGCATAAAAATCGGACGTCAGGTTAGCAGCGCTGCCACTGACGTCCGCAATTCTAGGAGTTGGAAAACGTGTTCCGTTTCATATTTTGACCCGAGAGCCTATTCCTCGTGTGTGAAATTGGGAAATGAAGCACCATACATCTTTCATGTATATTGGCTCAAAAAAGGGATACACACAAACTGTTAAATTTTCTGTTTTTGCACCTCCTTCATAGGAGGCAGTCTCCGCTGAAGGTGGTTGCAAAAACGAAAATTTCGCGATATGTGATTTTTTCTCATTTTTGTTTCTATCATGCTCGTCTCTATCTATGGATTTTGTGCATGGCCGAATGGCTGCTTCCGACCTCTGAACTACATAAAGGGAATTTTCTCGCCTTGTTTTCATATAATTTAATTATTTATCGCACTGTACTGTGACATTGCTCTTCCGTTCATATAAGAAGCAAGTATTTCTTCATGTTTGGTACTAACGGAACATTTCTTATAATAAAATTTGTGCAATACTTGTACAATTGGAAACCTGCGAATCGGCACGTGTATTTTACATTTACTTTCTTGCGACGAAAAAAAATAAATCACGTAAAAAACATTTAGAGATAAAATTACTCCCCTTTTAAATTTTAACATTTTCCTAGATTATCACGGTGGCTATGTAGTAGTAAGTAGAAATCGCTCTGTAGATATATTTAATGCAGAGAAGCCGAACCTTATTTTTTATTTTAGTTTTTTCATAACTAACGGCAGGGATCGTATTGTAAAATAGAATATTTTACCTGAGAAAAAAATCATCATGGTAAATAAAAAAAGTGTAAAACCCGGTGGTGAAAATTGACTCGAGTGGGGATCGAACCTCGGACCTCAGGTTAGCAGCGGGGAATAAAACCCCGCTGCCACCGACGTCCGCAACTATAGTCGGTGGAAAATGTGTTCCGCTTCATATTTTGCCCCGAGAGCCGCGAAATTATTCCTTGTGGGGTGAAATTGGGCTTCGTAGTCAAGGCCTATGGGCGGAAGACGGGAGGGGGGTGGGGGGTGGCGTTGGAGAGATGGCGGGTCGGCTTGGTTACGTCAAAATGTTGGAAGTTAGGCAGTTGAAGTACGATCGTTTTCCATCGAGTGGGTGTGCGAACTACATTGATTTATAAGGATTAAGTGGAAATTAATCGGTATATCAGCTGATTAAATCAAAATAACTTTCATCGTAAATATGTGGAATTAAATGTGGAATCACAAAATTATTCTCTATTGTTTAACTTAGACTTTTCATTGTATTTTACTTGTGATAAATTATTATTCCTCTCGTTAGAGAAAAAACCAATGGAGATTGAATCCTATCAGACCTGTAATGTCATCTGCACAACTAAAATCCACTGTTAAATTAACGGCATAAACTGGTTAGTCCAACCGTCAACCGTCCGCAGGCATTTTGGCTCATTACTATTTTCGCTGTTTAAGAGGAATATGTGAATCAATGTTACACCATAAAAGATTAATAGTAATAACTACCAGGGTTTCAATATTTTAAGAAACATTGGTAATTTATAACGCTCGGTAACTGCAGAAATAACAAGGCATAGTACCGTCAACTTTCCCAAAATATTATTTGAAATAAAACAATCTGCGTACTTTTTTCACATAGTCAGTCACCCCTGACATTCTTCAATTTATTAAAAGTTTCCTATTCCACTGATAGGCAAAAACTTTTTTTTCGAGCCCTGATACCATTCCTGCTGATTCTTATGTTAAATGATTTCCTGAATCCGAATATGACATCCGTTTTTCTCCATTTTCGGGGGAAGTGCCCCCTCTCATTTTTATCACTTTGCGATAATTTGGAGGGATGGAAAGGATTATTTTAGCATTTATATTTCTTTCCAGGTTTAAGAGAGGTGAAAAGTTCTAAAACATGAAAATTTATGGCAAGGAGGTAGATATGGGGGATAAGTCTCCGTAAATTGTAAAAAAACGCATTAAAAATGATCAACGTTTCCTTTTATTCGCAATTTATTCACCTTTTTTCTTCATAGTTCAGCTCCTATTCCATCTTTCCCTCCCCCAAATATCCCAGAATGATGAAAATATATATCAACAACATATAGCAGCAATAATTAAAATGTTTAGGAACACTGTACAGGAACAATAATGAAAATATATAGCAACAGTTCACAAGATGCGCTACCACGCTGGCGCTCTCAATACCTCGCGTGCGTCAGTAAAGAGTGAAATAATAAATGTAGTGATTGATGAATAACATAATTACCTTCATTTGGTATTTGATTTTCTTTCATACCCTGAGGTAGAAGTTTCTCGTGCCAAAAACCAGCAGTACTCTGCCAACATGCCCGCATTCCACTTCCCTGAAAATTTACTCTCAAATTTTCTAATATCTTGATGGAACCGCTCCCCGTGTTCATCTGAAACTGCTCCTAAATTTTCTGGGAAAAAGTCCAGGTGTGAATGAAGGAAATGCAATTTTAGTGACATGTTACACCTTATGTCCTTATACGCTGACAGCAATTCATCGACATGAACGATATAATCATCACTCTTTTTGTTACCCAACTACCCAAAAAGTTCTCACACACTTTGCGTAATCCAAGCAAATCTTGTTTTTATTTATGATTCAGGTTTTTCATGGACGTAGAATCTTGGAAAGGTTTTTTAATTTGTGGGCCCGCGAATACTCCTTCCTTGATTTTAGCCTCACTAAAACGAGGAAATATAGTTTTTAAAAATTGAAATGCGTCAACAGTCTTGTATATTGCTTTCACAAACTGTTTCATCAGTCTGAGTTTGATGTGCAATGGTGGGAAGTAAATATTTTCTTTCGGGACCAGAGGATCATGAGCGACATTTTTATAATCAGGATTAAAGCTTTCTTGTGGAGGCCAGTGCCGTACGATGTAATGTTTTTCTCGCGCTCGGCTGTCCCATTCACAAAGGAAGCAACAGTATTTCGTGAATGCTGATTGCAGTCCAGTGAGTAGAGCGACAACTTTCAGGTCAGTCAGTCATACTTTCCAATTATAATCGTGATAATTAATTTTTTCAAGGATTCGGCTGATATTTCCGTACGTCTCCTTCATATCAACAGAGTATGCAACCGGGACTGAAAGTAACTCATTCCCATTGGCCAACAGGACCACTTTCAAGCTTGGCTTTGACGAATCTATAAGCAGCCTCCATTTTTCTGGATCACATGTCATCATCAGTTCTATCATCAATGCATTTGAATTAGGGCAAAATGCCAAGCCTTCATATTCCGTAAAATGTAATTTCAGTGTTGACTTTCTGGTCCCATGGGAGGAGATTCTTACGCCCTTTTATAAGAGATTCCACTGCTGAAGTCGAGATCCTGGAAGTTGAGATTTCGTCTTGGGCAACTCTAAATCTCTTACGAGGTCATTCAATTCTGACTGCGTAACGAGGTGAGATTGTCGATCAGCTGAATCATCAGAACATCTTCATCATCGGTGGAAGTATCACTTGGTCCCGGCTGTTGTTCAAAGTCTTTCAAATCAATTTATGGCTCTTGAGCATAAGTTTTTGGGGGCTCAGGGATTGGCAAAGCTCGTTATGAGGAATTGGTCTTATTGCTGAAGGGGTATTAAGATACTTAATTATATGCTTACTTTTGTTGGAGAACCCGACGGTGGAAGTCATACAAAAGTAACAATCCGTGAGATGACAGCGAGGTTCACGCCGAACCATGGGCACAGCAAATGGCATTGATTTACGCGTACCTTTGAGCCATGTGGTCAAACTACTGTAACAAGTAGTGCAGTAGTCTTGGAGCCCAATCCTTGTCCTAATCGCCAACTTGGCAGCCAAAGTAACATTTATATGCTGTTTTAAGAATCAAAGAAAGAGGTTTTCGTTGCGATTTGAAAGTCAATTCACCGCTAGCATAGCAGAAACGATCAGGATGATTTTTACACACGCGTGGCATAATTACACATTAGATCACTAATCACGTACGTGGGATTTGTACGGGCGGATAGCCACTCGAAGGTCGGCGGAATAAGAATAACTTCTGAATAAGAATAAGAATAACTAAGAAACGGCGGAATAAGAATAACAAAGAAAAGAAGAAGGAATAACTTGGGAGCTTGGGCTGGCGGATCGGGCGGTTAGAATTGTTTATATTTTCCGCTCTCCGCGAGCGGAATGTGAAACCGAAACAAATGAACTGCTACTTCCGCCGTTGTTGCGGGAAAACAATTCAAAACCAAGGAATCTATTGTGTACGAACTCTTAGGGCCGTATTCATAGTCACGGCTTAAGCATTTGCTTGAGACCGTCTTGATGTAGATCGGCTTATTGGTCAAGCTGAGCTTATTTGGTTGCCGCTTTCATAGTCAACAAACAAGCTCGTCTTGACGAAGGCGCCTTGATCAAGATAGTCTTATTTGGAATAAGGCGAGCTTGATCAAGCAAATGCTTAAGTTCTGGCTATGAATACGAGCCTTAGCGTATTATGTGCACTTTTGGTGAAGCAACGTATAATATAAGGTTCATTCATACATTATGACTTTAATTATTTATCATCACACACTCCTACTCATTTTACCTTATGACCCAGTCGGGTAATTTTTTTCTAAAGTAAATCAATTAAGTGTTGTTCCAATCAATCAATTAAAGTGTGTTCCTATGTTTGATGCCATGGTATTTTAAAATGTCGAATCAAGGTTTGATCTTTTTAATAATTCGATGCGAAACCTTGAATTATATAGCCAAAGATGAATAGAGTATTGAAATAATACAATAATCCCATCGGAAATACCTAACAGTTTTCCACGAAAGCCGTCCAAAGCTCCACCCCCTCGCTTGCCGCTGATCTGTGATTGGATGGACTCGTTCCGCTTTTCCGTCCGATCCGCCTTCCATTTGAACCCAGCTTGAGGATGTTACTCCGTGACTCTGTTAGCAAAAAAAAAGACCAGAGTTCCCGACAAACAACTATAATTCCCGCTCTTTGTTTAAATTTTTCGAAAGCTTTATTTAACTGTTAGCATGCTTAAGATAGAGGGGAAAATTTATGACGCTAGGTATACAAATTATTGAATGAATAACGAACACTTTTCTCAGTTGAAGGACCCACTACAGTGAAATTTCCATTGAATGATAGCATTTTTGCGTCGATTTTTGCGGAATTTGCGTATTAATCGAAAAAGATAATAGGCAGTTACCTCGATTTAATTCCCATTACATTCCCTCGGTTAATTTTCTTCTTTAAAACATCTTTGCAACAAAGTGGTATTTATATTAGATAGAGAAACAGTTTTCCCCATGGTTCGTCCATTCTCGTATTTATCACCCATGTTATTTCAGGTTCAATTTGCAATATGTAACGCGGAAAAGTTGAATTTGTTGTCCATATCAAAAAGTGGACAGATTTTTTTTCTGTCGGTGTATATATGAATAAAATGGCCTTCGTCATTTTACGGTGGTACGACATTCCCAATACTACATTCCCTTTGGGCGTTAGCACACAAAGTGCTTAATCGTTATAATTAGGCTTGTAGGTATACCTTTTTACTTACTTTCGTGGCCATTGATACTTACCAAAGGTGGTATTTGGCCTCCCCAACAATTCGCCTCCAGTTATTTCGATCTACCGCGTCTTCCTCTTTGGCCCTCATCTTGTTTATGTCTATGATTACTTGGTCTAACTATCTCTTCATTGGGCGTTCAGGAGGTCTTCTTCAATCAGGGTTTTCTTTCCAAAGTTGTTTTATTAAGGCGTCATCTTCTCTTTGTAATAGTGCCCTAAGTCGTCGTCGGCTCTTGGCTTCGATTAAATCCCTTTTTTTTGTTATGTTTAATTCTCCATATTCCATCTTCTCTTTTTGGTCCAAAGACTTTCAAAGTACTTTGAATATATAGGTAATTAGCCTTTTTCAGTCTTTTTGTCAAGAGTCCATGGCTCAGCTTCATATAGAAGGACTTGTCTTATTATAGTTTTGTATATTTTAAGTTTTGTACTGATGGATTAGAGGTTAAGTTGAATTATTTCAATAATTCCTCGATAATGCCTTATTCTTACATATCTCTTTTGCTTTTGTATCATACATGCATTGTTTCTCTTCTTAATAGTGACTTCCACTGCGTTCACCATTGAATGTCTTCGTCTACGACTTAATATCACGCCTTTCACTCCTGCCATAAATCGGTTTCCCTTGAAATAACGCACGCCCCTTGCATTTTCGTCCATTACCGCAGGGTCGTTAACACAGTTTCAGGGTCCATTCATTCTTAGCCCTATACCTCCAACTTTTACCGTAAACACTTATCAAGTATAGGTATCATCCACTTTGCACTACACTACCTTGGTATACCCATGTTTCACGACCATTCAATACATTTTGGAGAAGTACGATTTTATTTACTGCCATTTTAACTCCTTAAGCAATCATTACTCCTTGTCAATCTTCTTATGCGGACCATGAACTTTGTTTCCGAGTTCGTGCTCTTCATCTTCTTATCTATTCTTCCATCTTTCGCAAATATTCGGCCAAACTACTCATAGTCTTTCACTTGTTTCTTTATATTACCACTCACCCACCATTCCATTAATGTCGGCTTAAAATGACATGTTAGAAATTTCCGTGGCGGCATAATGTAACACTTTGTCTGCGTCGTCGCGAAATGTTGTAAGTGCCACCTGTGGAATATCGGCGATCAATCGTTTCAGTTACGAAAGCAATTGAGCGTCATGCGTTTGACGTAGCATACGGGGTGGAAAGCCCGGTGTGAATTATGTTTATTTGAGCGAGACACTAATTCGCATAAAATACGATTTATTTAGCCTCATTTTAAATAAAAATATCTCGTCTTTCTAATGATAGCAAAATATTAGCCACTTAAAATTATAACTTTAAAAATACCAGCCCGTTTCCATGGAAAACAGGACGCGTATACCTTCCAGAGAGACTTGATTAAAAAATAGGAATTTCTAACGTATGAACCCGTTAGAAATTTTCCAGTGAGTAGTTTATATTTTCATTTACTATTTTATATATAAATCTTACTGCAGTATTTCTCATATGGAATCACAAATAAATCTTCGGTTGGGAAGGAGTTTACGCAGAGATGGCAAAAAATTAGTCATGTTAAAAACGTATAAATATATATTTAGTTAAGTACTCGTTAAATTAGTAATCATTCTCATTAATGCTTCAATATTTACATTAGCTTAAAACTTAAAAATAATTTTTATCAATTATGACTAGATAACATCTTGATTAACTACATTTAAGGAAGCCGGTTTCTAATTCTAATGAATGCATTACTGTACTTATTTAGGTATATATCGCAAATTTGATTACTAAAGGCAATTAAATTTTACTTTATGAAAAGGTAAAAGAGCCTTAGTCACGTAGCTCTCGTAAATTAAAGTTTCGCTGACATTCCTAGGTTTTCAGTCTTAATATCACATTCTAAGTGATTCCAGCAACTTATACGGCCATGTCATTAGTATATTGAGATTATATTCGTTTGTTATATATCTATATGCCTTAGCCTTATCACTAATTCAACAACCTACCTGTGTTTAATGTTATTTGCAATAATTTTAATGGCTGTGTCTGCAGAAGAATGCACAAGTTCCGTTGTTTTGCATAAATAAAGCACTCCAGTCAATATCATCCATGAAAAGAGTCAGATGAACAAAACAGACACAAAAACAGCAGACGCAACACTATGTCTCATTGAAAAGTTTAACTGAAAGAAAGTGTTAAGAACGATTTTGTTGAATGCTGTCTGTGAAATTGTCTTTTCGAAGGAAAGATGAGAAGGTATTACATTATTAATCTCGCTTGAAATGATTTCTAAAGCCAATCCGTTAGTAATGCTTTCTTTGAACGAATGCAAAATTCTGTACACATTGTTAGTGAATGTGCGTTTTCGTGAGCGTGTTTTGCAATTCATAGGTGAATGTGGCAAATAGAGAAGGGAAACTTTGAGCAGTCATCCACGCAATTCTGCTTTCGTCAAGCGCGATTCTCTGATATACATGAGGCAAATATGACTGTAGAAATGAAGTATCGTCGAATAGCTTCTTCGTACCTATGAAGTATGTTTATAAAGGGAATGTTCTCACCTTGTTGTCTAACTTTGATAAATGAGCGCCATCCTACTGGTACCACATTACACCTCAATTCGTATTGCGAGCAGGTAATCCTTCTTGTGTGGTACAAACGCTAAATCTTTTTAAAAAAGCTAGACTCTTCGGAATAAATGAAATATCTTTGAACGTACGCATGATACCTGCGAATTAGTGCGCGTATTTTGCGTTAGTTGTTTTGTGACGGAAAAGTCAATCACCTATAACTCTTGTAAAGAGAAAATTGCTTTCCTTAAATCAATTTCAATTTTTTTAAATTATCACGGTAGCTATATAGTTTTAAGCAGAAATAGATCCGTAGACACAATTAATACAGATTTACCGAAACTAAGTAAAAGCCAAAATAACAATTAACTTACGGCAATTATCGTATTGTAAAATAGAATATGAAAGCCGCGAAAAATTATCTTTGCGGAAGAATATTGAAAAATTATCTTTACTGATGATTATTTTTTATAAAGATTATTTAAAGAAAAATAAAATAAAAAAAAAAGAAAGCGAGGTGTGATATGGCTCGGGTGGGGATCGAACGCCGGACCTCAGGTTAGCAGCGGGGAAATAAACCCCTCTGCCACCGACGTCCGCACTTTTAGCCGGTGAAAAACGTGGCCCGATTCATATTTCGCCCAGAGAGCTGCGAACTTATTCCTCGCGTGTGCAATTGGGCTTCGTAGTCAAGGCCCGCGGGTAGGTTCGGGAGGGTGGAAGGGGAAGTGGTGAGACGTCGCACAGTGGGGCCCCACTTTACACGGACCCCACTTTACACGGACAAAAGTCCAAACATTTTACAATCAACTCCAAAATAGGCATGTGTATGTTTTTGAGATTGCTTAAATGAAAGCTGATATCAAATTTGCAATATTTATTGTATTTTATGATTTTCTTTGTAAATTTAATTATTTTTACAATTTTTGACAGTGAAATTATTTTTCAGTAGAATAATCTGAACGAATCAAATTAAAAATGTTCACGTAAGTTGAGATAGTCGTTGAAAATGAATCTGCTGTAAAATTTACAAAATTATTTTTGTAATCACCTTTGCAAAATATTTTCATGTTTCATAGAAAAAATGATACGATTTACACAGAAGTTTCACAGGGCTGAGATTTTTGATATCTTAGACCTGGTGTAACAAATATCACCACTTGTACCTAAGAGTGAACATAATACATGTAGCATCCAAATTTGACTTATTACAAACTAGTAATAACTTAATAAACAGATATTATTTACGGTACTTGCATTTGCTTTCCATGATTGAAATTGTTTATATTATAGTTTACCCGTTGCCATGCGGCCATAGCGGTCGGATGAATTTCCTATCCGCCTCTCGTGCATAATAACTTTTACATCGTAACAGTTCTTTTGCAACTCAATGGCAGTTGATTTCTTTTACAATCGCTAGCTCATACTTAAATGAATAATATATCTCAAAAGTACGATACGATTCCGTCCGATTATATAACTTTTCTCTAAATAATTAAAACTTTTCATTTTGAAATATCAATAAATTTTTATTCGTGATAATTAATTACTCCGCGCGTATTTTCTTAAAAAAAATAAATTTTAAAATCATATTCACACTCTACTTGCTCATTTCAATCGATTGAAAGTTTAAAAAATAAAATATAGGACACCAGTATGCTGTACTAATAGTTTCAAATCGACAGTCCAATTCGGCGTCTGCGTCCGTGGGACCAGTGATCCGCTATTCTCTCACTTTGACACTCATTTCTACGCGCAGGTGCATACTTACCAACCTGTGAAATACACCGTTACATAGTTCAAACATCAGGTTACCCAACCTACTATTTCAGAAACCCCAATTTAAACTTTAATTTTTGGACTTTTGTCCGCCTAAAGAGGGGTTTTGCCCCACTGTGCGTCGGGTTGGCTTAAGCCCACGATACTTGCTGCTGCACAAATTCATGGATTCTCGCAAGTATGACAGCTGTCCAGTATTGTGTGTGATACATAACCAGCATATTGGGTAACTAGCATAATCGCTATCATACTCGCTGAGCTACTTCATCATCGATGTCCTTTAATGTTGCTGTGCGATCTCTACTTAAAGAAATTAACGCCTGTGAGGTTTCTCTGCATTTACTAGTAACTTTCTGGCCATGAAATCATCAATGAATGAGAATGTCCCGATAGTTGTTGTGGTTTAGGACTCTCTATTCAAACAGTCGTGATGGTCGTATGTGGAATTCGTACGGGCGGATAGCCACTCACAGGTCGGCGGAATACGAAGGAGCGGGTCTTGTATCAAAAACATAAAAATGAAATTCGTAAAGGTTGTTAATCTTTAAGCTGAGGACATTTAGGCACTAAAAATGAAGAAATGGGCACTTAAAATAGGCTCTAAAAATAGTTTTTCATCGAAGACATAAAAACAAAAATTTTAAAAACCGATAAATGGACGAAAGGTCAATTATTAACTTCGGCCCCAAAGAGTTAGTCGATATCAGTAACAGCTGTCACTATTCTAGAATCACCTCTATAAGAATAACGGATCCATTAAGATGAAATTTGAAGGACCCATGAAATGAATACATAGCATAACTCACAATTATAAAAACTCGAAGTCACACAATACAGAACGGCCACACGGCCACGACTTAACCCAAGTCTCTAGTATAGTCTCCTTACCCAAGTTTAAAAAAAAGGACCATACGAGCTTCGACTTGGGAACCTAGGATAAGCTGCCTGACCTTTAGCTTTGGAAACAGACAGATACCCACACAATGATTTGGAACCTTGTCGAAGAAACCAAATTGCAGGCTTGGGATCCTCAACCAAGAAACCCACCCGTGGCTGGTATTGCACGGCAATTGAGCGTGACCCCTACGACGATGGGGTTACTGGTTCAAATGCATGAACTGGTAGTGGCAATGTCACCATGGACCAACGCAATATACTAAAAATGTGTACGTAAAACAACAGGGCGGTACAAAACAGAATGCATGTGGTTCCACCATAGCAACGTTCTCAACGTTGTTATTTCTAGGGACGTATGTGCTCGCGATGAAAAACCAAGTCTACTTTTTTAAGAGGTTTGAAACATGCTCTTTCAAATGAAAATGATTAAAAAGAGTATCCAGAAGGTCTTTCTTTTGTAAGAGCGGGTAGAAAATAACTTATTTTTTGTCGTTTATACAAATGCCATCCTTAACGTTATCCCTATTTTTAGGGTCTTATACGCCTGCGATGAAAAACCAGATATACTTTTTTAGAGGTTTGAAATCATTTTCTTTATAATGAAAATGATCCAAAGGAAATTCAAGAGGGCCTTTTTTTGTAAAAGCGGGGAGAAAATACCCTATTTTTGGCGTTTTTAAAAAGTGTCGATTTTTTAAATAATGGAAAGCACTTGGAAGATGAAATTTTATATTCATAAACCATGCATAGATATGTTATCATGCTCACGTTTCACGTTGAATTTACCTTTACTTCCTGAAATATAAAAAGCCAAAATTTTAATTTTTTTCGATCCGCAATTTTTCTGGCCAGTTTCGCCCTGAATTGTCTACAAGGAGGTCGCTTTTACAGTTATTTTTATTATTTTTTTTAATAGAGCTTTAAAAGTTGTACAAGATAGCCAATTTGTTTTGCTCTTATCAAAATATCTCCTGAGATACTATGCCTCAAATTTACCGAAATCTCATAGTCATACTGAAGAAGCCTGCGGCACGGGGTCAAAAAAATGACTATATATCAGCAAGTATACCATCGGCGAACGTAAAACTTTACAAATTTTTATTGGTAATATGTGTGAATAACCATACAAAATTTCATTGAAATCCGTGATGGTAGAGCGGGTACCACCAGACCACTTTGCATGGAATGACCCAATAGTGTACCTTTAAGTGGGTGAAAAAGACGTTCGAACTGATGTATCGGAGGCACACATTATTCCTGTCACATACCTCACGTATTTCAATAATTTTATCTGCAGAGTAAAATGCAGTATGTAGCCATGTTCCCCATAATATCAATACTGGCTGTTAAGGCAGATCAACTTCAGGCATACTGATAATAGCTGTAATAACTGGCCAGCTCTACACTAAAGAGAAGTTTGGTGACGTTGAGAAGAATATTGCTTTTTTAGGCCCTTTAATAGGCGATATCAGCAGAAAAAGGCATAAACAGGTAAAATAGGCATTTTTAGGCAGTAACAAATCGCTTTAATTTCGCCATAAATTATCCTAAATGAACTTATAATTTCATAAAATTGGTTTCCTGAGTAAAAGAAAAAATAGGCATTTTAGGCAATGTCCTCAGCTTTTTAATCTTCCATTATGGATAAAAGTCACATAGTTACCCCCGACATTATTCAATAATTTTAACAGAGTCGTATTATTAACGATTACATAGTGAATTAACAGTAATCCATTTTTGAAACATGATTGTTATTGTTAATTTTAGCCACATAAATTCCTGTTTAGTAAGTACCACAATGAAATCAATTTACTGAAGTCTTCAAATAAAAAATTGTTTTCTTAAGTCAATACTGAGGCGAAGTTGATTTTCCTATTTTTTAATGATGTTTTACGTGTATTGGCTCAAATAGAGAAATACACACACAGCGATAATTTCTGTTTTGTAACTCCTACCTAAGAACTTGTGTTGTAGTCGCCGCTGAAGGTGGTTGCAAAAACGACAATTTCTCGATGGGTGTTTCCTTCCTTTTTTATTGTATCACGTTCGTCTCTATGTACGAATTTTGTGTGTGGCCTAGTGGCTGCTTTCGATTTCTGAACTATACATAGAAAGCGGATATTCTCACCTTCTACTCAAAATTTTATAAATGAGCGCCGTCCTTCTGTGGCAGTACTCCTCAGTTTATATTAGAAGCATGTATGTTCTTCCTCATATTTAGTACTGACGAGACATACTTTAGTAATGCTCCGTCCGAAAAAATGAAAAATCTTTCAACTTATATTTGAAACGAATTTGTGCACAAATCTAGCGTTTAATGTCTTGTGACCCGAAAAACTCAAACTCTTGTTGAGAAATTTTTCATAATTATCATGGCTAATTAGTTGCAAGTAGGAACCGCTCCGTAGATAAAATTAACTCAGAATCGCAGAAATTAAAAATTACTAACGGCAATGATGGTATTGTAAAATAGAAAATAAAATCTGCGAAAATGTTTCATGAAAAAAATCAAAAATAGTGGGTAAAAAACCAGGTGGTGAAAAATGCCTTGGCGGGGGATCGAACGCCGAACCTCAGGTTAGCAGCGGGGAAAAAACCCCCTCTGCCACCGACGTCCGCACTTTTAGCAGGTGGAAAACGTGGCCAAATTCACATTCTGCCACGAAGGCAGCAAGCTTATTATTTGTGTGTGTGCAATTGGTCTTAGTAGTCAAGCCCCGCGAGTGGACACGGGAAGAGGGGGTGGGGGCGACTTGGCGGGTCAGCTTGCGTCAAAATGTTTGAAGTAAGGTATTTGAAATACGAAGGCTTTCCATCCAGTTTGTGTGCGAACCACAGTGATTATTAGGAATATGTGGAAAGCTATAGTGTAGTTTCACTTTCAATAGTCGGTCCACGCGGTGAACGCGGCCAACTCCGCATTTCGCTGAATTCGAACTTCGGGTATTGCCTATGCATTCAGCGACTACTAAGGGCCAACTTGACTCATTTCCACTCAACTTTGGAGACCCTCGTATGACCTTCTCCTGCTATCGCTGACCAGCCAACTCCCCCGACTTCAGGTTGTTGGCAACCGTAGGCGGAGAATGCAAGAGGGAAAGGCGTTAGGTATTTATCACTCTTAGGAGTAGCGGGCTTAATTGTATTCTTGATAAATCGAGGAAATGGATCGACGAACCGACCACCACAAAGCAATTTTTTGAGGATAATTCTCTCCTTTGCGTCTTAACCTGGACAGCTAACTCCCCTGACCTTTACCCTATTGAGATAGCATAGGGTAACATTGTGAATGAGTGGCATTACGACGGAGAAAGATCCGAGTAAAAATTTGTCTACATACAGGCTGTTTGGAATTCTTTAAGCCAACGTCCCCGGGCAATAGAACATTTGGTTGTGTCTATGCAGTTACGATTACGATGTGCAACTGAAAATAATGGCGATATTACAAAATATTAAATTTGTTCTCTGATGAATGATCATTTTGTTTTAGATTGCTGTTACCATAGGTAATATACTGAAAATGACTCCCAAATTATCTAGTAAACTTTTCTGCCTAACCTTATCAAATATTGACTCATTCCCATTATTTGTATATTATAATTATATTCCCATCCCATATTATAATTTTTGCTGCAAAATGAACGCCAACTTTAAGTTTAAACCACAAGTTCTATTTCGTTCGCGTCTACTCTAAATAATGAGAACATTTTTCATGTTGCTTATTTGAAAATCTTATGTTTTATATATGAGCAGTTTTTCATCATGGTTATTTTTAATTGTAGTACATGTCGTCTCTGAGAGCGTAAATCAATTAAGTTGTATCTCCACTGAAGTAAAAATCATTCAGAAATGACCGCATTCTGATACATTCTGAAAAATTACAATCCACTTTTTGTAGCTTCATTCGCCATAGTTTTGCATTTATTTTATCCTAATTAGGGTTTTATCCTTTTTTAGGTAATATCGGGAAGTATAGTTTTTAGTAAATATATGTCTTGGATGAAATAGTTCTGACTTCGCTTTGCGTATTTAGAAATTAGCTTCGAGCGGCGTTACACCAAAGGCTTGTTTCAATGTTAATTTTGCTCTATTAGTTTGTAATTCGTCTAACATTTTTTGTCATTTATTGGTCTGTTAAATGCAATGCGACTGTGTTTAGGAAGTTAATACAAAACAAAAAGATTCATTAACTGCAAGTATATCCATCACTCAGCTCTCCGTTCCTGAACGAACCTCTAATTTCTAGAAGCTAGGTTCACTATGGTGGCAACATATTCTGGAGATGTCGTAAAACTCCACTGACCTCTGAAAATGACCATCCCAAATTATCTAGTACACTTTTCTTCCTAACCTTATCAAATTTTGACTCCCATTAATTTTTGCTGCAAAATGAACGCCAACTTTAAGATTAAACACAACATATATTTCGTTCGAATCTATTCTAAATAACGAGAACATTTTTCATGTATCTTAATTGAAAATCTTATATTTTATATATGAGCAGTTTTTCATCGTAGGCATTTTTAAATGGAGTGCATATCTCCTTAGAGAGCGAGAAATCAATTAAGTTGTATCTACACTGAAGGAAAACTCGTTCAGAAATGACCGCATTCTGATAAATTACAATCCACTTTTTGTAGCTTCATTCGCCATAGTTTTGCATTTATTTTATCCTAAATAGGGTTTTATCCTTTTTTAGGTAATATCGTAAAGTGTTATTTTGATTAATGATAAATGTTGGATGAAATAGGTATCACTTCGCTTTTCGTATTTAGAAATCAGCTTCGAGCGGCGTTACACCGAAGACATGTTTCAATGTTAATTTTGCTCTATTAGGCTGTAATTCGTCTTAAATTGTTTTTATTGGTCTGTTAAATGCACTGCGACTGTGTTTAGGAAGTTAATACAAAACAAAAAGATTCATTAACTGCAAGTATATCCATCACTCAGCTCTCCGTTCCTGAACGAACCTCTAATTTCCAGAAGCTATGTTCACTATGGTGGCAACATATTCTGGAGATGTCGTTAAACTAACTGCCCTCTCTGACTATGGAATCTATCATTCACGCAATGGGGGATGCTAGCTAAAGAAAGATTTGTGAAATCCATGGTATCAGACGCACGACGTAATTTTAATTAGGTAGCTATTTTTATGCTCCTTTAGACGAGATTGTTTCACTGCACAGCGCACAACCTACACTTTCACGCGCACTGACGAAAAATGAGCTGCTGAGGAGATATCAGGGACTCTAAACTGTTTAAATCTGTCAATCCTTTAGCATAAACAGATTGTTTTGACAAATTAAAATATCCAATCGCAAGGCAATCAATTGATAAATTCAGTTTGAATACATTTTCGTAAAAGCAATGCCATAGTGTGAAAAACATTGTGTGCCTCATTGTGAGAGTACTTAAAAGCTCTATGCCAAATTTAGTGCACTTGACTTCGGTCACAAAAAAGTTGTGATATTTTCGTGGCACAAATAATAGGCTTAGAGTTAACGTTTCCAGGCTTGGATTGTTTCCTTTCATTATTCACAGATTATTTTCAAAAATTAATTGAGTAGTGACCGATCACTAGTCATTACCTTGAGGGAAATTCGGAGTGAATATTTAATAAATCTCAACTCCCGATTGCAAGAGAATGATCGGACTCCCATCAGTTTCTCATCCCTGGTGTATACTCGGCGTTAATTTTTCCCTTATTGGTGTTTATGAAATTCTCAACGGTCTGTGTATCCAAGCAATATATTTTGCTACAGTTCAAAAATGGAAAATCCTCGCATCAGTAATTAATATGTGTGCTGGAGGCTTTCCAAAACCTCCAAATTTTCGTTCCGATACTTTAATTAATGATATAAGTTAGAAGGCTATATCAGTTGTTTTGTTCTTAAACTTTACTCAAAGGTGTCGTTTTAATTTACTGTGCATTATCGTTTTAATTTTACTTTGCAATTATGGGGTTAGAGTTGCCCATTTTTCATAACCACGTGTGTTTCACTAATATAGTAATATCCCTTTTAATCTAATCCTTGCCGTAATATCCCCTTTCCCATCGTTGAGTTATATCCCATCTATAGCATCTTAGGCAACACAACGTTTTATTTGTGCCTTCTCTCGTATATCTCCTATCGACTTTTCGTTTATTTTTCTCTCCATCCTACTTGAAACTTTCTCCATCCTACTCTCCATCCTGTGCGGTACAAACGCTAAATCATTTTAAAAAAGCTATACTCTTCGGAATAAATGAAAAATCTTTGAACGTACGTATGAAACCTGCGAAGTAGTACGCGTATGTTGCGTTAATTGTTTTGTGACGGAAAAAAGTTAATCACCTATAACTCTTGTAGAGAGAAAATTCCTTTTCTTAATTCAGATTTTAATTTTTTTAAATATCACGGTGGCTATATAGTAAGTAGAAATTGATTCGTTGACAAAATGAATACAGATTTACCGAAACTAAGTAAAAGCCAAAATAAAAATTAACAAATGGCAATGATCGTATTGTAAAATAGAATATGAAAGCCGCGAAAAAATATCTTTACTTAAGAATGTCGAAAAATTATTTTTATTGATGATAATTTTTATAAAGATTATTAAAAAAAAAAAATAAAAAAAAATAGGAAAATGAGGTTGTGATATGGCTCGGTTGGGGATTGAACGCCGGACCTCAGGTTAGCAGCGGGGAAATAAACCCCCTCTGCCACCGACGTCCGCACTTTGAGGCATTGAAAAACGTGGCCCGCTTCATATTTCGCCGCGAAAGCTGCGAGCGTATTCCTCGCGTGTGCAATTGGGCTTCGTAGTCGAGGCCCACGGGCGGGTTCGGGAGTGGGGAAGGGAAAGTGGTGAGACGGCGGGTCGGCTTAAGCCATATCACTCGATACTTGCTCCTGCACAAACTCATGGATTCTCGCTAGTATGACAGCTGTCCAGTATTGTGTGTGATACATAACCAGCATATTGGGTAACTAGCATAATCGCTATCATACTCGCTGAGCTACTTCATAATTGATGTGGTACTACTCACTGCCAATGGAACCTAGTTGCTGTTGACAATTCTCATTGTCGTTTATAGTCGCTGTGCTATTTCCACTTTATGAAATTAGCGCCTGTTAGGACTCTTTGCATTTACTGGTAACTTTCTGTCCATGAAATCAGCAATTAATGAAAATGTCCCGATAGTTGTTGTGGTTTAAGACTATATTCAAACAGTCGTTATGGTCTGACGTGGGATTTAGACGGGCGGATAGCCTGTCAAAGGCCGGCGGAATACGAAGTGGCGGAGTTTGGGCTAGCGAATCGGGTGGTTAGAATTATTTATATTTTCCGCTCTCCGCGAGCGGAATGTGACATTGAAACAAATGAACTGCTACTTCCGCCGTTGCTGCGGGAAAACAATTTAAAACCACGGAACCAAGAAATCTATTGTGTACGAACTCTTAGCGTATTATATGCACTTTTGGTGATGCAATGTATAATATAATGTTCATTCATACATTATGACTTTAACTATTTGTCATCACACACTTCTACTCATTTTACCATATGCCCCCTTTGGGTATTTTTACACTAAAGTAAATCAATTAATTGTTGTTCCAATCAGTAATCAATTGATTAAAGGTTGTTCCTATGTATGATACCATGATATTTTAAAATGTCGACTCAAGATATGAGCTTTTTAATAATTCGATGTGAAACGTCGAATTACATTGCCAAAGATTAAATTAATATTGAAAAAATACAATAATCCCAACGTAAATACCTAACAGTTTTATTCACGAAAGCCGTCCAAAGCTCCGCCCCCTCGCTTGCCGCTGATCTGTGATTGGCTGGACTCGTTCCGCTTTTCCGCCCGATCTGCCTTCCATTTGAACTCCGCTTGAGGATTATAAATGCTAAAATAATCCTTTCCATCCCTCCAAATTATCGCAAAGTAAAAAAAAAAGGGGGGCGCTTCCCCCAAAAATGGTGAGTAATGGAGAAAAACGGATGTCATATTCGGATTCAGGAGGGCGATTAACGTAAGAATCAGCAGGAATGGTATCAGGGGACGAAAAAACATTTTTTTTCGCCGATCAGTGTGTAGGTAACTGTTAATAAATTGAACAATGTCAGGGGTGACTGACTACGTGAAATTTCTCCTTGTTGGAAAAAGAAAAAAATTGCAAATTAGCTCATTTTAGAATTGTTGACTTCATTTGAGAGCCTATCCCTATTAAATATCGCAATTGGGTAGGTATTACATTAATAATTTCGCTTGCAATGATTTCTAAAGCCAATCCGTTAGTAATACATTCTTTGAACGAATGCAAAATTCTGTACGAATTGTTAGTGAAATAGCGTTTTCGTGAGCGTGTTTTGCAATTCATAGGTGAATGTGGCAAATAGGGAAGGGAAACTTTGAGCAGTCATCCACGCAATTCTGCATTCGTCAAGCGCGTTTCTCTGATATACATGAGGAAAATATGACTGCAGAAATGAATTAAGTATCGCCGAATAGCTTCTTCGTACCTTTGAAGTATCTTTATAACGGGAATTTTCTCACCTTGTTGTCAAACTTTGATAAATGAGCGCCATCTTACTGGTACCACATTACACCTCAATTCGTATTGCAAGCTGGTTATCCTTCTTGTGTGGTACAAACGCTAAATCTTTTTAAAAAAGCTAGACTCTTCGGAATAAATGAAAAATCTTTGAACGTATGTATGATACCTGCGAATTAGTGTGCGTATTTTGCGTTAATTGTTTTGTGACGGAAAAAAGTCAATCACCCATAACTCTTGTAAAGAGAAAATTGCTTTCCTTAAATCAGATTTCAATTTTTTTAAATTATCACGGTATATAGTTTTAAGTAGATATCGATCCGTGGACACCATTAATACAGATTTAACGAAACTAAGTAAAAGCTAAAATAACAATTACCTTACGGCAATTATCGTATTGTAAAATAGAATATGAAAGCCGCGAAAAATTATCTTTTCGGAAGAATGTTGAAAAATTATCTTTACTGATGATAATTTTTATAAAGATTATTAAAAAGAATTAAATAAAAAAATAGGAAAGCGAGGTTGTGAAATGGCTCGGGTGGGGATCGAACGCCGGACCTCAGGTTAGCAGCGGGGAAATAAACCCCCTCTTTGAGGCAGTGAAAAACGTGGCCCGCTTCATATTTCGCCGCGAAAGCTGCGAGCGTATTCCTCGCGTGTGCAATTGGGCTTCGTAGTCATGGCCAGGGCGGGTTCGGGAGTGGGGAAGGGGAAGTGGTGAGACGGCGGGTCGGCTTAAGAGGACGTGGGACACCCCTATTTTGCCGACTCTTCTGCGTTCCGTTCTCAATCAGTCAATTTTTCTTATTTCAACTCAAGCTTTTTGAGTTATTAAAGTCAAGGAGTGATATAAGGGGGCTACCTTTTTCAAATTTTTCTTAATCCAATATTGGAAGGCAGGTTTTATAACAAATATAGGCCTTTTGAACGAAATGTTGCGGAATGCCGATTGAAGGAAAGCCATTTATGGCTAGGTAGCCCCCAAGAGTTACTTGCCTGTAGTTGATACGCCGACTGCCGATGCGAAATTTTATCAAATAAATGTATAATTTAGGAAAAGCGAACGTGAGTTTTGATGAATTGCAGCGCAGTAATGGGCGTTTATGATAGCTCTCACTGCCGTCGCAGTTCTCCATTTTCTCGCCGCGAGCGCTCCATCAGAAATTGAACACACTATCTCAGATATGGTGTTTTCTCTGCTCGTTTGCGGGACGAGAGGAGAACAATGCGTGAGGGGAGCATGTAGTCGCTCAAGAGCAGCAGCTATCGGGTTATTTTCTCTCGCATTGAGTTTTCCTTTACGCGCGCATTGGCCGCTTTAGGAGAAACTTTTCTACATTGAGGATTTCATTGCCTCCTACAGCATTGTTAGCTTACTACACTTGTATCTTCTATCATTTAAATGCCTCCTGATAAGCAGCGTATAAATAAGAGGCATAGTAGCATTAAATTGAATTTGTCTGCCGCGAGTAAAATATGGAAGGGAGAAAGCGCGATGGCGAGAGGAGCAAAAGTTAAAGCACATCCGTCATACTTTTCAAAAACATATAACCATACATACAAAAAATACCGCCATACATAAAATTATTCGCCGATAACATTTTACGCTTAAGAATGGCGGTCATAAAAGCTGTCGAGTTTAGGAAATGCCAAAATGTAGCACTAGCGAAAAAAAATTTAACTACTGCAACAGGATATCCTCAATAGGCCCAGCCATGTTTTTGGAGAAAATGAGCGATGTGTAGATTTAGGATATTTATATCATGGAAAAAACGCCCCGGGAAGAAAAAACAACATATGTACTGCACTAAAAGAATGTCGGGTGTATGAAAAGTTGAAAACCTAGCACAAAACAATATTCGCCACAGCCGAAGCCTTATTCACGATAACAGTCCTTTAGAGCATTATAACGCTATCATAGCAAAATTTATCGGCGGGAAATAAGTTAATTTTGCTCTTACCCACTCATTAAGAGGAAGATGTGCCGGATCTGTGGTCAGCATTGACTCGGGAAATCCTTTGCATTCCCTTTACAATAATTTTTGTAATTTGAGTCCCGGGTACTACTACAAAAGGTCACTCTAAAGAAGACATCTGAAGGCAATTGTTACTTCCAACCGAAGGAAAAAACACCGAGATCGAAGAGAAATATCTAAAATGATATATTAATCCTAAATTCCCCCACCAGGTGATATTTAATTCTTCTTATGAATACAGTACTTAAGGGCGCAGGTTCCTCCTTAATCAACTGATTGGGACAAAGCCTGATTTCGATTACGGTCCCAATTCTGAAAGGCCTGATATGCCTATTGAGGAATTTAACATTGATTGTCAACTATTTAAGGAATCTCTAAAAATGAATGAGGAAGAAATTAAAGAAATAGAGAGGAAAACGATACGACAGAGGGAAAGCGTGGAATGGGTTGCGATGCGTCAGAAGATGCTCACTGCCTCTAATTTTGGCCAGGTCCGTAAAATTCGTTCACACACAGGCTGCGAAAAATTAATCATGTACCGTTATTTCGATTCTCCTCACCTAGAGTATGGAAGGGTAAATGAGGACAAAGCTCGCGTGGCATTGGAAACAGCATAGTAGAGGAGTTTTTATCCTTTCCAAGGAGCAACTTCCGATAGAATAGTAGGGGATCGGAGAATTGTGGAAATAAAATGCCCATCATCGGCTGCAGAGATGAGTATAGATGAGGCGATCGGAAATGGAAAAGTAGATTTTTGGATGAAGAATCACGGAATGAGAATAAACCGGAAGCATCATTACCACTCTTAGATACAAGGCCAGCTCCATATTTCTCAGCGAGACTTCTGCATCTTTGCTGTGTGGACGAAGAAGGGGTTAAAAGTGGAGAGGATCCTCAGGGACAATGGGTTCTTGGAGATATTCATGGTGGACAAATTATAACAATTCTATTTTGAATGCATGCTTCCGGAGTTAGGCGATGCGATATTTTCCCGGTCAATGCCGATTCGGAATTCCCCTAGTCTTTTGGCAGCCCAAGAGAAGAGTCTTTCAAACGTAAGAGGGATCAGAAAGGAAATTTGAAATGCAAAAATCAAAAGAAATAAAACAATTATAACCAGCATGATGTGTTCTTTCAATAGCTCTTTCTGTATCCCATCATTGAGTAGAGCTCTGCTTAGATTGCACCACAGATGTTAGAGCCGAGGTGGTTCTAAGTTCTCGCTAGGAAGCTTGCTGACATCAATGCACGGACGGCTGTGGTTCCGAAATAATGTTTATATCGACTATTTAGCGCTTATTACCAATTTAATTAACCATTAACGTAAGACAAATCAAAATTTCATACTACAGAATATTATGTTGGATATTTCGTAAGTAGCTTTTTATGCTGTGCTCTTTTCTGTGAGGTTAATTCCGTGGGGCAATATTTTCCTTATAACTGTGCTGACTTACACTATAATAGTTAGTGTGGTCAACTCCTTCTGTAGTATTCTCCCTAGCTATTGTATGCAGCAATATTTTATGTCCATTGGGTTTATTTCATCGCAACTAATTTTCTATGGCCATGATCATTGAGTCGAGTTGGGAAAGTCCCCTCGTGAAAATACATTATTTTCTTGTCCTATTCCTCTAAAAACTAAACTTTCATGAAACTAAATCGAATTTATAATGCTATAAAGATATTCCTATTATTAGTTAACCGAAGGCTAGTGCAAAGGGCGAAGTATTCATAAAGTGAGGATCAGTAAGAGGGCCAAATTTGTTTAGGAAAGGGATGAGCGCGCGATACTGTATCCTGGATTGGATGAAGTAAAAGACGAAATACGCATTCAGATATGTTCAAGTTATGAAGGTATATGGAGGTGTGCACCATGAAAAATCTAGAGGACCTTTACTCTCTTCCATTTAAGCATACCTTAACCGTTAGATTACCGTAATTATACTAATATGCTATTGAACCGCGCTATCCCTTATCCACAGGTAAGCGCGTCATTCGGCATGCCATCATTTCGGCATCGTATCCTACCGAGCTGCAAAAGTGACTGGTCCGCTGTTGCCATGCGGCCATCGGCCAAGTTAGTATCCATGAGCCAAGTCAAACTCACCCGCGCTGAAGTCACAACAGCGTGTCCGTTTAGACGTCCCAAAGAACGTGGTACAAAAACATTCCGAAGGAAGGGAGGGCTCGTGGTTTTCCCCTCCCCTACACGCAAAGTAAATGTACGTAGAGGCTACACTCGGACAAATGCGACGACTAGGTAGGCACTGACTTCGGTAGCTCTACTGGTCAATAAGAAAACTAACCTCACCCTCGGAGGAGGAAAAAAAATTATGTACTGCGTCCTCTTAAGCCATATCACACGATACTTGCTCCTGCACAAACTCATGGATTCTCGCTAGTATGACAGCTGTCCAGTATTGTGTGTGATACATAACCAGCATATTGGGTAACTAGCATAATCGCTATCATACTCGCTGAGCTATTTCATCATTGATGTCCTTTAATGTTGCTGTGCTATCTCTACTTTAAGGAATTAGCGCCTGTTAGGACTCTTTGCATTTACTAGTAACTTTCTTGCCATGAAATCATCAATGAATGAGAATGCCCCCTAGGTTTTGTGGTTTAGGACTCTCTATTCAAACAGTCGTGATGGTCGTATGTGGGATATGCATGTGGGTCGTATGTGGGCGGATAGCCACTGACAGGTCGGCGGAATACGAAGGAGCGAGTCGTGTATAAAAAACATTAAAGTGAAATTCGCAAAGGTTGTTAATCTTTAAGCTGAGGACATTTAGGCACTGAAAATTAAGAAATAGGCAGCCTAAGTAGGCACTAAAAATTTCAAAATGGGCACTTAAAATAGGCGCTTAAAATATTTTTTCATCGAAGACATAAAAACATAAATTTAAAAAACCGATAAATCGACAAAAGTTCTATTATTTACTTCGGCCCCAAAGAGTTAGTCGATATCAGCAACAGCTGTCACTATTCTAGAATCACCTCTATAAGAATAACGGATCCATTAGACGATATTTGAAGGATCCATGAAATGAATACATAGCATCGCTCACAATTATAAAAACTCGAAGTCACACAATACAGAACGGCCACACGGCCACGACTTAACCCAAGTCTCTAGTATAGTCTCCTTACCCAAGTTTAAAAAAAAAGACCATACGAGCTTCGGCTTGGGAACCTAGGTAAAAGAGGTAGAAAAAGGTATAAACAGGTAAAACAGGCATTTTTAGGCAGTAACAAATCGCTTTAATTTCGCCATAAATGATCCTAAATGAACTTATAATTTCATAAAATTGGTTTCCCGAGTCAAAGAAAAAATAGGCATTTTAGGCAATGTCCTCAGCTTATTAATCTTCCATCATGGATAAATGTCACGTAGTTACCCCCGACATTATTCAATAATTTTAACAGAGTCGTATTATTAACGATTACATAGTGAATTAACAGTAATCCATTTTTGAAACATGATTGTTATTGTTAATTTTAGCCACATAAATTCCTGTTTAGTAAGTACCACAATGAAATCAATTTACTGAAGTCTTCAAATAAAAAATTGTTTTCTTAAGTCAATACTGAGGCGAAGTTGATTTTCCTATTTTTTAATGATGTTTTACGTGTATTGGCTCAAATAGAGAAATACACACACAGCGATAATTTCTGTTTTGTAACTCCTACCTAAGAACTTGTGTTGTAGTCGCCGCTGAAGGTGGTTGCAAAAACGACAATTTCTCGATGGGTGTTTCCTTCCTTTTTTATTGTATCACGTTCGTCTCTATGTACGAATTTTGTGTGTGGCCTAGTGGCTGCTTTCGATTTCTGAACTATACATAGAAAGCGGATATTCTCACCTTCTACTCAAAATTTTATAAATGAGCGCCGTCCTTCTGTGGCAGTACTCCTCAGTTTATATTAGAAGCATGTATGTTCTTCCTCATATTTAGTACTGACGAGACATACTTTAGTAATGCTCCGTCCGAAAAAATGAAAAATCTTTCAACTTATATTTGAAACGAATTTGTGCACAAATCTAGCGTTTAATGTCTTGTGACCCGAAAAACTCAAACTCTTGTTGAGAAATTTTTCATAATTATCATGGCTAATTAGTTGCAAGTAGGAACCGCTCCGTAGATAAAATTAACTCAGAATCGCAGAAATTAAAAATTACTAACGGCAATGATGGTATTGTAAAATAGAAAATAAAATCTGCGAAAATGTTTCATGAAAAAAATCAAAAATAGTGGGTAAAAAACCAGGTGGTGAAAAATGCCTTGGCGGGGGATCGAACGCCGAACCTCAGGTTAGCAGCGGGGAAAAAACCCCCTCTGCCACCGACGTCCGCACTTTTAGCAGGTGGAAAACGTGGCCAAATTCACATTCTGCCACGAAGGCAGCAAGCTTATTATTTGTGTGTGTGCAATTGGTCTTAGTAGTCAAGCCCCGCGAGTGGACACGGGAAGAGGGGGTGGGGGCGACTTGGCGGGTCAGCTTGCGTCAAAATGTTTGAAGTAAGGTATTTGAAATACGAAGGCTTTCCATCCAGTTTGTGTGCGAACCACAGTGATTATTAGGAATATGTGGAAAGCTATAGTGTAGTTTCACTTTCAATAGTCGGTCCACGCGGTGAACGCGGCCAACTCCGCATTTCGCTGAATTCGAACTTCGGGTATTGCCTATGCATTCAGCGACTACTAAGGGCCAACTTGACTCATTTCCACTCAACTTTGGAGACCCTCGTATGACCTTCTCCTGCTATCGCTGACCAGCCAACTCCCCCGACTTCAGGTTGTTGGCAACCGTAGGCGGAGAATGCAAGAGGGAAAGGCGTTAGGTGGTATCACTTTTACGAGTAACGGGATTAATTGTATTCTTGATAAATTGAGGAAATGAATCGACGAACGGATCACCACAATGCAATTTTTTGAGGATAATTCTCGACTTTGCGTTTTACCTTGGACAGCTAACTCCCCGGACCTTTCCCCTATTGAGATTGCGTAGGGTAACATTGTGAATGAGTGGCATTACGACGGAGAAAGATCCGAGTAAAAATTTGTCTACATACAGGATGTTTGGAATTCTTTAAGCCAACGTCCCCGTGTAATATAACATTTGGTTGGGTCTATGCAGTCACGATTACGATCTGCAACAGAAAATAATGGCGATGTTACAAAATATTAAATTTGTTCTCTGATGAATGAACATTTTGTTTTAGATTTCTGTTACCATAGGTAATATACTGAAAATGGCCATTTCAAATTATCTAGTACACTTTTCTTCCTAACCTTATCAAATTTTGACTCCCATTAATTTTTGCTGCAAAATGAACGCCAACTTTAAGATTAAACACAACATATATTTCGTTCGAATCTATTCTAAATAACGAGAACATTTTTCATGTTGCTTATTTGAAAATCTTATATTTTACAAATGAGCAGTTTTTCATCGTAGGCATTTTTAAATGGAATGCATGTCTTCTTAGAGAGCGAGAAATCAATTAAGTTGTATCTACACTGAAGGAAAACTCATTCAGAAATGACCGCATTCTGATACATTCTGATAAATTACAATCCACTTTTTGTAGCTTCATTCGCCATAGTTTTGCATTTATTTTATCCTAAATAGGGTTTTATCCTTTTTTAGGTAATATCGTAAAGTGTTATTTTGATTAATGATATTTGTTGGAAGAAATAGGTATCACTTCGCTTTGCGTATTTAGAAATCAGCTTCGAGCGGCGTTGCACCGAAGACATGTTTCTATGTTAATTTTGCTCTATTAGTCTGTAATTCGTCTTACATTGTTTTTATTGGTCTGTTAAATGCACTGCGACTGTGTTTAGAAAGTTAATACAAAACAAAAAGATTCATTCACTGCAAGTATATCCATCACTCAGCTCTCCGTTCCTGAACGAACCTCTAATTTCTAGAAGCTATGTTCACCATGATGGCAACATTTTCTGGAGATGTCGTTAAACTAACTGCCCTCTCTGACTATGGAATCTATCATTCACGCAATGGGAAATGCTAGCTAAAATAATTTTTGTGAAATCCAAGGTTACAAACGCACGACGTAAATTTAATTAGGTAGCTATATTTATGCTCCTTTGGACGAGATTGTTTCACTGCACAGCGCACAACCTACACTTTCACGCGCACTGACGAAAAATGAGCTGCTGAGGAGATATCAGGGACTCTAAACTGTTTAAATCTGTCAATCCTTTAGCATAAACAGATTGGTTTGACAAATTAAAATATCCAATCGCAAGGCAATCAATTAATAAATTCAGTTTGAATACATTCTCGTAAAAGCAATGCCATAGTGTGAAAAACATTGTGAGAGAACTTAAAAGCTCTATGCCAAATGCAGTGTACTTGACTTCGGTCACAAAAAGGTTGTGATGGTTTTGTGGCACAAATAATAGGCTTAGAGTTAACGTTTCCAGGCTTGGATTGTTTCCTTTCATTATGCCCAGATCATTTTCTAAAATTAATTAACTAGTGACCGATCACTAGTCATTACCTTGAGTGAAATTCGGAGTGAATATTTAATAAATCTTAACTCCCGATTGCAAGAGAATGATCGGACTCCCATCAGTTACTCATCCCAGGTGAATACTCGGCGTTAATATTTCTCTTATTGGTGTTTATGGAATTCTCAACGGTCTATGAATCCAAGCAATATATTTTGCTACAGTTCAAAAATGGGAAATCGTCGCATCAGTAATTAATATGTGTGCTGGAGGCTCTCCAAAACCTCCAAATTTTCGTTCCGATACGATAATTAATGATATAAGTTTGAAGGCTATATCAGTTGTTTTGTTCTTAAACTTTACTCAAAGGTGTCGTTTTAATAAACTGTGAAATATCGTTTTAATTTTACTTTGCAGATATGTAGATAGAGTTGCACATTTATTATCATCACGTGTGTTTCACTAATATAGATCTTTGCCGTAATATCCCCTTTCCCGTCGTTGAGTCTAATCGCATCTATAGCACCTTGGGTAACACCACGTTTTATTTGTGCTGCCTCTAGCATATCACCTATCGACTTTTCTTTTATTTTTCTCTCCATCCTGCTTGAAAACAGCGAAATTCCTATTCAAACACAATTCTTTAAATCCTCTGTAACACCTATCTCCGTACATTTTTCTTAATCTTAAAACAAAGGAAACCAGTTTCTAATCCTAATGAATGCATTACTGTACTAATTTAGGTATATTTCGCAAATATGATTACGAATTAAATTATTTATTTTAAATTAAATTAAATTTCACTTAATGAAAAGGTAAAAGAACCATCGACACTTAGCTCTCGTAAATTAAAGTTTCTCTGACATTCCTAGGTTTTCAGTCCTATTATCACATTCTAAATGATTCCAGCATCTTAAACGTCCATGTCATTAGCGCATTGAGATAATATTCCTTTGTTTCCGTTTAATATGATTATACATTTATATATATTAGCATTATCACTAATCCCACAACCTAGTTGTGCGTAATTTTATTTGCTTTGCAATAATTTTAATGGCTTTGTCAGCAGAAGAATGCACAAGTTCCGTTATTTCGCATTAATAAAGCACTCCAGCCAAAAACAGCCATGAAAAGAAATACACAAGAACACAGGTGAACAAAACAGGCACAAACAAAAGCACTCACAACACTATCTCATTGAAAAGTTTAACTGAAAGAAGGTGTAAAGATCGATTTTGTTGAATGCAGTCTGTGAAATTGCCTTTTCGAAGGAAGGGTGAGAAGGTATTATAATATTAATCTCGCTTGGAATAATTTCTAAAGCCAAATCGATAGTTATAGTAATGCATTCGATGAACGAATGCAAAATTCTGTACACATTTTTTGGTGAATTAGCGTTTTGGTGAGTGTGTTTCGTAATTTTGTAAGTCATAGGTGAATTTGGCAAATAGAGAAAGGAAACTTTGAACACTCATCTTCGCAATCCTGCTTTCGTCTAGCGCAATTCTCTGATATGCATGAGGCAAATATGACTGAAAAAATGATTTATGTATCGCCGAATAGCTTCTTCCGACCTATGAACTATTTTTATAAAGGGAATGTTCTCATCTAGTTGTCAGACATTGATAAATGAGCGCCATCCTACTGTAACATAACTCCTCAATTCGTATTGCAAGAAGGTCGCATCCGCATATTTGGAGAAGAGATTTGTAGATGGAGAAGGAAAATCTGAATTTAGTGCAACATTACAGCCAGCGGAGTGTTCCATTGGAGCCATCAACTTTTCAGCATTTTGGTGAAATCTATTGTGGTTCTTCACTGAATTTCCGCCCATTTTTCGATAAAGGAGCCGTCCATCACCCATCATTTCAGCAAGATTATGGTGAGTTTGATCCTGAGAGACGGTGGTGTTTTGTTGATCAGGCTTTAATTAGTTTAGCATTGCATTTCTGCCTTGTCCTCGTTTTGGACGCGTAACGCGTGTTGGAGGCGATGTAATTTGTTTTATATGAGATGTACAACGATGCGCTCGAAACAACTGTCCCCCTATTAATGTAGTATCATATGAAGTTAAACCCTGCTTTCTTTAAGCCTGGCCCAACTCTATATATCTAATCCTTCCTGTCTTGGCAAATAATATTTGGTTGTGCGCTTTTACTGCATTGCTTTGTATAGTCCGCAATGACTTCAATTGAGATTCGAATACTGTGCTGCTTGTAATCGTGATTGTGGTGTTTCATAGTAATTGCTTACATATTAAGTACAAATTTTCTCACATAGTTAAATATACCAAGGACACTCTGAAGTTCCTTTGTATTACAGATGATTAATTTATGTATTATGGCTTACACTCAACTGGGGACTAATTATAATCAATCTCTACTAAATATGCGACACAAATTCACTACTTAATTTACCTTGAGCTGAATTTTATCTTGTTTAAATTTAAATTTAATTTCATTTAATTTTTGTCACATTCTTCTTACACTTACTACATAACTTAATATTTGATCCATCTCTGGCTCACTCGTTGCAGCAATATGTAAATCATCAAAGTAAATTGTTACCCCTGGAATATGTCCAAAATCCAATTCACAGATCTTTTGAAATATCTCAGGTGCATTTTTAAGCCCAATAGGAAGACTATTAAACTGATAGCAATTGAACGGTGCGCTAAATGTTAAGAGTTCACTGGATTTTTCGTCAAGAGGTATTTGATGAAAGCATCTTTTAGGACTAAGATATTGAAACTCAAATTCTATCCCAGTTTATAGCAGATTACCTCCAGGGTTGGAATTTCAAAGTTACTCCTTTTAATCACTTGTTCATATCTTCTTGATATACACATAATCTTCATTGTTAATCAGTTTCCTCAAGTGCAACTAAATTACTAACCCAACCTGTTGAGTTTTTCTCTTTGGAAATCAATCCATATCTTTCCAGACAAGAGCTTATTATTAATATGTTCTCTAATTGCCAAAAAAAACTCTTCTAGGTTGCTTAATTATAGGAATTGAACTTTATTTTAATACAATTGTGTAAGCTTCATCGAAACAACCAGTTTCATTAATCAAAGTTTCCTTACTCTCAATTGCCCCCATATGGTGCCTTTTAACAGTTTAAATATAACACAACCATCAAAACCGAGAAGAGATTTCGTTTTATGGCTAGCGTCATTAACAAAAATTTAATCTAGTTTCTAATTTTACAGCTCCCAAGAGATTTATTTAATACACCTCCAATTGCCTCTCATACTAGAGTAGTAGGTTTATCCATCAAATACTTCTTATCAATACTATTAAGTGTCTTCGATACGCTCGAGGGTAAAATATTAACCTGAACACATTATCCTACTTGATTTAAACTTTTCCCTTTCACAAGCAAGGTTACTGATAATATTCTTCATTTGTCAAACTATAAAAAACACATTTGCACTTCTTTCACGCCTCCGCTCCGTGCCCCACGTGTATTCCCGCGTTTAACAACCAGGGTTCGTTTGACAACCAAGGTTCCGAAGGTCATATACCGTCATTCCCAGCTTAAATACGCTTAATCTTTCCATTTCATTCAATTCCAGCTTCAAAACGCTATATCTGTTACTCACATCAACTTCGTAGATCCCTATCCTTATTAGCCTGTCCGAAAAGGTTACAAGGTATATCAGTATATTTGGATGATGCTTCGATTATGATCTTAAACCTGGTCTCGCATTGCGCTACTGAGACTTACTTGCCTGCTTGAGTTAAGATGGTTGGTGCGATATTTCATTACGAAAAGATTTCCATGAGACTTTCCATATGTGTTCATATTATTGTTACCTTGGGGTAGATAACATAAAAAGTTCATTTTTGGATTTGGTTTCTTAGCTATTCAATGCTATCTGAACAAGTAGCATAATTTATCATTGAACGTGTTTCTTAATAATTAATTTACATAACTATTATGAGGGAATAAAGCTTACCAACAAACGGAACACCGCCACTATCGCTCTGGCGAATAATCGGCTTCCTCTCTTATGCCATTTTATTCCTAGGTCACGGCGATGGTGGTGTTTTGTTGTTCAGCGCTTTATTAGTTTAGAATTGCATTTCTGACTTGTCCTCATTTTGGTAGCGTAGCTCGTGTTGGAGGCAATGACTTTTGTTCTATATGAGATACACAACGATGCACTCCAAAAAATTGTCCCAATTTACAAGTATATGTGGTCAAACCCTGATTTCTGCATGTCCTTTCTTGAACTTCTGCCCCAACTTAATGGGTCTATTGCTTCCTTAGCTGGCAAAAAATATTTCGTAGTTAGCTTACTGCATTGTCTTTTATCGTCCACAATGTCTTCAATTGAGATTCGAATTCTGTACAGCTTGTTATCCTGATATTTCCTTTAAAAAATTAATAGTTTTTGTAGTTATCCGAACTGGAATTAATTTCACCTTTAAGCTGCTGCAGCTAAAGCACATGTCCATTCAGCCACGCTTTAATCACTCTTTTGTTCACTACGCCGTGCAGAAAGCTAGACTTGTGTATTTTTCTCTCTTTATGTGAACAGTGATCGTCATCGACATTTTGCGGTAATTTACTCTCCATTGTGTTAACCTCAACTGGAAAATTAATTACTTGACCATAAATCCCAAACTGACCGTGGATATGTCGCAGTCGCCTTACTTGTATGAAAGGAATTCGGAGTGATATAAACCTTTCAGTCACCAAATATAATGGGAAATTTTTCAAACTAGCTGGAAATGGGGGATATTTGAAACCATAATATACTGATAGTTGTGGGATATTATTTTTGTGAATGCTTGTGATACAGGTTGCTCATATCTGAAATTCCGATTTCTGAACCGGAACAATTTTCCTGATTAATATTATGCTTTTTAACTGCCAATATTGGTAAATGATTTTAAATCATTTTGAAACTAAAGTCTATCACAGGCATGTCCAAACTCATTATTAATAAATTGCTGTATAAAAACTTTTTGTGCCGACAAATGTGTTGAGAATGAGTTGTACATTATTTGCTGTTGCGGTTGTGCTTGTATTAGAGGTTCGTTAATATTATTTTCGTTTGACGTGTATTTTTCATTCCGCCGCTGAACGAAATCGTGCACAACATTATCAACATTTGAATTTGACTCGCCCGTCCTTTCCTCCATCAATCAGCACAGCCGGAATATAAAAATCTGGAGATGGTCCACCACTTTCAGAATTAGGATAGGTAATGTCTCCGTGGTATAAATGGCACCTATCTCGTAGAGGGACCTGCTATTCGTGAACAAATTATACGATCTCTCTTGGAAATGAATGATAGTTTTTTTGGAGGGCCCCACTATTTAACAATTATTCATTTATAGTAAATCATCGGTCTCTTTCTTTCTTTCTTTCTTTCTTGCGCGGTAATTTTTGGCATATTCAGCATTTTTTCTCTTCCGATCCATGTAAAATTTTTTCCATTTCACGATCAGCGTCAATTCTCCCCAATTCTTTCATTTTAGCGCGATAATTTCCGTAATCTTCCTCTGTTTTTCATCCCCCTATCCTTTCGCTAAATTATTATTATTGTAAAATCTCACCCATTATGTCTATTGTTTCATTACCCTTTTGATCTTCTTGCCGCTCTCTTCCACACTCTGTATTTTCTAACATTGCGGATTCAACACAAGTTGCGTAGCCTTAATGACGTTTGTCCATGTTTCCGTGCCTACAAAAGAATTCCAAATTAATAACATTTATCGATATAGCAGATCAGGTGCGCAGGTCAAATTTCCGAAAGAATTTCTGATAAACACATTTTTCCATTTTTTATGAAAAACCATTTTCCCCCCCAAATGTGTCGAAAAAAACTTTTTTGACAAGATCAGAACAAAATCTGAAATAAATCGTCAAGAATCGGTACGTGGGATGACGACTCTAACCACTACGCCATCTTACTTTGTAAAACAGCGAGCGTTCTCATAAGTTTACATTCGGCATGCCGGAAAGAAGAATCTGACGGTACGTGAGTTAGCTCTTTTCCCCCCCATGCCAAAAGTGCCCAACGGGCCAAAGAAGTTTACATTGCAATAATGCAATACTTCGTAGGAATAAATGAAAAATCTTTGCACCTAAATCAAAAACCATATTTTAAATTATCGCGGTGGTTATTTACGTAAAAGTTGATCCGTAGATAAAATGGCAGAGTCACCGCATGTAAAAAAAAATTAAAATAACTAACAGTAATTATCGTATTGGAAAATAAAGTGCAAAAACTTTTCAACACGGAAAATATAAAAATACTTTTGCTAAAGTAAAGTAAAAATACTTTTGCTAAATATACTAAAAATACTACTAAAAACGAGGTAGTGAAAATTGACTCGGGTGGGGATCGAACCTCGGACTTCAGGTTAGCAGCGGGGAATAAAACCCCGCTGCCACCGACGTCCGCAATTACAGTCGGTGGAAAAAGAGGTCTGGTTCATATTTTTCCCCGAGAGCCGCGAGCTTATTCCTCCCGTTTCCAATTGGACTTCGTAGTCAACGCCCGCTGGCGGAGACGAGGGTCTCGGACAAGGACACGGCGTTGGCGAGTCGAAACGTAGTTCGTTTCATATTGTGCATGATAGAAGCGAGCTTATTCCTCGTGTGGGCTACGTCGTCGAGGCCCGCGATGGGGAACTTGGAGGTGGCGGGAACGGCTCAAGCCCATACACGACATAGCATCATGCTCTTGGGTTGAACTGGTCGTTTAGCGTGAGCCTATTCAATTCGAAGATTTGAGTAAGAACATCCATTGTCCTCTCGTTTACCTGAATACGGACCAATGGACGAGATGGCGACGCGAGTGTGAGGTGAGGTAGGCAAGCCACGAGCGTATTTGCTTCCTCTTTTAAAATCAGTACAATAAATCCAATTTACTATTTTAGATTGCAGTAAAATAAACTTTTTCTGACAGGAGAACATAAATTACATTAAGAAAATTTATGTCTTGCTGACGCATTTCCAATTTGCAAGTCACTAACTTTGGCTCCATCTGCATATTCTCTCACTTTGTCTTTCAGGCATGTATCCCTATCTCTTAGTTCTTAATCAAGAGGGTACGAAATTGTTATCAGATATATCCGGAAGCTTACCCTTAGTTTTCCTTCCAAACAGAAATCCCGTCTTCCTCCAACCAATTCTTTTTTGTAATTTGCGCTATTCTAATCCTTTTCATGATAGTTCTATTCTCTCTCTCTCCACGTGCCCATTAGTTTGTGGCCAAAAAGGTGTGATGTGATAATGGATCACACCGTTGTTTCCAAGTAAAGTTGTACCCCTTTTATCGGTCATTATTACCGTACCTTATTTTGCTCGCGCTTAGCTGGCTTTCGTAATCGTCGAGGCCCGCGGGCGGAGACGGGTGAGGTGATAGAGGTGTCGTGGCGGCTCGAGCCGCAAAACACGATACTTGTGAGTCATGAATGTGTGAAGGACATCTAGCCTTTTCAGTTTGTGCGATTTCCACTTTCTGAATTTAGCGCCGACTAGAACTCTTTGCATATATTTTCCGTCCGTTAAATCAACGATGGATGATAATGTCATGATATAAGATTTTTGTCGTATGCTTCAATAAATATATATTGGTTAGATCAAAGTCATACGCGTTACGGTATGAATGAAAAATTTTCTTCCTCGAAGATACCCTCCATGGGCCTTATTCAGTCGAACTTCGGAAGTTCCGTGGATTTGATGTCACAGCCCCCGACAAATCTCAACTTTTGAATGGGCCTATTTAAAATTTTAGAGACTGTGACATCAAAATGTCATCTCTTTCGAGGCTCGGAAATTCCGCGAACATACAGAATAGCCCCCAGGTCAGCTCAAATAATAGTATATTCCGTTGGCAAATAAACAGTAGCCGGTAACAAGATAGGTCGTGTGAAACGGGCTTCACGACGTTTAATTTTAAGGAAAATAATTTTCGAGATGTAATTTTATATTTACCATTACGTTACTCTCTATGTTAGTTTTATTAAGGTATTATGTAATATATTATTATTACTCTCACACTCGGAGTGACACAACTTATTGTCCCTATTGCTGTGATATTCGATCATCTTAAGAGTAATTACATTTAAGTTGTTAGCAAACATGTATGTAAACTCACAATGTATGTTATGTTTACTACGGTCGTTATTTCAAAAGCGTCGTGAGCCGCAAAGCTGGTACACGTTCTCATACGGGCTACACATTCTTAACTTGGCAACTATTGATAAAAAAAGCAATTTTTGGGCTTTCATATTGAGTATCGCAATTAAATTGCAATTCATGTTTATAAACGGTTAGCACTGCGTTTTTGCCAAGAGTATTTATCTTTGAAATTTCCCACTGTAAGCTTTGAAAGCACAGCTAGCCTTTTGTGCCAACCTTGAAAATGTTTCCAACCCGAACTCATATAACCAAATCAGTAAGTGTGTTAATCAAATGTGTTCTTGGTGCTGCAGATATTATTTATATATCTGTGTAGTTTGGAAAACTGATACCAATTTCTATGTTCCATGTACATTCTTAACGTATTCATTTTGAATTTCAAGAAAAGAATTTTTCAGACTCAATTTTTTTAGAATCATGGAAAACCACATCGCTGGTATCTTTGTTGTTATTTCTCTCTAAATACGATACACAAATTGAGCATGAATTTTTTGAGTTTATGTAATATCGTTTTCACTGAAATGTAGACACCCACACTGATTGTACTGATTTGATTAAATGTGGCCGGGTCGGAAAACACTTGGAGGGTTGGCACACGAGGCTAGCCGACGAGGCACACGAGCCGACGAGGACGGACGTGGATTCGACCGGGCTAGCAGAATTAGAGTCAAATAAACTCCGAGAGCAAAAGCCCTAGCGAAAGGAATGCACTGAGGAAACTCACGTCCCCGCACACGTTGGACTGATCGGAGTCTTTTCTTTCGGGCTCCGTCGCGAGGTTTTTCCTCTCCCTAGATTCAGATTTGGACTCATCGTGAGTGTCTCAGAGGGAAGCGGCTCCGTAGCCGAGATGGTTAATTCCATTCGCCGAAGTTGGTGTGCGGTTCTGGCAGGGTTCAGATCCGAAGTTAGGCTATTGTTTTCCTTTGTCCTTGCAGTGAATTACCATCAAATCTCCGGTGAGTTAAATTCCTGGAGTTTGAAAAATGAATCTAATTCAATCGATACGCTTTATTTTCAAACTTCTAGTATTTACGCTTTCTTTCCAGTGGGTGTTCGAACCACAGTAAACTATAAAGATCAGGTGGACATAAATAGCCATATCAGCTCTTTCACCCTGAATTAACCGAAGATTAATAGTCATTATATATGGATGACCGATATCGACGTCACCCATATCTTCAACCTTTTTAATAGTTAAATATTCCTTGCATAAACACTGCATGTCTGCCGAAGTTTCGATGTAGGAGTCGTCCAACATTGCATGCTTATGAGTGACGGTAGTATTTCGTTAATCAGGCTTTTATTGGTTTTGTATTGCATTACTAAGTTATCCTCAATTGACGTGTGTTGGAGGCGATGAGATTTATTTATTAGCCACCCAACGATGCGCTCCAGAAAACTACCTCTATGCATGTAGTAGCATACACTGTCCCATTGATCGTAGTGAATGTAGTTGAACCGTGCTTTTTTTGAGCTCTGCCTAATTTGTTGAATATAAAGCTTCCTCAGCTGGCAAGTAATTTTTCGTAGTGCGCGTCACTGCCTATTTGTGGAGGATGCCTTCAATTGAGATTCAAATTCTGTGCTAACTGGAATAAATCATCTTACTATTCCATAATATAGTCTTCGTGTCACAGGCGACTGCGTACACATATTTTTTAGCCATGATTTACTTTGTGTTTCTGACGCTGTGTCAATCTCATTTGTAAATGATTTTCTCGGACGAGCTATTTTCTGTCGCTTGATTCGAATTTCTAGAATCCGCAACTTGAGAATGTCTGCGGATAGAGAGTAAACACAAATACTAAGAATATGCTATAGTAATGCAGTATAACTTTCTTTTCGCAAAATGAAATTTTTCTAGGCATTGACGTTAAATAGAATAAATAGTTCTTAAACGTCCTTCTAAACTGAATTAATTCAAGCATCTGAGCTCCATTTACCACCAGGTGTCTTACCAGGCTGCGATATTTGTATGATAAATTGTCAAAGAAAACTACAAGGTGGTATTCCTTGACAATTTAGGAATATCCGAGTGTTTTTCACTTCCTATGGATTTTACATGACAATTGTAACATACATTCCTCGTGTTATTAAATTTTGACGAATGCTGCTTAATTTTCTTCGACATCTTTTTAAAAATTTAGCACCTTCTGACATTGCTTCCGCGAATTCTTTGCTAATACTCGTACATCCTCAATCTGTTAGGTTTTGCCTTGGCAATTTTGAAATATTCCGAGTATTGTTGTATTCTGACGTAGCATCATCGACATTCTTTTCTTAGACGGTTTGCAATATTCCGCGTACTCTGAAGGTCATTTCTCGTTATTTGCTAAACATTTCAAGCCTTATATGTAGTTCTGGTAGGTTTGCCTAGACAATGCTTCGAGTATGATTTGCTCGGTATTGCTTACATATTCCGTCTATTATTTAATTATGCTGCAATGTTATCGCTAATTAATTTACTAACACTCTGGATACAGAATTCTTTTAAATATTCCGAGTGTAATACTATCTTGAAAAATGCAACTAATATTCTGTAAAGTAAAACTTGACAGGCATAGCAGAACGTAACCACGGTAGAAAGTAGTAACTTAACCGAGAAGTGCAGCAGCCAATTGTGGTTTCAAAGCGTTTCCATGTTGGCGTATGAAATAAAATTGGCCTCTTAATTGGTCTTTCATGACGGAATGTACAATGCTGTAATAGCACGACAGTTAAACAACTATGTTCTGATTGTACGTTCTGTGGGTCAGTTTGGGCATGGCAATAATGTTAACAGTACAATAAAACCAATATTTATTACGTACAATATTCATAGCTGGGGCGAAAATTTCGCCCCAAGTCCAGACTTCGTGAGGGGTAATCAAAATAAGGCATGTTATGCCTTGATAAAAATAATTGCAATAATGTTCTGGTTGTATGCTCTATGGGTCAGATTGGGCATTTTAATAATTATAATAACTACAATGAAAACAATTTTTTATTATGTACAATACTCATAGCTGGACTTTTAGTTTGTAAAGTTTTCTGCAATGACATTGATATTTTATAAATTGAACGACGGATAATAAATATACAAAGTATAACACATTTTTCACGTTTTTTTTTCAGGCTGCTCTTTCCAAGCGGCCACAGAAGATTACATGGTACAGCACCCCAAATAGACGCCATCTGGAGGACTCCATCAATGACCTGCATACAAAGAAAACTATGAATACCAATATGATACCTAGAAACATTGCCGACATCCTAATCAAATGTCTCATTAAATAACCTCTTGGAGGAATGATGTATGAGAATAAATCAATATGTAAAATGATAAGTCAATAAATACCTTTTCACTTTGATAAAAGTGTCAAAGACCAGAGTAATTTTTTTTCTGATTTTGAAGCTCATATTAAGATATGTGTTTACACAATATGTCCGATACACCGATTGGTCAAAACCGCGCCTTTTAAGTTCACGTATTACTTGCGCAAAACTGCTATCAATTGTCCAAATTAGGTATTCACGTCGTGAATTGCAACTACCATCACATCGAGACGACTGCTTTATAATTCCAGTATTCATTGCATTTAATCATAACGGAGTTTTCCCGACAATTCAAATGTATTAAATGTTCGTTGCGGATATTATTTAACAATAATGGGACTTTCTCTACAAATATAATATTAAAAAAATCTAATACGCATATTATTTAAATACGAAGTATTCATAACGGGTTTTCTTGACAATTCTAATGTGTTCAATATCCGGTACGCATATTATTTAATGTTAACAGGTTGTTCTTGGATATTCTATGTTCAGTATGCATATTATTTAAAAATGACGGGAGCTTATCTGCAATTCTAAGTTGTTCTAATTACAGTTCGCACATTATTTAATTACTACAGGTTTCACTCCGCTAGTAAAATCATTTTAATTCCAGTTCGCATTAAATTTAATTCTACGCAGTTTTTTTTACCGCAATTGGAAATATTCAAATGTCCAGTACTCGTTGTATTCATTCATAATTTATTGATAAATATTATGTATTAAATATCCTGAACGCCAATTATTTAATAAGAACGGGAATATCTCTAAAACACTAAAACTTTATAGTCTACTACGCGCATTATTAAGTTAAAACGGGGTTTTCTCCATATTCAACAAATGAATTTTATTTGTTTAATGTACAAAACGTATATATTATTTATTTATCGGTGTATTTCTCTGCGATTTTAAAATATTCTACCTTAGGTTTGCATATTATGTTATTTAAACTGGTTTTCTGCGATTTTATAAAATATTCTACGTCCACCAAGCATTGCAGTTATTCATAACGGGTTTTTCTTGACAATTCTTATTTCATAAATAACCAGTAGGCATATTATTTAATTGTAACAGGTTTTTATCGGCGATTCTACGTTGGACTTACAGTACGCATATAATTTTATTATTACGAGTCCAGCATGAAGTCCAGCACGGATTGTATTTTTCTCTACCGAGTGTTTTAACGCAATGCTAAAATATTCTACGTTCAGTACACATTGCATTTAAACATAACGAGTTTCTCTCGACAATTCTAATGTTATAAATAACCAGAACGCATATTATTTAATTATTACGATTTTTCGGCAGCTGTAATTTGTTCTAATTTCAGTTTGCCTATTATTTAATTACTACGAATTTCACAAAGCTGTTACGAATTTTTCAAAGTCCATAACCCATAAATTTAATTTCTTCGAAGTTTTTTTTGTCGCGATTCCAAATATACAAATGTCTAGTACTAGTATAACGGGTTTTTCTTGACTAATCTAATATATTCAATATCCAGAAAGCATATTATTTAATAAAAACGGGATTTCTCTACAAATCCTCTCCAACAAATTTCTCTACAAATCTAATAATTAAATGAATAGTACGCACATTATTAATGTAAAACGTGGTTTTTCCCTGAATTTATAAATAAAATTCATTTGATGTACAAAACGTATATCATTTATTTATCGGTGTATTTCTCTGCAAATGTAAATTATTCTACTTCCGGTTTGCATATTATGCTATTTGAACTGGTTTACTCCGTTTTTATAAAATATTCTACGTCCAGTACGCATTGCATTTATTCATAAAGTTATTTTCTTGACATTTCTAATGTATTAAATATAGAGTACGCATATTATTTAATTATAACTGGTTTTTCTCGGATATTCTAACTTGTTCTAATTCCAGTTCGCGCATTATGTAATTACTACGGGTATCACTCAGCTATATAAAAAACTTTGCGTATAATTAAATTTATTGCGTGTTGGATTTACAGTTTTATACCACAATTCGAAATTTCAAATGCCCAGTACTTATTGTTTTTCTTCATAACGGGTTTAGTTGATATATCTAATATAATAAATATCCAGAACGCATATTATTTAATAAAACCGGCTTTCTCTACAAATACTCTCAATCAAAATTATCTAAAAATCTAATACTTAAATGAATAGTATCCACATTATTAATTTAAAACGTGGTTTTCTCTGAATTCAAAAAATAAAATTCATTTAATTTACAGTATAGTAATTTAAATGAATTTTATTTTTTTAAGTTAAAGTTAATTTACTTACTAAATAATTTAAAAAGTTTTTAAATTATTTAGTAAGTAAAATTTATTTAATTTGCATATTATATTATTTAATTATCGGTGTTTTTTCGGCATTTATAAAATATTCTACCTCAGGTTTGCATATTATTTTATTTGAACTGGTATTCTCCGATTTTCTAAAATATTCTACGTCCAGTAATCATTGCATTTATTCATAAAATTATTTTCTTGACCAATCTAATGTATTGAATATAGAGTACGCATATTATATATTTATAACGGCTTTTTTCGGCAATTCTAAGTTGTTATAATTCCAGTTCGCACATAATTGAATTACTACGGGTTTCACTCAGCTATTAAAATAATTGGAATTCCAGTACGCATTAAATTTAATTCTACGCAGTTTTTTTTACCGCAATTGGAAATATTCAAATGTCCAGTACTCGTTGTATTTATTCATAACGTGTTATTCTTGATAAATCTTATGTATTAAATATTCTGAACGCCAATTAATTAATAAGAACGGGACTTTCTCTAAAACACTAAAACGTTTTGGTCTACCACGCGCATTATTAAGTTAAAACGGATTTTTCTCCATATTAAAAAAAATAAAATTCATTTAATGTACAAAACATATATTATTTATTTATCGGTTTATTTATCTGCGATTGTAAAATATTCTACCTAAGGTTTGCATATTATGATATTTAAACTGGTTTTATCAATTTTTCTAAAATATTCTACGTCCAGTACGCATTGCATTTATTCATAAAGTTATTTTCTTGACAATTCTAACGTCTTAAATGTACAGTACGCATATTATTTAATTATAACGGGTTTTCCTCGGCAATTCTAAATTGTTCTAATTACAGTTCGCACATAATTGAATTACTACGGGTTTCACTCAGCTATTAAAATAATTTTAATTCCAATACGAATTAAACTCAATTCTACGAAGTTGTTTTCATCGCTATTTTAAATACAAATTTCGAATTTAATTGTACTTATTCATAACTGGTTTTTTGTTGACAAATCTAATGTTTTAATGTCTACTACGCACTTTATTAATATAAAATGGGGTTTTCTCCGCATTCAAAAACAAAATTCATTTTATGTACAAAACGTATATCATTTATTTATCGGTGTATTTCTCTGCAAATGTAAATTATTCTACTTCCGGTTTGCATATTATGCTATTTGAACTGGTTTACTCCGTTTTTATAAAATATTCTACGTCCAGTACGCATTGCATTTATTCATAAAGTTATTTTCTTGACATTTCTAATGCATTAAATATAGAGTACGCATATTATTTAATTATAACTGGTTTTTCTCGGATATTCTAACTTGTTCTAATTCCAGTTCGCGCATTATGTAATTACTACGGGTATCACTCAGCTATATAAAAAACTTTGCGTATAATTAAATTTATTGCGTGTTGGATTTACAGTTTTATACCACAATTCGAAATTTCAAATGCCCAGTACTTATTGTTTTTCTTCATAACGGGTTTACTTGATATATCTAATATAATAAATATCCAGAACGCATATTATTTAATAAAACCGGCTTTCTCTACAAATACTCTCAATCAAAATTATCTAAAAATCTAATACTTAAATGAATAGTATCCACATTATTAATTTAAAACGTGGTTTTCTCTGAATTCAAAAAATAAAATTCATTTAATTTACAGTACGTATATTATTTAATTATCTGTGTTTTTTCGGCATTTATAAAATATTCTACCTCAGGTTTGCATATTATTTTATTTGAACTGGTATTCTCCGATTATCTAAAATATTCTACGTCCAGTACGCATTGCATTTATTCATAAAGTTATTTTCTTGACAATTCTAACGTCTTAAATGTACAGTACGCATATTATTTAATTATAACGGGTTTCCCTCGGCAATTCTAAGTTGTTCTAATTACAGTTCGCACATAATTGAATTACTACGGGTTTCACTCAGCTATTAAAATAATTTTAATTCCAATACGAATTAAACTCAATTCTACGCAGTTGTTTTCATCGCTATTTTAAATACAAATTTCGAATTCAATTGTACTTATTCATAACTGGTTTTTTGTTGACAAATCTAATGTAATAAATATTCAGAACTTATATTATTTAATAAGAACGGGACTTTCTCTACAAATCTAATGCTTTAATGTCTACTACGCACTTTATTAATATAAAATTGGGGTTTCTCCGCATTCAAAAACAAAATTCATTTTATGTACAGTAAGTATATTATTTATCGGTGTATTTCTCGGCAATTGTAAAATATTCTGCCTCCGGTTTGCATATTATGTTATTTAAACTAATTTTCTCCGATTTTATGAAATATACTACGTCCTGTACGCATTGCATTTATTCATAACGGGTTTTTCTTGACAATTCTAATGCCATAAATATCCAGTACACATATTTCTTAATTATTAAGTGTTTTTTCGGCAAATCTAAGTTGTTCTTATTATAGTTCGCTCATTATTTAATTACTACGGGTTTTACTCAGCTATTAAATAATATGCTTAAGGTTTTTCGTGACAAATGTAATGTAATAATTATCCAGAACGAATTTAATTTAATAAGAACGGGACTTTTTCTACAAATTTAATGCTTAAATGTCTAGTACGCACATTATTAACATAAAACGGGGTTTTCTCCGAATTAAAAAATAAAATTCATTTAATGTGCAGTACTTTTATTATTTATTTATCGGTGTATTTCTCGGAAATTGTAAAAAATTCCACCTCCGGTTTGCATATTATGCTATTTAAAATGGTTTTCTCCGATTTTATAAATTCTTCTACGTCCAGTACACACTGCATTTATTCATGACGGGTTTTCCTTGACAATTCTTATGTCATAAATATCCAGCAGGCATATTATTTAATTATGAGGTTTTCTCGGCAATTCTAAGATTTTCGAAGTCCAGTAATTTTATTATTACAAGTTTTGCCCAGTCCAGCATCCATTGCCCAAGTCCAGCATCAAGTCCATTAGTGATTGTATTTATTTATAACGAGTTTTTTTTAACGCAATTCTAAAATATTCTAATTCCATTACGCATTGTATGTAATAATAAATTACTAATGTATTAAATAAACAGAACGCATATTATTTAGTAAGTACGGCGCTTTCTCTAAAAATCTAATACTTTTATGTCTGGTAAGCGCCTTATTAATTTCAAACGTGGTTTTCTCCGCATTCAAAAATATAAATCATTTAATGTACAGTACGTATATTATTTAATTATCCGTATTTTTGTCGGCAATTGTAAAATATTATCCCTCAGGTTTGCATATTATTTTTTTTTACCGATATTCTTTGATTTTCTATAATATTCTTCGTTCAGTACGCATTTCATTTATTCATAACGGGTTTTTCTTGACAATTATAATTTCATAAATATCCAGTAGGCATATTATTTAATTATAATTTAAAGGGTTTTCTCGGCAATTCAACGATTTTCTAAGTCCATTACGCACATAATTTTATTCTTACGAGTTTTAGTCCAGCATCCATTGTCCAAGTCCAAGTTCAGCACGGATTGTATTGAACTATACCGAGGTTTTCAACGGGTGTAGCTTTTACAATTAACGTTATTGACATCAGTGAGTGATGGCATTCGTAGTATTTATTTAGTTTTAAGACACTGTGCTGTGAATGTTCTCAGGAAAGAAATAAACTGTCTATTTGCGTAAGGAGGGCAGAGACTACATGAACTCGGCTCCAAATAATCGAGTTTAACTAAGATATTTTCTCAAACTATCACGTAATTGCAATTTAAAAACTAGTCCCTCGAAGTTAAATTAATTCACGGGAGTGGCCATTTATATAGGACTTTCACGACACGAGATTTTTAATGTCGGGTGCGAGTATAAGCGATTAAAGCCGTTGGGTATATAATATTACGATATAGATTCAGTGTAGTCAGATAGATACCATGTAGGATAATAAAATGTATTAAAACACGCCATCGAGTGATAGTAACTTTCATAGTATTTGAACCGTTGGTTCCTTTTCTTTATTTTGAGAGAGCAGGTAAGAGTCAGTGGAAAGGGCATGGGAGAGAGTTTTACCTGAGTAACTAGGAAAGAACCGTCTGTTGACAAATTATCAACGTTCATGTTAATTATGGGTTCATTTCATTCATAGTGAAAGCTAGGGAAATATTTAACGTTGCCTTGACAATGCTACACCGATAAAGTTGCAGCGATGTTGCATTGATAACGTTGCAGCAACGTGGTTTTTCGGGGAATTCGGATGTTGAGGCAACGTGCCACCAAATTTGCGACAACCAACATCAACGTTATGTGCATTTGTATCTTTTCCCATTGAAATGTTGTCACAACGTTGTGGCACGACCTCTGCTACTAGGGAAAATTTAACAGCCGGTGTACATCATCCTTAGCCTCAGTGATCAGCACCTCGTAACTCGTGACCGTAACAGAATATCCCATTTTAATCATGATGTGATTTAAATTCCCTTTATGTATATTGTATTGCTGGTTGTATATAATATTTCATAACCTTTCCCTAGAAATACTAGATTATTCCCTAGAACTACTAGAATTGTGTACTACTGTATTCACATTTTTTTAAGTGAAAACTTCTTTTGGCCCGTTGGTCACTTTTGGCATGGGGGAAAAAAGAGCAAACTCGCGTCACGTACTATGGGGGAAAAAAGTTTCCCAACAAACGGAGCGTCGCCACTAGCGCTCTGGAGAAAAATAGGCCTTCTCTCTTATGGCATACTATTCCAAGGCAACGACGAGGGAAATTCGAACACAGTAATGTGATGAACTCATCGTCGAAGCCAGTGACAGATTACTGGCCGCTTGCCTTCCCCGAGTGTTATTCGCGCTGACTTCCAAATTGAGGCGCATTAGACAGCCACGTATGTATTTCAAACGTATCATTGAACCCATTGAACGCTCTCGTTATCGCCATAGCTTCCTCTGCATTCTTTACCTTTCCTCTCCTTTTCTTCTTGGCTTCGCTCCAATGCTCGCACTATAACAAGGTCCTGGGATTCACCCGCTGTCTACTATCCTTACAACCTGCGATATTTAAAGAACACCGCATTGAATAAGAATTTCTTCTTTTAATCGTGAATACACGTATGTTCAATGCGCATTTCAAGCAGGGCCGTAGATTTTTAACGAATAGGCAAATAAATAAGCTTTCTATGCGCAAATATTTATTAATGAATTAATAAATACACAAATAAACTAGACTCGGAGAGACTCGGAGAGACTCGGAGGCTGCGCGCTAGGCTTAGATTACTTGAGCAATTAAGAATAGATATCTTTAAGAGCGACACGGAGAACATCATATTAGAACCCCACTATATTTCCAGGTCCGACAGAAACGATAAATTAAGAGAGATATTTTGCCGAACGGATAGGTATGGGAATTGGTTTTTCCCCCGAACAATAAGGGACTTTAATAAATGCTAGGCGTAATTTCATTAGAGCGTATCCTTTTTATATGTAAACGGCTGGTGTCCTAACACCCTCCGCCACACGCCTATTGAGGCGGCTTGCGTGGTAGTATGCAGATGTAGATAAAAAGACAAAAAACAGTAAATAAGATAGATCTTACATTTTGCTTATGATTGATTGCCTTTTTGAAATGTTGAACTATTTAAGCTTCTAGATGGAGTACGAAACCACTTTAGATTATGTAACTGGAGTTATCATATTAAATTCCAGCATATCAAAAAAAATATTTAAGGCATTTATTCAAGATGGAAGTTACTTTTTTTAATACCGTAGTATTCGTAAATTAATATTTTTACAGTATTTTAAAGTAACTCATTTTAAATAAACGCAAAGAGAATAAATATACTCTTGGTAGATGCACTGTTGGTCAAATTATCTGTCAACTTCATAAAGAAATGCAAAGGAAACAAATTTCCGGCCACTCAAAATGGAGATACATAGCAGAAGTCCTGACGAACGCTTTAACTCATACTTTACTATTAAACAATATTTAATTTCACCCCCATCACAATCAATGACTCCCCAAGTCTTTGACTCATTGACCCTATGAAATTGACCCAAAGATTCCCATACCTCCCAGACGTGACCTTTCAGTGTCTCTTGGTTCTACTCTTTGCAATTCTGCCATTCCTTGACCATTAGTCGCAAATATTTTGTATTGGATTCAGGTACTGTGAGTTTGGAGGGAAGGGTTACGCTGTACTGTACGAATTCTCCTCGAAAAATATCCTGAGTTTCGCGCACTGTGGATGATACAGGTGTCCTGAACACATTTTTATTTCTTCGCATTATGGTACTACGTCGTTTATGTAAGGAAGTGATGAAAATACGAAAGATTCGGGCGTAGGTAATCCTTAGACGTCACTCAAGGTGGTGTTCTCAACAGCAACCCCGGCCCGACTGCAGAAATAGCTCTCCAAAAACGCAGACATTTATGCCCAGATCTATTTTTCCTAGTTGTTTTATGGGTGATACGTGACAAACAGGAGAAATATAACTTTTTTTCTTAATAAGTAAATGTTCTAAAAAGTACTATCAACTAATAAAGTTATATTTACCAACAATTGCATGTTCTTAATAGCTAATTATGTCCATAATCAACACTTCTAATGTTTAATAATTGATGAAAGATACGATATTCTAATATGGCCCCGTTACGAATGACCGAATTCTAACCTCGCCGTTTAATTAGTTTCGCTAATTTTTGGCTTTCTTACTGGACTGGAACTTCTCATACCGGCTTCATGGAGGCGGTTTCTAATCGTACAGGTGCTTTTAAGTTTAATGTCCTCTTTATCACGGCCACCCCGCCAATAGTAAGAGAGTTGTCAGTAGGATGCTAACGAATGCTGCCATTATCATCTCGAGACTTGCATCTTGGTCTTCGCTTCTTTGTCGTATTGTCATCATCTCATCCCCTCCCTCTAGCATTTTAGCCAGCAATATACTGTCTTTCTATTCCAATCCATTGCCCTCGATATTTGAGCGAAGTTGAGACTACCTCAACTGTCTCATCGATTTATCCCCTCTCTCCTTGACTTAATGGAATGTTTTGAATATCCCTGGAAGTTATCACAGAGAAATAGTGTCTTCAAAAGCAAATGCTTTCAAATCCGCATTCCACATAACCTACCGATCAACTGCCATTCGTCTTTTAGCGATAAGCTTCCTGTGTTCTTCCTTTTATCACTACCTGGTTTTAGTTGAGCCGTACGAGAGAATTCAAAGAAACGTTTCAAATGCATTCAAGGTTATCTAATGAACCTCCGTTCTTGGGGCCAGCTCGAAACACACTCGGGTCATGCGAGCAGCCGGGAATCCGTCACCGATTCGGACGATTAGTCCATCACCTTACTGTGTTTGAATTTCCCTCGTCGTGGCCGAGCCCTAAGAATAACATGTCATCAGAAAGGAAAGCGATTTTCCCCCAGGAGCGATAGTGGTGACGCTCCGTTTGTTGGGAAACTTTTTCCCCCATAGTACATGTACAGGCTGTTTTTATAGGAATCTGCATATCTGCTGAACATAAAAGAGGAGGTTATTTGAAGTAATATCGTCCAATAAGGAAGGGGTCGCAACTCCTTGGTTACCGAGCTATGGTAACGCATATATTTCGTGAGAAACTTTCAGCGGTTACCATAAAAACAATTTCGCCCGTACAGATTTTAGAGGTTGGTTATTCTTTTACATTAATAAAAAAATAAATGCGTAAGTTTAGATCGATTAAGTCAATTGTATTTTTCGGTAAATGAAATTGCTTGTGTGGATTTGCTTGTGGGTAATTGAGTGTTACTGGGACGGTCATAGGCTATATTAAATTTTCTCAGGGCCTCAAGGGCTCCTGAACGGGCCCCTGTTATTTACACGTATAAGGAAAGCACCGGATTTTCACTATCAGATGGCTGAAAGAATTAAGCATTTAATCCTTGCATTTGATTATATTCGTCACGCTTCATTTTAGCTTGAAAATTGTCTTTTCCACTCGTAACTTACCAATTTTTCTCCGATTTCAACAACGGCATATTTCCATGTCTGCCTGAGCTATGGCTATGAACTGTAAATATTGGCAGGGCCTTGCCTAACTTTCATTAAATGAACTTTCCGTAGAAAATCCGCTCCCAATATCATAATATAAGTCATAGTTGGCAGAATTTCGAAACGGAATTCGGTTACTCTGCCAGCAAAATTTACAAGGGTGTCCGCAAAATTAGAAATATTTGACCGACTCCCATGCGCCAATCCTGTCTGAGTTAACTTGGTGTCTAAGGGTACGTCAAGACCTCTCAACCATGACTCCACGGTAGAATTCACTAAGGATTGAGTAGAACCTGAGTCGAACAAAGCGGGCCACTTTTTGTCAAAAATTTCCAACTCTATGAACATCCGCCCGCCCCGTTCGCGTCCCGGGAGGTCGTCTTTCTTACTCATGAAAGTCCACACTCTATTCAGCCAGTCACTCCAGCGGTTATCTAATCCGGGCGGTCTTCGTTTGAATGTGAGGTGTCTTACGCCCGATCTTAAGACGCCTCGTTCCCATTTCCCGAGCACCGACATGTTACCACTGTTTCCCCCGCTTTGCCGCAACGGCGGCAAAATTTCTTAAGCGTCTTCTTGCATCGGCGATAGTAATGGTCTAATGCCCCACAATTCCTACCCCCAGAGCCTCGACCGTCGGTCTCGCCGCAGTCATTACGAAATGCGAGTCCTTGCTGACCTCCCCCTCCACGCCGAACTCCGGGTCGACCATTTCGGAGGGTATAGCGGGCAGTTGATACAAGTCGCATGTCGCCAGCGTTTCTTCCACTGCTCTGCCTGCCAGCATAAGTTCGTTCAAATTAGAAAAAATGCATTTAGGAATATATTTACGGTAAACGGAATTTAAGTTACAATACGCTAACTCAACCAATTTGGGTTCGTTAAGTGCCCGATTAAGGCGCCCGTTCATTGTAGCAATGCAAGTAACATTCACTCATCCTCTCCTTCATTCCCTGCGTTCTCTTAAATAGATCCTTTTTCAACCTCATTTCATAATTCGCAGGCAAGTAAGTTGCACGTAGAGCAGCTTTAAATTCTGTGAGCGAAAGAAATGAACTTCTATTTACTCGAAACCATTTTAACGCGCTTCCGTCAAGTAAATCGGGAGTCAAACGCCACATCAACTCATCAGAAGCACCTTTCGTACACTGAAAATCGGAACACGCTTCTAAAAATGCGGTTACGCCCTCTCCAACGTTTCTTTTACGGCTCGCACACTTGGAAAAATCTAATAAATTAACTCCGGGATTTTCTTTTGTTGTCATCGCCTTAACCAACTTTACCAATAAAGATTCCATTCTTTCTCTGCCATCCTAGCTATAGTCTTTACAAACAGGGAAGGTGGGTTAGAGATTAAGGCACCACTCGAGAGCCCAACAATAGCTGCGTGTCCGGTCGACTGCGTGCGCTATAATGAGTCACGATCGCACTCCACTCTGAAAAATTATCATATAAAAATAAGCGCAATTTGTAATTTTTTAAGTGTAAACTTCTTTTTGCCCGTTGGGCACTTTTGGCATGGGGAAAAAGAGCAAACTCGCGTCACGCACCGTCAGATTCATCTTTCCGGGACCCCGCATAACATGCCGAATCTAAATTCATGAGAACGCTCGTTTCATAACACAGTAAGACGGCGTAGAGTTTAATGTCCGAAGGTCACAGGATCTATTCCTAGTGCTGGATTCTCTTTTTTTTGAGAATTTTTTTGGAAACGATTCTTGACAATTTCTTTCAGATTTTGTTCTGATCTTCTCAAAAAGTTTTTTTCCGACAAATTTGTTGGGGAAAAGTGTTTTTTCATAAAAAATGGGTGTAATAAACTAGAAGCTATTGCCAAAAGAAAAGAAAATGTTTTGCCTCATGCGGAATTTTGTACAGCTAAGGGGAATGGCTAATGAAAAGCAACAAGCTATTTTGCTACATGTGATTCACCATTTACCGTCTGATCAAGAAAGTTATTTACAGATATTTTTTACAGGGCCAGCCGGATATGGAAAAACATTCGTAATTAAAATGATAATGGAAATCTATTTCAGGTTTTCAGATAACGACGGATACTGTAATGCCTACATTACTTGTGCTTCGACTGGAAAAGCTGCTGTTGCGATCGACGTAACTACTATTCATACAGCGCTAAAAATATCTCTGTCGAAGTTGTTACCGTTGGGTATAGAAGTCGCACATCAGTACAGGACATTATCCAAATATGTCAAAGTGATTATAATAGATGAAGTTAGTATGATAGGAGCAGAGCTGTTAGAACGAATCGATCAGCGACTAAAACAAATTACTGGAAAATTCAATGAAAACTTTGGCGGTCTAGATATGATATTAATTGGAGATTTGTTTCAGTTACCACCCGTAAAAGCAACACCCATATTCAAACAAATTAAGAAAAAAAATGACTGGACTTACATTATGGCATGGGTTGAAATTTTACGAATTAACTCGACTGATAGGACAAGTAAATGTTATGTTCTCATCAGCTTTTACTAAAATCGGAAATGGGAAAAAATTAACAGAAGACTTGCCCTTATTGAATCTCGTTTTTTTACAAAAGAAGACGCCGAAAAATTATGCCCTAATGGAATACGGCTGTTCCTAGATAACACATCTGTACAGAACTATAACAATTTGATCCTAAATAACATGCATGGAAAATGCATTTCCATTGCCAAAGACATTTTCAATGGATGTCACAATGCGGAACAAGAATGAAATATACAGTTTCCAGCGTAATTCGGTGGAAATCTTTTATGTTAAACATAATGAATTCACAAGTCTATTTCCACACTGTTTAATCAACCGACCATGGTTTCGGCACGTAGTGCCATTTTCAAGGTACACAGCTGTGTGCTTTTCTGCAAGATTTCCGTGTGCTTAAAAGTGACCCAACGGCGAACTTTCAAAAACGCCTAAAAGATTCTATGTCGAGATGCAGCATTGTTTTGAGCGCTGAAGATAAGTGGAAGCTGGTGAACATGAATCCCTTACCACCTAGATTTTTCGGCTTACCCAAGACTCATAAACCCGAAATACCAATCAGACCCGTAGTTTCTCATACCACTGCCCCTTGCCATAAATTAGCTGTAAAATCAAATAGCCTTTTGAGAAACTTCACCGCATTCAAGTCGAAATTTAGTGTTAAAAACTCATTAGAACTTGTAAAGAAAATGTCCACAGTGAAAATTCCACACAACGCTAAGATTGTTTCATTTGATGTGTTCACTTCAGTCCCAGCAAAAGAAGCATGTACCTTAGCCGCAAATTTAGTAAAAGATTCTGGTCTTGATATAACTCTGGTTAATGAAATTAAGATACTTTTAGATACATTTATGGATCAAAACTATTTTTTATATAATGGAAAGTTTTATAAACAACAGACAGGTCTTGCTATGGGATCACCACTATCACTAATTTTAGCAGAAATTTTCATGGACAATCTAGAACAAAAACTTTTCAACTCCGAAAATCCTCTGCTCAATAACATATGTTATTGGTATCGTTATGTTGATGATGTTATATGTATGTGGTCAGGTACCTCACGTCAGATATATGGATTTTTGTCCCTGATAAACTCAATTCATAAATCAATTAAGTTAACCATAGAATATGGAGGTAAAAATATCAACTTCCTGGATTTAAGTATTTCCATTGAAAAGAGCTATCACGAATTCTCAATCTACCGCAAAAGCACTTTCACGGACGTCATAATTCCCAATCTTCAAACCATCATCCTTCCCACAAAATGAGCTCATTCAAAGCTATGGTCAACAGACTGACAAATATCCCAATGTCCGTAGAAAACTTCAACGTAGAGTTAAATGCCATCAAATCTATTGCGCTAAGGAATGGATTTGACACAAAGTTAAAAAACAAACTTCTGGAATGTTCTAGACGGAAAAAAGCCCTTAATATGAATACCTCCAAACGAGAGAACAGAGACAAACCATCTAACTGGCGAAAGTTACCATTTATTCCGAAAATTTCTTTTAAACTTGACAAAATTATCTCAAATGACAAAACGAAAGTGGCTTTTTATAATCCATTGACATTGGAAAATTATTATTTAACTCTAAAGACGTGTATTGTAATGAGAAAAAAAGTAGAGTGTACGAACTGAAGTGTGACGATTGTGAAACGAAATATATTGGCCAGACTGGGAGGAGTTTTAGAACGAGAATGCGTGAACATAGACGATGTTTTTTAAATTATGACAACTCCTCTGGAATAGCTTAACACTTGAATGAAGAACACCACTGGTGCAATTTCGATCCAAAAATTTTACATGTACTTAACAAGGGGCGGAAACTTGATTTTTTCGAACAGTTTGAAATTGTGAATTGCCCCGCTGATTTTAAATTATGTAATTATCATATCTTCCCATTCCACTCGCCTCTCCTGCACATCACCCTACCTCCCACCCATCGCCCGTTGACGTCATCCCTCACTCCCATGACCTTGCCTAAACCCTCAAGTGAATCCACCCCCAAACCCCCCCCCCACCCCAAATCCAGTAAACCCCCCCCCCTGAAAACTCTACCCCATCCCTCTCCCATTGAAACATGTATATATAGGCTGCCACCCATAGCTGTGTACCTTGAAAATGGCACTACGTGCCGAAACCATGGTCGGTTGATTAAACAGTGTGGAAATAGACTTGTGAATTCATTATGTTTAGCGGAACAAGAAGCTTACTTAAAGCAAATATTGCATAAAAAGTCCACGATCGATACTGGAAGATTACCTTATGAGATAACCTTTGTGACAGGAAAATATTACATCCTAACTACGAACATCGATGTAACAGATGGGCTGGCAAATGGCGCCGTTGGAAAATTATGTCATATTGATGTAGATGAAAACACAGAGATTTCTAAAGTTTGTTTGATATTTCCGAACAACGTTGGACGGAAGCAGCAGAAGAAATGGGCAGGACATATTGCACAACATAATATCGATCGAGAGGCTGTACCAATATTCAGGAGAAAATCTGCAATACCCCTAAATAACATTTTTCATTAGTTTCAGCCTGTGCAATCACAATTCAGAAATCTCAAGGTGGCACTTTTGATGAAGTTATATATGAATGTGACCGATCACACTGCATACAGTTAGTGTACTATCACTTTCAATAGTCGGTCCACATGGTGAGCGCGACCATCTCCGTGTTCTGTTGAAATCGAGCTTCACGTATTGCATACGCGTTCCATGACTTCTGGGGGCCAATTTAATGCTACGACAGGCACAACTTGAGTTTGTTTTTTACTCGCTAAGAGACCTCGCGTGCCCTTCTCCCTCCGACAACGAATAGCCAAAACAATCCCAACCCCGACTTCCATAAGAATTCGCCAGCCGAAGAACCCGTAAAGTGTTTTCGGCTGGGACTTTCTTGTGGGAGGACTTCGGCCGGTATTTCTTGTGGGAGGAAGAAGGCGATAATTTCCCGTACTCTCCTTATGACATGGGTCGTCATGGCAAGAATCATTGGTCCTGCGCAAAGGGGACAGATATTAGCCTCGTTTGCATGCAGGAAAACTAGTAATTTATAAAGTTATAGTAAATACATTGCCAAAATCCACTGTTGCAAAATCAGCTCGGAAACCTTTCCCGACAATGAGAAAATAAAGATAATACTAAGAGATCAGAATTTTTATTTCGCACGTAATGAAAATAGCTGAGATAGCTGTTACAATGAAATCGGAGATAGGGCGAAAGACTTCCTCGGTGAAGACCAATATTGGTTAAAGAAAGAGAGCGGGACGCGAAACGCATTTCTGGTGATGAGTATTCTAACATTTATTTATAGATAATAGCCACTATGTCTCTATTTGCTTCTTAGACTGCTGGAAGTCTTTTGACAGAGTACGTAGGACGAGAATAATAAATATTAGGTACTTCAGAAATTGGGAGTACACAGAAAGTTTAGGCGCATAACTATAAAACCTCACGGGGATGAAGTGGTATACGGGTAATGAATGACGAATCGGAATGGGTATATGTTGGAAGAGGATTCAGGTCGGGCCATTTCTTTTTACCATTGATTTTCGATTGTTCGCTGACAATTTGGTAATAAATGTATGGAAAGGGATAAAATTGCGAAGGAAAGTAGCAAGTAATTGTTAATTTTGGTAGATTTGTAGATGACCAAGATTTATTTAGCCAGTTAGCCACGGGACTCGATGTCTATTTCGCAGGTGAAAAGGTGCGTGATATGTGGAATGTGAATTAATCATATAAAGCGCAGGTAATGAAGTTTATAAAGTAGTAATAATCCAAAATGAAGGAAAATGAGGAAAATTCTGAGCTGGGGAAACGGGTTACCTTTCCGGGAAGTATAAATACGTCATTCAGTAAAGGATAAATTAATGTATGGAGATTGGTGTTATAGAGGATTTAAAGAATTGTGTTTGAATAGGAATTCGCTGTTTTCAAGTAGGATTGGGAGAAAAATAGACGAAAAGTCATTAGGATATATACGAGAGACAGCAAAAATAAAACGTGGTGTTGCCTAAGGTGGTATAGATGGGATATGACTCAACGATGGAAAAGGGGATATTACGGCAAAGATCTATATTAGTGAAACACACGTGATGATAATAAATTTGCAACTCTATCTCCATAATTTCAAAGTAAAATTAAAACGATAATGCTAAGTAAATTAAAACGACACATTTGAGTCAAGTTTAAGAACAAAACAACTGATATAGCCTTCAAACTTATATCATTAATTAAAGTATCGGAACGAAAATTTGGAGGTTTTGGAAAGCCTCCAGCACACACATTAATTACTGATGCGAAGATTTTCCATTTTTGAACTGTAGCAAAATATATTGCTTGGATACACAGACCGTTGAGAATTTCATATACACCAATAAGGGAAAAATTAACGCCGAGTATTCACCAGGGATGAGAAACTGATGGGAGTCCGATCATTCTCTTGCAATTGGGAGTTGAGATTTATTCAATATTCACTCCGAATTTCCCTCAAGGTAATGACTAGTGATCGGTCACTACTTCGATAAGTTTTGAAAATAATCTGGGCATAATGAAAGGAAACAATCCAAGCCTGGAAACGTTAACTCTAAGCCTAATATTTGTGCCACAAAATCATCACAACTTTTTTGTGACCGAAGTCAAGTGCACTGCATTTGGTATAGAGCTTTTAAGTACTCTCACAATGAGGCACACAATGTTTTTCACAGTATGGCCTTTCTTTTACGAGAATTTATTCAAACTGAATTTATTAATTGATTGCCTTGCGATTGGATACATTGATTTATCAAACCAATCTATTTATGCTAAATGATTGACAAATTTAAACGGTTTAGAGTCCCTGATATCTCCTCAGCAGCTCATTTTTCGTTAGTGCGCGTGAAAGTGTAGGTTGTGCGCTGTGCAGTGAAACAATCTCGTCCAAAGGAGCATAAAAATAACTACCTAACTATATTTACGTAGTGCGTTTGTAACTTTGGATTGCACAAAACTTTCTTAAGCTAGCATCCCCCATGGCGTCAGAGGGGGGGCAGAGAGTGGCGTGAATGAATCTTTTTGTCACAGTCGCAGTGCATTTGACAGTCCAATTAAACAATGTAAGACGAATTACAGCCTAATAGAGCAAAATTAACATTGAAACATGCCTTCGGTGTAACGCCGGTAGAAGCTGATTTCTAAATACGCAAAGCGAAGTCATGTCTATTTCATCCAACATATATCAATACTGAAAACTATACTTTACGGTATTACCTAAAAAAGGATAAAACCCTAATTAGGATAAAATAAATGCAAAACTATGCTGAGTAAAGCTACAAAAAGTGGATTGTAACTTATCAGAATTGAATGCGGTCATTTTTGAATGAGTTTTCCTTCAGTGGAGATATAACTTATTTGATTTCTCGCTCTCAGAGAAGACATGCACTCCATTTAAAAATGCCTACGACGAAAAACTGCTTATATTAAAAGAAAAGATTATCACATAAGCAACATGAAAAATGTTCTCGTTATTTAGAATAGATTCGAACGAAATAGAAGTTGTGGTTTAAACTTAAAGTTGGCGTTCATTTTGCAGCGAAAATTAATGGGAATGAGTCAATATTTGATAAGGTTAGGAAGAAAAGTGTACTAGATAATTTGGGATAGTCATTTTCAGTATACTGACTATGATAACATAAATCTAATACAAAATGTTCATTCATCAGATAACAACTTTAATAGTTTGTAATATCGCCATTATTTTCAGTTGCTGATCGTAATCGTGACTGCATAGACTCAACCAAATGTTCTATTGCACGGGGGCGTTGGTTTAAAGAATTCCAAACATCCCGTATGTAGCCTTATAAAGTTTTACTCGGTTCTTTCTCCGTCGTAATGCCAGTCATTCAAAATGTTACCCTACGCATTCTCAATAGGAGTAAGGCCCGGGGAGTTAGCTGTCCAGGTTAAAACGCAAAGTCGAGAATTATCCTCAAAAAATTGCTTTGTGGTGGTCGGTTCGTCGATTTATTTCCTCGATTTATCAAGAATACAATTAAGCCTGCTACTCGTAAGAGTGAAAAACACCTAACGTCTTTCCCTTTTGCATTCTCCGCCTACCGTTGCCTACCCATTGGATATAATAAGAACTGAGCTATTATCTCAGTTCTTATTATGTTCATATTCCACAACATCTCGCCTGATTCGTCCCTTTTTCTACCACTTGGAGTCAGGGGAGTTGGCTGTACAGCGATAGCGGGAGAAGGTCATACGAGGGTCTCCATAATTGAGTGGAAATGAGTCAAGTTGGCCCTCAGTAGTCGCTGAATGCATAGGCAATACCCGAAGTTCGAATTCAGCGAAATGCAAAGTTGGCCGCGCTCACCGCGTGGACCGACTTTTGAAAGTGATAGTACGTAATGGATCGGGTAAAACAAAGAAAAAGGGGCGGGCGCCAGCACAGGTAGAGGAAAGGGAAACGTCCGCCTGTACTCGGACGAGGAAGGATAGGACAAAAAGGGCAGGAATTTCCTTGTCGTAATTCTCTCAGCGACTTACACTCATACCAAGTGTCGTGAGTCACGTCTCATCATCGAGAATCACGAAAAGGAAGGGAAAGGCGGGAAAGGGGGAAGTTGAGGAGATGGATAAAAAGGAACCCACAAGCGACGGAATGAAACGCCGATAACTCAAAAGAATCTGGAGTCAAACGAAAAACGCCGCGAACTCCGCGACCTCCCACAGGCAATGGCTCCTAACACCACGACCTCCAAACCGACTAATTCCATTACTCCCGAGGAGCCGACGAAAAAATACCTTACTCAACTGAAGCTCAACCGGGCGTCCGTAGGGTGTTGCTTATTTTTTATTTTTTCTCGGATTTTCGATTTCTACCTCTCAAAATATGCTATGGGGTGCAGAATGGATATCCTAAAAATTTCAGCCCGATTGTTTAACATTTAGAGGTCGCTCAAAGATCATAAATGCAATAACATTCAATTCTCCTGATTTGAGAAAATAACATCAATATAAGGAGTAACGCACAATTTTACAGCCCTTTAGGGTCAAAATTCTCTCCATTTTTACGTCCGCTCAACAGTTTTCCAGGAATAAAATACTTTTCCGCGAGCTACAGCCACGCGTCACACCCCAAAGGGCGAGCCGTTTGCTCGCGGGCCGCATTCGCGGTCAGCTGAAAGGTCCTGCACCTCTCATTGCCTTACGCCCCCCTCGCGCCTTCCCTAACGAGAATCGGCGGAGGGAGGGAGGAGTTACTTACAAACTTGCATTGTTTTACATTGTTATAAATTCAGAAGACTGTTTCGTTGCGATTAACCATAATAAATGGAATCATTAAGAACGATGTTTATAGACAACTATGTGTACGTCTTCGTACCCAAGTTTGCGTGGTTCACACCTCCTTTAACCCCATCTCTTAGTCGGATTTCGAATGGTGTAGAGTAAATATTCTGAGTCCAAACGCTAGTGCTAAAAACGATGTCGTTTACTACGCGCAAGTCTTCTGTGAAGTATTCCTAATCGGCGTCCCCGGTTTCCCGAAAACTAAGCTGCCTTTGATTCGCGAAGTGCTGTAGGTGTTCTATCACTTTAAGGCTTTATCGATTAAACAAAAGTTTAAGCCAGACCCCTGCCTAACCCTCCACTGGGACGGAAAAATTGTACCCGATCTAACCAGCAAAAGAAATGTAGATCGCATTGCAGTTGTAGTAACAGGGGTTACTAGCGATCAACTACCAAAGGTAATTTTTACTCATTCGTTGAATCAAGTTATTTAAATATTATTTTGCATATTACGTCAATAAATGGTCCAATAAATCTCATGGCCGATTGATGAAAGAAAAAAAAACATTACAGATTCCAAAACTCACTAAAACTGCCAGTGGGCGAGCCACTGCTGAGATTGTTTACGACTGCGTTGAGGAGTGGAGATTAGAGAACAAAATTAAAGCATATTCATTTGATACTACTAGCGTAAATACAGGTAACGAGCTGTTTTCATATCTTTGGTTCTCAGTTTATCATATTTTATGGGATTTTCAACCTGAAAATGTCTTTTCTCATCATATATTAGGTTCAAAGAATGGTTCTTCAGTTATTTTAAAAGATAAACTACAGCAAGATGTTTTGTATCTTGCTTGCCGCCACCATGTCTTAGAAATAATCCTGGAAGCAGTGTTTGAGCACAACCTTAATCCTGTGGGTGGGCCTGAAATATCGATCTTTAAAAGATTCCAACAAGAATGGCCAGTAATGGACAAACATAACGTTCAAGCTCTATCAGATGAGTATTTTTGCGGTGATGCATCAAACAAGATAGTTGATTTTGCTCTCAACAAAATAGAGGTAATTATGAGCTCTGACAAAATATACTTATACCTACTTACATTCACTTGCAATATCATTTTAATAAATGCGTGAGGTATACTTAATTCCTTTTTTCAAATGCATTCACAGGTTGGTCAACCTAGAGATAACTATTTGGAACTTTTAAACCTTTCTCTTGTCGTACTTGGAAGACGTCCCCCAAGGCATGAAGTTAAGAGCACCCGGAGCATTCCATAGGGCTAGATGTATGGACAAGGCAATATATTCATTAAAAATATGGATTTTAAGAAATCAGTTTATTTTATCAGAAAGTGAAAGTAAGGGACTACTAGCTGTGACTGTTTTCATTTTAAAAGTATATATATTTTCATGGTACACAACCACAGACGCTCCAGGGGCATCAAAACATGATTTGAAGCTAATTACCAGATTGAAAGAGTATAGAAACCTTGACAGTGCAACGGCATCTATTTCCCTCAAGAAATTCAGCAGGCACTTGTGGTATCTGAGTGAACAGTTGTCGGCACTATCATTTTTCGACGATAGTGTCAGCCCATACGAAAAAAAATTGTAAACAACCTAAAAAACAAAGAAGGTGCACCAAATCCTTCTAAACAACTGTCCAGGAATTTGGAATTTACCAACAGGTTAGCGCTGGCAGATTTTGACACAACGAATAGCCTCTCATTCTTTCGATTACTTTGTATTCCAGAAGATTTTTTGGATGAGGATCCTGTGACATGGCACAACAACAGCGACTACAGAATTAGTCAAGATAAAGTGAGGGCTTTGCGTGGGACCAATGATCATGCTGAACACGCTATCAAGTTGATGGAGAATTTCAACAAGACTATTACATACAAAGAAGATAGTTTCCAGCATTTACTCCTTGGTGCTGCTCACTTCCAAAGGGCAATAAAATACTCGCGGAAGTTCATCGTTAAAGAGCAATGTCGTTTGGATTTGTGATAAAAAATTAGTGTTCTTAATATGTTGTGCTGCTTTATTTACAACTTTGTGACAGTATTAAAGTAAGGAAGTTTTTCTGTGAATCGATTTTGTCTATTTCACTAACTTAACCGTTAAAAAAGTAATTCTTCTTCCTCTTTACGACAAAAGCTTAAACCCATGTATAAATTAGGGCTTTACATCGGTCTTGTAAGGATTGTAACTTCGTGTGAATCATTAGCGGTGTGAAAATGTCACCAAATTATTCGACTCCTCCCTCCCTCCGCCGATTTTCGTCAGGGAAGGCGCGAGGGGGGCGTAAGGCAATGAGAGGTGCAGGACCTATCAGCTGACCGCGAATGCGTCCGCGAGCAAACGGCTCGCCGTTAGGGGTGTGACGCGTGGCTGTAGCTCGCGGAAAAGTATTTTATTCCTGGAAAACTGTTGAGCGGACGTAAAAATGGAGCGAATTTCGACCCTAAAGGGCTGTAAAATTGTGCGCTACTCCTTAAATTGATGTTATTTTCTCAAATTAGGAGAATTGAATGTTATTGCATTTATGCTCTTTGAGCGACCTCTAAATGTTAAACAATCGGGTTGAAATTCTTAGGATATCCATTCTACACCCCATAGCATATTTTAAGAGGTAGAAATAAAAAAATCCGAGGAAAAATAAAAAATAAGCAACACCCTAGGCGTCCGGCACGGCAAATACAAAAAAATCCGCAACGAAAACGAGTGCTAGTACCTGGCGCCAGCAATCAAACTGCATAAGCAAATGTTACAAATGCCATTAACGAAGACATTGGTACTTAAAAAATATTAAGAAGATATTTGCGGATGAAATTATGCGCTGTAGGTACGATGACCGTAACAGCAATTTGTCATATTCGTTGGAGGTTATTCAAGGTGTACGAGTCCATTGTTGGATACATAAAAAAACTACAATACGACGAGGATTATGATGTAACTAGTTTTTTTTAAATTAGAGGCTCATTCTGTGTAATACTCAAATATCTAAGAGTTATCTTTGAAACATTTCTCTTTGAAGAGACTTATTATCGGATAAGATTATTTCAATAAAGAATTAGAGAGGATCCATGCCATCAAAGAAGACATTGCCACTCGAGAATATGCGCAGGAGGTATTTGCGGATGAAATTAAGTTCTGTTGGTTTGATGGAAGTACCAGCAGTTTGTCTTATAAACTATGAGGCGAGTGAAGGTGTAAGAGTCCATTGTTGGATACATAAAATCACTACAATAAGACGAGGATAATGATGTAACATTTTTTTTACAAGAGACTCCTTCTGTGTAATACTTAAATATCTAAGAGTACACATTGAATAATTTCTCTTTGAAGAGACTTATTATCGGATAAGATTATTTCAAGAAAGAATTAGAGAGGATTCATGCCAACAACAAACACATTGCCACTCGAGAATATGCGCAAGAGATATTTAAGGATGAAATTTTGTGCTGTCGGTTTGATGGCCGAAAATCAGTTTTTCATATAAGCTAGGAGTTTATTGAAGTTGAACTATTGTATTGTTGGCTACACAGACCAACTAAAATACGAGGAGATTAATGATGCAACAAGTTTTTTTTACTAGGAACTCCGACTGTGTAATATCTTATTATCTAAGACTTTACATTGAATATTTTCTTTTTGAGGAGACTTGTTATCGAATAAGAATTTTTTAAGATAGAAAGAGAGAAAACCAATTACTCTAACGTAGACATTACCACTCGAGAATATGCGAAAGAGATATTTGCGGATGAAATTAGACGTTGTCGGTTTGATGCCCTTAATATAAGTTTTTTATAAGCTAGGAAGAGATTAAAGGAGTACGATTCTATTGTTGACTATATAGACCAACAAGAATAAGACGAGGATTATGATGTACCTAGTTTCTTAACTAGAAAATCATTCGGTGTAATAGTTAATTATAAAAAGGTTATTTTCCCTCTGAAGAGACCTGTTATCGGATAAGATTATTTCAAGAACAAGAGTCGATCCATAGCATTAACGAAGACATTACCACTCGATAATATGTCCAAGAGTTATTTGCGGATGAAATTACGTGGTGTCGGTTTGATGGCCGTAATAGCAGTTTTTCTAATAAGCTAGGAGAAGATTGAAGGAGTAAAATTCTATTGTTGGCTACATAGACTAACTATATTCCGACAAGGATTATGTTGTAACTAGTTTTTTAAACAAGACACTAATTCTGTGTAATACTATGTTATCTAAGACATATCATTGGATAACTTCTCTCTGAAGAGACTTGTTTGCGGATAAGATTATCATTTTTAGAAAGAATAGCAAAGAATCCAAGGCATTAAGGAAGACATTGCCACTAAAGAATATGTATATATGAGTAATGTAAAAGATACATTGGCTGTAGAACTTACATGCTGTCGTTATGAAGGCATTTTTCAAATAAGCTAGAAGGAGATTAAAGGAGTACGATTCTATTGTTGGCTACATAGAACAACTACAATAAGACGAGAATAATAATGTACCTAGTTTTTTTTAATGAGATACTCATTCTGTTCAATACTTAAATGTCTAAGAGTTATCATTGAATAATTTCTCTTTAAAGAGCCTAGATATTGTATAAGATTATTTCAAGAAAAAATGAGAGAGGATCTATGCCAACAACGAAGACATTGCAACTAGAGAATATGCGCGAGAGATACTTGCGGATGAAATTAAGTTCTGTTGGTTTGATGGAAGTACCAGCAGTTTGTCTGATAAACTATGAGGCGAGTGAATGTAAACAAATATATTGTTGGATACATTAACCAACTAAAATAAGACGAGGATTATGATGTTACTACTTTTTTAACTACTGACTCATTCTGTGTAGTACTTAAATATCTAAGAGTATACATTGAATAATTTCTCTTTGAAGAGACGTATAATCGGATAAGATTATTTCAAGAAAGAATGAGAGAGGATCCATGCCAACAACGAAGACATTGACACTCGAGAATATGCGCACGAGATATTTGCGGATGAAATTATGTGCTGTCTGTTTGATGGCTGTAACTGCAGTTTTTCTTATAATCTAGGAAGAGATTGAAGGTATACGAGTCCATTGTTGGATACTTAAACCGACTACAATAAGACGAGGACTATGATGTAACTAGTTTTTTTTTAAACTAGAGACGCTTACTACGTAATACTTAAATATCTAAGAGTAATCATTGAATAATTTCTCTTTGAAGAGATTTGTTACCTGGTATAATTTTATTGTTAGAAAATATTATGAATTAGAATTGGTTATTTTTCTTTAGTATTTGTAATAATTTATATGTTTCGATTGTTAATATCGATTGTCGTTGCCAGCTGATGTGCCATGCGGTCACGACAGTTACGACTTGGATTTCAGCTGGCAATGACGCGCAGTATTATTTCTTTGTCTACCAGATTGTCTTGGCTTCCACAAATAAGGTTAAGTTATAACTACGACTTTTCGTTTATTGCTTCATATACCACTCAACAGGTTATGGGCCCAGTATAACATTTGCAGCAACATTTATATAATTATATAAGATTTAGACGTGAAAAGTGAAGTGCGAACGTAAGGAAACACGTGGTAGCGAGTATTCAGTCATGGCAGAAGCGGAGAGCTTGACGAAGAGTATTGCCAAGTTCGATGTCACCAATTTCCAACTGTGGAAATTTCAAATAAAGACAGTATTCGTTGCTGGAGGGTTAATAGACGTGGGGCTGGGAACGAGTCGTCAGCCAGCAAATATCAAAGATGCTGCCGGGAAACAGTGGGTAAAGGACAATGCAAAAGCAATGTGCATTATAGCATACTCAGGATTTTCTTATAATCTAGGAAGAGATTGAAGGTATACGAGTCCATTGTTGGATACTTAAACCGACTACAATAAGACGAGGACTATGATGTAACTAGTTTTTTTTTAAACTAGAGACGCTTACTACGTAATACTTAAATATCTAAGAGTAATCATTGAATAATTTCTCTTTGAAGAGATTTGTTACCTGGTATAATTTTATTGTTAGAAAATATTATGAATTAGAATTGGTTATTTTTCTTTAGTATTTGTAATAATTTATATGTTTCGATTGTTAATATCGATTGTCGTTGCCAGCTGATGTGCCATGCGGTCACGACAGTTACGACTTGGATTTCAGCTGGCAATGACGCGCAGTATTATTTCTTTGTCTACCAGATTGTCTTGGCTTCCACAAATAAGGTTAAGTTATAACTACGACTTTTCGTTTATTGCTTCATATACCACTCAACAGGTTATGGGCCCAGTATAACATTTGCAGCAACATTTATATAATTATATAAGATTTAGACGTGAAAAGTGAAGTGCGAACGTAAGGAAACACGTGGTAGCGAGTATTCAGTCATGGCAGAAGCGGAGAGCTTGACGAAGAGTATTGCCAAGTTCGATGTCACCAATTTCCAACTGTGGAAATTTCAAATAAAGACAGTATTCGTTGCTGGAGGGTTAATAGACGTGGGGCTGGGAACGAGTCGTCAGCCAGCAAATATCAAAGATGCTGCCGGGAAACAGTGGGTAAAGGACAATGCAAAAGCAATGTGCATTATAGCATACTCAGTTGAGTACTCACTGTTAGAATATTTACTTACGTGCACAACGGCGTCAGAAATGTGGGACAAACTGTGTCTCATATAATATTGTGGCGCAACTAAAGGACGTAGGAGAGAAGGTATCGGATCTTGCTCTCATGGCAAAGATTCTGGGAAGCCTTCCCGCTAAGTTTCATTCACTAGTTACAGCGTGGGACAACGTCGCAGCTGCTCACCAGACTGTAACGAGACTACAGGAGAGGTTGATCGCCGAGGAAGCAAGAATTACGGAAATAGAGGAGTCAGCGAGTGCTTTAGCAGTTATGTCGATAAGTAGAAATACAAAAAGGGCTGTCGGGAAACAAGTTGGGAATAAGTGGAAAGCCAAAATTGCTTGTTTTATTTGTGGTAAACCTGGCCACATTGCCCGAAGTTGCAGGAAGAATAAGAAAACGGAGAAAAAGAAGTTAGAGACAGAATCGGGGGATGAACATCCAGTGAGTGCGTTTGTTGCTACCGACAAATACACTACTCGTGAACGTAATAAACGTGTAGATGAGGCAAAATATGTTAATGATTTCATCTCTCTGAGTGAAGTAAAAGAGACCTGGCTCATGGACAGTGGTGCGTCTAGGCATATTTGCTACAGACGTGAGTGGTTTAGCGATTTAGTTGAATGCGGAAATATCTCTGTTACATTAGGAGACAACACTAAGTGTACAGCTGAAGGAGTTGGAACTGTTGTAATCCGCAAATACGTGAACAATAAGTGGGAGCTCGGGATGATTGAAAATGTTTTGTATGTGCCTCAACTTAGGAAAAATCTTTTCTCAGTCGGAGTATGCACTTCAAGAGGTTTCGAGGTAAGTTTGCAGGAAATGACGTATTGGTGTGTAAATATGGCAAGGTGCTAGCCACAGGTGTGAAACAGGAGAATGAAATATATAGAATGTTATTTGTTGTAACTACTAATTGTCAGGCCAATCTCGCGTCAAAAGATAGCTTCAAAGTGTGGCATGAACGGTTGGGACATTTAAATGCTGGAGCGATGATTCAGTTATCCAGTTTAGGAATTATCGAGGGGCTTAATCAAGCAGGAGGTGAAAAATTCTTTTGTGAGGCTTTCCAGCTAGGGAAATCTCATCGTAACACATACAAGAGTGTACATGGAGGCAGGAAACGTCAACATTTTGATATCATACATGCTGACGTATGTGGCCCCATGCATATTGAATCCCTAGGAGGAGCAAAGTATTTCCTTTTGATGAAGGACGAAGCCTCAGATTTCAGGTACGTTTATTTCTTGAAACATAAATCTTATGTCTTTGAATGTTTTAAGGAATTCGACGCTCTCATGAAAAATCAACGAGGTCGATCCATCCGAGTACTGAGAGTCGACCGTGGCACTGAGTTCCTGAACGAAAATATGAAGACTTACTTGGTGAGTAATGGAATTGTCCTGGAGACTTCTGCACCATTTACTCCTCAGCAAAATGGTCGCATAGAACGAGACAACCGCACAATTATGGAGAGTTCTAGATCAATGTTGATAGCTAGAAATCTTCCACAATTCCTATGGGCTGAAGAAGCTGTAAACACAGCCGTTTACTTCAAGAATCGGACCTCAATAAACAAGGATGGTATTACACCTTATGAAGCTTGGAATGGACAGAAGCCCGAATTATCTCATCTGAGAACCTTTTGGACAGATGCTTATGTTCATATTCCTGATATGTTTAGAAAGAAACTCGACCAAAAGGCGAAGAAAATGGTAATGGTTGGTTACCAAAGTCAAACTAAGAACTATCGTCTGTATGATCCAGAAAGGAAAAAGATAGTGGAGTCGAAAGATGTCAAGTTCAATGAAAATAATGAAGCAGACGAGAAAATGCAACATAGCAAGCAAGAATTCCACTTCCAATTGCTTAGAGAAGAAGGAAATGAAGAAATTGAAGGAGAAACAAGCGAAGACTATCAGGAAACCCCGCAACTACAAGGAGAAGAAGTAACTCAACGTTGTTTAAGAGATGGAGAACAACTGAGAAGACCTCAGCGATATGATGACTTCGATGTAAGTTTTGCTGAGTGTGCTGAGGCGATCAACTATAGGGAAGCTATTACAGGACCTGAAAAGGAGAAATGGAGTGAAGCTATGCAAGAAGAACTATCAGCTCATCAGGCTAATGACACCTGGACTATTGTTACGAGAAATGACAAGGAATTGATAGACTCAAAGTGGGTTTTTAAGACTCAAAACTCTGAAAGTGGCACACGTTACAAGGCAAGGTTGTTTGCAAGAGGGTTTAGTCAACGACCAGGACTTGATTATGGAGAGACATTCTCATCAGTCGTGAGGTATGACTCTTTGAGAACTCTCTTGGCAGTTGCAGCTGAAAAAGACCTGGAGATGGTCCACACTTTGATGTTAAAACCGCCTTCCTGTATGGGGAACTGAAGGAAGAGGTGTACATGGCAATCCCAGAAGCTTTATTTGTAGATGATGGTCTGCTGATTGGGAGCAATATGGAGATGATTCATGGTATTTTGGAAGCTCTGGGTAAAGAGTTTGAAATAAAAGTTTCAGAGGCTCGCAACTTTTGTGGCATGGAAATTGTGAGAGATCGAGCGGCAGGTACTGTCTATGCTCATCAGACATCTTATGCTGAGAAAATCCTCAGGCAATTTTAGCTGTTTGATTCAAATCCAGTGAATTTTGCTGCTGATCCCAGTGTAAGGTTGAGTAAGGCAAGCGATAATAGTGGCCTTATAACATTTCCATATCGCCAAGCTTTGGGTTCACTTTTGTTCCTAGCTATTGTTAGTAGACCAGATATCTCTTTTTATGTTTATTTTGTGAGTAGGTACTTCAATAATTATGATGAAATCCATGTCAATGCTAAAAAAAATTTCAATTATGTTAAATGAACAGTTAATTATGGTATATTGTACAATAGTGCTAGTTCAAGTGGAGAATTGCTATGTTACAGTGACTCAGATTTTGCGGGAGATCCTGACACTCGCAGGTCAATGACTGGATTTGTGTGTTTGTTGTCAGGTGGTCCAATCACTTGGGTCTCTCAACGTCAGAGGATGGTGACGCTGAGTACCACGGAAGCCGAATATGCATCCGCATGTATGGCCTGCAAGGAAATTGTGTGGCTAAAGAAACTATTAAATGATATTGGTTATAAATGTGTGAGTCCAACCCCTCTTAATGTGGACAACCAAAGTGCGATTAGGCTTGTCAAAAATCCAGAGTTCCACAAGCGAACAAAGCATGTTGATATAAGATATCATTTCATTCGTGAGCAATACGAAAGTAAAGTTGTCAATGTTACATATGTGCAAAGTGAGAATCAGCTTGCAGATATTTTCACTAAACCTTTATCTAAGGACAATTATTTTAAATTTAGAACATTGCTGAATATTGTTTCTGTTACTTAAAACAGTATGAGTTAGTTAAGATGTTTATGTTCTCTGTGTTGCTCTTATGGCAAAGTTATTACAAATAGTGGGAGTGTCAGAAAATATTATGAATTATAATTGGTTATTTTTCTTTAGTATTTGTAATAATTTGTATGTATCGATTGTCTTATATCGATTTTCGTTGTCAGCTGATGTGCCATGCGGTCACGACAGTTACAACTTGGAGTTCAGCTGGCAATGACGCGCAGTATTATTTCTTTGTCTACCAGATTGTCTTGGCTGCTGCAAATAAGATTAAGTTATAACTACGACTTTTCGTTTGTTGTTCCATATACCATTCAACATATATCAAGAAAGAGTGAGATAGTATCCTTATGTGCTGTCCGTTCGATGGCCGTAACAGCATTTTCTCTTATAAGCTAGGAGGAGATTGAAGGAGTACGATTCTATTGTCGGCTTCATAAAAGAACTACAATAAGACGAGGATCATGAAGTTACTAGTTTCTTAAATATAAATTCAATCTGTGTATACTAAAATATCTAAGAGTTATTATTGAATAATTTCTCTTTGAAGAGACTTGTTATCGGGTAAGATATTAGGAGAGGATCCATGGCATTAACGAAAACATTGCCACTCTATATTTGCAAGAGATATTTGCGGATGAAATTATGTGCTGTCTCTTTGATGGCCGTAACAGCAGTTTTTCTTATAAGCTAGGAAGAGATTAAAGGACTACGAATCTAATGTTGGCTACATGAAACAACTACAATAAGATGAGGATTATGATGTTTCTAGTTTCTTAACTAGAAACTCAATCTGTGTCATACTTAAATATCTAAGAGTTATCATTGAATAATTTCTCTTTGAAGAGATTTGATATCGAATAAGATTATTTCATCAAAGAATGAGAGAGGATCCATGCCAACAACGAAGACATTGACACTCGAGAATATGCGCACGAGATATTTGCGGATGAAATAATGTGCTGTCTGTTTGATGGCTGTAACTGCAGTTTTTCTTATAAGCTAGGAAGAGGTTGAAGGTATACGAGTCCATTGTTGGATACATAAACCGACTACAATAAGACGAGGATTATGATGTAACTTGTTTTTTTTTAAACTAGAGACGCATTCTATGTAAAACTCAATTATCTAAGAGTAATGATTGAATAATTTCTCTTTGGAGAGAATTATTATCGGATAATATTATTTTAATAAAGAATGAGAGAGGATCCATGCCAAAAACGAAGACATTGCCACTCGAGAATATGCGCAAGAGATATTTGCGGATGAATTTAAGTTCTGTTGGTTTGATGGAAGTACCAGCAGTTTGTCCAATAAACTATTAGGCGAGTGAAGGTGTACGAACCCTTTGTTGGATACATAAAACAACTACTTAGTTTACTACAACATAGTTTCTTTTAACTGGAGCAATGAGGCTGTGTAATACCTAAATATCTAAGAGTAATCATTGGATAATTTCTCTTTGAAGAGAATTATTATCGGATAAGATAATTTCAAGAATGAATGAGAGAGGATCCATGCCAACAAGGTAGACATTGCCTCTCGATAATATTCGCAAAAGATTTGCGGATGAAAATACTAGCCATCGGTTTGATGGCTCAACCAAAAGTTTGTATTTTAACTTATGAGGCAATAAAGGTGTATGGTTCTGTTGTTGCCTACATTGAGCCAACTAGAATAAGAGGTGGTTTTAGGTTTTACTAGTTAAAGGCTAGAAAATTATTGCATCTAATACTTAAATGGCATATCATTTTCAAGGATGTGAAATGTGTCTTTTTGTGTCATGTGCTGTATCGTTAATGTTATGTTTCCTCGACCCATGAAATTAACCAAATAAATATTGTATAATGTATATTTTACCCAAGGGTTTTGTCTTGTATTTGTTCTTAATATGAGTTTTGAATAATTATGTCACGTATATTTGTGTTTGGGGCTTGTGTTGATAGTTTTTGACGAGGGCGCCCTAATTTTTAAGTTATATTTCGGGACAGTGAACAAACTGTTTTGAGTTGAATTCTCTACCGCTGAGGCATTTTCTATTTGTTACGTGGCGGGCTTCTTATTATAAGTATGTAATATTCGGAATTGTGAATGAACGCCCTATATCCCTCAGCCATTAATTAGAAAATATGTACAACATATTTAACAACGGACAAACTGACTTTAATACCCTGCGTGACTAAGTAAGCCACGTTTTACGAGGTGAGGCCACATTTTTATATTTTGAATAACGATCGAATTAATGCGTGCCCCACAATATATAGCCACCTTTTTCGCTTATTTTCCATTCATTATCACTTGCATTCATCTCGGAACGACGTTCATTTGCATTCAGACAATATTTGCTAACATCGGTTTAGATTTCTGTATTAGGTATCTCGTTTCAATTTCTAGATTACCTACCCGTGAATTTTATCTTTTTACTATCCGCAACATTGCTTTTTAAAAAAAATTTTGATCCCGTAATCCTTTTTAACATTTTTGTCTATCCATCTATTGTTTTCATTTTATTAGTGAGGAATTGCATTTATGGTTTCAAGGTATGTTCTGCCCCATGTCCTGAAAACAAAAGCAGATAATCCAAAATAGTTATGCATCATCGTACAGTTTTCAGTCAACCTCTTTCAGGAATACCTGATTAATCACGTTATTTCAAGATCGTTTCAATCAGCAGCACAGTGAAATTTGGGCGATTAATTATTGTTTAGTATTTTAAATAATTGAAATAAGGCGTTGGAGACTTATCTTATAAATTTGAACCGGCTATCAACTGTTCCCTTTTCTAAATACCAAGAGGCAGCATAAGTTTCCAATGGTTAATTTTGCTAATAAAATCACATCCATTGAATAATCCACGTTAGACTGACAAACGTCTAGACTTTATTTGTCTATTTATATTCTGGCCCTTGATGGCCACCAACTAAGTCTCTTGCCAGTTGAAAAATTGCGACTGACATTTTTAGGGTAATAACCGAGCACATTTCATTCCGTCAACTGCCAAAATACCAAAGCACATTTATTTTGTTGAAATGTACCATAGTATTCGGTGATCTGAGAAGGTGGTAGCGCCGGAGTTCGCTACTGCACAGTCACTTGTTTTGTATATTATATTTGTTCTTCGCGCAATAAACTCACTCGCGTGCTGTTTCTCATTGAGTCAAGTCGTTTCCTTCCTCTCCTCTCCACGACCTCAATATATTTCTCTAACCTGGTACAAAATAAAATGATTTAACGAATTTAGCGTAATTCAGAGATAAACACTCGCCTGCAAATAAAGTTTTGTTTGCCTAAACCACGGGTCAAAATTCCCAAGATCTACATTTCTCAAGTAATACCAATTTGTTTAAAAGAAATTCTCTCAATTCATCCCATAACCTGAGTGGCCATCGCAAAAAGCTAAAGGGCTTTGCCCGAGATTGTGTTTTAAGTAACTCAAGATGCAGAACTGTACAGCACTAGTCGGTATTAAGCTTACTTCATTTCGCTGCCATGTAATAAAAAAGGGATATCACAATTTTATCAAGGTCGCGTTCTAGTGTTATCTTCCCCGACTTCCAAATAGCTCTCCAGACTTGTTTCTGTTCCGAAGCCAACCTGAAGTCTATGTGAATTCTAACTCAATTTAATTGATTGCTGGAACAATTACAATTAGGAAAATTGCCTTCAAAAAAACATTCTCGTCGGAGCAAAAATACACCGACGATGCGCTGTAACTCAAATAGGTACTTACACGATGAACCACGGCCGTCGATTCTCGTGCTCCAAAACTAGTCTTCCTGCTGAACGTGCGCCTTGCAACTGCATTGCATCGAAGACAAAGAGAAATGGAAGCTCATGTGGAAACTGAAAACAATTAGAAGATTTATTAGTGAATCAAATACAACTTCACAACAGAGCAAACTAATAAATATTTTCCATCTAAAAAATGGAACAATTCCAGGAATAATACCCAAAAAACATTCATTACTCTGCTTAACATTTTTATTCCACGACGGCTTTACACTATGGTGGATTTATGGTTGGCTTTGAATTTCCAAACGCCTCAGGGCGGATAAGTTTCCAGGCGGATAATTGTTCAATTGTGCCAAATTCCATCAACATATGCCCTCCCTTTGCCTTCGTACTATTGAACTGAAATTTTCCCGATTATCAGGTGGATTACGGAAATATCCTTCAATAAAATTGGTAAATAGTAGAGTTAGAATATCTCCTCGGTTAGGAAATTTAACGCTAGCCTTGCTAACTGACATCTGAAAATAATTTGCTGCGGTAAAATTCCTGCCAACACCAAGTATCAGAAATTCTAACAAATTCTAAAACTAGGCAACTCGCGTGACAATACGGCACTCCACTTGGGGGCTGCTTAAAATTTAATTCAAGTTTCATAATTTTTAAGACAATATGCAGTTAGTTTTAATTTTCCTTAAACGAGGTGTGAGAGCGTCTTCGCAAGGATAAGACCTTTAGATTTCTAAAAGAAAGAGTTTGTTGCCAAAATTTGCACTTATTTCCCAGCTGTGACCATTCGGATCATTTTCGATAACGGAACTACTAAGGACTTAAAATTACAAAATTAAGCACTCATAATTGGGTGGATGGGATTGGCTATGGATGTGACATATGCAGCCATTTTCTTGTTTTATGTCTATGCGATTAATTAATATTTTCTGCCCTGCAGAGGCGGCAATCATCTACTTCTAACGTATACATTTCTGTCCACTATGTACGCCTCAGCCGGTCGGCCTTTACCTCTTAAGCATGCTGGCGTATTGAAAATATCTACATCTACATAATACCCTGCAAGCCCCCTCAACTGTGTGTGGCATGGGGTTAGTAGTCACCAAAAGGTATTACTCTACGCATATAACAAATACACCAAGTTATCACCGTCCCTGCCAATTGTGAAAGTTTATCGGATACTCAAGAGAACTACACACACTGCAAGTTTTTGTACAACAAAATTTAAAATGAAGCGTCCATGACACTAGACGGAAGAATACTAAGACAGAGGCATTAAGATAAAAGTCCAATATCATTAAAAAATTGAGAAAACTTTTCTTGAAATCAAAAGAATAACTTCGCATCAAATTGCATTGAAATCAATTTCGCATTGGGTTCGCAGTGGGTTCCCAATTTAGGTTGAATTTGGAGTTATTTTTCTCATTTTGAAGTAAATTAAGTGGGCAAGCTTGGATTCCATGGACCAATTTCAAAGTAAGCAAGCAAACTCTATAAACTCACGCCTAAGACAATGTATTTGCATCTACCTTAACCGAAAGCGAGTTCATAAACAAAACGGGAACTCTCATTAAATATAAAGGCTGAGGTTACGAAAATGCTACGCCATCATCCGATTAACGTTAACCAGACCAAAGCGGGCCTATGTGAATCCTTACTCTTCAACTGAGGTGATAAGCATCGATACGATGGTGAACGGGAAAGAAGCTCAAGTTTGTAAGATCCGCCACGTTACCACCGTTCAGCCTTAGTAATTAGAACTGACGCAGTGGCAGTTTTGCTAATGCACCAATGGTAGCTTCATTTACTTTATTAGGGTACAGTGCAGTGCATGCGTAGTGATGACTCCCCCTACCACACACCCTTGAGGTGGCTTGCAAGGTATTACGCAGATTTAGACTTGAGGTAATTTGAGCGATCATCAATTCACCTAGAATTTGATGGATTTGACCTCATTTTAAAGAAAACACTAGCATCTTTCCAATGATATCAAAATATTAACCCCTTGCCGAATTACTTTTCGATCAATTTACCTACAAATATAAGCTGTTTTACATGGGATAGATTACGGCTGTGCGCTCCAGATGGAGAAAATTGAAAAAATTAAGAACTTAACACCCAGATTCCGTGAAAAAAACTAACTGTGCGTATCATGGGGGATGGATTGAAAGCGGAGTGCGACATGGTGACTAGCTCTCACCATTATTTTCTAAAAACCGTCCTTGGAAATCAGGATCATCCTTATCTGGATATGGGAGAAATAAGTCAAAGGATTCCAAATTTGAATAAAAATGGGAACAGGTAGAACGTGAAATGTCTGGCTTTTGGGGATGACCTCACAATCATCACGAACAACAGAACAGGCCAAACACGACAAAGAAAAACCATTCCAAATTGTACAAATAACTAGACTGATGAATTCATATAAAATACACAATACATACTAGCAAAATACTCACTATAGTCACAAGGCACGGGTAAATTAGCTCAGTCCAATATTTCAAGTGACTCGGAAAAATCATCCAACCATCACGGATTCACTTAAGAGGCCAATCTGGAAAGAATCAGAAAACTACAAAAAGCATGTAAGCTGACATGGAATCATTAGACAAAGATATAATCATCCATAAACGGGAAAGTAAGACATTAGAATAAGGTCATTATCGGTCCGACATTTTTCCTGAGGATTCGAGAATCCTGTTTCCAATGCGTTTGCTTTTTATTGGTCCGTCAATTAGTGATGTTTCGACTGCGTATAGTGGTTCCGGAAGCAGTCAGACCAACGCTAATTGGTTAGAAAATATTAATAAATAGACAAACAGGAACAGAAGATCAGAAAAATAATTTGCGGACCGATAAACTGAGAAGGGGTCTGAGTGAAGGGATCATCATCAAAAGTATACAAATTAATGGAAAATATCACAGATACGTTCAAGAAAAGATTAATTAAATTTGACGGGCACCTACTCAGGATTGAAAAGAATATAGAAGTGGAGCGAAGAAGGTTGAGGGATGTGGGTCGAGGTAGAAGGAAGTGCGTCGAGGTGGAAGGAGGAAGGTCGAGGTGAGGTAGGGTTGGGTAAGGTAAAGCAAGGTGGAGTTCAGTGGGGTGCGGTGAGATAAGGAGGGGTACGGATGAGTTAGGACGTGGTATGTATATGTATGTGAGTATAACGTGGGATGAATTTCAGGCGACATTTGTCGTGGTCGGCGACATTTGTCGTGGCCGGCGACACAGGCATTGTTTCTCGACATGAGCCGTGGTCGGACGTGGTCGAGCAAAGCTTGGCAAGGTCGCGCGACGAATGCCCTGGTTGGAGACATGGACCCTAGTCGGCTACATTGCAAGTAGTCGGTGCTGCAACCGTATCACTTTGAGTTCTGCATTGGTTCTCCAAGGTGATTAGAAGGTAAGGTGGCCTCAAGCGCTGGCGAGCAAAAGCTGTGACGTCACGACCGACAGTTGAGGATTGCAGTCGTGAGACGAAGGGGTTTGAAGCGAGTTGAAGCTGTTATTTACTCGTATATTTGAACACAGGCGATTAAATAGCAATTTGTTTTTCTCAAGTGATTTTGACGATGCGTTGCACCGTGGCAACACGTTCCAACAGCTCGGAGAAAGCGAAAAAGAGTGGAATACAAATGTCATTCCATAGGTAAGTAAACGTGGTCTTCCTTGTTTTGTCGTATCATCCATATCATATACTTTCCTTAAAATCATGTAAATCCTATGGCGAGGGACAGATAAACATCGTCAGTTTTACGTATTTAACCTCCAGTTTAACTCAATGGGTGCTGTGAAAGCTAATTACAACTCCTTTGAAAGAGACACTAAATTAGCAATGACCCTGTTGATTAAGTTACTATGGACTGAATGTTGCATTAATAGTTCATGTTTGTTGTATTATTTTCTTGTCTAGTTTCCCGAAGAATCCTAATATTAGGAAGGTATGGATATTGAAATGCAAGAGAGATGGAAAGTGGAATCCGGATTCCAAATATGGAGTCCGTATTCGAAATATGGAGGGTTAATATCCCCAAGTGATCCATTCAAAGAGAAAGTAATGAAAATGGGATGACTTTTTCAGGAGATAGTGGACCCTCTTCTTCCCAAACGAGTGGACTGTTATGCGTATCACAAGAAAAATAAAAAAGGTGATGATATTGATGAAAAGATTGTAAAAACTTTTGTGAAGCATAGGGTTGCAATTAGAATAAAATTTTTAAAAAGTAGAGGGCTTCTGGGAAAAATGAAGGCCAGAAGAAGCTCAAAAAATTGTGTAAGTTAAAGAAAACCGTGACCTTAAGTGGCTTCAACTTATTGTTTGTATTAATTAATTAATTAAATATTGCTGAAATAAATTTGATTTTATAAATTCTCTTGGATATATAAGCATTAATTTTGTAACCCTGCACCTAGCTCCACTCATCTGATTCTTTTCCAGCCAAAGTATGTTTTAAAATCTGTGAATCACTGCCTGCATGGCAATGTTTTCTTGGCCGCTGTTACAGTTAAGGGTAAGTTGTGAACGTTAGAGCATCAGTTCTCCCACAGCACAGTGAGTTGTCCATGCATTTTATTTGTACGAGTTTAAGGGAACTCAGAATTTTGTGTTTCACTGCGGATTCAATGGGTCCTAGGGGCATAGTCCCTAATACATTTACTGACACATAGTAGGTATCTATTTTCTCTTCAGTAGCTGAAATGATACTGTCAGACAATATGCACATGTTGTCTTTTTGTTGGCTCAGGTGCTGACATCAAGACTTCCTAGAAGCCCTATGCTGCGGTTCTACGAGGTGTCGGCCGTGACGTCATCGGCTAGGAGCAGCCGACGAAACAAGGCCACCTTTCCTTCTACTCACCTTGTAGTTTCTCGACATGAGCCAACACTGTTGGCGTGGTCGGACAACATTGGCATAATCAAACGGCAACGGCGTAGTCTAAGACTCTGCGTGTTTTTGTCGACGGTGGCAAGTGGTCAACCAACTCAGGCGTGGAAAAGGGTAAGGTCAAGTGTCAGATGAGGCAATGTGGGTTGAGGTTGTAAGAGGTGGAAGGGTGTGGGTGGAGGTGAGACCAGTTGTGTCGTGGTGGGAGGAGTGGAGCGAGGATGGCAAGATGGGGGCGAGGTGGGACAAGTGTGGGCAAGCTAGGAGAAATAGGGCTTGGTCGGGCAAGGCGTCGATGATGGCGCTGGGCGTGGTCAGGAGAGGTTCGACATAAATTCAACATATTTCGTACAACCTACATGGAAATTAAGATATTCCATCATTTTTCCATTTTTAATACTATAGGTACTTTTAAAATAACTATGCCTCAATAATAAAACAGATGGCATACTTGGGTGAAGCACGGATACACATTCACTTCCCCTTTCGCCATTATTTCTTACAACCTACATGGAAATTAAGATATTCCATCCATTTAACATTTTTAATATTATAGGTAATTTTAACATAACTATGCCTTAATAATAAAACAGATGGCATACTTGGGTGAAGCACGGATACACATTCACTTCCCCTTTCACCATTATTTCTTACAACCTACATGGAAATTAAGATATTCCATCATTTTTCCATTTTTAATACTATAGGTACTTTTAAAATAACTATGCCTCAATAATAAAACAGATGGCATACTTGGGTGAAGCACGGATACACATTCACTTCCCCTTTCGCCATTATTTCTTACAACCTACATGGAAATTAAGATATTCCATCCATTTAACATTTTTAATATTATAGGTAATTTTAACATAACTATGCCTTAATAATAAAACAGATGGCATACTTGGGTGAAGCACGGATACACATTCACTTCCCCTTTCACCATTATTTCTTACAACCTACATGGAAATTAAGATATTCCATCATTTTTCCATTTTTAATACTATAGGTACTTTTAAAATAACTATGCCTCAATAATAAAACAGATGGCATACTTGGGTGAAGCACGGATACACATTCACTTCCCCTTTCGCCATTATTTCTTACAACCTACATGGAAATTAAGATATTCCATCATTTTTCCATTTTTAATACTATAGGTACTTTTAAAATAACTATGCCTCAATAATAAAACAGATGGCATACTTGGGTGAAGCACGGATACACATTCACTTCCCCTTTCGCCATTATTTCTTACAACCTACATGGAAATTAAGATATTCCATCCTTTTTCAATTTTTAATATTATAGGTACTTTTAACATAACTATGCCTTAATAATAAATCAGATGGCATACTTGGGTGAAGCACGGGTACACATTCTCTTCCCCTTTCGCCATTATTTCGTAAACATACATGGAAATTAAGATATTCCATCCTTTTTCCATTTTTAATATTATAGGTACTTTTAACATGCCCATGCCTTAATAATAAAAACAGCTTTCGTAACTGGGGAAGCACAATGTCAGTATTCATATCTCCATGCCATCAGGCTATTATTTTATACAATATACGTACATGGATATCAAGGCATTCCATCCTTCTTCCATTTTGAAGATGATAAGTACTTGTAACATGCCCTTGCCCGCATTAAATAGCTTGCTAAGTTGTGTCTGATCTTCCAGGGGTCAATTCAGCAGCATACTTCTGAAAGGCAAAATACGGAATTACTATGAAACTTTTGATGCAGCAAGCAAGGGGTCATTCAAATTTTACGTAATACGTTTAAGGGAGAAGGGGGTAGGTTCTTATTACCCACATTGTTTTATAATGGGGTAATGGGACCCACATTGTTGTATATGTTGATGTAATAGTTTGGCCACTCAGTGCGTCACTAAATAGTTTGGCACCCCTGGAATGTAACACCCGGTGTAAATATAAGTCCTAACCATGAGGTAGCACACGAGAGTGGTCGAAAGTTAGATTAAATATCCGATAATACCATACACATAGAAATCTGTGTAGTTTGATTATGTATGCACGTGCATGTGTCACATAGGCATAAGAGATATGTAAGGACAGGGCGTTATTGAGGAGTTATTAAAATAATTCCACTTATACAAGCCTTATTTTAAAAAAGCCTCAAGTACACGAGGCGAGTTACAAGCCTCAAGTACACAAGCTACAAGCCAGCTTTTTCACAAGCAGCTCGTAAACTAGTTCAGTGTACTCGATGCACTCGCTCCGTTAGCTGCTTGTAAAAGGTTGAACTGCCGGCGACTTCACACACCACTCGCCGGCTTTTGAGTGAGCTAGCTTGTAAACTAGCCACGTGAACTCACAGTAGCTTGTACATAAGTTGCTAGTAGCATTGGTCAGCAGACGACAACACGTGGTTTCCACACGGCAGCTAGTTGGCTACTGAGCAAGTGGGAACTTCTGTGTGTGTACTCGACTACTAGCGTACTCGCAGACTCGCCGGCTTTTTACAAGCCGGCTTGTTAGCTTGTAAACTCGCCCTGTGTACTTGAGGCTTAACTAAGCTCTTCGTGCCAACGCCCAAAGGTAATGGAGTGAGGGGTAGGTATGCAGTGCCACCGTAAAATGACACCGGCCATTATATTCACATATACACCTAGAGAAAATTTGTCCAATTTTTTATAAGGACAACAAATCCCACTTTTCCGCGTTATTTATAGCAAATTGAACTTGAAGTTACATGGGTGTTAAATACGAAAATTGGCGAAGTATGGGGAAAACATTTTATATGTAATATAAGTACCACTTTGGCGGAAAGCTGTTTTAAACAAGCAATAGAACCGAGGGAATGTCGTGGGAATAAAATCGAGGCAACTGTGTATTATATTTATCAATTTATTAGCAAATTACTGCAAAAGTCGAAGTTAAAATGCTTTAATTCAATGGAAATTTCACAGCAGTGGGTCCTACAACTGGAAAAAGTGTTCATTATTCATTCAATAATCTGCATATCTAGCATTCCCTTCCAATGAAGGCATGCTAACAGTAAAATAATTATTTTGAAAAATGTAAACAAAGAGTGGGAATTAATAGTTTTAAGTTTGAAACGTTTGTATTTGTTTGGCTAACAGAGTCGCGGTTGCACCTTCTTCAAGTAGCTTGAGCGAAAAATCACTTCACCTAGAAGTTGATGAATTTGGCCTCATTTTAAAGAAAAAACTCTCCTTTCCAATTGTATCAAAATATCAACCCCTTGCCGAACTACTTTTCGAGCAATTTGCTTAAACATACAAACTGTTTTACATGGGATAGATTATGGCTGTGCGCTCCAGAGGGAGAATATTAAATAAATTAGAAACTTCTAGCACCAAAATTTTGTCCAAAAACTAAAAGTGTATTTTTAGCATGTTTTATCAAGTATTTAAAAAAATTAATCAAGTCGCCGCAGTAACTTTTGCAGAATCTAAAAAAAAAAAACTATCTTCTAAGATGGCGGTTTCACCGAACGGCGAGAAAAAAATAGTGAAGTTAAAAGATGTGGTTATATATATAATTAATGAGAATTTGTCATACATAACGCAATAACATTTTGAATCAATTGCGTTAAAATAAATTAAATATATTCAAGAAAAAAGGTTTTGGACCTTGGACATATTGAACATTTCCTTTCCCTCTAATTATAGTCCAGTCACTGTATACATCCGACCTTGCAAAAGGTCATGTATTTCTAATTTTTTAATATGTTGTTAGGATCTATGCCAATAGTAAAAAACCAAATTTGCAGCTTCGAAAGACTTGTGCAATCTGCGCAGTGCGCAGAAAACTGCGCAAATTTTGCACTTTTTTTGTTTTTACTTAATATCTCCTAAAATATTTGATCTACAGAAAATAGTTCTCAATACTTATTTAAAGAAGATACATTATGCTACAATTTAAGCCCAAAACAAACTACGTATGTTCAGAACTTTTTGAGTAACAGCTCTTCAAAAAAAGGCAATTTTTTCCAAAAAGTGAAACTTTTTCATTTTGGTCATGTGTCTTGCCATAAATCGGCAAAAGTAATCATCCTACAAGAAAAACTATCAGGACTAAATCTATAGTAAATTTATTTACCTTTAATTTGAGATGAAAACAACTCTTGTAAGTCTAACAGTTTCTTCAAATATGGCATAAAACAAAATTACAGAAAAATGGATTTTTTAGAAAAATCAACGTAAAATGTTTTGAGCACCACAGTTATCAATTATACAGTAAAAAAAACTTGAGAGGTATATTTAGCATGTGTTGTGTCATTATTATGATTATATTGACCCTCCAACGCCGTCCTATGTGCTCTACACCGCGGTCCAGGTTCGTTTAAAAGGCCGCGACCCTTTAAACTTCCCATGGAGCCGTCATAAGTGCTGTGTAGCGACCTCGCACGCTGTTTTAATGTATTATTTGAGGCAATAAATATTATTTTAACGAAATATCATCCGCCTTGCTTAGAAAATATGTTTGATAGTCTATTTTATACTTTGAGTTTTATTATTTGAGAATATTTCTCCAAGGATATCGATATTTTGGACATTTTGTATTCCTTCCTCATGAAATAAGTAACGTTTTCTCGTCTAATTATCTCGAAGTTGTGATGAAAAGCTTTTATATTTTGACTTGGAAGAATATCGTAAACATATTTGGTGCTCGGATGAAGATAATGCCACTTTTTCCGGCACCGGTCAACATAAACACGTCCCCTCGTTGACTTCATTTTTTTCAAGGCAGTCGTTGCGACGAGCTTCATTTCGGATTGGAGTAATGAACACGTCTGGTTTAGAAGGGCAGGCCAGAGTTACGATGTTTTCTCTTCCTTTCAATTAACTCCAGTGTATTATCTTGGCTAAACATGGGAACCTTTTCTTCGCCCTTTTGATGATACCAAGGCAGTGGAAGTCAGGGGTGGCTCGCAAGGACTCCACCGTCTATCTCGAGTGATTATTGAGTCGAAATGGCTGAGTTGGAAAAACGTAATGGGTAAGCAAATTGTGGCGTGATGAACTCACGAATGCTTCCTAGCAACCCAGCCCATCTCACTATGTCAGAGGCATCTGGAACGAAGTTATTTCTCTGATAGGAGAACCAAGCCTGTAATATTCTGACACATCGTTGCAAGATACATTTGGCGCCCTCGCACGTGTGGTATATACACTATGCCTTCTTTCGGCAGTTTTACCATAGAAACCGAAGTGTTCGGAGCTATGTGAAATGTGAGTGTATTAGTGAATAACCATAGCGAAATGTCTGTTCCACCGGGAGTTTGTTTTATATGTCGCAGTGCATTGGAGGAAGGCCCAGCTGTAGTCGTTAAAAAACGAGGCATTCTCTCACTTATTAACTCGAGTGTGAAACGTGGTCTTCAAGACAATCAAATATTCCTTCAACAGTTGAACGTGGTCACCGTCTATGACGCATGTAGGAAGAGGTACACTGTTGGTAGTAATGTTGAAGCATCGGTCCGTCGAGGAGGTGATCCCATTCCCCAAGCATCCAATCAGCCATCTCTCAGATCGTCAATTGCCTCGAATCTCCAAAGAATTTGTTTTTTGTGTGGGGAGGATATCAGTGATGAATTTATAAGACTCCAGCAAAAACTTCCCCATTCTCGACGGAATCACGTTCACAGAGTTGAGAAATTGAGTTTGTTGGCAACAATTCTACAAGCAGCTCGTTTGCCTCCAACGACCGATGCAGCGAATCACCATTCTTATAGAACTTACCACCAAGTTCAGAAGTGGTTGGGGGCTAATAAAAACCCTACAGATTGGGGGTGGAAGATCGACAATCATGGTCTTATCCCAGTCACTACCACCATGGATCCCGCTCCTCAGAATCTATTGCGCTTGATATCTTGTACATGTAGAAAAGAATGCAGTGGGAGATGCAGCTGCCGCAAAGCCGGATTAAAATGCTCAGCACTATGTAAATTTTGTAGTGGCAAATCATGCCAGTACGTTCCATATTGCCATCTTGGAGATTTTGACGACGATGAAGACCATGAAGACGACCCCGCCCCTATCTTCTCTGAACAAGTTTTGGAGCTCTCTCCACCAGCACAGGGAATCACCAAGGATTTCTCAGAGCCAGGGCCGTCAAAACATACAAAATTATGATGTATGTAGTACCTGACTTTATTAGCATGTAAATATTAATTATGGTAATTGAATATTTTTGCATGTATTACGTTATTATTTTTGCTAGTATAACCGTAATATCATATTTATCAAAATAAGATACCTTGGTTGAATCAAAAAGTAGGGAACAAATGTTTTGGTTCTGGCAAATAAATATAATTACCTACTCCTGTCAACTCTCTTGCGCAGATTCAATATTTTACACCCCTTATGTTATTTAGGTAAGGGGGGATGCAGCTGCCGCAAAGATGAATTAAAATTCTCAGCTGTATGTAAATTTTTCTCAGCTAAATCATGCCTGAGCCTAATATCTGCTCATATTGAGGATTACGACGACGACGAAGACCCGTCTCTTTCTTTGTCGAATGAGTTGAAAAGCTCTCTCCACATGCTCAGGGATTCTCTGAAGATTACTCAGAGCCAGGGCCGTCGAAAAAGTGAAATTATAACGAAGCAGATTAGCTCTTAGCATGTGAATATTAACTACTGCAATTACATCTTTTTGTGATAAAAAATTAAAACTAGTTGGTAACTATAGTATGTGACCTGTACGTGTATGTGACCTGTTTACATTGATTTTTCCAAAAATCCATTTTTCCGTAATTTTGTTTTATGCCATATTTGAAGAAACTGTTAGACTTACAAGAGTTGTTTTCATCTCAAATTAAAGGTAAATAAATTTACTATAGATTTAGTCCTGATAGTTTTTCTTGTAGGATGATTACTTTTGCCGATTTATGGCATGACACATGACCAAAATGAAAAAGTTTCACTTTTTGGAAAAAATTGCCTTTTTTTGAAGAGCTGTTACTCAAAAAGTTCTGAACATACGTAGTTTGTTTTGGGCTTAATTTGTAGCATAATGTATCTTCTTTAAATAAGTATTGAAAACTATTTTCTGTAGATCAAATATTTTAGGAGATATTGAGTAAAAACAAAAAAAGTGCATAATTTGCGCAGTTTTCTGCGCACTGCGCAGATTGCACAAGTCTTTAGAAGCTGCAAATTTGGTTTTTCACTATTGGCATAGATCCTAACAACATATTAAAAAATTAGAAATACATGACCTTTTGCAAGGTCGAGCTCCTTTTTGTGCATAAAGTGACTGGACTATTAAAGTTGGATCACAAGAAGTCTTCGGTACAACCTTTAGTCCATATCAAATGACTTGGCGGCTGAGAATTCGGCCGCTCTCGTCGGCTATCGCTTACTCTCGCACGGCAGGGGAAATATGTGGAATGGGCGAGGTAGGGGAGGGACGAACGCCAGAAAAGCGTTGCCACAGCCAAAACATTCGCACAACCATAAGGCCATACTTTAATTATCGCTGATGTAAAAGCAGGACACTTAGGAACACGGCAAGGAGAGAGCAGATCTTCGCACGACAGAAGGCAGAGCAAGAGTGAGGTTTAGAGCTGTGTCGTTCATGAACGAATCGTTCAAAATTAACGATTCTGAAATCTTAGTTAGTCCTAACTATGAGGTAGCACACGAGAGTGGTCGAAAGTTATATTAAACATACGGTTATATCATACGCATATAAATCTGTGTTGTTTGATTATGTATTAAGATTAACCCAGACTAAAGCAAGGCGCAGTCGTGTGAAATGGAAGTGAACCGTAATTATTCCTAATATAGGGGCTATAAAGTTAAGCCGATATCCAATTTTTTCTGGCACATTTTTGAAATGGCGAGCGAATATGTGAAGTTACCCGCCACAGTGGACTTAAGAGGCACCGAGTGCATATTCGGACTGGCTGGATTTTGTATGGGAATTTGAGATTTTCCTTACGGCCACGAAGCGAGATGGTGAGTTAGAAGAAGTGAACACTGCACTCATTTTAAATATGGTGGGAGGCACGGCCCTGCACATGTTCTCCACATTCTCGCTGACTGATTCAGAGAGCAACTGCTGTGAAAAAAGTCTTCGAAAGCTATATTTTGCCCAAAGTAAATGAAACCTTTGAACGCTTTTTTAAAATATGCAAGTGCAATAGGAGAGAGAAAATATTGAACATTTCCTTTCCGATTGTAGTAAGTTCGTAAAAAATTGCGGGTTTGATAGGCCTGATCCTCGGGAGGAGTCCATGCTTTACGACAGGATTGTCTTTGGGTTTCGTGATAAGATGGTCCAGGAGGTTATGCTGCGGTTGGAGGAACTGACCCTGGCGAAGGCGGCAGCGCACTGCAGAGTAGTCGACCAGAGCCGCCGCCAGGTGAAGCAGATAAGGTATTCGACGGACGTCTCCGTAAGTGAGAAAGCTTGTGTCGACGTGGTGTCAACGGCGATAAATTTCCTTGGGATTAAAGGCACCAAATGTGTTACAAAAAGCGGAAGTGATGAGCGAAAATGCGAAGGGAAAAGTGAATTTCACTGCAATTGATGTCAGACGACGCATGGCCCACGTGAGTGCCCAGCGTATGGAAAGAGGTGTGCTTAGTGTGGTCTGCTAAAAAGGCGAGCGAGAAAAGTTAACGAGTATGACACCGATTCTGACGTATCGTCAGTGTTCAAGCAACATCCAAATTTGTTAGATATTCTATTGAAGAGCCTCCGTTAACGCTGGACTTCAAACTTCAAACTTCGTGCAGGGAAACCAGTACTTGATCCACCACGCCAACTCAACACCGGGGGCTTCAGATTTCATGTTGTTTACGGCAATTAATTATGATATTATTGTATTTACATTTAGCTTATATGAAGTTTTTGTGTATATACCGTAAAATTAGGTATCTACCTCATTTGGAATATGATGAAAAGTAGTTTTTGTGAAAAATGTGCAAAAGGTTTTTTCTGCCTATTATATTGGACTAATGCCAAAGGGCGGACTGACACCTAGCCAATAGGCAACACCTAGTCTCAGAATTAGCATGACAACAGGGAAAAACACCAACCTATGATGAAGGTTTAGATAATGCAAAAGGAAATATACCGCTGTCATTCACTGCTTGTCGATTTCCCTGCTCCTCGTTTTTACTTACAGTGCAGTGTTAGGGGATCGGCCGCTTGTTTACCATAGGCGTTCTTTTCTCTGTATTTGAGGCAAGCTACTCACATTACTCACTTCTTTCTACCCCGGAATATGGCCTTTGCGGCCGCGTCTATGATCGAGCCCGTTCCAGCAGCGTCTGAAGTAAGGTTGTAAGGACGGTTTCCCTTGTTGTGGTCCCACTAAAGCGCATGCAATCACGACTGAATATGGTGATATGGCGAGGCTTATACGAAATTTGTCATAATAACCCGAAACAGCACAGTGTAGCTAACGTATTTCGAGCTTAGAGTGCCAACCTGTATGCACCTTCAGCGTGGTTTGTCGTGATACATTTGCAAGTGGCTGTACATATTTAAACTAATTTTTTTATAGTAAGACCATCATTTCAACCAATAGTATCCTGTCGCTAACCTGTTCAATTTTTACTACCCTGTATCCCATCCAATAGTTGGGTTGGCATGTGGCATTTGGCATGTGCCAGCAGTCATTGTTCCAGCCTTCATCTACATCTACATACTACCCCGCAAGCCGCCTCTAAAGGCGTGTGGACACCAGCCGTTACATAAGGACACCAGCCGTTTACATATAAAAAGGAAACGCTCTAATGAAATTTCGCCTAGCATTTATAAAAGCCCCTTATTGTTCGGGGAAAAAACGAATTCCCATACCTATCCGTTCGGCAAAATATCTCTCTTAATTTATCGTTTCTGTTGGACCTGGAAATATAGTGGTGTTCTAATATGATGTTCTCCGTGTCGCTCTTAAAGATATCTATTCTCAAAAACAAAGAGGACTATGTGAAAATGAAGAAATTCCTCGAATAAAATCAGGCAAAAAACCACACATGCCCTGCGAAAGGAGAAGGAGTAGTTAGATATGTAATTCACGGAATGGACGAAGGCATAGAATATGAATTTATAAGGGAAGAACTGATCGACGCAAAAATCCCTTATGTTGCGGTTAAAACAATATCGAGAAACAGAAAGGACATTTATGACATAACTGTTCAAAGAGGCAAGGATTTCGATCCAAAAATTATCGAAAGAGCAAAATACATATGCAGTCAATCAATAGAAATAACTGAGTATGAGTACAAGAGACCACAGCGCCGCTATAGATGCAACAGATATGGACACGGATCAAGGTACTGCCAAGCATTAGCAAGGTGTTAAGCTGTGTTTACACGATGCATTTACTCGCGCAAGTACGAGGCTGGACAGATGCGTGAACACATTCACCAAATTAGAACAGGGGCTATTTTCTGTCCACGCATTCACGCAATTTTGAGTGTTTACACGGTGAAATTTTGATGGTGATTGTGTTCACGCATCTACCCGCGCGGGTAAATGCATCGTGTAAACACGGCTTTACAGATGCGCAGGGGAACATGAGGGACTAAACTGCACATGAGAAGACCCGGTAAAATGGTGCAACGAAGCGAACTCCGCGGATTACGAGACATTCAAAATACATATGAACACAATGGAGAAAAAAAGAAGCCAAAGAAAGAAAAAAGGTGCCAAGAAAAAGTACGTGGAGAATACTCGCCCGGCCCCTCCACCGAAAACAATCGTCTGGACAATGAGACAGAAAGAAAGGGAAACGGCTAGTGCTGGGTCAAAGAACGAACGGCAAAAATACAACAGCGGCAGGCAAACCAATACTCAGCGAGAAAATGAAATTGAGGAGACAGGAAAGGTCCAGAGCAACTCGAAAAGGCATGACTCCGCTAACACTTTGGAGAATAGAGATGGAAATGGGTTAAATGGTGGAATGATAGATATACTGAACGCCATCAAAATGTTAGGAGACATGATGAAACAACAGATGCAGATGTTTCAGCAAATGTCGTCTCAAATTACGGTCATGTTTTTGAAATCTACCGTTCATGATGGATAAAGCTAACAAGAACAAAAGCTTTGGAACGATAATGGCGACGTTAAAAATAAGACGCCGGAGATTGTAAATTTTCTGAATAAACACTTCGTAGACGTATGCCTCATATCAGAGACACACTTGAGGGAAGAAAAAGCATGGGAAGTGTCGGGCCGGCACTTCCCAATGCTTTTTACTGCCGGGATACAAGGTCACGAGGAAAGACAGAAAAAGAGATAATGGAAAAAAGGCCAGTGGCGGAGTGGCTATATTGACGAAAGATAATATCTCGAAAGACGACATTCAACTGAAAATAAAGACAAACCTGGAGGCATTCGGCATTCAAATAGAGACGGAGATTGGAGAAATTAATATTTTCTCCTGCTATCTGCCTCCACGTGCTCAATTCCAAGAGACTGAATTTGATCAATTAATGAAGGACGATGCACCTATGATTGTGGGTGGAGATTTTAATGCAAAACACGTACACTGGAATTGCCCGAGCGAAAATGCAAATGGACGTAAATTTGACAACTGGACGAACGTCAATAGATCGAAGATATTAGCACCGAACGAGCCGACACGAAAGTGTGGAAACAGTGTAATTGACCTGGTAGTGACAAAGGGACTCAGAAGGCCGGTCAAAGCCTATACCATTAATGAACTAAGTAGTGATCACTATCCTGTCTTGATTTATATTGGAGTATTACCCATATTGATACCAGATCAACCGAAACGATATTGCTATGGCCTTGCCGACTGGGATCTATTTAGACAAACAGTAGGCAGCTCCAAACTAAACAGTAAAAACTCTCCCTAGAATAACGAAAACATTGACGAAATGGCAGAAATAAGAGTCAAGGCAATAAAAAAGGTCATGCAATTGGCGATTCCTAAGAAAAAGAACAGATCGGCTGATGAAATTAAGTTAAATAACGAGATAAAGGAAAATATTAAAGAACGAAACTACTTAAGAAAGAAATATAAACTAATTGGAACATCGACTATCAAAAATAAGGTTAAAGAACTTAATAAAGAAATTAAAAGAGCAGTTAAAAAATTGAGGGAGGAAAGGTGGAATGACCAACATGCGTCGATGAATACTAATGACGGCTCGCTGTGGAAGCTTGCGAAATCCATGAAGAAAATACCACCTCGTGACCCTGCGATAATGAGTGGAGACGAAAGGTATTATCGGCCCAAGGATAAAGCTAATACAATGGCCGAAAACTTGGAAAAGGTGTTCACAGTAAACAAGGCGAGCATATTAACTCCAAAAATAGAAATAGACAAAGACCCGTGGGAGCATGCAATTAGAGAAGAGGAAATACCAAAAATGACATTAGAACTAATTACAAATATAATTAAGAATCTGCCAAATAGAAAATCACCGGGAGAGGATGAAATACCAAATGAACTACTGAAAAAAATCCCTGTTGAAGCGGGGGAGTTTAATTAATTTTTTAGGTTTTTTCATTCATTTTATTATTTTTATTTTTTAATCATTTCGCATCAATTTTTCAATCGATAAAATTTTCCTTATTCTATGGATAAATTATTTAAAATTTACAGTGAAAATAATTTTGGCTAAAAAAGAAAGGAACGGTTTTTGTGTCTAATAAATGTTTAAATTTTGAAATCAATGGAGACAGGCGAGATGTGGTGGAACATCGTAATATAGAAAGTAATCTATGTAGTACGTCCACTTTATTTAAAAATACACTACACGTGTTTCGGCTTTTCACTAAGCCATCTTCAAGTACGAATACATTCCATTTTTTGCGGTTTGTATATATACACATCCAGTTCAACAGAAGTGGCGGGGAGGAAGGGTGGGGGCAGGGTTAGTTAGGGGGGGGGGGGGTTAAGGAGTGCCGGGGAAGAGGGAGGGGGGGGGGGAAGAGGAAAGGTTTTGGGGTGAAGTTTGGGTACTCCTACCGAGAACCCAAAACATGACTCCACTCCTCCCCCCACTCCAAACCAACCCACAGCCAAACTTAACCCCCAAATATCCCCTCCTCCCCCCCCCTCCCTCTCCTCCGGCCTTCCTTTAAACCCCCCTAATCCCTTCCTCCCCCCACTTCTTTTGAACTAGATGTGTGTGTGTGTATATGTATATGTATATATATATATATATATATATATATATATATATATATATATATATATATATAAAGTGGACGTACAACATCGATTACTTTCTGAAATTTTGTGTAAATTTGTTTACATCAAGATATATTTTATTGCCATCAAAAGAGCAAGTGGGAAAAGTAGTTCAGTTGACTTCATGTACAGGATCGGGCATCTTACATTATTTCTTAAATTTATTTGATAGAAAAATAATGACCACAGGATAGCCTCGAACCGAATACACATACTAATTCATTTTTACAACCACCTCAACTCACACGGCCACAGCGGTCCTCGTATAAAGCGGAGTAATGCGAAGGATTTAGACGGAACGAAATTCTATGGTAGCGAACCCGGGCCTATGAGAGAGAAAGCCGAGACTCTTATATTGTAGATATTGTATTGTCACAACTGTGTGCCGAATATGAAGGAAATCTGATAGGTGTAAAAGGAAGACACCTATATATTTTCGACAGTTCCGGTCAACGCCATCACATCACCCCGAGGACGGCGGCAGAGTAAGCGGCCGAAATGTTGGCCACGGACTTACCAACCCGGATGGAATCCCAAGAAGACATTCTGCATAAAATTTACTTAGTAGACGAAACGAAAATAATTTATCTGTCCTCGCATTTAAAAAAAGGCAAGTTTAAGAAGACGCCCAAGACGAGGTGCCGACGGAGACGTCAACGGGACAAAACAATGTCATACATTCAGGAAACATGTTTGCATCTACGCGTAGCAAAAAGCGAATTAGACCGCATTAGCGCCAAAACGCTCACAGTCAGTCAAAAACCAATAGTTTTAATAAATTCCGTGTGTTAACCCGCGCTTACTACCACTGCAATAAGCCCTTACTTTTTAACGGGTCAGGGGAGGCTGATTGACACAAAGTGACCGACACATGCCAGAGATCCCTTTCTTTTTAGGTGATGGGGGATGCAGCCTCGCCAGAGACGCAGACGTGGGCAGGTGGGCAGGTAAGGCAAAAGTGTAATAAACGTAGCCTCAACTGTGACACATCTACTCTCCGTCGAAATCTGGTCTTCCGCTGTCCAACTCGAAATGTCCGAAACAACTCGTTAACGAAAAACACAGTTCATGCTCGTTGGAGAGAGAGAAAAGTTTTTTTTAGCATATCAATGCTATTATATTGTTGGTAAAACCTATATTAATCCGTGTGCAAAATGAAGCTTACAAAGAAATCCTATGCTTTTTCTTTTGCTCGTCGGACCCCTGGAGGAGGCCCCCCCTCGGATACGTCACTGTACCTTACATAATATAGAAAGATTGATTGATGAAAATATTCCTCGACTCAAACGTTTTTCTGAAGCGTAAAGTTTTTTCAAAAACCAGAAGTTTATAACCTTTCAAATTTTGAACATTATTTAATGTTTACATTTAATGTTTTAATTACACTCTGCAAATAATAGGCAACTATTTGCACAACTTAAGTCCCATTATTGACTCCAGATCTTTCCAGAGCATTCACTTCACATTTCATAAGGAGTACATGTAAAGTTCTATCGCTTGCAGGCTTAGCTTATTGGAAAAATGAAAATAAGAATTAATGGTCCAACGGGATGTCAAATAGTGTAATTAAAAATATGTAAATATTTTGCAGGTTCCTAATTACAAGGAAAAATTTCTACTTCATTTCGTCTTTCCCAATAATTAATTAAATTTTTGCCCATGATTAGTGACTGCTGGAATAAATATACCAGCAGTCAGATGTCAATAATTTTATTGAGATTTTAATGACATAACGTCAATGTTGTTTGGAAAGAAGTTCTTTAAATAAGGCTTCCTGCGGATTCCTACGAAGTTTTAGCGACAATAAAGTCGCTTTGAAAATATTTTCCGCAAATGAGATCGAAGTAGCCTTACCCATATTTGAACTCAGTACCCTCTGCTAGACAGACGCACACTCTTCCCACTTGGCTATCACGCCGAATGATTTAGGTAACATAAGCCTTTCTTTCTATTCTCCGGAGTGGTATATTCGAAGACTTTCTTCGCAAACTTGGCTAAAATAGATTTATTGATTCCTTGAAGGAATAAAGAAGTGATTTAAAAAATATTGTTCATCAATTAATTAATTTGCAAAAGCTTGAATTGAGAAGTTTAAGTGCTTCAAACATCCTCTCTCTACATCGGTAGCGCCGAAATAAAAAAGGAGTATTCCACAACAATTTACTATTACAAAAATTAAACTTTTGTTAGTTGGTTAAAGTCTTGAGAACTTTTGTCCTTGAGTCAAATTGTTTTATCGTATATTTTTCGTAGACTTTCTACCGCGAAATACAATTTTAAAGGGCTCATAGGGCTAAAACAAATATGGCAAGTATCGTCACATAAAACTCTTCGAAACTTCAACTGGCTACGGGGAAAGTAAGCTGTCATCACGTTGATGACTCCAATTCATAGACTCACTTTATAAGTAACCCTATTTTTGCGATGCGTAAAATCTATTTCTATTCACATAGAGTTTGAATATTCCCGGTCGCGAATAGTTTTCTCAGATGTGTCGAGTTGTCGAAAAAAGAGCGATACCAACGAGACCCCGCGCACGCCGCCTTCACATGACGAAGAGTTTTGCGTTAATTGTCTCCACCTCTGTACATGACGAAGTGTGTCTCATTGCCAACTAACCCAAAGGCAAGCAGTGTTCCTACAAAAGTTTCAAATCATTGATCATCTATCTATCTGGGTCAGTGCTAAGGGTAGAACGTAGGCTTCCCATTATGTTAGCCTACCATGCACAACCTTGTATCATTCAAACTTAATGTATAGAGTCTCACTTCAAGAGAAATATCACTGCGGAGTGGTGTCTTTTCTTCAGGGAGGAGGTATACATCAGGTATGCGGATGGTGGATTACTATCATGGTTCCTCATTATAATGCTAGTACTGAGCTATTTTTTTCCAAACTTCTATCCATGCACTTTGAGGGTATGGATAAAAGTTCTGCCCTTGCATCCTGCTTCAGTCTGAAAGCACTATCATAGCCATGTCATGTATTATATTTGCCATCACTTTAATTTTAAAATTATTTCCTCATGTCAATACCTAAGAAAAGTATACAAATCTCAACTCATCAGCGGGAATATCAAACCGAGAAGATTCACTTTATAGCTAGAAGTGAAACATCTGAGGATACTAATCTGGATTTGAATTAAAATTGTTGATAAAACATTCTACTGGACACATCTGAGGTGATATATTAAAGAAATCATTCTGCTGAGAACCCTTTGATTCATATTTAATCTGTGTTAGTCACCAGTACAATAAGCAAAAGAGCATGCAAAACCTGAATTTCATAAAAAGCTATAGTGAGCATTTCCAAGGTTTTATTGGGAAAATATTACTAAATATTATTCCCGATAGGTTAAATTATCAAGGATTAAAAATCGGTTGGGCAGTTGTGGATATGGGTTTGGAGACAAGTAAAAACTTACCTGAGGTTCATGGAGTCGCATGTTATAGGCATTAGTGTAGTGCTGTGGCATGGGTCTGAAATGGCATCAAAATCCCTGGAAGGTCGAGTTGACACCTTTTACTGTGAATGACACACTGCAATAGTAAAAGAAATAGTGTTTCATAAATTAGTCACTATAAACGAAATATTCATACAACTGTTAATATCTTTCTACTGTACGTCTGCGATAGTAATTTTTCTTATAATTGCATAATTCCGCACCGTACATGGTTGAGATATAGGTACTCGTATTGATTTGGTCAAAATGTCGTGTGAGACTAAAACTGGTATATTACCATCATATATGTCGGGCTCGCAGTTGTGGAGAGCCCTTGCATATATATTAATAATATTAATTTATTTGCAATGAAATACACTTTCAAATATAAATACATTATAAAAAACGTTAAAATATTTCAAGAACGGATAATGCAAAAAATGTTATGGTTAAGATAGTCTGTTGTTCTTTCACCTCTTGTATTTTTTAAATATGCTGTTATTTAATAAACAATTAGTTGTTTGGTGCTAAAAAAACACACTTATGGACATGTTAGTTCCACTGTACTATAAATTGAAAAAGGTGTTAGTACCAATTTTGAGGATACCGGGACTAGCCACGAAATTTTCTTTACTGAGTCACCCGCAAGTGCACATATGTGCAGTATTCCACATTTAAAGAATCATTCGCCTTCACCGGGACCAGGGGTCCACAGGGGAAAAGGACTTCCTCGGTAGCTTGAACAGAGAGGACGTGTTTTTGTGAAAGCTCCAAAGTGCGGTGTACGAACTTTTGCCTCGATCCTCAGACCGGGCCTGGATCGTCGAGAAGGAGAGGGACTAGTTCCTCGACTCAGTGAGAAGCCGTGAATACACTTGTTTTGTTCGATTCCTTTCGAAAACGAAGAAAAAAGGATATTCACAAGGTTTTCCTCGCTTTCATAATAGTGCTTAGTGATTCTTTTTCACGTTTTTCTAATAAACAAATACCACCCAGAGGTAAGTGAAAGTGAAGAACATATACTTTTTACTGCCGCGGCCGTGGGCAGTGGGGTGGGAGTACTAAATTACCCTCAACTCATTGTAAACTCGACACTTGCAATACAGTAAATTGTCTGTGAAACGCATCAATACGATCGTTCTGCAGGTTGACGAAATAACCAAGCCTCCGACGCCGTTATAGGTCCACCTCTTTTAGGGAGGCGTTGGGTTTCACCGCCGAGGATCGAGACATGATTCAGTTTGGATTCACGGGGCACACTGGTTTCGTTTAAACTTGCCAGTGAAACCATCCTGTAAGATATCATGAAAACGTTTACGAGAAATATGCCTTTCCCGACGGTGGATTAGCAGCGCATAACGGTCATAATGGACCAGACATCCGGAAATCCAGTTATTGTGAAGCTTTTCTGCCTCCCCCGGTGGAAACGAGCTATGATGACATCATAAAAAAACTTCATTGATACGTGAAAACACACTGACGGTGGGACAACAGATGAGACAGCAGCTCAATGTTCCCATGGAAAACGGGACCTCAAGTGGCTCGAATGACAATAGAGAGAGAGACAAAAAACATCTTATATACAAATAAACGGTAATCGCACTGTTGTGATCTACAATGGCCAAAAACGCAACTGCGCGCGTTGCAGCCAGGTAGGGCACGAAAGGCGGTCCTGCCCGAGGGAAAGGAAAAAAAAGCTACGCTGACGTCACAAATTCTAACGCGGCTGCGATGGATATAGAATTCAAGGAAGGGGAGGCAACAGAGCGGAAAAAAGGACTAATAGCTCTAGAAACATCAAATGGAGTGGAAGTAGAGATATTTGAAAATGACGAGGCTGACGCCGAAAGGAATGAAAAAGGATCTTTTCAATACTTCAGGAAGGAAAGAGACACGACAACAGAGAATACAATGACTCATTGGAACAACTCAAGAGAGGAAAAACAGAAACTGGAGCACGCTCGGTGGAGGAAGCGGCCTTCGCCATCCCTAATGCGCCGACGGCAGCCAGCCCAAAGCCATTAACGGACGAGACGAAGGAACTCCCCTGCCCCATTGTAGGGAATCCCGAGAACGAGTGAACAACTGAGGGTTTGACTTCAGTGAAAATTCCCGTTTCTTATAGACCCCCAACTCCATCAGTATCACAGGCATCGATACAAATAACTCTAGAACAATAATACACATTTCCATCAGAGGAAAAGACGAAGCGGCGAAGGCAATCTAAAGGGACCTGATACAACTCAACAGTTGACTAGGCGGGCCGAAGAAGAGGAAAAGGAGAAGACGACGTCGGGTAAAGAGAAGGGAGAGGGGCGGAGAAATAAGGAGGAGAAAGCAGTGGGGAAGTCGTCGCTAAAACTTACACTGGAAGACTTCTTAAAAGCAGAAAAAAAAGAAATCCCAACGACAGGAAGGGTGGAGAGAGCGTATCTATATCTACAAAATACGCTGCAGGCCACCTCAATGGTGTGTGACAGGGGGTGAGTAGTCACCAACATGCATTACACTATACCCTAAAGTTAGTGTATCTAATACTTGTCACGAGGCAAAGCCTCACAAGCCTGCATTATACTACAGATATGCTACCAATGGTAAAGGGACCATTAGTATTTATGTAATTAAATAAAACTGCCGTAGTTGTACTGTTCACTTATATTTAATATAAATAATTACACTGCACGTGTTTATTTCAATTTACGCTACGATTAATTATATAAAATATAAGTGGACTGTACAACTACGGCAGTTTTATTTAATTACTGAAATGCTGTTCACCACATAACGCTAGATACAGTCAGCCAGATAGTATTTATGTATTTTGCAATTCCTTAATGGGCAGAGATTCAAGAGTTATCCTGAAAACATGCACGACGTGCTGTAAGTACTAGGTAGCAGATAAGGATACAAGTATTAGGTATTAAGTATTAGGATACAAGCTACTACTACTAATAGCTACACTACCTGACAGCCTAGTTTAAAGTCTCATTGGCAGCTATTATGGTCTCTTATCGTTCGCGGGAAAAATGACATTATCTACCGTAGTATGTCGGATTTCGTAAAATATTATTTGCGTTGTCAGAGAATAAATTGGTTTTGAACTTACATAATAGTTTTAAGTCTACATTTTAATCGACAGTCTGAAAGCGTTTCCCATCCCAGTTGCTGCAAAAGGTCAGGTACACTAACGATTTTATCATAACGGCCTTTAAAGTATCTTGCCCATCTTCTATGCACGCGTTCTAACTCAGTTTCCAAGCCTACCTCATAAGGATCCCAAATGCTGGCAGCGTATTCCAACTGGAATCTAACAAGGGAGAAGTAGCTGATTTCCCTAACTTTATCGTCGCACTTGCAAAGTACTCTTTTAACAAATCCCAATTTACGATTAGCTTGGCAGGAAATTTCTCGAATATGTTTACTATGCGAGAGATCATTAGTCAGTTTAACTCCGAGGTATTTAACCAATTCTACAGTCTCTAATTGACTGTTGTGTATGCAATAGCTGTTAGAGCTAATAGAGCGTATTGGGGGAGGAGGGATGCGAAGGGGATTTTTGGAACACCCCACAAAACCCTCTATTTACAGGTTCGACATTAGCGGGGAGTCTGGGGAAAACTTAAGGTTTTTGTTCCTTGAAAACTCTATTTTAACGCATTTTCCTACCTTTCTAAAGTGACTTTTTTAAAACTCATGTTTAAATAACTTTCATATTTTAAATAACACGAATAACAAAGATATTTTGATAATGCTAAGAGTATACTTAGTACTCATAGATACATGTGTCCTAACTCCTTACATAGTTTTTCTTAGGCCCGTTCACCCACTAAAAAAGCAGTTGATATGATAAGGATAAAAGTGTGCTTTTTAACTTTTGGCAAGTAAGCCAGGTAAACTCAATTTAATTTTTTTATAACAATTCTGCATTTCAAAATTTAATTTGTAAAAATATATGCACCTCGTGAACAGATTTTTCAATAAGATCTCTGATCTCTTATTATTTGAATTTCTCTCAGTTATGATGTTTGAATATTTCATTTTGTGAGCTCATCCCAGTATATAAATCATTAAAGAATTATATTGGCCTAGGCCCTTAACACTTATACTCTTTAGAAAGAATGAAAAACTGTAACAGTACATAGAGCTACAGTACTTACAAAAGTTTTTATAAATAATTCTCAATAAGGCATTTCGGCGTAAAATGGTGATATATATCAATCAATGACACCGTGCTTCATATATATCAAGCGTCAAGCATTCGGAAATTAAGAACCATTGGACAAAATACCCTTTATTACCTAACGTCATCTTGTAAGTAACTATCAAAATTCTCTACCTCCGCGCTAGCTGCCTCCAACTTAGAGGTAGGTAGTATATTCTACGTAAAATGAATACCAGTACTAAGTGAAACTGAAAAATTAGATTCTTTCAACAAAAAGCCCACACTGATAAAATTTAAAGTTGACTTCGCCTTGATTTTGTTGTCATTTCATCAAGGATTTCTTCAGGTGAAACTAAAATATATTTATGTACAGTCATTTGTATAAGTCTGTGGCCAAACTCCGCAGTGCCTCTTTCGGCCAAGTAGTGAAGTTAAATTTATGTTGGCTCCACCTGACTGATTTTTGTATGACTTGAGACTTGAAAGGTATGTGACAGTTGGGGAAAAATTCACGTTAATACGTGAAGGAATGGAACGGACAGCAGGGTATGCACCGATGGGTTGTAAGAAGTCACACTTGATTTTAACAGGGCGGGGTTTTAAAAAAATATTTAAATGCTGCAAATGATCAAATTCCAGGGTCAATTGAAGCAAAATATTTCGTAAGACTTAACTGAGAATCAACGAAAATGGTAAGGACGGGAAATTGATGGTGTTCGTAAAAACAATTCGTAAAATAATCACCTGGTCTAGTTTCATGGCCGTGTCCCTGAAGTCTACAACGCCTCTCGTATTTTATGCAGCTAATTAATAAACAATTAGTTTTTTGATCCAATAAATACACTTTTGGACATTATGGTACCATTTTTCTTTACAATGAGAAGGGAGTATGTTGAATGGTCGAACAATATTGTGGTAGAAATTAATGATAAACTATTTCCAATGACGAAAGGTAGAGCCCTCACTCGACTTATCAAAATAATTCTCAATAAGGCATTTCGGCGTAAAATGGTGATATATATCAATCAATGACACCGTGCTTCATATATATCAAGCGTCAAGCATTCGGAAATTAAGAACCATTGGACAAAATACCCTTTATTACCTAACGTCATCTTGTAAGTAACTATCAAAATTCTCTACCTCCGCGCCAGCTGCCTCCCTTACTCCTCCTGCATGATTCCTGACTGGAGTTTAGTAAAAATAGTGGTAGCTTTCGTGGAAAAACATGATCCTTAGGATGAATAAACTGAATAATATGCGCGAAATATATTCATACCGACGTCTCGCACTCGTACTTATGCCATTAGCTTGCCATATCTAGTTACGTTTTCCTTCACCGTTCATATGGAGGCTTAGGTCTGATGGGTAGAGTGATAGATCGTAGGCACGAAGGTCGCAGCTTCGAGACTCGAGGGTGAAAAAAAAATGTCTGCATTTTTTTGTTACTACCATTTTTACGCATGAAATCATATGCTTTTAAATATCAATTCAGTTTGAATATTAAAAGTAAACACATTATTTGTCCCCAATTCCGACTTTTAAAAAGTTACCTTGTCTGCGTCTCCGAGTAACAGATTCGGAATCACTCGCCTGCAGTTCATAAATGAATTTCTGTCTTTCGCCACGAATTCTTATTCATCATATTATACAGTCACCTACCTCCTTCCCTCCTACATGTGGATTCCAGAGTACAAATTTCCCTGCGTCTTCTTATCGACTCTGCAGTTCCTAAAATAATCCATATCAATAAGCACTCACTGATCGCGTTCGTAATCTACGACGGAATGTCTTGAGGAGCTGCTAACATGCTTGTACCGAGAAAATCTGTTGTCTGTCATTGTTGTAGTAAACTCTGGCAAACATAGTTAACTTCCGAGTTATATTCGTTAGCTTTCTTTTTCTTCGAATGTTATCGATATTGGAAATGTAAATGAATGAATACCTTTAATAAGCATTACGCTCCTTGTTATACAATAATGCTAGATATGGCAACAGCAATTCATATCCAAGGGCTTTTTTCCCAGTTCTTCGCCATATGTTAAAACTATTCTCTGACTTTCGTTGCATTAGGAGTTGCATTGCGTTGCTCTTTGGAGAATGCGTTCACCCATAAACTGCGACAGACAGTCGCTGAGTTCGGAGAGATGATGAGTTAAACTCCTAGTTTCTTTATGTGAAAGTAAAATGGGGCGGGTTTCTCAAGCACTTCGCAGTAAGGAACCGAAAATAATCATCGAGTTTGTATGCTCGAGTCATGCCTCCTTGCCATGATGTCATATGTTGTGTGCACGAGCGAGCTCTCTGTTTATAGTCTTTTTGGAGGAAGAAAAATAGCGTGAGAACTCTGATGCCTTGAACTCTAATGAATTCGTTCGAGTGCCAAGGAAGTGTTTCTCGGCCTCAGCTCTTCGCCCCTTCAAAACACAGTGCTACATCGTGGTATTTTTCTCCCGTGAAAGGCTGATTATTTCCATAACTAATAATTATTTTTAAAAATGGAATAAAACGAATAAATTTTTCGATTCTTGATTTATTTTGCACCATCAATGATAAATATAAATAGGCCTGGCGATTATGAACAATAGGAGCGTCACTATTGAAGTTCAACAAATATACCAGACCAACCGTAGTTGATCGCGGCAGGGACTCATATTACCTGCGACGCTTGATCAGTGCAGCTTGACGCAGTATACAGATCAGTTGACATGGAACGCGCTCCGTCCATGGAAACCTCTCCCGCAGAAAGGGATGGTTGGAATGGTTCCTGCTGGCCGATCAGTGGCAGAAGTGGCAAGACATTTTGGTGTCCACCGAAATTGTGTATATAGGTGACTGAAGAGAAGCAGAGAAGGGGACACGGAGCTAAAGAGTGTAGCTCGTCCCGGAAGACCGCGGTGTACGACCGAGGAGCAAAATCGCTTCATTACAGAGTTCGGAGTAAGGACTTGTACGCCCAGACTTGTGTAAGACTTTGTCCAGCAGCACCCCGTTTCAAGGAGAGGATAAGCGTCCTTGCCGCAAGAGATGGGGTTTGGCTGCAGCTACTCTACATATCGAAGTAGGGTTCAAGAAGTAGGCCTGAGAAATTATAAACCGTGCATTTTTAACGCCGGCTCATAAACAGTCTAGATTCACATTTGCTCAACGATATTGTGAGATGGACCAGGCCTATTGGGATTTAGTTATTTTTTCAGACGAAAAAACATTTCAGAGCAATGAGGATGGTACCATTCAACTATGGCGCCCACGAGGGAAAAGGTATCCATAAATAAAATTGTTTTCAGTATTGTGTTTCTACCTTATTCTGAAAAGGCGTCCATATTCATTAAATACTTTCTCAACAGGTATGATCCCGCCTACATTGTGAGAAACAATAGGTCTGGCCGCGTGAGCGTCGGGTTTTGAGGTGCAATGACGGCAGCTGGGCCTGGTCCCCTCGTTAGAACACCTACAAGAATGACATCTGTGGATTATGTCGGTATTCTAAGGAAAACCTAATTCCGTACGCTTCCGAGATAGTCCCCGGAGAAGAAGAAGTAATTTTTGTCCAGAACAACTGTCCAGTTCATACTGGGCGAGTTGTCAAAGATTTCCTGGCACAAATCCAAATATTTGTCCCCTACAATGACCGGTGCGATCGCCCGATTTCAATCCCATTGAAAATCTGTGGGGGGTAATATCTCGGGAGTGGTCTGCAGACCGGTTGAGGACCGTTCAACATCTTGAGGATCATGTCAGAGAGGTGTGGGCTTCCCTTTCCTGACTCCCAGACTTGTTTAAGAATTTAATAAATTCCATGAGATCGAGACTAACGCGGGCAATAGAATTGGAGGGAGATGCCACAGAATATTAATTCTCCCTCTCTCTCTGTCTGCAATTTTTGATGACAGCGCTGAGTGCAAAACTTATTTTATGTTGATATGAAGTTTTTTTTTGTTTGTAGCAAAGACGCACCAGGTGCTCGTTATTTTCGTGCCTTTATTTTCACAATTTTCCCCGTCCTCCATTACCACGAGAGTTTTATTTATTCGTACCTTTAGTCATATCCCTCCATTTTTCCCTTGAGCCATATCTACCTTCACCTTTCGTCTTTTTCTTTTGGCGATTCCCGATGATGATATCCGACTTTCAGGACTCATAATGAGTGAAATTCACCAAGAGAATTTAGATAAAGGACATTCTTGTCTCCTCAATCCGGAAAGAACCCAGCCGAACCTTTCTCATCCCTATTCCTTTACTCCCTCTAAACTATAATTATCATGGCTCAACGGTAAGAATCAGTCAAAATCTTGACCAATACTGTGGAAAAGATTTAGAGGGAAAGAACTGAAGAAGACTTCAATACAGGAAAACACGATCCAGAAGTATTCGAAATTGGGTTTATTATAGCTTTAAATGAAATTACCTAGAAAAATATTCCAAGAATACTATTTCTGTCAAACATGTGAGGACGATTCCAGCGTATTATGATTGTTTAGTTCGTGAACTAGGGACGTCAGGGTTGGTAAGGGGTTATTCTGAAAAAAATAATTTATTCACATTGCGGAGTATAGAATTGGAAGGTAGAAAGCGATACGACTGAAATCATCATGTTTTTCTCAATGTAATTTACTTGGAAGTAAAATACCAATTATAGGACGTAAATCAATAATTTCGGGAGGATAAGGTATGTAAAATTATCTGTAGGGTGGTAATAACTGATTGATTTGAAACGGATTTAGTTGAATGAGAAAATAAAATAGCATTAGTAAATAATTAACATAAGAAGAAAGCGGAATCAAAAACATCCTTCAAAAATCGCGACGATGCATGCAAAGGGGCGAGCGATGCTCGCGAGACTGCGTAGCAAATCGCTAATTAAAATCACAGGTCCCGCTGAACGCTCGTTGCATTATCCGTAAAATCCTAACATGCTGGGATTCTCTGAATATATTATAGACAAAAGAAAAATGTCGGCTTCAACTCAAATAATAAGAATCATTCACCATTGCATAACCTTTTATGCACTCAGAGTGATTCTTTTCTTCATTCCTTCCATGATGATGAGCCATTAAAGGCACTCAAGTCTTCCATATCAGCGTAATACTATTTACTCTTACTCATGAAAGTTTTGCCCGCGAACAAATAAATTGATTAATTTACTCATCGATACCCCGTTACAGATAATTTTTGGCTCTCTACCTACTATAATTTAGCATGTAAAAAATATGAGATGATCGATTAGTGTCATCACTGACTCTACCTCGTGGGTGGGTACCAGTAGTTGTGTTCACTATATTTCATCATAAAAATAATGAAAAAAATGTAATGCACACATATGGCACTTAAACCTTAGAGCCATGAGGATTATTTTGCTTTCGGATTTGCGATTCCCCGCTGCCAGAGGCCTTCATATGGACAGAGAGCTCCCTCGTTCACACAGCACATAACATCATGGCAAGGAGGCATGATTCGAGCATACAAACTCGATGATTATTTTCGGTTCCTTACTGCGAAGCGCTTGAGAAACCCGCCCTAATTTACTTTCACATAAAGAAACTAAGAGTTTAACTCATCATCGCATAGGATCGATCAACATTGCGGGAATTTGGAGTGTCTTAAAAATTCGCATATTAAAGAATTACATTATAAATGGACGATTAGATGAAAGCCTACTACAATAAGTTAAAGAGGACCTCCCGTGGAATACCAAAAACTTGCATGCGATTGTCAACAATGGCACAAATGATAAAGGCACCGCATTCCTCGGGCGTTAAGACTTGCCAATAACAATTATAAGACGACAAGAAAGAGGACGCATTACGTCCATCAACATCCAAGGTAATCAATATTTATGCCCCAACCGGAGAAAAAGATCGGGCTCTCAGAGAAATATTTTTATACGAAACACTAGCTCCTTCTCTTTAATGTTTTACAGGGAAGGCCATCCTTGCAGGAGATTTCAATTGTATCTATAGAAAAGAGGACAGCTCCTCTAACAGAGAGAGGCTATGCTACCGTACGAGTCCGGCATTTAGACAACTGATCGACTCTTTAATCTTAAATGATCTCGGAGTCCTAAATTTGCTGAAAGAGCGAAATATCTAAAACTTATTATCCTAAGGTATGAACTAGAGAAATAGACACCTGTAAACTGGCAAAGAGAAATTCATTGCGAATAAAGAGATCTCCTGACTTTGTCGGAGTTAGGAAAAATAATAAAATATTAAAGGAGGGAAGACACCTGCCACTCAGTCTGCGCTAATGAAGGCAAAAGGCCGAGCGATACTCTATGGGACGAGCCAAGCATTTAAAAATTATGTTATATCATCCGGATGAATATTTTTATGCAATTACGAAGTTTATTTTTCACATGCGTAGTAGTATTTTTGTTTACCAATAACCTATCAAATTTCAAAATTTGCTGTATGAAAATATTAAATTCTTATTATAGGTATTTCAGGGTGTGCATTTGGGGTTTAATAATCAGAAGTTCTCTGACAAAATCTTGACTTTAATTCACTGGTCAGATAAATACAAAGCCAATTGCAGCTTTCTTGAACTCTTCGTCGTAATTTTTTATAATTTTCGGAATATTAGGAGCTTAAAAATATTTTTAAAATGCAATCATAATACGTAATAATTAGAGATTGGATTAGAAGTCAGCCGTTTTACTGTGATGCAGAGATATCTCCATGCCGCCAAAATAATTTTAAAGTAGAGTCGTCGCATACATTTCCACTATGGGAAATCCATCGGCCGCCATTGTTGAGACTAAAACACTCTTGTCCCTTATGGAGGAGAGGGACTTGAACTCACTTTTATAATTCAAATATATCCTACTTCATAGTAGTTATAGGGCTTTTATTGGTAAACCTAAGTAAAGAAGTGAGATACTTTAAGTTGCCAATGATAAACACAACGGCGGCTGTTTTCATAATACACCGTGAGCCGGATTATGAAATGTTCTTCATAAGAAATTGACTCAGGCCCTACTTTGTGTAACCACGTAATCGTAAAATAAAATAGAAGTAACTTTTTCAGTTACACAATAAATTCATTACCAACGATGTTTTCAAGGTGATTCATTTTTTTAAAAATGATCTTAACTGGAAAATGCAAAACTATCTGCTTGGGCATCTGCTACAAGGTGAAGACCAGGAAGAAGAAGAGGAAAGCAGCGGTGAAAATATTACCTTTGAATATTTGGACACCGATGAGGGCAGCGAAACAAGAAAATATTAAACATGAAGGAGGTAGAAGGAAAAAGAGATTTGATTGCGTTTTGAGAGATGAAATGGAAGAACAGTAGGGAGCATTGGAGTTTTAGTAATATAGAAATTTTAGTGCGGGGACGGGTGTCACGGGGATGGCTGTGGTTGAAAAAAAATTGAAAGATATAATTAGAGAATTGCCAGGTTAGAGAAACTCAGAAGTGATTGGGATTTGAGTTGCAATGATGGGGGAAGGGAGGGAGGGATATGAAGGATATGAAGTGGGAAAGTATGGTACGGGGATATGGAATGACTGCGGTGAGAAGGCATTGCATTTTACAGGAGAAATAATTTTAATAACAAACACTTGCGCGTTAAAAATTACCTCAGTTGTACTTATGGAAAATTCCGGGAGACAAAGGGACATATGTAAGTGGTGATATCATGATAATGCAGAGGTTTAGACGTATAAAAAATCGGTTCGGATTTTAGGGGATAGATGTGGACTCGTATAATAATTTAGTACTCTTAAAATATGATGTTAGGGTCAAAAGGTTAAGTAAAAGTTGAAGAATGAAGAGATGATTAAGGTATGAGATCAAAAAGAGGTAAAAAGAAGGGAATGCCAGGAGCTGATGGACAGGAACATAGGTGAGTCAAAGGAAATGGATGCAGTTGAAGGAAAATAGTAGCGTATAAATACATAAATAGTTACAGAGGTACAAAATACGATACGATCAATGGAAACGAGAATTAAGACGCCATGTGTCACAGAAGAAGTTATCAGAAAATAAGGGGAGAAAAGGAAGTGGCAAACGTCAACACTGAACTAGAAGTAGGAGGTATAAGGAAATAAATTATGATATACCTTATAACATAACGTTCATTAAATAAATAAATAATGCAAGAATGCGTAGTTATGGCGTAAGTAAAACAAAGAAGGCAACAGAGGGATCGTAACTAGTGACGCGAGAGCGAGGAGTTAACAGTCAAAAAAAGGTCAGCGGGGAGAATTGGGAGAGTAAAGATCTTAAGGACGCGAAGTGGGGAAAAAGTTCGAAAGTCGGAGAATAAAAACGGCAGGGAGAGGATATCAAGCGGCGTAGAGGTGACGAAAGAGAAACCAGAGAAATAACTAAAGAGGCCAGGAAGGAATCGGGAAAGAAACCCAAGATAGAAACCGGACAGCCCAGAATTCTGGAAACGAGGAAGACCGTGAAAGCATACCCGCCGCCACATAAGGGAGACGAGAAGCCCCAGCGTCCGATAAGTCTAACTATAAGAATAACAAAGTCACAAAAAGAACAATTACCTCCATGTATAAAAGTACTGCTATCTAAATAACGTAAATGTGTGAAAAGGAATTGGAGCATATAAGAGTAACAGTGTGAATTGGATCCAATATTTTTAAAGGCTCTAAGTACTGATGCTGTCATAACCAAGTCAAATATTTTATTAAAACAAAGTATTATACTATGTAATTGATTGAGCGAAGTGTTTTATTTAATATGTTGATTTTTATTTAATATGTTGATTAATGTTAATCATTAATCCCTTCATCAAGGAGGTAAGGTTTAAGTGTTTCGGTAGTTGCGGTTGTTTATCGAAGTTATTTTGATAGGAAAATAAACGTGACCGGGTGAGGTTACAACCTTACAAGGGAAAAAAATATTTGTTATTACTTATCCTAACTGTGGAAGTTATAAAGTTCGTTTCACTATCAATATGACGACCTTACAACAAGTAAAACTTTCAACTTTTGAACTTAAAAATTGCAAGTTAGGCACCCCTACGGCACAGTTTTCGGGGGGTTGATTGATTCCAAATTCCGTATACGTTATGTTTTCATCAAAAGGAAAAAAAATCACGCTTCTAGATCTTAAATTTCAAATTGTAACCCACCCTAATGATCATGTACTATCTCACTATACTCTTGAATTGGTAAAGGTGAGCTTTCGTCCCGCACGGTCAACATTTATTTTTGAAAAACCTAGGAAACTGACGATATTGAATGTGATACCTATGCGTAGAGGAAGGTTGCGCATTTGTAAAAATGTGAGAATCATACCCGTGTGACTAATAGTTTTTGAGATATAGACGTTTGAAAATGACCAATTTTTCGATTTTTTCGTCCGTTTTCGACGCCATATTTGGAGGTTTTCACGAACAACCAGTAGAGGGATAAGACTAATTTCACTTCTATTATATTCCTATACCCCACCCCCCCAACAAGCTTACGGGTCTATGGAGTGAAACAGGGGTGCTGGGGTGGGACGGTACGCGGGCCCGATTTGGCCATTTTCAAAAGTGAGAAACGCATTTTCGTGAATTAATACAGCGAAAAACGCAGTTTTCGCGGGAATGATAAAGTGGAAATGGGAATTTCTGGGAGTGGAGGAAATTTCAAAAAGCTGATTTGTACTGAATTTCCGTGTTTTGTTAAACCGAAAAACGAATTTCCCTTCCATTCCTTTGCCCTGAACCCACCCCTCCAATAAACTTGGGGGGCGTATTATTTCAAGAATAGAATCCCTCTCGCTCATTGGTGATTATTGGTGGGCATTGGTAGAAGGCTAAAATGTTATTCTGCGTATTATTTTATGAATAGAATCCCTCACGCTTATTGGTGATTTTCGGTGTGCATAGATAGAAGGCTAAAATGTTATTCTGCTTATTATTTTAAGAATAGAATCCCTCACGCTTATTGGTAATTATTCGTGGGCATTGGTAGAAGGCTAAAATGTTATTCTGCGTATTGTTTCTGGTATAAAATTCGTCAGATGACAAGGTTATTATGAGTGGGCTTTTGTTAGAGGCTAAGTAAATAGTATTGTTGACGCAGTTCTCTCGGGTAGTGTGGAAGGGGGAAATTAACTGTAAATAATTGGAAGTTGATTGTTGAAAAGTCAACCGGTATTCATTCGCCAACGAGAGTTGAGAAGCTTGTTGGCGTTAATCATTTTCTTGCATGTGTGGTGTACAGTCGCCATGAGTTTTCAATCGTGTACGCACACACCTATGTCTGCGATCCAGACTTTCGTTTCGGCGGAGTCAGGCTTGGAATTCCTCGAAAGGCACGGGTGTTTGTTCGCTGCGGGAACTCGCAATCCTCCATTTAAAGTGATACGTGAAATGTTATTAGTGCAGTGGAATGAATGCGAGTGAAAAGGAAGTGTAAATCCTTCATTTGAAGTGAAATGTGCAATGTTCACTGCGGTGAAATGAATGGAATTGCATTGTAGTAAATGGCTGTTGCGGGGCGAGTTTGAGTGGAAGGAGGGAAGAAATTGTGTAGGAGAGGTGTGCATATGCTAGAGAACCAACTGCTCGATCGCTACGCCACGTACAGTGGATAAGAGGAAACGACAAGATGGCGGAGAGGGAAAAACGCACTTCTCAGGTTTGAAAGTTTCCCATTCCTAAAGTAGTTGATGCATTGTTGTGTTGAAAGTATTTTACAAATGCGCAAGGTTTGCTTTATAAGTGATGTGAATTTGGTTCCGATATCTCTATTGTAAGTGGGTGAAATTCGCGAAAACGCTGGCGGGACGAAAGCTCACCTTTACCCTTGAATTAATGCGAAGCCAAAGATTCACTTCGTAAGTATACCTCTATTTTACTAACTTAAGTTCTTACAAGAAGAGTATAAATAAGTACAGTTCTCGCGAGAGCTTACGGCCTTTAGATGCGCAGAACAGAGGGGGTGCAATGTGTGGGAGGGGCAAAAGGAAAGGAACGGAGGGGAAAGTGAGCGCGTGCCAGGCAGAATGACCAACATAGCGTCTCAGCTTAAAAATGTAATTCCGAGCCGTATTGGACAATTCGACACGTCGCGTCGCTGAGCATGGAGCAGGTAGCCGACCCTTCCACGCCATACCTCCGTTCCACGGCCGGGACTGTGGAACAGATGGTCTTACGCGATGACTCACAGCTGGGCATTTCAATTACTTTAAACGAATTAATATTTTTTCAACATTAACAAAAAATAACAAATATAGTCGTGATTCCGCTGAAACGCTGATTGAGTAGACACCAAACTTAGCGCAAATCCGTTGTTTTTCAGTAACGTTGCTAAAATTTTCAGCCGCGTGAAATTATGTCATCGAAATTTAAGACATACAACATAAAATTACGAAATAACAGTGCATTCTAAATTCTTCTTTCACTTACCTAATGCAATGGATGGAATCGGACTTTGAATACCACTAGCTAAAATTTCAGACATTGAAATAAGAATATAAAAAGTACTTGAAGAGCTTGTCAAAAATTGGCACTATGTATATTCTATGAATAAATGGGACATTGAGAGCACAAATGAGTGGACATATAAGAGTATAATATATTCTAGAGAGAAAGAAAGAACATATATATATTTCATGAAAAAAGAAATTGGTTAATTTCCGTAATTTATTAAAAAAATAAAATCGCAAGGAATACAAATGTGATATTTGTGTTTGTTTAATATTGTAGAAAATAGGTAATAATTGTTGCAACTACAAGTCCACTTCCGAGTCATCGGCCTGATTCCCCAGGCCGTTAGGCCTACGCTTATTGTTGAAAATTGGTTTTTCTTTTGAATTCGTCCCTTCAAAATAGTTGTTTTGGTGAGAAAACAAATACATTTCAGGCTGGTTGATGTGCGACTACCCATAGCCGTGCCTTAAGGGGTAAGTGTAGGTGCACTAGTGGATTTCGATGCCAGACACACGTATTTATAGTTTAGATGCCAGACACACGTATTTGCTGATTGTAGAATCCCGTAGGGTCAAAACTTTTAACCATTTTTCCGTATCTTGAAGCCATCATGGAGTAATATTACTCCGCACCGGCCTAGCCGCCGTACGGCCACCGCGCCGCTCGCGCCCGACGATCATTGATATTTTTTATCGTCAATTCAGCCAAATCGTACATCGTTTTACTTCGCTGAGTGTTCTTTTCACTCTGAACAGACACCGAAAAGCTCATAACCTAATAGTTCTGCTATCTTATGAATATGTTTTGGTGAAGCGGTTTGATACAAAACGGCTAACTTAGTCTATAGTGATACGATGCATATTAAAGCATTGCTTTGTAATCATTTTGGTATCTTCTGTTATCCTTCCAAGCTAATCATTTGAGCCCTGTGGGATGGGGTTAAATTATCGGCAGTCCTCGTAAGTTTCTCTGCCTTGACATAGTCAATATATAGAGTAAGAGAATCGCAGTCTCTTCTCTTTTGGCCAAAAAAGTTCAGCGAGGTGTTTCCCTTGGAAGCGTGTGGTTGCGTCGAAATCTATTTCAAGTGAAACAGTTTGTTTACACAATGGCATGGATGCAGAGTGGAGCTGTGATTGACCTTGTTGGGAAAGAATCTATGGAGCTTCAAGTATTATCAAAGCTTCCAACAATACGTGAGGTACTGTGTGTGTTCTTTTATTACATGAGAAAAAATCATGACATCCGGGACGCAGCTAGGATTGCAATGAAAGTTGTTGATCTGTGGAACAAAACTAAAACTCCCCGTATCCAAGACATTCGGGTTATTGAAAAAATTGAGTCGCTTTATCAGGAATGGAGGATTCTCCACAAGAATACCTCCACTAATAAACCGCCAAGTGCATCCGCGATGGCTAAGGAAGAAATATTTCAGAGTAAGCTAGACTCTTTTGACTTGAGCAAAAATGATGCAATGGAACAGCTGGAAAAATAAGGCAAACGATGCAACTAAAGAAGCAGTAAAAAAGGCTTGGAAGGAAGAAATGCTTTACTTGTGTGATAAACAAATTCCGAGGTTAGGAGTTATCGGGGATGTAGAATTACAGATGAAGAAGGATGATCAGAGGAGGGCAAGGATGAAAGGTTGATGAGAAATTCACTGAAGAAGCCAAAACGTAAGTTGCCACCGATATTCTCAATAATGAAGGTTTAGAGGAGTCGCTGAAGAAGAGACAGGTGCAGTTCAGGGATGTTCCCAATATGACACTTGGTGACTTAGCCACAACAAGCTCCGTCAGATTTTTCCAAATACTAGGAATTAGTCAAGAGTTTTTAGAGTACCCTATGACTGAATGGGCTGAAAGAGAGGATTAAAAAATGGGAAAGAAAATTGCTACTTACCTTAAGAGTGATTAATGATAATGCGGAGCGAGGCGTAAAACTTATGTCCGATTTCCACAGAACAATAACACAAAAAGAGGACGCCTTTCAATACTTGCTCATATCCATAGATTCCTACCGGAAGTCCCTACCTGACATAAAAAAGTCAACATTATTTCATAAGTATGACACACCATCTACATCAAGAGACCGGAACTGAATTGTGTACTTACTCGTTGTATCTTCAAATATGTTAATTAAGCACATCCAGGTAATCAGATAATTGTGACCATTTATTTACCCTCGGAAGTACACGAGGAAGTACAAATAGAAAGAAGGGGTGAAGGCTCATCTTCATCTTGATGATAAATTACTTGAAATTGCATATATTTTATATAGCAACGAATGGAACCCCTAAATGAATGTTTGCTGGGCGAGCTAACTCTCCAATATCGGGAGCCGTACCGACCCTCAACGAGCGTATAGTCTAAAACTCCATTCCTCATGCTTCACCTCCGCTGAGGGCTGTTTATATTCGCCATGTGTTTTTGGGAACTTGAGCCACATCGTTAAATCCACCGGACCGGGTACACGGCATTTAACCCCGTACTAAACAAAGAATAATGAAACTTCACCTCGCTGTCCCATGACCTCAGCAATTGGCGAGCTTGCGAACCCAAATCCTCGAGCAAACGTGCGTGTCCCCTTTGAACGGATCCACAAACCTTTGTGACTAACAACGACCTTGTACATTTTTCTGCGCTTGTTTACCCCTCTCGGTGTTGGAGGAACTTAAGGGAAAGGCCTGGTCGTAGGGTTTCATATGAAAGACATAGATCTGTTCTTTTCGGCCGAAAGGAGAAGATATGGAAGCTCCGACCGAAGCCTCATTCCGCTGGAAACACCAACAAACAAAAAACTTCTATCCCCCACTCCCAAAAGAATTCGCCGGCCGAAGAATCCGTGAAGGGCTTTGGGCTCCGACTTATCGGTATTTTTTGTGCGAGGAAGATTTTAAAAAATTCCCGTCTCCCCTGATGGCATGGTTCGCCGTGGCAAAGTGCATGAGTTCTGCGCAAAGGGGATTAATAGTAGCCTCGTCTGCGTGCAGGAAAACTAGTAATTTATAAAGTGCTAGTAAATACGCTGTTAAAATCCATTGGTGAAAAAACAGCTCAAAAACATTTCACAATAGATAAGAAAGATAATGTTAAGAGATAAGAATATTTATTTCGCACGTAATAAAAATAGCTGAGATAACTAATGAAATCGGGGAAAGGGCGGAATACTTCCTCGGTGAAACGCATTTCGGGTGATGAGTATGCTAACATTTATTATAGATAATAGCCACCATGTCTCTATTTGCTTTTTAGACTGCTGGAAGACTTATGACAAAGTGCATTTGAGGAGAATAATAAATTTTATTGCAGTAATAGGGAGTAAGTACAATCAAAGTTTAGGCGATTAATTAAGAAACTTTGCAAAAAAATGAAACGGAATCAAATTATTTTACATTTACCGAAAAATTGTCTGTTACCTAGTGTTTCCTAGGGGAAAAAGTTAAGCTGCAAGAAGCAATTAGTAAAGTAAAGGCATTTCATTAATCTATCACCTGTAACGCATCACTGAACATTTTCACGGTTAAAAAAAATCCACTTCATTCAAAGTTTTAAAAACCCAGGTTTTGTCACATAGTATCGAGTTTGAATAGAAGTAAAACTATTTTTTCAAACTTGATTGCACTAAAAATCTTTCTAAAGTCATTAAAATGGGATCAACATTATTATAATATTCTTTACGTATATTTGGGCGTTACCAGGGCTTGATTCGGTGCCAATCCTATAGAGGATAAGTAACAAATATATTTATTGAATTAATTCTACTGTAATGGAATGACGGCTCATAATAAATGGAAAAGACCGAGGCGGGCATGTATAACCGCCCATTGGCGACCGCTGGCTTGCCGGACTGCGAGCCTGGGGCTTGCCCTATTCAATTCAGGGCCTGCTCTTACTGAGCAGCTAGAGCACGCGACCACACCACCCCTTACAGAAATGCCAATCGTTCTAATTACACCCTTTATTGGCTTGAAATTTAGTATATGAAAGACGTGTACATATAAATCAATGAATTATAAAATAATGAACTTAACTCATTTCGTATCCTTTTAATTTCTTTTTTCAGCAGGGTTGAATTTAATATTTCCGTAATCCTTCCTAACTTTACTGTCGCCTGCACGGATGCAGGAAATTATGTAAATATGCGCTCATTTGTATGTTAAATTAGAATTTGCATTAACATGTTAAAAAAAAAGGAATTATTTTATTGACTCAAATTTTATAATCACTTTGTGTTACCTCTCAAAATTAATAATTTGAATAAATAGAATAGCGAAATATCATCGTGAATCGTGTCCCGCGCGAAAGGATGAAATAGCAGCCCTTTCTGCTCATGGAAATACTATTATTACAGCCCTTATTGGAACGATTCCCAGGTAAAAACAAAAAGAATTGACAAAAAAAGAGTTATCACTTTGATTTCTAAATAGTTTCTCAAGGATTTATTAATATTCATTCGGTTATAGTTGATTGCAATGTAAAATTACACAATAAAATTGGAATATATGTAACATACTATTAGAATACTCTTACTGGACAATTAGATTCGCAAAGTGAAACAAAAATTTAGCGGTACCTGTCTGTCAGAAGAGACTATATTATGGATCAGAATTTTGATTTAACACGTTCTAAAAGTTACTGCAGCAGTTATTCATAGAGAAATGGGAAAAGATAGAAAGACTTCCTTCGTAAAGGCAAGTTAGTTTCAGGAAAGGAAGGAAAAACGAAATGCACTGGGTAATGATAAATCTTACAGATATTTAGACAATTGCCAATCATTTTTTACTTGCTTCTATGACTCTTAGATGGCTTTTGATACTGTAGCATAAGCGAGATCGATACAAGTTACAGGATGTACTATCAGGAGTTGACTGGAATGGTAAACGACCTACAGAACCTACGACCTACGAGTAGGCCCGTTTGTTTGGGCCAAGAGTAATTTGGTGTAGTCGAAAAGTCGGGACGTGTCTCAAAGAACACAACCCAATAAAAGAATATCCCGGAGTATTCTCCTTTTAATTGGGACAGAATATTGTTTAATTAGTAACAAACATGCACTCGAAAAAGTAGCACGGGGAAATATAGTTCCTTCACATCGGGAAAACGATTTTGCGCATTCCCCTTCGTCTTTCTTTACTTTCATCTATCCTGTCGTGTGGAAACCTAATATATCCCTTATATAAAGAGTCTCAGACAAATGTCAGTGCTGTGCATTTATGCTGTTGTTTAAATGGCAATTAGTTTTCTGACAAATATAATTTTTCCGTGTAAAGATCTTTCACTGGCAGAAAAAACTGCCATACTGGTCCAAATTACAGACAATCCACATCAAATTACTCATCGTTTTTTAGCAAGAGTAGCAGGATTACAAAGATCTGTGTTTACTTGATTGGTACAAATCGCGATCAAATAAGAGGAAAATGTGCTTTTAATGGAAAAATGGAAATTCCAAAAACGTAAGCGACAAGGGAAAGATTATGTAGTTTAGACCCTATATCAATCGCTTTTCGTTATAAGTGGGTAAGGGGTATGTTTCATTGGTCTTATGTTGAAAAAAAGTCTGAGGAATTATTTCAAAATCTTTGTAATAAGTACTTCAAGCCAAGAACTGGTTCTCTTTCTCGATGAAAATGAAGAAATTAAATTAAGTTTAATTGTGCATGGACAAAATAATAGTGCCGATGTTACAAGTATAGTGGCCTGAATATAACATAGCCCATCTTACATCTGAGTTTCTGCGCAGACGACATTCACAACACTCATGTAAATGTGCTATTTTACCGTTCTTCAGCGATATACTCCCTGTGGTACAATTACGCAGAATTGAAGGGGTGAACTGTTTTATGCTATTCAAATAATCCGGGAACTGATTTAATAAAATAATGAAATTGGAAACAGTTCAATTCCTCCATATTTGAGAGGCTTGACAATACACAATTTACAAGTATATCCCCATTGGTGATGAACGTAGAAATAGAGCACTGCTCGCATAAATGAAAAACTACTAAGTAGGTACCCATTCATTATTTGGCTAATTTGAAATCAACTGCAATATTTTAATAAATAATATCCGAAGAAGATAGAACTATCAATAATAAATAGCGAGAGTTTTTATATTTCGCAAGTTTATCTATTTATTTCATGCATTTCAAATTTCAATATGCATCAACCAAGAACTTATTTAAAATTCTCCGCTACTGAAACTAGTAAAAAGGTATGGGTAAGCAAAAGATCTGTACTCCAATTAGTGGCTATGGGGCATATATGCACTGGCAGTTATTTTAACGCATTTCCTACCAGCGGAGCGTTGCAAACGATTAAAGTTCACGGACTTAAATAAGCCCCAACGTAAGCAGAAGACTATTATTTTCCTCCTTGCGAAGGTCTGGGTTCACGACGACATTAGGATACTCGGGAAATGTTTTTCCATCTTCCTCGCTTAAGAAATACGTAACACTCCAATACTAAACCTGAAAATGGGTCATTGGTTCTTTCGAAAGTGGATTATTTTTGGAAGGAGTTACGCGGGCAGTTCGTGGTCGGTGGTCATGCGAGGCCCTCTTGTCGAATGCAAAAATGTTCAAGTTGCACCAGCCACAGTAGTCAAATTGATTCTCAGCATGCATGGAACGCTTTAGGAATACGCGAATTTTCATTTCTTCAGTTTACGGAGACGGTCGCGCTCGCCATGTGGACCAACTTTTCAAAGTGATAACATAAACGCATCGAGATGGCAATAAAAACAAAAGAGCTGATTATGAATGTTTATTTGTCACTTGCACTTAGAAAAATCGAAGTTGTAAACCCCTCTATTTTGGTATGCATATTAATTTATTCAATTTTCTATTCGGTAACATTTATTTGTGCATATGTTACCTAATTTTTACAGCAAGACGAATGACTACTGGGTATATTCACAGCAGAAACACTTAACGATGTAAGTTAGTACAGGTCCCGCAATTGTTATCCGAATAAATTGTGCAATTTGCGGCAACAACCTCAGATAATTTTACCACTACGACTGTGTTTTTGTGATTACTTCGGGAATTTGTCAGCATCGTGAGAGATATTCACACTGAACGTACAATTACTTTAAAAACTAGAAGCCAGAGAAACAATCAACAATCGTTAATAGAGTTGTAGAAGCAAACTAAATGAAGAACCTCGGAAAAATACTCGTGAGAATAAGAACATATCGAAAAATCAATAACAATAAAAGAGAGGAATACAAAACAACACCAATAAACACGGGATATATAGCGAAGATACGAGCGAAGTGACCACATAACAGAATAGAATACTTGAGGATGTAGGATGTTTCAAAAGATCAGTGCCCAGAGGGAAAAATAAATGCTGGACGACCTAGGTAAAGATGGTAAAAATGCTTACGAGGAGAATAAGTCAGTGAAGGACAGGCTGCAAGCCGACAGGAAGAAGAAAACCGCCTCGATAATTTATTTTTGGAATTACGCCCATGTTCACGGTGACGCGAAGGCCAAAAAGAACCAACAAAAACAACACTAACGTTGCTAATGCGATCATGCTGTGATTACAAAAAACATGACATCCAACTGCTACTTACAAATTCAAGGACACAAAAAACACTTCCGTGTTGTGGTACTTTGAGCGAAATACCTCTACACTCACATAAAAAACAATGAATTTGGCCTCATAATAAATTTAAAAAAAAATTCTCTCTGATGATACCAAAATATCGCAAATCACGCCTTTTTGACACAAAATGCCAAAAAGTGAAAGCCGTTTTTATGGTACATATCTGGTACGGATGTGTGCTCAAAACGGATATAATAAAAAAAAAATACTCTAACTAACAACCTTTCTGAAAACCAAATGACTGCCTGACATTTAAAAGTAATGACTTCCCCGTACACATGCACCATCAAAGATTTTTCCCTTTATGCTTTACCGATTTCCACGTACGTAAAACTTTTCTACAATACATTCCCGTAACGTTCTGAGAACTTAAATTCGGAAAGTAATGTTATTATTCTTTCATGAAAGTATTTTGCTAGAATGATTTTTTGTGCGTGTGAAACATCGTGTAAAGCTAGCAATTTTAGACGTTGCAAACCCTGTTTTGAAGATGGGACGCTCGGGAGAATATTTACCAAATAACCTTATGTATCCATCCATGTAAACTCTATCCTACGAGGTAAAACAAACACGCCTTAAATTTGTATCTTCAGTTAGTTACTGAGAAGTTCAGTCATTTAAATCATCGGTTGTGCGTCATTACTATTACAGTATTTACTTTTCACTCCTTAAACTTCTTAAACTGTAGATTAAAAATCTAATATGGTCTCAATTATTAATGTACTCACCTACTTATGTTTCCTTGGAAAGAAGTAAAAGGATCTCCGACGTCTTTCTTTCTATCTTCTTTCACGATTACGCTGGCACTACACTCAGTATCTCTCTGGTGATTGATTTAACACAACTGTTTGAAACGACGATGATGGAAGTGAATGGAGAGCCTGATCACTACATTCGAAAATCATGCTTATGGATCGTTTTTTTTATATTTCACAGCACTGTATAACTCGTAATACACATGCTATTCCACTCAGTTACTAAGGAACACTTACAACGCAAACCATCAAAAACACCAACGTCAATTCTGTCTTCAAACCAAGAAAAGCCAGTCCGCGTCGTCCACTCACGATGAAGGCATCACGGGCAAAACGTGATTCGCTTCTTCACGCTAGCAACACAGCGAAAGAGGCTCGTTGCTTGCCTACCTCAACTGACACTCGCATCGCCTCAAAGCTGACTGGTCGGCAGTGAGGTGCACGCGAGGCAATGAGTGTTCTCGCTCGTCTTCGAATTGAATAGGTTTCCGCTAAGCGACCTGTTCAACCCCTAGAGCAAGATGAACTAGAAACCTTCGAGCCCTAAAGCTTGGAATGAACGCGCCCCTTTGCGGAGAACATCCTCGTACTGAGTCCTTGTTTGAATTATATTCAGAGCTAGAACGAGGCTATAGATTTTTGGTTGGTTAGTAACTGAAGAGGGATTTTGATCGACGATGCCATTTGTTCCGTTGGGTGCAGGTGGATCGGACGGCGACGTTTATTGCAGTAGAGCTGGCGCGGGAAGTGGCTAGCGGTAACTTTCTCCGAGTGAACAATAAAATCGCATGCCTTTCGTACATATGTTTCACTTTATTCACTTGTGATTGCCTTGATCTGGCAAGCATTAAAGCACGTTTAACATTTTTAAAAATCAGCAAAGTTGTGCATATATCCACCTTCATTTCATCTGCATCTACATACTATCCTGCAAGCCACCTCAAGGGTGTGTCACAAAGGGTAGCTGTAAACAACATGCGTTACACTATACCCTATTAAAGTCAATGTGACTATTGATTCATTACCATTAATCGCTAACGCTTGTCAGGAGGCGAAATCTCACAAGCATGCACTACACTATATATTTGCTATCAATGAGGGACCGTTTGCATTAATGTATTAGGCAACTACACAAATGAACAGATATACAATATTTATATCGTAAACATACACGGCGTGCTGTTAGTTCTAGGTATCAGATAAGGTTACAAGTACTTGTGAGTAACTTAACTAACTGGCTACACTACCTATCAATAAATATAGTTAGAAGTCTCTGTGGCAGCTGTTATGGTCTCTTACCGTTCGTGGGAAAAAATACCCTTTTAAAGCTGTCCGTTCTGCAGTCAAGTTCCCTAATTCTATTCTCTTGATCTGATCCCCCGTAGTACTTATATCGGATTTCGTAAAATAATATTATCGTCGTCACAGAATAAATCGGTTTGGGAATAGATTAAGATTAAGCCTAAATTTTAATAGAGGGTATGAAAGCGATTTCCATCCCAGTTGCTGAAAAAGGACAGTGACACTAACGATATTTATGTAACGGCCTTGAACTTATCTTTCCAAACTTCGCAACACGCAGAGGTACTAGCTCGGTTTTAAACCTTTTCTCTTAAGGATCTCAAATACTGGTATCATATTCCAAATGGAGTCTAACCGAAGGGGGAAGTAGCTGATTCCACTAACTTCATCGTCGCACTTGCCGAATACTCCTTTAACAAATTGCAATTTAAGATTTGTATGACCGGTAATTTCCCGCATATGTTTACCCCACGATATATCTTTAGTCAGCTCAACTACGAGGTATTTCACCGATTCCACAGTCTCTAATTGGCTGTGCTGTATGCAATAGCTGTGACGAGAAGAGTTTATAAGAGTCATAAATATACCTAAAAGATACATTCCTGCGAGAAATATATTCGATATATTTCTTGCAGGAATGCTCACCTCCTCTTAAATAATGATTTGGAAACTAAAATATATTTCTTGCAGAAATCAATCTTGCATAAATATATTTTAATTTCCAAATCATTATTTAAGAGGAAGTATGCAATATGAATCATTAAATCCTCTGGAAGTAAAAGGATTAATTTTTTATACTCTCATGATTCATTAGTAATTCGACAGCTCATGTCCATTATTTGATTCACCAGTTATGGTTTGTTCTAATAAGGCATTAAAATCTTGAATCATAATTTACAAAGGTGAATCATGTCAACCCTGAGTGTAGCAATTTAGGGTGATAACAAAATTGGATTTTTTTGATATGCTGACCGGCTTACACGGTTTTTGGTTCCAATCCACTAAAAAAATGAAGTGGGAAAAATTTTGACTAGATCGGACAACGTATAGGAGTCGCGCAACGGCCGCTAATTATTGAAAATATCGATTTTCCGGGTTAAAAAAATACATATTTGCCTAACTCACAGGGACATAGTGGTTGCGTGGGTGGGTGAATCACACGGGAAATGTTTCCGCAGTGGTATGACACCAATTACATCTTCTCCCGATGCGGGAGTGCGAGGGGTAATAGCGACTTTTCGGTTCCCTTTGGCATGGTTAGGGATGTGTACCGAATTAGCTACCAACGCTGATATTCCGTCAATGTCAGTTCTACCGTGCATTATGAGTTTTCCTAGGCTGCCTAGATTGCAGGCTATGAGTTTTCCTAGGCTGCAATGCTTGATGCGTGACGCCTACTTTGAACTTGTATTTAAAAACACAAGTTAGGTGATGGGAACAGAGAGATGACTTGTAGATAATACAGGGGTTTTTCCACAAGGGCTGAAATCTCGAGATGTAACAGACCTAACAGGAATGGCGAAGTTTTGTAGCAGTTAAGTCACATTTAAATGACCCCGCAGATCGTCAAGAGCACCATCTAAGAACGAAACAAAATAAGCATACTAATTCGTTTTCATTTTACAGATCACCCATATCTTACAAAGAAAAAATGCACCGAAGAGAAACTAAAATTTCGGAATTTACGTTATGAGACAACCAAAGCATAATAGTTATCGGATATATCAACATTTGTCCTTCAAACCTGGGGTACCTTAGTGTAGAAACAAAATTACAAAATCGAGTCGCGAGAGAGGTATCTATTACGCAAGGCGCTTTGAAACTACTCTAACCCGCGTAATTATACCTCATTCCTTTAACATTTGTCCAATTTTTCGCTACCAAGGTGTGTGTAAATGTGTTTCGCCAGTGTTCACAATCTATCATGAAATAAATGAACCCGATAGATCGCATGAATAGTGATACTTTGAACATTTTTATCTAAAATTGAAATTGGGTGATATTGTTACCAATATATTCTATAAAATAAACATTTATAAATTTTATGCATATATTTCATTTGGAATATAGTTGGTTAAACGTGAAACCAATAGGAAGGATAATTTTTTTAATACAATTGGTTTAATCACGGGTTTTGGATTTTGCAATTATGTTATCAACACGAAGTCTTTTGCAAATTGGTTTTTTGCACTTGTTGCATATCGACCTTTTATATATGTCATCCTCGTGATTACGTATGTATTACCTTTTTTGTGTTGGTTTTCAAAAGCTGGTTCTCTTCTGTTGCTCTGGCATCAGCCACGACTCCTTTCCCTTAAATTGCCAATATTGCGGGACTGTGTATGGCTACAGAGTTATTGGCGTGGCTGTGGGTGTGTTTTAAAGTGTGTGCGTGAGTGCGGATGCTGTTTTTAAAACGAATTCATGCAGAAAATCTTTGCGACTACTTAAATCACATTTCTTAACGGGAAACCAGAATATTTCTGTCCATTTTATATGTATGCATTGAGCAGAGCGATATCAATTTACTACAAAATGAGAGTTAACGGCGAGCGAAATGTTTTCCGCACGCAACGGTACGCAGGTGTCATTATCTACTAATCGAACTCATTGCCTTGTTTAATTTCAGTTTTCTTTCAACTGGGGATTGTTATCAATACGTTATAAAATTTCTGTCATAATATTGGACATGTAGCAGAACTACCGCTGTTTTTCTTAAACGTACACGGGAAAAAAATATTTTCGTTATTCGAGCAAAAACCCATTTGTTGGCTGAATATTTGCCTTAAGAACAGAACTAATTGCCACAGATACAAATGATTTGTTATTCTGACAAAATGACGTTTGCGCCTAGAGCAAACGGTATCGGTAGGCCAGCATTTGTAACCACAACAAATACTTTAGTGAAGCGAGCAATCGTCTTGCCATAGTTACAAAATTATTTATTACTAGCTGAAGGTACCCGTTGAAATTCAACGGGTGTGAAAAACATTGAAATTATTTTTTAGATAACCTCAAAGCTTGAAGAATTCTGACAGCGTAGTCAATTGAGGAGTTCTTAACCTAGTATGATACTCGTTGGCGTTCCTTCGTTCGTTCGTATGATGTGGAAATTGGTCTAAAAAACAATTTGCAATCGAAATAAGAGGCAGACGGTTCCACTACGTGTAATACGTCTGAGTATTACACGATAATAAACAACGCCGTTTTTGTTGTAGCAACAGAGGCATTATTACCATTACTTTTCGCTGCACCTAAATATTCCTGCACGTTTAATTCCTTTATGTGTCTCGTTTACTACGTAAATGTTCTCTCATATTCATGCAGTGCCCCTATGAGAGCTACTTTGAGAATAGACATTGAAGAGTATACTTGTTGTAAATATGTAATGAATATATCGATTACTTCCCGAAGTAATCTGTTATGGGGCCTTTGGGACTCTGGGCCCTTCTTTTACAGATGTTCTTTCTACGCGCTATCATGGGCCTGCAGAAAAACTTAAATGCCAGAGGCGAGAATATCCTTTGAAAATAAAATCACTGGTTGTCAAGGAAATATGCTATTGTTGATTTAAGAGAAAAATGTGAGAATTTTCACCAAAAAAGATGATACTCAGACAATTACGATGCAAAAAAGAAAATCGATTGAAAGAATTAGAAACTTCATTTGTTCAGCCATCCGTTAAAAAAATTCCAGCCCTCTATCTTGAGTGAAAGTAATTTTTAAAACAAAAAATAAAACCACCGCACCGAACCCAATGCTTAGCATGGACCACAAGGGACCCCCAGGGGGGGCCTTTGGGGGCCCTGACGGATTTTTAATATAGCCTATGTTACATCCCGATACATGTTCTAACTACATACAAAATTTCAGCTCAATCGGTTCAGTAGTGTTTGCGTGATTGAGCAACAGACAGACAGACACCATTCAATTTTTATATATTAGCATGATAACTAGGAACGCCAAACATAAATCAATATTTACATCGGGGAGTTCAGGATGACGCAAAAACAATGAACGGGTAACAATAAGTAACGGGAGACGCCTAGAAGGTTAACAGTGGACAGTCAGCAGAGATAAGTGGAGGAGTTAAGATCTAAAGGCACGCGAAGGAGGAAAAAGGACCAAGTCGGAGAATAAAAACGGCAGGGAGCGGATACAAGGCGGCGTAAAGGTGACGAAAGAGGAACCAGGAATTTATAGAGATGCCAGGAAGGAATCGGGCTGGAGACCCAAGATAAAAACCGTACGGCCCAGAACTCTGGAAATAAGGAAGGAGGAAGACCGCGAAACCATATCTGCAGCCGCATGAGAGACGAAAATTCCCCAGTGTCTGATAAGTGTAGCTTTAAGGAAAATAAAACCAAGAAATACAATAACCTCCATAATTACAAATATTGCTGTCTGAAAATAACGTAAATGAAAAAGATTGTAAAAGATAAATGACCTCGCGCTTGAATTGATTGATTGTGATTTTTTGCAATGTTATTTTCGATCATGAATTTCACCAATTGTTTATAGGAAGAAATGTTGTTTGGTAAAGGTGAGCTTTCGTCCCGCCAGCGTTTTCGCAAATTTAACCCACTTACAATAAAGATATCGGTACCAAATTCACATCACTTATAAAGCAAACCTTGCGCATTTGTAAAATACTTTCAACACAACAATGCATCAACTACTTTAGGAATGGGAAACTTTCAAACCTGAGAAGTGCGTTTTTTCCTCTCCGCCATCTTGTGAAAAAATGCCGTTTCCTCTTATCCACTGTACGTGGCGCAGCGATCGAGCAGTTGGTTCTCTAGCATATGCTCACCTCTCCTACACAGTTTCTTCCCGCCTTCCACTCAAACTCGCACCGCAACAGCCATTTAATACAATGCAATTCCATTCATTCCACCGCAGTAAACATTGCACATTTCACTTCAAATGAAGAATTTACACTTCCTTATCACTCGCATTCATTCCACTGAACTAATAACATTTCACGTTTCACTTTAAATGGAGGATTGCGAGTTCCCGCAGCGAGGACACGAGTGTCCATCCCCGGGCAACAAACAACCGTGCCTTTCAAGGAATAACAAGCTGACTCCGCCAAAACGAAAGTCTGGATCGCAGAAATTTGTGTGTGCGTGCACGATTGGCAACTCATGCCGACCGTACACCACACACGCAAGACAGAAAATGATTAACGCCAACAAGCTTCTCAACTCTCGTTGGCGAATGAATACCGGTTGACTTTTCAACAATCAACTTCCAATTATTGACAGTTAATTTCTCCCTTCCACAGTATCCGAGAGAAATCCGTCAACAATACTATTTACTTAGCCTCTAACAAAAGCCCACCTTGTCATCTGACGAATTTTATACCAGAAAGAATACGCAGAATAACATTTTAGCCTTCTACCAATGCCCACGAATAATCACCAATAAGCGTCAGGGATTCTATTCTTAAAATAATACGCGAAATATCATTTTAGCCTTCTACCAATTCCCACCAATAATCACCAATGAACGAGAGGGATTCTATTCTTAAAATAATACGCAGAATAACATTTTAGCCTTCTATCTATGCGCACCGAAAATCACCAATAAGCGTGAGGGATTCTATTCATAAAATAATACGCAGAATAACATTTTAGCCTTCTACCAATGCCCACCAATAATCACCAATGAGCGAGAGGGATTCTATTCTTAAAATAATACGCCCCCCAAGTTTATTGGAGGGGTGGGTTCAGGGCAAAGGAATGGAAGGGAAATTCGTTTTTCGGTTTAACAAAACACGGAAATGCAGTACAAATCAGCATTTTGAAATTTCCTCCACTTCCAGAAATGCCCATTTCCACTTTACCATTCCCGCGAAAACTGCGTTTTTCGCTGTATTAATTCACGAAAATGCGTTTTTCACTTTTGAAAATGGCCAAATCGGGCCCGCGTACCGTCCCACCCTAGCACCCCTGTTTCACTCCATAGGCCCGTAAGCTTGTTGGGGGGGTGGGGTATAGGAATATAGTAGAAGTGAAATTAGTCTTATCCCTCTACTGGTTGTTCGTGAAAACCTCCAAATATGGCGTCGAAAACGGACGAAAAAGTCGAAAAATCGGTCATTTTCAAACGTCTATATCTCAAAAACTACTAGTCACACGGGTATGATTCTCACATTTTTACAAATGCGCAACCTTCCTCTACTCATAGGTATCACATTCAATATCGTAAGTTTCCTAGGTTTTTCAAAAAGAAATGTTGACCGTGCGGGACGAAAGCTCACCTTTACCTGTTGTTTTTAGCATGTGTTTTTAACAAGGCATCTGTAGATACCTAATTACAACACTTATCTCAATGCACGCTAACATAAAATATTTGTGAACTTTTGCGATGTCTTGATATGCATTGCCTGATGCTGAAATAACAATGGCCTTAGCTACCGCTACAAATCGGACCTCTGGCGAAGCAAATCGCGTTTGTTGGCCGAGCAAATGTAGGCGCGCCATGAGCAAATGTATTTTGCTCGCTCAATAGAGCAAAGGTAGCAAACGCCATTTGCTCGGGCGACAATGAGTTCCGCTGTCACTATGTTGACAAACGAATTTTTCTGCAACAGCATAGGGAATGTACTAAGTTCAACACAGTTTTTTTCTCCGTGTGTATGACACCAATGACATTTTTTTCACCAACCAGAGGGGTACCAAACCAAACCAAAAGCCAAAGGAGGGAGAAACCAAAGGGATATTATAATTTTACTCTCCTCATGTTGGCAAGAAATTCCTTTGGGAAATCCGTTTTCTTTGGTCTGAGCGTACCAGTCAACATTCAATTTTTTCTTGGAAGACAGGTTATAAATTAATACATGTAAAGAAATTATTTTTTTAATCCCCTCCACAACAATATTATCTATCAGTTTAAAAATTTTGGTGACCTTAATACAGCGCGTTTTTAAGAAAACAAATTTTAAATTAGACTCATTTTTGAAATACGCCTAAAAACGGGCACTTTTTACGTTATCGCCTCAATAAAAATATCATATTGTTTATGTAAAAATAAATTAATTAAAAAAATAAATGTAATAAAATATTATTTATAACCGTTAAACGCATGATAAACCAGAGAAAAATAAAATGTAAATGGTTTTTTATGTACAATCGTTGGTTATTTTGTTATTAAGCTTCAAACTCGATTGCACATAATTTTGTGTCGGACAATTTTTAAGTAGCTAGCCGGTCTTGCTCCCCCCGAAATTATAATCTATATTCGCCACCGAGTCCCCTTCCATGCGTATATTCCCATTCTTGATATCACAGTTCGCACATACAGCTGCGGCTAAGTTTTGCTTCCACTATAACGGGAGGGTTTAATCACTATCGTCATTACTGTGGCGTATAGATATTGAGAAGGCTCAAACAAATGCGACTGAAATAATTAAACTCACCTCTGGATTCAGCTACTGAACAATTCAAGCGGGGATGCTGATATCGCCAATACCAGGGGCTCAAACCCTAGGTCCCACCTTACTTTGTCTCGTCTCGTTCAATTTACTTACCTACTTCTTCCTCAATTTTATCCTTACGGATTCAGTGACATTTAAAGGGTTGACACCACTACTTTGTATTGGCTAATTTCATCTTGTGAAATAGGTAGGTACCACAGCAATAGCAACACAGAAGTGGACTTATCTTCGGACATATACTAACCAGTAGCGTAGCCGGGGAGGGGGCAGGGGGGCATCCCCCCCCCCGGGTTCTACCGCCTCTCAGTCTGCGTATTTTTCCACTCTTATGTCCCAAATACGTATAAATAAATGAGTAGAATATAATTGTCATATTTTTAACAAACTCATCCACCTTTTGGATCACCAAAATTTGTTAAGCTTATTAAACTGGTTAATTTTCCTAATAATAAACTGGTTAATTGAATTTTATAAGTCGGCGCCCTCTAAAAATTTCCTGCCCCCCACCCCCCTTGACCCAAAACCTGGCTACGCCACTGATATTTACTGCCGCCTGTCAGATTATTTTATTATTATTAATGCTTACTTGGCGTTGATAACCATCATACTGATCAGCTTAAAAGTTCAATAGCAAATAGTAAACTGGACTGGACAAAGAATAAATGTAACCATGTAAGGGTAAGGTTCAAACTCGTAAACAGGCTTATTCATTCAGAGGGTTTCGAGCAGCTCGCGAATGGACCAACGAGAGGTAAAAACAAACTGGATGCCTTCCTTCTAAGGCCATTTTAGGGTGTCCAAAACTTTGAGATAATACATGTGTTAAGTGATCACTCTGCGGTGTCAATTGAACTATAATGATGATCGCGAATCCCACAAAAAACATAGATAACTTTTACTGTAATTTAAAAAAATGGGAACGTGGAAGGATTTAAGAATATGCTGAGAGAAGATTTTCCCAAACGGTCAGGTCAAGGTGAAACTCCAGATGAAATTTGGGATTATTTTAAGAATATTTCGTCCGCGGGAAAAGAACAATTTGTTCCGAGTAAAAGACTTGAACAACGGCTATCCGCCCGAGTATTATAACGCAAAAATAAGAGGACTTAAGAAAAAGTCAGGGGTACGTATAAACTAAGATATTTAATTGTCCTATCTGGTAAAATATAAAACCATAATTAGTAGCTTAAATACTGAAAAAAGTAAAGCCCAGTAAAGCTTTCCATTGAATATACAAGAACAGAAAAAAACTAATAAATTCGACAAATATACATCTTAGGAAGAAAAGGGACAATAATAATGACATATCAATGCTTGTTAGGGAAAATGAAAAAGTTATTATAGATTACACGGCTGACGAGCTAAATGAATGGTACGCCAGCAGCTATTAGACGACCTTGTATGCTTTTGAAAAGTATCATTGAACTCGTTCTCGCCGTGAATTTTTTCCCTTCCCTCCCTTTTTTTCTAGGCATTGGTCCTCCTTTTGCACTTCGGCAAGGTACTTGGATGCATCCGATGTCCACTTCTCTCACTATAACATACGATACTTAACAGAACACCACCGTGAAAAAGTTCCTTGCAATTCCACCGATAAATCCTTTTCTGTGATTTAAGTATCTTAATGAGTGGTGCTCATGCTATACAAGTGAACATAATGTGCATAGAGATAAATTCTTTATACAAACTGAGTTATTTTTTTGCCTGTAATTGAAGTTTATTCATATCCTGCTAAGGTATCTAATGAATTACTAGTGCTCAGATGTTTCCTTTTCTGTGATTACCATATATGCATGAGTGATAATATGTTATGCTAAGTGTGATCAAAATATGTGTATCTCAGTTCCTTGCAAGTGCTTTGATGAATCTTTTTCTGTGATTTATTTTAAGAATTAATATTGCTATTTTTTAGTCAGTGTAAGTTTCTTAATTTGTGGTAGTAAATCATATGATGAATAAACACAGCGTTAGGCAGAAGTTTTTGAAAATGCTGAAATAAATTCTGGTCTTTGTTTGTGTGTTCTCCGTTAGTAGTAATTACTGCTTGAATTATTTGTACCTAATACGATTAACACCGTGCATAACTAATTATTATGCATCCTTGCGTCATACTGCCTGAAATAACACCTTGCCTCGTAGAAATAGCTCTAGTCTGTGTATCAGTGAATTGTATTTTACCCGTCATAACTGATGTTCTCGTAGTCAAGTGAACTATGGAGTAATCTAATTTTCTTGAATAATGGAATCTGAATCTCTCATGTGTTTTTTTTCTCTATGCAAACAACAAACCCGACGAACTTCACGGACGCCTAGTTGCGTATCTGATACATCGAAGTGTATGAATTAACATTTTTTCAGTTGCCGACTGAAAAGCCAGTGATATGACTTCTCAAAGTAATGAAAGCATTTATAATGACATTCGGCATAGTTAAAGTAATGCACGGCAGTGATTTTTGGTCAGTTTAAGCCGTTCACTGTCTATGCGAATTCCCTTCTTTCCGCGTTCTGCTGATGTGTCGCAGTGAGACGGGAATACAGTGACGTCACGCGAAAGCCTACCCGCCAGCTAAGACCACCTTCTCTCTTTACTCACCTTGGGCCTGATTCTGATGCTTTCCCGATGTTCAACTTTTCCACCAAAACGTCATTAGTTTCCACCAAAACCTCATGACTTTCCGACACTACGTCACCATGTTGCACCTTCCACCATAGAATCGTTCACTACATCGTTCAATGACTGGTGGAAAGTCAAGCTTCCCTTCCACCCGTCATCCACTTGGTGGTAGTGTCGTGGTGGAAACTTTCCGACGGAATTAAGCGTTCGGAAGGTAGACATTGTTTTGTTCGCGTTTTCGAGGTAAGTTGGACATCGGCATAAGTTTGTGACGTTCGGCCGTTCATTGAACGGATCAAGAGTCGTTCAATGAACGAATGGTAGAACTTTCCACCAGTCAATGACTGGTTGAATATCAGAATCGGGCCCCTTGATCCAAACCAACCTTCGGGTTGAACCACTGAACGACGAACGTAAGTAGGAGTCGGTATACCCCAAATGTGTCTCTGGGACCTTCTGGATTCTAACTCAGTACCTCAAAATGGGATATATTAATTATTCCTTTGATATCCATTGCGTATCATCTATAACTTTTTAACAAGACACATAGTATTTTTCACAAATGTTGCTAAAAGTTTTATGGAATCCGTATTTGAATATTATATTATATGTGCATTTACATTAAGTACTTGCGTCTCGCTAATGGTTGGGAGCGCTAAGTACCAAACTTCTCATGGGTTTCTATCTTATCTGCTTGGGCATCTGCTACAAGGTGAAGACCAGGAAGAAGAAGAGGAAAGCAGCGGTGAACATATTATCTTTGAATATTTGGACAGCGATGAAGGCAGCGAAACAAGAAAATATTAATCATGAAGGAGATAGAAGGAAAAGAGATGTTATTGCGTTTTGAGAGATGAAATGGAAGAACAGTAGGGAGCATTGTAGTTTTAGTAATATAGAAATTTTAGTGCGGGGACGTTTAGAAGTGAACATTGGGGAAGAGGGAAGAAAACATTGATCAGACGAGCGACAGGATTCCAATGGTTGAACTAAATTCATACCCGGCAAATTTCATTCTGACCCGGGTGTAAATGCCTACGAGGAACTACAGGAAGGAAGAGATGAGAGGTAGAGTAAAAAAAAGAAAGATATAATTAGAGAATTGTCGGGTTAGAGAAACTCAGAAGTGACTGGGATTTGAATTGCAATGATGGGGGAAGGGAGGGATGGATATGAAGTGGGAAAGTATAGTACGGGGATATGAAATCACTGCGGTGAGAAGGCATTGCATTGTACAGGAGAAATAATTTTAATAATAAACACTTGCGCGTTAAACATTTCCTCAGTTGTACTTACTCATGGAAAATTCCGGGAGACAAAGGGACACATGTAAGTGATCATATCATGGTAATGCAGAGGTTTAGAACGTATCAAAAATCGGTGCGGATTTTAGGGGACAGATGTGGACTCGTATAATAATTTAGTGCTCTTAAAATATGATGTTAGGGTCAAAAGGTTAAGTAAAAGTAGAAGAATGAAGAGGTGATTAAGGTATGAGATCAAAAAGAGGTAAAAAGAAGGGAATGCCAGGAGCTGGTGGACAGGGACATGGGTGAGTCAAAGAAAATATATGCAATTGAAGGAAAATAGTAGTGCTTAAATACATAAATAGTTACAGAGGTACAAAAACGATACGATCAATGGAAACGAGAATTAAGACGCCATGCGTCACAGAAGAAGTTATCAGAAAAAAAGGTGAGAAAAGGAAGAGGCAAACGTCAGCACTGAACTAGAGGTAGGAGGTGTAAGGAAATAAATTAGGATATACCTTTCAAAGGAAAAAAAAATTATTATTACTTATTGGGTAACTTTGGGAGTTACAAAGTTCGTTTCACTATCAATATGACGACCTTACACCAAGTAAAACTTTCAAATTTCGAACTTAAAAATTGCAAGTTAGGCACCCCTAAGGCACGGTTTTCGGGATTTGATTGATTCCAAATTTCGTATACGTTATGTTTTCATCGAAAGGAAAAAAAAATCACATTTCTAGAACTTAAATTTCAAATTGTGACCCACCATTATGATCATGTACTATCTCGTAATACTCTTGAATTAGTCCCAAGCCAATAATTCCATTCGTATGTATACCTGTATTTTACTAATTTAAGTTCTTACTCACAAGAAGAGTAAAAATAGGTACACTCTAATTTAACTTCCTTAGGGTTATTAAGATGGTATGTTTGGGAATGAAAATTTTAAATTCACAAAACGACAAAGATTAAGCGCAATATTTCAAGAACTCAACCGACGATTATCGAAGTTTGAAGGCTCATCTTCATCTTGATAATAAATTATTTGAAATTGCATATATTTTATATAGCAACGAATGGAACCCCTAAATGAATGTTTGCTGGGCGAGCTAACTCTCCAATATCGGGAGCCATACCGACCCTCAACGAGCGCATAGTCTAAAACTCCATTCCTTATGCTTCACCTCCGCTGAGGGCTGTTTATATTGGTCATGTGTTTTTGGGAACTTGAGCCACATCGTTAAATCCACCGGACCGGGTACACGCCATTTGACCCCGCACTAAACAAATAATAATGAAACTTCACCTCGCTGTCCCATGTCCCAAAAAATAACATTGTGATGTTTGCTCTGTGGATCGGTCAGTTGCCATGGACAAATATCACTTCCTGACTCTCGGAAACGATTTCGTCTATGTAAGACAGCAAATGAGCCCTTAATATTTTAACATATTCCGTAAAATTTATTAACCGTTAAGAGTGAAAAACACCTAACCCGGAACCTTTCCCTTTTGCATTCCCCGCCAGCTGTTGCGTACCACTGGCAGTCGGGGGAGTTGGTTGGGCAGCGATCGCGGGAGAATGTCATTAAGAAGACCTCCGTAGTAAGTGGAAATGAGTAAAATTGGCCCTTAGTCGCTAAATGTATATGCAATACCCGAAGTTTCTATTCAGCGAAATGCAAAGGTGGTCGTGCTAACCGCTTGGAACGCCTTTTGAAATGATAGTAACATGCGGGCAGAACATCAAAGTAAGTTTATCAATTCATTCGTTATTAAGTAATATATAATGTATTAATTTGGGGCCCCACGGCCTTTGAGCGCCTCACCTTTATCTATGGACTCTTAGACCTTGCACCCTATCGCTTGGGTATGATTTTTATGCTATCGTGCTGACGACCCATGCGGAATTAATGGGGCTTACGAGAGTCGCCAATTAACATCCCCAAACAATTTACCAGAGTTATTGCAAAAGGCAACAAGCTATTGATGTGAGTTTGCCTCCTGATCCGTTAATCTATTTCTAGCAGCTTTTGCGTAAGCCTGAAAAGATGTGTGTCACATTCATTCGTTTTAGCCTACTCAGTACATCATTCGGCCACTTTTGCCTCCTTTCCATTTCTCTCATCAACCTCCTTTCCTTCCCTGCCATACACTTTTTGAAATGTTTCCTTTTCATTTTACTCTCTGAATCTTTAAAAAAAGACGGGGTACATAAAACCCGTTTTAATCGTTCTTGTTCCGACACAAGATCATGAACGCTTACTAGTAAGACATTTTTCCTGCCGCGTGATTTCAAAGAGCGCGCTTAGTAATGGATGCAGCGCAGGGTTCGACCTTGAAATAGGACATACATTTAATGTTCAGAGTTGGAATAACCCAGTGTCAAAGTACCTTGAAAATGACAATCGTATTCTATTTAATGGGTAAGTACATGAGTTTTTAAAAACAAACTCGTCAAGCTAATAATACTTTTCTTTAAACATTATCGCGGTTTTTTTCAAATTCGCAGGAAAAATAAGAAAAATATTTTACCCGATTACTAAAGATGCCTTAAAATTGAGTACACTTGGGTAGGGCTAACTGAAAATTAATGCTCCTCTTATAACTTTGAGCGAATTTTCTAAAAAATGAAACAAAATTTAATTATTTTACATTTACCGATAAATTGTCGGTTATCTAGTGTTTCCTAGGGGAAAAAGGTTAAGATGCAAGAAGTAGTTACCAAAATAAAGGCATTTCATTATCTTTCTATCACCTGTAACGCATCACTGAAAAGTTTCACGGTTACACAAAAAAATCCACTTTATTCAAAGTTAAAAAATCCAAGTTTTGTCACATAGTATCGAGTTTGAATAGAAGTAAAACTATTTTTTCAAACTTGCTTGCAATCAAAATCTTTCTATAGTCATTAAAATGGGATCAACATTAACATAAAATTCTTTACGTATATTTGGGCGTCACCACGGCTTGATTCCGTGCCACTCCTATGCAAGATAAATAACAAATATATTTATTGAATTAATTTTTATCTTATGGAATGATGGCTTATAATAAATGGAAAAGAAGGAGGCGTGCATGTATAACCGCGCATTGGGGACCGATGGCTTTCCGCACTGCGAGCCTGGGGCTTGCCCTATTCAATTCAGGGCCTGCTCTTACTGAGCAGCTAGCGCACGCGACCACACCACCCCTTAGAGCAATGCCAATCGTTCTAATTACACCCTTTATTGGCTTGAAATTTATCATATGAAAGACGTGCACATATAAATCAATGAATTATAAAATAATGAACTTCGCTCATTTCGAATCCTTTTAATTTATTTTTTCAGCATGGTTGAATTTAATATTTCCGTAATCTTTCCTAATTTTACTGTCGCCTGCACGGATGCAGAAAATTATGTAAATAAGCGCTCATTTGTATGTTAAATTAGAATTTGCATTTACATGTTAAAATAGAAGGAATTAATTCATTGCTTCAAATTTTACTATCACTTTGTGTGACCTCTAAAAATTAATATAATAAATAGAATCACTAAATATCATCGCGAATCGTGTCCCGCGCGAAAGGATAAAATAGCAGCCTTTTCTGCTCATGGAAATATTATTATTACTTACAGCCCTCATTGGATCGATTCCCAGGTAAAAACAAAAGAGATATGCCAAAAAACGAGTTATCACTATGATTTCTAAATAGTTTCTCAAGGATCAATTGATATTCATTCGGTTAGTGTTGATAGCAATGTAAAATGACACAATAAAATTGGAAATTATGTAATTTACTGCTGGTTCTCTGTCTCGATGAAAATGAAGATACGAAATTAATTTTATTAAATTGGATGGAGAAAATAATAGTGCCGATGTTATAAGTATAGTGACCTGAAAATAACATAGCTCTTTTTACTTCTGAGTTTCTGCGCAGACGATATTCACAACACTCATGTAAATGTGCTATTTTACCATTCTTCAGCGATTAACTCCCTGTGCTACAATTATGTAGAATTGAAGGGCTGATCTGTTTTATGCTATTTTAAATTACGTAATATAATATTAGAATAATATTACTAGACAATAAGATTCGCAAAGTGCTACGAAAATTAAGCGGCAACTGTCTGTCTGAAGTGACAATATTAAGGATCAGAATTTTGATTTAGCACGTGCTAGAAGTTTCTGCAGCAGTCATTCATAGAGAAATGGGGAATGCTAGGAAGACTTCCTTGGTAAAGACATGTTTAGTTTCAGGAAAGGAAGCAAACACGAAATACACTGGGTAATGATACAATTAACAGATATTTAGACCATTGCCAATCATTTTTTTATTTGTTTCTATGACTCCTTGAATGCTTTTGATACTGTATCATGAGCGAGATCCATACAAGTAACAGGATATACTATCAGGAGTGGACTGGCATGGTTAAACGACCTACAGAACCTACGACCTACGAGTTGGCCCGTTTGTTTGGGCCGAGAGTAATTTGGAGCAGCCGAAAAGTCGGGACGTGTCTCAAAGAACACAACCCAATAAAAGAATATCCCGGAGTTTTCTCCTTTTAATTGGGACAGCATGCCATTTAATTAGGAACAAGTATGCACTCGAAAAAAATAAACGGGGGAATATAGTTCCTTCACATCGGGAAAACGATTTTGCGAATTTCCCCTTCGTCTTTCTTTACTTTCATCTATCCTGTCTTGTGGACACCTAATATACCACTTTTGAGTCTCATAAATCACTCTGCAAACGATTCGGGTATCGTCGCGGATACAAAGAGTCTCAGCCAAATGTCAGTGCTGTGCGTTTAAGCTGTCGTTTAAATCGCGATTAGTTAGATTAGAAAAAATATAATAATTCCGTGTAAAGATAAGGACACTGTAAAGACACTGGCTGAAAAATCTTCCATACTGGTCCAAATTACAGATAATCCACATGAAATAGTCATAGTTTTTTTTAGCAAGAGTAGTAGGGTTTTAAAGATCTGTGTGTACTTGATTGGTACAAATCACGATAAACTAAGAGGAAAATGAGCTTTTAATGGAAAAAGGAAATTCCAAAAACGTAGGGACAAGGTAAAGATTATGTAGTTTAGACCCTATATCAATCGCTTTTCGTTATAAGTGGGTAAGGGGTATGTTTCATTGGTCTTATGTTGAAAACAATTCTTGAGTAACTATCTCAAAATCTGTGTAATAAGGACTTCAAGCCAATAGCTGGTTCTCTTTCTCAATGAAAATTAAGAAATTAAATTAAGTTTACTAAAGTGCATGGAGAAAATAATAGTGCCGATGTTACAAGTATAGTGGCCTGAATGTAACATAGCCCATCATACTTCTGAGTTTCTGCGCAGACGACATTCGCAACACTCATTTAAATGTGCTATTTTACCGTTCTTCAGCGATTAACTCCCTGTGCTACAATTATGTAGAATTGAAGGGGTGAACTGTTTTATGCTACTCAAATAATCCGGGAACTAATATAATAAACTAATGAAATTGGAAACAGTTCAATTCCTCCATATTTGACAGGCTTGATAATACACAATTTACAAGTATATCCCCATTGGTGATGAACGTAGAATTAGAGCAATGCTCGCATAATTGATAAACTAATACGTAGGAACCCATTTATTAATTCACCAATTTTAAATTAACCGCAATATTTTAATAAATAATATCCGAAGAAGATAGAAGTATCAATAATAAATAGCGAGAGTTTGTATTTTTCGCAAGTTTGCATCTATTTATTTCATGCATTTAAAATTTCAATATATGCATCAACCAAGGATTTATTTAAAATTCTCCACTACTAAAACGAGTAAAAAAGTGTACACATGGTATCGGTAAGCAAAAGATCCGTAATCCAATTAGTGGCTATGGGGCATATATGCACTGGCAGTTATTTTAACGCATTTCCTACCAGCGGAGCGTTGCAAACGATTAAAGTTTACGGACTAACAATAAGCCCCAACGTAAGCAGAAGACTATTATTTTCCTCCTTGCGAAGGTCTGGGTTCACGACGACATTAGGATACTCGGGAAATGTTTTGCCTTCTTCCACTAGCCACAGTAGTCAAATTGATTCTAAGAAAGCATGGAACGCTTTAGGAATACGCGAATTTTCATTTCTTCAGATTACGGAGACGGTCGCGCTTGCCATGCGGACCGAGTTTTCAAAGTGATAACATAAACGCATCGAGAAGGCAATAAAAATACAAGAGCTGACTATGAATGTTTATTTGTCATTTGCACTTAGAAAAATCGAAGTTGTAAACCCCTCTACTTTGGTATGCATATTAATTTATTCAATTTTCTATTCGGTAACATTTATTTGTGCATACGTTACCTGATTTTTACAGTAAGACGAATGAATACTGGGTATATACACAGCATAAACACTTAACGATATAAGTTAGTGCAGGTCCCGCAATTGCTATTCGAATAGCTTGTGCAATTTGCGGCAACAACGCCAGAGAATTTTACCAATTCAACTGTGTTTTTGTGATTACATCGGGAATTTATCAGCATCGTGAGAGATATTCACACTGACAATACAATTTCTATCGGATTGGGCTGGACGACCAATCGCCGATCCGGTGTTTTCTTACTTATAGAATTCACCTCAGCAAACGCTGGAGATTAAAGGTTGTTTTGCGTTCCGTTTTCCCCTTAGCCTATTTATGACTCTGGGGCCGGAATTTTCCCATTCCCCTACCCTTCTCCCCATCCTTTCTATTCTCCGCAGCCTTCCGTTCCCCGGACATGAGCTGACGCTCGAATACCGGGTGGAGGGTGGAGCCCTGCGCGGAAGACCCGCTTATCCACTGACAATACAATTACTTTAAAAACTAGAAGCCAGAGAAACAATCAACAATTGTTAATAGAGTTCTAGAAACAACCTTAATGAAGAACCTCGGAAAAATACTCGAAGGAACAAGAACATATCGAAAAATCAATAACAATAAAAGAGAGGAATACAAAACAACACCAATAAACACGGTATATATAGCGAAGATACGAGCGAAGTGACCACATAAACAGAATAGAATACTTGAGGATGTAGGATGTTTCAAAAGATCAGTGCCCAGAGGGAAAAATAAATGCTGGACGACCTAGGTAAAGATGGTAAAAATGCTTACGAGGAGAATGTGTCAGTGAAGGACAGGCTGCAAGCCGACAGGAAGAAGGAAACCGCCTCGATAATTTATTTTTACTGTGATTACAAAAAACATGACATCCAATTGCTACTTACAATTCAAGGACACAAAAAACACTTCCGTGTTGTGGTACTTTGAGCGAAATACCTCGACACTCACACAAAAACCAATGAATTTGGCATCATAATACATTTTAAAATGGTTTTTCAATGATGATACCAACATATCGCAAGTATGGCCTTTTTGACACGAAATGGCAAAAAGTGAAAGCCGTTTTCATGGGATTTGGTACGGCTGTGTGCTCAAAAGGATTATAATAAAAAAAAATACTATAACTAACAACATTTCTGAAAACCAAATGACTGCCTGACATTTAAAAGTAATGACTTCCCCGTACACATGCACCAACAAAGATTTTTTCCTATAAGGTTTACCGATTTCCACTTTTGTAAAACTTTTCTACAATACATTCCCTTAACGTTCTGAGAACTTCAATTCGGAAAGTAATGTTATTATTCTTTCATGAAAGTATTTTGCTAGAATGATTTTTTGTGCGTGTGAAACATCGTATAAAGCTAGCAATTTTAGACATTGCAAACCCTGTTTTGAAGATGGGACGCTCGGGAGAAAATTTACCAAATAACCTTATGTATCCATCCATGTAAACTCTATCGTACGAGGTAAAACAAACACGCCTTCAATTTGTATCTTCAGTTAGAAACTGAGAAGTTCAGTAATTTAAAACATCGGTTTTGCATCATTATTATTACATTATTTACTTTACACTCCTTAAACTTCTTAAATTGTAGATTAAAATTCGAGTATGGTCTCAATTATTACTGTACTCACCAACTAAAGTTTCCTTGGAAAGAAGCAAAAGGATCTCCGACGTCTTTCTTTCGATCTTCTTTCACGATTAGGCTGGCACTACACTCAGTATCTCTCTGGTGATTGATGTAACACAACTGTTTGAAACGACGATGATGGAAGTGAATGGGGAGCCTGATCACTACCCTCGAAGATCGTGCTTAAGGATCGTGTTTTTTTTATTTCACATAACTGTATCACTCGTAATACACATGGTATTCCACTCAGTCACTAAGTAACACTTACAACGCAAACCATCAAAAACACCAACGTCAATTCTGTCTTCAAACCAAGAAAAGCCAGTCCGCGTCGTCCAATCACGAAGAACACATAACGGGCATTACGCGATTCGCTTCTTCACGCTAGCAAAACAGCGGTAGAGGCTCGTGGCTTGCCTTACCTCAACTGACACTCGCATCGACTCATAGCTGACTGGTCGCCAGTGAGGTGCACGCGGGGCAGTGAGTGTTCTCGCTCGTCTTTGAATTGAATAGGTTTGCGCTTAGTGACCTGTTCAACCTCTTGAGCAAGATAAGCTAGAAACCTTCGAGCCCTACAGCTTGGAATGAATGCGCCCCACTGTGGAGAATATCCTCGTACTGAGTCCTTGTTTGAATTATATTCAGAGCTAGGACGAGGCTCTAGGTTTTCGGTTGGTTAGTAACTGAAGAGGGATTTTGATCGCTGATGCCATTTGTGCAGGTGGATCGGACTGCGACGTTTTTTGCGGCAGAGCTGGCGCGGGAATTGGATAGCGGTAACTTTCTCCGAGTGAACAATAAAATCGCATGCCTTCCGTAGACATGTTTCACATGTGAATGCCTTGATTTGGCAAGGGTTAGAGCACGTTTAATATTTCTAGAGATCATCAAAGTTGTGCATATATCCGCCTTCATTTCATCTGCATCTACATGCTAGTAGTTCTATGTATCAGATAAGGTTACAAGTACTAGGGAGGAACTCAAATAACTGGCTACACTACCTATCAAAAAATCTAGTTAGAAGTCTCAGTGGCAGCTGTTATGGTCTCTTGACGTTCGCGGGAAAAAATACATTTAAATCTGTCCGTTCTGCAGTCAAGTTCCCTAATTTTATTCTCGTGATCTGATCCCCCGTAGTATTTCGGATTTCGTAAAATGTTATTATCGTCGTCACAGAATAAATCGGTTTGGGAATACATTAAGATTAAGCCTAAATTTTAATCGAGGGTATGAAATCGATTTCCATCCCAGTTGCTGAAAAAGGACAGTAACACCAACGATATTATTGTAACAGCCTTGAACTTATCTTTCCGAACTTCGCAACATGAGTACGTACTAACTCGGTTTGTAACCCTATATCATAAGGATTTGAATTTATGAAGGATTTGGATCAATATGAATTATTAAATACTCTGGAAGTAAAAATATTAAATTTTTAGATTCCTATGGTTCGTTAGTAATTCGACAGCTCATCTCCATTATATGTTTACCAATTATGGTTTGTTCTAATAAGGCATTAAAATCTTGAATCATAATTTACAAAGGTGAATCATGTATTCCCTGGGTGTAGCAATTTGGGGTGATTACAAAATTGGACATTTTCGATATGTTGACCGGCTTACACGGTTTTTGGTTCCAATCCACTTAAAAATAAAAGGGGAAAATTTTGGACTCGATCGGACAACGTATAGGGGTCGCGCAACGGATGTTAATTATTGAAAATATAGATTTTCTGGGTTTAAAAAAATACATATTTGCCTAACTCACAGGGACATGGTGGTTGCGTGGGTGGGTGTTTCACACGGGAAATGGTTCCACATTGTTCCAGTAGTGGTATGATACCAATTACGTCTTCTACCGATGCGGGAGTACGAGGGGTAATAGCGACTTTTCGGTTCTCTTTGGCGTGGTTAGGGACGTGGACCGAATTGGCTGCCAACGCTGATATTCCGTCATTGTCAGTTCTACCGTGCATTATGAGTTTTCCTACGCTGTCTAGATTGCAGGCTATGAGTTTTCCAAGGCTGCAATGCTTGATGCGTGACGCCTACTTTGAACTTGTATTTAAAAATACAAGTTAGGTGATAGGAACAGAGAGGTGGCTTTTAGATATTACAGGGGTTTTTCCACAAGGGCTGAAAACTCGAGATGTAACAGACCTTACAGGAATGGCGAAGTTTTGTAGCAGTTAAGTCACATTTAAATGACCACGCAGATCGTCAAGAGCACTATCTAAGAACGAAACAAAATAAGCATACTCATTCGTTTTCATTTTACAGAACACCCATATCTAGCAAAGAAAATATGCACCAATCAGAAACTAAAATTTCGGAATTTACGTTACGAGACAACCAAAGCATAATAGTTATCGGATGTATCAAACTTTGGCCTTAAAACCTGGGGTACCTTAGAGTAGAAACAAAATTACGAAATCGAGTCGCGAGCGAGGTATTACGCAAGGCACTTTGAAACCACTCTAACCCGCGTAATTAACCCTCATTCTTTTTAACATTTGTCCAATTTTTCGCTACCAAGGAGTGTGTAAATGTGGTTCGCCAGTGTTCACAATCTATCATGAAATAAATGAACCCGATAGATCGCATGAGTAGTGATACTTTGAACATTTTTATCTAAAATTGTAATTGGGTGATATTATTACAAATATATTCTATTAAATAAATATTTATAAATATTATGCATTTATTTCACTTGTAATGTAGTCGGTTAAACATGAAAGCAATAGGAAGGATTATTATTTTAATACAATTGGTTTAACCACGGGTTTTTCATTTTGCAATTACGTCATCAACACCAAGTCTTTTGCACATTGGTTTTATGCACTTGTTGCATATCGACCTTATATATATGTCATCCTCGTGATTACGTATGTACTACCTTTTTTGTGTTGATTTTCAAAAGCTGGTTCTCTTCTGTTGCTCTGGCATCAGCCACGACTCCTATCCCTTAAATTGCCAATATTGCGGGACTGTGTATGCCTACAGAATTATTGGCGTGGCTGTGGGTGTCTTTTAAAGTATGTGCGTGATTGCGGATGCTGGTTTTAAATCAAATTCATTATAATTTTACTCTCCCCATATTGGCAAGAAATTACTTACTTACATCAGCACTGAGACAGTCCCCGGAATAAACCGGAACCCGGGTTAACCGGAACGGTCGACGGAAAATAAAAAATTAATAATTTAGACAAAATACACCGTCGGGCGTTTTATCAACGACGCACCTAGTTCAACACGGCCGGCTGTCACTGAACTTGGGGTTGTTTTGACGGCATACCCTGCATACCTTATCCACCCGCGTTGGGGGGTGGTTGACTTATCCTAAATTTTTCGGCATTCCTATATTGTACCAACTGTTCTGTCCACCGTTAACACGCGTTGGTGAATGTTGGGATTTAATCCTGTCCCTGTTTGTGGTTACTTAGAGCCTCAGTATTATTTTGTTACTGTTTTAAGTTTGTCCAGTTCAATTAACGCTCGTTGCAATGTCAACTAAGAGAAAACGGGCTGTAGTGAATATAAGCGATAAGTTGGAAGCCATCAGACGAATAGAAAATAGAGATTTTGAGATAGGTTGCTGCAGACTTTAATATAGGTACCTCAACAGTCGGTGATTGGGTGAAAAATAAGGCTAGCCTTTTAAAATATTCCTTGACAGGCTCTAAGAGGAAAACAATGAAAACTTCTGATTCGAAAAAGTGAACGAATCTTTGTTTCTGTGGTTCACTCAACAAAGAGAGAAAGGTGTCCCTATTACTGGCTCTGTTCTTCAGGAAAAGGCTAAGCTCTTGTCTGAAATGCCTTGGTGATGAAGTAAAAGGGTTTGTTCTTTATCAATCAAGCCCTAGATGACAGATGTATAAATCATTCCATACTTTTGCATACGGAAAAATGCACAATTCATTTTATCTTTTTAATAGTAGTGCAATAAACATCAAGGATAACTTGCATGTAACCTCAAGATCATTTTAACATCAAGAAAAAAGCACGAGACAAATGGTGCAATGGTGAATCTTATATAGGTTACGTTTATGATTGACACAGAGCTTAATGATTTAGCTCATCATCTTTCAGTGATCGGCGGGATACAAAATGACCAATTTCAACTAAAATCTACCTGTTCAACGTATGCATCTTGCGATGTTGTTATACTTTCTACCATTCATATTCTATCCCTCCAATTTTTGGCCACACTGTAATCTCATATCCCGACAGGCAATTACTAAATCATTGATACATTTTTTACTACCATCTTTATATCCAACACCTACCAATATAAAATAATCTTCCTTTTACTGATACCATATCATAGACATTTTTTATCGACACCTTGTTTCCATTCTTGATTTCACTGTAAAGTAATATTTCCTTAAAATATTACTTGAAAGAGTCCCTTCCATACATTTCCTTCTCCATAAAGGTTTTTTAACGAGGCAGTCTCAGTTAGAATTCTTCCTCTTAACGATGGAACACATTTCATCTTCACTGTTGAATTTTTTCCTATGGTGAGAGCATCTGGACTTCCTCCCATGAATCCATTATATTCATCTAGGAATATACCACATCTCTGTGTTTGCATTACGGTCTCGTTTAAATGTTTGTAGTGCAACGTGCTCATGACGACTTCCATACTCCATGGCAGCGGTCACCGTTGAAGGCTTGTACAGAAGATCCATTACCAACGACAAGCATGGTGTGGAATTCCTCATCCTGCCAAAATGACTGGAAGTTAGACTAGAGCGACTGATCATCACCCATAGTTCAGTTTCTCCTTGCCCAACAGCATCTTCTGAAATTTTGTCCATTTTTGCTGCTTTCCTTTCATTCATTTCGGCCCTGGATTCCCTGTAAGCGGGGGGCCGGGGGCTAGCCACCCCCGGTCAATCGGCTTTCGACACGCTTGCGTTCGATGGCGAGTGCTGGAGAGACGGGGTCTGATTAGGGCGGCTAAAGGCGCGTGGGTTTGGAGGGCCCATCCGTTGGAGGTTCTAACCCAAGGCAGGCCCCCAAATCGATAGTGCTCTATCCCTCGGGTAGCCCTGGCGTCCACACCGGTTTGCGGTGTGGCGTCCCAAATGTGTGTCTCCGTGGCGGGTGGGGAGCCAGAGGGATGAATTTAAGATTTTATATGGAATTTCCTTCATTACCTCCCAACAAGAGACCCCGTCCAGACACGGGCGGGCGAGATTGTGATATTTAGTTAATACCAAGTGATGGTACTTGTATTTTTGATGGAAGCCAGAAATATCTGATAGTAAAATGTTTGAAAGAAGGAGAAAACCTAAGTAAGAGCTCACCATTTCTAATTCAAAGAGTTATTTCAAATGTTGTTCCGGAAGGCGTAGAATTAATAAAGAAATTAAGAGACGGTACGATCCTGATAGAGACCAAAAGCGACACACAAAGCACGAAGCTCATGCAGATAAAGAATATAGGAACAATCGAAGTTGAAGTAGTACCCCACAAGACGTTAAACACCTGCAAAGGCATAATACTGTATCTCACTACGACCTGCTGTATGTAGACACGGAAGAGATACGTATGGAAATGGCCTCACAAGGCGTAACATTCGCTCGTCGCCTAACTACGAAGAAGAACGGAGAGACGATTAATACCACTTCTGTGGTCTTTACATTCGGCGTCTCCACTCTTCCCAAAAGGGTATTCGTCGGCTATCTTTCCTGTCCCGTCCGGCCGTTCATTCCGAGCCCCATGCGATGTTATGTACGTCAGAGATTTGGTCACATTGCCACTAAGTGCAAGGGCGAACCCACCTGCCCAAATGCGCCCAGAAGCAGCATGCTGACGATCCCTGCACGTCTCCTGTCACTTGCGTCAACTGCAAGGGAATACATCCTGTTTACTCTCGCGATTGCAAGGTAGTGCAGGAAGAATGTCAAATAATGGAGATTAAAACAGAAAATATCTTACTATGAAGCCCGTGAGAAATACAGAACGTTAATGGCCCCGACGTTCTCTCGATCCTTTGCTACTACCGTGTCTCCTCCTATAGAAACAAAAAGCACTGACACACAAACAAAAGAACCCTTGGCACTGAAGTCTCCAAATACGCCATCTGAAAACGGCTACTACTGCGACTTGCGACTACTGTCGCTCACCCAACTAAAGGGGTCAAGGAAAAAAACCACCAATTAAACCACCAAACCTCTCTTTGTTTCTGCATTGGTTGATTATCGACTCACGTTGCATTTAAAAGCATTAGAAAGGGAGGGCTGAAGTCAACCAATACAAGGATTGAGCCACCAATGAATGACTGAATTGAATTTTGATTACTACCCCAAAAATGACTGGGATCGTGAATTTTTTGGTGCTGAGGGTGCTGGCTTCCCATCCCGAGGTTCCGAGTTAGAATCCCCGTAGCCATGGATAATTTTCACTGTAATCCCTATACATGGGCGAGTGTTACGTGTACAGCAAGAGCACTACTCCGTCCGTAGGATAGGACGTTAGACAGACTCTAGACCCAACAGCGCCCTTCGTCAAGAGTTGACGCCAAGTAACTACCCCACTCCCATTTCTCCGTTAGCTACCCTCATAATCCTTCCAGTACCAACCCATCCACCTATCCTAAATAGCGCATATGACCTCAGCAGTCGGTCACATCTCACATGAACCAACCAATTGAAAGCGACAGTGCCCTCGGGATAACTCATGTCAAGACTTCGTTTCTTTCCCGTCTGTCTCGGAAAAATGCATCCTATGACTCATCTTGATTTCAACAAATCTTTGCGAATCTCCACTCAACATGCGTGCCAATTTTTAATAGTGAATTTCAAATCCAAGCCGTTCTGTTCCAATCTCTAAACCTGACCAAATTTCCAGTGATCCAGATACCATTAGCCTCCTAGCACTGCAAAACTTATCGCTCCCCCAATGCTACCAATAAAATAAAACCCCTGTTCACGAGAGCCAGAGAGTTACTAACCTCGAGGGTCTCATCTCATCCACCCGAGACGACGGCTGACATTTGTCAACAAGTGTTTTTCCTTTGGTGGTTCAGCGAGCATGTTCTAGGACAAAGTTTTATCGGGCGAAACATCCCCGGGGAATAACGCAAAATTCATGCCTGAAGCGGCATTCGAACCCGCTCCCCTCTGATTGCAAGACCGTCGCGAAACCACCCTCGCTGCCAAGGTCAGCATTTTAGTCCGTTCCATTCGCCAACAATCAACTCACCCTCCCTTCGACCCCTCCCCCCCACGTCTTCCTCTCTCTCTTTCTCACATTCTTGGAATACCTCCTAGTTTCCCTCCGTCCACCACATGTCCATGATTCAACGAAATATCATAATAATTTAGTAATAAAGACTTCATTCAACAACTTCTATATTTATCACCAACTTAATACCGTCCTATCTGTTGAGAATATATAGTTGCCCCTTTGGAGAAACTCTGTTTTTGGGTTACAGACTCGTTCATCAACAAAAACATAAATAATTTTATGAAAATGACTGTGTTGTCACCTAATTTACATGAACATTGTCTTTTATTCTAGTATAGATCATTCATTCAAACAAAACAAAGAGACTTAAGGCAATAAACTTTGCAAAGTTCTCATATTTAAAAAAATATACAAAGCAAAATATAATTGACAATGCAGTATCAAAAACAATTTCACACGTTAAAAAAAATAATTTGTTAAATCCTCAGCAGGAAATAACCCTTATTTTACACTTCTGCAATATTTACCTTAACTTTTTGTGTTAATGATAAATTCAGGTAATGAAAGTACCTATATAGTCTACAATGTCTAGTATTTTGGGCCATAGGTATAAGTAACACTTATGATAGTATTTAATGCATGAATGTACTTGGCATAGCCCTCATTATAATGCATTGCTGAGAGCATTAATTAATGCTCTCAGCAAATCACCCTGGGCGATAATGGGACTAGGATAGGTTTGTTTTCTAAAACATTGTCGCTGCAGGTGAATGGGTAATGAGCTGAGTTCGTTCATTTTGATTTGAGTACCCTATGTGCTATGTTGCTTTTAATCACCATCCTTACCTTCCCCTCTCTCCCTTTTTAATACCCCTACCATCAAGATAACCCCCTCCCCAATGTAGAATCCTTCACGTTCATCTGCCAAAATCATGTGCAAGATGCCGAACAATACCATAGTGCCACCATGGGGTGGCTAACTGTTATTTTGGATAATCGTGTAAGAGATTGATGCAGGGATAGTTTTGGTGCAAAGGCTGGAGATTTAATGTGCGATGCCTACTCTCCGCAGATGATGATGTGCTGCTGTCTTTGAGTCGACAGGAATTACAGGGGCAAGAGTGTATTATTCGTGTACAGGGGCTTCTGGATAAAATCTGTAAAGCAATGGGGAGGATGGATTTGAGGATAGATGCATCTAAGACGAAAGTGTTTGTTTTTGACATGGAGAATTGGAAGAATTAATGTATGGTGATGAAATGTAATGCATGGTATATGGGCGTAAGGTGAAATATTTGCACAATTGGACGACTTTGTGTGTTATGCTCGAAAGTTTGTGAGAGACAGATGGATGCATGAGGAGTTTAAAGGGCGTGTGAATGCTGGAAGGAAAGTCAGCCGTAGTCAGTGAATGAGAATTCATTGACTACGAATGAGAATTTCAATGAATTCATTATTATTATTTCAATTATTTCAATGAATGAGAATTTGTCTCGGGAGATGAAAAACTCAGCACACGATTATATTCATGCCTGGCATTATATATATATGTGGCAGAAAAACCTGAGTTTGTCCCTGCCGTATATAATTTAAACATATGGAACTGTTGGTTGCCACAGCGAGTTGGTGCAAAGAAATGGAGTATGCCTATACATTTTAAAAGTCTGCATTTTACCCTCTTAAGGTTCACAAAATTTGTTATCTTTTATTTTTTCATTGACATAGCATGCACTATAACAATGAATTGTGGAAAAGACATGGCTATTTGTCTGTGGTTCACTTAAAAGTGAAGAGGAAGTGTATAAATAAAAACTAAGCATCCACCCTGCAAAAAAACTGCATGTGCACTGTCATTATGCTGCTTGACAATTTACCAAAGGCAACCAGAAAAATTTAACTTTCTTATCATGGAGGTGGTGGCATCTCTGGGTGGAAAGAGCACTTGGGGCATTGAGAGGACTTGAGAACTATGCCCTTCAACCCTATCATATAATCATATAAAAGTTAATCAACCTTGTCAGAGATAGGCAACACTTGGCAGCTTAATCTATGTTGGAAACTTACTACATCCTGGATAATACAGTGTATGACATGTCACAAAAATCAATCTTTTTCCCTGGCAAATAATTTCACATAATAGGCAAGGGCATAACCAGGGAAAGCTCTTGGGATTGTGCCCCTCTCCTACCCTGGGTGATTGATACCAGTAATGATCGCCAGTTGTTTTTTTGAAAATGTACCTCAAATAAAGATTTCTCCTTTAACACGTTAAAACAGATTACACTAGCTCGATTTACATTTATCAAAATTTGAATGTAGGATACCAAAATTAAGCTCTTTCTTCATCGTAGGAGGGGGGGGGGCTGATCTCCACTATCACTCCCACTCCCCTGGTTACGGCCTTTATCATTAGTCAGAAAATTAAGTAAATTATTTTGCGCAGGAGAATCATAAGAAATAAGAAGAACCTTCATAAGAAATCTTCTCCAGCATGTTCGTCCCATTATACCATGCTTTATGAACTGTACCTACATATAAGATACATCTCCTGAGCCTGTGTCCGTTACAGTTAACTTTCACAATTGATGAATTATCTCATAACTGGGGTGAAATTAAAGGTATTCAGAAACTTTAACATCATGTTAGAACCCTCCCCCCCAACACATTATTCAAGATTCAATCTGTAATGTAAAGATCATTAGTACTCTTTAGAGGAAACAAGCTAATCAATTGATTCACCATGTCTTGCAACTACTGAGAATAAATAAATGAAATAGTAAATGGGAATTTCCCCTATGAGCATAACCTATGAGATCACAGAGAACTCATATCTTCACCCCCTTCTATATCTTATTGCTCACACCTCAAATAGGCAAAGCCTGCCCATTTTGCTTAACCATCTTGAAAGGTTTTATTGACGGGATGAAGAAAGGTAGGACTTATGCTGAGGAAAGAAAGAAATACTAGAGGTAGGTAGGCCACTGTGTGTGTACTATCTGTTGATTTTCTCTGAATTTCATCATAACCTACCTTTAACCAGTAGATTACTCAGAAGATGATTGGCATCAGTGTCTAGCAGGTTGCATAACTTCTAGATCCCAATGTTCTAAGCCATTTTAGTATTTATGCCAAATAGTCACTACACCAATGTGAACTGGACTCATGAGAACAGCTAGAAATATTAGCAATTATGAATGACCCAAACATAACCCTCATTAAGGAGTGCTTGTACCCATTCTCCCCTATCCTGGCCTCTGTTTTGAGCAACCTCATCTCCTCCCCTCATTTTCCGCCTTCCTCTGACGACACCACGACTACCATAGATACAGAAACAAAAATATAAATGCCTGATGATGATTACTCATCGAAACCCAGGTCATGTGTTTTTTTCACAAAGAAGTGGTTCTGGTAATAGTTCAATAATTTCAAAATTATAATGAATTACCACAAAGTTACCAAAGAAAGAGTTATTTTTGTTCCTAACTAGAGTATTAAATTTTTGAGCACCTAAAAATCATCATCTTCCAGATGCCCTATGAATCTCTTATCATAGATTCAATGGTACATTGTGAGCAAGAAAAAAAATTACATAGATATTCAGGGAGTGGAGGAGAAAGAAGGACCAAATTCTCAAATACATGTGTACATGTATTAACTCTTAACACATTTTGGTAAGAATATATTTTAAAAACATGCCAAGCAAAGTTGACCACTCTTATGAAAATATGCAATCAGATTGTACGAATAAGAAGGTCAATAATAAATGAAAAGTGTAATTGTGCTCACCGATTGCCATGCTGGACTATTTGGTCATTCCTATGATACTACTTGTGTTATTGAATAAGGAATTACCACATTCACACAAAATAGTAGAATTAGCACAAAGTTGACAATGTTAAAGAAAAGTTAAAATTGATAAAATTAATAAGTCTATTAGGTTTCCAAATAAAATGTTTATTCAGCAGTTAATTTAACAAAATTTAAAGGTGTGACCTAGTCTCTCCAAGGTCTTCCTGTTCATTCATGACAACTGCTCACCATTATTCCTTAGCGCTGCTATTGAAGTACCCATGATGGCTCTCCCTGGAATTGAAGATATTCTCTCATTAGAAAATTGCATGTGTGGCGGGTTCGCGTGGAGGCCGAGTCAACAGGGACACCGGAGAGGCAGCGGCGCCAAGGACGCGGAGCTGGCGAGAAGCGACCTAGCGAGGAGTCAGCGGCTATATAAGACGAAGACGTTTATGAATGTGGAGAGTCTTTCTGTATGAACGTAACAGTGTAGTCGCTCGGGCACGTCCCAAATAAAAAGGCCAAAACCGGAACTAGTTGGTGTTAATTATTTCACGGGAACAACACATGGTGTCAGGTGTGTGCGAAAATGGCGAGTAAGCAGCTCGAAGGGATAGGAGGTCCATCCTGGGACATACCCCAGTCATTTTCTTTCGTGGCGGAAGATTGGCCAAGATGGAGCCGACGGTTCGAGAGGTACAGACGGGCGTCTGGAATCTCCAAAAAGCCGGAAGACGAGCAAGTCGACGCGTTGGTTTACGCCATGGGTGACGACGCGGACGACATACTACTGTCCTTCAACCTACCAGCTGGAGAAGAAAAGAAGTATGACATCGTTTTAGGGAAGTTTGAAGAGCATTTTGTCCCGAAGGTAAACGTAATTTACGAACGTGCCCGTTTCAACAAGCGACTACAAGGAGAGACCGAAACGGTGGAAGAATTCGTTCGGAACCTGCATATGCTTGCTAAAAATTGTAAATATGGCGCCCTGCGTGATGAATTGGTGAGGGACCGTCTAGTAGTCGGTTTGCGGAACGCCAAATTATCGGAAGCCCTACAATTGGATCCGGATCTTACGCTGGAGAGAGCCGTTACAAAAGCAAGGCAGGCGGAAGACGTGCATAGGCAGCAGACGTTCATAAGGAGTAACTCGGTGGAAGGTAAAACCGTCACTCCGCCAGCACGGTCATCGGAGGTGAATGCAGTGCGGAAAAAAGCCCCACGGCACCCTTCAACACCAACATCAGCAAACCCCGACCATATGAAGGTGAGCGGTCGCAAATGTCCTCGGTGCGGGAAAAAGCCGCAGCACGCTTTCGGGCAATGTCCGGCGGTTAATTCTGCGTGCGCTCTCTGCAAAAATAAGGGGCATTGGGCAGCGGTTTGCAGAACGAAAGCGGTTGCCGAAATTGACAAGCAGCCACCCTGTGAAGACGAATATTTTTTTCTGGGAAGCATTACGACGGGAGGAGAACCATGGAGGGTTTCACTCGTCATCGGTAACCAGAAAACACCCTTCAAAGTCGACACAGGCGCGGACGTCACTGTCATCGGTACCGAATTATTCAAAACGCTGAAGGGAATGCAACTCCAGAACACCACATCGTTCCTTCGCGGTCGAAATGGAAGTAGGTTGCAGGCCAAAGGAAAATTCCGGACACCTTTATGCTGGAAGGATCGAGTGTTCGAGGATGATATTTTCGTGGTGAATGGAGTCGAAGACGCACTCTTGGGAAGACCAGCTATATCATCCCTGGGAATTTTGACCTGGCTACGGGAAATAACAGCTGATCAGCTGGAAGAAAACTACCAGGAACTATTTCGAGGCCTGGGAAGAATGCTGAAACCCTACGTCATTCGCATCAAGGACGAAGCCGTGCCCTATGCGGTGTCCACGCCGAGAAGAGTACCCTTGCCGTTGAAAGAAAAGGTAGAGAGAGAAATCAAGAAAATGGTGAGGGAAGGAATAATAACTGCGGTAGAAGACCCGACGGATTGGTGCGCGCCCATGGTGGTCGTGCTGAAGGCAGACGGAGGAGTTCGAATATGTGTAGACTTCACGCAGTTAAATAAATGCATTAGAAGAGAACAGCACGAACTGCCGTCCGTGGACGAATGCCTAACCCTGTTGAAGGCTTCGGAAGCGAAAGTTTTCACTAAATTGGACGCTTGCAGAGGATACTACCAAATAACACTGGAGAGAGAATGCCGTCCACTACCCACTTTCATTACACCATTTGGGAGGTATTGCTTTAACCGGATGCCGATGGGATTATCTTCGGCCGGCGAACATTTTCAACGGCGCATGTCGGAAGCGTTGGCAGGTTTTCAAGGGAGTAATCAACGTTATGGATGACATCCTCGTGTTTGGAGCAACACAGCCGGAGCACGACGTGAGGTTGAACGCCGTCTTTCAACGTCTTCGGGAGACGGGGATTACGTTGAATCGTGATAAATGCAGAATTCGCGTCGCAAAGACGAAATTCTTAGGCCATGTCATATCGGCCGAGGATGGAATCAAGCCAGACCCCGATAAGGTTTCGGCTATAGAAAAATTGCCTCAGCCCGAATCGGTCGCAGAAATACGTCGATTTCTTGGAATCGTGCATTATCATCTAAAATTTCTCCCTCACTTGGCTGACATAACCCAACCCTTGAGAGAGCTGATGAGGGAAAAGGAACCTTTGCCATCGACTGAGAGACACACCAAAGCTTTTCAAGAAATCAAGCGAAGGTTATCTTGCGCCCCATCATTAGCCATGTACGAAACCAATCGTCCGACGAGAGTATTAGCCGACTCGTCGTCATATGGATTGGGAGCCACACTAGAGCAGCAGCAGTCAGATGGAGAATGGAGAGCGGTATGTTTTGCGTCACGGACTTTGACAGATACTGAACGACGCTACGCCCAATTGGAAAAGGAAGTACTGGCGCTCACCTGGGCTTGTGAGAAATTAGCAAATTATTTAGTAGGCAGAAAATTTCTTCTATGTACGGATCATAAACCACTCGTGGCACTATTGGGAACGAAACCTCTAAATGAATTGTCCGCCCGAGTGCAGCGATTCTGTATGCGCCTCATGCGTTTTGACTTTGAGGTAATTTATGTTCCAGGAAAGAAACTGTATACGCCAGATGCTCTCTCACGATCTCCTATCCCTAAAACTCCAAGAGAAGGCGATATTCTCACCGATGAAGACGTGGAGTTGTACGTGAAAGCAGTGAGAGCGGAATCGCCAATGACTGACATACGGCTGAAGGAGGTGTGGGAAGCGCAACAAGGAGATGAAAAAACTCGACGAATAATTAAGTATGTAAAAGAGGGGTGGCCACGCAAAGAACTGCGGTTGGAAGATTTTAGCTTCTACCATGAACGAGCAAATCTTTCCCTCCTTGACGGTCTACTAGTCAGGGGGACAAGGGTTTACATCCCGGAATCAGGGAGGAAAGAAATGTTGGCCCGACTTCATGCAGGACATCTAGGTATTTCTAAGTGCAGGAGGCGGACGCAGCAGTCAGTGTGGTGGCCAGGATCATCGCATCAAATGCTGGAAGTGATAAGCAAGTGCCCGGAATGTCTCGAACGTCGCCCACCACGAGTAGAGCCATTGAGACCGACAGAGACACCGGCGCGGCCCTGGCAGATGGTAGGAATGGATATTTTCCACAGCCAAGGGCGTGAATACTTAGTCATCGTAGACTATCTTTCAACATACCCGGAGGTCGCGTATTTGGAAAATACGAGGGCCCCGAACGTGATTGGAAAAACAAAATCCATATTCGCGCGTCACGGAATTCCACAAATCGTCCGAGCGGACAATGGACCGCCATTCGGGGGAAGAGAGTTTCGAGACTTCGCGAAAGAATACGGATTTAATCTCGTAACTAGCAGCCCATACTACCCAAAGAGTAATGGACAAGCAGAAGCAGCGGTGAAAACGGTGAAAAACATACTCGCGAAAGAAAGAGACCCATGGTTGGGACTCCTTGCATACCGTGCTTCACCCTTGGAGTCTGGGTATTCACCGGCGGAACTGCTAATGGGACGTAAGCTAAGAACAAACTTGCCATTGTGTCCCAGGAAGTTGAATCCCAAATGGCCCAGCCTTACGGCCGTACGGGATAAGAATAAGGTCATCATGGAGAGGAGGAAGAGGAACTACGACCGACGACACCGGACCAAAGAACTACCCCTGTTGACTGCAGGAGCCGCGGTTTGGTTGAGAGATCGTCGGGAGTATGGAACGGTTGTCGGAGAGTCAGGCCATCCCCGGTCCTATCTGATTAAAACATGTAGCGGAGTCATCAGGAGGAATCGAGTGGCGCTGACCCTAGCAGAACGGCCGCCGAGTACATCGGAAGATTATGAGCCGGTATTCCCAGACCTCGAGACCACGTCGGAGAGCGACAGCCCACCGGAGACGGGAGTAGTCCGGACGAGATACGGACGACTTGTGCGTCCCCCACAGAGATATGCCCCTTAGTTGTTTTCCTTTCCTTTGTTTATGTTTGGCATTTTTCAGAAGGAGAGATGTGGCGGGTTCGCGTGGAGGCCGAGTCAACAGGGACACCGGAGAGGCAGCGGCGCCAAGGACGCGGAGCTGGCGAGAAGCGACCTAGCGAGAAGGAGTCAGCGGCTATATAAGGCGAAGACGTTTATGAATGTGGAGAGTCTTTCTGTATGAACGTAACAGTGTAGTCGCTCGGGCCCGTCCCAAATAAAAAGGCCAAAACCAGAACTAGTTGGTGTTAATTATTTCACGGGAACAACACAGCATGAAAGCATGGAATCTAACAGAAGGTGATTCTATGGAATATCACAGATAGTGATTTTAATAGACAAGTTAAATACCACCATAAACTGTGCACAAATGGAATGGATCTTTTGGCACCAGATATCAACCAAATTCATTATCTCACTGAATGAAACTTGTTAGCAGTTAATTAAAATTTGTATTTAATACTTCTAAAAAATTAATTAGGTAGGTATATGATTGAAATGTGGCAAAGTTGAAAATTCCTAAGAAAATAGGAAGCATGGTTTTGGGTATTATGAAGGTAACAAAATATGAGAAGTTAAATAGTATTTCATATATCCACCTTGACCTTAAAATGACTCCTGTAACGAAGGAGAAATGGTGGTCGTATTAGTTCTGATTCACACAGTGGAACCTGAAAACATAGGATTCTGTTCTAACCACTGCGGAAGAAACTACACTCAAATTAATAAGATGAATAATTCTATACAAGCTACGTATTCTTAAGTTGATTAATCAAAATTGATAGGTGGTGGGATGGAGCAAACAAGGACATACACCGGATAGGGGGAGCAGTGGAAGAAGCTAGAGACCGAGAAAGATAGAGGGCAGGCGTTGGTGAGGCCAAATCCCAACTTGGGCATATATGGCCATGGGAGTAAGTAAGTGAGTAAGTATTATTCTGCCTCTCCTCTGTCTCACTAAGCATTCTTGACCAATGGAACCCATTTCACCCCAGTGCTTCACATTAAAACTTGTTGCTGGCTCACCATTGGAAATAAGGATTTCAGAAATCAGCTGTCATTTGCCAAATGAATGGATGCATAAAAAAGATATACTACTGTAGTATTAAATATTTCAATTTAAAATCACAAACCAAAACCGAAGGATCATTGCCACTGCACCAGAGATTAATCAACTTGAATCAACCTACTTGAGACTAGTAGACAGCGATGGTAGCTTTTCCCGAGCACCAAGAGGACATGCTGAACCCATGACAGGTTATAACTTTGTGATGGTTTCCTTACCAATATTTTTATTCACATTTATTAGCTCTTAGACAATTCGCTTATTGTTAGATCAATCACGTAAACAACATTTCATGATTTGATAGTGGTTAACTCACTCCCAGATGAAAGTGGCCTTTAAGTCCGGGAAAATGGCCACAGCAATTCAGCAAAAAAGCAATATATTTCTGGAGGCATACAGAAACCTGTCAATGAATATTACATGCATCCATGAATGTGGGATAGAATGATCACCTCATGCCTCTAATCCCAAAACTTGAACTATTCCAGGTATTAAATACAGATGGACTTCCTCCAACCATCTGTTGTGATTGCTACAAGGTCATGGGCTACAAGGCTTTCAAGGCTATGTGCTTGAAATCCAAGGAGATATTATGGAGGAAGGCCCAGGAAAAATTACTCATGGTACGTCCTTGATTAATTTTGCATTATTTACTTGTGAGTGCCTGCATTGCATTATATTTTGTTTAAACCATGAAATTAACTACCTAAACTAAGGTACTGTAAGTCCTGCGAAGGCTTGTTTATATTGAGGGTTTGTTGGACAATACTCTCAGCGAGCTTGAGCTTTGTATCCTCCGAGCAAAGCTGCCTTGCTAGACTACCTCACAGTGCTTGTCTCACGAAGTAGGTACCTTGTGGTATAATAATCTGCAGTAGCCTGGCATGATTATGTGACTGCCTCACTAGTGACCCAACCCGAGTAAGTTTTTGAGTGCTATCAAAGATGCTTTGCAGTATTTAACACACGCTGAATTGATTTGCCTCAACCCTTTTCCCACCTCATGCTACACACCAAATTTACATAGTGGTGTCTGTGCCTGCAATAGGATGTGTAGCGTGATAGCCCACAATATGTCTGCAAGATATGATATTAGTAATTTCGGTAAATAATTTTTTCATTTGGCAAGCGCTCATTTTATAGATTTTTGCCCTACAGAAAACCTCCTTTCTAGCGATAAGAGCAATTACTTACCTATCAAATCGCAGTTAAGTAGAAAGCAATTGCACAATAACCGATGGCCCAACTTGTTTCATACACAAGGTGCTCTACCACCAAAAAAACTGATGAGACTAGCATCAGGTGAGGCAGCCTTGCAATGTGGATACCTACACAGCTTTATGCTAATTGTGTGATTGGCTTAGAAATCCACTTTGTAGTGCATAATTATCTTCCCAATACTTCCCACTGATATATATTCACCAATGCTGGCCATCATGCTAAATTTCTTGTGAATATATCTGGCCTGTAAGGCAGCTGAAATATAGATCTTATGTAAGAAAATTAATCAAATTATTAGTACTGCTCTTGTAATCAAAATATTTTTGCCTGTTTGTCTTTCTTTCCGAATTTTAAATAGGAGTCCATCTTAATATGGATCGATGTAAAAACAGAAAATTTCAGATAAAATTATCCTTTTTCATTCTATTATTCACAAAACCCATTTACTTAACTGTGGTACCCTCACTTGAATTCAGTAAATGGGGGGGATCATGCATCATGCATGCATGATCCCCCCCATTGCATCATGCTAATGCATTAGTCATCCAAAACTGTTTGTAATGTTTGAATGAAAAACATGGAAGTAATCATGGAAGTCTGAAAATGTTTCCTATTCTCATTCAATATTTTGATTATAAACTAGGTGGTATTAAAACTAAGGTTGTAGAACTAAAGGCAACTCCTAATGAGAAGGCTGAATATATTGCGGGGTATATTAAGGAAACCTTGTCTAGTTTAGGTATTGTAGACAAATGTGTGGCTTTTGCTAGTAACAACACGAACATTAACTTTTCTGGTTTAAATCGTAGAGAAGGCAAGAATGTATTTACTAATTTGGAGGATGTTGTCAATAGTAATATGGTAGGAATAGGTTGCTCAGCTCATATATTGAATAATACAATTCAACATGGAATTGATGTTTTATCTGTGGACATAGATTGTCTTATTGTTAAGTTGTTGTGATGTTTTGGTTGGGTTGGCAGCACTGCCTCACTTGTATCACGTGCGCCGGGTTGGCGCAAATAGACAGTCTTCCCGCAAGGTAGAAACGGACTAGTCATTTATGCGACCCGCTCCCATCTCCCAGGGGATTTCGGACGAGTAAGAGAGAGAACATAACAGTGGCGACGAGTTGGGCACAAGAAATCCAACCGTTAAGGGCGGATTCAAGGTGTGTCGAACCACATTGTGAAGGAATAGTGAAAACGCCGGGTCGCAGGCCAATGGGATATGGCCGCTTTTGGACAATTCAGGGAATTCTCACCGTCGGTGGAAAAAGTGACGGAATTTAAGTTTCGTTTTAAGCAATTTTGTACTCTGAGTGACATTGCGGTGGATGAGAAGAAAAAAGCCTTATTTTTTACGAGTTTGGGACTCCATGTATCGGATTTGCGGCGTGCCATGCACCCTCAGGATATTGCCACCCTGACTTTGACGCAACTTATGACTGGGTTATAGACAGCATTCCAGCCACCGTTATTAGTGGATGTCGAGAGGTTGAAGTTTCAGGAATGTGTAGAAGACATAAAGGAAACGGCGAAGCAGTTTGCTTCCAAGCTCATGGCGCAGAGTACGAGGTGTGACTATGGGGACTTTGCCGAGTCGACGCTTAAGGAACGTTTTATTAAAGGATTAATATTGGAAGAGACCAAGAGGGCCATTCTGAGAACACCAAATTTGACCTTTGCGAGTGCTGTGACGATCGCAAGTAATGAGGAACAAATTATGAAGCAGCTGGAGGCTATGTGCATCGCGGATGTCGTGCCGTCGGCTGCCATTAGCCCCGTTAACGAAGTGCATCAAGTCGCTTGGCCGCGTAGTGTTACGAGTTTGCGGAATACCAGTCAGAGGGGAGATGACCCAATTTCTCGGTGGAGAGGGTTGTCGCGACGTCTGTACGCAGCAGAGGGGCGTGGGAGTTCCAGTTCACGGGGTAGCGATGGCGATGCCACCAGAAGCGGACCATGTAAGCAGCAGACCAAGACTCGACATGGAGGTAACGGGGAACCGTGTTGGCGTTGTTTGGGGACAAACCACACTGAGTCTCAATGTTGGGCCAGGGACGCCGAATGTCATCGGTGCCACAAATTTGGGCATTTGGCCAGGTATCATGATCGTCAGCATATTCGTTACGTCGATGCGGAGGAAGATGATAGTGACGGAAATGTTGGGGATTCGTACGTGAATGAAATAGGGAAAGTGCAAGAAACCGTTGTGGAGGAAATAGCAGTGTCATCCAATGTAAAAGGTCTCCATTGGCTGAAAGGGGACATGAAATTATTTACATACGTCAAGTTCGAGGCGTAAGTGTACAGAAGCCATTACGATTGCGAATCCACAGATGAAGATTATGTGAGGGGATTAGGAATAGAAGCGGAAAGAGAATGTGCTGCACAGTTAGATGACTTCAGCGGAGGAGGAAGGGTATGGTGTGGCTGAACGGGAGAAAAGGGTCATTAATTATGATTAAGCTGTCACAGTGCCCATTAACTGTATTGGTGATCTCGAGGTTACTGTGTCAAACAAGGTACCAAGCCGTAAGGGTAGTGAAGATGCAATTGTAACTGTAGGTAAATCCTTCGTTAATCCAGCATTTATAGTGGATGTTTTGATGAATGGTTTGGCGGTGAGTATGGAGGTAGATTGCGGTTCGGGAGTAACATTGATGCAAATTGAGACATTTGAACGATTATTCCCTGGAAAGGAATTATTCCCAGCACCTCATCTAAACGTTCAGTGTATGCAAGGTATTCCCATCCAAGTTTTGGGGTCTACTAATGTGTGTGTGTCTACCACAAACTGTGAAGTAGTGTTGCCTTTGATTGTTGTTCGGGGTAATCACCCCTTTGTACCCTTGCTGGGAAGGGAATGGTTGGAATTCCCCGATGGAGAAAGGTATTACAGATTAATATGCCTGAAGATGCCGTAGTTAAGGCGGTAAAGCAATGTGTTTTTCCTGAGGAAGTGTTGGTATTAAAACAAAGGTATCCCAATGTGTTCTCTAGTGATAAAGGATCAACTATTGTAGGGTTTATGGCCAAATTAGAACTTAAGCCAGGCTGTGAAAACCAAACCTTTTTCAGTGCTATGTATGAAATTACTTATGGATTGAGACCTCAAATTGTGGATAAATTGCGTAGAAGTATACAGGAAGGAAAGTATGTACATTGTGAGTGTCTCCAACTTTGCATCTTCCATTTGGGCAGTTCCTAAACCAAATTCAGGAGATTACAGATTCGTCGTAGATTATAAGAAAACCCTCAACCCCTTGTTAAATGTAGACTTTTATCCCTTGCCTAAGCCCAAGGATATTTTTGCATCCCTTTCAAAGGGGAAAGTATTTTCCGTCATAGATCTGTCAGAGGCCTATTTGCAATTGCAAGTACAGGAAGAGTCTCAAAAATTGTTGGTCACGAACACGCCTCTAGGATTCCTTAAACCCACTAGGATGATGTTTTGGGTGGCGTCCGCACCTGCAATTTTTCAGAATATATTGGACCAGGTAATTCAAGGAATGGAAGGGACGACTTGTTATATTGATAACGTTTTGGTATGTGCAGAATCGGGAATACAAATGTGTGACAGATTACATGAGCTATTTGGGAGATTATCTAAGCACAACATTCGATTGAATGTAGCAAAGTGTCAATTCATGATGTGTTCTGTAGATTATCTTGGGCATGAGATTAATGGTGAGGGAATACATACGTTGGACAAGATAGTTAAACCTATTTTGGAATTACCAATGCCCACCAATGTCACTCAGGTTAGATCCTTCTTAGGCATGATCAATTTCTACCGAGACCTTTTGCCTAACATGGCTGGGGTGTTGAAACCCCTGAACCAAATGTTGGAAAAGAATAGGGTATTTCAATGGTCAAATGAATGTAGTGCTAGTTTTAAGAAGAGTTAGGAATTGTTGGACAGTCACAATACCTTAATGATTTATGATCCGTCCCTTCCCATTGTTGTTAGCACTGATGCTTCCGGAGTAGGGGTAGGGGCAGTGTTGGCACATCGATTTTATGAGTCTAAATGTAACAGGGTTGTTGAAAAGCCAGTAATGTTTTCTAGTGCCACTCTCACACCTACCCAAATCAAATATTCTCAGTTAGAAAGGGAGGGATTAGCTATCATCGTGGGCATCAAAAGATTTCATAAGTTCCTCTATGGTCGAGAGTGGACTCTCATTATTGATAACACTCCCCTCAAGGCCCTATTCAGCCCCACAAGAGAGATGCCAAAGATAGCAGCGGACAGAATCCAAAGATGGGCTCTCATGTTGGGTGCTCATAATTATAAGATTGAGTACAGGAAATCCGCTGAAATGGGTGCTCCTGATACTCTTTCCAGGTTACCTGGAGTAGATTTAGTTGTAGAACAGGTTCACTCTGTGTCATCCATTCAGTTACCTTTGTCATATGAGATGGTCGCACACGAAACTCAAATTGATCCGACCTTGAAAGAAGTGGCACACCTCACCTTAAATGGCTGGCCCCCACAAAATATTGAGCCTAATTTAAAGCCTCTTTTTGATGTTAGACTAGCCTTATCGGTTCATCGTGATTGTGTTTTGTTTGGGAATAGGGTGGTCATACCTCAAATACTCAGAGAACGGGTCCTTCAGATGATGCACGAGGGCCACCCAGGGGTAGTGCGAATGAAGTTAAGAGCTAGAACAAATGTATGGTGGCCGGGCATCAACCCAGACATAGATCATCATGTAGCATTGTGTGATCCATGTGCAAAGGTAAATTTTAAGCCTCCCCGCAGTGAGCCATTGAAATGGCCCGATACTAAGGAACCTTGGATGAGCTGTCACGAAGAACATTTTCCAAGTTACCTCGTATTCCTAATTTCTCGCGGGCATCTCGGTACTTTACACATTCCGTTAGAATGTGAAGCACACTGAGGGGAGAGTGGCATTCATCACACTTCGGTGGGATTTTCTCGTCAGTAAAGAGATACGAGTGGGTCAGAGCACTATGTCCTATACTCAAGCGGGTGATAGCCACCTCTTCCCTCCAATTATTTCTAATGGAAGAAGTCCACGCTGAAGTCGTTGATTTTACAGCCCGGAGTTTATTATTTAATAATTCTGCCCAGATGTCCTTCCACTTCTTTAGCGCTACGTTTAGCAACGTAGCCCTGAGGTCGTCCACGGTCACCAATGGAGATACAATATCTGCTTTCTTCAAAGCATTTCTTGCGGCAGCGTCGGCCTCTTCGTACCCCTTTATGCCGACATGGCCAGGAACCCAAAAAAACGATACTCTAATTCCTTTGGTATTAAGGAAAAATAGAGAAGCTTGTATTTCCTGGACAAGAGAATTGCTTGGGGAGAAACGAGACATAGCATGGAGTGCACTGGAGGAGTCAGAGCATATCAGGAATGCACCATGGCTGCATTTAATTTCGTGAAGGGCCATTTTAATAGCATCTAATTCTGCTGTAAAGACAGAACACGAAGAATCCAGTTTGGCAATAATTACTACGTGGTGTGCAGAAACCACAGCACATCCGCAATGGTTTTCCGACTTCGACCCATCTGTGAAGACAGGGGTGAAGTCGGGTATTTCTCCTAGAACTTCCCGATACAGACACTGGTACTCAGCGGAAGTGGTGGATGATTTATGGTAAAGTAAAAGTCTGTTTATATAATTTGGCTTCGGGGTTAACCATGGAGTGTTTAAGGTACCCAGCCGGGTACACGTCAGGGAGTATAAAATCATTCTCTGCCATAAAATTACTAAAACGTACACTAACTGGTAGTGTAGCTTTCCTTCTCCGGTTAAAAGCGGCTAAAAACCGAGGGTTAAAAATTACATTAAAGCACGGGTGGGTTTTCATCGTAAAAATCTTAGCAACATAGTTGTACGTCAAAATTTCACGACGAATCACCAAAGGTGGTTCGCCGGCATCAGAATAAAGGCTCAGAATCGGAGATGTTCTGAAAGCGACCGTTGCCAGCCTCAGCCCGGAGTTATGCACCGCCGTTAGCGGTCTCAAATAAGACTCCGGCCCTGACGCATAGATAATTGATCCGTAGTCAAGTCGGCTACGGACGAGTGACCGATATAATAAAAGCAATGTGGTGTGGTCTGCACCCCATGTCGAGTTGCTTAGATACTTTAAAATATTTAAAGTTTTCAAACACTTGTCCCTCAATGAATTTACGTGTTGTCACCAACTTAGCCGATGGTCAAGCGTCATCCCTAGGAAACGAACTGAGTCCACATACGGAAGTATCCTTCCATTCAAAAGCAGCGTGGGTGGGTCCTGATATCTCCTCAGCCTATGAAAATGAACGCATTTTGTTTTGTCGCTGGAAAACCTAAAGCCATTTTCGCGAGACCATTGTGACAGCTTGTTAACAGTAAGCTGAATCAATCTGGCTGCACTTACAAGTTTCGACGATCGGCAAAAAATTGCCAGATCATCCACGTAAAGGCAACCTAATACAGGGGCTCTGATGCACTCCATAACACTATTGATCGCCACTGCGAACAACGTCACGCTTAATACGGAGCCCTGCGGAACTCCGTTAGCCTGAGGATGAGCACGAGATAGGAATTTACCAACTCTTACCCTAAAGCTCCGACAGAATAACAAGTTACGGATAAAAATAGGCAAGTTGCCCCTAAGACCCCATGTATGCAGTGTTGTTAGTATTTTATGGCGCCAGACCCTGTCGTAAGCTTTCTCCATGTCAAAGAAAACGGGAACGACGTGTTGCCTAAGGAGAAAAGCTTCCTGAATAAAAATTTCCGCTCTTACTAAATGGTCAGTGGTTGATCTTCCGCGGCGGAAACCACACTGAGCGACTGATGGTAGGTCTCGTGACTCAAGCCACCAAATAAGGCGGCGATTGACCATTCTTTCCATGAGTTTGCATACGCAACTGGTTAGAGAAATTGGTCTATAATTATTGGGATCACTCTTTTCCTTCCCTTGCTTGGGAATAGGGACAATCAAGGAATCCCGCCACGATTGCGGGAAAGTACCCTCAGTCCAAATTTGGTTGAAAGAGCTCAGAACCTCCACCAATGCCGATTCAGGAAGATTCCGAAAAAAGGCATTGATGACTTCATCGGATCCAGGGGAGCTGTTCCGGGACTCCGCAATAGCAGAAGTTAACTCCCACAATTGGAAAGGGACATTGCATTCTTGCATAACGCCGCTCTCTTTAAAGGATAGCGCCATTGACTCAGCTCGCTTTTTAATGCTAAGAAAACTAGCGTCATAATTGATGTCCCTGCATGTGTCTGCCAGTAGCCTGCCAAAAATTTCAAATATTTCGGAGGGTCTCGATATAGTTCTTCCGTCTATATTAAGGCTACATAGGCCATAATCATGACGATTTCCGTAGATGCAACGTACTTTACGCCATACCTGAGATATAGGAGTCCTGTGATTGATGTTCGAGATGTATTCCATCCAGGAGTCCTTCGCTCTCTTTATTATCTGCCGGGATTTGGCCCGAAGACGGCGAAAAGATGAAAGATTTCTTTGATACTTATTAAATATTCGCAGCGCTTTTTTCCGTAGTTGGATGGCCTTAGCGCATTCATCATTCCACCAAGGAACTGCTGCTCGGGGTGTGGTTCCTCGTGAGCGAGGGATGCTGCTTCTAGCCGCCTGGAGAATGCAAGCTGTCAGTCGTTCTACATTGCTTACACCATCATTGTTATCGTCAAATTTGTACTTAAAATTCTCTCTAAAGCTTGACCAATCGGCTTCACGGGCTATCCAATTGCCTTGAGGAATAAAATCAGCGTTGAAACCGCTTTCTTTAAAAACAAAAAGGGGAAAATGATCACTCCCAAATAAGTCGTCGTGAACTGAAAGTTTTATTTTGGTCATGAGACTGCTCGTTGATATGCACAAATCAATCGTGGAATAGTCACCAGTGTGACAGTTGAAACGGGTTTTCTCCCCATTGTTCAATAAAAACAGGTTAAAATCATTAATAAAACTCGATAAAATGCGACCCCTTCGGTTGCTTTGACTCCTAATACTCCCCCAAAGAGGGTCGTGGGCATTAAATTCACCCAATATAATAAAAGGTCGAGGCAACTGACTAACAAGGGATTCGAGGTTAAAACGCGTAACCGGTGCACCCTCCGGCAGGTAAACGTTACACAACGTTACTGCATTGGGGGCGCACACGGTCACCGCTACCACCTGATAGGGCGTATTAAGCTTAAACTTTAAAACCTTTTAAAAGACCTTTGTCGGTAGTTTTAAAATGAGTTTCTTGCAGGCATATGCAAGATGGGTTAAGATTCCGTATTTAAATGGCCAGCTCTTCCTTATACTTATTAAAACCATTACAGTTCCACTGTAATATAAAAGCCATAATATATATTAAATAATTAAATAATTAAATAATATAAAAAATAGAGGAATCAGCGTCGAAAACGGTGTTTCCTCTCCTTTTTTTTTTCGCTAGGAGGACTTCAGGTTCCGAAGGACCCTCGTCCTCCTCCATCGACTCCTGTGGTGCTAGCGTAGCTAGTCCGGAGGGGCCGGGAGATGGAGTCTTTTCGCGCTTCTTCAGCGCGTCCCCAGCGCTGTATTTTGATTGGTTTTTCTTAGGAGACCCAATCGAATTAGTGGTTGTGTTTTGGTTTTGTGCAGGATTTGTTGCCTTAGCCGGCTTGGCTACTTCCTTCGGATCGGCTGTCTTCGTATTATCATTCTTGTCGGTCTGTGTTCCTTGGGTGGTTTTCTTTACAGTTGCTATGGAGGCAAAGGATATAGAAAAGGTCGGTGATACAAGGGCCCTGAACTTCTTCCTTGACTCTAAATAAGGGACTTTATCAATTGTCTTAATCTTCATGACCTTTCGTTCTTCGATCATCTTCGGACACTTGCGAGAATACGCTGGATGCGTACCCTCGCAGTTCACGCAACGTGGATCTTTGGTACATTCAGCACCCTCATGCTCCTCCAGGCTGCAGCGCGGGCAGGTCGCCTTGCCCTCACATCGCGTGGCGATGTGGCCGAAGTGTTGGCACTGGAAGCAGCGCATGGGCGCACTGGTACCGATTCCTATCAGACGAAAACCTTGTCGGGGAGACTGTCACGCGCAAATGTTAAAACGACTGAGATAGTCTTTACTACTTCGCCGTCGCGCTTCGTTGTTAGTCGACGAGCATCAACTACTCCCTGAGAAGCCATCTCTCTCTTGATCTCATCGACTTCAACGTACAGCAGGTCGTAATGTGATATAACTCCCCGACTGGTGTTGAGGGTGCGATGTATCTCTACGTGAACTGGTATAACATGGAGATTTTTCATTAATAGCAGCTTGTCGCTTTGTTGCGGAGTGGCCGTTTCAATTAAGAGGCTTCCGTCACGCAGCTTCTTTGCAGACCTTAAATCTCCGGGCACTGCAGCCGATAAAACTTTTCTAATTAGAAAGGGGGACACTCGCTTAAGTGTCTCCCCATCTTTCACGCACTTCATGATTAGAAACCGCACACAGGCGGACGAGTCTGTTTCTTCCCCACCCGTATCCAGGCGGGATCGCTTTGATGGTGGTTGAATTTTACCCTCCATACCAATGATAGATTCTTCCCTCGGGCTCCCCACCCACCATGGAGCCACACATTTGGGACGCCGCACCGCAAACCGGTGCGGTCGCCAGGGTTACCCGAGGGATATAGCACCCTAGAGGTGGTTGCCTGTTTCGGGTTGGATCTTCAATGCACGAGCCCACCAAACTCGTGCATCTCCGACCGCCCTACGCAGACCCCCACCTCCCTGGCACTCGCCACCGAGCGTATCGGAAGCCGATTGACCGGGAGTGGCTAGCTCCCGGCCGCCCGTTTACACAGAATCCGGGGCCACAGAGGGTTATTGGCCCATAGTCCATACCGGGCATCCGACACCCGGCTGGAAACCATAGACTTCACTTTCCAGGATCCCCTTCTCCTCCTTACGGGTCACCGCACACGGCAAACATGCTGGTGGATCGCAGGCCAGGTGGTGTGGCCGCACACAGACAGTTGACCCACAAGACTGTCCGGGCTCAACCCTTACTGGCTCGGGGTTTGTTTTCGGGGTTTCCTTCCCCGCCCTTTTAGTCGCCTCTTACGACAAGCAGGGACACTGCGAGAGCATTCTCCATCTCCCTACCCGCAGGGGTTTTTGCATTCCTGTTGAAATTGTGTCAGACAATGGACCTCTATACGATTCAATTGAGTATCTCATGTTTTGCACAAATTACAACATTATTTGCAGTCATAGTCCCCCATATCATCCTCAAGGCAATGGTGAGGCTGAGCGATGGGTTCAAGCTGCCAAAAGATCACTTACCAAATGCCTTGAAGGTTCAAGTTTTAAAACTGTTGAAGAGCAGCTGTGTAAATTTTCATTTTAAAATAGAACTACCCCTTGTTCTGTTACCCATGTTTCCCCTTCGCAATTGATGTTTGGCAGAGAAATCCGAACCCTAATAACTTGTTTAAAGCCCCCTACTGACTCCCGGTATCAGCCAAAGACATTAAATTTCTCAGTGGGAGAAAAAGTGTGGGTAAAACGCCATAAAAAGGACAAGACAGTAGAAGGCACTATACTGGCAATACTGGGGGCTCATACTTATTTTGTTCAAGTCAATAACGAAGTCTGGCACTGTAGTGTTAACCAGCTGGGCCTCCTTCTTCATGAAATTCATGCCCCAGTTGTATCTGGTGCAAGGACACCGGTTGATTCTCCAGTTGAGCCCCAATTCAATGTAACCTCATCTGAACCACAGCAGCCATTACATGTGCCCCTTAACCAACCAGATCCTATCCTTCAGGAGCAAAATTTGCCAATTGCTCCTATTAGCCAAGAAGTGGCTCCTGCAGCTATGCTGCGACGCTCACAGCGCCCCCACAAGCCTGTGGACCGCTTAAATTTGTGATTAATATATCTCAGTGAGTTTAATATACCTTGTTAACTGAAGTATAACATATTATTTTATTTTTGTTTCTTTTCTTGGTTCTATTGTTAAGAGTTTTTGATTCAAGCATGTGTGCAAAGAGAAAAAAATTTTTTTTTCCTTTATGTGGGGGAGGATGTGATGTTTTGGTTGGGTTGGCAGCACTGCCTCACTTGTATCACGTGCGCCTGGTTGGCGTGAATAAACAGTCTTCCCGCAAGGTAGAAACGGACTAGTCACTTATGCGACCCGCTCCCATCTCCCAGGGGATTTCCGACGAGTAAGAGAGAGAACATAACATTTCGCTTGTCATAAAACGGGGCACATTGCGAGAGAATGCTCAAAAGTACTGAGTGACAAAGCGAGAAGTACTATTGTGTGCTATACTTGTGGAGAAGAGGGACACTCGTCATCCGGGTGCATTAAGACTGATGAAAGTGCGCATTACCGTGGTGCTGTAAGTAACAGTTCAAGAGTAAACAAACCTGGCGATGGCGTCCACAAGACAAATGTGCAGAAATTCAAGAACAGTGAAGCTAGAGTAGAAATGAACAATGGTGAATGTGAGAACAGTGTGAAACTGGGCAGCGGCGTCGTGAGAGTGAAATACAGAGCAATGGTAGGCACCGTGAAGGCAAGAACCTTGCAAGGGACTGACAATGAGTCTTGTATTGATGGAGAGAGTAGCGATCCAAATCGGTGGTGCGCGTACAGTGGTTGTAACGCTCACTGTACGCCCCACAGAGAGTTGTTACAGAACTTTAGGCCAGCTGCAGGGACAATGGAGTTTGCCAAAAGGAAACAAATCTGTGAAGTGAAGGGAGTGGGATCCGTGACGATGAAACTGAGGGATGAATTTGGTGGATGGACGTTGCAGTTAAAGGAGGTATATTGGGTGCCAGATGCAAGTGACAATCTAATATCAGTGCGACAGATGGACAAGAAGGGGATTAAATTCATTATCGATAACGGTAGTTTATGTGCATTTGATAAAACTAATGAAAATCAAGAGATTTCTAGTGCCGTAGCAGTAGACGACGACTTGTACGCCTTTTTTGTAGATTGGTACGAACAAGAAGAGCCATTTGAGAGGACATCATTAAGCGATAAGGGGGCACTCCTGAGTATGCCTCCAACATCTGGACCTGCTGTGACCCTGACTGCGAGGAGAGCCGTGACTTAAGACATATGGCATCACAGGCTTAGTCACGCCAACAACCTTCTAGACTGTAAGGTGATACCCAAAGGTCAGTACCTGAACTGTAGTGTGTGCCTTCAAGCAAAGGCGAAGAGACTCCCTTTCCTGAAGAGAGAGAGAAAAGGTCGGAGGAAGTGCTTGATCTGATTTTTTCAGACATATGTTTTGTACAACCTATTACAAAGGGTAAGGGTAGTTGTTTCATAACTTTGACAGATGATCATTCGAGATATAGTGAAGTGGTTGTACTCAAAAGCAAAGGAGAGGCTTTTGACGCTTTTGAGAAATTTAAAGCTAGGGCAGAGAATATTCAACAGAGAAAAATTAAAGCCTTTCAATCTGACAATGGAAAGGAATTTGTGAACTTTAATTTTAGAACTTTGTTTGAGAAATGTGGAATAAGTTATGGATTATAATTTGAGTGATTGTGAAGGGTTAAGAACAACGTTGCCTATGCCTATGAAAGATGGTACCAAGCAGAAGTGTGAGTTACATGAACCTTGTGATAAAGCTGTGTTCAGAGGTCTTGTGGGTAGCTTAAGATATATAGCAAATATATCGAGACCAGATATTAGCTATTCAGTGCGTAAATTGAGCCAATGATTTGAGAACCCTACTATAGGAAACCTAAATGAGGCAAGGCATTTATTGAAGTATCTTAAATACACTAAAAATTTATCTTTGATGTATTCTAGAACTCAAGCGTGTGTTGAAGTATATGTGGATGCAAGTTAGGGAAATGAGACTCGAGGGAGATCTGTGACCGGATATGTTGTGATTTTAGCTGGTTCTGCAGTAATATGGAAGAGTGTAACACAGAAAAGGGTGGCTGTGAACAACAATGAGTCAGAGATTATTGCAATGGTGGATATAATAAAATAAATTAAATGGTTGGATGTATTTTTTAGGGATGTTAACCAAACTGGTTTTTTGGGCAAACCCTGAATTGTCTATAGCGACAATCAAGGGGGAATTCTCATTCCTAAGGGTGAAGGAGTGTCGGACAGAACAAAGCATTGTACAGTAGAGACAAATGTTTTGCAAAATGTTGTAAAAGGAGGTTTTGCCAAGTTTATATATGTGTCTACGAAAGATAATGTCGCAGACCTATTAACTAAGACATTGTCTGGTGCATTAACCCAAAGGTTTTGTTTTTGTTTAGGTTTAAATTGAGTTATTATTTTTTCATAAGAAGTGTTCTGATGTGTTTTTTCAATTTATTGTACTAAGAGTATTGTGTTTGATTTAATTGGTTGTTTGAAATAATTTCAGAACGAGGGGGAGTGTTGTTATGGCTTATCTGTGTGCGTTCTTTATTATTTTGAATTTGCCGGTCTCTGGTTTTTTTGTTTCGTTTCGTTTTTGTTTTTTTCTAGAGCACATGTCTTTTAGACGTACGTGTTCAGCTGTCGAGTTGAGTTTTACGTGAGAGAACCTGTTGAGTTTTGCGTGAGAGAACCTGTTGAGTTGAGATTAAAAGGGAGAATTACTTGTGTGTAATCTAAGTCTCTTTTTATTACGGTAATAACCACACCTCCCATAACCATAATATGATTACACCTTACAGAGATAATGGGCATCTTACAAGAGCCCAAAGGAACTTCAATTTCATCCACAGTAGTTGCCGAATAACTGTGGAACATGCATTCGGATGGTTGAAGCAGAGGTTCCTGCAAGTCTACCATCTCAAAGGAAGGGACATGGTAGAGCTGGTGAAGACCATCCATTCATGCTGCATCTTGCATAATATTGCAGATGTCAACGATTTGGATGGTTTTGAGGAGACTCTGCCAAAAGATCATCTGGACAGGGATGCAGAAGCCCTCCATGGCAGGCGAGATGTGGATGCAATAGTGGACAATATGGGAGACCCGATTGATGCTGAGGAGGGCAAAATTCTGAGGGACGAGATATGACGACAGCTGGCAATGGAGCGAGGAAATTAAAATTAGCCATTGTTCCTCATGCCTACTTTTCAGCCTGCACAACAGCTTCCACTCAGGAAATTCACAGCCATCATCTGCTCATCCCCCTGTTTTTAATATTTATATGTATTACTATTAACTCTGCTACATTTGAATTGGTGGACTCTCTAGGATAGATTGTTTTTACTTTTTTAATTTAATTTTTCAAGGCTGCTGAATTGGACAGACCTTTTAACGTGCAGGTACCACATTTTGACCAAGAGAAACCCCTTGGTCATGTTAATTTCCTCTAGAATGAGTTTGATTGTGCCAGACCCATCGACTACATAAAAATATATGGTGCCTGGTTATGGCTGTTTATGAATACCCCTTTTTTTGATTTGATGGAAAAAACGATTCTATGACAGTAGCTTTCTAACAATATGGTATTTAATGTTTTATGAATATTATTTTAATTTTTTGACGAGTAAAAACAATTGTGGCGGCCGGATTTGGCTGCGCGGTTGTTTTTCGAAGTTGCCGTTCCAACTGCCAGGAGTCGGTGGATGCTCCGTGGCCGGGGCGCGCCGGCCGGTCGCCGAGAGTCGCTTGCATTCACTGAAAGAAGGTCGAACAAGCTAGCCGGTCCGGATCCTCACATCCATCGCCTTCAAGCCACTTCACCATATATTGCCTGTCGCCCAGTAAAACTATTACTACGTGGAATTACTAATAAACCTTCTCGTTATTCAACGTATTCTTTCATTACAATTAGCATTCACGCTAAAGTGGTGACCACAACGTGATTTTTATTTTTAAAAGAGTTGTGTAGTTAGTGAGCACGTGGTTATGGCGTCGGGCGAGTCTCCGGCCACAACGGAGCCGATCATTGAGCGTATGGCTATTCGGCTACCGCAATTTTGGGCAGAGCGTCCTGCGCTATGGTTTTCCCGTGCCGAGATGCAGTTTTTGACCGCCGGAATCACGTGCGACGCAACGAAGTTTGGCTACGTTGTCAATCAATTGGACGATCGGTTCGCTATTGAGGTGGAAGATATTATCATCAATCCTCCTTCCACCGGTAAATATGAGACCATCAAGGCGGAGTTGATGCATCGCCTAACCGCGTCCGAGGAGCAGCGAATCCGGCAAATCCTGGAACTCGAGGAACTGGCCGACCGGAAACCATCTCAGTTCTTGCGCCATCTACGAACTCTCGCCGGTGATGGCGTCCCGAGTGATTTCCTCAAATCCCTGTGGATGAATCGGCTGCCATCCACCATTCAGAGCATACTGATGACCCAAGAGTCCGCAAGCTTAGAGGACTTGGCGAGGCAGGCCGATAAAATCCACCAGGTAAGCCCCAGTGCCCAGTTGGCTAGCACTTCCTTCGTGAGCAAGATGGAGACGACGCAGAAGCAACTCCTGCAACGTGTCGAGGAGTTGACCCGCCAGGTAGCAGCCCTTTCTGCCGGAGGTTCGGGCTCCCATCGTCACGCGAGACGACGCAGCCGTTCCCGCTCGCGCAATCGTGCGCGCTCCTCCGCTGACCGGGAAAACAACACTGGCATGTGCTGGTATCACTGGCGTTACGGTGGAAAGGCGAATAAGTGTGTCCCTCCGTGCAATTTCCCCAAAGAAAACCCCGAGGGCAGTCGGTAGACGCGGCCACCGACAATCGCCCGCCTTCCAGCCGCCTTTATGTGACGGATGTGACCACAAAAACGCAGTTTCTCGTTGACACTGGCGCAGAACTTTGTGTATTCCCCCGAGGAATGCTAAAAGGACCTCGTGTGCGTATGGACTATGAACTTTTCGCCGCAAATAATTCCATAATATATACTTACGGCTGGGTGACGCTACAATTAAATTTTCGGTTGCGTCGTGATTTTTTGTGGTGTTTTGTTGTTGCCGACGTCCCTAAGCCCATAATAGGAGCCGATTTTTTGAAGTACTATGGCTTATTAGTGGACGTCAGGAATCAGCGTCTCATTGATAGTGTGACAACGCTTTCCGTTGTTGGCCATTTGGCCAAACCATCGGAGGAGCATGTGAAGTCGATCAGTGGGGCAACGAGATTTCACGCTGTTCTTGCCCGCTTCCCGGACATCACCCGTCCGTCGGGTGTCCCCAAGCAGCCGCGGCACTCAACAGTTCATTTCATCCACACCACTTTTGGGCCTCCTGTGTCGTGCAAACCGAGGCGCATGGCCCCGGACAAACTAGCAGCTGCTCGGAGAGAGTTCGAGCTGATGGTGCAGCTGGGATTAGCACGAAGATCCGACAGTAGCTGGTCGTCTGCCCTGCACCTCGTCCCTAAGAAAGGTGACGATCAATGGCGTCCGTGTGGTGATTATCGTGCTCTCAACGCCCGCACGATACCCGACCGCTATCCAATACCTCACATCGAGGACTTTGCAGCTTCACTCCACGGTAAATGTATATTTTCCACCGTTGATATCGTGCGAGCGTTTAACACTATTCCAGTTAATCTGGACGATATCCCAAAAACTGCTAACTGTTTGGGTTATTTGAGTTCCAATTTATGTCTTTTGGTTTAAGGAACGCGGCACAGACGTTTCAACGGTTTTTGTATGACATTTTAAGAGACTTACCTTTTTGTAAAAATACTTGGATGACATTTTAACTGCCTCGGAGAACGAGGAAGAGCATGAACACCATTTGCGTCAATTGTTTTCTTGTTTGAGTGAGAATGGTATTCTGATTAATACCGCAAAGTGCGTTTTTGGCATCCCAGAAGTTAAATTTTTAGGTTATAGTTTTTGTGCCGAGGGAACAAAACCCCTCCCAGAAAAAGTTAGTGCCATTTGTGACTTTCCCCAACCGGAAAGTGTTAAAAAATTGCGCCAATTCCTTGGCATGTTCAATTTTTATAGACGTTTTGTTCCTAACGCGGCCGAACTCCTAGCACCATTTAATGATCTTCTTGTGGGCAGTGTGAAAGGAACAGCTTCCATTGTGTGGATTGACTCCTTGCGCATGTGTTTTGAACGTTGCAAAAACGCGTTAGCAACGGCTACCCTTCTCGCCCATCCTAACCCCGAGCTCCCCCTCGCCTTGTTTTCTGACGCCTCCGATAACACCATTGGAGCAGCTCTGCAACAGCTGACGAACGATGGCTGGCAGCCGCTAGCATTTTTCACTAAAAAGCTAAGCGCGGCAGAAAGGAAATACAGCGCCTATGATAGGGAGTTGTTGGCCATGTATAGGGCAGTGCTGAAATTTCGACATATGGTCGAAGGCCAACATTTTACAATTTTTACTGATCAGAAGCCACTAACGTTTGCCTTCAAACAAAATAGTGATAAATGTTCTCCGCGACAATTCCGCTATTTAGATTTAATTGGGCAATACACAACGGACATTCTTTATGTCTCGGGAAAGGATAACATCGTCACTGATGCCTTGTCCCGCGTCGATGCAGTGACGCCCGCAATAGATTTTGAGGCACTAGCTAAGGCGCAAAAGAGTGATAAGGAATTGAAAATTTTCCTCTCGGATGACTCGTCACTTTCACTGAAACAAATAGTGCTTCCCGGCATTCAAGTGCAGTTGTTTTGTGATGTGTCCACCCCTAGAGCTAGGCCATTCGTTACCCCTGATTTTCGTCGATAGGTTTTTCATTCCCTACACGATTTGTCCCATCCTGGTGTGAAAGCGTCAACGCGTTTGGTAACGGAACGTTTTGTTTGGCCATCGGTCAACAAAGACTGTCGAGCATGGGCTCGTGAGTGTGTCAGTTGTCAAAAATAGAAAGTGACGCGCCACGTTTCGACACCAGTCGGCAACTTTTCCTCGCCAAATGCCAGGTTCGAACACATCCATCTGGATTTGGTAGGATCATTGCCTCTCTCTAGAGGATATCGTTATTGCCTTACTTGTGTTGACAGGTATCCTCGCTGGCCAGAGGTTTACCCGCTGCAAGACATCACTGCCGAATCTACTGCCAGGGCCTTCGTCGACGGCTGGGTTTCAAGGTTCGGAATGCCCCTCCGGATCACTACTGATCAAGGTCGGCAGTTCGAGTCACACCTGTTTAAGGAGCTCACTAAGCTCCTTGGCATCAGACACCTCCGCACTGCAGCATACAATCCAGCAGCCAACGGCCTTGTGGAGCGTTTTCATCTACAATTAAAGGCCTCCATCATGTGCCACACAACTGAGTGGTGGACTGATAGCCTGCCAGTTGTCCTTTTGGGAATCAGGTCAGCATGGAAGGATGACCTGAGTGCCACCCCTGCGGAGATGTTGTACGGGCAACCTCTTCGCTTGCCTGGGGATTTCCTTTCGCATACACCTCCAGAAGCATCGGTTGATCCTGCTAGTTTTGCCATGCAGCTGCGAGGCCATATTGGCAAGTTGTCTCCTAGATCCGGCTCCCGCCATGGCGAGCATTCTGTATTTATTTTCAGGGACTTGGATACAGCATCACATGTCTTTGTGCGGAATGATGCTGTCCGAAGCCCTCTCCAGCCTCCCTATGATGGCCCATTTCCAGTGGTTGCACGCCATCCCAAGGACTATGTAGTGCATATCCATGGCCGGGATGTCATGGTTTCCCTCAACCGCTTGAAGCCAGCATATATGACTTCCAATGAAGTGCCACGGTCTACACCATTGCTACCATCGGCTGTGAACAACCCTGAGCCACGACAACCTGAACCACCATCAAGGGACTATACCACAAGAGCTGGGAGGAGAATTCACTTTCCTCCTTATTTAGGGTGCGGTCCAGAGAACGCTACGGAGTGCTACAATCGCCCACGCTCCAAACGCTTCCGAACAGCGGTCCACGGTCGCTACGGGTCGCTCCCAACTTTCTGCCAGTGGACCAGTTTCGGAGCGTTTGTGGCAAAGTGTCATGCCGCCGTTTGTTGTTGTTCGGAAAGAAGGAATCGTCTGCTATTTGCATTGGAATATACCTACTTCCAGACAAACTCTCGTTTCCCAAGATGATTAATTAATCTGTTTATCATCAGGTCGGATTTATGGCAATTTTTGAGTGATGAGAGAGATGATGGCTACTATTTTTATGATAAAAAGGAGATAAATCGGGGAGGCACTGCTTTAAATCGACCATTGGCACTCAAGTTTTTCAAATGGAAGTCATAGATTTGGCTATATATTAGCAACTTGCGCCTACATTACTTTTAAATTAATTATAAATTAAAACCATGCACTCTTACTTAACTTTCCCGAAGTTTTCTGATAATTTGATGGTTTTCTACAATAAGATTTCATAACCGTACCTATAATGATAAACAATCGACCCGAAACTTTGGCTCATAATACTTGAGAAAAAACTCAGAATTATATCCATGTCAAAAGATTCAAGGAATATTATTGGTCTGGAATAGTTCGACTTTCACACGGCCTCTTCATGAAGTACGGTGTTTGTATACGCACGAAAACCTATTCTCACACTATTGAAATTTCAGAACACGAAAAATGTTTGACTCCAACGGCCGTGTCCCGTGTAAAAAAGATATAATTAATAATTCACTTGCGTTCATAAATTTAGAGCACAACAAATATAATATATATACAAATATTAAAAAAAGAAATAATAATTCAAATGTATAAATAAAGAACACTAGACCTATTTTACTCCAACGGCCATTGGAGGAAATATGTCTTGTTATTACATTTGGAGACGTAGAGCTTCTCAACCTCATATTAGTGTAAAATTTATTCCAATTAACAGGATTCAGAAATATCTAATATTCTGGTAGGCAGATCACTATTTCAAATAGTCAAAGCACTAATTATATTGAGTGGACTTAACCTTGTATGCATCCACGAATAATGTTCCGACCTGTTATCTTTGAAATCCCGCCATGAAACCATGAATCGCTCCCCTCGCCCCTGGTTTCTACCGGGAGCGTCTGGAGCGAGGCGGGAGCGAATATGATGACGTTTTCCTTGACGTCATGGGATAAACCGTAGCGCTCCAGAGCGACCCACGGACCGCTTGGAACCTCGCTACGAATGCTCCGGAGCGTTTGGAGCGTTCTCTTGACCGCACCCTAAGGGCACCTAAAGGACTTTACCCCATAGTTCCATTGTTTACTTTTATTAAAGGAACATTTTTTTTCTAAATCATTTTCCTTGTGACTTAATGTTTGATGATCTAATGTTTTTTTTTCTTTTTTTTCCTTTTCTCACTGTTTATGTATTGCTTGCAAATCACTTCATTTATCCTGCAAGCTAAACGACTGGCAGGGGGGTGATGTGGCGGCCGGATTTGGCTGCGCGGTTGTTTTTCGAAGTTGCCGTTCCAACTGCCAGGAGTCGGTGGATGCTCCGTGGCCGGGGCGCGCCGGCCGGTCGCCGAGAGTCGCCTGCGTTCACTGAAAGAAGGTCGAACAAGCTAGCCGGTCCGGATCCTCACATCCATCGCCTTCAAGCTACTTCACCATATATTGCCTGTCGCCCAGTATAACTTGTACTACGCGGAATCACTAATAAACCTTCTCGTTATTCAACGTATTCTTTCATTACAATTAGCATTCACGCTAAACTATAAATGTAAAGGGAGCACATTTCTGTTGCTCAATCGGGCTTTTGACTTTGGAGCTCCTTTAACAAATTGGAAAGTATTTCATTTCTCTGAGCCCTCAGAGCATTTGCCTCCTCCTTTTCCTGGTTTCCTCTTTTCAATTCTTTAATTATTTATGCATCCCTCTCAGCTTGCACCATGAGTAGGTGATTTTGTAGGGCTATTTCCTCTCTGACAGCTTTCAGAGCCATTGTAGTCTTTCCATCACGCTTTGAGATATTGGTGGTTAATAGCTGTGATCGAATGTCTGCTGAGGGTTGTGGAGACAAAATTTCAGCCCTTTGCCTGGATGCCTCTGATGTTGATGGCCCAGGGTCAACAGTATTGAGCATCTCAGAACTGAAATTAAATTAGTCCAGAATGTATTTATGACTTCTTTAACATTGAAAAATTAGGATAATTAGTCCCCTCTAAAATTTAGTGAGGTGCAAAATCACAATTACATCTATGACCCCACTACCACCTCCGAGGCTGTTGGTAGTATTCGGGTCAGGAGACCTACCATCGAATATCAGTGATGAACTATAATCAATGTTTCAAATAATATTAAAATAAAGAATCATTTATGTGCCAAACATAGAGAATACTAACTTTTCAGGAATATCAACCGAGTTGCTCCTTATGGTAAGTCCATGGCGACCAGAAACCACCTTGGGCGTGATGTTATGTTTCCTACTGAACAATTCCATAATTTCTCTGGAGGCATGAAATATTCCTCATGTTATTAGCATGTTCATTAATCCAACATTGGTTTATGCATTGAGGGCTTTGTCTTCACTTGTATACTTACGTTTCATAACTAAGAGTCTGTCGACCCCTGCCAGTTTTGTTTCCGGCCACATGAGCCTTGAAAGCCCTCTCCAGAGACTTATATTTATTAGCTACCTACTGTGCATTTAAGCTATAGCCATATCCCTGCATTTCAGAGGAAATTGTTTCAAATAATCTTTTGTGGATGACTGACTTCTTCTTCCCCTTATTCGAAAAATATTTTTCAAAAAATAACTTCGTGGAAGAGTCATCCCACTCAAACTGCTCGGTTGCAGCATTTTTGGCCACTGGGGACTTCTGTGGGAGCACCAAAGTAATTTGCCTGTCTCCAACATTTAAAAGCAGGGATTCCTTGGTCAAGTCGATTTCATTCGCTTTCACCTTTACCATGGTACATCCATCTATCAAGTAACAACACCATGCGAGAAATATGTTGGCATGGACAGTTTCGATAAAATCCAATATTAGTTGTAATATGCAGTATATTACGTAACCAAAATTAATAAAGGCTTGGTAATTTAGCAAGGCTGGTAGCAATTACTGTATATTTATTGTACATAATTTATGTGCACATTTCTGCAAATATGGAAAGCTACCTAAATTGTTCAAGGAAAAATGTATGCCAATATTGTTGCCTAAATACTCAAAATCCTACTGAAATATACCTTCAAGCACAAAGGAAAACATTCCCTCCGCATCCAGCATCAGGCTTCTATCCTCATTCAAAAGAGGATGGGCTGTCATTTTTAATTAATTAGTAAGTTGGTTGTGGTGTTTAACAAATCCTTTGCAATCACCTGCAAATACCCACTGACTTTGAGTAGTCACATTAGCAATTCAGAATTAGCATTTCTCCTAATGAGCTTATTACTCACGTCAAAAAAAAGTCTGGAAAAAATAATCAGAAATTATCAAACGATTTCTTTCCTCTTATTTCCGTTTGTGAATTATAAACTCGAATTCGATAACTTTTATTAAATTGTAGTATTGTGTAAAAGTATTGAAAAATATATGCTCAGCAACCACAATTAAGTGATAATAAGTACTATTTCATCATTTTATAACATTGAGGTTCATTTTATCTGCCGGTAAATTGAATGAAGCGAAAATATAGTCTCAAATGTACTTAGATAGATAGAAAGATAGATAGAAAAATATTTATTGTTCTGGAAAAAATCCATAAGAACAAAGATAAATAGTAATACACTTTGCAGGCACAATCATAAGTACAAAAGGACAAACTTTTCGTCATTTTTTAAATGTCAATTAACACAAAAAACTCATGAAAACATAACTTAACAATAGAAAAATGATACAGTGAATAAGGAGCCATAATAACATGAACACAAATTTGAAGAAAAAAAAATAATAATAAGAGTAACTTATGTTATTCCCGGGAAAGTAAATAATCATGGTATTTCATTTTAAATGTTTTAACAGATCTATTATTTTTAATATCAGTTGGCATCTTATTCCATATGTGACAAGCTGTTACAAGAAATGATTTATTATATGCTGTGGTGCGATGCCCTGGAAAATACAATTGATTAGGATCAGACCTAGTGGACATTGTGGAGACAGAGGGACAACTAAGGAACAAGTCATACAGGTACTTGGGCGATTTGTTTTTTAATAGAACAAACAAAAAGGATCCCAGAAGGTATTCTCTCTAGTTGTTTATAATATGGTGTGATGTGGACGTCCCTGCGAAGGTCAAAAATGAACCTAAGGCAGGAGTTTAAGGCCCGGTGAAGTTTGAGATTATTTTCTTCGTTGAGGTCGTTATAAACAAGACAGCAATAATCTATTACAGAGAAAATAAGCGACGATATAAGTGTTTTTCTAGTATTAAAAGGAAGTAAGTTTCTGTGAACTTTTAACTGGTAAAGTATAGAATGAATTTTGCTAGAAATATTATTTACATGACAATCCCATGATAAGTTAGCAGTCAACGTAATCCCTAGGTTATGTGCATTACTGGAGTATGGAATAGGGATACCATTAACCACGATACTGGAAGTCGTAATGTGGCTAATGTTACGTAGCATCCTGAAACTACCGGTAATAATAGCCTTAGTTTTACTTGAGTTTAGGATGAAGTCGTGATGCGTGGCCCACTCGGTTATTCTATAAATGTCTTCATTAATTTTTGATACTGCCTCGTCAATTTCATATGGCCAACAGCTGCGATAAATTTGGAGGTCGTCGGCATAGAGCATGTAACTGGTGTGCTTTAGACGTTTAGGGAGGTCGAGTTAGGGTTAGGGTTAGGTTTTTGTAGGGTGCCTCGACGACGAAGGTCATTTGCACCACAATAAAATATCATAAATTCATCAAAATTGTATTAAAATAATAAATAAATAAATAAATATAAACAACATAACAAGTTAAAATGGGCAAAATTAAAATATAACACCAAACATTGGTTCATCACATGTATTTTAAAAGCCCAGTCTCTTTTAAAAACAAAATTACCCGGCTGACACAATCAGGGTCGTCGCCTAGGACTTGTCCCAGGTCCCCCCTGATGTTTAGCCGGTCGCGCACAGCACGGTATCTATCACACTCTGACAGGAAATGCCTCACAGTAATGGGAGAGTCGCAATCTTTAGGAAGGTCGAGTATGTACAGAGAGAATAATAGGGGGCCAAGGACAAACCCTTGGGGTACACCAGTGGTGACTGCTGCCCAAGTTGAGAGATAACCTTGACTATCTCTCACTGCTTGATAACGGCCAGCTAAGTAAGAATAGAACCAATTTAGCACGGATCACGAGAAGTTAAGTTTTTTCAGTTTCTCAAGTAGTATACTCTATACTTCTCAAGTAGTATAGGTACCTACTTTAAAATAACATTTAAACCTATAGCAGTGCATATTTATGCAGTATTCCTGGCGATAATGAGTGGCTCACATGTGGAAATGGTGTGAAACGCACGTGGAATGGGAAACTTAAGTACGTGAAATTCACGAAGAAATCTTTTCATGTATTTTATACGCTGGCTTGTTAAGATTTTCGAAGAATTTTTGGTTGAGGACATTGAGAAACTAAAATACTGCGGTTAAAGCTTAGGAATTTCATTTCGAGAAAGAAAGGAGAGCTATCGATTCCAGAACTATTAGTTTTACCGTCCTTTTCATCGATTTAACATATAAAAAAGCCAAATCAGCGAAAATATTTTGAAAACAACATCTCTCATTATCATGTGGAACGTTTCAGCAGACGAAAAGTCGACGAGTTACTTCTGCTACTACCCATAATTCACCGCGCTGCTCCTCTTGCACCTTCTTGCTCCACCACCGAAGCTGGTGCAAAAAGGAGCAAGTTCTGTTGCTCCTTTCTGCCCCTGCGACGCGAACGCCGTTGTGACGTGCTCCTTCCGCGACGTGAACGCCAAAGGGGCAGAAAGGTGCAAGAAAGGGCAGAAGTAGCAGCGATGCGAACAGAGCTTATATGAATGAAGAGTTTCACCCAATTCCAGATTCATTGTTAGAAACGCTGATAATCGGAAACTTTTCCGTCAAACTCGAATGCCTTTATTTCCTCAACAATTCATGAGTGTGGACATACTTAACAAGTGGATTTCCCATAAAGAAATAATGTTATATGCATTAGAGCTGAGAATTTCGTTTTAGTTACCGGGTGTGTCTGTTGTTAAGGTTTACATTTTCGTTAAAATGCGTACTTATTTTCGACTTGGACGTTAACGTTCAATTTCAACAGCATAATTGATATCTTTTATATTACCCTGTGCATTACTTTCAGTGTGGGTACAGTAAGAAAAAATGCCATCTATTTTTACCAATGAAGAATATGCAGATATTCATTTCACTTATGGGTATTGTGATGGGAATGCTTTTGCTGCTGTCTGTGAGTATCGACAACGATTTCCAAACCGTAGAGTTCCCAATAAGAAAGTGTTTACCGGTACTCATAGGCAGCTTCGTGAAACAGGTTCACTCACTCTGACATCAGAACATCAGCAGGATCTTCAGGAAGATGTTATTCCTACAATACAACGCAGCCCAGCAGCGAGCACTCGGAGGCTATCTGTGCACCTTGGAATCCCTCACGTAAGGGTATGGAGGACTCTTCACTCCGAAGGCTTCTATCCCTACCACCCTCAAACTGAGCAAAATCTTCAAGAACATGATTATAATGCAAGATTGAACTTTTGCCAGTGGTTAATCACCAACAATGAACTTTGTGCACGTATTTTGTTCACAGATGAAGCCACATGTATTTCCGAGCCCCGCCGCGCAGAGACAGGTCGGGGCGCGCGATCGAAATATCGCTATTACTTCAAAGATCGCGAACTTTTTTCTAAGATTTTTGCATAATACTCTTAAAAATGAGTTTGACTAACACTCTGTGCAAATATCTCGAGTTACATTTTTGTTTAAAAAAAGTTATTGACTGCTTTGTGTCAAATTTTGAGTGAAAAAAGCGTCCGCCATTTTGTGACGTAATAGCACACACATATCGACAAAAATCTCTTAAATTCATGCAAGGCACAGGGAAAATACAACATTAACAGATTGTAACGTTTTTTATTTCATTGAAGTCCATCTACTTCAACGGCATATGTTTAACTTTGAAGCTTTTCGTAGAAAAACTAAAGCGAGAGCTATTTTGGAAATTTGATCGTGTTTAAGCCTTAGTATCTAAGAAACGGGTGAAACCTATAAAAAATTACTTGCCATTTCATGATGCACAAACATTTGTGAGTACTTGTGCTAAGTTTCAAGTTTCTATCGCAAAAAAGCTATTTTGGACTTTTGTCCGGCGATTTTCGATTTCAGACCACTGTGCGCCGTTTACTATTGGTGGCACGTTTTAGAGGCTACGGAATTTTTACGAACTACGAAAAAGTAGTTAACCCATGCCTTGTGTGTGATACGGTTTGTTTACGTTTGTAAATTGGAAGTTTGTTTACGTTAGTGAAAGCATTTTACTGAGTTATTTATCGTTTTTTTATTTCTCAACGTGAGCTTAATTATTAGAGTGGATAGTGCGAGCAAAGAAGGAGCTCATACACTTTATTTTCGCCGTAATTCGAAATGCCACGAAGTTGTGTCGCATCAGGGTGTAATGAGGGGTATGGCTCCAAAAAGTCTATTCTCTCATTTTTCTCTGCGCCCAAAGATCCATTGATGAGAAGTAAATGGCAAGCTGCTATTCCAAGACGCAACTTTGAATTGAAGCCGGGGCAGGTGCTCTGTGAAAGGAATTTCATGCCCCATGACATCGTGAGGAAGAAGGTGATGAGAGATGGCGATGGTAAAATCGTCCAGGAAGTAAGTCAAGACTCGGGTTATTTTTACAGAGTTTATAATTTGTGACGGTTCCCGACTCTTACCCGCAAGCTGTGGCCAATTAAAAGCCGGGACAAACGTCCACATATGAAATTTAGTTTTAAAATAATAAGGTCTCGCGAAAAAAAACGGGGTTGGTGGGCTGGATGATTGGGTATTAACACATGAGGGGGAAAAATGGAAGGTCATGGGGGGAGTTCGGAATTATTTAGCTCCCGGATAGCACTCACCCGAAACTAGGATGCACTGGTCCCGGCCTTCTTCTTTCATCGACTGATGTGCGGCATTCGTGACTGCGTAGACCTGAAGAGGAACTGCAAAGAAGTGCACTTTCCGGCGCTTCAATAGGTTTGCTTCCTCGTAGATCGGGAAATACTTGTACGGATTGACCGATATCTATATCGGACCCATGTACCATGCCTGATCCTGGCCCCGAAGCACGAAGAACGTCTCCTCTTCGGCCCCCTGGTCACCACTCTGGCGAACACTCCTCATTGAGGAAAAAAAACGAAGAGAGCTTCCGCGACACCTGCGCGGTCTTTTTATCCTTTTCGGCGCCGGGGTCACATGATGAAAAAGGGGGGGGGTATGGCGTAAGGCACGCCATATCCCGATACATGGTCAAATGAATCCCTCCAAACCACTCATAGCCGATGCACCTAACTGCGCGGCGAAGTGCTACACTCCAGAGCCAAGGAGTGGGGTGGGGGGCGGTGACTGGGTAAATAGGGTGTGGTTAGGACGTAAATCTGTGACGGACTCGAGCCGTCACAAATTATAAAAAAAATCATGTTTATTGTCATTTTCTTTGTTTTAGTTGCAATTTCGAATTGCCAAACTGACTAATGACGCTGTTCCAGTACTATTTCCGGGTTGCCCAGCTTACATAAGTAAGCCAAAAGTTAAGCCTAGGAAGGAGAAAATCAGGAAAGATTTGCGAATCGTGAAACGGCCTGAAGTATTTGAGGGCCAGAATGTTTCGGCTATCACCGATGCAGAGCCTGCCACCCCTTTGGAAGTAGACAACATTCAGGAATATTCTCACCAATTTCCTTTCGAAGATCTTGTAAATGACGTTCACCTGGATCTTCCTAGTAAATGGGCTCGTATCATTCCAATCTTTGGCCCTGAAGTCATAGTTTATATGCAGTGCATTTCAAGTGTGGTAGAAGGTGGCGGGGTAAAAACCTTAATTTTTAAAGATGTTTGTGTTCATAAAAATGGGTATGTGACGTGCTCTGTCCTCCATAATAATGTGCCTAATGAAAATTTTGGAATTCCTAATCAGCCCCTCACCCATGCCTCTCAGGTGATGGATGTAATACATAAGTTAAATACAGTGAAAGTGTGCAAGGGCAACATAATGAGAGAAGGTTTCTCCCATGTGAGCAGTAAAGTGAGCTCAATCGATGTATTAGGTCAGTGGAGGCACAAAAATGCATCATAATAATTGGGGATGGTGATCTATGCAAACCATGCACCCAATTACGGAGGACCTTGCTTCAAAAATACTTGAGGCACAAAAGGAAGGCCAGCATGTTGAAGCTGGATGTCAGCCAATTAAGTGATCCAATGCTCACAATTTTCAAGCGAAGGTACACAAACAATCGGCGCTCATTATCAAGGGCCAAAGAAACTGTTAAGAAGCTTCGCACCGAGGCCCATGAAGCCATGAGCAGGATGGAAGATGAGTCGTTGTTAGAGAGGCTGAGAGGCTACCCAAATATTTCAATGAATCAGCTAACCACTTTGAATGAGATGATAAAGGCCTGTAAAATGAAAAAGGCCAATGGACGGAGATATTCAGAGGAGTGGATGATGCTCTGCATGCTAATGCATATCAGGTCTCCTGCAGGATACATATTCATCCGTGACAATGAAATCCTGCCGCTGCCTAATGTGAGGACTATTATGAGATATTTGCAGCTGATTGATACCAGTTGTGGCTTTGATGCCAAATCATATTTTTCATGAAGCTTATCATACGTATATAGGTTAATCGTGTGTAAGTGCCGCTATCGGAGATGCTCTTTTAATGGAGACATAAGGAGCCCACTCTCAGTTGAGATACTGGGGAAACATAGTTCACGTCCTATCTGAAAAATGGAGTACTGAATTAAGAATAATCTCCATATGTTATCCGTACAAGGATTCCAATTAAATACCTATCAGGATTCAAACGCGGTCCCTAGAGGTGGAGAATTAGCACTATTGCAGCCCCAGATGTGTTGCAGAGCACAGGTAAATACTATTCGCAATAAAATTATTAAGAAGTCAAAGAACTCCCGCAAAAGCTTTTGGAGCTTAGGTGCATAGCTGGTTTTCAAATTACAATTATTAGATTCGGCAGAATTTCTCTAGAACCCTACATATTGTCCGAAAACCGAGCCCTGTTTTACATAGAATTTCGTGCGATAACGTCGTCTGCATGGGTAGAGTACCAGTGCTGCCATTTAGTTCCAACTTTCGCCGCGGCCTAAAAAAAATGCCATCATTCATCGCGAGTGTCAGTGGCATGATAGAGTCCACGGTCGTATATATAGGTCCGGCGTCTTCCTATTCGAGACTCAAATCACCGATGGCGGCACTGCGGTCAGTGACGTCAAATTGCAAAATGGCCGACTAGAGTGATGGTAACCATAGAGAGTCACATGTGAGTCAACGATACCACGATGCGTCCAAAATCATTAGAAACGTTTTGTAGTACGGAAAACGCAATGAGTTCTCGCATCCACCTGTCGTACGGAGAAATTGGTGGGCATGGCGACTCGAGGAGTGTGCTGGAAGGCGAGTGCGTCTTAAATGCAGGGCTTGTCGTGGTTGTGGGGTCCAGCAGCTCGATTCTGTAAATGTCATAGGCGTCTAAAGTGTCAGAGCTACGACGGGCAACTTATGACGGATACAGCATTCGAGCGATTCTGTAAGCGAGTGTCATAAGGTCTTATGACACCTACGATGGATGACAAGTGAGCGGCTGCGAAGCGGAAAAAAAAATTGAAGTTCGTATGTTGGTACTCCGATGAAGATCACGAGCGCCAATGGGATCCTTCGACACAAATTTGGCTGCTTGACCACTTCGACTGCGTTGGGCGCATTTTGCGAAAGTTTAAAATTTCAAAACATCATGTCAGGTGTTCCTGTGTAAGTATAAAACTCTATTAATTCGAAATTAATGACTTTAAGGCTTCAACTGATGTTGTTTAATTGCCGTTATCTTATTCAGGCGGCTTAATTAAAGATTAACAACGATGTGGTATAATGTCATACCTTTCACGCAATGGTATTAGAATGTTAGCGTTAAGTGTTAGTAATGGTGATTATAAAACTAATATAAACTGAAATTAGTGAATAAAAAACAAACATGTTGTAAATGTTTTCAAATACCTTTCCACTATACTTTTGTTCTCATAAAGGCTCTTATGGCTTATCTTTACTTTCATCGAACTTGCAGAAAGAAGGCGCGTACAGGCCGTGTTACCGAACGGCAGTTGAAGTTACTGGTAGACTACATGTCTATGCATAGTGACTTCGCTGCCGGGAGGTTCACGGGCCCCATGGGAGTTGAGACGACAAATTCGCATTGGGAGCGGCTGACGAGCAACCTTAACGAGGTCGGATCATATAAAAATCCCGACCAGTGGAAGAAGGTGGATAGTGAAAGAGTAATATTGGAGTAACCGCTGTCTCTCTGGTTTTTGGGCTTAAAATAAAATTTTAAATTTCATGAACAGACATGGCGGGATTTAAAAAGAAATTGCCGGGCCAAAGCGGCCCGAATAAATGTTGCGGCAAGGGCCACGGGGAACGTGGAGGTGGACGAAGAGTTGACAGAGTTGGAGAGGAAGTGCTTGGCGATAGTGGGGCCGGAGGTGGTAGTTGGTCTTCCGGGAGTCGAAGAGTGTGGCCATGGAAGTCCGGTAAGTTTAATGAATAATTAACTGACAAAGAGCAATGTTATTTTGTGGTGTGGATATAATGATTTCCTCCTCTGGGCAGGTTTGAAAAAACTAGTATTTCATGTTAATTGCAAGTTTGATTTTTATTCCAGTCTCTTTCACAGATGGCTTCTGGGTCCCACGAAGAGGATGTGGCAATTGTAAGTTTCTGTATTTTTTATTACCCGAATATGATAGCCCGCTTCCGCATTTAACATACTCCTTTAGGAAAAGATATTCTATCAATTAAATTACTCTTATGCTCTTGGCAAACAGGATCCTTTGGAAGACCTAGACAACACTCCAGGCCCTTCTAACCCCCAAGGCTTAGGGGAAAATGTACGTAAATAAGAGTGGGTATTGGCACTAACTTTATGGCACTCTTTTGTTACTCGTCACCATCAACCATGGTTTCAGCACATGCCATAATCAGGGTTGGTGGCCAAGAATTAAAAAGAGTGGAGACTGTGCCATGGTGTTTCTTATTTTCGAATATGTACATACATAATTTTATTTTTAAGTACATACATAGGCATACCTGATATCAATAAAGAGAGATGATGAATGTCTTTCCTCATGCATTTTATTCTTTCCCACAGTTGGAAATCATTGTGGATGATTTTTTTCCACGGGAGCAGCCTGAGGCCCCACGGCGTAAGTTTTTGCAAAATGAATGTTGAAGCTTGGATTTTTTAAATTGGAGATCTCTTTCAGTGGTTTAAGTGAAAAGTAATATGTTCTACATATGCTGTTATTTGATTTATGTTCTTTAGTGTATGACAAATAAGCAAGTAAAAAAGAATTCTCATTGAAGTAACTTGTGGGATTCTCAATTCCTAAATGATCGAATTAAAAACTTTCAGGCAAAACCGATGGGGACTTAGAACGAGCCACTGCCCTCATTGTGGAGGCCATTGGCAAGGATGGGGTATGTATGTTAATGCTATTTCTAGTTTATATCTCCCAAAAATTTTCTCTTTGCCACTTTTTTTGGTAGTTCTCCCAGTGTTCTGAAGCTTCCTCTTTACACTTAGTCATGCTCACAAAAAATAAGAATTTGTTCAATAATTTTTCAATATGTTCATTCATGGGAAATGTGACATGGATGGGCCTTGAGAAAGAAAGTATGTAACATTGCATCTCACTATGTGTTTCTTTTGTCAAATACATAAGAATTGTTGTACTTGCAACTTTACATTTCCTCTTCAAAATTTTTCTTGATGATTTTCAGAAAACAGCCACAAAGGAGAGGTCTGCCATGGCTCTTGAAAGACTGGCGGCAGCAGCGGAGAGGAGGGAGAAACATCTAGAAATAAGATTGGCAATTGAGGAGAGGAAGGCTGCAGCAGCTGAGAGAAGGGCTGTTGCAGCAGAAAGAAGGGCTGCCTTAATAGAAGAAAACAATAAGAGGGAAATTGCCTTGTCAGAGAGGAGGGTAGCTGCTGCAGAGAGGAGGGCTGCAGTAGCAGAGCAAGGCCTTCGAATGCTGGCCCCTGCAGAGGCTCGATTTAATTTATTGTGTGAAAGAATGAGTGAATGGTTAGCGAACAGGCACGCATGAGAGAATGAATGATTAATATGTGTAAGTCTAAGTTTGTTTTGCCTATATATACATATTTTATACTATTCTTTTTACATTCATTCATTTTTATAACCTGTGTTTTTTGTTCTATTTTTACGGAGAAGTTCCTACTTAAGTTATTTTTCTCATTATGTTGTTTTCCCAATATTTACTAAATTTTGTATTCATTTTTATAACCCATCTGTTTTTTGTTCAATTTATTCATGGTTAAGTTCCTATTTTAGTTGTACCTCATTTATTTCATGTGTTATATGTGATCATAATATTTTGTTTCTTTATTCGTTTGTTCCTTTTTCTCATAAATGTATTTTGCAACTATTAAAAACCTTATGAACTAGTTTTTTTTGTTTCCTTTTTTTCCATCTTCTATCATAGTTGCGTAACTTCCAAGCATGTCAAGTTTTTTTTAGGAAAATAATATATACTGTTCATTTTTGCAAGAATTCCACTTCCTTTTTGTATTAAGGTTTCAGATTTTGTGCTCATTAATGATGTTGACAGCCTGGGAGGAGGGAGTGTGACTAAAATATGATAAGTAGCTCAAGTCACTATCGATTTTAAAAAGGCATTCATAATGCAGCTTACCAAAGGAGTGAAGTAATTGCCAAATGCCCCTGAAGATCAATGCGAGATTTGCAAATCAATGCCAGGGAAATGTAGGTAAAAAGATTCTGAAGAGATTTGATGGGTGAGATTCACAAGATATTTTCTTCTGGATCTGAGGCTGCATAACTCAACATAGAACTTATTCAAGGCACCATTGTTGATTAATTGAAACAATGGTGTGGAATTGAAAGAGGCTATGGTAATGTCGCACTACTAAAATGAAGTAACAAATAAGTTTTCTTAAAAATTAGCTAACATAAGAAGAGTTACTTCACTTCAGTATGATAACAAGAAACTTGATGCATAAGTTCTTTATATTTGATGTTCAAGTAACTGTTGAGTTGAATGATAACTTTCATGAACTACCACTGTATGTAGTTGATGCTAAATGTTCAAATGTGTTCGGTAGAAATTGGATGAGACTGTTGCCACTTGATTGGGAAGCAGTTTATAGTGTTTGTAAAATCCATAAGATTGCTATGCCTAAGGCAGAAATTGATTCTATTGAAAAGCTCAAAACAAGTTACCCCAAGGTATTCACAACTAAGGTTGGTGTATGGAACGGTATTAAGGGTACTCTTATTCCTAAGGAAGATGTTGTTCCTGTATCTTTGAGAGCAAGGCCTATACCACTTGCTCACCAACCCCTTGTTGAAAACATCATTTTATAGATGGTCATCTAATTATTATTTTTTTTTTTTACGAGGGTAGGTGAAAATCTCTTGATAGACACTGTGAGCCCCGTAGCTCACAGTAGTGTGGGACTCTAACCCACTAAAAACACCTCCCATTGGCTACTAGTAGTAAGCTCATCTAGCAGCTCCTTTTCATGCTATTAAGGTAAGTTATGATTAATTAGCAAAGAGTCAGTGGGCGACCCCCATGGTACCCATTATTACATAGTCAACTGATAAGAAAATTAAGGTTAGGATCTGTGTTGATTTAAAAGGAACTCTACACCCAACATTAGTTGTTCCGCAGTATCCTTTGCTTGAAATAGATGAAATATTTGCTAAAGTAGGAAAAGGAGTGAAATGTACCAAGTTAGAGTTGAACAGTGCATATATGCACTTGGAATTGGATGAGCTTTCTGAAGAACTACAAACAATTGTTACCCGTTGGGGACTGTATAAGTTAACCCGATTAGCTTATGGAGTACCATCTGCACCTGCAGTATGGCAATCCAAGTATCAATATTAGCAAGGTCCCATGATGTTCATGCTACGTGAAGAACTGCCTCACAACGGACATCCTCACTTCTTCTGCCCCAACATTCCGTTCTCCTTCGACAGCATCTTCCACAAACTGAAGAGGAGGAAGGGCCTCTTCCTGTAATACTTCCACGCGATGAATCAACATTAAATTGTGCAGCACAGCACAGGAAATAACTATTTTAGCTGCACACTGTGGGGAGTAATGGAGGACCCTGTCTGGGTGGAGGCAGCGCCAAGTCATTTTTAAAACCCCAAACAGTCGCTCCACACAGTTTCGGGTTTGGCAATGGCAATGCGTGTAACGCCCTTCAGGGGTGCCAGGATCTGCATTTCTGATTGGTGTCAAGAGATAAGGCTGCAGAGCATACCCAGAGTCACCTAAAAGAAATTTACAACTTATTACCTAATTTCATCCAGCATATATATCATGCAGATATTTACATTCTTAGATATCTTACCCAAGAGCCAGGTGTTGCGAAGGCCTTCCTCATACCACCTCTGCATCAACTCCTTGGTCCTGCTCCCATTCCAAATAAATTGGTCGTGAACAGAACCAGGAAATTGAGCGGCTAAGGATAGTATCCTGAGGTCATGATCACAGACCTTTACAGAAATAAAATGTAAGGCATAGATAATGAAGTGTCAGTATTCCAAGACAACAAAAGAGACACCACCAATTTATAAATAAGAGAAATATCACAGACTTACTGCTTGCACGTTTAGAGAGTGGCAACGTTGGTGGTTGTTGTAGTAAGCCTCCTCTCTTACGGCTGGCTTCACAATTTTGATATGGGTGCAGTCTATGCACCCTATCACCCCAGGGAAACCTCTTGCTTCCATGAATCTGTGATACAAGAGATGTGTAAAACATAATTAAATGCTTACTGATATCAAGAGCATGGCCAACTCAATCTAAAATATTGTCTCCGTTAATAATGCAATTTACCTGTTCTTTATGACTTGCCTCTCCTCCAATGTAGTAGGGAAACTTATGTACCTTTGAGCAAGGGTTTCTGCAAATGCAGCGCTGACCTTGGCAACACTTCTGCTCACTGAAGTTTGCCCTATTGAGACGTACATGTCTTGCCCTACACACCGCTGGTACGATCCTGTGGCGTAGAACCGTACGGCAGTCAGCACCTTAATTGAAATTTTTCGAGGGGATTAACAATTTTAAGCAGTGTCTACTTCGAGATGAATGTTTCACTTTATTTACCTGCGTGTGCACGGGCAATCCACTAGAACGCCTGCTATGTAGCCGTGGGGTGAGCTCAGTAATAAGATCTTGAGCTAATAGCTTCGAAATGCGGAAGAGTGTCCTGAAGTCTCGTTCACGCATTTCGAAGGGATTGTGAGCATCCCGGAGTCGGCGCCGTATTATCCGCATCTGTTGCCTCCGCCTTCGCTGATGTTCGTGCATCAGCATTGGCACGACAAGCAATGCGTCCATTCTGTTTAATACTAGTTGATATGGCGAAAATTGTAAAGGTCAGTAAAATAAATTATAATAAATTCACAGATGACATCGTAGAGCTTATAGTTAACATACAATGTGCGGCAATGAATAAACAACTACGTCAAGTGCATGAGCACATTTATAATGGCACGACACAAAAAAATTAGATAGCACAGCAATTTATGTAAATTAAGTCACTACCTTAACTCAATGCTAAAATATGGTGCTCTAACTGTACACACTAGATTGATACTATCAAGCCGACAGAAAATAAAAAAGAGAAAAATAAACTACGCGCTTTGTCAACCAAAGATTACTCGCAATGGACTGGCAAACGTGAGCAACTGAACAAACAACAGACTTCGGAAACACTCGCGAGTTGGGAAAAAATGCGAAACTATTTGCGTATTTCTCTGTAATCTTAAATTATACTCTCAGTTACATGTTCATGGTCGTTACACAAGGTAATATGAAACAGATATGTATATACTTATAAAATGGAAGTTGAGTAGTAAACTCAACTTCCAATTTATAATTAAAACATTTTCATTGCTTACTTCGGATACCACATAAAGGACTGTATGTATAGTATTAACTTATTTTTCAGCCATGCACCATGCTAGCATGATGTATTCATACATATCATACTTCTCCGCAACTCATCATCAAAATTTACGCATGATATTTACACATATAAGTGACAATCAGCGCACTCATCAAATCCATCCAAAATATTTCTCTTGATTCATACACTCCGTTGCACGCTAATAAATATGCCGGAAAGAAAATGTACTGTAATATAACGTAAAATGATCATATTCATCTTTATAAACCCTGCAACCGAGGTAAGTAATGTCTTTTCTGATGTCTTATGAAGCCTAACACGGGGTCTCCCGGACGTCTTAAGTTATGACGGAAAAAAAGCACTTAAGGCGCCTATGACATTTACAGAATCGCACCTCTGACGAATTCGTCAAGGCCATGTCCAAACCGTCATAAGTCCCGTATTATGACGCCTATGACATTTACAGAATCGAGCTGCAGGGCAAAGGACGACAAAGGAATTACAATATTTCCCCTAGTCCTGCAAACAAGCGGGCTAACTAAAGACCCATTACAAGTCATCGGTGAGTTGCTGTTTAGGGACTTATCAGTGACTGTAAAAACGTTATCCTGTACGTGCAAGAAAGCGTCTGAGCGAGAAATGCAAACACATCGGCGCCGTTCTTCGGTATTTGAACAGGTGAGTGATTGAGGATTCACGGTATGTTGTCTTAATTTCGTTTACATTATTTTTATTGTTAAGTTCTCGTTTGTGAGTGTCTTCATTTTTTTTGGTCTCTTGTAATTAGGAATGACATAAATGAGTTGGAGGAACTTTCGTCAACCGACGTTAAGTCCTTGTGGTCGGGAGACAAGAAGGCCGCTGTCCACTGCGACTACGCGCCTAAAAAACTTCTTGACTTTTGCCATGTCCAAAAGGAGCCATCTGAGAGCATCTTCTCAGAAGAATTTTTAGACAGAGTTGTCGAGATGCTGATAGATGCAAGTCCAGGCTCAGCGCTTGCATTACACAGGTAACATACAGTTGTTCATTTTCGAGTTGCTGGTTTCGAAGTTAGAACTTCACTCAAGAGGAGGAGTCTCAGACATCAGAGGAGTTTAAAGAATTTTTAGAAAAATGCTGATTTCGTGCAAAATATTCATTCAGTTGAAAAAACGAAAATACATTACTCCCTATTAATGTCAATGATGAGTTTTTGCAGTGTCTCATGTAATTTCGATTCTCTTACAGGCGGGGAAGATTGTGAGATAGGAGCGAAGCAGAGATGGATTACGATAGTAGTGGGTAAGTTCAAGCGTCCTATCCGATATATTTTCATCCACTTAGGCATAATACTGGTGTGAATCTCTTTTTTGTTTGTGTTGAAGTACGACTAATTTAAGTCAAATTTTTATGGCTGTTGCCTCCCAATCCCTGCTAAAAATTTCCATTGCCTTCAATTTGTAAGTGCTACGGACTCATATTGCACCCTAATGTCCTCTTCTGAATCCACACTGTTTTCTTCTGTCATTGGTGCGGTTGCCTACTATATACTCGTTACAAGAAGGGAACTTGTACTGTATTCACCTTATACTGTATCGCTTTTATGGCATACACCTGTGGAAGTTCATGACCTATTGCAACTGTTAAGATAATGAAATCATGCCATGTTGTGTGTGTGTGTGTGTATATATATATATATATATAATATAAAAGGAAAGGAAATAGATATAAATGTATAAGCTAGCAACAAGGCGTTGAGGTTGAGGATATATATATATATATATATATATATACGCATAAATAAAACAGTGATACACTAAAAAAACACAGAAACACGCAAAAAGGACACTCACAAAAGAAAACTTGGACGTTTCGGCGGTCATGCCGCCATCCTCGGCGGTAGAAGAATGATGAAAAGTCCGCTCTGTTCCCTTGGGAAGGAAAGGGCAGAGAGAAAGGAGGGGGGGGGTAAGTGCGAATGGATAGTGGTGGGGAGTTGGGCAGTGGTGGGGAGAGAGAGGTGGCTATTGGGCTATTAATTTCAATGGGCTAGGTTTAGCCCGGGCTTTTCGAATGCCCTTGTCACCCAAATATGGGCGTATTCACGAATTTTCACGTCAACATTACCGGCGGATTCAGGAAGGGCTTCTATGATCTCTAGGGAGAAACAATCGTCAAAATTTTGAGAGTGGGAGGCGGTATGTTTGGGAATGGGATCAAAAAAGGTGGAGTTTTGGTGGCATGGCGGTGATTGTTCATACGGATATTGAGGGGGGTGGTACATTTTCCCACATAGAAGGCAGGGCAGAAATTGCAGGAAATCATCCGCCTAGCCGAAATGGTTTTAACAAAAAATGCTTTCTCCTTTAATAATCAAATTTTTCTTCAAACTAAAGGCGCCGCCATGGGTACTCGTATGGCACCATCTTATGCCAACCTGTTCATGGGCCATCTCGAAACCACTTTCTTAAAAAATCAAACACATAAACCTCTCTTCTGGGCCCGCTACATTGACGACATATTCGTCCTCTGGCCTCACGGCCGTGATTCTTTATCTTCTTTCATTTCCACACTGAACTCTTCATTCTCAGTTTCCTTCACATCTTCCATTTCTGACTCCTTAATTACGTTCCTGGATATTAATATCCAAATTAAGGACAGTAAATTCATCACCTCCGTCCACAAAAAACCCACTAACCACGACCAATACCTCCATTTTAACAGATGTCATCCTTCTCACACCAAACGCTCAATCCCTTATTCCCTTTCTATCCGCGGCCACCGGATCTGCAGCAATGCCCCCTCTCTAAAAGAATATATCGAAACTCTCCATCACTCCCTCAGAGAACGAGAGTACCCAGAGAAGTTGCTTTTAAATAAAATCCTGTCTCCTACTGCAAAATATACCCCTCGGACCAAGACCCACCAACCTGACCAACTTAACCTTGTCACCACATTCTTCCCTGGTGCACACAGGATCAAAAACATATTGAAAGACCTCTATCCAATCTTAAAAAAACAATACCTCTACTTCCCTCCTCCTACCTTCATGTCTCAAAGTTTCCTATAAGCGTCCCTCAAATCTGCGGGACATTTTAAAATCCACTAGACCCTCCCTGCAACCCACCTTCCCTCTGCCACTTTCCTCAACATGCGGACGCCCGAGGTGCAAATGCTGCTCTCTCCTCCGCCCCTCCGCCACCCCCTCCCTTAAAAGATCTTCCTCTACGGCCAATTGTACCACCAGCAACATCATCTACCGCCTTTCCTGCAATTTCTGCCCTGCCTTCTATGTGGGAAAATGTACCACCCCCCTCAATATCCGTATGAACAATCACCGCCATGCCACCAAAACTCCACCTTTTCTTGATCCCATTCCCAAACATACCGCCTCCCACTCTCAAAATTTTGACGATTGTTTCTCCCTAGAGATCATAGAAGCCCTTCCTGAATCCGCCGGTAATGTTGACGTGAAAATTCGTGAATACGCCCATATTTGGGTGACAAGAGCATTCGAAAAGCCCGGGCTAAACCTAGCCCATTGAAATTAATAGCCCAATAGCCACCTCTCTCTCCCCACCACTGCCCAACTCCCCACCACTATCCATTCCACCATATATATATATATATATATATATATATAATGTCTTGGTAGAAAATCGCTCTCGGCGACGATGCACATGCATAAATAAAACAGTGATACACTAAACAAACACAGAAACACGCAAAAAGGACACTCACAAAAGAAAACTTGTACGTTTCGGCGTCAGGACGCCATCGTCAGCGGTAGAGGAATGATGAGTCCGCTCTGTTCCCTTGGGAAGGAAAGGGCAGAGAGGAAGGAAAGGGGGGGTAGGTGCGAATGGATAGTGGTGGGGAGAGAGAAGTGGCTATTGGGCTTTTAATTCAATGGGCTAGGTTTAATATATATATATATATATATATATATATATATATATATATATATATAACCATTCATTCATTCACTCAAACCACTCACAGGCGTAAATAATAAATAATTTCGTTCAAACAGAGGGTGAAAGAAAGAGGATAGGAAAAACACAAAATTGTGAAGTCCAATGGTGTTTTTTTGGTCCAATGGTACAATTTTGTGTTTTTCCTATCCTCTTTCTTTCACCCTCTGTTTGAACGAAATTATTTATTATTTACGCCTGTGAGCGGTTTGAGTGAATGAATGAATGGTTGTATGGCCGGAATGGCTCATTTCTACGTCTTGGGCTCTGCGTGCCCCGAAACGCCTGTTCTGTATCTTTACCACTGTCTGTGTGCCTGAGTCAAGCTTTCCTTTCCTCTTCTGTGTACGTAATTCATTCTCTGCCGGTGGGTGAAAACGCCCTGTCGCCATCTCTCGGTGAACTTTACGGGCTAGTCTTGGGGGTGTTTGGTTCATATAAACCCCCCGCCGATTCCAGTGATTCTTATAAGACTAGGTAGCTCGGTGGTCTGAGCACGTCCTTCGGAGCGCAGCTGAGTCTTACGAGGTTATCAAGCCGGCGGTCGAGAACTTCTCGAACCTTGGCACTGTTAGCAATAGATCTAGAAAAGACTTATGATTACATAAGAACAGAATGGATATTCATGGTCCTCAAAAAAATGAACTTCCCAACAGAAATCATAAAAATTATAAAAACAGTGTACAAAAATATCAACTCCCGTATAAAACTAGGGAACAACATCTCGGAAACCTTCTTTATTAAAAACTCCGTTATGCAGGGATGTCCCTAATCCATGATTCTTTTCACAATTGCCGTTGTACCAATCCTTATAGACATAAAAAATAAAGGAATAGGAATAAAGAGATGTGGGAAAAAATATACAACAGTTGCATACGCGGGCGATATAACCATCTTCATAAAAGATGCAAAAGAATTGGACAAAATAAATGAAACCTTTACCAGATTCGCACCAGTAGGCCTTATCATTAATAGGAGAAAATCGAAACTAGTTCACATAAAAGGAGAAAAAATACAAAATACCTACGGCTTGGAGAAAGCAGACGAAATAAAAATATTAGGACTTTGGTGGGAAAGCGATCTCTCCAAAACGGTAAAAAAAATTGGAAAAAGGCGATTGACACTTGAAGAATACATCTAGATAACTTTGCCGACTATCAAATGCCAATTCTAGCTAAGATAACACTAATCAACCAAATTCTATACCCGCTGCTATGGTATGTTGCCCACGTGTGGCCTATACCTGAAAAGGAAAACGCTACAATAATCAAGTTAACAAACGGGTTCATCTGGAACGGGTTTCTAAAAAAAGTAGAAAGAAAGAAACTATACACACCCCCAAATTTAGGAGGTCTCAACCTTGTCGACGCGAAAACGAAAGGAAACATATTAAATCGAAAAAAAGTAGCTGAAATTCTACACGAAATAGACTATGATAGGAAAAGACTCTTGATAAACGCGCTTGAAAGTGCGAAAAAACTTAGATATTTCAAAAATACTTTAACCCGTTAACGCCTAGAGGACCATATACGGTACGTAATGAAGGGTGAATCTTCGGCGGCACTAATATGTGCTTACATTGCTACATTTGCTTCGAAATTCCGTCGAAAGGACGACGAGTCTTTCCTCAATACATAACAGTTTGCCTGGTTTCTTTCTTTTAGAATAAGTTGTCAATGTGCATGGTTTGAGGAAGGAGTGTGATAGACTACAAGCTGAATTAGGGAATTATGGCGTTGTCCTCGAGGTTAGTGCTCCATTTCTTCTTTGATAAAAGCTTTTTTGCACATATCATTCATCTCCTTCAAAGTAAACATATATATCTACCCGTATGTCGATCACTAAGACTCTTATGCTATTTTTGTGGTAATTTTGTATGAAAACATTTTGGTGTACCTTATATGGTACGCTAGGCGCCTACGTGGTCATTTAGGATCCTCGAGATTTTTTCTGATTTTTTTGTGTAATACTGCAGCTATAGCTGTACAAACTTGATCATATTCGTTTGAAATACTATTTTTTCTACAATGCAGGTTATTTTAGACAGTATTTTGCTAAGCTGTAAATTATCCTGTTGAGATTTGTTTTCGAAACTCCTCCAAAAAGATCTTTACTCAAGATACCGTTATCGGATAACAAATGACAGGGCCGCATATCTTTGAACCCAATTTTATGTTTTATATTGTATAATTTATTTTTGACAAAGGTTTGATTCTTATAGCTATTCCCAATATTTTTATGGTTTTAGGACCCTAACACTTGAAGAAGTTCTTATAGTATTGGAGGAAGAAGAGACATTAGATGTGAGAGAGATATTTGTTGAATCTCCAGAGCCAAATATCAATTCAGACGAGGATTCAGCAGACGAAGATGGTGGCGGTCTAATAGACAATTTGTCCGGGAGGAAGTTACTCAGTTTAGCTGAAGTGGTATTTCACGGCGAATTTCGTCTGTGCACTGGGAGTGACACTGACTTTTGCGACAGATGCCGTTCCCAGTCTTCTTCATCGCCATCTGGCTCGTCTGCACACTAGGACACTAATCTGGCTCGGCAAGAAACCAAGCATCTCTCTGTACGGAAATTAAATCAAGGGGTCAAGTCGGAGGCAGCCGAGTTATCATAGACTGATGGGAATGTTGAGCAGCGGGAATTTGGTGGTTTACCTGAGCCCAACTTCACCATAGAGCGAGATATGTCCTCGGTAGATATTTTTGAAAGCATTTTTGATGTAGATATCGTTGATTTCCTCTGCAAAGAAACTTCTAAATATGCACTGTTCAAAAACTCTCCAGATCCTAATGTTTCACATGATGAAATGCAGGTTTTTATAGCTATTCTGGTATAATCAGGGTATAGTGTAGTGCCAAGTAAGCGAAGTTACTGGTAGAACGAAAAAGATCTTCGAAATGATCTCATCCTAAATGCCATGCGAAGGGATCGTTTCCTTCAAATATGCCGATTTATACACTGTGCAGATAATAACACCATGGATAGTAATGATAAGATGTGGAAACAGACCTATCTCTAACATGCTTCAAAATAAGTACCTGATGAAATTTTGGCCGGAGAGACACATCGACTATGATGAGTGCATGGTTCCCTATTACGGCCGCCATAGCTGTAAGCAATTTATCAAGGGTAAGCCCATTCGATTTGGCTACAAAATATGGTGCTTGAATACACCAGACTATTACCAGGGAAAATCTTGTGAGCCAAACACGGACTATGAGGCTAAATTTGGTAAAGCGGCCACTCTTATGATCAAAATGCTTGACAATTTCCGTCATCGATAAAGAACTTATCGTATTAGTTGTACTTTGGCAATCTATTTACGGGGCTCAACCTTCTTCAGCATCTAAAACAAAGGGGACTGGGTGGCACGGGAACACTGCGCGAGAATAGGATTCCGAAAAATACACTGTCTATGAAAAAAATGTCCCGAGGAAGCATGGAAAGTAAAGTATCATGTGATGGAATATGCTTGATTTATTGGATGGATAATTCATTGGTTACAGTGGCATCAACTACTTATGGGGTAAATCCAGTCTCACCGGTAGGACGGTACTGTCAATCAAAAAAGAAAAGAGTAGCTATTCCCCGACCATATGCGATTAGCCAGTGTAATAAGTACATGGAGGGCACTGATCGTATGGATGAAAATGTAGGAAACTACTGCATCGGTTTCCGGAGTAAAAAATTGTGGTGGCCATTGTTTACCTGTTTGATCGATACAGCGATTCATAATGCGTGGACTCTTATGAGAAATGCAGGGAAATCTATACCCCAATTAGAATTTAGAAGGCAGCTTGTATTGACCTATCTTACTTGTTATGGGTCTATCCCAAGGGGTCCAGGAAGACCACCAATGAGGCAAAGTAGCATAAATAGCCAGGTTAGTGACACTATCCGCAAAGATGGCTACAATCATTTCGTAGCAAGCATTGCTGAAAAAAAGAGAAGATGTGGACTGTGTGGAGCTAAATCAAGATATGAGTGCGTGAAGTGCAATGTGGGTTGCTGTCTTGATTGTTTTATCAAGTTCCATATATCATAGAGATTCAAACCATAAATAAACCATACATCATAAAGAATTCCATGAATCAGAAAAATTTTATAGATTTAAAGAGTAACGCTTTCTAAAAATGTAATTCACATTATTTCAACTGAATACGTACCATACTATTTGTTAAGAGTTATGTTTCTGAGAATATATAGGTATCTTATCCAATTCCTGTGTATCCATTTTCAGGATGAAAAGTAAATATGCATAAACACTGTCTTAGCCCTTTATATGTATAATAAGTTTAAAATAACTTGAACAGTAATTTTACTTGAAATAAACTGCAGGGACGTATAATGGCGCAGATAATTATGCATTACAACAGACACCCTACAAGCGCCTAGTGTACCATATATGGTACACCTTATATCTCAGAAATAAGAATGAATATTGCTATGAAATTTTAGATTCTGAATTAGAATAAGGTAATAAGACGAAATTTTAAATATAAAGCAAACCAGAAAAAAAATTAATTCAGGCGTTAAAGGGTTAAATGAGGCCATTCAAATTAAAAACAAATACTCAGTCAATGGTAAATTAAATCCCACAAAAAAAATCTATGAGAAGGAAATGAAAAGAAATTTTAATACAAACCTCAGAATCAACGGATCAAATATCTGGAGAAACTTTGACAGAATACAACATGACGTTAAGGAAATTAGTTTCATGTACGAAGTATGCAGCAGGTGTACGAACACAAATAAAATGAGGTATGACCTCAGACTTGGGGATAACCCTATGTGCTCTGCGTGCGGAAGGATGGATGAAATAAAACATAAGATACAAGGCTGTGAACCCTATTGTAGAGAATGGCGGATAATAAAAAATATTTACAAAGACTTTGACACTTTTGGAGATGGCCTCATCTCAGATGAAAAGCTTTTAATGTTAAATTTTAAACTCTATCCAAACAAAAAAAATATTGTTTTAAGTGAAATAATTGCAACCTTTGCAACAAACAGATTTACTAAAAAAATACCAGATGTGTTTTAATTGAAAAAATCCAAACGATGACAAAAAAAATTCTTTTCACGGATAAGGAAAAACAATGGCTACTACATGTCTTTTGAAAATAAAATATATAGGTGTATGTAGATTTAAGAAAACAATCGTGAAACTGTTTTTGATTAATATATGAAAAGTGTTCATTGGTGAAAATATTTTCACTTTATTGGTATGTAAATCTTCCAATTCAATGTAAGAAAATGAAAAATTCTATGTAGGAATCTCTTTTATTCCTAAACAATCGGCTTTGATGTACAAAAAAAGGTAATGACTGTTTATATTTAGAATACCTTCATTTGTATACATGTAGTACCTGTGATAGCTAAGAAAATATTTCTTTTTTTTTTATTGTTCCTTATATGTAATAATATCAGAGAATGTGAACATCTTTGTAAATATTGGATATCTTGAGCAAATAAATCATTTTAAATAGCATTCGGCGCGACATCGAAAGGTCCGTGGTTCGATTCCCGGCCTAGTCGAATTTTTTTCACTGTGAATCGGCCATCATAACATCTTCGCACCACCATTGGACTTCACAATTTTGTGTTTTTCCTATCCTCTTTCTTTCACCCTCTGTTTGAACGAAATTATTTATTATATATAAATATATATATATTTATATATACGGACACCACATTAAATTTCAAAACTCCAGTATTTGTTAGTTAGTTAGAGTTAGGTTTTTGTAGGGTGCCTCGACGACGAAGGTCATTTGCACCACAATAAAATATCATAACTTCGTCAAATTTGTATTAAAATAATAAATAAATATAAACAACATAACACGTTAAAATGGGCAAAATTAAAATATAACACCAAACATTGGTTCATCACATATATTTTAAAAGCCCAGTCTCTTTTAAAAACAAAATTACCCGGCTGACACAATCAGGGTCGTCGCCTAGGACTTGTCCCAGGTCCCCCCTGATGTTTAGCCGGTCGCGCACAGCACGGTATCTATCACACTCTGTCAGGAAATGCCTCACAGTAATGGGAGAGTCGCAATCCTCACAATGTGGTGGAATCTTCTCTTCTGTGAAGAGGTAAGAGTGGGTGAGGGCACAGTGCCCTATCCTCAACCGTGAGATCGCGACTTCTTCCCTGCGAGTCCTCCCGACAGATGTGGGCCACACTGATGTCACCGGCTTAATGGCGCGTAACTTATTTCCCACCAGGGATCGCCAGGTTTCTTTCCACTGTTTTAAGGCTACGTTTCTCAACGTAGCCTTCAAGTCATCATGGGGTACCAACGCAGATGCAATATTCGCGTCCTGGAGAGACTTCTTTGCTGCCAGGTCTGCTCTCTCATTGCCGGCTATTCCCATGTGTCCGGGGACCCACACAAACACGATTCTAACGTTCCTCTTGCTAAGTAATAGCAACGCGTGATGGATGTCTTGCACAAGAGGGTGGGACGGAGAAAAGCCGGAAATGGTCTGCAGAGCGCACATTGAGTCGCTACAGACCATGAAGGACGCATTCCTGCATTTTATTCCACCTAGAGCCATCTTTTCAAAGTTCCGCTGTGTATACACTACACAGCGTACTTAGCTTCGCACCGATGGCTCCATGGTGGGACGAGAAGACCGCACTTGCACAAGCACCCTCCGACTTCGATCCGTCCGTGTAAACGGGGATAAAGTCGGAGTGACGGTGCAGGATCTCACTGAATCTGCGCTGATACTCCGTAGCAGTGGTTGACGACTTCTGGCGATCATGCAGGTTAAACCTGACCTGAGGTAGTGGTACCCGCCAAGGTGGGTCGGCCGAGGTCCCAACAGGGTACACTTCCGGAAGTGTCAAATCACTACCTTCCATAAAATCATTAAAAGTAATGCTTAAGGGTCTAGTTGCCCGAGTCCGCCTGTTAAAAATATTTAAAAAACGGGGATTCAAAATTACATTAAAACTAGGATGCGCTCTCATCGATAAAATCTTTGCAACATAGTTGCACATAAGGATGTTTCGGCGAGTACTCAACGGGGGCTCGCCGGCCTCTGAGTATAGACTCAGGACTGGAGATGTCCTGAAGGCACCAGTTGCCAAACGGAGCCCCGCGTTGTGAACCGTATTCAACGGTTTCAAATAACTCTCGCGCGCAGAAGAGTAAACGAAACATCCATAATCTAATTTTGACCGCACCAGTGCTCAGTACAATAAAAGCATAGTGCAGCGATCGGCTCCCCACGAATGATTAGATAAAAAGCGTAAAATGTTTAAAACTTTCAAACACCTATTCTTTAAAATCATAATTTGTTCACGCCAATTCAGGCGACGGTCAAAAATGAAACCTAAAAACCGGATCGACTCTGTGTAAGGAAGAATCCTACCACACAGACGAAGATCCGGTGGGGGTTCGTACACACGCTTGCGGTGGAAATGGAGGCATTTCGTTTTTTCCGCAGAAAAACGAAAGCCATTTCGCTTTGACCATTCGCTGAGTCTATTAAGAGTCAGCTGAATGACTCGTGCAGCACTGGCTAGTTTTGACGACCGGCAGAAAATGGCCAGGTCGTCTACAAACAGCGATCCCATCACTGGTGCTCCTAAACATTCCGTGACGTCATTAATCGCAATAGCGAAGAGCGTCACGCTCAGTACAGAGCCTTGTGGTACCCTGTTTTCCTGAACATAAAATTGGGATAAGTGATTGCCTATCCTCACTCTAAATACCCGATTAGTTAAAAACTTTTGTATAAAAATGGGTAAATTTCCCCTAAAACCCCACTGGTGCAACGTTTTTAGTATCTTCTGGCGCCAAACTCGGTCATATGCCTTCTCCAGGTCGAAGAATACGGCAATGACATGCTGGAGCAGAAGGAAGGCCTCCTGGATGAAGTTTTCGGCCCTGACAAAGTGATCGATTGTCGATCTATCTCGCCGAAACCCACATTGGTCACTTGAAAGAAGGTTCCGTCGCTCCAACCACTAAACGAGCCGGCGGTTCACCATTCTTTCCATTACCTTGCACAGGCAACTAGTCAAGGAGATGGGTCTATAATTATTGGAGTCAGCCCTGTCCCTTCCTTGTTTAGGAATTGGGACCACTACAGATTCCCGCCAGGAGGTAGGAAAGCTACCCTCAGCCCACACCTGGTTGAGGGTGCGGAGGCAATCCAACAACGCTGTCTCCGGAAGATTCCGTAGAAATGCGTTGTGGACGCCATCCATTCCTGGCGAGGTGTCCTTAGAATCTGCAATGGCGGACTTCAATTCCCATAGCGAGAATGGATCATTATATTCGGCAGATTCTCGGCGCTCGGCGAAGTTCAATAAGACAGATTCTGAGCGTTCCTTGATGGTCAAGAACGCTGCAGAATAATTGGCGTCACTGCTGATCTTTGAAAGTGACTGCCCGAAGACTTCGCTTATCTCCTGGGGTGTACGAAGCACCCTGCCGTTGTCTTCGATGTAAGAGACGCCGTGTACTACCCGTGAACCAGAAATGCTCCTTACCTTGTTCCAAACCTGTGCAAGAGGTGTCCTGTTATTAATGGATGAGATGTAATTTATCCAGGAGGCCTTCTTAGCCTCCTTCACCACACGTCGAGCTCTCGCTCGGATGCGACGGAAGGAGGAAAGATTGGTGGCCGTGGGGAATTTACTAAAAATGCGTAAGGCACGTTTACGCTCCTTAATGGCCTTGGCGCACTCTTCATTCCACCTAGGTTCCGCTGGTCGACGGATGCCGCTGCCCTTTGATAATGGGACGCTGCATTTGGCTGCTTCCACTATGCTTGCGGTAAGCAGCTCAACGTTACACGTCCCGGCGCGTTGGTCACTGTATTCAAAATTAAAGGAATCTTTATAAACAGAGCAGTCGGCTTTGCGCACAATCCAGTTGTCTGATGGAATAAAATCTGGGTTAAAATTCAGTTCAGATTTGATTAAAATAGGGAAGTGGTCGCTTCCACAGAGATCTGTATGGACGGACATGTTGATTTTGGTGTAAAGACTGCTCGTACAAAGACATAAATCAATGGAGGAATACTCCCCGTTAAAAGAATTAAAACGGGTTTTCTCTCCATTATTTAGTAAAAAAAAGGTTAAAATCGTTAAAAAAGCTGGCTAAAACTCGTCCTCTCCTGTTGCTATGGGCCGTGGAACTTCCCCACAGGGGGTCATGGGCGTTAAAATCGCCCAATAAAATAAATGGCCTTGGCAACTGATGGACAAGAGCATCTAGATTCCCAAGGCTCACCGGGGCACCTTCTGGCAGGTAAACGTTGCATAACGTTAATTTCTCACGCGCATGCACGGTCACGGCCACTGCCTGAAATGGGGTGGTCAACTGCACTCGAGAAGTGTAAAGGGCTTCTCGAACAGCAATAGCCACCCCGCCCTGGGCTCGTTGGCCGCTTAGGTCGTCGAGCCTATAGACCGTATATCCTTTTAAAATGCCCTTGTCGGTAACTTTAAAATGTGTCTCTTGCAGACAAATGCAAGAAGGGTTAAAATCATTAATTAAAATGGCCAGCTCCTCCTTATGCCGATAAAAACCATTACAATTCCATTGTAATATAAAAACCATTATAAATATTTAAAATAAGATAAAAGTATAGATTAAGTAAAATAAAAATAGTTAAAAATCAGAGCAGCCAATGTCCACCACAGAAAGCAATCAGCGCTTGAAGCGCTGTTTCCTTCCCTTGTTTCTTATTCTTTGGATTTCTGTATCGGAGACAGAAATCCTCGTCCATTGCCTCCGGCTGGGGTTTTTTCCCCTTGCTGGAGGGACCGGGAGAAGGTGTCTTCTCGCGCCTAGAGGGCGAGACCCCGGTCGAGGTTTTAGGCGGGCTCTTCCTTGGAGAGCCCGCAGAGGTGGTTATATCCATTTTCTCTACTGTGTCTGTCTTTTCCTTAGGCGGTGTCACCTGTTTATCGGGCTTATCTTTATCAGGTTCCGTCTGTGTGCCCATTGTGCACATTTTCACGGGAACGGAAGCTACTGATGCGAAGGATTTGGAAAAAGTTGGAGCAATCAATGCCCTAAACTTTTTCCTCGCCTCTATATACGAGACCATTTCCAGCGTCTTTATCTCCATGATTTTCTTTTCCTCCTGCATCTTGGGACAATCGCGGGAGTACACCGGATGTGCACCCTCGCAATTGATGCAGGAGGTAGCCGCTTCGCACTTGTCCCCATCGTGTTTGTCTTTGCCACAGCGCGGGCAGGTGGCCTTGCCCTCACATCTCGTAGCGATGTGGCCGAAGCGCTGGCATTGAAAACATCTCATGGGGCTTGGAATGAATGGCCGAACTGGAACAGATAGGAAGCTTCTCCATGGCGAAGGTGAGGATCACAGATGTGGTGCTTTTCACCTCGCCATTACGGCGACTCATAATTTTCTTACATCCTGTGACGCCTTGGGACTCCATCTCCTTGGAGATGGTGTCGTCGTCTAGGTGTAGCAGATCGAAGTGGGAGATAACTCCCCGGCAGGAATTTAAAGTGCGGTGCGGCTCTACGGACACTGGAAAATCGTGGAACTTCTTCATTCCTAAGAGCTTCTCACTCTGTAGGTCAGTCGATGTCTCGATTAATAGCGTTCCGTCCCTAAGTTTTTTGGCAGATCTCAGATCTCCAGATAGATACCCCGAAAACACTCTCTTTATGAGGAAGGGAGACACTTTCGTGAAGGTCTCGCCTTCCTTCGTACATTTCACTATCAAGTAACGCTTTGAAGCGCAGAAAACACATTCTCCCCCGCCCGTGTCTGGGCGGGATCTTTTTGGGGGTGGAAGATTAGTTTCCGCCATTCCCAATTTTTCTTCGTCCCCCGGGCTCCCCACCCACCATGGAGCGCCACAATTGGGACGCCGCACCGCAAACCGGTGCGGTCGCCAGGGCTACCCGAGGGGATATAGCACCCTAGAGGTGGTTGCCTGTTTCGGGTTGGATCTTCGATGCACGGGCCCACCAAACCCGTACATCTCCGACCGCCCTACGCAGACCCCCACCTCCCTGGCACTCGCCACCGTTGAGCTAACGCCACGGAAGCCGATTGACCGGGAGTGGCTAGCTCCCGGCCGCCCGTTTACACAGAATCCGGGGCCAAAGAGGGGTCTTGGCCCATAGTCCATACCGGGCATCCGACACCCGGCTGGGAACCATAGACCTCACCCTCCAGGATCCCCTTCTCCTCCTTACGGGTCACCGCACACGGCAAACATGCGGGTGGATCGCAGGCCAGGTGGTATGGCCGCACACAGACAGTTGACCCACAAGACTGTCCGGGCTCAACCCTTGTTGGCTCTGGGTTTGTTTTCGGGGTTTTCTCCCCGCCCTTTTAGTCGCCTCTTACGACAAGCAGGGATACTGCGGGAGTATTCTCAATCCCCCTACCCGCAGGGGGGGTCCAGTATTTGTTTATGCCTTTTGATTTTTCTATAGTTTATTATAATAAACTATAGAAAAATCAAAACGTTTGCGTATAGTGCGTTTGACATGGCAACGCTTACATTGTTTGGAAAAACAGTTTTGACAACATGGCTGATATTGAAAGTTTATCTTTCAGTTTGGAGCCTTGAACCTGGCAAGTGTACCTTAAGTTTAGGTGGCCACAGAGTAAGAAATCAGGTAAGTTTACTATTTTAGTGTTACACAAATTACAGAGAAAATAGTTTTGTTATATTATAGATATTAATAGCTTGGTTGCAATGTTAAGGTTCTGTTTATAAGAAATAAAGAAGTAAACCTGTTAAAAATTGTAATGTGGGTCACAAATATACACTAAAAGTAGTCTGAAAGAAAATATAAGTACTAAGCAAAAGTCGTTTTTGGTATACTGATATTTTTTAGTGTAATAGTGATGCTTCCAAATACTTTTGCATCTAACTTGAGTTTTGACTACATTTATGCACATTTAAAAATTGTAATGTGGGTCACATGTAAAGTGGGTCACACTAAACTGTAATATGGGTCACTTTTATGATAGAGTTTCAACGGTTTAATTATTCTCCAGAACCAATTAGAAATACTGAGGTTGTTGACTTAGGCCTAGGCTTAACCCTTTCGCGCCGAAGCCTTGTGGAGGGATATTCTTCCACGTTACGAGCCTCTTGAAAAATTTCTGCACTCCCCTGTACGAAGCTCTCTCGCGTCGATGGAAGGCAGGGTTTCGATCCCTTATCGTTTTGTGACCCAACTCAGCGGGACGCCCATCCCTTTTCTCGGCCGCTGTCCCAGACCCAAGGAGGATTAAAGACACCTTCACAGCGCGATTCCACGGTCATCTGACTGAAAATGCAGTGTTTTATATAAACATATATTTGTTGCTTGCATCGATTTTTTTAGATTAAAAATAAATTCCTTGTTTTTCTCTGAGCGTGCAGAAATTTTAAACGGAGTTCTAATGTTTATATTGACGGATTGCCGACGGTCGCTTGCCGTTCTGTAACTCCGTTGATATTAACGCTAGAATTTCGTTTAAAATTTCCATGTGGTAAGCAAAAAAAGAAGAATTCATTTCTAACTTTAGATTTCGAAAGTAAGCAACAAATATTTTGTTAGAAAAAACACTGCAAAAAGCTATAGTTGACCGCGTGAGAGGATAGGAAAGGGTCGATCCGAGCGGCCGAGGAAGGCCCTGGGCTCGAGCTAAGTTGGGACCCGAGGGGCGACCACTTACCTGGGTCTATTGTTTCCGCGGCGGTCACCTTCCTCCACCCCGCGCCGCATATACGCGGCATTCGTTCATTTGCGTCGGAAAATTGACGCCGCATATATGAGGCTTTCGTTCGTTTGCGAAGAAAATCCTCGCCGCATATGCGTGGCATTCGGCGCGAAAGGGTTAATAATTATATTACATTTTTTGTAGGGTCATGAAATGGTAAAACAGTGAGCAGAGTAATTAAAATAGAATACTCTTTGATAGGAGAGCTCAAGTGTTGCCTGACTATTAGCAATTCTTTTGATTTTTAAGTACATACTATTCAACGAAACAAATTAGACATCAATTATGTGTACAAACCTTAATTAATTTTTAGAAATTAATATCATATAATTTTTAGCTATATCGTAAATTATGGAATTGGTATATAACCTTTTTGTTCGTCAGCTGCACATACTAGTTAGATTATGTGTTATGTGTAAATACATGTTACAGACAGTCCTTTATTGTTGCAGGTAATATATTTGAATCATGGCTTTTACTGATGCAGAGATACAACGTAAAAGAAGAGAGAAACTGAAAGAGGTAGGGCAGTATGAAGAGTACAAGAGAAAGAGGCGAAAAGGTATGAAAAAAATGTAGGAAAAAACGTATGGAAGAAGAACAGAAGCTAACTAAAAAAGAAAAGCTGAAGCTTTTAAAGGAAAAGCGGGAAAATTCACGGATAGCTGTAGCAGAATGGAGAAGGATAAAATCCATCAGCAAAGGAGTAACTTCGTTAGAAATGCCTACCAGTCCAGCATATAAAAATGCGAGTGCTTTAGGCAAGGCAACTGCCAGAGCAAAGCGTACCCTTCCATCCACTCCTAGGCGCTCCAGAGCTGTTGTAAAAAAATTGTTCACAGACTTTGTATCATGTGATATCACTACATCATCAGGTTCCGGTGATTATGCACATAAACGCAATGCTAAAGCACTCCCAGATGAACATTTACAAGCAGTGCAGTATTTTTATAAGCGAGATGATATAAGCAGGCAGGCACCAGGAAGAAAGGATGTGGTAACAGTTAGAGATGTCAATAGCAAAGCAAAACTTCAAGCAAGACATTTAATGTTTTCTATTATTGAAGCGCATGCTCTGTTTCTTCAAGAACATCCACATATTAAATTAGGGAAAAGCAAGTTTGCACAATTGCGTCCAAGAGAAGTTTTGCTCAGTAGTAAGCTCCCTCACAATGTGTGCCTCTGTAAAGTACATGAAAACTTAATACAGGCTTTGAGAAGCCTTCATGATTTATGTAAAAATATACCTACTTATTCATATGAATTTCCTTCTTTGGTTGTGTGCGAAGATTCAACTCAAACCTGTTGGCTCAATCAGTGTGAAAAATGCAAGGATGGAAATGGTTTCTAAAGCACCTTTATGTCAGAGGAGATTGAAAATTCAGTTGCCAGCTGGTATAAATGGGAAAATCTTGAAAATGGAAAAGTTCAAAAAATCTTAGAAGAAGGAACAGTAGTTGAAATTTTTGAATACATAAGGACAATCATGCCAAATTTCTTAGAGCACTGTTACATCAAGAGGCAGCACGCCACATCATATAACCAAATGAGGAAACAAGTAGAAGCCATTGATAATCCGAATTCTATGGCTTTGCTTCAGATTGATTTTTCTGAGAACTACACTTGTTTACAACAAGATGAAATGCAAAGTGCCCATTGGCATCAATACCAAGTCAGTCTGTTTACAGCATCATTGTGGCACACTCAGAAACAGCATCCTATAGTGATAGCCTCAGATAACCTGGGGCACTCAAAGAACACAGTTGTGGCATATCTTGACAAGATATTTTCCGAAGTACCTTTGCCGACATCAATAAAAGTACTCAATATTTGGTCCGATGGTCCAGCTTCCTAATTCAAAAATAAATTCATTGCTGCAGCAATCTATGCCTTACATCAAAAGTATGATATCTTGATCAATTGGAACTATTTTTCCACAGCACATGGGAAGGGACCAGTGGATGGCATCGGTGCTGTGGTAAAAAGACAAGTCTGGGACCTGGTTAAAAAACGTAAATGCATTGTGACTAATGCAGAGACATTTGTTGCTGCAGCAAATAAAACTACTGCCATATTTGTTGCACAAATGAATGATGACGAGATAAGCAAAAGGAACGCCACACTGGATCTGGAACGGATATTCTCACGTGCTGCAGCGATGAAAGGTCTCTCAAAAAACCATTGCCTGAAGAACATAAATGGGCAAGTTAAAATGTATTACACAACTGATGTTTATCTTAAACTAAATATTTTGAAAATAATTTAAAAATGTTACAACATTATTTTCACCAAAAAAGGACTTATTACAACATTTGAAATAAACGATATTTCAACGTAAAGATTATGTTTTTTCAAAGGTACATTAACATTTTTTATGTCGGTTAAATTGTTTTAGCATGTAGAAATTGTTTTGCAAAATTCATTTAATGGCCATTATAAAGTTAAAAATTGCATTAAGTTAATAATTCACTCCATTGCAGGTAGTACTCAAGTGTACTCATGTGCTCGTCGCACATGGTTGTCGTCCCTGCACGATGAGGTTAGGAATCGAGTTTTTCTGTCCCTTTACCTGAGGCAAAAGCTGTACTGAACCTTCGTTTGAATCAGTCACCGTTGCTGCACTTCAGGCTCCTCAATATTTAAGATGATGCTGGAAAAAAATGATGAACCCTATTTTTTTGCGGTATTTGAAAGCTGTCTTCGAAGCCAATATTATCTGTGCAATTTCTTGAATGTGAGGAAAAAGTACTTAGTTCACTCGCGTAAAACGGTTCTTAGGATGGACAACATCGGGTAGCACTTAGTACCTCTTCTTTCAGGCTCTTTCGTAAGCCGACAATTACTGACTTTTCCTCGCACGTAGGCTGTCTTTCTGCATCTAGGTCGTTTTGCGACTGCTTGACTTTCTTCTTCAATAGTGTCGTCGTTACATTCAATGTCTCTGTCTGCATCAGTGGCATCTTCCTCATCATCAGACTCCGATTGCTCCTGAACGGAATCCACATCACTGCCTGACAAATCGCCTCCCATTCCTTCCTGCTCAGCCACCTCCTCCACCCCCAATAATTCCTGACGAATATCTTCATCACACCTGATGTTGAATCGCGACGTATAAATTAATAATATAGCGCCCATTCACTAGAGAAGTGTGCAGGCAAGCTACATGCCTCGAGCTAGAAAGTAGAAATAAGTTTTTTAGGGGTGCGTCGACTACAGGGTCATTTGCACCGCTCATAGTTCCTAACGTAAAAAGAAGCTAATTTTCTTCTGTTACAAGTATTTAGTATAGAAAGGTCTCCGGTCGTTTGACATTACAAGAGTTTCATTATACCCGTATTTATGATATAGAGGATAACATTGTTGATGGCATCTGTATTATTACCCAGGACGGTTTGAATTTCCTTGTTTTCAATTAGTCTCCTACGTTGGTATGAGTATTTCACGCATTCTAGCAGAATGTGTCTCACAGTAAGATGGCAGTCGCAGCTATCACAGCGGGGGACCTGTTTCTCTTCGGTGAAAAGATATGCGTGTGTGAGAGCGGTATGGCCTATTCTAAGCCGAGTGAGGGCGACCTCTTCCCTACGACTGTTCCTCACTGAAGTGGCCCATGCAGATGTTTCCACTTTTATGCCTCTGAGTTTATTGCCAACGACGTTACTCCACAGCCCTTGCCATTGCTTCATGCATACTCTCTTCAGTTCGGCTCTTAGATCGTCGGAGGAAATTTTCTCGAAATCGGTGGTGAGTTTATTTAGTGCCTCCTTCGCTGCTGTATCCACCATCTCATTCCCTCGAATTCCAACATGCCCCGGGATCCACATAAAAGAAACTTTAATACCCTTCCTACTCAAGGAGTAGAGGGTATCCTGTATGGTCTGCACCAGGGGATGGAAAGGAAAGTAATCTGAAATGGCATGGAGTGCACTTAAAGAGTCTGAGCAGATAAGGTAAGACTCGTGTCGAGTTATATTTGCCAGAGCGAATTTTATGGCAAGGAGTTCTGCACTGTATATACTACATAGAGGGTTGAGTTTAGCTTGGACCGTGCCGTCATGTTGGGAAATGGCTGCACAGGCACAAGCTGACTCGGATTTTGAGCCGTCAGTATAAATAGGGATAAGCCCAGGATGGCGATCGAGAAATTCATTAAAAAGGAGCCTGTACTCCGAGCCCGCGGTTGATGACTTTGGATTCCCCGCTAAATAAAAACTAACTTCCGGCCGAGGAATGACCCATGGCGGATTAATTGAGCACCCTTGACCGATAACCTCGGGTAGTCGAAATCCTAACTCCTTGATAAAATTGCTGAGCCTCACCCCAAAAGGCTTCGTAGATCTTGTCCTTCGGTTAAAAACATCTATAAGTTGAGGTTTAAAAATAGCGTTGAAACACGGGTGCTCTTTCATCGATAAAATCTTGGCGGCATAGTTGCACATTAAAATGTTCCTGCGGGTGGACAGAGGTGGTTCTCCCGAGTCGGCGTAAATACTTGTAATCGGGCTGGTTCTGAATGCGCCAGTGGCCAGCCGGAGGCCAGCATTGTGCACTGTCGTCAAAGGCCTTAAATACGACTCTCGGGTCGAAGAGTAGGCCAACGACCCATAGTCAAGTTTAGACCTTACCAAAGCTATATACAACAAGAGCATCGTGGTGCGGTCAGCACCCCAAGTCGTGTTTGCTAAAACTCTCATTATGTTAAAAATTTTAAAACATTTATCCCGGAGAATAGAAATGTGTTCGCGCCAATTCAACCGGTAGTCAAAGGTGAGTCCTAAAAAGCGAGTAGTCTGAACAAATGGCAGCTTCTTACTACCGAGGAACAAGGACGGTAGAGGGAAAAGTCCACGTACCCGGTAAAAGTGCATACATTTTGTCTTTTCCGCCGAGAAGCGGAGACCATTGCTTTTGGACCATTTCTCGATTCGATTAAGGGTCAACTGCATCTGCCTCGTCGCGGAATGGAGGGTGGATGACCGGCAGAATACTGCCAAGTCATCGACGAATAGAGACCCGATTACCGGAGGTTTTATACATTCCTCAATACTGTTAATTGCAATAGCGAAGAGTGTAAAACTTAAAATACAACCTTGTGGAACGCCGTTTTCTTGAGTACGAGAGCTTGACAAGAAGTTGTGGACCCTAACTCTAAAGACTCGTTCCTCTAAGAAATTTTTTACAAAATTTGATAAGTTGCCCCTAAAACCCCATTCATGAAGTGCTTTTAAGACCTTATGTCGCCACAATCGGTCATACGCCTTTTCTATATCGAAAAATATACCTATAACGTGCTGCCGGAGCAAGAATGCCTCCTGTATAAAGTTGGAACTTCTAACGAGATGATCCGTTGTCGATCGGTTGTGGCGGAATCCACATTGGATTTTGGATAGAAGGTCTCGTCTTTCCAGATACCAAACCAGTCGTCGGTTAACCATTCTCTCCATTATTTTGCATAGGCTACTTGTGAGGGATATGGGGCGGTAGCTCCCAGGATCGCTGCGATCCTTACCATATTTAGGGACGGGGATGACTATGGATTCCCGCCATGCATCCGGGAACGATCCCTCGCACCAGATCTGATTGAATGATTTCAGCACATCGGCTAAAGCTGTAACGGGAAGATTACGAAGGAAGGCATAGTGAATGTCATCGCTTCCAGGGGCTGTGTTCTTAGACCATGCAATTGCAGATTGAAGTTCCCATAGATTGAAGGGCTCATTGTACGGAGATACTGCCCTACTACCGAAATTAAGTGGGACTGCCTCAGCTATCGGTCTCACATACATGAAGGCCTGGTCATAATTTTTGGAAGAGCTGATGTCAGCGAAGTGCTCCACAAATGTTTCAGCAACTTCTTGCCTGGATGTTATTATTTTGGGACCTACCTTCAGGGCAGCGACAGCAGTAGACGTTCGGGTTCCCGCGATCTTATTCACCTTTTCCCATACATTCGATATAGGAGTTCGGCAGTTAATTTGAGATGCATATGAGATCCATGAAGCCTTTTTGGCTTCACTTATTATCCACCTAGTTTTTGCTCGTAGTCGGCGAAAGGCTGCCAGGTTCATTGGCGTTGGGTACTTTTGAAAGTTCTTAAGCGCCCTTTTCCTTTTACAAATGGCAGCTGCACAATCTTTATTCCACCAGGGGACTGGTGGTCGCCTTGAGGCTATCGATACCCTTGGAACGCTAGCTTCGACAGCACCTATTATAGCTTTGGTAAGTGTTAAAACATTTTCAGGGCCATTGCGATTGTCGTCAAATGTAAAATTAAAATTGTTTCTAAAATGAGGCCAGTCACCCTTTTTAATCGCCCAAGTACGGGGCATGTTAAAATCACGAATTTGTCTACTTGGTTTCGAAATAAAAATCGGGAAGTGGTCACTCCCACAAACGTCATTATGAACTGACAGTTGCAATCTGGCTCCTAAATTACAACTGTAAAAACACAGGTCTATAACCGAGAACTCTCCGTTATAACTATTAAAACGAGTGTGTTCGCCATTGTTGAGTAAAATAAAGTTAAAATCATTGATGAATTTGGCTATTAGTCTTCCCCTCATATTACCTTGTGCTCTGCTGCTTCCCCAGAGGGAGTCATGAGCGTTAAAATCCCCTAGGAAAGCATGTGGTTTTGGAAGCTGAGCGGCTAGTGACTCAAGGGCATGCCTGTTCACTGGTGCCCACTGGGGCAGGTAAACGTTACAGAAGGTCATAATATCGGGGGTAGCCATCGAGACGGCAATAGCCTGTAGAGGGGTTCTTAAGGTAACCTGAGAAGAGTAAAGGTTCTCCGGACAGCTATTGCAACTCCTCCCTGAGCTCTATTGCCACTAACATCATCAAACCGATATATGTTATAGCCTTTTAATGAAATTCTGTCAGATGGTTTTAGATGAGTTTCCTGCAGACATACGCAGGATGGATTAAAATCTCTAATTAGAGCATCCAGCTCCTCCTTATGTCGGTATAAACCGTTACAGTTCCACTGTAAGGTTTTAAACATTAAATAAATAAATAATATATAAAAATATTTATAAAATCCAAGGGTGGTCGACTATGATCGCCGCAGTCTCACCTTCCCCTTTTCTTGGGGTTTACTCGGGCATTTGAAGTGCATGGCTACTTCGGAGGGATCGGCATCCATCATATCGTCCGATATGGCGTCCTCCTCAAGGTCAGGTCTTTTTGAATGAGCTTTGCGGTGGAGCGATTTGGCCTTGCTGGATGAAGGCGAGCTTTCACCAGAAGAATCGCTCTCGGCTGTAGACTTAGCCATATTTTTTTAAATTTTTAGGTTGGTTACCTGAGTAGGATTTTTGGGTTTAGCGGGCAGGAATACGCCTTTACAGGGGCCGCACACAGATGGCGTATGTGTTTGCACGGCAGCGTCCTGATATTTTTTGGCGGTCACCTGACTATAGGACTGTCCGGAGAACACTGGGTGAAGAGCTCTGAATTCCTTCTTGGCCTCGCCGTAGGTAACTTTCTTTGTGGTTTTTATTTCCTGTATTTTTTTTTCTTCCACAAATACGGGACACGATGTGGACCAGGCTGGATGATCTTTCTCGCAGTTGACACATTTCTCTTTTTCCTTACAATCTCCTTCATGCTTTTGTAGAGAGCATCTTCCACAGAGTTCCTCTCCTTTGCAATTTGAAGATGTATGGCCATACCTTTGGCAACGAAAGCATCGCATTGGCTTAGGAATGAAAGGTCGCACTGGGATTGAGTTGTAGCAGACATAGACAGACGCGGGAAGTTTCGGGAGGGCGAAGGTTAGGACAAGGCTGTTCGTGTCCTTCAAGGTACCACTTCGCCTCGTTTTCAAGCGACGGACCGATACCACCTTCTGATCTTTGAGGCCTTCTTTTATTTCATCCTCGGTACAATCTGAAAGTTCCCATGATGTTATAACACCGTCACATGTGTTAAGTGACCTATGGGGTTCCACTTTCACCGGTACTTGGAAGAATTCCTTTGTCTCCAGAAGTTTCTTTGCCTGTCTACTTTGCTTAACCTCGATGAGGAAAGAACCTGATCGAAGTCTTTTCGCCGTTTTCACGTCACCCACTAAACCCTGAATTACTTTGGCGACCACGAAGGGAGATAATTTTTTCATAGCTCCTTCTTCAATATTGCTCACCACAAGAAAAGATGGATAATCCTCCGTTTCAAAGATGCTGTTGTCGACACACAGCCTTTTACAAGGTCGAGCCACCTCAAGAGAAGCAGCAGGTATTTTGTTTGGTGTACCCATGGGAAATTATTATTTTCATCTCCAGGCTTCCCACCCACCATGGAGCCCAACATGGGGACGATGCACCGCCAGCCGATGCAGAGCGTCAGGACTACCTGGAGATATAGTCGTGCCCTCCGAGAATGCTCTTTGCAGTGTCCCTTTGGCTCACGGCTATCCCATCCTGGCGTACGCTCGAAAGGAGCCGCCAAGCTCCCCAGCCGCCAGGAGCCGATTGACCGGGAATAGGCTAGTTCCCGGCCGCCCGTCTAGGAGAGGCAGGGGCCGAAGTGGAGTGTTGGGGGCGTCTCCCCTCCCACAGGGGAGGTCCCCTCAGCCACCAGGATCCCCGTTCCCTTCGACACGGGTCGCCGCGCACGGCAAACACGCGGGTGGGCTAAGGCAAGATAATATTGCCTCGCACAGACAGTCAAGCCCACAAGACTGTCCGGACGCTACCCTAGCGAAACGGGGGTTTGTTTTCGGGGTTGTCTCCCCGCCCTTTTAGTCGCCTCTTACGACAAGCAGGGATACTGCGGGAGTATTCTCAATCCCCCTACCCGCAGGGGGAGGCATATTGTTAGATCAAAGCAAATACATAAATGAAGTGTTGACCAAATTTCAAATGTCAGACTGTAAACCAGTAGATACACCTATTTCGAAGGGAACAAAATTATCAAAAGGTAATTGTGATACTAATTTCCCTTATCAGTGTTTAATTGGATGTTTGATGTATATTCCTATTTGTACTAGACCGGATATTGCTCATGCTGTTAACGTATTATCCCAATATAATACATGTTACAGTGATGAACACGTAAAAGGGGCAAAAAGAGTGTTGCGCTATTTAAAGGGGACTTATGATTACTGTTTGTTTTTTAAGAGAGGTGACCAATCAATGGTTAATATGTATGGTGTTGTAGATGCATCTCATGCTAATGATCTGGTATATCGAAAATCATATACAGGGTTTGTGTTTTTGCTGAATGAAAGTGTTGTTTCATGGGAAAGCAGAAAGCAACATACTGTAGCAATTTCCAGTACAGAAGCAGAGTACATGACTCTCCCCAGATAACACACATCTGTAATACATATGTATTTTGCTTGTATTCTTACATATGTATTAATACAGCTGTAATACATATTATTTTCTTGTATTCTTACATATGTATTCATACAGCTGTATTAAACATGTATTATTTGTGTATTTGTACACATGTATAAAACTATATAAATACAGCTGAATTACATAGTATGAACTAGTAGTAGTATTTGGGTGATTTGGGTGCTTCGACAGCTAAGGTCATTCGCACCACGTCAATCTAACATCACCATGTCAAATTATGTAAAATAAATAATTAAATAGACAAATAATAGCAACACAACACATTAAAATGGGCGTAAGATAAAACACCAATAATGGTTCGTCACAAACAGTTAAAAAGCCCAGACTCTTTTAAAAATAACATTATCCGACAGACACAATCAGGATCGTCTCCTAGGACGTGTCCTAGGTCTCCCCTGATGTTCAGCCGGATGCGCAGAGCACGGTACTTATCACACACCGTCAGAAGGTGTCTCACAGTAATGGGAGAGTCGCAATCCTCACAGTATGGCGGGATCTTCTCTTCGGTGAAGAGGTAAGAGTGAGTGAGGGCACAGTGCCCTATCCTCAGCCGTGGGATTGCGACCTCTTCCCTGCGAGTCCTCCCGACTGATGTGGGCCACACTGATACCACCGGCTTTATGGTGCGCAACTTATTCTCCGTCAGGGAATGCCAGGTTTCCTTCCACTGTCCGAGGGCTACGTTTCTCAACGTAGCCTTTAGGTCTTCATGCGGTACCAATACTGACGAAATTTGTTCGTCTTGAAGAGCCTTTTTCGCTGCCGAGTCAGCCATCTCGTTACCGGCTATTCCCACGTGTCCAGGTACCCACAGAAAACGGATAGTGATTCCTTTGTTAGAAAGGGATAAAAGATAATTCTGAATCTCCTGGACAAGTGGGTGCATCGGGGAATAACCGGAAATGGCCTGCAGCGCACTCATAGAGTCACTGCAGACCATGTATGCGCCGCAATTGCCCCTAATACCACCAAGAGCCATCTTTATGGCGAAAAGCTCCGCCGTGTAGATACTGCACAGCGGGCTTAGCTTCACCCCGATGACTCCATGGTGGGACGAGAACACCGCGCATGCGCATGCCGACTCGGAATTCGAGCCATCCGTAAACACGGGAGTGAAATCGGAGTGGCGGCACAGCTCTTCCCTAAAAAGTTGTTGGTACTCCATGGGCGTCGTGGAACCTTTCTGGCCAGTTAGTAGGGTAAAAATACACTTGGGATAGGGCACTCGCCATGGTGGGTGGCTGAAATATCCATGGCCGTACACTTCTGGAAGTATCACATCTGTTCCTTCCATAAAATTGTTAAAACGGACGCTCAGGGGTCTGGTGGCCCTTGTCCGCATGTTAAAAATGTTTAAAAACCTGGGATTAAAAATTACGTTAAAACACGGGTGAGTCCTCATAGATAAAATTTTTGCGACGTAGTTAGCCATTAAGATGTTCCTCCGGGTATCCAGCGGGGGCTCTCCGGCATCCGAGTATACGCTCAAAACGGGAGACGTCCTGAACGCTCCGGTCGCCAAACGTAGCCGCGCGTTGTGAACCGTTGCCAGCGGTTTCAGGTAACTTTTGCGACCCGAGGAGTAGACGAAACATCCATAGTCCAACTTGGAACGCACCATTGCCCTGTAAAATGAAAGCATGGTGGTCCTGTCAGCGCCCCATGTAGTGTGCGATAAAACCCGTAAAATATTTAAAACGTTAAAACATTTTCTTTTAGAGTCCGGATGTGTTCCTTCCAATTAAGCTTGGAATCGAACACCATCCCGAGAAAGCGAACCGATTTAGCGTATGGTAAAACCCTACCGCCGAGGCGTAACTCTGGTGGTATATGGTTGCCCCTGTGACGATGAAAATGCACACATTTTGTCTTTTCCACTGAGAAGCGGAAGCCGTTCTTTTGGGACCAGCCATCCAGTTTATTAAGACAGAGTTGTATTTGTCTGGACGCGGTTACTAGTTTGGATGACCGGCAGAGAATGGCCAGGTCATCCACGAACAATGATCCCATGACAGGTCCCGTGATGCAGTCGATAGCGTCATTGATCGCAATAGCGAACAATGTCACACTAAGGACTGATCCTTGAGGCACTCCATTTTCCTGCGTATAGGGATCGGAAAGGTGCTTACCTACTCTGATTCTAAAAACTCGGTCAGATAAAAAATTTTTAATAAAAAAGGGAAGATTTCCCCTAAAACCCCAGCCATGCAACGTGTTTAAAATCTTCTGACGCCAGACCCTGTCATACGCCTTCTCCAGGTCAAAGAAGACCGCGATGACGTGCTGGCGCAGAAGAAAGGCCTCCTGGATGAAATTTTCGCTCCGAACGAGGTGATCAATGGTTGATCGACCTCGCCGGAAACCACACTGGATATTCGACAGAAGGTTCCGCCGCTCTAACCACCAAACGAGCCGACGGTTTACCATCCTTTCCATTACCTTGCACAGACAGCTAGTAAGGGAGATTGGCCTGTAGTTACTCGGGTCCGTTCTGTCCTTTCCCTGCTTAGGGACCGGAACTACCGCAGATTCCCTCCAGGAAGATGGGAAACTACCCTCGAACCATAACTGGTTAAGGGTGCTCAGGATCTCCATCAACGCTTCCCCCGATAGATTTCGGAGGAAGGCGTTGTGGATTCCGTCCAGTCCCGGAGAGGTGTCCTTGGAATCCGCGATGGCTGACCGAAGTTCCCACAGCGAGAACGGGTCGTTATACTCCGCGATTACGGACGTCTCAGCAAAGCAAAGAGGAGCTCTCTGGAAGCGTTCCTTGATGGCCAAGAACGCTTCCGAGTAACTCCTGTCACTGCTTATACTGGCTAGTGCCTCGCCAAAAGCCTCGGCTATGTCGCGAGGGGAGCTCACGATGTGGCCATTAATTCTCAAGCAAGAGACGCCGTACTCCCTACGGGAGCCCGAGATGCATCTCACCTTATTCCACGCCTGTGCAAGTGGTGTTCTGTGGTTAATGCTATTGACGAATTCCCTCCAGGAGACCCTTTTTGCCTCCTTCACGACTCGTCGAGCTTTCGCTCGCAGTCGGCGGAAGGACGAAAGGTTCGTTGCGGTTGGGTACTTTTTAAAAAGACGCAAAGCACGTTTTCGGAGACGAATTGCCTCGGCGCACTCCTTGTTCCACCAAGGAACCGCTGGTCGTGGGACGTTACCCGATGACCGTGGGACGCTGCAATTCGCTCCTTCGATCAAGCACCTAGTTAAAACTTCCACATTGTGTGTGGCATCACAATTACAATTGTGTTTAAAATTAAAAGCGTCTCTAAAAGTCTGCCAATCAGCTTTACGGACAATCCAATTGCCCGGTCGAATAAAATCAGTGTTAAAACTTCGTTCAGAATTTATTAAAATGGGGAAGTGATCACTCCCACAGAGATCTGTGTGCACGGACAAATTAAACTTGTTAAAAAGACTGCTCGTTACCATAGCTAAGTCTATACAGGAGTACTCTCCATTAAAAACATTAAAACGGGTTTTCTCACCGTTGTTAAGTAATAAAAGGTTAAAATCGAGGATGAAACTGGCTAAAATCCGTCCCCTCCTTGTGCTTTGGCCTCTTGAGCTTCCCCACAAGGGGTCATGGGCGTTAAAATCGCCTAATAATATAAATGGCTTCGGCAACTGTTGGACAAGTCTCTCTAGGTTATGAGGAGTTACCGGTGCACCCTCCGGCATGTAAACGTTGCATAACGTTATATTTTGAGGAGTAAACAAGGTAATGGCCACAGCCTGAAACGGGGTGTCAATCCGTACTCGAGAGGTGTAAAGGGCCTCCCGAACAGCAATCGCCACCCCGCCATGGGCTCTATGACCAGTAAGGTCATCAAGCCTTTCGACCTTGTATCCCCTTAAAATTCCACTGTCGCTCGCCTTAAAATGCGTCTCCTGAAGACATAAAAGAAGGGTTAAAATCTCGGATTAAAATGGCCAGCTCCTCCTTATGCCTATAAAATCCATTACAGTTCCACTGTAAGATAGAGGTCATAAAATTTAAAAATATATAAATAAATATATAAATAAATAAAAACTTAAAAATAAATAAAAATTTTAAGAAAAAAGGAGCGTCCTAAGTAAGGACTACGGAGTGATCAGCGCTTGAGGCGCTGCTTCCTTCCCTTTTTTCTGATTCTTTCAACTTCTGTATCCGAGATACAGAAATCTTCCTCCATGGCTTCCTGTGGAGGCATTTTTCCCTTACCAGATGGACCGGGGGATTGTGAGTTACCACGCTTTGTTTGCGTGGCCCCGGCGGTGGTTTTAGTGGGGATCTTCCCGGGAGAACCCGGAACGGTGGTTTGTGAATTTTTTGCCGGATTTGTGGCCTTAGCCGGCGTGGCCGTTTTCTGTGCAGAGGCATTCATTTTTTGGCTCGCAATTTCTTCTGTCTGTGTAGAAATGGTGACCTTAGCAATTTGAGGGGATGCGACATGGGCAAATGATTTGGAAAAAGTAGGAGCAACTTACGCTCTGTACTTTTTCCGAGCCTCGAAGTACGGGATTTTTTCAACCGTCTTGATCTCCATTACTTGCCGCTCCTCGATCATCTTCGGACAATCACGTGAGTACACTGGATGTGCACCCTCGCAATTGACGCAAAGTGGGTCACGCTTGCATTCCGCACCCTCATGCTTCTCCAGGCTGCAGCGGGGGCAGGTGGCCTTGCCCTCGCACCGTGTGGCCATGTGGCCGAATCGCTGGCACTGGAAACATCTCATGGGCGCCGGTATGAATGGACGCACTGGAACCGATTCATAACCGACAAACACCTTGTCGGGGAGATGGTCAAGCGTGAACGTGAGTACGACAGACGTTGTATTTACCCTTTCTCCGTTGCGCTTCGTAGTGAGTCGACGAGCATCGGTGACCCCCTGAGAGGCCATCTCCTGCTTGATCTCGTCGATCTCAACGTACAAAAGGTCGTAGTGACTTATCACTCCCCGACAGGTGTTCAAGGTGCGGTGCACTTCGACTTTAACTGGAATATCACCAAGCTTTTCAAAAAGTAATAGCTTCTCGCTTTGAGCCCTCGTAGCCGTTTCGATGAGCAGTGTGCCATCGCGAAGTTTCTTTGCTGATTTAATTTCACCAGGAACTGAAGCAGACAGTAACTTACGAATAAGGAAGGGAGACACCTTCTTCAGGCTCTCCCCTTCCTTCTGGCACCTCATCACTAGGTAGCGCAGACTAGCGCCAAGAACATTAACTCCCCCGCCCGTATCCGGGCGGGATCTTTTTGGGGGTGGAAGGTTAGTTTCCGCCATTCCCAATTATTCTTCGTCCCCCGGGCTCCCCACCCACCATGGAGCCACACAATTGGGACGCCGCACCGCAAACCGGTACGGTCGCCAGGGCTACCCGAGGGGATATAGCGCCGTAGAGGTGGTTGTCTGTTTCGGGTTGGATCTTCGATGCACGAGCCCACCAAACCCGTACATCTCCGACCGCCCTACGCAGACCCCCACCTCCCTGGAACTCGCCACCGTTGAGCTTAACGCCACGGAAGCCGATTGACCGGGAGTGGCTAGCTCCCGGCCGCCCGTTTACACAGAATCCGGGGCCAAAGAGGGGTATTGGCCCCCGGTCCATACCGGGCATCCGACACCCGGCTGGGAACCACGGACCTCACCCTCCAGGATCCCCTTCTCCTCCTTACGGGTCTCCGCACACGGCAAACATGCGGGTGGATCGCAGGCCAGGTGGTGTGGCCGCACACAGACAGTTGACCCACAAGACTGTCCGGGCTCAACCGTTGCTGGCTCGGGGTTTGTTTTCGGGGTTTTCTCCCCGCCCTTTTAGTCGCCTCTTACGACAAGCAGGGACATAGTATGAACTTGTCATCGACAAGTTCATCGGCTAGAACCAACTATAAGTGCCTTATCCTCCTTTTTAACAGATGTTAACGTAGATTGGCTTCGAGTCACAAACCCCTATTTCTGTAAAATTCCCGTTTCTGCTCCTTCACATTCTACATTGAAGAAAAAGTAATTCCACAAAAACTACCATTAGCTACACAATGTGGTCCAATTGATCCCAGACTATTTTTATCATTTTTTAAAATTGAACCTCACATGTCAATGACTGCGTCACACTCAGAGGTATTTTCTTAAAATGTGAAAAGTAATTTACATTGAGGTGAGCTCCTATATTTCACGTTTTGCAAAAGTTACTGCAAATAAAAAAAATGCTACATACTAAACTGCAACCACCAGAAATTATTAACTATAAGTGGCATCGACAGTTTCATGATATGTAATGTGGGTCACATTGTTCATGTGATGTGGGTCACGCAAGTTTCTATTTATAATTACATGCAGTCCATTGAAAGTGGGAATATTACTATTTATAATCACATCTTGAATATTTAATTACTCAGGAATGTAATGTAACAAAAACTTCCAAAGTTATATGACGGAGAAATAAAATATTTTTAAGTAGCTTCATGCATGCATGTCTTTTTGGTGTAATGTGCGTCACACACTGAAATTAATTTGTATACTTTTTTTTGCTTAACAGCTGATATTTTACTATTTATTCCTTGGTACTTGAAAAGCCTAGGTATTATAATGTGCTAACTTTAAGAAATTTGGCTGAAGAAGTGACCAAGTTAACTATTGCCAGCAATGTTGTCAAGCTCATCAGTGGGACATTTAATAGCATAGGAAGCAATTGTTGGCCAACTTGGTTTTTTAATTGAATTTAAACCTTAACGCACATGATGTAGCTATGATTGTCAGTTGGCCTACTTTCAGTTTTTAGGCAATTATTTTGCTTGTCTGTTGCTTTGAGCACACTCTCAAGGTTAGGGTTGAAGGTTCTTTCCATTGCCTTGCCTTTTCTGTTATTAATTGTGGTCCTACAAGTTGAAAAGAATAATGCGGATGCTTTTGTCCTAAGATATTACTGTAAATTCGTTTCAAACATTTGCATCATAAAAAGTTTTCAAACATCTATTATATAGTGCACCCACCAAATTGATGTTTGTTACACCCTAACATTTTCAATTGATATTATATCTATGCCCTCCCATTTCTCAATGTACCTATAACTGACACTGTGAAATATGATGACACTCATAAGGCAATATCTTAACCCTGCTCTACTTTAGCTGGCCCATAGGAATAATACTACTCATTCTTCCTTAAATGCCTTATTACATGTCCATGTCTCTTATCTTGAAGTCTCTCAATTTCATTTTAAATTTAAGGGGCCAATGGAATTTGTATTCTGTGGTGTTACTTGATGAAAGTCTATGATCAAGAACAGTTGCAGTCTATTATTTTCTCAGTGAATTATTTTCCAGTGACCAGATTTGTTTTACACATTCTTGGAATCATCACCTGATGATGTGAGGTCCCAATGCAATTGCACTGGTCAAAGAAAAATAAATCACTTTTAACATTACAAAGACAGTTATGTGCTCCAAACCTATCAGTACTAATCAGAAGTTTCTAGTGCTGGGAACAGTTGTCTGTATTGTGTGATTACTCTTTAGTGATAACTCATTATTTTATTGTACAATACATGTTTTGTATTGACGAGGATTATTTCTTTCATAGGCCCTCTGGTAGTGGTCCTACTTCAAACTGAGAAGAATGAGCTAAGATGCTGTGTCATATTTAAATGTTCTTTTGAAATGTGGGACATGTTATTCTGGGAAAATAAATAAATTATTCTAGGTAAATAGTAAATTTTTTTCTGTGTATTCCATGAACGACTATGTTAAGTAGGCAGAGAGAAAAGTTTGAGTAAGGCATGTGGATATAAGCGTATGAATATAGATGAAGAAAATGAGCAGTGCAATAGGTTCATTAATTAAGTGGGAGACCATAGCAAGCTATTAATTTTTTGATAAAGAGCTAAGGTGGTGGCAAAGTTGTTGCTAAGAAATCAAAGGTAAAATAACATTTTTGCTTGCTTTATGCAATTTTCAACGCCTTGACCCATGTCTTACGGCGATCACATTTCTCCCGAATGTTCAGTTTGTTCGTCACGTAAACGAACTCCCCTTCGGGTGGAAATGAGTGAAACCTCAAATCAGGGTTTCGTCTCTCCTCCGACGAGCATTGCGGCACAGAGCAGTACCGCTTCCATGTAATTTTCTAGGGTGAAAACTTCGCGTGGTCAGTCAGCTCACCCTCCATGTTCGGCAAAGAGCCAAAAATGCGTTCAAACAGTTACACGCAGCTGAAGAATGGCTTAATAGTGATAAAAATATTGACTCGGAAGTACGGTAAACAGAGAAAAAAACTGGGAGAAAGGAATGAGAAAGAAATATGAGGTACGATAAGCAAAAACAAGGTAAAGGCGAGTAAGTTAGGTGTAAGGAAATATTGGTGAATAAGGTATATACGGGAAAGATGATGGAAATAAGAAGGAGAAAAGGTTATAAAAAATAAGACTTGATTAGTTCTGATAAGAACTGATACAAATCTAAGCCGCACAAGTTCTCTCTTCAATCACTGCTACAAGTTCCACACACGCAACGAGATTTTCAAAGGAATGCCCGGGATCGCTTCCCCTGTTACCATGAATATAGAAACTGGATGACCATCTTCCTCCAGGGGGTGCTGCCAAACCATTCCGCATGCCCTGCCCCTTTTTGACAGTGCCGGCAGTAGCGCCGCCATTGACGAGCAATGGTACTAATGATTACTGGCGGCGGTTCAAACGAAGAAATCCTACGTCATTGCGCTCCGGATTCTATCATAAATCACACCCTGATTTAGGAAAAAACTACCTACTACATTTACAAGTGACGTGATGTAATAAATTATCGCAATTAGAACCATATTGCAACAGAATCCTAAATTAAACCACGTATTATACTTTAATGTCACTTGTTTCCACCAAAGATCACGATGCCAAATCACTACATAAATGCCCTGGAAGTTTGATATAGTCCACATAATTTTTCCTTATCGTCCAAGTGGACTTTTGACGTGGAACAATTTGACATGGGTGGGAATTTAGGGAATATATTACACTAAAGTGCTCGGAAAGCCTAAATCGAGAATACTTCAAACTCACCACCCGACTCCACAAAAAGAAGATTAAGCCCTTAAAGTGGCATTCGGCTATAAAAATCGTATAAATAAACTGAAGAACAGTTTAGCTAAAGACATTGCTCAGGATAGACCAAGAAATCCACAGCCAGTGGCCAGTGAACTCATGAATAATTACCCATTAACACCAATTGAAGGTCTTACAACCAAATTGATTCTAAAACCTGAAAAACAGCAGCACGCTGCTCATTACAACGATACGTAAATATACTATGGCAGGAAGGAGAAAGGTCACATGAAAAAGGATAAAGAAGATTTTGGCAAAACATTAAATACATCACTCTTCATGTCCTTAAAGAAAAATATTTATTTCCTTGTACATAGTAATATTTAAAAGATGACGATCCATTACGCCGAAATTGAATAAAGAGTCATCCTGTGTATGAGAAACCTCCAACGATGCCTTCCTTCCTCAGAGGGAACAAAGTACGAAATAGGTCTCTTCATTGTCACCCAATTTGCCTGCAGGAACTCTGAAACCAAAGAAAAGAGGCAGGCAAAGGCTGTGGCATTTCCCTCCCCCCTTTTTGGGCAATTCCCCTCTTTGGACAGTTTCCCCTCTGCGGACTGTTTATCCTCCGGACTTAGCCGAAGGACTTGTATTGTCAACAATTGTATAATCCTGCCTTCTAGAATATTTGCTTTGTTTTATGCAATATTCTCATTCTAGTTAATTCATTACACCTGACGAGTGAGATGTTTTGTCTACTGGGTGTTGGTTTCTTGTTCCTTTGAATTATTTCTCATTTTTGTTGGATGTTGCCAGATGGGCATCCAAATTATTTATGATAATTGATATCAAAGATGCTATCATATCATTCTACTGGTCCATGTTTGTGACAGTCAGAATATACTTTAATCTTTTGTTTGAAGGCTGTTGAATATTTAAAATCTATTGTTCAATGTGTTTATCAGCAATATTCACCTGTCGCCTGGAATCACAGCTGTGGTATACTGCTCACTTGTTTCCTGTACTTTGGCAACTTTCGCGGAGTGTCTCTCCCTCAATGGTTGGCTATGGCTGTGTGAACCAGTGTCATACTGAAAGATTGTATGACTCTGAAATGTTACTAAACTGGGTTATTAACTTCAAGATGTTTATTAGTGATTATCCTTCTACACTGAATGATCAGTTGTTCCACCTTTGTGGTCCAGAAAGGAGAGGAGGTTCTTGTCTGTGGGTGTGTGTGCTCAGTATCTTGGCAATATTGTTCAGTTAATTGCCTCTTAAGCCATAAACTGGCATTGTAAATTCAGTGAAAGTGTCCCTCTTGCAAGAAAACAGGTGTCATTGATTCAATCATCATTCCCCATCCGGGAGTCAATTCTGTGCTGATTTCTCCCAGTGGATGTGGCATTTCCCCCCCCCTTTTTTGGGCTATTCCCCTCTTTGGACAGTTTCCCCTCTGCGGACTGTTTATCCTCCGGACTTAGCCGAAGGACTTGCCCGAACGACATGCGCGCTAACGACATGTGCGCCAACGACGGCCAAAATGCCTACGACTACAAAATGCAGCGACTCCTGCCAGCGACTTCTGCCACGCCTTTCCCTCACCAGGTCCTGCATCGTTTATATAGCCAGTAAAGTGAGGAAGGATACCTAGAATGCGGTCATCCTGACCACGGCACAAAGGCTGTGATCCTGTATTCTGCGGCCGAAGCCAGAAAACAGTTCCTGGCGCACCAATTAAAAACTGCCACCCTATCTATCACCCATCCCATTATTTCCTCCGCTCCAAGGCTACCAATCGCCAACCTCCTGACCTTACCCATTCCACCTTCGTCCTTGTCGATAGACCCCCTCCTCAGCTGACTCATGGCTGAGCTCGCTCTCTATTGCTTCCGAGACGACGACCGGGTAACACCGTTGTGTGAGCCTGCTGACTATGTCACTTTTGTAATTAAGAGAAGTTCAACCTCTCGTACTTGTTAAACTTAAATTATTTTCCGACTGGAAACTTTCATTACGGTCGCCTGGCACTCGACCTATGGGTAAATTCTTGTAATTGGTTTGGTTCTATTTTGTGATTTGTAAAATATATTGATAAGTTAAGTTTATGATTGATAATACTTGTGTTTCGTTCGTTTTCCTCATTTATCTCACCCGAGCTTGGAAAGAGTTCGAGTTTTTACGAGTGTTATCGGCAAGAAAAACTACTCTCTTCTCCCGATAGCGCTACAAGGCATCAGATCAAAAGACCAGCTATATATGAGAAATCACTTCCAAATCATAATTAACCGTCAAACCCATTCCTTTCTACAAACAAAAACCCTCAGAAAATATAAGCAGATTATGAAAGACAATAAAAGAAGGGATAAAAAGAATAAAATCCAAGCGGCCCTTCAATATTCTAATAAATCCGAAAACTACCATGAACTTGCATAAAAATAATATACTAACCTAATCAATAAAGATATGCTTAAGAGTAGACAGAAAGGGTATACCTAATAAGTAACACTAAAAATCAATGTGATCAATCAAGAAAATGAATTATCCGTGATTTGTGGAGAGAGATAGATTTCTGATATCAAATTCGGTATCAGAAATGCCTTATTACCACACCCCAATAACATTATATTGCAATATTATTTTGACTAAATGAATAACGAAAGAAATAGGTTAACGTCTCGTATTGTGTATGTAAAACCTCAATATATAAATAAACCTGAACGGATGATAATTAAGGTTGAATATAAAACCTTCGAGGAAATAATAATGCAAAAGCCTCTTTATTCAAGGTAACTACGCGCACGATAGGTACGAATTCAGTAATGGCAAGTAATACTTCAAGGATTAAATAGCCCAACGAAATTTGATTACCAATAAATGCAAGAATTGCGTAAAAACCCCAGGTGGTAATGATATCACTTCAGAAACGTCCTTTTTCAATAAGCGTGCAAGTGTAAATATAAACAATGAGCAGCTTAATGAAATTCTTTGAAGATTCTTTGACCAAACGAAATTTAATATCCAGTAAACGCAAAAATTACACCAAAACCACTCGAAGAAATGATCGCTCCTGCAGAAGCGTCATTTTTCAAGAAACGTGCACTTATAAATACATTTTGAGCAGCTAAATGGAATTCTTGAAAGATTCTTTGACCAAACGAAATTTGATATCCAGTAAACACAGAAAATTAAACCAAACGAGGAAATGATCGCTCTGCAGAAGCGTCATTTTTCAAGAAACGTGCACGTGTTAATACATTATGAGCAGCTAAATGGAATTCTTTAAAGATTCATTGACCATACGAAATTTGATATCCACTAAAAACAGAAAATTAAACCAAACGAGGAAATGATCGCTCTGCAGAAGCGTCATTTTTCAAGAAACGTGAACGTGGAAAATACATAATGAGCAGCTTAATGGAGTTCTTTAAAGATTCATTGACCCAACGAAATTTGATTCCCACTAACCAAAAGAATTTCACCAAAACCACACTAGGAAATCACCACACTGCAGAAGCGTCTTTTTTCAAGAAACGTGCACAGGGAAAAAAACACAATGAGCAACTTAATGGAACACTTTTAATATTCAATTAGCCAACGAAATTGATATCCTCCAAACACAAGAATTTTACCAAAACCACACGAGGAAATGATCGCTCTGCAGAAGCATCTTTTTTTCGAGAAACGCGGACATGGAATAAACATCATGAACACCTTATGGAATACTTTAGCGATTCATTGACCCTAGAGACTAGAGAAGCGTCCATTTCGCATTGACGAGCACGTGGGGAGAACTACCTCGGTCGCCGAATGGTACACTTAAGGACTGACTGGCCCTCATAAAAGGCCAATGTAATTGAAATAGGAATAAATAATAAAAATTAGGATTTAAAGTTCAATCACACATAAAAATAAGATTGACTTCACCTACCGCTGCCTTGAATAAATGCTTATTCTTCAACCCCAGCTCCGCATTTTCCGCCCTTATCTTCTTGTACCCAGTTTTGCAACCTGGGATAAAACAAGTTCTGCTTAAATTAGCCATAATTAATGAAAATTAAGGTAGAACAGTGTAAATTCTGGTGCTTTGCTTGATGTGGTGCAGCGTCAGTTCACGTTGAAATTTTCTGGGTCCTCTGCTCGCTTCCTGATGCAAATTTCGAAACGCTAACAGCCACGCAGTCACTTAATAACGAATAAAACAAACTGAGTTAACTAAAAACTTCGTTAAATTTGTTGATCTCGCACTAACAGGAAAATTGTGACTCCGACTCACCCTTTTCCCTATAAACACCTGCCATTTGCAACTGAGAGCGGCACACAGTGGTGATTGCAGCGCCGACCTTTCGGGTAGAATTTTTGCGGAAGCCAGTGGCAGCAGTGTGGAATACACAGAGCGCTGCTCAAGATGGAGGGGTGTTGTGTTGCAAACCTATTACGTTCTGTGTAACCAAGAACACACTTCCATAGGTTGGCAGCACTGTTCTCATGTGTGTTCTCGTGTGGCCGAGCCACTCAGTCAGTCTGTCTCCCGGCCTGCTACTGAGTAGTAGTTCTCGTTTTGGACCCATTGATGTTAATTCTTTACGAGGCAATAAAAAGGCCTTAAGTACATTGAAATCAGTGTCAGTTATTTAAGTCTGTAATTCCAACTGGTTATGGGCACAGAATTTAAACTCTTGCGTCGTTATTCGTAAATATCATCGGGGTGGAGATTATCATCTCGCGGGAGAGTTTGACTGTACATTCAGTGCGATTGAAAGAGCACTATGGGGTGCAGTTCCAGCACTATTCCCAGTGCTGGAACGAATTCTATCTTGGCGAGTATCCCAAAATTGAAAGGTGTGCAAGACTTTCAGGATTGGAAGTTTCAAGTTAAGAATTATCTCGAAAACAAGAACTTGTGGGTGGCAGTGGTTCCGGAAACCGACAAGGACGGCAATGACTTGCCGTCTAATGCAGATAAAGACAGATTAGCTCGTACCACCATTTGTATGCTGTTAGAACCTGTGTGCTTTACCAAAGTACGAAACGCGACTTCGGCCAAGGTTGCGTGGAAGAATCTCTGTGACGCATATGAGGACAAGGGTTGGGGCAGACGCCTGCGACTCCAACGAAGTCTCTGGAATTGCAAATTGGAGACATCACGATAAATGGACGATTATGTGACGAAAGTAATGAATCTTGCTCATCAGCTGGAAGATATCGACGCCAAGGTGAGTGAAGATTGCCTCATATCTATAATTCTAGGCGGGCTAACTGATTATTACGCACCGTTTACATGTCCATTGATAGTAGTAAAGAAGTTGTTAAAATTGACGATCTAATGAATAAACTTTTATCTGAGAGTGACCGGCAACAATCCAGTGAAGTCCAGAACCGTGACGATGTGGCCCTGTACATCGCAGCGAAGAAAAATGCCTATGGTAAAAAAATGGGCAAAGGGCGCGGAGGTGAATGCAGGACTGCTAAGCAAACTGATGGAAAGAAGTTTGTATTCAAGTGCTTTAAGTGCCATAAGGAAGGTCACAAAGTGTCTGAATGTCCAGAGAAGAATGACCACAAACGAAAAGAATTTTTTGGAGTGAAGAAAAAGAGTGGACGAGAAATTGGGCATGCCTTAACGGTACATACTGAGCAGTTAGTTCCTGGAAAATGTTATGTTGACAGCTGCTGTAGACACAATGTATCACCTGAAAACACTAAGATGGTTAATTTTTCTTCTCGGGGATCAGATCTTGAAATATCTGTTGCTAACAATGAAGTTATCAAGGCTGCTGGTAGTGGCAACATCCCCATTAAATTGCCAAACAGTCGTGAAATATCGTCAATATCTGATGTCCCAGAAGCAACTGCTAACTTGTTGTCAGTTAGTAATACTGTCCGCAAAGGGTTTTGCATGTTTTTTTAGTGAAAATGAAGGATGCCTAATCTTCCATAAGGATGGATGTAACATTACCGGAAATTTGTTAGCTGTGGCCAAAGACATCGGTGGAATTTATCAGCTGGATGTTGAAACTAGGGAAGATGTGATAGAGCATGAGAATCCACAAGTCTGCCTTATCACTACCAGTACAACCACACGGTATCAACAGGAGAAAACAAATCCTAATGCTGAGGCTGAGGCACTGTGGCATCGAAGATTGGGACACCTAAACAGGCAAGATATGACTAAATTAAAGACATTGGCTTATGGTGTCAATTTTACAGGCGCTATGGAGATAAGTTGCACTCCCTGCATCGCTGGAAAGATGAGGAGAGCTCCATTTGCAGAAAGTTTGTCAAGGGCAAAGAAGAAATTGGAACTTGTGCATGCTGATCTCTGTGGGCCAATGGAAGAAAAATCATTTGGAGGGGCAAGGTAGTTATTGATGATGATGGATGACTATTCCAGAAAGTTATTTGGATATTTCCTTAAGAGTAAAGCTGATGTGTTGGAATCGTTTAAAGAATTCATATTGTTAGTTGAGAATCAGATAGGTGAAACTATAAAAATTCTCCGTACTGATAATGGGACTGAGTTTTGCAACAAACCATTTGCTGATTTCTTAAAGAAAAATGGCATTAAGCATGAAAGAACTGTGCCATACTATCCAGAACAAAATGGGAGAATCGAGAGAGGTAATCGAACTGTAATTGAAATGGCTCGTACCCTACTTCATGAAGCTCATTTAGATAAGTCCTATTGGGCTGAAGCAGTGAATACTGCAATTTATATTAGGAACAGGTGTCCTAGCAGAGTAATTTCAGGAAGTGTACCAGAAGAACTTTGGAGTGGAAGGAAAGTAAACCTTTCTCATTTAAAGGTATTTGGTTGCTTAGCACATGTGTATGTCCCAAAAGAGAAGAGGCGTAAATTAGATCCAAAGTGTGAAAAGATGATATTTGTAGGTTATTGTAATGAGACAAAAGGAATCGTCTTATGAGCCTCAAGGTACCAGGTAAATTAACAAAAGCTAGGGATGTTATATTCTTTGAAAGTGTCTTTCCAGGTAGTGAGAAAAATGAACCAGAGTTGAACCCTACTGTTGTGATGAGTGACTGTGTCCTCTCAGAGACAGTCTCTGAATTTAGTGATGGTGAAGCAACTGAGGGGCAGGACCTAGTGGAAAGGGAGGTGTCACATAGCCTTGATCGTAGGTACCCATTGCGAGAAAGGAGTAGTAGTAGTAGTAGTAGATTTGGATTTATAGGGTGCGTCGACAGCTATGGTCATTTTGCACCACGCACTATCTAGTTTATATAAAAAAATAATATGAATGAATATAAATCTAGACAAAAGGTATCATTAAAAGCCCAAATATATAAGAAATATAAATATAAAAATAATAAATATAAAAATATATTAGATTTTGCTTATTAAATTAGTTTCCTTTAAAAAGGAAATTACATGGTTTAGTCGATCGGCATCGTTGCCTAGAACTTGTTCTAGGTCGCCACTGATGCCTAGCCTGTTTCGTGTGTCCCGATACTTGTCACGCTCCATCAGGATATGTCGCACACTGAGATGACAGTCACAGTCATCACATCGAGGAGGAATTTTCTCTTCTGTAAAGAGGAACGAGTGGGTCAGGGCGCAATGCCCGATTCTTAAACGTGTGATGACGACTTCCTCTCTGCGATTACCCCTGATGGAAGTGGGCCACCCTGTCGTTACCGGTTTAACTGTCCGTAACTTATTGTTTGGGACATCACTCCACTGATCTAGGACTACTTTACGTAAAGTACATTGCAGGTCCTGGTAGGGTACCAGCGTCGTCGTCGGCTCAGGGATATTTAGAGCTTCTTTTGCAGCTGCATCCGCCTTCTCATTCCCGGCAATTCCCACATGTCCAGGGACCCAGAGGAACGTTATAGCAATTTCTCTTCTATTAAGGCATAGGAGGCTATAGTGTATGCTCTGGACAATGGGGTGTTCGGATGAAAAGCCAGAAATGGACTGAAGAGCACTCATCGAGTCCGTGCAAATGACAATCGCTTTAGCACTCCTGATCTCATCGAGAGCCATCTTAATGGCTAGCAGCTCGGCTGTGTATATGCTACACAGCGGGCTGAGTCTGGCCTCGATGACCCCGTGGTGAGAGGAGGTAACCGCGCATGAACAAGCTGCATCCGACTTAGAACCATCTGTGAATATGGGAATGAAGTCGGAGTAACGAAAGAGAAATTCGTTAAAAAGACGCTGGTATTCTAGATCAGTGGTGTAAGCTTTCGGGCGTCTACTGAGACCCATGTGGATTTCAGGGGACGGAATTATCCAAGGTGGGTAACTTGAGTACCCAATCGGATATAAATCTGGGAGCCTTAACCCGGTTGCTTGAATAAATAAATTAAAGCGCACACCAAGCGGTTTGGTGGCCCTTGTCCGTCTGCTAAAATGTTCTAAAAAACGGGGGTTAAAAATCACGTTAAAACACGGATGGTTCTTTGTCGCTAAAATCTTGGCCGCATAGGAGCACATTAAAATGTTTCTACGGTGCGACAACGGCGGTTCACCGGCATTAGCATAGATGCTGAGGACCGGGTTGGTCCGAAAAGCACCAGTGGATATCCGAAGCCCTGCGTTGTGCACTGATGTCAGAGGTCTCAAATAGGAATCGCGGCTGGAGTTGTAAACGAACGACCCATAGTCCAGCTTGGAACGCACGAGTGCGCGGTATAATAAAAGCAATGACCTGCGGTCGGCACCCCAAGATGAGTGATTTAAAAACTTTAAAATGTAAAGTGTCCGTAGACTTTTGTCCCTTAAACCCCGTATGTGATCACGGTAGTTGAGTCGGTAGTCCAAGGTCATACCGAGGAACCGAACTGATTCCACATAGGGTAGATTTCTACCACCAAGTAAAAGTGCTGGTGGAATGTAGGCTCCCCTCACACGATAAAAATGGACGCACTTGCACTTTTCCGTAGAAAACTTGAATCCATTTCTCTGGGACCAATTCTCCAGTCTGTTCAGAGCCAGCTGGGTTAATCTGGCCGCGCTAATAAGTTTGGACGACCTGCAAAATATTGCTAGGTCGTCCACAAATAGTGATCCCAAGAGAGGAGGTTTGATACACTTTGCTATATCATTGATAGCAATGGCAAAAAGTGTCGCACTTAGAACGGACCCTTGGGGCACACCGTTCTCTAGGGAATAGAGTTCAGATAGGTGTTTGCCTATCTTAACTTTAAAAAAAAACGATCACTTAAAAAGTTATTTATAAAAACAGGTAAATTTCCCCTCATGCCCCACTCGTGCAGCGTCGTTAGTATCTTCCGCCGCCAAACCCTGTCGTATGCCTTCTCCATGTCGAAGAAGACACCCACGACGTGCTGGCGGAGGAGAAAAGCCTCCTGGATATAATTGTCGACCCTGACTAGGTGGTCAACGGTCGAGCGGCCACGCCTAAAACTGTATTGGATAGTGGAGAGAAGATTTCGGCGCTCCAACCACCAAACGAGGCGCCGATTCACCATTCTCTCCATTACCTTACACAGGCAACTGGTAAGAGAAATAGGCCTGTAATTGTTCGGGTCAGCTCTATCTTTACCCTGTTTGAGTATGGGTACAACTATGGACTCCCGCCAGGAGGTAGGGAAGCTACCCTCAGCCCAAAGTTGGTTGAGGGAGCGTAGGACCTCCAACAGTGCCCTCTCCGGAATATTCCGGAGAAACGCATTGTGGATTTCGTCATTTCCTGTGGCTGTGTCTCGGGAGTCTTCAAAGGCAGATCGTAGTTCCCAGAGGGAGATAGGGATATTATACTCTGCCACTGTACGCATCTCAGTAAAGATGATTGGGGAGGATTCTGTGCGTCTCTTGATGGAGAGGAAGGCTTCCTCATACGTGGCGTCGCTGCATGTTTTGGCGAGTAACTCACCGAAGACCTCACCAATAGCAGACGGAGATGTCAATACATTGCCGCCGACGTTGAGGAAAGGGACGCTGAGCTGATAATGATTTCCCGAAATACGTTTTACTTTGTTCCAGATCTTAGCCAGGGGTGTTCTGTAATTAATGCTGGATACATATTCCATCCAGGAGGCTTTTTTCGCTTCCTTCACGATCCTTCGAGCTTTGGCTCGGAGGTGCCTAAAGGAAGCAAGGTTCGTTTCCGTGGGAAATTTATATAAAATCCTAAGAGCCTTCTTGCGCTGACGTATGGCTCTTGCGCATTCCTCGTTCCACCACGGGACTGCAGGCCTAAGAATCTTTCTCATTGACTTTGGAACGCTGCTGTTGGCTGCCTCAATAATGCTGCACGTTAATTTATCTATGTTTAAAACACCGTTTTGGCTTTCGTCATACTCGTAATAAAACGTGTCCTTAAAAACCGGCCAGTTGGCTTTCCGGACAATCCAGTTTCCCGGCATGATAAAATTTGGGTTAAAATTATTTTCTCTATTTATTAAAAGGGGAAAATGATCGCTCCCACACAGATCATTATGAACAGTCAGGTGAAGCTTGTTCGTCAAGATACTCGACGTGATACAAAGATCGATTGTAGAAAACTGACCATTAAAAGAGTTAAAACGGGTGTGTTCCCCATTGTTCATTAAAACTAAATTAAAATCTTTAATAAAATTAGATAAAACCTGGCCCCTACGGTTGCACTGCTCCCAAGAACTACCCCAAAGGGTTTCGTGAGCGTTAAAATCCCCTAATAAAACGAAAGGTCTCGGTAGCTGACGAATAAGGGCGTCAAGATTGAATCGGGTAACCGGTGCCCCCTCTGGCAAGTAAACATTACATAATGTCACGGCCTCTGGGGCATGTACCGTCACTGCGACTGCCTGAAAAGGCGTTGTCAGCTGCACTCGGGAGGTGTAAAGGGCCTCCCTAGTAGCAACTGCCACTCCACCCTGGGCACGTTGACCACTGGTATCGTCAAATCTAAAAACTTTAAAATCTTTTAAAAGACCATTGTCGGTAGTTTTAAAATGGGTTTCTTGCAGGCATATGCAAGATGGGTTAAGATCCCGTATTAAAATGGCCAGCTCCTCCTTATGCCTATAATAACCATTACAGTTCCACTGTAATATAAAAGCCATTAATAATATAAAACTTAAAAATAATTAAATTAATTAATAAATTAATTTTAAAATGTAAAACACAGTTGGAGGATCAACGCTTGATGCGATTCCTCCTCCTACCTTTGGTTCTAGCCCGGAGGACCTCTGTCTCCGAGAGACATTCGTCCTCTTCCATTGACTCCGGTTGGAGTCGGGCTAAACCAGATGGTCCGGGGGATACTGAGTTTCCACGCTTCGTTTGCGTGGCCCCGGCGGTGTTTTTAGTGGGGTTCTTCTTAGGAGAACCCGGAACGGTGGCTTGTGTTTTATTTGCCGGATTTGTGGCCTTAGGCGGCATGGCTGCTTCCTTCGGATCGGCTACCTTCGTATTCTCATTCTTGTCGGTCTGTGTTCCTTGGGTGGTTTTCTTGACAGTTGCTATGGAAGCAAAGGATTTAGAAAAGGTCGGTGCTACAAGGGCTCTGAACTTCTTCCTTGCCTCTAAATAAGGGATTTTATCAATTGTCTTCTCCATGACCTTTCGTTCTTCGATCATCTTCGGACACTTGCGAGAATACGCTGGATGCGTACCCTCGCAGTTCACGCAACGTGGATCTTTGGTACATTCAGCACCTTCATGCTCCTCCAGGCTGCAGCGCGGGCAGGTGGCCTTGCCCTCACATCGTGTGGCGATGTGGCCGAAGCGTTGGCACAGGAAGCAGCGCATGGGCGCCGGTATGAATGGCCGTACTGGTACCGATTCATATCCAACGAAAACCTTGTCGGGGAGACTGTCACGCGCAAATGTTAAAACGACTGAAGTAGTCTTTTCTACTTCGCCGTCGCGCTTCGTTGTTAATCGACGAGCATCAACTACTCCCTGAGAAGCCATCTCTCTCTTGATCTCATCGACTTCAACGTACAGCAGGTCGTAATGTGATATTACTCCCCGACTGGTGTTGAGGGTGCGATGTACCTCTACGTGAACTGGTATATCATGGAGATTTTTCATTAATAGTAGCTTGTCGCTTTGTTGCGGAGTAGTAGTAGTAGTAGGTTTAAGGATGTAGGGTGCGTCGACGGCTAGGTCATTTTGCACCACTACACAGTCTTCGTAGTAAAAGTATTAAATATTAGTCACTTGCACTCATGTCACTTATTTAAAAAAAAAATTAATATAATGTGATTACAAATAAAAAATAAAAACTTATATTTTTTGGAATAGTCCTGTCCCTTTTATAAATAAAATGACTCGGCTTAAAACATTAGGGTCGTCTCCTAGGATGGATTTTAGGTCTCCCCCTAAATTGAGCCGCCTTCGCGCGTCACGGTATTTGTCACACTCCGTCAGGATGTGCCGAATGTTGAGAGGACAGTCGCAATTATCACACTGCGGTCGTACTTTCTCTTCCGTGAAGAGAAATGCGTGAGTTAAAGGGCAGTGCCCTATCCTCAAACGTGTTATGACGACTTCCTCTCTTCGGCTGTTCCTGACGGAAGAGGGCCACACTGACGTTACCGGCTTGATGTCACGAAGTTTATTATCCTGTGTAGTACGCCATGACTCCTTCCACTGCCCTAGGATTATTTGTTTCAGGGAAGATTTCAGGTCCTCGTGAGGAACCAGCGTGGACTTAGTCTCGGTATCGTTCAGAGCCTCTTTGGCCAAAGCGTCCGCCTTTTCATTTCCGGCTATTCCCGCATGCCCCGGGACCCAAAGGAACCAAACGCGTACTCCCTTTCTGCTGAGAGACAGTAGGGAAGAATGAATGTCCTGAATGATCGGGTGCATGGGCGAAAAGCCGGAGATTGATTGTATTGAGCTGAGGGAGTCGGTGCATATAACGAAGGAGTGACCTTCGTCACATAGGTTTTCAAGTGCCTTCTTAATGGCAAATAGTTCTGCTGTGTATACACTACACATCGGATTTAATTTTGCTTTGACTGCTCCTTGGCTAGGCGAGAATGCTGCGCAGGCACAGGCCAACTCTGACTTAGATCCGTCTGTGTATACTGGCACAAAATCGGAGTGATTCCCTTTAAACATTAAAAACTGACGCTGGTATTCCGAGGGAGTGGTGAAGGATTTTTGACGATCACACAAGACCGCTTTAACCACGGGGGTGGGTGTTAACCAGGGAGGGTGGGATGAGTAAGAGACAGGGTACACTTTAGGTACCCTGAAATCACACCCGCGAATTAAATCATTAAAACGTACACAAACAGGCCTAGTGGCCTTCGTCCGTCGGTTAAACATTTCTAAAAAACGAGGTTTAAAAAGTACGTTAAAACAAGGGTGTGCCGTCATGGATAAAACTTTGGAGACATAATTGCACATAAGCGCGTTCCTCCGGTGGCATAGAGGAGGCTCCCCTGCATCAGAATAGATGCTTACGACCGGGCTTGTCCGAAATGCCCCCGTACAGAGTCGTAACCCCGCGTTGTGTACGGGGGGCAGTGCTCGTAGGTACGACTCGCGGGCGGACGCATAAATAAAACAACCGTAGTCTAATTTAGAGCGCACCAGTGTGCGATACAATAAAAGCAAAGTTGTGCGATCTGCTCCCCATGATGTGTGGCTTAGAAACTTTATAATATTCAGAGATTTAATACATTTTGTCTTTAAAATATTGATATGTTCTCGCCAATTGAGCCTGTGGTCGAGTGTCATACCAAGAAAGCGGGCTGACTGGACAAAAGGGAGATTTCTTCCCCCGAGGTGTAATGTGGGCTGCATTTGGAGTCTTATTTTCCTGTGGAAATGGACACATCTGGTCTTCTCATTGGAGAACCGAAAGCCGTTCCTTTGGGTCCACTGGTTCAATTTGTTCAATGTCATCTGAACCATTCTGGATGCAGTTGCCACCTTGGATGATCTGCAGAAAATTGCCAGGTCATCCACGAACAGTGTGCCTATCACCGGAGCCATGATACAATTCACGACGTCATTTATCGCAATGGCGAAAAGCGTCACGCTCAAGACGGAGCCCTGGGGAACTCCGTTGTCAAGACGGTAAAAATCAGATAAAAACTGCCCTATTCTAATTTTAAAAACTCGTTGCGTTAAAAAATTTTGAATAAAATTCGGCAGATTGCCTCTAAAACCCCACTCGTGCAAAGTCTTTAAAATCTTCCGCCGCCAGACCCGGTCGTAAGCCTTCTCCAAATCGAAGAAGACACCGATCACGTGTTGGCGGAGGAGAAAGCCTTCTTGGATGAAATTGTCGATCCTCACTAAATGGTCCATGGTGGAACGACCGCGTCTAAATCCACATTGGATGTTGGAGAGAATGTTTCGGCGCTCTAACCACCAAACGAGCCGCCGGTTCACCATTCTCTCCATTAACTTGCACAGGCAACTGGTGAGAGATATAGGCCGGTAAGAATTCGGATCAGCTCTATCTTTCCCATGTTTGGGAATGGGGACAATGACAGACTCCCGCCAGGACGAAGGAAAGTGACCTTCAGCCCACAGCTGATTATACGTCTGCAGGACTTCCTGCAGCGCTGTCTCCGGAAGGTTGCGGAGAAAAGCATTGTGGACCCCGTCTGGTCCTGGAGAGGTGTCGTGGGAGTCATCGATGGCAGATTTCAGCTCCCACAAGGAAAAGGGGAGGTTGTAATCTGCCATTGTACGCGTCTCCTTGAAGCTTATAGGAATTTTCTCGAGACGTTGCTTAAACGTTCGGAAGGCAGGATCCAGATTTTCATCGCTGCTCACCTTGGCGATTGACTGGCCGATTATCTCGCCAATGGCAGCTGGAGAAGTAACCACTTTTCCTCTGACTTTTAAGAAGGAGACGCCGAGCTGCTGATTGTTTCCAGAAATGCTCTTCACCTTACGCCACACCTGTGCAAGGGGTGTGCTGATATTGACACCAGAGACAAAATTCATCCAAGAGGCCCTCTTTGCCTCCTTTACGACCTGACGGGCTTTAGCTCTCAGACGCCGAAAAGAGGACAGATTGTTTTCAGTGGGATATTTGTTAAAAATTTGCAACGCCTTCTTGCGTTTCCGAATGGCTTTGGCACATTCATCATTCCACCAAGGCACAGCAGCTCTCGACACGATGCGCCGAGACCGCGGTACGCTCATGTCGGCGTCGGTGATGATGCTGTTAGTCAATAATTGTACATTAAAAGTGCTATCGCGATTTTTATCGCACGTATAATTAAAATTGCTTTTAAAACAAAACCAATCGGCTTTCCGCACAATCCAGTTGCCCGGACGAATTAAATCAGAGTTAAAACGCCGCTCCTTAAAAATTAAAAAAGGGAAGTGATCGCTCCCACAAAGATCTTCGTGCACAGACAAAGACACCTTATTTGTTAAACTGCTCGATAAAATGCATAAATCAATGGAGGAGAAATCACCATTGAAAGAGTTAAAACGGGTCTTCTCCCCGTTGTTCAGTAAGACTAGGTTAAAATCTAAAATAAAACTTGATAAAATGCGTCCCCTGCGGTTACACTGTCCCGCAGTGCTTCCCCAGAGAGTATCATGAGCGTTAAAATCTCCGAGTAAGATAAAAGGCCGAGGCAGCTGGTGGACAAGGGATTCTAAATTAAAACGGGTGACCGGCGCACCCTCCGGCAGATAAACGTTGCATAACGTAATCGCCTCCGGTGCGTGCACCGTCACCGCCACCGCTTGAAACGGTGTGTTGAGTTGCACTTGGGAGGTGTAAAGGGCCTCCCGAGTAGCAACCGCCACTCCACCCTGGGCTCGTTGGCCACTGGTGTCGTCCAGTCTAAAAAGGTTAAAACCATTTAAAATGCCTTTGTCCGTTGTTTTAAAATGAGTTTCCTGCAAGCATATGCAGGACGGGTTAAAATCACGAATTAAAACACTCAGCTCCTCCTTACGCCGATAAAAACCATTGCAGTTCCACTGCAAAGTAAAAGCCATTAGTAATATAAAAATTTAAAAATAAATAAATAAATTAAATAATTCAATTTAAAATGTAAAACACAGTTGGAGGATCAACGCTTGATGCGATTTCTCCTCCTACCTTTGGTTCTAGCCCGGAGGATCTCTGTCTCCGAGAGACATTCGTCCTCTTCCATTGACTCCGGGTGGTTGAGTCGGGCTAAACCAGATGGTCCGGGAGATACTGAGTTGCCACGCTTATTTTGCGTGGCCCCGGCGGTGGTTATAGTGGGGTTCTTCCTAGGAGAACCCGGAACGGTGGCTTGTGTTTTGTTTGCCGGATTTGTGGCCTTAGCCGGCATGGCCGATTTCTGTACAGAGACTTCAGTTTTTTGGCTCACATTATCTTCTGTCTGGGTCGAGATGGTGACCTTGGCAATAGGTTGGGAAGCGATACGGGCGAACGACTTGGAGAAAGTAGGAGCAACTTGTGCTCTGTACTTTTTCCGAGCCTCGAAGTACGGGATTTTTTCAACCGTCTTGATTTCCATTACTTTTCGCTCCTCGATCATCTTTGGGCAATCACGTGAGTACACCGGATGTGCACCCTCGCAATTGACGCAAAGTGGGTCACCCTTGCATTCCGCACCCTCATGCTTTTCCTGGCTGCAGCGGGGGCAGGTGGCCTTGCCCTCGCACCGTGTGGCCATGTGGCCAAATCGCTGGCACTGAAAACATCGCATGGGTGCCGGTATGATTGGCCTCACTGGTACCGATTCATAGCCGACAAACACCTTGTCGGGGAGCTGGTCACGCGCGAAGGTGAGTACAACAGATGTCGTGTTTACTCTTTCTCCGTTGCGCTTTGTTGTGAGTCGACGAGCATCGGTGACCCCCTGAGAGGCCATCTCCTGCTTGATCTCGTCGATCTCAACATATAAAAGGTCGTAATGACTAATCACTCCCCGACAGGTATTCAAGGTGCGGTGCAACTCGACCTTGACGGGAATGTCATGTAGCTTTTCCATCTTTAATAATTTCTCACTTTGCGCTACTGTTGCCGTTTCGATGAGCAGTGTGCCATCGCGAAGTTTCTTGGCTGATTTTAATTCCCCAGAAACGGAACCAGACAATACTCTTCGTATAAGGAAGGGAGACACCTTTTTCAGGCTCTCACCTTCCTTTTGACACCTCATCACTAAATAGCGCTGACTAGCGCCGGGAACATTAACTCCCCCTCCCGTATCCGGGCGGGATCTTTTCGGAGGTGGAAGAATTGTTTCCGCCATACCAAATGAATCTTCGTCCCCCGGGCTCCCCACCCACCATGGAGCCACACATTCGGGACGCCGCACCGCAAACCGGTGCGGTCGCCAGGGCTACCCGAAGGGATATAGCACCCTAGAGGTGGTTGCCTGTTTCGGGTTGGATCTTCGATGCACGAGCCCACCAAACCCGTACATCTCCGACCGCCCTACGCAGACCCCCACCTCCCTGGCACTCGCCACCGTTGAACTGAACGCCACGGAAGCCGATTGACCGGGAGTGGCTAGCTCCCGGCCGCCCGTTTACACAGAATCCGGGGCCAAAGAGGGGTATTGGCGCCAGGTCCATACCGGGCATCCGACACCCGGCTGGGAACCACGGACCTCACCCTCCAGGATCCCCTTCTCCTCCTTACGGGTATCCGCACACGGCAAACATGCGGGTGGATCGCAGGCCAGGTGGTATGGCCGCACACAGACAGTTGACCCACAAGACTGTCCGGGCTCAACCCTTGCTGGCTCTGGGTTTGTTTTCGGGGTGTTCTCCCCGCCCTTTTAGTCGCCTCTTACGACAAGCAGGGATACTGCGGGAGTATTCTCGATCCCCCTACCCGCTGGGGGGCTTTGTTGCGGAGTTGCCGTTTCAATTAAGAGACTTCCGTCACGCAGCTTCTTTGCAGACCTTAAATCTCCGGGCACTGCAGCCGATAGAACTTTTCTTATGAGAAAGGGGGACACTCGCTTAAGTGTCTCCCCTTCTTTCGCGCACTTCATGATTAGAAACCGCCTACAGGCGGACGAGTCTGTTTCTCCTCCACCCGTATCCGGGCGGGATCGTTTTGATGGTGGTTGAATTTTACCCTCCATGCCAATGATAGATTCTTCCCTCGGGCTCCCCACCCACCATGGAGCCACACATTTGGGACGCCGCCCCGCAAACCGGTGCGGTCGCCAGGGTTACCCGAGGGATATAGCACCCTAGAGGTGGTTGCCTGTTTCGGGTTGGATCTTCGACGCACGAGCCCACCAAACTCGTGCATCTCCGACCGCCCTACGCAGACCCCCACCTCCCTGGCACTCGCCACCGAACGTATCGGAAGCCGATTGACCGGGAGTGGCTAGCTCCCGGCCACCCGTTTACAAAGAATCCGGGGCCAAAGAGAGTTATTGGCCCATAGTCCATACCGGGCATCCGACACCCGGCTGGAAACCATAGACCTCACCCTCCAGGATCCCCTTCTCCTCCTTACGGGTCTCCGCACACGGCAAACATGCGGGTGGATCGCAGACCAGGTGGTGTGGCCGCACACAGACAGTTGACCCACAAGACTGTCCGGGCTCAACCCTTGCTGGCTCTGGGTTTGTTTTCGGGGTTTTCTCCCCGCCCTTTTAGTCGCCTCTTACGACAAGCAGGGATACTGCGGGAGTATTCTCAATCCCCCTACCCGCAGGGGGTTGCGAGAAAGGAGGCTGAAGGAATTCCCTGATCACATAATTTACAGTTCAGTATGTACAAGTCTGGAGCCAGAGTCCTTGTCTCAGGCTTTGTCTTCTAAGGAAAGGGATAAGTGCGTACAAGCTATGCATGAAGAGTTAGATTCCCTGAAGGCAAATGATACTTGGGAACTTGTAGATTTACCCCTAGGTAAGAAGCCAGTGCAAAATAAATGGGTATTTAAGATAAAAAGTGATAGTGAGGGTAATCTGATTAGGTACAAGGCAAGATTAGTGGCCAAAGGTTTTACCCAAAAATATGGTGTAGATTACTTTGATACGTTTTCCTCAGTGGTAAGGACCTCAACGTTGAGGGTGCTTTTTGCTCTATCAGCCCACTTTGGCTTGGATATGGACCATTGGGACATTAAGACGGCATTCCTAAATGGAGTACTGAAAGAAGAAGTGTATATGATGCAGCCAGAGGGTATGCAAATTGCAGGAGAAGAGAAGGTATGCAAGTTAAAAAAAAGCATTATATGGTCTGAAACAATCGTCTAAAATATGGAATGAGGAATTGCATTCTGTTGTGTCAATTAAATTATAAGCAGTGTGACTCTGAACCATGTGTTTATAAAAAGGTGAGAGGGAACTGTATTCTTGTTGTTGCAATATTTGTTGATGATATTTTTGTTTTTGGAAATGATTGTGTTGAAAAGGAGATGCTCAAAAGTAAATTTATAGGTATGTTTGAAATGAAAGACCTCGGAGCGGTAAAAAATGTCCTTGGTATGAGAGTAACAACTACAAGTGATGGCATATTGTTAGTAGTAGTAGTATTTTGTTTTAGGGTGCTTCGACGGCAAGGGTCATTCGCACCACGTAAAACCAACAATGGGTCTTTTCTTAGTTTCTTAAATCAAGTGACATTAAATAAATATAAAATTTAATTAACAATTAAATTTTTTAAATAAATATATAAATAAATTTAATATGGATAAAAACGATATTCTGCTATCTGTAGACCAGTATACAGTGAGTCATACCATGTTAAAAATCCTAGTTTCTTTCAAAAATTTTAAAACACATTTGATGCAATCAGGGTCGTTCCCTAGGACCTGTCTTAGGTCCCCCCTGATGCCGAGCCTGTCACGTGCTGCACGGTACATATTACACTCAGTCAGGAGGTGTCTCACAGACATGGAAGAGTCGCAGTGGTCACATCGAGGTGGTGTCTTCTCCTCTGTAAAGAGGTAGGAGTGTGTAAGGGCACAGTGCCCTATCCTCAGACGTGTGATCACCACTTCTTCCCTGCGAGTCCTTCCAACTGAAGTGGGCCACGCTAATATGTCCGGCTTGATGCTATGTAGCTTGTTCCCGGTTTGGGAGCGCCATAATTCTGACCACTTATTAAGGGCTACGTTTCTCAACATAGCCCTCAAATCGTCCGTGGTTACCAGCGATGATGCGGTGCGGTCGTCCATAAGGGCCTCTTTCGCCGCAAGGTCGGCCTTTTCATTTCCGACTATTCCCACGTGCCCAGGGACCCACAGGAAACGAATTTCTACTCCCTTTTTATAAAGAGATAAGATGGCGGATTGAATCTCCTGGACCAGAGGATGCATAGGGGAATAGCCGGATATGGCATGCAACGCACTCATCGAGTCGCTGCAGACCATGTAGGCGCCATTACATGCATGGATCCCACCAAGGGCCAATTTTATGGCGAAGAGTTCTGCCGTGTAGATGCTACACGACGGCCTTAGCTTCGCCTTGATGATTCCATGGTGGGACAAGAATACTGCACACGCACATGCTGATTGGGACTTAGACCCGTCTGTAAATACTGGGATGAAGCCGGAGTGGCGGTGCAGAACTTCCCGAAACATCTGCTGGTACTCCACGGGTGTGGTGTAAGATTTCTGGCCTCTTTTTAGAGCAAAGCTACACCTGGGAAATGGTACTCTCCACGGTGGGTGATCTGATAACCCACAGCCATACACTTCTGGAAGTGTCGCGTCCGTTCCCGACGAATCATTAAAACGAATACTGAAGGGTTTGGTGGCCCTTGTCCGCCTATTAAAAACATTTAAAAACCGGGGGTTAAAAATTATATTGAAACAAGGATGCGCCTTCATAGATAAAATTTTGGTAGCGTAATTACACATCAAGATGTTCCTCCGCGTTGACAATGGAGGCTCCCCGGCATCCGAATAAACGCTCAAGATCGGAGACGTCCTGAACGCTCCGGTCGCCAGACGTAATCCCGCATTGTGAACCGTTGCTAACGGTTTCAAATAGCTTTCACGACCCGAGGAGTAAACAAAACATCCGTAGTCTAATTTGGAACGCACCATTGCTCTGTAAAATGAGAGCATGGTGGTTCGATCTGCACCCCATGACGAATTAGATAAAATACGTAAAACATTTAACACTTTAAAACATGTATCCTTTAAAACTCGAATATGTTCTCTCCAATTAAGTTTTGAGTCAAACACCATCCCGAGAAAACGAATAGATTCTACGTAGGGGAGAACTCTACCACCAAGTCGTAACTCTGGTGGGTGGTGGTGACCCCGTGTACGATTAAAATGCATGCATTTCGTCTTTTCGGTTGAAAAGCGAAAACCATTTCTCTGCGACCAAGAATTAATTTTGTTTAGGCATAGCTGTATTTGCCTAGCCGCAGTCACTGGTTTGGATGACCGGCAGAAAATCGCAAGGTCGTCCACGAACAACGATCCCATAACAGGAGAACTGATGCATTCAGTGACATCGTTTATCGCAATAGCGAATAACGTTACGCTAAGGACTGAACCTTGAGGCACTCCATTTTCCTGTGTGTAACGTTGTGATAGGTGTTTACCTATCCTTGTTCGAAAAACTCGGTCCATTAAAAAATGTTTTATAAAAATGGGCAAATTTCCCCTAAAACCCCATCGGTGCAACTTCATTAATATATTCTGACGCCAGACCCTGTCGTATGCCTTCTTCAGGACGAAGAAGAACGCAATGACCTGCTGGCGCAGAAGAAAAGCCTCCTGAATAAAGTTATCACTCCTGACAAGGTGATCGATGGTTGATCTACCTCGCCGGAAACCACACTGAATATTTGAAAGAAGGTTCCGTCGCTCTAACCACCAAACGAGACGACGGTTTACCATTCTTTCCATCACCTTGCACAGGCAACTGGTCAGGGAGATGGGTCGATAGTTATTCAGATCCGCTCTGTCTTTCCCCTGCTTCGGGATCGGAACCACCGCAGATTCCCTCCAGGATGACGGGAAACTGCCCTCGAGCCATACTTGGTTAAGCGTTTTAAGCATTTCCATCAACGCCTCCCCCGAAAGATTTCGAAGGAAGGCGTTGTGGATGCCATCCAGACCCGCAGATGTGTCTTTGGAAACTGCGATGGCTGATCGGAGTTCCCAGAGGGAAAAGGGGTCATTATACTCCGCGGGTACGGACGTCTCAGTGAAATTAAGAGGAATTCTCTGGAGGCGTTCCTTGATGGCCAAGAAAGCATCGGAATAATTGCTGTCACTACTTATGTTGGCCAGTGACTCACCGAAAACTTCGGCTATATCGAGAGGTGAACTCACGACGTTGCCATTAACTTTCACGTATGAGACGCCGTACTCCTTGCGAGAGCCAGAGATGCTTCTTACTTTGTTCCATGCCTGTGCAAGTGGTGTCCTGTGGTTAATACTACTAACAAACTCTATCCAGGAGGCTTTCTTAGCCTCCTTTACGACTCGTCGAGCTCTCGCTCTCGATTGACGAAAGGAGGCTAGGTTAGCTGCGGTGGGGAACTTATTAAAAACCCGCAAAGCACGTTTCCGCAGACGAATTGCTTCGGCGCACTCCTTGTTCCACCAAGGAACTGCTGGCCTTGGGAGATTCCCCTGTGACCGTGGAACACTGCAATTCGCTGCTTCAATCATATTTCTAATTAAAATCTCCACGTTACGAGTGGCGTCACGATTCTCATCGTGTTTAAAAGTAAAACCCTGTCTAAAATTATGCCAGTCTGCTTTACGGACGATCCAATTGCCCGGTTGGATAAAATCTAAGTTAAAATTGCTTTCCAAATTGATGAAAATTGGGAAGTGGTCGCTTCCACAAAGATCTGAGTGCACGGACAAGTTCAGCTTGGTGAATAGACTGCTCGAGGATATGCATAAATCTATGGAGGAGTATTCTCCATTAAAAGCATTAAAACGTGTTTTTCCACAATTATTAAGCAAACAAAAATTAAAATCAAGAATAAAACTGGCTAAGATCCGTCCCCTCCTAGTCCTTTGGCCCCTAGATCTTCCCCACAAGGGATCATGGGCGTTAAAATCGCCCAATAGTATAAAGGGCCTTGGCAACTGTCGGACGAGGGCTTCCAGGTTGCAACGATTCACGGTGCACCGTCCGGTAGATAAACGTTGCATATCGTTATTACTTGAGGGGTAAACACGGTAACGGCCACATCCTGAAACGGGGTGGTCAGCTGTACTCGAGAGGTGTAAAGGGCCTCCCGAACAGCGACCGCCACTCCGCCATGGGCTCTTAGGCCACTAAGGTCGTCACACCTTTCCACCATATACCCATTTAAAATACCCTTGTCCGTTTCTTTAAAATGCGTCTCTTGGAGACATAAAAAAGAGGGGTTAAAATCTCGGATTAAAATGGCCAGCTCTTCTTTATGCCTATAAAAGCCGTTACAGTTCCACTGTAATATAAAAACCATTAAATAAAATTTAAAATAAATAAATAAATAGATGAAATAAATCCTACAGAGCAGTTTTTGTCCGCACTCATGCTTGATCAGCGCTTAAGGTACGCTGCGCTTACGGTAGATCAGATCATGAGAGTAAAATTAGGGAACTAGACTGCAGAACGGATAGATTTAATATGTCATTTTTCCCACGAACGATAAGGGACCATAATAGCTGCCATGAGACTTTTATCTAGGTTTGTCGTTAGGTAGTGTAGCTCTTAGTAGTGGTAGTACTCATAATACTTGAATCCTTATCTGTTACCTAGTACATACTAACAGCACGCCTAACATGTTTTCTACATGGGTCTTGAGTCCCTGTCCGTCTGTGTAGTTGTGGAGTGCATGTGTGTTGAGGTCACTCTCCATTTTGATGACATCTGTAGTGTGGTGTTGCATGCTTGTGAGGCTTCGCCTCATGACAAGCATTAGCGATTTATGCTAATGCATAATTAGTCGTAGTTACACTAACTTTAGGGTATAGTGTAATGCATGTTGGTGATTACTCACCCCCTGCCACACACCCCTGAGGTGGCTTGCAGGGTATTTTGTAGAAGTAGAAGTAAGGTAGAACCTGCGCTTCGAAGTACTGCCTTCATGACATAAATAAACTGAGCAGCAACAAGATAAAATGGCTCAATATGTTATTAATAATAAAAAAAATAATTTTCAATCAATCAACATAGCTGTACAGTACATAAATTGTATTCAAAATGAACTAATCCTGTGATATGAAGAATGGCTTTTGTATTGACGCCATGTCTCAGAGGAATTTAAAAACTTTCTCTGGAACGGCAGTAAAGCTTCATAATTATAAAATTAGGGGTGAATTAAAACATTAGAACTAGTGAGCGCTTTTGCTGTTTTAATGTAATCGTAATTAAAACAAATGTATTATATATAAATGCTGATGATGAACTCGACAACGCTGTATAGCTGTCAACATATCGTAGTTTCACACCGATCTGGCACCTTGTTCGTTTGCGCTACCTCATTGAGTTTCGTTGCATTGTGATAATATTTTTCACTTTATTAGCCAGTGTACTTAGCTTTAAATTATTAATTGTATTTTAGGGCTAAAGTGATGGCTTCATCAGGTCGAGTAGTAGTAGTATTTGGGTGATTTGGGTGCTTCGACAGCTAAGGTCATTCGCACCACGTCAATCTAACATCACCATGTCAAATTATGTAAAATAAATAATTAAATAGACAAATAAAAGCAACACAACACATTAAAATGGGCGTAAGATAAAACACCAATAATGGTTCGTCACAAACAGTTAAAAAGCCCAGACTCTTTTAAAAATAACATTATCCGACAGACACAATCAGGATCGTCTCCTAGGACGTGTCCTAGGTCTCCCCTGATGTTCAGCCGGATGCGCAGAGCACGGTACTTATCACACACCGTCAGAAGGTGTCTCACAGTAATGGGAGAGTCGCAATCCTCACAGTATGGCGGGATCTTCTCTTCGGTGAAGAGGTAAGAGTGAGTGAGGGCACAGTGCCCTATCCTCAGCCGTGTGATTGCGACCTCTTCCCTGCGAGTCCTCCCGACTGATGTGGGCCACACTGATACCACCGGCTTTATGGTGCGCAACTTATTCTCCGTCAGGGAATGCCAGGTTTCCTTCCACTGTCCGAGGGCTACGTTTCTCAACGTAGCCTTTAGGTCTTCATGCGGTACCAATACTGACGAAATTTGTTCGTCTTGTAGAGCCTTTTTCGCTGCCGAGTCAGCCATCTCGTTACCGGCTATTCCCACGTGTCCAGGTACCCACAGAAAACGGATAGTGATTCCTTTGTTAGAAAGGGATAAAAGATAATTCTGAATCTCCTGGACAAGTGGGTGCATCGGGGAATAACCGGAAATGGCCTGCAGCGCACTCATAGAGTCACTGCAGACCATGTATGCGCCGCAATTGCCCCTAATACCACCAAGAGCCATCTTTATGGCGAAAAGCTCCGCCGTGTAGATACTGCACAGCGGGCTTAGCTTCACCCCGATGACTCCATGGTGGGACGAGAACACCGCGCATGCGCATGCCGACTCGGACTTCGAGCCATCCGTAAACACGGGAGTGAAATCGGAGTGGCGGCACAGCTCTTCCCTAAAAAGTTGTTGGTACTCCATGGGCGTCGTGGAACCTTTCTGGCCAGTTAGTAGGGTAAAAATACACTTGGGATAGGGCACTCGCCATGGTGGGTGGCTGGAATATCCATGGCCGTACACTTCTGGAAGTATCACATCTGTTCCTTCCATAAAATTGTTAAAACGGACGCTCAGGGGTCTGGTGGCCCTTGTCCGCATGTTAAAAATGTTTAAAAACCTGGGATTAAAAATTACGTTAAAACACGGGTGAGTCCTCATAGATAAAATTTTTGCGACGTAGTTAGCCATTAAGAGGTTCCTCCGGGTATCCAGCGGGGGCTCTCCGGCATCCGAGTATACGCTCAAAACGGGAGACGTCCTGAACGCTCCGGTCGCCGAACGTAGCCCCGCGTTGTGAACCGTTGCCAGCGGTTTCAGGTAACTTTTGCGACCCGAGGAGTAGACGAAACATCCATAGTCCAACTTGGAACGCACCATTGCCCTGTAAAATGAAAGCATGGTGGTCCTGTCAGCGCCCCATGTAGTGTGCGATAAAACCCGTAAAATATTTAAAACGTTAAAACATTTTTCTTTTAGAGTCCGGATGTGTTCCTTCCAATTAAGCTTGGAATCGAACACCATCCCGAGAAAGCGAACCGATTTAGCGTATGGTAAAACCCTACCGCCGAGGCGTAACTCTGGTGGTATATGGTTGCCCCTGTGACGATGAAAATGCACACATTTTGTCTTTTCCACTGAGAAGCGGAAGCCGTTCTTTTGGGACCAGACATCCAGTTTATTAAGACAGAGTTGTATTTGTCTGGACGCGGTTACTAGTTTGGATGACCGGCAGAGAATAGCCAGGTCATCCACGAACAATGATCCCATGACAGGTCCCGTGATGCAGTCGATAGCGTCATTGATCGCAATAGCGAACAATGTCACACTAAGGACTGATCCTTGAGGCACTCCATTTTCCTGCGTATAGGGATCGGAAAGGTGCTTACCTACTCTGATTCTAAAAACTCGGTCAGATAAAAATTTTTAATAAAAAAGGGAAGATTTCCCCTAAAACCCCAGCCATGCAACGTGTTTAAAATCTTCTGACGCCAGACCCTGTCATACGCCTTCTCCAGGTCAAAGAAGACCGCGAAGACGTGCTGGCGCAGAAGAAAGGCCTCCTGGATGAAATTTTCGCTCCGAACGAGGTGATCAATGGTTGATCGACCTCGCCGGAAACCACACTGGATATTCGACAGAAGGTTCCGCCGCTCTAACCACCAAACGAGCCGACGGTTTACCATCCTTTCCATTACCTTGCACAGACAGCTAGTAAGGGAGATTGGCCTGTAGTTACTCGGGTCCGTTCTGTCCTTTCCCTGCTTAGGGACCGGAACTACCGCAGATTCCCTCCAGGAAGATGGGAAACTACCCTCGAACCATAACTGGTTAAGGGTGCTCAGGATCTCCATCAACGCTTCCCCCGATAGATTTCGGAGGAAGGCGTTGTGGATTCCGTCCAGTCCCGGAGAGGTGTCCTTGGAATCCGCGATGGCTGACCGAAGTTCCCACAGCGAGAACGGGTCGTTATACTCCGCGATTACGGACGTCTCAGCAAAGCAAAGAGGAGCTCTCTGGAAGCGTTCCTTGATGGCCAAGAACGCTTCCGAGTAACTCCTGTCACTGCTTATACTGGCTAGTGACTCGCCAAAAGCCTCGGCTATGTCGCGAGGGGAGCTCACGATGTGGCCATTAATTCTCAAGCAAGAGACGCCGTACTCCCTACGGGAGCCCGAGATGCATCTCACCTTATTCCACGCCTGTGCAAGTGGTGTTCTGTGGTTAATGCTATTGACGAATTCCCTCCAGGAGACCCTTTTTGCCTCCTTCACGACTCGTCGAGCTTTCGCTCGCAGTCGGCGGAAGGACGAAAGGTTCGTTGCGGTTGGGTACTTTTTAAAAAGACGCAAAGCACGTTTTCGGAGACGAATTGCCTCGGCGCACTCCTTGTTCCACCAAGGAACCGCTGGTCGTGGGACGTTACCCGATGACCGTGGGACGCTGCAATTCGCTCCTTCGATCAAGCACCTAGTTAAAATTTCCACATTGTGTGGCATCACAATTACAATTGTGTTTAAAATTAAAAGCGTCTCTAAAAGTCTGCCAATCAGCTTTACGGACAATCCAATTGCCCGGTCGGATAAAATCAGTGTTAAAACTTCGTTCAGAATTTATTAAAATGGGGAAGTGATCACTCCCACAGAGATCTGTGTGCACGGACAAATTAAACTTGTTAAAAAGACTGCTCGTTACCATAGCTAAGTCTATACAGGAGTACTCTCCATTAAAAACGGGTTTTCTCACCGTTGTTAAGTAATAAAAGGTTAAAATCGAGGATGAAACTGGCTAAAATCCGTCCCCTCCTTGTGCTTTGGCCTCTTGAGCTTCCCCACAAGGGGTCATGGGCGTTAAAATCGCCTAATAATATAAATGGCTTCGGCAACTGTTGGACAAGTCTCTCTAGGTTATGAGGAGTTACCGGTGCACCCTCCGGCATGTAAACGTTGCATAACGTTATATTTTGAGGAGTAAACAAGGTAATGACCACAGCCTGAAACGGGGTGTCAATCCGTACTCGAGAGGTGTAAAGGGCCTCCCGAACAGCAATCGCCACCCCGCCATGGGCTCTATGACCAGTAAGGTCATCAAGCCTTTCGACCTTGTATCCCCTTAAAATTCCACTGTCGCTCGCCTTAAAATGCGTCTCCTGAAGACATATAAAAGAAGGGTTAAAATCTCGGATTAAAATGGCCAGCTCCTCCTTATGCCTATAAAATCCATTACAGTTCCACTGTAAGATAGAGGTCATAAAATTTAAAAATATATAAATAAATATATAAATAAATAAAAACTTAAAAATAAATAAAAATTTTAAGAAAAAAGGAGCGTCCTAAGTAAGGACTACGGAGTGATCAGCGCTTGAGGCGCTGCTTCCTTCCCTTTTTTCTGATTCTTTCAACTTCTGTATCCGAGATACAGAAATCTTCCTCCATGGCTTCCTGTGGAGGCATTTTTCCCTTACCAGATGGACCGGGGGATTGTGAGTTACCACGCTTTGTTTGCGTGGCCCCGGCGGTGGTTTTAGTGGGGATCTTCCCGGGAGAACCCGGAACGGTGGTTTGTGAATTTTTTGCCGGATTTGTGGCCTTAGCCGGCGTGGCCGTTTTCTGTGCAGAGGCATTCATTTTTTGGCTCGCAATTTCTTCTGTCTGTGTAGAAATGGTGACCTTAGCAATTTGAGGGGATGCGACATGGGCAAATGATTTGGAAAAAGTAGGAGCAACTTGTGCTCTGTACTTTTTCCGAGCCTCGAAGTACGGGATTTTTTCAACCGTCTTGATCTCCATTACTTTCCGCTCCTCGATCATCTTTGGACAATCACGTGAGTACACTGGATGTGCACCCTCGCAATTGACGCAAAGTGGGTCACGCTTGCATTCCGCACCCTCATGCTTCTCCAGGCTGCAGCGGGGGCAGGTGGCCTTGCCCTCGCACCGTGTGGCCATGTGGCCGAATCGCTGGCACTGGAAACATCGCATGGGCGCCGGTATGAATGGACGCACTGGAACCGATTCATAACCGACAAACACCTTGTCGGGGAGATGGTCAAGCGTGAACGTGAGTACGACAGACGTTGTATTTACCCTTTCTCCGTTGCGCTTCGTAGTGAGTCGACGAGCATCGGTGACCCCCTGAGAGGCCATCTCCTGCTTGATCTCGTCGATCTCAACGTACAAAAGGTCGTAGTGACTTATCACTCCCCGACAGGTGTTCAAGGTGCGGTGCACTTCGACTTTAACTGGAATATCACCAAGCTTTTCAAAAAGTAATAGCTTCTCGCTTTGAGCCCTCGTAGCCGTTTCGATGAGCAGTGTGCCATCGCGAAGTTTCTTTGCTGATTTAATTTCACCAGGAACTGAAGCAGACAGTAACTTACGAATAAGGAAGGGAGACACCTTCTTCAGGCTCTCCCCTTCCTTCTGGCACCTCATCACTAGGTAGCGCAGACTAGCGCCAAGAACATTAACTCCCCCGCCCGTATCCGGGCGGGATCTTTTAGGGGGTGGAAGGTAAGTTTCCGCCATTCCCAATTATTCTTCGTCCCCCGGGCTCCCCACCCACCATGGAGCCACACAATTGGGACGCCGCACCGCAAACCGGTACGGTCGCCAGGGCTACCCGAGGGGATATAGCGCCGTAGAGGTGGTTGTCTGTTTCGGGTTGGATCTTCGATGCACGAGCCCACCAAACCCGTACATCTCCGACCGCCCTACGCAGACCCCCACCTCCCTGGAACTCGCCACCGTTGAGCTTAACGCCACGGAAGCCGATTGACCGGGAGTGGCTAGCTCCCGGCCGCCCGTTTACACAGAATCCGGGGCCAAAGAGGGGTATTGGCCCCCGGTCCATACCGGGCATCCGACACCCGGCTGGGAACCACGGACCTCACCCTCCAGGATCCCCTTCTCCTCCTTACGGGTCTCCGCACACGGCAAACATGCGGGTGGATCGCAGGCCAGGTGGTGTGGCCGCACACAGACAGTTGACACACAAGACTGTCCGGGCTCAACCCTTGCTGGCTCGGGGTTTGTTTTCGGGGTTTTCTCCCCGCCCTTTTAGTCGCCTCTTACGACAAGCAGGGATACTGCGGGAGTATTCTCCATCCCCCTACCCGCAGGGGTGTTCATCAGGTCGATTTAAAGGCAAATTTGTGTCTAAATGTAAGGCTAAGAGCTTGGAGAATCTAAGGAAACGGAATGTGGCCGAAAGTGATTCGATCAACTCTTCGAGTGCATGTGTTGAAGGATGCCGAATCGTAGACGTACAGTTTTTGGCAAAGCAGATGATTTGTACGCAGTGTGATTCCATTTTATCACTAAATGATATAACTGAAGAAAATCTCATCGGACTGGCATGTAAATGGGATATAGCATGTAGAGCGTGTGGCGTTGTAAACACTGTCTTGACATCAAAATCTCAAGCCAACCCAAAGACTAATAGGCAGAACTTCGATATTAATTTGAAAGCTGCCATTGGTAAGTGACGTTCATGAATATTCGTTTTATACGTCTTTCTATATAAATGATAGTGTATTTCAGTTTGTTGTACATCCGACTTTGTTTACAATTGTAGGTCTGATTGATGCTGGGATTGGAGCCGCTCATGTTAATGCTTTTTTGTCGTGCCTAAACATTCCGGAGGTTCATGAGTCGTTGCTGAAGAGAAGTGAGCGGCTTATTGGACCTGAAATAGAAAATGTGGCAAATGAAAGCTGTGTTTCTTCTTCTTTGCTGGAGAGAGAATAGGAGCTCACGGGTCTAACTATGCTACAAGAAAGGTAATTGTTTTTCATGTACATACAACGAAGGGTTGGGACTTACACTCTCAAATCAAGCAGATACAGTGAAATCATGTCAGGTGTCCATCACCACTTATCCCAAAAATTATGCATGTGAAAGCAGTATTCCGACGATGAATGTTTTGCCTTTATCTAAAAAGTAAAACTATACTGTTCAACATGCTTTCTATCTCAATTTAATTTATACCCATATGGTTAATTTTGCTCTTATGTGATACCTATATACCTCAAGAACGTGTGTGCTGAACTTGTCCCAAAGTTGTAAATACATAGAGCCCACTTATAATTCGCTTTCAATGGCATTGCATATATCATTTAACATAAATATATATATTTATTTTTTGCCTTCGAAAAGTTTTGGTACATGTGACTGGATTGTTATTTCTCAATAATTATTGACAATAGACTTATCACCTGATGTGTGATGGTGTAACATAGCTAAGTTTTCCACTATTTTGGAAAAGACCCTTTAGATAGTGACTGATTATATGAAATCATTATTGGTTCTCCTTATTGACGAGCACATTTATTTAATAATATATGCAAATGGTATGCCATCTAAGCCTACAGATTTGTTTTCATCTAGTGATCTTAACTTATTATAAATGTGGCTGAACTCGTCCCAAAGTTAAGTAATGAAGGATTAATACATGTGTTCCATATAATGGATGCATATTTTAAATGAGAATGTGTAAGAACACAGCATAAATATTTCAATACCATTATACTAATGAAGTTTTGAGAATATCTCGTAATGTATCCAAGCACATGCATGCTCCTTTTAACAATATAATTTTTAATGATTCACTAATGTCCTTAATGATGTCAATTGATTTATCAAACAATACACCCAGATCTTTTACCATTATTACTGTTGGAATCATAATATCAATTATTAAGTTTATATCATAGGTTTACTAAGTCTAGTATAAAATTATAAATAGTACACTGAAAAATGTGGTATTATTCCCGTTAATGGCGGCACGGAATCTACAGGTAATAGAAACTTACTGTTTGTACTAAAAGATACACAGGACCTGGTTGAAAGATGTTATCAATGGAATAATGCTCAGAAATGTCCCACTTCCTTACAAATTGATACGTTTTAATGGACTATTTCGCGTCGTCCTCCGCCGATTCGCGGCGTAATTTAGTTAAGCGGGCAGCCGTACAGGTGTCGCCAAAAGCCAGAGATCTTCATATCTCAAATGAAACTACCTAGAAACGCATCTTTCGGGCAACAAGCACCGGGTTTCCCTCCTTAGGTATCCAGTTTTAGTGCTATTACCACCGGTTTCCATCGGAGTAAATTTTTGCCCTTCACTGCGAGAGCGCGCGCGCGCGAACTTAGTGAAGGGCAAAAATTTCGCTCGCTGCGCTCGCGATTCTTTGATCATCTGAAAAACGTGGTAAATTAATTACAAAATGTGAGAGGAGGGAAACCCGGTGTTCATAATTGCCGTTTTCTTCGTAAATTTTTTTCAGGATCAGTATCATCCTGAAAGATTAACTACCACAGGGTTTAGAAAATTACCTCCTACACATTACTTACACACGAAAATAACGCTTTCTATTCACCTCCAACAGCAGTGTACCAACTTTTTCGATCACCGATTCTACTTAAAGGCGGCACGGGATTTTCAGGTATTTTTTCATAGAAATATCTTCGGTACATTCTGCCATTCACGAATATGTAACCCTCTTCCTGGGGATACCACCCCTTGCCACTCAAAATGACCTCTCTATGTCACGAGGGCACAGATTCTACATACAGGCGGCACGGGATTTTCAGGTATTTTTTCATGGAAATATCTTCCTTACATTCTGCCATTCACGAATATGTAACCCTCTTCCTGGGGAAACCACCCCTTGCCACTCAAAATGACCTCTCTATGTCACGAGGGCACAGATTCTACTTATAGGCGGCACGGGATTTTCAGGTATTTTTTCATGGAAATATCTTCCTTACATTCTGCCATTCACGAATATGTAACCCTCATTCAGCGGAAACCACCCCTTGTCACTCAAAATGACCTCTCTATGTAACGAGGGCACAGATTCTACTTATAGGCGGCACGGGATTTTCAGGTATTTTTTCATGGAAATATCTTCCTTACATTCTGCCATTCACGAATATGTAACCCTCATTCAGCGGAAACCACCCCTTGTCACTCAAAATGACCTCTCTATGTAACGAGGGCACAGATTCTACTTAAAGGCATCACGGGATTTTCAGGTATTTTTTTCATGGAAATATCTTCGTTACATTCTCCTATTCACGAATATGTAACCCTCATCCTGCGGAAACCACCCCTTGCCACTCAAAATGACCTCTCTATGTCACGAGGGCACAGATTCAACTTAAAGGCGTCACGGGATTTTCAGGTATTTTACCATGGAAATATCTTCCCTTGGATGTAACATTCACGAATATATCGTCTTCATGCTATGGAACCTTTCCTTTCTACTTATATTCCTTGAAATGTTCTGTTTTATTTTGAATTGACCGCTATTCTCCACATCAACTCTTTTCCCATTCCCTTATCTCAGGTGGGCGTATCTCAGAGCTATCTATGCGCTTTTAACCCATTTTACGCTATCCCTTCACTAATCTATGCTATTTAACTGGCCCTGTCTATATCACCATACAACCCCCTCCTTTTTACTACCCCTACTTTCCCATCCCTTACCTATCTCACTGACCAGTATGTGCTTCGTTCAGAGAAATCACTTCATTCGACGTTTCTAGTGAGTACGTACCTACATCTGTGCCTAGTGGTTTCATCAAATATATATTCGTGTTTAGTTATCTATTTATCCGTGTTCATACATCTATTCATCCGTGTGCATCAGAAGTTCTGTGTGTGTAAGTGTTCGTATGCCGCTTTCAAGTGTCTGCCTTTTCCTTTTAATTCTTTTATTTATTTCATTTTTCCTTGGTTCGTTATGTGATGTAATTCCTGTTCATTTTCGTGTACCTCTGCGGTGAGTACTATTCTTCCAGAGGAGGACGATTAAATGTTTTGCAACATCATTCTACCCAAGTTCAAATCGCGTGCTCCAACATCGACGCACAAAGAATCTCTAGAACATGGCGAAGTTTCATTGCCACCGAGCTTGTGCTGCCACCTGGCGAAGAGCCGCCGTACTTTACCATGAATATATTCCTACGCATTTCCACCTCAGATGTTTATATCACGTTTTTTCGGTAAGTTCACTTTCAATATATTTTTTTTTAATTTCATCGAGTTCTCCTCAAGTGAGCACCGGGTTTCCCCTCGAAAAAAACGCAAATTCAGCCATTTTGGGGAGGGGGGGAGGAAAGTAGGTGCCGCCAGGATACAGAATTTTACCAAAAATGTTACTTAAATCATTTATAAACTATGTAAAAATATCGGATCTAAATGAGGCCCCTTGGGTCTCCATATACTGACATAAGCTCACATGAGTTAACATACTTAATCCAGAATTAATATTCTATCTTACAGGTAACTTGATGATTAGCTATCAATTTATTCATATTGTCGCATCCCTCTGGCGACTAGGACCCTGAAAAATGGGATCGAGGGCCGTACGTACTACAACCGGGTGGGTCGAGTGAAGTCAAAGAGCTGTATCAAGTTCATAACGGGTTTATTACCGTCAATAGTACAAGACACAGAGTGCTCTTGGTCTCTCTAGGGCAGAGTTCCCTCTACTCGAATTGCATTCGAGGGTTAGTTCCAACGTTGGGCCAAAGACTGACAATTGTGTGGAGCGAAGCTCCAGTATTTATACCCAGAGTGCATCCTGTTTGTGTCCTAAATGAACATCTGCCATTTGCGTCATTTGTTTGTGTCCTAAGTGGACACCTGCTATGTGCGTAAGAGTTTAACCGCGTTTTGCGTCAGTGGAAACCATGTTTCCTGTTATGCCACTAGGCAGCTGCGCCTGCTCTGCTCTGCGGTGGCAACCCTTCCGACGGGGGGTCTCCTTGAGCTCAGAGGGCAAGTGAAGGAGGCTACCTGCGTACTCTTTCTCGAGTCCGCACGTGCCAACGAGTTCAACCTGGGTGCGGTCGTACTTTAGTACGAGCGCACGCAGGAAGGACATTTATTACGAAAATAAAAGAAGAGTCGCGAGACGCGCGCGAAGATTTGAAAGGCGTTAAATAGCTTGGACACAAAAAGGATACAACAATATCAAAATCAAAGAATAATGGCATTGGACATACATTCATATATGTGACTAGATTGCTATTCCTCAATAATTATTGATGATAGACTTTTCCACCAGATGTGTGAAGGTGTAACATAACTAAGTTTCCACTACTTTGGAAAAGACTCTTTAGATAGCGACCGGTTATATAAAATCCTTATTGGTTCTACTAATGGATGAGCACATTTAATTAATAGGTAATATATGCAGATGGTATGCCATCTAAGTCCACAGATTATATATACATACTTATATATGTTGCTTTTAAAATTCATGGGTGGAGGTAACCAAGAATGCATGTCCAATGCTATAACCTTTATATTTTGATATTAATAAATTGATATCCACTATTGTATTGACCCACCCAAATATTGAGCCCACTTGTAATTTGCTTTCAATAGCATTGCATGTATAGTTTTGATACCTATATAATTTAATTAGCCTGGGTATATAAATTTAATGCCTTCGAAAAATTTTCATATATGTGACTAGATTGTTATTCCTCAATAATTCCTGATTATAGACATGTCCACCTGATGTGTGACGGTGTAACATGACTAAGATTCCACTACTTTGGAAAAGACTTTTGATAGAGACCGGTTATATAAAATCATTATTGGTTATACAAATGGATGAGCACATTCATTAAATAGGTAATATATGCAGATGGTATGCCATCTAAGTCCACAGATTATATATACATACTTATATAAGTTGCTTTTAAAATTCATGTGTGGAGGTATTGTTAATGGTGGATTATTAATACTGAGTGGCAATTCGTAATATGGCAAGTTGTTTAGAATTATTGCTCCTACCTTGCATTTTAATATGCATTGCTCTAAAAACATTCATAGATATAAAATGTCTTTTGTCATCATGGATGAAGTAACTAAGAAGAGATTTAGGTGGAAAACTAGTGAAAAAATTTATTTTTTATAACAATATTAGTATTAAAGTTGATGTTAATATGCATCTTTTTGTGGAATGGGAATATCATTAAGGAAAATTAAGTACTTTTTTCAATTTTACTATCTATCTGCTTCCCTAATACCTACAATGTTTTCCAAATCTAGGCCTGAAGGCCATGATCCAATTACAATGTAGTTCCATAGTTATTCTGTCAGTCATTTATTTTCCAGCAGTGGGAACAGTTCTATCTCAAGCAACAAAAATTGTTGTCAGACCTTACTTCAATTTCATTACCTTCATAGCTATTTCATCTCTCAAACAGTACACACTCAAAAGAAAATGAAAAATACATAGAAACAAGACTCTTGCGAATTCCCTTTACAGTTATTATTTAATAATAAAGAAATTGGGAGACGTTAATGACAATATATTTCTCTTACAGCTTGCCTTCAACTGATTCACCCCTCGACATGTCACCCATTGCTGTATCTTATGACATGGGGTGGCAAAAGAGAGGAAATGGTAGGAGCTACTCCAGCCTTACAGAACATGGCTGTTTAATTGGCCAGAAATCTAAGAAAGTTCTAGCTTATGGCACCAGGAACGTTTCATGTAAGGCATGCAATTATGGAAAGAGAGATCATGATTGTCGTCGAAACTGGTCTGGGAGTGCTAAAGCCATGGAAGCTGATTTAGCCTTGGAGTTAGTTGCCCGAAGTACTCCCTTGAAGGCAGCCAATGTCAAAGTAGGGACAATTGTTGGTGATGATGATTCTTCAACAGCTGCAAAACTGAGGAATGAAGCGGGTGATATTATTAAGGTCTCTGACATTAATCACGCCAAGAAGAATTTGGGCAATTCCCTGTATGCTTTGAGATCAACCAATAAATCTCTCACTCCCATGGTCATCAAGTACTTCCAGAGGTGCTTTGGCTATGCCCAGCAGCAAAACAAAGACCACCCAGACCTACTCAAAAAGGCCATAATAAATATTGTACCTCATGCTTTTGACATCCACGGAAATTGTGGCTCATGGTGTGGATATGTGAAAGATCCTGAGTCTTACATGCACAAGGGTCTCCCGAAAGGAATAGGTCTTGTTGGGGAGGGCTTGCATGGTGAACTCATAAAGGTATTTGAGAAGTTTGCCAATAATTCAGATTGTTTGGCTCCTTGTGGCTCAACTCAAGCTAATGAAAATTTTAATGCAATTGTTGCCAGTAAGGCACCAAAAATGAGGCATTATGGGTCATCTGAATCAAATGATTTCAGGGTGGCAGCTGCGGTCTGCCAAAAAAATGTTGGTGTTACATATGTAACTGATGTTAAAAAAAAGCTTATTGATATCCCCTGGTCACAACACCATTCGCTACAGGGCACGACTTAGTCTGAAAAGAAAGTCACTGGCTGAAAAGAGGAAAACGTGCTCTTTTAAGCAGAGGAGATTGTTCAAAAATCTCTCCTCTATGGGCATGCTCAAGGTGATGGAGGCAAGAGAAGGAATCACATATCAAACAGGGATGGCCTATGACCCAGACATTACCAGTGCTTTTTATACACATCTTGTTCCTGTGGCTGATGCATGTGCAACTGTCTTTTTTGATGTTGAAACAACTGGCTTGTCAGGGAATGCAGAGCTACTGCAAATTGGTGCAGTGGGAAGTACGAGTTTCTCGTGTTACTTTAACCCTGATAAAGGCATACCAGAGAGGGTAAGTGAAATCACAAACCTTCGAGCAGCCAATGGGACTCTATACTGTAAAGGCCAGCCAGTTAGCTCAGGTAAACTTGAGGAAGGTGTAAGTGGTTTTATTTCATTCCTGAAATGATTTAATAAGGTGGTCCTTGTAGGACACAATGTCCAATTTGATGCACGAATGGTGTTGGTAGCAGTGAACCGTTGCAATAAATTTGAGGAATTTAGTGCTGTTGTTGCTGGGTTTTCAGACACCTTGCCCCTATTAAAGAAAGTGCTGCCTAACAGGAAGTCCTATGCTCAGACCAAATTAGTGGAAGATGTTCTGGGAGACTTAAGTGACAGTGGACATAATGCATACACAGATGCATTGAATTTGAAGAAAATATGTGAAAAACTGTGTGTCAGTGAAGCTATGGTTTCACAGTGCAGTTTTACTCTGCAATCCTTTGTGAAGAGGCAAGAGCAGAGCAAGAGGAAAAGGGAATTAATTCCTACTTTAAAACCACTGCGAGATAGGGGTGTGTCATCATATATGATTAACAGGTTGGCAGAGAAAGGAATCGGTCTTCAGTATTTAATAAACACTTGGCAATCTGAAGGTGATGAAGGAGTACATAATTTGTGTAAAAACTTGAATGTTACAAAAAACAGACTAATTATCAGTAATATTTTGAAAATTGTTGAAGAAATAAAAGCTTATTGAAATGTATGTTGTGTGTTTCTTTCAATCCAAGAACATTTGAAGGGTTTCTAGACTTACTTCTTGCCATAGCGTTGCTGTCAGGCAAGATCTGATAGTCTTTGGCACTGGTACTGACATCAACATCTATTCAGGGTATCCATCACTCATCAGAATAGTTTTGCTCCATGTTTAACTTATCCTTGCTCTCAGGTAAGTGCTGAAGTACTCTGGAATGACTCTTTCTTCAACTTAGCCTACAACATTTGCTTTCAGGGGTAGTGAAGTTCACAACAATGTCTCTTTCTTCAAGTTTTAGGACAGCCAATGGACCATCTGCTTATTTCTTGTTACCCTGCATTGTACATGATAGCTAAGTGTAACTAAGTTTTTCCACATAGATTTATTACAACAAGACAACATAGGTTTCGACAAAGCTCGTCATCATCAGTGTAGTATATTGGAAAACCCGCCAAATATGGCTCTCAAACTCCATCCGATAGATGGCTCTGTAATCGTGTGTACGATGTGTGCTTTGTCCTGAAATAAATTGGCAGTTCTACAACTAGCATCCGACTTGATATATTACAACTGGCGACGAGGAATTGGCAATGATTGGGTCCATGTCAAATTTTGACAGTAATGAGGAAACATGGTCCTCGTACATCGAACGGTTCGAGCTATTCTTTGACTGCAACGATCTCAAAGTCGAGAAAAAAGTGAGCACGTTGCTAACCGTGGTTGGGGTAAAAACTTTTAATTTACTGCGGGACCTTTGTACGCCGCACAAACCGTCAGAGAAAACCTACGATGAACTTGTTAAAATAGTGAAGGATCACCTTTATCCTACGCCATCGTTTATCGCAGAGCGCTATAAATTCAGCTTAAGGAAGCAGCATGAATATGAGACCGTTTCGGAGTATATCGCAAGCTTAAAGAAACTTTCCGCTTTCTGTGACTTAAAAGAAGCCTTGCCAGACTACCTGAGGGACCGACTCGTCAGTGGACTTCTCAGCGAGGTCACGAAACAAAAGCTGTTGGCAGAGCCTGACCTCACATTCGACAAGGCGGTGAAAATAGCAACGTCCATCGAGTCGGCGGAGAAGGATGCCGCGACCCTGACCTTCGCAGGCAGCGCAGAAGGACAGCACCACAACCGACTGCAGCGGATGGCTCCCGCGACAAACCAATTGACAAGGAAACCCACTTCGTCTCATCCTCAACGGGAGGGAAGAGGAAGTGTTGCAGTGAAAAGTGATCAAAAATGCTGGTGTTGTGGTAGGAATAACCATGCGACATCCGAGTGCTATTTCAGAAGCTGTGTGTGTAATTTCTGCGGAATAAAAGGTCACATGCAAAAGGTCTGTCGTGCTAAGCTATTTGGCAAGTCGCCGACTAATCATAATAATGTGAATAGTTACAATGTTGATCAAGAAAAGCAAAACCCAAAAGCTAAATCAAAGTATCAAAGTAATCAACACTTTGTAAATGACAGTGTAAGTAACGTCGGTGATGATACTATTTACGATGTTTCAGAATTGTTTAATTTGGATGGTGTTCGGGAAAAAGTACCCCCTTTTAGTGTAAATGTCTGTGTTGAAAGTAAACCTATGTCATTTGAAGTAGATTCGGGGGCTGGTATCAGTGCGATATCAGATGAATGCTACAAAAGCAATTTCAGTGATTTAGATTTAGTTCCAACTAATCTAGTTCTCAGCTCCTATACTAGCGAAAAAATATTTCCATTAGGGGTTATTAAAGTAAATGTGCAGTACGAAACTATTTTTAAATTGTTGGATTTGTATGTAATTAAAAATGGAGCTAACCCCATACTGGGTAGGGACTGGATCAGAGCTCTACGCATTAAAATTTCCATTCCTGAAACTAGTTTTCAAAATTCGAAAATAGTCGAAACTAATTATACTAAGTCCAAGTTAGTTGCCCAGTTGTTTGAAGAATACCCAGAAGTATTTACTGAGAAACTGGGAGAGTATAAGGGTGAACCGGCGAAACTTAATCTGAAACCTAACACAGTTCCTAAGTATTACAAGCCTAGCTCGATACCATTTTCAATGAGGGATAAAGTTGAAAAAGAGTTAAGAAACTTGCAAGAAGATAACATCTTAACACCGGTTGATTCAAGTGAGTGGGGAACACCAATTGTCCCTGTTCTTAAGCGTAATGGCCAAATTCGAATCTGTGGCGACTTCAGGATCACTGTTAATCCTAACTTAGTCATTGATCGGTACCCTATACCCAAGATCGAGGAAATTATTGCTAATTTGGAGGGTGGTGTCACATATTCTCTACTTGATCTAAAGGGAGCTTACACGCAAATTTTGCTAGATGAGGCATCTAAAAAGTATTGCACAATAAGTACCCACAAGGGGTTGTTCATGTTCAACAAATTGCCATATGGAATTGCCTCTGCACCAGGCATATTCCAACGTATTATGGAGCAAACGCTACAGGGTATTCCCGGAATAGCAATTTATTTGGATGATGTTCTTGTTACAGCTAGTGATGAGATGGAACATCTTGATAGGCTCAGAGAGGTATGCAAACGTTTTAAGGAAAAAGGTTTGACAGTTGCGAAAAACAAGTGCAGCCTGTTCTCAAACACCTTAGAATATTTAGGGTTCTCTTTGTGCAAAGCTGGTTTTAAACCAACTGAAAATAAAACTAAGGCTATTTTAGAAGCTCCCATTCCTAACAATGTAACTCAGTTAAATGCATTCCTAGGGTTAGTTCAATACTATGCTAGGATCATTCGTAACATGTCAACTACCTTAGGCCAAAAATGTCAAGTTTGTTTTTGATGATGTGTGTCTTAAAGCATTTAATGAAATTAAACACAAGCTCGTGTCATCAGATGTATTAGCTCACTACAACCCAGAGCTACCAATTAAGCTCGCCTGCGATGCATCAGCTTATGGAATAGGCTACGTGTTGTCTCAAATTCAGCCAGATGGCACAGAAAAACCCATTTCTTTTGGCTCACGTACATTGAACAAAAGTGAACAGATGTATTCTCAGATTGATAAAGAAGCGTTAAGTTTGGTTTGTGGAGTGAAGAGGTTCAATCAGTATCTTTGGGGGAGATCCTTTACTATATGTACTGATCATAAGCCCTTGCTAAGCATATTTGGAAAAAAGAAAGGACTTCCTGCCTATGCAGCTAGTCGACTACAAAGGTATGCATTATTTCTCTCAGCATATGATTTTGACATTTGCTATGTCAGATCTCATAAGCATGGAAATGCTGATGGTTTGTCTCGTTTACCTCTAGAGTCAGCGGAGTGTAATGAATGTACAATTGATGATGGTATTGTTGGCACATATTTACAATGTATTGTTGAGAATGATATTCCCTTAAGTTTTGAAGACATTAGAAAAGAGTCTCAAAAGGACTCAGTCTTAAGTAAGATCATTCATTATGTCAGGTATGGTTGGCCAAATGAAAAACCTGCCGATGACTCCCTGACCCCCTACTTTATAAGGAAAAATGAATTGACGGTTGAACAAGGTATCCTAATGTGGGGACACAGAGTAATAATTCCTTCAAGGTTTAGATTAACCATGTTAAATGAGCTTCACTCTAGTCACTTAGGGATTGTTAAAATGAAGGCGTTGGCGAGGTCTTACATTTATTGGCCGTCCATTGATGCAGATATTGAACGTCTTGTAGATAGCTGTACACCTTGTTTAATGGAGAGAAGCAATCCTTCTAAAAGTGTGCTACATGTCTGGAACTATCCAGTCAAACCTTGGTCTAGATTGCATATTGATTTCTTTGGTCCATTCAAAAATAAAATGTTTTTGTTGATCAAAGATGCTCATACAAAATGGTTAGAGGTTCTAGAAGTACCCTCTACTGCATCTAAATATACCATTAATCACCTAAGAGATTTGTTTGCAAGATTTGGTTTGCCAGATCATATTGTCAGTGACAATGGGCCACCATTCACATCTAATGAATTTAAATTGTTTATGTCAATGAATGGAATTAAGCACTCACTGATTCCACCTTATCATCCATCAACAAACGGCTTAGCCGAGAATGCTGTTAAAACTGTAAAACACAAACGTGCTCTTCATGACTCTGTAGATTTAAATTTAGCTTTAACTAGATTTTTATTCAGTTATCGCAACTCTGTACATTCAACAACAAGGGAGTCTCCAGCTCAACTTATGTTCAATCGACCCCTTAAGTCTCGATTGAATCTAATTAAACCTAAGTTTTTTGAAACTGTAGAAAATAATCAGTCAAAACAAATTGAATATTGTAGAGGTAGTAAAACTAGACACTTAAGTCCTAATCAAATAGTACTGGTGAGAGACTATCGTTCACCAAACAAAAAGTGGATTGAGGGTATCATTTTGAAAGTATTAGGACCAGTAACTTATTTGGTGAGAGTAAGGGCAGGCATAATCTGGAAGCGTCACATAGATCAGCTTGTGGCACTAGATGGTTGTATGTCAAACCCATCAGCTGATCATGACATGGACATATCTCCTGTACCAGATGTGATGGCACAGGAGCAGACTGTTGGCAGGGAAGGGGCAGATGTAAACACAAACAAAACTCCTCACCCATCTCCTGCTCAACCCCCAAGAACGAGTCCCAGCACTAATATCCTTCCTCATCCTTCACCGCCCCATCCCCAAACTCCTGTGAACAAGCGCAGCCTTCCCTTGCAAAGCCCAAGTATGCCCCAAGAACGTAAATACCCACTAAGGGAAAGGAAGCCTGTGATAAGGATGAACTTGTGATGTCAAATAATTGTTTTACCTTAAGTGAATTTGAAGTTCTGTATTGCATTCATACGTAATTTTTGATGTTCTGTATTTAATTTATACGTAATTTTTTATGTTCTGTAATTCATTCATATGTAATTTGCTTCTATTTATGTATTTATTAGTCAAAGTTAACGGAGGAGGGATGTAGTATATTGAAAAACCCGCCAAATATGGCTCTCAAACTCCATCCGATAGATGGCTCTGTAATCGTGTGTACGATGTGTGCTTTGTCCTGAAATAAATTGGCAGTTCTACAACTAGCATCCGACTTGATATATTGCAATCAGGTTCATCTGATGATGACGAGCTTTGTCGAAACCTAGGTCGTTTTGTTGTAATAAATCTATGTGGAAAAGTTAAGTTATACTTATCAATTGCAATCCTAAGCAAATTCCACGTAAATTGTGTCCGGACGCTACCCAAGCTTTACAGAGGGTTTGTTGTCGGGGTTTTCTCCCCGCCCTTTTAGCCGCCTCTTACGACAAGCAGGGATACTGCGGGAGTATTCTCAATCCCCCTACCCGCAGGGGGAGGCATATTGTTAGATCAAAGCAAATACATAAATGAAGTGTTGACCAAATTTCAAATGTCAGACTGTAAACCAGTAGATACACCTATTTCGACGGGAACAAAATTATCAAAAGGTAATTGTGATACTAATTTCCCTTATCAGTGTTTAATTGGATGTTTGATGTATATTCCTATTTGTACTAGACCGGATATTGCTCATGCTGTTAACGTATTATCCCAATATAATACATGTTACAGTGATGAACACGTAAAAGGGGCAAAAAGAGTGTTGCGCTATTTAAAGGGGACTTATGATTACTGTTTGTTTTTTAAGAGAGGTGACCAATCAATGGTTAATATGTATGGTGATGTAGATGCATCTCATGCTAATGATCTGGTATATCGAAAATCATATACAGGGTTTGTGTTTTTGCTGAATGAAAGTGTTGTTTCATGGGAAAGCAGAAAGCAACATACTGTAGCAATTTCCAGTACAGAAGCAGAGTACATGACTCTCCCCAGATAACACACATCTGTAATACATATGTATTTTGCTTGTATTCTTACATATGTATTAATACAGCTGTAATACATATTATTTTCTTGTATTCTTACATATGTATTCATACAGCTGTATTAAACATGTATTATTTGTGTATTTTTACACATGTATAAACCTATATAAATACAGCTGAATTACATAGTATGAACTTGTCATCGACTCTTATATTCCTGAATAATAATCATTGAATAGTAGGATTTATTTTATACCTATAATTCCATTTACATTTCCAGCACCTTTTTTGGAACTTATTTTCACGCATGGACGCTCATACCCAAACAGCACACAGGGATCATTTCTCGTTTTATTTATTCTCGTTTTTTTATTTTATTATTTATTATTTTATTTTATCTCGTTTTATTTAGCTGGTTTAAAACTCGTTATTCAACGACTAAAAACTGTTGGAAACTGGTCTATATTCTGTTTATTGTCCGCTATTTCTGGTGTAAACATGTGTATCGACCACAACCTATATTAGTGAGTAATATGCAAATTCCCATGCAAAATGTATGTTTGCCAACGGAAAATAAACTGTTATTAGTATTATGGCCGCTAGACAGCATTGCCAGCAAAATTCGCCGCTCATTTAGATTCATATTTGACCGAAAAAAATAAGCCGCCGGAGAGCCGCGAACCCTCGTACCTGGCTCTTACCGTGTTACTGATTCACTTAACCGACTCGGCCACCAAGGTTGTAATGCAAAGAACTTATTTCCTCAGAATTCATCGCCAGGCCATTATAAATTATTCCGTATTTGTGCTTGGCCTGGAGAGGACTAAATATTTACAAATAATTTGGTACCAAGAAATAAATGCAGATATAACACGAGTATATTTCTCCCCGTGCTGTATGGGTAGTAATGTTTCATCGATAATTACTATTCTTAGCGCATTTAAGCTGCGCTCACTCGCCATATTATTAGACATATTTGAAAGCCATCTGTTGGATAAGACTTGCACTATGGAATTTGTAGTTTCTATATATTCCTTAACTTCGCTCTGCTTCGGCGACTTCGTGTTCAACCTGGTGTTAGGCATGCCGTATCCTGCGTTACTCGAAAGTGATCTTCGTGCTTCGCACAGACTTCATACATTTTTTTTACCATCTTCATCATTCATTTCATTCGCGACTCATCTTCATTCATTTTTCATATTCGCCATTTCATAGCATATTTCATTTCATCTTGATTTCATCCATTTCGCAAACTCGCCGCAGCGTGTTCATCCGGTGCGTGAGCATTCTCAACGCAGAGAAGTGGATTGGTGAGAATCCATCGCCATCTCGCCTCATTTGCTAAATATTTCTTCGATTACTTTGCTGAAGGAAATCGTCGCGTGACAAGGATTCTCTAAGGTAACGTAATTTTAGTGTAGGTACTTGATTTTGAAGTTTTCACGTGGTCATGATACATAGCCGAACACGCTATGTGATAAAATATTGTGTTAATGTGCCCTCCCTTGAAGCTATTACATTTTATTCGGTGCTAAATTAGTCTAGTTTATATTGGTATTGCATACCTCTAGAATGCAGGTTGTACCGTTAATCCAATGCCGGAATCAAGAATATTAGCCTTGTTTTCATCAACAATGCCGCTTTCCTTAGTATTGCAGTAAAATTGTGGGCTCGAATGTAAATACTATTTTATTAGCTATGAGGGTGTGCAATGTTGTTCACGGACGAAGTTTAAATGATGGACACACCTAGCGTTTCATAATTGTTACTTATTCTTTAAATCTGATTCTGCTAGTGGGCTAAAAACGATCTAGATGCCCCCTCGGTGCATTCCAGGGCAGTGGTGGTAATACCACAGAGTAGGGATATAGGAATATACAGGGAATACGCCATAAAATTATTGACACAACTAAAGTTCCTTGAATAATATAAGTTTATTTTGATCACAAAATCAAGTTTTTCAATCAAATTCACAAAATCAAGTTTTTCAATCAAATTCACAAAATCAAGCAAGCAATCGATTTTTTGGGTTGCTACATAATGTGTACAGCATTAACCTTGTCTATCTTTCTACTTTTTCTGTGAATACCTGCTGCGTACAGATTCCAATGAATTATTACTTTCAGCAGTCTTTGGCTGCTGAATCAAAACTTCACTTTTCTTCTTCAAACGATGAATTTCAACCCTCTGCCTATTTATGACCTTCTTCAACTTGCTGTTGATATCAGCATCACATGGTCCAGTTGAACTGGATCCCGGCAGGACACTATTACCAATTTTTGGCAGTTGCCCTTCCTCTGGAATAACCACATTACATCGGAAAAACTTTAAGTGCTCAGTAATTTTAAAAGAATCATTCCTATTTCCCATAGGTTTACTTCAATGCTATAAAATTCAGACTTCATGGATATAGGCATATTATCCATTGGATGAAACTGTTAATGATTCATCAACTGAGAGTCTATCATCTTATTTCTTGAGTTTTTCAATATTTATGAAACTTATAGCAGAAGTGAGTGATAGCATCAAGACAAAAAGGCATAATAAATGATAAAATAGGAATACTAGAAGGCCAATACCATGCATATTTCTCTCAACTATTTCCAGATTGTTTAATCTCAGTTCAATGGACTCCAAAAATGTTTTGTACCACTTTGTTTTAACACTAAATAACAACTATAAAACAAAAATATAATTACAGTACTACGATAGTAACTACGGTTTAAAAGCTGAGAATTTGCGCAGTATCATAATTACATCAAAGTTTGTGAAGTTGTCTAAAGTGACAAGCAGCTGCCAGGTCATATCATATTTTGAAAAGGCATACACAAACATTATAAAAAATGTATATCCTCATATCTCATATGTTGCTCATCCGATAAACTAACGTTTTGAAACATACATCAACGGATAACTTCATAGTAACTGACCTTCAGCACTCTCCGCACAAGCATCAGCATCATGCCTTGGCTTCGGAAATTTTATTTGGCAGGCCATGGTCGGTGAAGGATTAGGCACATCAAATATATTAGGGACCGCATTGCCATGCAATCGTTTTTTTTTAATTACGGAACATTATCCCTTCGATGTGCACACTACAAATCCTGCAGTTGTTATGCTGATAACTGGGGGTCTTGCTTTCCAAATCCAACCGACGGCAACGAATCACCCATTATTTGCACCTGCATCATAAACACATATTGTTATCAAACCTTTTCCCCTATTTAAATTCACCAGCGTGTAGAAACAGAAAAATTATAAATGTTTCAATCCAAATGCGTGACCAGTAAACATTTATGAAATAACTTACCTCACAGGGTCTTGAAGGGTCCTGAAGAAACTGTTCTTTTCTTCCGCCATTCCCGAGTTGTTCTAGCAATTAATGGCTGATCACCAAGCAAAACCGCTTCTTCTTGTTTTACTCGTCTCCTCAATCATTTTCCTTGAGTCCCTCCAATACCAGTCACAATGTTAACTTCGTGAAATAGGTGATGAAACGCGATTTATCTATAAAATTCCGTAACTCTCAACCTAGACCTTACCAATGCTCGCTTCGTTTCCTACTGCTCAACCCCGATTCACTCATTTAGAACATGGCGAAATGCGCAATGAGCGATTACCGCTTTCAGCGCCATCTGTCCTCTCTGTATATCTTTACTCTGTGGTAATACTTGATACATTGGCGGTCTTTCATAGTTCCTTATTATAATCAGTTAATTTAAATGTATTTTTTTTAATTCAGTGAATATGACTTCGGAATGTAGACTTATTTCTATGTTGCTTCACCGATTGTTTATTTCTGCTTAAGAGAATGCCCATTGAAATTCCATTTATAGTTTTACCAATGAGTATGCAGGTGCTTGTGCATGCTAACTTATCTCTTATAAAGCCTCATGCACCTTTGTGTTGTTTCAGGTCCTTTCAACGTGTCTCAGATTTGGAAAAAGATCACCATGTAAGTTTTTATTGTTATTAATTCCATGTAGTTATAGATCTATAGGATTTATCTGTGAACTGAGGGTACCGTTACCTGTAAAAATACTTTATACATTACTTGTGCTATAAATGAGTTAATTCCTAGCATCACTTGGTGAAGGCCTTGAAATTGCTTAGAAGTGTTGGCAAACATTCTTGGCCAGATCTCATTGGTCATGAAGAATGCCACTCACTTCTTGCTAACCCTAAGGCCTGTGAAAATAAAAGTGTTTATGCATTACCAAGCTGTACCTATTTTTAACAAAGGTTTTACACGAGTGCATTGCTGATGCCATTATTTTTTCCCATGCTTTCTGAGAAGTTAGTGCTTTGATGCTTTTTGTGGTTCCATGATGGTAGCATAGTGCACCTAGGCATTCAGTTAATGTTAATTAGTTTGGCCATTCCATGTCAGTTCACCCAAACCATGTCACCCACCGTCTCAGATTTTAATGACATTTTTGTCATTGGCTACTACCACCGTATGAGGGGACTAATTTTGGGAAGTTTACTCTAGCGAGTAAACTTCCCAAGCTAGTTTACTAAGCTAGAAGTGCTGGTAGTGGGATTCCAATTTCAGAGCGCAGAGCACAAGGTGAAAATTCATAGCTCAGAAAGCATTAACCATATCTAAATGAAATTTTAACACCTTGTCTATCTATCCAAGTGCATGGCTTGCAATATATTTGTTGTGCACTGTAGGAATATAAAATCATTCAAACAATACACTTAAATTGTAAAACTTAGTTTAAATCTGTGGTGGTATGTGTCCTGGAGCCCTATTCTGAATCTGAGCGCACTATTCCACGATCGAGCTATTCCACACCTCATTATAGCTCACGACCATATTCTGAATCGAGCCGAGTAATAAATTGCCCGGTTCCGAGTGGCTATAATAGATACCGCCCCTTCCGGTATGATAGGCAAGAGGAACAGTAAGCAAGAATTCCGGCAAGCAATGTTTACGTATACAGCTGGAACAGAATTCAACATGGCCACCTCATTCGCGATCATTCCCTCTTATAATCTATGTATTATTTTACCTCTTAAATAGATAAATTTATAAATATAATACTTTTTATGTATTATAAGCTACAAATTTTAACTAACAAGCTTGAAGAAATGTATTTCACATATTCTATAAAATGACTTACGATGATATTATGGCAGAGCGGTGAATGCTATTGTGAGTCTTCTGCTGTAATAAGATTTTAACATTACATTTTTAAAGTTATTTATGTAAATAATGCCTGCGATCCAAAGTATTAAATAATCTTGGAGTTTCCTCTTTCCCCGTACCAATTTTGTGATTATAGTGAACCTTATTATGCTATCAGAGAGTCGCATATCTCATGTTGACATTTGTATTTTGTGACTGTCTGTTTTGGCATGCAAGTATTGCAAGTAGTCCTTCGGTCGAGAACTATCATTATTGTAATACATGTTATTCTAGTCTGTATCATCATAAATGTATCGCTGCCTTATATTTGTTGAAGATTAGCTATTACGTAAACAACTAAGGTTTTAGTGGGTAGTGGCAACTTAATGCATTATTTTGAAGAACCCAATTTAAGTGAATTTTCACCATTTTCATTGGGTGAAATTGTACTTCTTTGAGTTGATTTTTACTTAAGTTTACCACTACGATTCGTCATAGGAAATGACGTTTGAATAAATATAGCGTGCTGTTTTAAATTAAACCCTCGTATACTTGTGCGTACGTATATGCTAGGAAATATCTTTGATTTTAGTGGAGTCACACTCAAAAATATCGCGGTTAATGTCCGCTTTCGTCACACCAGCCTGAACATCTTTTTCACTCAGTTAAAAGTAACGTATTGCCATGAAATGCATGTCAGTTATCATGCCAAGTTTGCGCATTTATAATAACTTTTCACTCTGTGAATTAACCCATTTCTCTTGAATTAGTAATTTGTCAAGCCAGAGAAGTGTCATTTTCCCTCTCCGCCGTACGTGAGATAGGGTCGAGCTATTGAGAATAGCTTGGTATCAAAGGCCGAGCAATAATAATTCGACCCTCACCGGTGCTATCCACCGTTCAGAATACCGAATAGCCAACACGCTGTTGTCATCTTTAGAATAGCCACTTCCTGTGGCTATTTCAGTATCCAAAATACTGAATAGCCACTGGGTCTCCATAATCGTGAAATAGCCACTTTTTGCGCTATTCTGATGAATAGCTCGGCCTTATTTTCATTCAGAATAGGCCTCCTGGTGCACTGGTGTTGCACGAAGTCGGCCTCATTTTCACTGAAGTAGTACATTATTCCAGAACCCTTGGTGATGTGAGGGTATATAATTTAAGTTATACCTAATTATTATTGTTTTCCGTAGGATATTGCATAGTTCAGCAATTTTATATTATAGTATATTTGAAAAGTTTTTAACACAGTCAGTTTCTCATTACTTCAATTTTACTAAAGTTAAACATTAAATGGTTCCCTATTTTTTGCTTGCAGATTCCTATTCTTGTTTTGTGTGAGAATTTTAAAACATAAACTTTTACCTGAATTGTCCTGTTTACTGGTGAATTGGTGCTAATTCCACTGAAATGCCTTAAGGTGTCTATAAACCTTTGCAGGATGTCTGTGGAAGGCAAAGAGTTCGTAGGTTACGAAATATTGTCTCCAATAGAGTTGCTCCAATACCCATTGACAATTCCAGCATACTTGAGGTCCCAGGTTCAAGTTCTATGCTGGTGGGACATACTGACATGCCTACCAAAGGTGATGCTGCAAGGTTGGGAAGTGATTATCTTCATTCAGAAGAAATTTCTACATGTGATATGGATGAAAACTTTGATCTAATGTCTGATGAGTCTCTTGATGAGATTGAGAATGAATTTTGCTTGTATGAATTCAAGTCACAATTATCACAGTGGGCTCTTGGTGTCACCCATCACAAAGTCTCAGAATTGCTTGTACTCTTGAAACAGCATAAGGATTTCTCTTCTCTTCCATCAGATTGTAGGACATTATTGAAAACACCCAGGCAAACAGAAGAGATAAGATGCGGTAATGGAAGTTATTGCCATATGGGTATTGCAGAGCCTCTTGAACATATAGTTGCAGAGAATAAAATAGAAGACACTGACCTGGAACTGCAAATTAACATTGATGGACTACCTTTATCAAAAAGCAGTGGCAGTCAGGTGTGGCCAATTCTTATATGGCTATTTGGATTCCCACACATTGCTCCTTTTACAGCTGAGGTGTATCATGGACAGGAGAAGCCGAGTTCAATTGCTGATTATCTGCAACCTCTGGTGGGTGATTTGTCTGGCCTAATTCAAAATGGCCTACGTGTAGGGCAAAAGCTGTACAATGTGATTTGCCATTCCTTTGTATGTGATGTCCCTGCTAGGGCTTTTATTACCCAAACAAAATGCCATACAGGCTACAGTAGCTGCTCCAAATGCTATGTTGAGGGAGAGTACATGGACCGCAGAGTGACGTTTTTGGAAACCAAATCACCATTAAGGAGTGATGAAAGCTTCACTAGTCGGCATGATGATGGTTATCATGTTGGAACTTCACCTCTGGAGCAAATTCCTGGACTTAAGATGGTTTCATCTTTCCCAATCGATTATATGCATTGCATGTGTTTAGGAGTTGCACGAAAATTCCTCATTTATTTGATGAAAGGAAATGTCGGAGTAAAATTGCAAGCTGCAAATATCAATGCTTTAAACTCAAGAATTGAGAAAATAATTCATTGTGTGCCATCTGAATTCTCTAGGAAGCCACGGTCCCTGAAGGAGCTCCTACGTTGGAAAGCAACAGAATTCAGGTTGTTTTTGCTCTACATTGGGCCATATGTCATGAATGAAATTGTGCCTCGCGATGTGTTTGTCCATTTCCTGTGTCTTCATGTTGCAAGTAGAATATTAACTATTGCTAAGTTCATAAAAAATGACATTCAGTATGCAAATGATCTGCTTCATTGTTACGTTAAGAATTTTGGGTGTATCTATGGCCAAGAGACTTTATCCTATAATGTTCATAGCCTATTGCATATTTCTGCTGATGCTGAACAATTTGGCATACTTGAAAATTTTAGTGCTTTCCGGTACGAAAATAAATTGCAAGCTATTAAGAAGCTTGTTAGAAAACCTGGCAAGCCACTTCCACAAATTGTAAGAAGGTTGACTGAAATCAGCCATGAGACTAGCTTACCTAGTTTGACCAGAGAGAAATCTAATTGCCAGAGGAAATTGCTGACGAGTACGGCTATTTTCCCTCCTGGGTTTACTCATCCATGCTATTCCAGCATTACATGGTTGAGCCTCAAGATTTCTACGAAAAAACCAGACAATTGTGTTATGATGGACTCGGGTGAAATTGTGGTCGTGAACTTTATAGGGACTTGCAATGCTAAGGTGATGCTTCTCGGATCATCTTTTGAGGACATTCAGGACTATTACTGTATGGAAAACCACCAAATTAGTTCAAGAGTCACTGGAATCTTTCGAGCGAAAAACTTATCATTTAATAGAAAATGGTTGGTCGAAGAGGTGCGGTGCAAAGCGTTAATGATACCATTAAATGAAAGAGAGATTTTGGAAAGTGATTCATATTATATTGCTGAATACCTTCATTCATGATTTCTTCTCTGAGGTAAGGTTTTAATCATGATGGCATTTTTATTACTGTTTTCTTGGTTCATGTGAGAAATATTGGTGTGTGATGCCTTCCTTTTGAGGACAATTTCTTTGTCACTGTAGGCAATAATATCTCTCTTATAATAATATTTAATAATATTTTTTCAGGACTTGGTTTGTTGGTGAGTTTCTGGATGAGGACGAGGGCATAATTTTCAACATTGTCCCAACTAATTGGTTGGAGTTAGAGGATGAGCAGGAGTTTGTGTTGTGGCCCAGCTGCAACAATATTGAAAAATTAATTAAGGAGCGGAGAACTCCAGAACAGTCATGGAAATCTCATATTCTTTTGAAGAGGACGAAGGATATGGAGTCGTATGAAGTGGCCAAAGAATATGAAGCTTTGATAACAAAGATGGGGGACCTAGAAAAGGGTTATCAGGCTAAAACGATTTCTATAGAGAGGCAAAAGAGAGTGGTTTTTCAAGCTCCAAGAAAACAGCCTGGTGAATGGACGTCGTACGAAGAGGAGCCAACTCTGAAACGGACTTTGGTGCCAGTACCTACAAGTAAGTTTAATCGCATCACAATCATTCTTATTATTATTATGCTTTCTTTTGAAGGGATGATAATGCATTTATTTCTGACCTATCTTATCAGGAGCTGAAAAACCTCAGGGGGTGGAGCAGGTCAACAGAGGGAAAAAAAGAGAGATCCCCTCTTGCTCTGGATCATTTCACGAAAAGAAAAAGTGTCCTCGTAATATGCCTGAAAACTCCGACTTGGAGACTCCACCTGATAAGGGTTAGTTCAAATTTATATGTTGTATTTTATTTTGCTTAGCCTTCAAGGTAGTGAGTTAATTGTAACTATTGTTTGTTTTCAGAAACCTGCAACCTAAGGGAAGTCAAGGGTGGTGACTTCAAAGATTCTGAATGTCAGACGGAAGAAACTCCCGAGACACACTTCCAGGAATTTTTAATTCTGTATAAAAAAGATAGAGAGGTTCAGATGCAGATCTTAGCTGAACTGAAAGAAAATCAGTTGGTGCTGATGGAGGAGCTAAAGAGGAGGAAGAGCACAATCAGAAATGATTCCAAAATAATGTATCATTCCCCAGTTGAATTGCCAGCGAAGACAATAGGCGATATTTTTCTTACTGAAGAACTTATGAATACGGATGACAGCTTCCGGTTGCATGTGGTTGGTCTGCGTGCATTGTTGTATTTATTTGTATCTCCAAAATGTCTGTGGCTAATGCTGAATTTTTTATTTCAGTTTTCATTACTGAGTGGAGTATTATCTGGAAATTTGGGAACATTTGTGAGAAGAAGTCTTGAGAAACTTATGACGAACAATGTGGCCATGGAGTTTAATTGGCAAGGGCACAAAAATAAGAGAGCATTCCTTCAATTAAAGGGAATTATTTTGGTCTTGAGAGGTGTGTAATTGACCTTTAGCTCTTGGGTATTTGAGTTTCAAAGTTGGTTTCTTATTTTGATGCATCTGGTCATACCAAAGGATAATTTTTTTTTAGTTTTCAATATCATTGCTTCATTTAATACAGCGGCCATGTTTCAAACATAATGAACTATCAAGACAACTTATATTCTAATTATGGTTTCCCTTTTTACAGATGGCGCAGCTGAAGTATCGGACCGATTTGAGGAAGGGCTATTCAAGAAAGAAATTTCCAACTGGTTGTCCCAGGCCCATCGGAGGAAGAACAACGATATCGTGTGAAGATTAGAATTAATTGAGAACTTGATGATTCTACTGTATTGCTATTATTTTTATAATTGGTTATGCTGTACTATAATAAATTGTAAATTAAATGACAATTTTTAAATGAAAGAATTTTGTTTTGGTAGTTTTTGTCTTTACTGCCTTCTTAATGTGAATTTGAGATGCATATTAGCTGTGATTATTAGGTGGGTGGGTGATTATGGGGTGCATTATGTTCCTAGGTAATTTAGGCTTCTTAGCATGGCATATTCATGTTGTCATTGGTCATGAAATACAACGCAGCCCTCCACTCTTCCCTATCAAATGGTTGAGTACTCACTGCTTGATAACTCCCCCTATGTACATTCTATTTTGTCCATGAACTTCATCATGGGTCTTCCATTGGGAGCTGTTCTATTTTGCCTTTGATCTTGTTCTTTGCTCACTAGTTGTGCCTCAGGGTTTGCCCAATCCATTTGATACTTCTCTATGGTGTCCCTTATGGTCCTCTCTTCTCCTACTCTGTAAATTTCATTGTCTCTTGTTTTGTCCGTCCAGTTTGAGGGTCATCTCATTTTAGTGAGGAAAATTGATGGCCACTGCATTTGAAGTCATATGGCTGCTACCTAGAGTAGCTATGGTAAGAGGTTGTGTGGAATCATAGTGAAAATATAGTTCAGAATTTACAGGAGATTTAGTCTGATAAGTATGATATTCATATTAACTCCTGTTATAAGTCAAAGTACATTCCTCTATGGATTTCATACGGCTGTCGCTTTGAGATGAATCTGCATTTTTAGGTGATTGAGCTCATTATAATGCATACCATAGAGCAAGAAACATAATTTAGATGTATCTATACATAGGATATATAGATGTATACAAATGAAAATATTCCGTAATACAGCTGTATACATGTATATTTCAGCTGTATATGTACATATACAGCTGTAATACACATGTAAATTCCATGTATTTCTTAAAAAAATACAACTGTAGTACATATGTGTCCGCGCTTCATGCGCCGCGCGACCTGATAGTTCCGGCAGTTGTCACTGGTAGCGCGGGGAGGGCGAGCTTCGCCTCCTGTCGACGCTGTCGACAGATCTCACAAGGCAGTCGGAGAGAACTCGCCTACCGCACTCGACAGACCGCAGTCAGCAGAGACGACCACGAGAAAATCGCCAGGAATACAAAGGCTGCCATATTTGTCACTGATGACCACAACCTTCTGTACTTACGATCCAATAAATCAGGAGTCTAAAATCACCTTTTTGTTTTTAGCATTGCAGTAGGTTTATTCCCCTACATTTGTTGGTGACCCCGACGTGATTGGAGACTTCATCGAAGACCTACTCGTGCAATCGCAGCCTGAGCTCATCGCCTCATGCGGTCTTCACTACGCTGATCTTCATTACATCTTCAATCAATACTACGGCTGTGAACTTCAATCACCGACTGCCTGTACTTCACCGTTGCATCCGTCCGCGAGCGGTCAACTAGGACTACTTCCGAGGCGGGACGAGTTGACGCAGGAGTAACGGGTGAGTGAAGTCAAGTCGCACTGGCTAACCCATTGCCGTTCCCGTGTCTTGCCTTTCCATTACTTGATCCACAAATTGATTTATCCTTCCTGCCTTGCCTATCCTTCACAACACTTCCTGAAGCCGATCCCGAGCCTACAACTGCGTGTATAACGGGCTAATTTGGTGTTGGCTCCTCATGTGTGTTAAAGTTTGGCTATTCCATTAAGAATGTCCGAGAACGAATTGAGAAAATTGGTTAGCAAGAGGGGCCAGATCAAAGCTCGTGTGACAAGGTTTCGCGTGTATCTGGACGACGCTGAACAAATTAAGTCAGATGCCCAACTTTCATCCAGGTTATCTCGGCTTAGGGATTGCTGGTCCGAATTTGAAACTGTTCAATCAGAAATAGAATCAATAGAGCAGGAATGTAAGTTATCGGAAGAGGGCACGAATGAAAGGGAGACTTTTGAAGAAAATTACTTCGATGTGGAATCGCGCTTCGAAGAGTTACTTCATGCTTCGTCTCCGACAAATGTGTCGAGTCATGGCCGGAGTAGCGATGAATTGAATTCAACCATCACTAAAAACGTATCAATTCAACTGCCAATACTTAACTTGCCTACTTTCACTGGCGCCTACGAAGAATGGCTGCCCTTTCATGATACGTTTCAATCACTTATTAACGCAAATTCCTCATTGACGCCGATACAGAAATTTCACTACTTAAGGTCATCATTAAAGGGTGAACCTTCTCAGCTTATCCAATCGTTAGAAATCTCAGCAATTAATTATGACGTCGCGTGGGCGTTACTGAAGAATCGTTACGAAAACAAGAGAATCATCGTAGGAAAACACATCCAAGCTTTATTCAATCTCTCTCACGTTGAGCGGGAGTCAGTCTCAGCTTTAAGACGACTTCTTGATGATTCATTAAAACATATCAGAGCACTTCAAACACTTGGTCAACCAACCGACCAATGGGACTGTATGCTAATTTACCTGGTCACACAAAGGTTAGATCAGGGAACTAGACGCGCTTGGGAGACATTCTCCGTCAGATGAGCTTCCAAGTTTCGCTGAATTCGTTTCCTTCTTGCAGCAGCGCTGCAGAGTACTTGATGCCTGTGAAGCCAACTCCTCTACGTCACCAAATTCGGGAGCAGCTGCACCACATAAAACTAGGACGACATTCAGAAACCCAAAGGATTCAAGGTCAAAATACGCACACAAGCACAAACAAGAGGCTTTCTCCTACATCACAACTCTTGGGGGGAATTGTCCGTTGTGTAAGGATCGTCATCGCATTTATCAATGTGAAGTATTCACGGCATTATCCGTTCCTGAAAGAGTTAACAAGGTTAAGGAACTTAAATATTGCATGAATTGTTTACGTCCTGGACACATCACAATCCAGTGCAAGTCTAGCTCATGTAAAATGTGTAACAAAAGACACAACACCATGCTGCATCTCATAGGCAATAGTTCTCCCGTGGGTCAACAAGTTGATTCTTCACAAGAGCCCGCGGAATCAGCTTTAAATAGTTGTCTTCATAACACAAATGACCTTCAGCAAGTAATGCTCGCAACAGCGGTAGTACTCATTTCTGACTCGAGAGGAGAATTGTTTCCGTGTAGAGTATTGCTCGACTCAGGTTCTCAATCTAATTTCATAACTTCGTCATTAGCCCAGTCGTTGGGTTTGCCTCAGACAAAAACACGGACACCAATACTAGGCATCAATCAAGAGATCATCAATACTTCGCACATTGTTAGAGCAGAAATCAGGTCCAGATTTAATGCCTTCAATGCCAAGCTCAACTTCGTCATCCTGCCGAAGATAACGGGAGAGCTGCCACAAATCGACATTAGCAAATCTTCATTTAAGGTACCACCGGGTATTCAGTTAGCAGATCCTCAATATGGCCGACGCCGCAAGATAGACGCCTTAATCGGAGCAGAAATATTCTGGGAGTTATTATGCACTCGGCAAATCAAGACTTCCAGCAAGCTCCCAGTTTTGCAAAAGACTACATTGGGTTGGGTGATTTCAGGTACCATCCCAGCCTTTACAAGAAGAACTTCATCCCAACGAACCTTATCGTGTAACGTCAGCACAATTCCTGATCTAACCCAAATGGTAGCAAACTTCTGGCAAATAGAAGAAGTTCGATCAGAATCTAATTCAATACTCACCGAGGAAGAGCAGGATTGTGAAAGGCATTTCGTTTCTCATTTACAGAGAGATTCTGGCGGCAGATTCATTGTTAAATTACCCTTCCGGCATGATCCAGTAATGCTAGGCCATACAAGAGATAATGCCAAGCATCGGTTTAAGAAATTAGAAGTACAATTGTCCAAACAGCCTAAGCTTGGGGAAGAGTACCGAAACTTCATGAACGAATACCTGGAACTCGATCATATGGAATGTGTTGCGGAGGGATCCCCGGAGGGGTCCACTTCTCATTTCTATTTGCCTCATCATCCTGTTATCAAGGCTGATAGCTCCACTACAAAAGTAAGGGTGGTTTTCGATGGTTCAGCAAAGTCGTCAACAGGAACCTCCTTGAACGACTTACTAATGGTAGGGCCTACTACTCAACGAGATTTGTTTTCAATTCTGTTGTCCTTTCGCTTCCATAAATTCGTCTTTACTGCAGACATCAAGCAGATGTATCGACAGATTCGATTAGATGCTCCAGACACTGATTTTCAGCGCATTCTTTGGAGAAGTTCACCAAGGGAACAAGTGAAAACCTACCGATTGACTACCGTCACTTACGGGTTGTCGTCATCTGCATTCCTAGCAACTAGATGTCTCCTTCAACTAGCAAGAACAGATGGACAGGCATTTACCTTCGCAAGAAGATGCCTGGAGGAGGACTTCTATGTGGATGACATTCTAACAGGGGCAGATACCATTGAAAGCGCCAGGCTGATTCAAGAGCAGCTCATCACTCTACTCTCGCAGGGAGGTTTCCAGCTACGAAAATGGTGCGCGAATCATCCTTCGTTGCTAGACTCAATAAAACCAGAGCACCAAGAGCTAAGCTACGTCCCTCACACAGGATTCCAACCCACCATAAAAACATTAGGATTGCGATGGGAACCTTCTGCTGATCAATTTAAATTTAACGCTTCCCAAACTGAGGGATATCACCGCATCTCAAGAAGGTTCATATTATCCGAGATATCACGTTTGTTCGATCCACTGGGACTCATAGCTCCCGTACTAGTCAGGGCGAAGATCATTATGCAAGATATTTGGCAGCTCAAGGGCACCTGGGATGAGTCCGTTCCAGCTGAAATCAATACAAGGTGGCGGGAATTTAAGTCCCAGCTAAGGGATCTCAACCTTATCCGCCCGCAAAGAAGAGTTACTTTAAGCCACAATGGAGAAATGGAACTCCATGGGTTTTCTGACGCATCGGAGGCTGCTTATGGAGCATGCTTATACATTCGAAGTTTCAACGACGAAGGAAAGGCCTGCTGTCGTTTACTGTGTGCAAAATCTCGCGTTGCTCCTCTCAAGAAGATTACACTACCTAGGCTAGAACTTTGTGGTGCCTTACTACTATCTCGACTTGTTCGGAAATTAGTTAACCTCGGCATCAGTTTCAAGGAGCGCTACCTATGGACAGATTCATCCATCGTATTGGCATGGTTATCAGCATCTCCTGGAAGCTGGAACACTTTCGTCGCAAACCGAGTCTCAGAAATCCAACAAGCAACTGAGAACATGATTTGGAGACATGTTCCATCAACCGACAACCCAGCAGATATTCTTTCCCGTGGTGCCTCACCATCTCAACTTTACGCATCAAATATTTGGTGGTCAGGTCCGGCATGGTTGCAGAAAAATGAGCTACACTGGCCGAAAATCTACATAGCAGAAAACTTGTCAATTGGCGCTGAAAGAAGGAAGAATCCAACCTTCTCTCTTGTAGCCGTGGAGTCCAAGTTTGATCTATTCGAGAAATTCTCTTCGTTCTCAAAGCTGAAGCGAGTGACAGCGTACTGCTTACGTTTCATCAAGAATTTAAGGTCGTCTAGGGAGAATAGACTAACCGGGCGTCTTCAATTGAAGGAAATAAGGTATGCTGAGCTCTGTTTAGTAAAATTATCACAATCACAGTGCTTCGATAGCGACTTGAAGGCGCTGCAATCCTTGGGGAGTCTTCCCAACAGTAGCAAGCTTAAGGCATTAAATCCGTTTCTTGACGACAACGGAGTAATAAGGGTGGGAGGAAGATTGATTAATTCCGCCATAAGTGCTGATCAAAAGCATCCCATCCTACTTCCAGCCAACCACAAATTGACCGAATTAACCATCTATTATTTTCATGTAACAAGCCTTCACTCGGGTCCCTTGGCACTCTTAGCAAGTATTAGGCTCACATACTGGCCTATACACGGGAGGAAATTGGTCACAAGAGCAGTCAGAAAATGTGTCACTTGTTTTAAGGTCAAGCCTAAATTATCAAATCAGCTAATGGGAGATTTACCATCAACCAGGATCACTCCTAATAGAGCATTCTTAAACACAGGAGTCGACTTTTTTGGTCCATTGTCTTGTCGCCGTGGACTGCAGAGGCGTGACATTATCATTAAGGTCTATGTTGCCTTGTTTGTATGTTTTTCAACAAAGGCAGTCCATCTAGAGCTGGTGATGGATTTAACGACATCATCCTTTCTAGCCGCACTCCGACGCTTCATGTCTCGCCGTGGAAAATGCGCAAATATTTATAGCGACAATGCTACCACATTTGTAGGAGCCAATCGAGAGCTGAGAGAACTCAAGAGATTATTCGCGTCCCAGACTAATCAAGATGAGTTCTCGCATGCCCTGGCCGAAGACAACATTACCTGGCACTTCATTCCACCTCGTTCACCAAACTTTGGAGGGCTGTGGGAAGCCGCAGTAAAATCCATAAAATTTCATTTACGGAGAGTAGTGGGAAAGGCTATTCTAACCCCGGAGGAGTTAGGTACCGTTTTAGCCCAAATTGAAGCCTGCGTTAATTCCCGTCCACTCACTCCCTTATCCAATGATCCCAATGATTTGAACCCCCTCACTCCTGGACACTTCCTTATTGGCCAGCCTCTCACGGCCGTACCCGAGCCAGACTTGACTTCACTTGCTTCCAATCGACTTTCCCGTTGGCAGCATGTTCAGCTAATCGCCCGTAACTTTTGGAAGCGCTGGTCTGCGGAGTACCTGACGACCCTTCAGCAAAGGACAAGGTGGACAGCCCGGAACCGGAGCCTGCAAGAAGGGATGCTAGTGGTCTTACAGGAGGACCTACGCCCCCCACTATTCTGGGAAACCGGAAGAATCACCGAACTGCACCCCGGCAGAGATGGACTCTGCCGAGTCGCCACTATCAAAACCCCTAGAGGATCTTTTAAGCGTCCAATAACGAAATTGGGCGTGCTTCCAATTATTGATTGAGTAAAATATTTCCCTGTTTTCTTTTTCTCATTTTTGTTTCTTATTTTTGAAAGGCAATCCTTTCAAGGTGGGCGGTATGTCCGCGCTTCATGCGCCGCGCGACCTGATAGTTCCGGCAGTTGTCACTGGTGGCGCGGGGAGGGCGAGCTTCGCCTCCTGTCGACGCTGTCGACAGATCTCACAAGGCAGTCGGAGAGAACTCGCCTACCGCACTCGACAGACCGCAGTCAGCAGAGACGACCACGAGAACATCGCCAGGAATACGAAGGCTGCCATATTTGTCACTGATGACCACAACCTTCTGTACTTACGATCCAATAAATCAGGAGTCTAAAATCACCTTTTTGTTTTTAGCATTGCAGTAGGTTTATTCCCCTACAATATGTATTACAGCTGTATGGCAGGACTTTTGAGCTACTTATACAGGTAATATACAGCTGTATTACAAATGTATACATAAGCCATACATCATGTATAATGCATGGAATACAGCTGTATTACAGGTGTAATACATGTTTTGTGCTATCTGGGTCAGTGAAGGTGCCAAAGAATTTATGTACTTAACTACGTACAAATTTTCAAGAGGTACGTACAAATTAGTTTATAAATATAATATTTGTGATTATTGTCTTACCACAGATTGAAATACGTATTATTTTGTCAATATAGAGGGATAATGAGAGCCGGGAGATCGTACTTAAAGCAGTTGACGTTCATGCTGATGACCGCATTAGAGAGGAATCTGCTGGCCAATTTAATTGAGAAAACTTCTCTTAGATGATAGAGAAACCAAAAACTGGTGCTGTTTCGAGAAAAGCGGGCATATAGCATTACATAGGGGTCATAAATGCCGGCTTCGAGAAAGTGACAGGGGTAACGCAAACTTTTCCATGTTATTTGGCATTATACCCCAGCCTTATTAAATTAAATACAGGTTTTACGGAAAATCCATTTTAGCGGAATGACCCTGGTCCCAACCATGTCCGGAAAAACGGGATTTTACTGTAATGAACTCCACATTATCCCTTTCGAAGTCCAGTTGCACTGAAACACCACTGATAACTTTAATCTGAATTAAGACTTTTCTCTAATTCAAAAATCTCATTTCAGTCCACCTATCGCATACCCAGGGTTGCTAAAAATGCTGTGCCAACATTGTTTCCTGGTTGCCCTGACTACCTTAGCAAGAAGACTCCCGAACCACGACAGTCATCATACAAATTCATGCCCGGTGTTTTGTTGGGATATGGAGAAAAGGAAATGGAGAGAGGAAATAATGTAACTGACCACGCGATCTCCAGTAGTGATCCTCCATCTTTGTTTGAGGAGCCTGTTGCTAAATCTCCCAGAATAGAACCATTCCCGTTGGTGTATGGGAATTCTGTTGCTCTGGATCTTCCATATTGTTGGTCAAAAAACATTCCTTTGTTTGGACCAAAGGGAGCTATATTTAGCCAATTCATTTGCAATTTCAGAAAAGATGGTTTGGTAACTCCTGTATTATACAAACAAGTATGTTTCAATGAAGATAACTCGGTAACTTGTACTGCTCTGGGACAATCCATTAAGCTTGAACAGCTAGGGATAAATAATGACCTTTTTCAAGGTATTGATGATCTGACACTTGTGTTGCTTAAGATGAATGAACTAAAGCTTTGTAAAGGGATTGTGGATGCTGGGCTAAAAATATTGATACTGTTGTCGGGAGAGTGGGCCCCATGGGTCATATCAGGCACATCCAGTGCACACTGACTGCGATAGATGGAGATGTGTGCCTTTCATGCCGGCAGTTGAGAAGAACCTTTCTTTAAAAAAATTTAAGGGCGAAGAGAAAAACTGGCTTGGTCGTATTGAGAAGGCCGAAGAATGGCTCTTTGGCCTCCACTCCCAATATGAAATGCATTAATAATGCACGAACATTATCTCGGGCAAAGGCCCGTATAGCAAAGCTGTAGGAAAGTTACAAGTCCCTGAGGGAGACGGATAATGTATCTGTGCCGTCCAATCTGAGGGAAATGAACATTCCTAAGGACCAAATTTTGGCTCTGGAGGAGATAACAATGCCTAACAGAAGAGGGGACCTAAAGGGAGAAGATACTCAAGAGGATTGGATACTGATTTGCTTGCTGCTGCGTATAAAATCACCTGCTGGAAATGTTTTCATCCGTGACCAGAATATTTTGCCTTTGCCAAGCATTCGAATATCTTCACTGTTCTAAGCAAATAATTGTGGATAATCCAAACTACTCACTTTAATCTAAATATAACTTGTATTTAATTTGATACAAATAAATGTTTAAAAAAGGAATTATTTCATCTTTTATTTGCGATAAACGCTCTCCAATCAGCCTTTGCGAAAATATACAGTGATTTCAATGATGACTTCAATAGTGATTTATAATGTGATTTAAATAGTTATTTTAGATTTGGCGGATTTATACGGTCCCGAAGTTCCACTTCAAGTCGTACGTTCGAATCCACCCCGAGGAATATTTTTCTTTCCTTATCCTGCTCGAACACCAGAGGGTGAATTACATTTACTTAATCTACCTGAGATATCCAACGAGCTAAGCGTTACCCTGAGAAGGGACTTACCCCCACATGCGAGAATACCTATTTTTCACACCTAGCACCCGCCTGGTAACAGGATGCGAAGACAAGATGCTCTCGAAACAAATGCGGGCGCCTTCACCACTCCACGGAGCAAACAAGTTGTCGCAGGTCGGGGGAAAATTCCACTGGTCACCACGAGGGCTCACAAGAGTATGACGAATATCTTGGCGTCACTACAAAGCCATCTAAACCCCATCTCTCCCTCCTACCTTCAAACTCAGCTTGCACTTCCTCCCCCACACGGATGTAACCGCCGTCTCCCCCAGTCAATCCTTTCGCCAGCGTAGGGGAAATCCCATAAAACCAGCGAATCCTAGCAATAACTCCTTTTCACTTCCCCCTACCCAGCGCCTTATAGGGCCTAACGTCTGTGAGGGGGCGGGGGGACGGACACAAATATATTTCTCCACTGCCACTCTAAGAAGACATACTCCAAGAAAAATCCAATCACCTTGCCACTAGGTTTAGCCAATAGCATCATTTGAAATGCAGGACGTAGAGTGGAAAGTTATTGCTAGCGTTATGGATAAGCCAAATGAGGTGAGTTACCTATACAATTCATAATTTTATTTATGGTAATAATTTTAAAGTGTTGGTATATCTTTTATTTGCACAAAGATGTTATTGTTTTCCTCCTTTTTCAGGTAGAAGTCTTAACTCTAAATTCTGACAGTTCGTTCGGAGAGAAAAAAACAGTGAAGCAAAAAAACCAAGGTTGACGCTTCCGTTAAAACGAAAAAAAGAGAGAAGACCTCCACCCGTATCTGTAAATGTGAGTATTCGAATTATTTATTTATTCTATCTCATCCACTACTGTTCATTTTATTAGCGAGTGTACTGAGTGGTAAATGCGATTTATCTTTACAGGTTTAAGTTATTACCCTTGACTCCGAGGACTCGGATTTTGAAGAACCTGTCCCGCGCAGGAAAAGACGTTCTTCACCCACTGAAAAATATTTTTCGCCATCATTTTGGTCTCCAAAGCACATAACAGGAGAAAACCCAGCAAGCGAACGGGAGTACCTTTCCTTGACCAATGAAGAATCCAATCAATCTTCTGATCGGGACAGTTATTCTGCTCCACAGACTCTAGACTTACCAGAAACTGATGTTGATTCTCAGGCATCTACAGTTGTGCTTTACGGGGAGAGTGACGAAGTGTTTAATAACAGTGAAATAAAACAAATAAAGAGCCCTGACCTTTATGGAATATTATCTTCCCTTCCAATGTGTACTAAAAATAACCTTGTGGATTCGGGCGTTAGTGACATGAATGTGTACTCCGACGTTAGTGAGTGTACAACGCTTCCAAGTTTACCTGAAGAATGGCATTCAGACGATGTATGGGATGATGTCCTGACGAACTTTGTGTGCACATGTGAGCAATGTGTGAATAGAGTTTACTGTGCCTTAGTCGGAGAACACTGAATTTATTACATACTGGAATCCAATGTATTCTGTATTACCTTCTCGTAAGATGTCATTTCATTTGCTATGAGGTGGAGTGTTAGCTTGGTGGATGATAGGTTTTGTGTTCTTTTGGACAAGGAAACTTTTCTTGGGTGTTTTTATTTTTGATAATCACTTTTTTTCTAAAAAAATTCCAGGAACTACTGTAGAAATGGATACAGAGAATCTGTTGCACTGTTAAAAAATGCTGAAGTGGATGATTACCACCTTTGTCAGAAAAAATTGATTTCCTATCCAAAGGCTGATTATTTGTTTGAGACAAATCCTATCATGATTTCATGGTAAATATTGAGTTTCCTGGTGTTCTGAATGTATACTTTTGTTATTTACACTTTTAGTTTCGATAATTATCCATGTATGACTGAAAACCTAAAAGCAGTACTCTTATTTTGTATGTGGAAATCTTCTACAGGTACTCTGCTGGATACTCTGGTGCAAAACATCTGCATATTATTTGTTAAATGTAACTAAGAATAGGTATGTATCTATTCATTCTATATTGATCTTAGATGCTCATTACTTATTAATGTATACAAATAAACATTATTTTTTTTGTAAATTTCAATATTGCATGTATGTAGTAGGCATTACTTTTTCGAATTTTGCAGTTGAAAGTAGTAAATTAAATTTCATTGATACCTTTGCCATAGGTTTTTGTCTGATGGCGGTTTCTACGGTTTTTTCAGGTTTCAATCTACGAATTAATCCAGTGAAATTAGAAACAGATGAGGCTTTTGTGAAGTGTACTTATCCATGTTGTTGAGGGAATAGGATAGGTTGCATTCTGGTCATCATTTGTTAGCTTTTCACTATATTGTCTGCTTGAAGGGAAAGATTGTGATTTCATTTTCTAGAGGGTAAAAATTGTGTTGACTTGCATGTATATTCTACCATAATATTTATATTCCTTCTTAAATTTCTTAAAAAAATACTTATCTAGTTATTGTTATTATATAATTTGCTTTTTACTGCTTGAATATATGTAACCCTGACAATGTTTTTCAATACTTTTTCAGGGGACACTTGCAAGTGTCTTTGGTCCTTATTCGAAGCAATTTCTGGAAACCTTTTTTTTTAATATCCCATAATCTACTTTAAGGAGCGGCAGTATCTGACTGGAATCCTTGTGAATCACATCAGCTTTGTGTTTCTTGTAGATATTTTTGGAATTTTGAGTCACTGTTGCAGTGTAAATTTTACTAATTTTGTTTGGCCAAATAAGTTATATCTTGCTCTTCAACAATCTTACTGTAACATTGTATTACTTAATGTTTTTAGTATTTGCTTAATAAATGAATGTTGATTCTTGAAATTGTTTTCCTTTACCACCTTCAGTGCGGCATGACGTGATATCACGTCATGGTGTACTATCCCCTGTGGCAGGTAGGTAGGATTTGATTAATGGGTGCGTCGACAGCTGTGGTCATGTCGCACCACGCACAATCCTGTATTAGTCGTGTAAGTTTTTACATAGTGAGCATTTGAACCTATGTATTAAATTATTATATCTAAAATGTACTAAAGTTTATCTAAAAGGGTGGTTTGGCGTAAAAATTGTATTAACTTGTTTACATTCGCTGGGCTGTTACCAAGAACCTGCTGCATTGTACTAGGAATGCCTAGTTTTTCACGTGCAACCCGGTATTTAACACATTCCGTTAGTATGTGATGCACACTGAGAGGAGAGTCGCAGTCATCACACCTCGGCGGGATTTTCTCTTCGGTAAAGAGATATGAGTGCGTCAAAGCGCAGTGGCCTATCCTCAGGCGGGTGATGGCGACCTCTTCTTTCCGATTACTTCTGACAGAAGTGGCCCACGCTGATGTCGTAGGTTTGACAGCCCGGAGTTTATTATTTGATAGCTCTGTCCAGGTACTTTCCCATGTTTTTAGAGCTACATTTCGGAGTTTTACCTTGAGGTCTTCCACGGTTACCAAAGGAGTTGTGATATTTGCTTTCTTCAAAGCATCCTTTGCTGCTGAATCGGCCTTTTCATTTCCCATAATGCCAACGTGTCCAGGAACCCATATGAATGATATTCTTATTCCCTTGGTGTTAAGGGAGAAAAGGGCCGTTTGTATTTCCTGGGCAAGAGGATTGCTAGGGGAGAAACGAGAAATTGCATGGAGTGCGCTACAGGAGTCCGAGCATATCAGGAATGCACCCCGGCTGCATTTTATTTCGGTAACACCCATCTTAATGGCATACAGTTCTGCTGTGAATACCGAACAGGACGGGTCCAGTTTGGCCCTAACGACTCCATGGTATGCAGAAACCACAGAGCACCCACAAGAATTCTCCGACTTTGATCCATCTGTGTAGACGGGGGTGAAGTCGCGGAACTTTTCTAGGACTTCCCGGAAAAGGCACTGGTACTCCAAAGATGTGGTGGAGGATTTGCGGCAGAGTAAAATAGTGTTAATAAAATTTGGTCTTGGGATTGACCATGGCGGGAGTTTCAGGTACCCAGATGGGTACACGTCAGGAAGATTAAAACCTCTGTGGGTCATAAAATTATTAACACGTATGTTAAGTGGCATTGTAGCCCTTCTCCTTCGGTTAAAAACGTCTAAACATCGGTGGTTAGTGATCACCTTAAAACATGGGTGAGTCTTCATTGATAAAATCTTGGCAACATAGTTGCACATCAAAATTTCACGGCGGGTCACCAAAGGCGGTTCGCCGGCATCAGAGTAAAGGCTCGAAATCGGAGATGTTCTGAAAGCGCCAGTTGCCAGCCGTAGCCCAGAATTGTGTACCGAAGTAAGCGGTCTTAAATATGACTCCCGTCCTGACGCATAGATTATTGATCCGTAGTCGAGTCGACTACGGATTAATGACCTGTATAACATTAGCAACGAGGTGCGGTCTGCACCCCATGATGAATTGCTTAAAAACTTTAAAATATTTAAAATTTTAAAACACTTGTCCCTCAATAAATATACGTTTTCTCGCCAGTTTAAGCGATGGTCTAGAGTCATCCCCAAGAATCGAATTGAGTCTACATACGGAAGTATTCTCCCATTCAGATGTAGCGCGGGCGGTGCATGATATCCTCTCAGCCTGTGAAAATGCACACATTTCGTTTTGTCGGCGGAAAATCTAAAGCCGTTTTCGTGGGACCATTTAGAGAGCTTGTTCACAGTGAGTTGAACTAATCTAGCTGAACTTTCTATTTTCGATGAACGGCAGAAAATTGCCAGGTCATCTACGAAAAGGCAGCCCATTACAGGGGATTTAATGCACTCCATTACGTTGTTGATGGCCACGGCGAACAGCGTCACGCTCAATACGGAGCCCTGTGGTACTCCGTTAGCCTGAGAGTGAGCACAAGATAGGAATTTACCTACTCTGACCTTAAAACTCCGGCCGATTAAAAAGTTTCGGATGAAAATCGGTAGGTTTCCCCTGAGACCCCAATTATGCAACGTCATTAGGATTTTATGACGCCAGACTCTGTCATAAGCCTTTTCCATGTCAAAGAAAACGGCGATAACGTGTTGCCGTAGGAGAAAGGCTTCTTGTATGAAGTTTTCAGCTCGCACCAAATGGTCTAAGGTTGATCTGCCACGACGGAACCCACACTGCGCGTTTGAAAGTAAGTCTCGGGACTCAAGCCACCACACAAGTCGGCGATTGACCATTCTTTCCATGAGTTTACAAACGCAACTGGTAAGAGAAATTGGTCGATAATTGTTGGGGTCACTCTTTTCCTTCCCTTGCTTGGGAATAGGTACAATCACGGATTCCCGCCATGATTGCGGGAAGGTACCCTCAGTCCAAACACGATTAAAGGCCTTGAGGACATCCACCAGTGCCAGTTCCGGAAGATTCCGGAAGAAGGCATTGAGGATGCCATCTGCTCCAGGGGAGCTGTCACGGGATTCAGCGATAGCGGAAGTAAGTTCCCATAACTGGAAAGGAGTATTGTACAGTTGCGTTCCGCCGCTCTCTTTAAAAGATAACTTCACTGTCTCAGTTCGGTGTTTAATATGAAGGAAACCTCGGTCATAGTTGTCATCACTGCATGTTTCTTCGAGTAAGCAGCCAAAAACCTCGCATATTTCGGGAAGCTTAGATATTATATTTCCGTCAACATTTAGGCTATATATTCAATGATCTTGATGGCTTCCAGAGATGCAGCGGACTTTACGCCATACCTGTGATATAGGTGTTCTGTTATTTATGGTCGAGACGTACTCCATCCATGAGGTCTTCTTGGCGTTCTTAATCACCTGTCGTGCCTTGGCCCGTAGACGTCGAAAAGATACGAGATTCCTTTCCGTTGGGTATTTATTAAAAATCCGCAGGGCTTTCTTCCTTAATTGAATGGCCTTGGCGCACTCAGCATTCCACCAAGGAACTGCTGGTCGAGGTTTGACTCCTTGGGAACGAGGGACGCTGCTTCCAGCAGCCTCGAGAATCCCTGTTGTCAACCGCTCTACGTTGCTAACACCATCGTTATGCTCGTCAAATTTAAAATTAAAACATTTTTTATAGTTTGACCAATCGGCCTTGCGGACAATCCAATTGCCTTGTCGAATAAAATCGGGGTTAAAAGCATTTTCTTTAGCGACAAAAAGAGGAAAATGGTCACTACCACACAGGTAATCGTGAACTGACAGTTTTAATTTGGTCATGAGACTGCTTGAAGCCATACACAAATCGATGGAGGAGCAGTCACCGTTATGGCAATTAAAGCGGGTTTTTTCCCCGTCGTTCAATAAGAATAGATTAAAATCATTTATAAAACTCGCTAAAATGCGACCCCTTCGGTTGCTCTGGGCCCGCGTACTTCCCCATAGAGGGTCATGGGCATTAAAATCACCCAGCAGAATGAAGGGTCTAGGCAACTGGTGTACAAGGGCTTCCAAGTTACGGCGGGTGACCGGTGCACCCTCCGGGAGATATACGTTACACAACGCAACCGCCTCGGGGGCGTGCACAATCACCGCCACCGCCTGGAATGGCGTGTTTAGCTGCACTCGGGAGGTGTAAAGGGCTTCCCGAGTAGCAACCGCCACTCCACCTTGGGCTCGTTGGCCAGAGATATCATCATGTCTAAAAACATTAAAACCTTTAAAATAACCCTTGTCAGCAGGTTTAAAATGTGTCTCCTGTAGACAAATGCATTTCGGGTTGAAATCCCGAATTAAAAGCATCAGTTCTTCACGATGTCGGTAAAATCCGTTGCAATTCCATTGCAATAAAAAATTCATTCAAGATGAATTGAGGTTGAAAGCTAGGGGTAGGTGGTATTGACGACTGCGATTCACCGTTTGAATCTGTTTTTCTTTTTCCCCCTAAGTGCGAGGATTTCGGTATCTGACACACAGAAATCCTCTTCCATTGATTCCAGGGATGCTGTTTTTTTACGGCCACTTGGGCCGGGAGAGGGACTTTTTTCACGAACGATGTTCGAGCACCCTGAAAATGTTTTTTGCGGATTCTTCTTAGGAGAACCCGCGGTGTCTATTTTCGTTTTCACTGAGTCTTTGACCTTGTCTGGTTTGGTTGTTTCTTTTCCAGGTTCTTTTTTTCCTCGTTATTTTCATTTCATGTCTGAGTCGAAACAGTACACTTCTTAACGGTGGCAATGGCTGCAAATGACCTTGAAAAGGTGGGAGCGATTAGCGTCTTATACTTTCTCCGAGCTTCTAAGTAAGGGATCTTTTCTACGGTTTTTATTTCCATTATTTTCTTTTCGTCCTTAAGTACTTGACAGTCTCGGGAATATACTGGGTGTGCTTCTTCGCAGTTGACACATTTGGGATCAGACCTACATTCCTCATCGTCGTGCCTGTCCATTGCACAGCGCGGGCAGGTAGATTTGCCCTTACATCGAGCGGAGATGTTTCCAAATCGCTGGCAGGTAAAGCACCGCATGGGATTTGGGATGTATGGTCGAACTGGTACTAAGGTGTATCCCACATAGACCTTTTCGGGAAGCGTATCGCGATTAAACGTCAGGATAATGGATGTTGTATTCACTCGTTCTCCATTACGTTTAGTGGTGATACGGCGACAATCTATTACCCCCTGGGAGGCCATCTCTCTTTTTATTTCGTCCTCCTCGATGTAAAGTAGGTCATAGAAGCTGATTACACCTTTACTGCTGTTTAAAGATTGGTGGAGCTGTACTTCAATTTCTATTCCATTTAGTTTCTTCATTTCAAGGATTCTCTCACTTTGCTTATCATTCATTGTCTCAATTAGTAGGGTGCCGTCTCTTAATTTTTTTTGCAGATTTTAGGTCTCCTGGAATCGTACTTGACAACACTCGGCGTATGACAAAGGGAGACACTTTCTGCAGCGTCTCGCCTTCCTTTCGACATTTCATGACTAAATATCTTCTGCAGCTTTCACACGATACTCCCCCGCCCAAATCTGGACGGGATCTTTTGTTTGGTGGAAGGAATTTATCCGCCATACCAAAAAGAAATTCGTCCCCCGGGCTCCCCACCCACCACGGAGCCACACATTCGGGACGCCGCACAGTGGTCCGAAATCGGAAAAAGCCGGACAAAAGTCCAAAATGGCTTTTTTTGAGATAGAGACTTGAAACTTAGCGTAAATACTCATAAATGATTACTGATTATAGATTTATAAGCCATTTTACATTAATACGACCCGTTGCTGAGATACAGTAGCCCAAACATGACCAATTTTTCAAAAACACGCGCGATCTTGTTTTTCATCGAAAATCTTTGAATTTAAGCAGGTGGTGTTGCGTTGGTATGATTTTGATGGAATAAAAAACGCAATATTCCTTTGACCTGGTGCTTTGCCTATATTGTCCATGACTTTTGAAGATTTTGTCTCTCATCTGTCTGGTTTTGCAACGCAAAATGGCGTACCCGTTTTTAACGTGAAATTTGACATAAAGTAGACATTATCTTTCGTTTACGAAATATATAACTCGGGAAATTTACATCACAGTGTAAAGTAGAGATTTCTTAAGAATACTAAGCAGAAATCTTGGAAAAAAGTTTGCGACGAAGGAAATGAGAGCGATTTTTCGATCGCGCGTCAAGGCAGAGCTACACGACGCAGGACCCTGCGGCTCGGTAACTGCGGTCGATTTTTCAAGTTTTTTGAAACTTTATTCTTGAAAATCGTCATTTAAAGCACGGAGCGTAGTCAGTGTTGACCTAAAACACTGTACTGAGGATATTACCAGGATTATAGATCGATCGACTAACCATATAACGCATTACTCTAGTGAAGATGCTAGGGACTGGATATTTGTCGGAACCATCCCACGTATAAGAAATATGCTTCGGGTATGAAGTAGGGTTAAGAGATTAAGTCGGCATGCTAAAGAGAGAGAAATAAACTGTTTCCGGGAAAGGCAACAACCGATACTCTTTTTCCCTTTCCACCCTCGCCGAGGTGGGTCGCGCGGAAAGGGGCGTTTTATGACGACGCACAGCCTTTGACGGTATTTAACGGATTCAAAACACATGCGTGAAGTTTACATATGATTTGCTATTACAGTGCACGTTTACTCAATTACCTGTCAAATCAGCGGCCAAGTCTGGGGAATCTAAGAGACGCCTTGCCGTGTCACCGTCATTCGTGTTACCTGATCTAGGCCTTGGAACATCAACAATCAACCCCATCCTTTCTCTAAAAGCCATCTGAATTCTTATTTTTGTCTGTATTAGCAGTTTTTGAGATTTCCTCGGGCCTGTAAAGAATTTTGTTCGTAATTCAAAGGCATTTTCACCATTGAACCAGTTTCCAGCTTGTTTGTATTCTTTATTACCTACCACTTTTTGAACTCTAGTCTGTACGATATGTGTAGCACACATTCAAAAAACCGGATGTAACAATGCAAGGTTGACAATCCAAAAGAATATTTAGTCACATCTGCAGGTCGATTCCTCATTGCCTTCAAATCATTCATCTCCATAGCTGTAGCTTCGCAGATGTAGCACCTCATACTCGGATAGTCAGTTAATGCATTGCATACCTAAAATAATCGTAATTTAATTTTTTTAATCCATTAGCACTACCATATTCTTGTCTATCACAATAGAAATATGAATTTGCTTACTTTTCCATTTATCATGGTTAGCAGCAAGCTAAAATTGACTGAGTAATTTCCATTGCTCCAATTTTTCAGCCCGTCAATCTGCCTTGGAATATAAATACTTTCCTCAATAGCAACTTCCTTGGTTTCCTTCAGTCACCGGAGGCCAATAGGCCGGCAAAATCTGGTTGATGATGGACGAGGATTTTTCCAGATTATTTCACCTAAAACAGCAGACATGGAATTAAGTACTCAATTTTACTACAGTCAGATTAATTCGTAGTAAGCAAGATATGCAATTTGAAATGCCTCTAAACTCATACCATTTTCGTCATTCAGCAAACGAAGTGGCACCAGGGAGCTCATAAATAAATATTAATCGGAAGAATCCGCCTGTTCCCAACACTGTTTATAATGTGAATGTCTCTAACTCCGAAATAGAGCCTGTAGACTCACTTCGCATACGTTTTCTGTGATGCGTATTGCTTCTGGGTATGCAGCACTTTTTGCTGTTAACACTCGTGCATAGCTGGGGTACAAGGAATGTCCTTAAGTACGAGCGGAGCGTCTTAATACATTGTACTGATTTTTAGTCAGTCCAATGGTGATGATCAAAGATAAAGTCTCCTCCGGAGACATATCTTTCTGCACCTCATCACTCTTCCTCCACTTAGTAAGCCTAAGCACTCTCTTAGCTCTAGTGGGAGTAGTTGTCGTTACTTCCGTAATTAACTGTGCGGCTGCAATATCTCCTTCCTCCCTTAAACCAAGAGAGGTTGCTAATGCCAGCTCAGCTACTGAGGAACAACTTTTAATATTTTGAACTTTCCTTCTTTTAGATCGGTCACACGAAGAAGTAAAATCTTTCTCGGGCCGCTCCAATGAACCTAATAAATTAATAATTGTATGATATAGAATAGTGTAAACAATGTATAAGATATAGAATAAGTATAGATATTCAGAAATATAATTTTCTTTAAAAGTTCAAAACATACTTAAATATAATACATACTAGTTGCCTTTGAAGTACCAGGAAATTATTGACGGACAACTTCAGGGAAAATAATTGGCTCTGCGAGCCATGCCTCACATCGCACTAAAAATATTTCATTATTCCGGCTACATTGTTTCCACATTTTTTCGTATTAATGCCAGAATCACAACCGAAGTAATTCACGGAGACCATCAAGAGCATCCTCATAGCTCTCTACATTTAATCTCCGCGATAAAAAATCCAGCAAGTGTATTTTTTTCTCACCGGATGTCTTTCCCTTCATTTCTAATATTATATTATGTAACTCAAAACGAGTAATTTGGTTTGAATCCATTCCTACGTTAGAAAACGCTCAAAACCCTGTGCGGTGATTTGAAAATTATAAATATGTAAAGAGAACACGCATCAAAATCATAACTGCCATGATTTATGAGAGGCGATAACAACAGTAAAAATCGATAAGTAATTTAACGCTTTCATTGAAGTAGTACGCAAACACACTAATCTTTGAAATGGAAATATTAAAAAACACTCACCTAGCAAAAATTCAAGCAAAAAAAAATCACTGCGCTGTCCAACTCCGGGAATAGCTAGTGGGAATTCATTAAAGCCCGCATCAAATCACTGGGCAACACGAACTTGAGAATTACACTAGAGCACGACACGACACTAGAACAACAAGCACGACACTTCTTCACCGATTCCAAAATAAAACTGCAAGTTGACATGCATTTCTGCCGGGGAAAGGAAAAACCCTTGTGGAAGAATCCGTTAAATACCGTCAAAGGCTGTGCGTCGTCATAAAACGCCCCTTTCCGCGCGACCCACCTCGGCGAGGGTGGAAAGGGAAAAAGAGTATCGGTTGTTGCCTTTCCCGGAAACAGTTTATTTCTCTCTCTTTAGCATGCCGACTTAATCTCTTAACCCTACTTCATACCCGAAGCATATTTCTTATACGTGGGATGGTTCCGACAAATATCCAGTCCCTAGCATCTTCACTAGAGTAATGCGTTATATGGTTAGTCGATCGATCTATAATCCTGGTAATATCCTCAGTACAGTGTTTTAGGTCAACACTGACTACGCTCCGTGCTTTAAATGACGATTTTCAAGAATAAAGTTTCAAAAAACTTGAAAAATCGACCGCAGTTACCGAGCCGCAGGGTCCTGCGTCGTGTAGCTCTGCCTTGACGCGCGATCGAAAAATCGCTCTCATTTCCTTCGTCGCAAACTTTTTTCCAAGATTTCTGCTTAGTATTCTTAAGAAATCTCTACTTTACACTGTGATGTAAATTTCCCGAGTTATATATTTCGTAAACGAAAGATAATGTCTACTTTATGTCAAATTTCACGTTAAAAACGGGTACGCCATTTTGCGTTGCAAAACCAGACAGATGAGAGACAAAATCTTCAAAAGTCATGGACAATATAGGCAAAGCACCAGGTCAAAGGAATATTGCGTTTTTTATTCCATCAAAATCATACCAACGCAACACCACCTGCTTAAATTCAAAGATTTTCGATGAAAAACAAGATCGCGCGTGTTTTTGAAAAATTGGTCATGTTTGGGCTACTGTATCTCAGCAACGGGTCGTATTAATGTAAAATGGCTTATAAATCTATAATCAGTAATCATTTATGAGTATTTACGCTAAGTTTCAAGTCTCTATCTCAAAAAAAGCCATTTTGGACTTTTGTGCGGCTTTTTCCGAGTTCGGACCACTGTGCGCCGCACCGCAAATCGGTGCGGTCGCCAGGGCTACCCGAGGGGATATAGCACCCTAGAGGTGGTTGTCTGTTTCGGGTTGGATCTTCGATGCACGAGCCCACCAAACCCGTACATCTCCGACCGCCCTACGCAGACCCCCACCTCCCTGGCACTCGCCACCGTTGAGCTAAACGCCGCGGAAGCCGATTGACCGGGAGTGGCTAGCTCCCGGCCGCCCGTTTACACAGAATCCGGGGCCAAAGAGGGGTATTGGCGCCAGGTCCATACCGGGCATCCGACACCCGGCTGGGAACCACGGACCTCACCCTCCAGGATCTCCTTCTCCTCCTTACGGGTCTCCGCACACGGCAAACATGCGGGTGGATCGCAGGCCAGATGGTATGGCCGCACACAGACAGTTGACCCACAAGACTGTCCGGGCTCAACCCTTGCTGGCTCTGAGTTTGTTTTCGGGGTTTTCTCCCCGCCCTTTTAGTCGCCTCTTACGACAAGCAGGGATACTGCGGGAGTATTCTCAATCCCCCTACCCGCAGGGGGGCCCCTGTGGCTGATGACACAATATCACGTCGTCGTTACCCTGAGGGTTCCGGCTTTCGCCCAGGGCTCGGTTCAGATTTTTTATGACCTTGAACACCCCTACGGCGCTCAGTTGAGTTCTAGCAGCCCAGAAGTGAAGACCGTTTCGAGCTGCCTGTCCTGGGTACATTGGGATAAAAGTTTTTTTTTGACTTGAGGTAAGCAGATTTCCATTCATTTTCCTCGCACTCTTATGTGCGAGTTTGTTTTACGTTTATGTATTTGTTGCCATGCATGCCTGGCTATGGCAAATGTACTTGAATGTAATGTTACGTTTCTTATATTTAGCTACTGAAGCTCGAATAATTGTTTTCTTATTAATATAATGGTCGTTTTTCCCAATCCATGTTGAGCATATAATTATTTATTTGTATTTATTTCCTTCAGATAGGTCGTATATTTATTATTTTATTGTCTTATGATATTGCGCAATTTTCATCCAATGAATACGTAAACCGTTGCTTTTATTTTAAGTTTCTTCTTAGTTTTACTCTGACATTTGACTAATTCAATTATTTATAACATTTCTCTAATTTTTTTCTCTCGTCGTGTATTTTTCAGTTCATCTCCTCAGCGGTAAGAGGTAAGCTGCAAGTGAAGCGGCAATAATACGTAGTTCTGCGGTGCGAGTGTGGAAAGTTAATCAAACAAAAAAGTGAGTAAATTATTAACAATTTAAATTATTTTAAATTGTACGTTTATTGTTTATATTTATGTATAAATACATATGTATGATTATTTTCCGAAACAATCATTGGATATTTTTTCATGACCTGCTGAGAAAGTGATTCTTCATTTTTCTTAAGCTTTTGTTGTTCCCTCGATAAATGTATAATTAATTGTTTAAAAGCACTCATAAGTCTTCAGTTACCCATTATACATATTTATTTCCTTCAAATTCTTTTAATTTAGTTGTGCGGAATAATTATTGCCTGCAGCATTTCCTCTTTTGTCTATATCACCCTGAGTGATTATTTTGGCCCATTAATTTGTTAAAATGCATATTTTAACCAATTTGATACAAAGACAATATGTTTTAACTACAGATGGTGCGTAAGCGAGTAAGAGACGAATCTCTCAGGCTGAGGCGGAGGCGACGCCGTCTGAGGGAGAAATTCCTTTTGCCTCAACCTCGATGCCAGACCAGCAACCAGCCTTCGTCTGCGCAGGATCCGCAGCCGTCGACGTCAAGGCAGGACTCTCCTACCAGGACTATGACTCTACCTTCCGAGATCTCCGCCTTCTCCAGGCGAATATTCGCGAATAAATTCGAAGTGTCTGACCTCTGGTAGCAGAAATTGGAAGCTTCGGGAAGGTGATCTCGTGATCTTGCGATTTGTAGTGGTACTTAGTGTTGTCGGCATTTAACGTATAAAGGTTAATATCTGACGATGGCTACGACGATAAATAAAAAGTTTAGGTCAAATAAGTGTTGCAGTGTGCCGCAGTGCTGCAACAGCACATCGGAGTCCATTTCCCTGCATTCCTTTCCGAGAGACCGATCTCTTATGAAGCATTGGCAACGGATACTGAGAATTGGAAAGGAGATAACAAGAGATATGTACGTCTGCAGTGAGCACTTTAAAGAAGATATATTTTTGAGTTAACAAACAGGAATTTTAATTCCTTTGTTTTTATTATTTTTATATGCATACTTTTGACGATTACTATTGCATTGTATTTTTCTAAATGCCAAATTAATCATTATTATTCTTTCAATGATATGTATCAAAATGTCATTCACATTTAATGACTTGCTTAATTGGTCAGCAGGTTCAGAATTTTCATATGAAACATCTTTAATTACAGTGGATAGTATAATTGGTTATCATTATTTTTATCTATTACAGCAAAGACAGAGAAAAGGTCCTGCCTGAAGAAAGGGGTACTTCCATCCTCCAAAATCCCGAGAAGACCCAATGAGCCAGTTGAGACTCCAGAGCACCACCGCTCCAAGAGGATGCGCATGCAGCGTCATTTGTGTCGGTTGGCTTACACCACTGATACTGCTAACCAAGGAGAAGCTGACAATACACTAGCGGCAGATGGAGAGGAAGAATTAGCTGCAGCACAGGCCTTATTGGAGCTGATTAATTCCAATACTGGCCAAGATCAGGGAAATGTGGAGGTCTAACCTGCTCCTAAAATTAATTTTGGTTGCCAGGTGCAGCTTTATTTGAGGGAACCACGCCATACCACTCTGATACATATGATGAAGCCAGATAAGGATTTGAATGCTTTTACTGGCATTCCTACTTTTCTTCTGTTGGACCATATTGTTCAAGCTTGTGAGCTCCTTCAATGTGGTGAAAAAAACATTAGCTTAAGAGTTCATATGCACAGTAGTGTCCTTTTTTTGCATGGTCAAAATTAAGTTGAATTTAAGTTTTCGATGTTTGGCAGTTTTGTTTTCTATCTCGACGCCAACTTGTTCCACCTATTTCAAACAAATGGTGCGAACATTGGCGTTGGTATTACGCGAAGCCATAACTTGGCAAAGTAAGGAAGAGATTATGAGAAATATGCCAAAATGTTTCGATAATTATTCAAACACTCGGGTGGTACTGGACTGTACTGAAACCCCTGTCGAGAAGCCACAATGTTTGACTTGCCAAATACTTACGTACTCCCATTACAAGGGGAGGAATACCATTAAGTATTTGGTTGGAGTAGCCCCAGATGGTTTAATTACATTCATAAGTAAAGTCTTTGGTGGTAGGTCTTCCGACAAGGCTATAACCCTAACCAGAAATTTATTGGATCTCCTGGAATACGGTGATTCAGTGATGGTGAATAAAGGGTTCCTCATAAGCAATGAATTAGCCCAGAAGGGGATAAAAGTTATTCAGCCACCTTTTTTGCAGAAAAGGGATCAATTCTCTCAAACAGAAGGACTTTTAACAGCTGAAATAGCTCGTGCCAGGGTACATGTTGAAAGGACCATCCAGAGGATGAAAATATTTAAGCTATTACGTGGGGATGTGCCTTGGGCAATGTTATCAAATATTGATGACATTTTAGTGATCGTCTCAGGCTTAGTGAATCTAACAAAGCCCATTTTATCTGTTGATAAATTCTAAGGATAATATATATATATTGTAACCATATATTTGTCTTTTATTCCATCAAATGTTGACATTTTTCTTGACATAAGTGTTCTCAAAACTTAATTATAAAATAAACCTCCCCATGGAATTTGTTGTGGTGGGTTGGGCTTGCATGTTTAAATGATCCTTACAGACTTGTGCATCGCAATGGCTGAGTGGAATAAGACTGAAGGAATGGGCAACTCAAAGTCTGTACCTGAATCAGAGGGCACAGGTAGGGATAGTAGGTAAAGAATCTGAGTCGGTAGTGATGTAAATTGAGAAGAATTGATTCTTCAATTTTTTGGCATTAAAAATATGGGTAAAACAGAGGTCAAGGATCCTGCCATTTGTGTTGTTTATATTGTTAATTTGATCTTAGTTAAGAAAATGTAATGAATTCCATACGGCATGTGTGCAAACGTTAATACAGTTCACAATTTCATCTAACAGGCGGGTAACATGTTAGGGAGGTTATAATCTCCAACTAAGAGATTTTTTGCACGGTGGTGATGAGTAGCAATTCGTTCAAGGCAATCACAGTGTGTTAAATAAGTAGCGGCAGGTGAGTTCAACTGTACTTGCTAGCAGTTTACCCATCCCATTCTTCTCAATTAACCTCTGTATCTGTCTTTCTTATCAACAACTATAAATTATCAAAAATATTAATTACAAACTGATAAAATATGGCATTAACATTTATTATCTTTATGCCAAAACACAAGGCAGAAGTTTCTGAAAATACACACTTCTTACAGTATTTATCATTTTTCACAAAAATCATCATAGCATGTAATTGAACTGATAAGCAAGAGTCAAATACTCACTAACAACATGTTCAAGGCATTAGCCTTTGAATATTTCCATATTAATAATGCATCATCTGATGTTTATAATAAAAGAAAAAAAATTTGCCTTAAAGATTGTATCTTAACTCCATATGAAAATAATGGAAAAAATATATGAGCTATGCATTCTCCACTTTCATACATAATCTCAAGTATGAAACATTTCTTCTAGACCACAATAGAGCATCTGTTTTAATACCATGTTCATTTCTGCCTCCCTTATCAAACTATGGCCAAAATCATGCGAACATTACAAACTATATCTCTCACTTAAGGCACATCTCTACACACGGTACATTTAATATATTTCTTCACTACACAGACTTCATATGACATTGAAAATTGAAATGCCTATAAGACAACACAATAGATGCTAAATCAATGGTGATAAGTGTAACTGTAAAACTGGATAAAAAGGAACGAACTGTTTTTCCCTTTGTATCAAGGATAAAACACTGTGTAACGTTTCAAGAAAACTAGAAAATTGAAGTCTCAAAATCAAATCGTAAAATGATGAATCCGTTATATCCACTTAACTAATATCTCAAAAAACTCTCCCACAAACCATTATAAATATTATTTCCCAACTACAACACTATCACTCACAGTGTGGTGATCCTGGCTTAATCATAACAAAAACTCACGGTCATATGTAAAAACAGCATTGAAAAGTAAACATATATGAAATCAATATAGCATGATTTGAAATTCACCAAAATCCAAGTATTAATTTTATAGCTTAAAAATGCGACAAGAACATTTGTACTATTCTCTACATGACTGACAGCGAAGTTAATACCTAGAGACATGAAAGACTAGCCACAACTCATCAACCAATGCCACTGATAAAAAAATTCTTATTGACATTTGAAAACAGTTTGATTTCTCCATTTGCCTTCCAGCACAAATTATGGGCATAGAACAGAGGTCATAATTCACCAAATTCATCACACACAACCATAGATGCAGCTTATCACCGCCCCTTATGCATGGAATGCAAACATACTATGCTGTCTACTTGGCTCAGACAAAGTCAACTGAAAATCAAGACTTAATTAGATACGGCCAAATTATAATTCTAAATACATATTTTCCTCTGAACAAAAAAAAAATAGAAAGTCATTAATCCATAAAAGGTATAGGGATATGGCTCAATAGTGAGAATACTGTTTGCATTAAAGTTATCTGACGACTATGATCCAGATCATGTTACAAATACTTTTGATAATATATCCTTCACCGAAAGAAAAAGGAGCTAACACATGAAATTCCATTAACATTTATTATCTTTTGCCATAACATAAGGCAGAAGTTTCTCAAAATACACACTTCTTAAAGTATTTATAATTTTTTCACAAAAATCTAGGTCAAATTTAACGGGAATGACCATACATTCATCATCCACATTAGAGCAAATTATAAAATGGCAGAGTGGAATATTCATTACTGCCATCTCTAGTTGCACCTGGCCATAATATTTATGTTTTTTCTTAATCATTATATCCTCCCCATTTATAGTGATGAAGCTTGACTTTTTAACAGCATCCATAATGGACACCGGTTGCCTTGAAACAATGCATTTCACTTCAACAAGAATGCCATCAGACACAACTACTCCATCAGGGCTATACCCCAACCATGGAGCATTGACGTTGACAAGAAAACCAATTTTTGAAACTTTGTTGCCAGTTTGCTTAGAGTAAGAATCAAAGAATCAATCAAGTTGTTCATGCTGCTTACCAATGGCAGTAAACTCATTCCCTCTAAACGATGAATGTATTTAATTTCTAAACTTTCTATCCCAGTCTCTGCTGACCCCCGTAGGTTTGTGGTAGGTAAACAAAGAATAGCAACGGCTACCAGTGATACGATGCTGACGTTCATGGTGCCATACATCACAGCACTGATTGATGGTAGCAAGGCATATATCAACAGCTTCTCCTGCTGTTTTCACTATCCTCTTTTGGTAGAATGAAACCAGTTCATCATCAATCTCTTCATAACAGTTACCATACTGTATAATGCACGGATTGCATGATATAATAAAATCAGTGACTGGAGCCCTCAAAGCCTCTACACCCTCAGCCACTGAAATGTTTGTTGATTCCCTTGTCTTTAGGGTGTTTCGTCCCGCACGTGATACAGCCAGTGCAGAATCTGGAGCACCTACAAATAATTAAAATAGTCTTATATTAACACTTTCAGCCCGAAGTTTAAAATTTTAAATGCCACTGTGCCATCTACAAATGATAAAGAGGATAATGAAACATAAGGTTAACATGTCTGAAGAGAAATGGAGATCTTAAAGAAAGTAAGATCACTGCATTCATGAAAGGATATTTTAGAATTAAAAAGTGATATCATCACACTTTTGACTTTAAAATACCAATCCAGAAATCCGGATGTGATGAAATATTAATCCATTCTGGAGGTCTATACTTCACATATTCCAATAAAATCTATGCTGACTAAAATATAATTGTGCAGAAGATTTAATTAACAGTCTTACTATTATTTGAAAAAAAAATGGAAGAGACACTTAAGCCATTTACCTTTCAACAATAATTCCAGTATCGAATTCCTCACTGCTTGAGGTACGCCTTCTCTCTGTAGTAGAGGTAGAGGCAGCTGTTGGATGCTGCTTCCCTGCATGAAAAAACTCTGACAATGGTCTTGGCGTGTATGTGGTCCTGATATTCGTTTTAGCTCTACCCCACTGTTGGCTCAGCTCTGTCTGGCTAAGATTACTCAATGTATCTATTTCCACCCTGCAATAAAGATTTATCAGCAATACTCTTAAAGACTACATTGACAAGCATTATATAAAGTATCACAAGTCTCTCCCACATATAGGACGGAACACCTGATAAGGTTCAATGTGATTCAATAAATTTTATTTTATGAGAAAATGCCTTACTTAGACATTACTCCAAGATGCAGAGTGTCTAACATGGTAGGACATCAGCAAATAAAGGTATTTACACAAAGTTATATTTTTGATTTTTCTTGGCTATAAAGGTTGAAACTAGCTACAGGGAAAATATATCATCGAAATCCGAAAGGCGTGAGGCCTTGGTTAATTTGACTTTGAATGAACCATTGCTAACAACCCAAACTGTAAGTTTAATGTAAAGTAGGTAATGAAAGAGGGAAATACTTTATTGGCAGACGCAGAGTGAAGGATCGTGCTCTCCATTATATAATGAGTATGCCTTAATTGCTGTTTGCGTACGGGCATATACAATGGAAATGTTACGAAAATGTTCATTTATGCTAACTTTTTCTTGAACCCATTCCCCGCTCTTCTTTAATTTAACTTACTTCAGAGAACATTCAGACAGCACAGATTATAATCTCATAATACAAGTACACCTATCGCACAAGGTCATTTACGTAAAATTTAACTTAAAGCGCTAACTTAATAACATTGATTCAAGTAACTCACAAACTAATGTACTAAGAAAATATGAGTAAAAATGACAGTTGCCACTCACCTGTTCATGTGTAGTAAAAGAGCCACGATATGTTTGCACTTCCCCGAGCCGGCCTTGCAAGAGCAATGTGCTGATACAATTTTGTTATGGGCACCATTAACACCATTTAAAATAGAAATGCGGATTTCATGCGGTTTTCCGCTTAAATTGCTAGTTTGTACAACTAGCCCGACTACCGTAAATCCATTAGTCGACCGCTCACTAATGCCACAGGTTATTAAATGGTTAGCATTTAAAACCCTGCTTCCCTCGACGAAAGGACGTTGCCCATCCTGCACATAATTCATCAGCGCGAATATTTCCAGAACTGGAGCCATCTCGAAACAATTCGCCGTTAAAGCCACACAATCGCATACACTTCCACTAGCTAACAAGTTTCGATCACCTCTCCGCAATCAAAACATGGCGACAGTGCTGCCCTCCGTGAGCATTTTTTTCGCGAATAGGGTGCTTTCCAATCGCGTATCTGCGCTGATCTGTTTAAAACTGTTTAGCTCAGAGCGTGTTCCAATCGCAGTTGTGACGTCACCTGCGCTAAACAGATGGAAACACATCCCGTACCGTTGTTCGTCTGCGCCCAGCAGACGAAACATGGTGGCGGGAAAATAAATTGCTGGCGGAAAATGCATTCCACCATCTCAAAGATAAAAATGATGATAATTTGAGAATAATAAACATAAATTTGTATTATATGTCTTAGATAAATTTTATTTCTGAAATGCAATATCTTCTTTGCCCAACATAATGACAGAAGTTATATCAAAGAACGATAGCAAGGATTTGTTGTATCCTTGTACTTGCACTTGGAACTTACTTTAAAGGTGTTTACGGTTCGAGCGTTTAAGTGTAATCATTAAAGAAAATTTGGAATGGAAAATGTAAGCAAAACCATAATTTTATATTGTTTTGATGCTTAGCAGATGTATTTCATTTGCTTAAATGGATACACTATAAGCTGGACGTATTATATATAAAATTTCATATAACTTTAATGGTGTTATTTGTTTTCTATTAACTGTAATTTAATGCTGAAAAATGGCTATAGAATCGGTAGATCTATTATAGCGTGTTTAAATTTTTTACTGCTTTACTAGCGTGATGTGAATGTAAGTTGTATACGTCTATCAATGTAGAAAGGCGAAATAAAGTATACCTGCCGGCATTGTCACGGTACGGGAGAAATGGGGGAAATTGTTGTCCCACACATGTTTCTTAGGAAGGAAAGAAATTTTCCTTGAAGACAACACCCATGTGTTGTTTTATGCCGAAGAGGAAATTAATGTGGAAGGGGAGAAGGCAGACACGGAACAGAAAAATCAGCATTTTGCAGATAGTGAGTTTTAATGGTGTTACTATGTTGTCCTATGAAAATTTAAAAAAATCAAGCCATGTACATGTAATAGTATGACTGCCTAAAGTATTAACATGTGGTTGTCATTATGGAAACTAAGACAGGTTTCCAAGCTTCTACTGTACTTTTGATCCTAAGTATTTGCATCTTGGCCCAAATCCGCGATGTTTGAATTATTAAGTAGTGATATTTCCATTAGTTTCTTTCATTTAACTCTCGCTGGTGCATGTAGTAAAGAAAAAATGAAATGGACGAATAATTATCATATTTTTTTATAATTCATGTGGCGTATACAGAAGCGAAAGGTTATTTGAACTTTCAACTTTTGCCGCCGATTGGTCCGCCATTTGTAAACACATCAGCGCAGATGCGTTCCAATCATCTGTTTCAGTGGGCGCTAGTGTGTTTCCATCTGTTGCGATGTGAGCTAATCTGCGCAAGGTGATTGGAAAGCACCCATAATTATTCATCACCTATTGTATTCGCGCACATTTTCAGCTGCGATAGATGAGCTCTCCGCACAAAACTTCCATCCTCAAAATTTGTCAGTGGTACTGTCACTTGAGTCAATAATCTTGATATTTTGTAGGGCCCTTTCCACCTATGCATTAATTTTGCTGCTCTCTCATCAGAGGCACAGCTGAGGGGGTTGGCACGTAATACCACCAAGTCTCCCACCGCAAACGGGTTTTTGAGCGACCCTTATTGTATTTTGTTTCCAGCTGACGGTGCGCTCGCAGTAAATTTCTCTTCGCGGCCAACCACGCTCTGCTACCAATTTGAAACGAGGTAGGCAGGTAGATTTGGATTTATAGGGTGCGTCGACAGCTATGGTCATTTTGCACCACGCACAATCTAGTTTATATAAAAAAATATGAATGAATATAAATCTAGACAAAAGGTATCATTAAAAGCCCAAATATTTAAAAAATATAAATATAAAAATAATAAATATAAAAATATATAAGATTTTGCTTATTAAATTAGTTTCATTTAAAAAGGAAATTACAAGGTTTAGTCGATCGGCATCGTTGCCTAGAACTTGTTCTAGGTCGCCACTGATGCCTAGCCTGTTTCGTGTGTCCCGATATTTGTCACACTCCATCAGGATATGTCGCACACTGAGAGGACGGTCACAGTCATCACATCGAGGAGGAATTTTCTCTTGTGTAAAGAGGAACGAGTGGGTCAGGGCGCAATGCCCGATTCTTAAACGTGTGATGACGACTTCCTCTCTGCGATTACTCCTGATGGATGTGGGCCACCCTGTCGTTACCGGTTTAATTGTCCGTAACTTATTGTTTTGGACATCACTCCACAGTTCACTCCACTGATCTAGAACTACTTTACGTAAAGTAGATTGCAGGTCCTGGTAGGGTATCAGCGTCGTCGTCGGCTCAGGGATATTTAGAGCTTCTTTTGCAGCTGCATCCGCCTTATCATTCCCGGCAATTCCCACTTGTCCAGGGACCCAGAGGAACGTTATAGCAATTCCTCTTCTATTAAGGCATAGGAGGCTATTGTGTATGCTCTGGACAATGGGGTGATCGGATGAAAAGCCAGAAATGGACGGAAGAGCACTCATCGAGTCCGTGCAAATGACAATCGCTGTAGCACTCTTCCCGATCCCATCGAGAGCCATCTTAATGGCTAGCAGCTCGGCTGTGTATATGCTACACAGCGGGCTGAGTCTCGCCTCGATGACCCCGTGGTGAGAGGAGGTAACCGCGCATGAGCAAGCTGCATCCGACTTAGAACCATCAGTGAATATGGGAATGAAGTCGGAGTAACGAAAGAGAAATTCGTTAAAAAGACGCTGGTATTCTAGATCAGTGGTGTAAGCTTTCGGGCGTCTATTGAGACCCATGTGGATTTCAGGGGACGGAATTATCCAAGGTAGGTAACTTGAGTACCCAATCGGATATAAATCTGGGAGCCTTAACCCGGTTGCTTGAATAAATAAATTAAAGCGAACACCAAGCGGTTTGGTGGCCCTTGTCCGTCTGCTAAAATGTTCTAAAAATCGGGGGTTAAAAATCACGTTAAAACACGGATGGTTCTTTGTCGCTAGAATTTTGGCCGCATAGGAGCACATTAAAATGTTTCTACGGTGCGACAACGGCGGTTCACCGGCATCAGCATAGATGCTGAGGACCGGACTGGTCCGAAAAGCACCAGTGGAAGCCCTGCGTTGTGCACTGATATCAGAGGTCTCAAATAGAAATCGCGGCTGGAGTTGTAAACGAACGACCCATAGTCCAGCTTGGAACGCACGAGTGCGCGGTATAATAAAAGCAATGACCTGCGGTCGGCACCCCAAGATGAGTGATTTAAAAACTTTAAAATGTTTAGTATCCGTAAACTTTTGTCCCTTAAACCCCGTATGTGATCACGGTAGTTGAGTCGGTAGTCCAAGGCCATACCGAGGAAACAAACTGATTCCACATAGGGTAGATTTCTACTACCAAGTAAAAGTGCTGGTGGAATGTAGGCTCCCATCACACGATAAAAATGGACGCACTTGCACTTTTCCGTAGAAAAGTTGAATCCATTTCTCTGGGACCAATTCTCCAGTCTATTCAGAGCCAGCTGGGTTACTCTGGCCGCGCTAATAAGTTTGGACGACCTGCAAAATATTGCTATGTCGTCCACAAATAGTGATCCCAAGAGAGGAGGTTTGATACACTTTGCTATATCATTGATAGCAATGGCAAAAAGTGTCGCATTTAGAACGGACCCTTGGGGCACACCGTTCTCTAGGGAATAGAGTTCAGATAGGTGCTTGCCTATCTTAACTTAAAAAAACGATCACTTAAAAAGTTATTTATAAAAACAGGTAAATTTCCCCTCATGCCCCACTCGTGCAGCGTCGTTAGGATCTTCCGCCACCAAACCCTGTCGTATGCCTTCTCCATGTCGAAGAAGACACCCACGACGTGCTGGCGGAGAAGAAAAGCCTCCTGGATATAATTGTCGACCCTGACTAGGTGGTCAACGGTCGAGCGGCCACGTCTAAAACCGCATTGGATAGTGGAGAGAAGATTTCGACGCACCAACCACCAAACGAGGCGCCGATTCATCATTCTCTCCATTACCTTACACAGGCAACTGGTAAGAGAAATAGGCCTGTAATTGTTCGGGTCAGCTCTATCATTACCCTGTTTGAGTATGGGTACAACTATGGACTCACGCCAGGAGGTAGGGAAGCTACCCTCAGCCCAAAGTTGGTTGAGGGAGCGTAGGACCTCCAACAATGCCCTCTCCGGAATATTCCGGAGAAACGCATTGTGGATTTCGTCATTTCCTGTGGCTGTCTCTCGGGAGTCTTCAAAGGCAGATCGTAGTTCCCAGAGGGAGAAAGGGATATTATACTCTGCCACTGTACGCATCTCAGTAAAGATGAGTGGGGAGGATTCTGTGCGTCTCTTGATGGAGAGGAAGGCTTCCTCATACGTGGCGTCGCTGCATGTTTTGGCGAGTAACTCACCGAAGACCTCACCAATAGCAGACGGATATGTCAATACATTGCCGCCGACGTTGAGGAAAGGGACGCTGAGCTGATAATGATTTCCCGAAATACGTTTTACTTTGTTCCAGATCTGTGCCAGGGGTGTTCTGTAATTAATGCTGGATACATATTCCATCCAGGAGGCTTTTTTCGCTTCCTTCACGATCCTTCGAGCTTTGGCTCGGAGGTGCCTAAAGGAAGCAAGGTTCGTCTCCGTGGGAAATTTATTAAAAATCCTTAGAGCCTTCTTGCGCTGACGAATGGCTCTTGCGCATTCCTCGTTCCACCACGGGACTGCAGGCCTAATAATGTTTCGCATTGACTTTGGAACGCTGCTGTTGGCTCAATCAATGATGCTGCACGTTAATTTATCTATGTTTAAAACACCGTTTTGGCTTTCGTCATACTCGTAATAAAACGTGTCCTTAAAAACCGACCAGTTGCCTTTCCGGACAATTTAGTTTCCCGGCATGATAAAATTTGGATTAAAATTATTTTCTCTATTCATTAAAACGGGAAAATGATCGCTCCCACACAGATCATTATGAACAGTCAGGTGAAGCTTGTTCGTCAAGATACTCGACGTGATGCAAAGATCGATTGTAGAAAACTGACCATTAAAAGAGTTAAAACGGGTGTGTTCCCCATTGTTCATTAAAACTAAATTAAAATCTTTAGTAAAATTAGATAAAACCTGGCCCCTACGGTTGCACTGCTCCCAAGAACTACCCCAAAGGGTATCGTGAGCGTTAAAATCCCCTAATAAAACGAAAGGTCTCGGTAGCTGACGAATAAGGGTGTCAAGATTGAATCGGGTAACCGGTGCCCCCTCTGGCAAGTAAACATTACATAATGTCACAGCCTCTGGGGCATGTAACGTCACTGCGACTGCCTGAAAAGGCTTTGTCAGCTGCACTCGGGAGGTGTAAAGGGCCTCCCTAGTAGATAAATTGACAGAGAGGAACAAACACACCAGGATCAGATATCACTTTGTGAGAGACTGTGTGGACAATGATGAAGTCAAGGTGATGTATGTGGCTTCTTCAGACAATATTTCGGACATTTTAACAAAGATTTTGCCTCAACCTAAGACTAGGAGTTGTGTTTTGGGAATGGGAATCACATGAATGAGTTTTCTTTTGCCTTTTGTACTTTTTGTGTTTTTTTTCAGAGAACCTTTTGTTGATTTTTGAGGAGAGGTGTTGGAATAATGTTAATTGCAAAAATGAAACTCAAGGTCGGTAGTATTTCGACAGTATTTTGTTTTTTTTGTATGTGCTGCATGTGTATGTATGTATGTGGTGGTGATTGTATGATAAAGTTACTCCAGTCTTGCCTTTGAACGTGACGGACGTGTTATTTTTTCTGTCGATCGAGTACCTAAGCGAAAGTTATCGGGCGAATCACGGTATTACAACGTAATTACATCAGTAGGTAAACAAAGAATAGCAACGGCTACCAGTGATACGATGCTGCCGTTCATGGTGCCATACATCACAGCACTGATTGATGGTAGCAAGGCATATATCAACAGCTTCTCCTGATGTTTTCACTATCCTCTTCTGGTACAATGAAACCAGTTCATCATCAATCTCTTCATAACAGTTACCATACTGTATAATGCACGTATTGCATGATATAATAAAATCAGTGACTGGAGCCCTCAAAGCCTCTACACCCTCAGCCACTGAAATGTTTGTTGATTCCCTTGTCTTCAGGGTGTTTCGTCCCGCACGTGATACAGCCAGTGCAGAATCTGGAGCACCTACAAATAATTAAAATAGTCTTATATTAACACTTTCAGCCCGAAGTTTAAAATTTTAAATGCCACTGTGCCATCTATTAATGATAAAGAGGATAATGAAACAAGATTAACATGTCTGAAGAGAAATGGAGATCTTAAAGAAAGTGTGATCACTGCATTCATGAAAGGATATTTTAGAATTAAAAAGTGATGAAATTAGATAAAACCTGGCCCCTACGGTTGCGCTGCTCCCAAGAACTACCCCAAAGGGTATCGTGAGCGTTAAAATCCCCTAATAAAACGAAAGGTCTCGGTAGCTGACGAATAAGGGTGTCAAGATTGAATCGGGTAACCGGTGCCCCCTCTGGCAAGTAAACATTACATAATGTCACAGCCTCTGGGGCATGTAACGTCACTGCGACTGCCTGAAAAGGCTTTGTCAGCTGCACTCGGGAGGTGTAAAGGGCCTCCCTAGTAGCAACTGCCACTCCACCCTGGGCACGTTGACCACTGGTATCGTCAAATCTAAAAACTTTAAAACCTTTTAAAAGACCATTGTCGGTAGTTTTAAAATGGGTTTCTTGCAGGCATATGCAAGATGGGTTAAGATCCCGTATTAAAATAGCCAGCTCCTCCTTATGCCTATAAAAACCATTACAGATCCACTGTAATATAAAAGCCATTAATAATGTAAAACTTAAAAATAAATAAATTAATTAATTAATTTTAAAATGTAAAACACAGTTGGAGGATCAACGCTTGATGCGATTTCTCCTCCTACCTTTGGTTCTAGCCCGGAGGATCTCTGTCTTCGAGAGACATTCGTTCTCTTCCATTGACTCCGGTTGGTTGAGTCGGGCTAAACCAGATGGTCCGGGGGATACTGAGTTGCCACGCTTCGTTTGCGTGGCCCCGGCGGTGGTTATGGTGGGGTTCTTCTTAGGAGAACCCGGAACGGTGGCTTGCGTTTTATTTGCCGGATTTGTTGCCTTAGCCGGCTTGGCTGCTTCCTTCGGATCGGCTGTCTTCGTATTCTCATTCTTGTCGGTCTGTGTTTCTTGGGTGGTTTTCTTTACAGTTGCTATGGAAGCAAAGGATTTAGAAAAGGTCGGTGATACAAGGGCCCTGAACTTCTTCCTTGCCTCTAAATAAGAGACTTTATCAATTGTCTTAATCTCCATGACTTTTCGTTCTTCGATCATCTTCGGACACTTGCGAGAATACGCTGGATGCGTACCCTCGCAGTTCACGCAACGTGGATCTTTGGTACATTCAGCACCCTCATGCTCCTCCAGGCTGCAGCGTGGGCAGGTGGCCTTGCCCTCACATCGCGTGGCGATGTGGCCGAAGCGTTGGCACTGGAAGCAGCGCATGGGCGCCGGTATGAATGGTCGTACTGGTACCGATTCATATCCGACGAAAACCTTGTCGGGGAGACTGTCACGCGCAAATGTTAAAACGACTGAGGTAGTCTTTACTACTTCGCCGTCGCGCTTCGTTGTTAGTCGACGAGCATCAACTACTCCCTGAGAAGCCATCTCTCTCTTGATCTCATCGACTTCAACGTACAGCAGGTCGTAATGTGATATTACTCCCCGACTGGTGTTGAGGGTGCGATGTACCTCTACGTGAACTGGTATATCATGGAGATTTTTCATTAATAGCAGCTTGTCGCTTTGTTGCGGAGTGGCCGTTTCAATTAAGAGGCTTCCGTCACGCAGCTTCTTTGCAGACCTTAAATATCCGGGCACTGCAGCCGATAGAACTTTTCTAATGAGAAAGGGGGATACTCGCTAAAGTGTCTCCCCTTCTTTCGCGCACTTCATGATTAGAAACCGCCTACAGGCGGACGAGTCTGTCTCTCCCCCACCCGTATCCGGGCGGGATCGCTTTGATGGTGGTTGAATTTTACCCTCCATACCATTGATAGATTCTTCCCTCGGGCTCCCCACCCACAATGGAGCCACACATTTGGGACGCCGCACCGCAAACCGGTGCGGTCGCCAGGGTTACCCAAGGGATATAGTACCCTAGAGGTGGTTGCCTGTTTCGGGTTGGATCTTCGACGCACGAGCCCACCAAATTCATGCATCTCCGACCGCCTTACGCACACCCCCACCTCCCTGGCACTCGCCACCGAACGTATCGGAAGCCGATTGACCGGGAGTGGCTAGCTCCCGGCCGCCCGTTTACACAGAATCCGGGGCCGAAGAGGGGTATTGGCCCCCGGTCCATACCGGGCATCCGACACCCGGCTGGAAACCATAGACCTCACCCTCCAGGATCCCCTTCTCCTCCTTACGGGTCACCGCACACGGCAAGCATGCGGGTGGATCGCAGGCCAGGTGGTATGGCCGCACACAGACAGTTGACCCACAAGACTGTCCGGGCTCAACCCTTACTGGCTCGGGGTTTGTTTTCGGGGTTTCCTTCCCCGCCCTTTTAGTCGCCTCTTACGACAAGCAGGGATACTGCGGGAGTATTCTCCATCCCCCTACCCGCAGGGGTGAATTTGAAACGACCGGGCAGTCTCCTGGTTATAATAAAACTTCCAAAAGCCTTTTCCTCACATAGGCACGTGTATTGAATTCTAGAAATACGGTCAAACTTAATCGGCACACAGGTGCCCGTACAAAGTAGAGCAACAGACAATAGATGGCCACTCCTACGTGGCCTCCTCCTCAGACCTCCTCCCTACCAACTGTTCCCCCGGCTCCGATCTCCGGTCCGGTATCCCTCCTCCCTCGCGCCAATCGCGCATGCGCCGTGACTGCCGGTGCTGCCCTCTCCACCGCCGCGGTGAACTACGTGCCGAAACGGCACAATATGAAATCCAAGAAGCATAAGTACGGAATCAAACTATATATGCTGACGGAGCCTTCCGGGTTTGTTCTGCGATTTCTTGTGTATACGGGGGCCTGGGACTCTGAACTTGGAGGGCGTGGACATGTTGATCGCGTTGTTCATAAATTAATGAATGACCATTTAGACAAGGGCCATTCATTGTTTATGGATAATTATTACACCAGCGTCAATTGGATCCACGAACTGCTTGAGAGGAGAACGTATTGCACAGGAACTCTTAGGGCAAATCGGAAAAGCATCCCCTCCGAAGTGGCAAAGGCTAAATTGAGACGAGATGAAGTCATGCCTTTACTAACGATGCTATATGTGTTCTAAAGTGGAAGGACAAAAGGGACGTTCTGATGATCAGCTCCAAATTCGGGAGTCGCATGGTTGACGTGCCAACCCGAAGAGAAGACAGGGTCGTTCCTAAACCTGAGGCCGTGGTGAAGTACAACGAGACGATGGGCGGAATAGACCACTTTGATCAGATGATGGCATATTATCCTATTGAAAGGAAAACCCTTAAATGGCACAAAAAGTTGGGCATCCATATCTTTCACCTCATCCTTGTCAACAGCTTTTTCCTCTACCGTAGGCCTCCCGAAAATATTTCCTTATAAATTTCCTTTCCTCTGTTATTAAATCCCTCATTCTACCTTCATACCTTCCTGAATCTAAATCCCTTGTATCCTCAAAATCTTTATCCCACTTCCCTGAACTCATCCTCGTAGAAGATGGCAGAAAGAAGACATCGACGCTGCAGGCATTGTTACACCGTCGGGCGCAGGAAGGAGACAGCCTGATTGTGAGGGTGATTATGTCCTGATTGTGAGGGTTCTCCAGCACTTTGTCCGGAGTGCTTTGCTCCCTATCATAAAACATTGCAAATAGTATTTTTTTAATGCCCTAAAAATATTTTTGTAGTAATTTTTTGTGCATAGATGCGTCATTCTACTGATAAATATGTTATTGTTTAAATATAATATATATTTATGGCAAGTATTTATGTTTTCATGACTCAGTTATTGCGTAAGAGTATGCGTTTTACATATATAAGTTGATTTGGAATTTCCATTGAATTACGAATCCAATCTTTCCCTCGTATGAGTAGTAAAAACACTTAAACTATCATTCTTGATTTTAGTGAGTGGGTTTGTAAATAATATGGAATAAAGATGCTGCAAAGCTCTTCCAATTAATATGTATTATTGAACTTTCAACTCTAACGGAAACCAATTTGGCACTAAAATTCAAAACGTTCCTACTACCAGTAAAAAATTAAACTTGAGCATTTGGTAGAATATTCTTCTCGTGATCTGCGATAAGTGGCCTGAATGAACCCTGTCAAGCTCTCTAAAATTTGTTTTCGGCTTCAGTTCGGAAGCGATAAATGACAAAGTTTGGGGCTGATTTTTTCCTTCTTTCCGCATCCATTTTTACCCTGGCACCAGAGTCACCACCCCAAAACCCAGTAAAGGACACGTGTCGCTATATTAGAAACGGGGTATAATTTCCGCTATTATACTTCCTCACCCTCTTACCTCTTCTCGGTCCCCCCCCCCCTCCAACCTTAGCGGAGCCGGACTGAGTGGTGCCACACCAAGGGACACCCTAATCCACCATAATAAATACACGAAGAGAAATCTTGAGTCGGGGAATACCGCCCAACACATGCAGCTGCAGCAAAATCGCCGATGCTATGTGGAACCGTTAGTTGTTTTGTTTCTAACGCTTACGGGTGGTCGTCTTAGGGTGCGGTCCAGAGAACGCTCCAGAGCATTCGTAGCGAGGTTCCAAGCGGTCCGTGGGTCGCTCCAAGTCGCTCCGGAGCGCTACGGTTTATCCCATGACGTCACGGAAAACGTCATCATATTCGCTCCCGACGCTCACGGTAGAAACCAGGGGCGATCGGAGCGATTCATTTGCTGGCGGACATTCAAAAGGAAAGGACATGCTGATACAATTGATTGACCAGTCTTCGGGGAGGTTATATTCCCTCGAGGTGGAAGACGATGTAGCAGAAAGGGCATATAGAGGTAAGCACTACTTGAATGATTTCATTTGAAGCTTAGAAAAGTATTTACCGTGATATTTATCGTTAATTTGATATTTTCTTAATACGGCCTTCGTATATTTCAGACATGATATTCGCCACGAGGCTTTTAGAAGAAGCGAAGGCTCGAGGTAGGTTTTAAGATAGGCCATTCCTTTCGCTTTTTATTCTTGCTCCACTGTTCTTAGTTTTGATTGGAATTAAATTATTATATTCGAATATTGTAGATAATTTATATTGAAAGTGTATTTGTCCGATGCTGATGGCTGAATAAGCTGCACGTGGTTACCCACAATGTGTACTCTCATTAATGTAGGTACCACGGTGTGTGAGATTTTTAAGTAATGTACAAAGCCACGTTGGCGCACATTACTACATTTGTGCTCATAATACTGAATTGTTTTACATAAGTTTGTTTCCATTTTTCTGACACTTGGTAGAAGCTGTATAGACTAGTATCTTGTCAATAGTTTTCTTTTGTCATGCATACTGCTGTTGTGAATTACTATACGTTGATAAATATATTTTCAGAAAGTAATGAAGGTGCTTGTGGGCGACAAGCGGAGCCACGTGGCTCCGAGGAAGTTGATGGTATGAGCTTTTGTTCAAACCTTCTTAGATACTATCTCAGCATATATTTGTCTCAAGTGTGGATCTCAAAGTAGTTGTTTTTAATAGAACTATGACCAACTGGAGTCTCTTGCAATAGCACTTGAGTTGGATCATTTGTATTTCAAGATATGGAGATTTCATTGCAAGAACATACTTTAGTTTTCCGGGTGCATAACATCTTGTAATATTGTAAGTCGCTATACATTTAATGCAGTTCATACTACCTAGTTCTTGTAGATAACGTCAATCAATTGGATATAATATTGAAGTCGATTACAAACAGTTATACCCTACGGTAATTATTACTAAAAATTGAATATATTTTCTTCTACCTACAGATGGAAACAGTGCACCCGATGGGCCACGCAATGGGGCACCCGAAGATGAAGGTAAGGCATCTCATGATGGTATTATGTGGAAATTTTCGAAGAGCGCACTATAGCTAATGATGTGGTCGAGCTTTGAAGACTCAAGTATATGTAGTTTTAATGTGTTCCATCTGTTGCTTTGCACTCGGCGACGAAGAATTTGCATCTGCGCAAGTTTAATTACACATTCTTGAGGATAATTTAATATAGTGCCTGCTAACAGTCAATTTAAGAAACTGTAAATTCTTGACTGGTGTTCGTTTTGTTTAGTGCATAGCATTTCCATTAACATTCCCAATGCGAGTATATTTCAAGAGGTATTGGCGTTTATTTTCACTCCTAGGATAAGTAGGTTGTATAGTCCACCTCATGACTCACTTTCTGAACAGTTCTGAGCTTATCCTTATCTGTTACTGAATGTTCTTCTTATCCGCTTTTTTATATTCCATTTATGCCTGTTCATTATATTCTCCATTTCTCTATATGAATAAATGAACTTCATTTCATATTTGTAAATCAGTACGAATTTGAACATCTTTAAGCATTCTACTTATACATTTATATTATTGATTGAAATACTTTGGTGGCTATATCCTTGTTAAGATGTAAGTGATTTAGTGTAACCTAAATATTTACCTTGTAGATAACTTCCGGTGGGCACATGATGCCATACTCCTCCTTGTGGACACCTACAAGGAGGAACCAAGAATGTCGTCAGGGAGGATGACTGCAAAAAAACTTTGGGAAAGGGTGGCGGTGAGAATGCAGGAGAGGGGTATTGTTGTCAGTGGACCACAATGTAAAAGTAAAATGAACGGGCTCAAAAAAATGTATAAGAGCATCAAGGACCACAATGGGAAGAGTGGGAATGGGAGGAGGAATTGGCCATATTTTGAGGTAATTACATGTAGTTAATGGAGACAATAGATATTTGTAATGGCATATCTAGTCTTAAAATTTTGTTGTGTTTTTTATCTGCTTGTTACTCTATTGTGACCCTTTGGTTTGATGTTTTGCGTGGGATTCTTCAGAATCAAGGTCTTCACTCGAGTGATCATTTTGGAAATAAGTTATTACATATTGAATTCTAATGCTGCAAATAAATTTGGGTGTGGAAGATGCTAAATGAAAGTGTATTCTGTGCTTACTCATATGTCCATATTTTATCTTCATTTCCTTGTTTTAACTTAGCCATGTTACTGCATTAACGATCAGCTTATCTTCTAATGTGGATTCCCTAACTTCTACCTTTCAGATACTAGACAATATGTTCTCGCAGAAGCCATGGGTGGCTCCTGCGGTCACCTTAGACTCGGCAGCGTGTTCCAGTTCCAGCAGTGGCGAACAATCCCCCACACTGGAGATGAACAAGTGTATTGATACTCCACCAAAGGGGAGAAAAAGTAAGTTACCTTTGCATGGCTGATTAAAGACCCATGAAAAACTTGGGAATCACTTAAAAATGCCTTCCCATAACTTAGAACAGGTTGTAGTTTTTCCTTTATGAATGTTCCTTCGAATGAATGTATTATCTATTCCTTCTTTTTATATATCTCACTTGTCCATTTATATGAAACTTAACTATCAAATGTATGTCTGTACCTTAAATAATAGTGTCAATACCTATTCCTCAATTATCAATGTAACTCATCATAAGACAAGGTTATCAGTCAAAGGCCCGATGGCTACGGGAACCTTAATTTTTAACAAAATTCATTTTCATTAGGGCATTTACTCCCATTAATAGATACAAGTTGGAAAGAAGACTATTTAAAACATGTTTCTTTATTTTATAAATTATTCAGTCACAGTTTATTGTTGATATGGTAACGGACTTTGATTCCTGTACCATGACGAAACCCAAACAACTGTATTTGTCAATTGGCGAAAAAGAATTACTATTAATAATATTGTCTTTTCTTAAACCATTATTCCTATTCTCATATTCATCCTTGTATTTTGTAAACAAGTCACTTTTGCTGATGTTGGTTCTATATTTAAAGGGAGAGCCAGTGTGGTCGAAGAGCTGAGAGCAAGCAGAGAGCAGAGGGAGAGGCTACATAAGGAGGCCATGGAGCGGCAGGACAGCCTCATAAATGTATTAGAAAAGTTAATTAAAAAATAATTTCAATGAAAGCATTTGTCGTCTTAGTTTGTGTGAACATTCCCTTATTCCTGTGTGCTTCTTCTACCTCTGTTAGTTTTCCATGGTAACATAATTCCAAGTTGCATGCTGTATCATCGCTAGTCTTACATGGTGCATCCCAGCGGTCCCGTGCTTTGTAAAACAATGCTTTGAGAGACTAATGGAATAGGTTAATTGGCATTTCTGGCATTAGGTGACTTCTATTTTGTTCGAACTGCAATTCAAGAAGTATGTACTTCGAGGTGGCACATGCCCTGCTTCTGATTACATGAAGAGTCAAATATAGAATGTGTACATGATTTGCCAACCGCTGTTCTATCCTCTTGAATCCGATCACCTCACCATCCTAAGTATCTACGTTGCTTTCTTTCATTATGCCCTTTATCTCCTAGTTAGTTAATTGATTACTTGGAATAGGTTTGCAGAAGTATAATAATAATAATATAATAGTAAAGTATAATCAATAATTTTCATTCTGCTCCTAGCACACACTGGGTACCGATGAAGAGAATCACGAGAGAGCTAAAAGAATGATTGCAAGGAAATGAGGAGCAAACTGGCACCCCATACAGAAAAAAATTAAATGGAAATCATTGGACCTCAATATCATTACTATTTATCTTTCTCCGTTACCATAACCAAAGCCCACTGAATAGGAACCATGCCACCTAAACTAATGCACAATGCTGTATTATTGTAAGAATCTCAAAAAATACTAATTTACACAGATAATACAAGGTAATTGTAGAAAAAGGCAAATAGAACAATTAACACTTTGAATACTGCCCATATACATGACATAATTTTACCCCGTGGCGGCTTTCTGTTTTTACGTAAAACGTAAGTATGGATGCCAAATAAGTCGACGAGTGTGAGACCACGTTGAAATTTGCAGGCGATATTCTGATTTTAGTAGCTTTTTGGTAGATTTCTTATTTTATATTTTATACAGTGGTACCTCGAGATACGAGTGCCCTAACATACGAGATATTTGAGATACGAGCCGTCGAGCGAGCCAAGTTTTGCTTTGAAATACGATCAAAATTTGAGATACGAGGAACGGCCGGCTGCACACGGCCCACCAGTTTACTGCGCTTGGTGCGTCTCGCATTATCCTACGCATCCCCCCATTGTGCTTGTTTAACTCGCTGTCGAAGCATCTTTGATGAGCTTTTCTAGGGCTTTGTTGCATTTAAGTGACCAAAATACAAATACACTTTATAAAACCAGTTTATTTCATTACATTCTCTTTTATTATGTTTTTATACAATATTTGTTATTTATAAACACATTTTTCTTATTAAAAAACACGTAACAATAACAACTGGGTGGCATTTTGGGGGCTGGAATGGATTAATGGCATTTCAATTAATTTCAATGGGGAAAATTGCTTTGAGATACGAGCAAATTGACCTACGAGTAAGGTTACGGAACGAATTAAGCTCGTATGTCGAGGTATAACTGTATTCAGTCTTAATTCGTAGTTTTATCATTAATTAGTGTTAAGGGTAGTTTAATTTTTAGCAGTTTCGTAGTTTCAAGTTTTTTATCATTTAGGTTTAAGCATACCTATACGGTTAGAACTTTGTACGCTGTAATTTTCTCTTTTTATTCTCGATAGTTTTGTTTTGATATCTTTTAATTCTAGTATTTGTATTGTTCTACTTAAATATTTTAGTTTGATAGTTTTGGTGCTAAACCTTAGATACTTAGGCTGTAGCTTTTCATTTATTCGTAGTCGTTCTCTTGTGTATTGGTTTAGATTATTTTCGTAGTTTTCCATAGCGGTCTAGTTCAATATTAACTTTCGTTCTAATGTTTTTGTTTTCATTTTAGAATTCGTAGTTAACTGTATGCAGTAATTATTCTAGTTTAGCTTTTGCTGATAGGTTATTTTCATAAATAATTTCTCTTGTGTTTGCTCGCGTGAACTAGTTTCATTGCGCGTACGCGGTTGTGATCTTTACAACTCTCCCTTCAAATTTCATATGTTCGTTCATTCGTCCGAGTCCTTGTACGACATTCGAAATGGCCGATCTTGTTTGTGTTATAAGTGCTCTAAGAAGATACGAATCCTCCGATAGTGAGTCAAGCTCCGATGAAGAATGGGAATTCGGCGTACTATTAAGGGAGAAACGCACATTGCGATCGCGTGTCGCAAACTACCAGGACGTCGTCGCAGGATATTTGGACCATGAATTCAAGAGTCATTTCAGGTTGGTCTAATGTAATTAATTACCGTAATCCTTATTTTTACTTAATGAGTAGAGTATTTTATGTTAAAGGGCAGTTCAAATTCTGATGCCCGTCTCATCCGTTTCTAACTTGAGCATCCCAATCCATAGAAAATCAGTGGACGCTGTTTGTAACAAACATTGCAATATATTAAGTTTACTTGCCTAAGGATGAAAATTTTATTCCATACTTTTTACTGTTGAACTTCTAAATTATTAACTTCTGATAATCCTGTGCTGAAATTTGTTACCCTTTACTTTGGATTTAGGATGTCTCGGGCCACTTTTGACTTCCTCTTGGGAATTGTTGGCCCCAAAATAACGAGGAAAGTAAAAGGCTGCCCAACAATCCCTTCACGCGAGCAACTCATGATTACCCTATGGAAAATGGCAACCATGGACTCATACAGGTTCGGTTTCTGGAGTGGCAATTTATTAATTATACTTTGTGTAGTGCTTGTTCTCATACTGTTAATATCTCTACGTCTGTTTGTGACCGCTTTAATGTCGGGAAGGCTGCAGGGTTGAGATCGGTGAGGAGAGTGACGAGGGCTTTATTTCTTGAAGCCCCACGGTTCATAGTGGCCCACTGCCGACAAAGCAGTGTCAACCATTAGAGGTTTTCAGGAAGCGAGTGGCTTTCCTAAAACAATTGGGGCAATTGATGGTACCCACATAAGAATTGCTGCTCCGCAGGAGAACGCTGTGGATTATGTAAACCGGAAAGGTTTCTATTCCATTCAATTGCTAGTTAGTATTGCACTTCTTTCTCTATCTTTAATTTTATGTCTGAGTTACAATGACAACAAGTTCTCATACTTCTAAATGCATTATGCACGCAGGTGGTGTGTGATCACAAAATGCTGATAACCCATTGCCATTGTGGCAATCCTGGGTCGGTGCACGACCAACGAGTTTTCAGGAATTCAGAGGTGGCTGAGTTCCTGAAAGATGGAGACAAATTCCCGGCAGATAGCCACTTGGTGGGAGATGCCGCCTATGAATTGCACCATCACCTCTTGGTGCCCTTCAAGGACAATGGCCACATGACTGCTAGGCAGAAAAATTTTAAGTTTATGCAGTCATCTGCAAGAATTGCAGTGGAAAGGTGTTTTGGCTTATTGAAGGGGCGGATGCGGAGTTTGCTGCACTGCTTGCCGATGACAAAAGTGGACCTCATGCCAGAATATGTTGTGGCATGTTGTGTTATCCACAATATTTGTTTAATGAAGAGGGATGACATTGCAGTTATTTCTGTTCAAACACCCTGTGAGGAAAATGTGCTTCCAAGGGAAATAGGTGATCGGAACAGAGCCCTTGGTGTTCAGAAAAGGAATACTGTAATGGAATCCCTTTTAATTAGAGATGGGCCACTCTGAAAATTATCCACTATAATATATTTACATTTCTGATAAAAAATATATGAATTCCTCGGGGAATAATCAATTAGATGAAAAAACATTTTATTGTAGTATCTTTTACGGCAATTTTCCCATCTCTACTTTTGATGTAATAAAAGCTTTATTTATCATATTACATATGCTTTTGAGCTTCGTTATTTGTATATTATTTGTAAACCCTTACAATTGTAAAATTTTGGGATGGGACTATGGGGTTTTGCTCTCATCTATTTATTGATCATGGCCCAAGTTACTGGCTAGACTAATTGCAGACAGATAATTGATGGAAAATTGTATTAAGAACAAAGACAGCTTATCTGCTAGAATTGTAACAAACAATAGTTTTCTCCATGGCTGTTAAATGCGAAACTTACGATGAAATAAGGAAAAATGAAATGTTAGCAATAGGTTATAATGTATGTACAAGACCTAGGTAAGATTTTGCAGTTTCCAGTTCTTAAGACAATTTAGTAAATGTTAAATTTGTTGAGATATAGCTTTTCAGATAACGAGTTACATTCATTAAAATAAACATGCTGTACATGTTTGGCATAATTGGCAATCCAGTGCATATCATTATGGTAACTTTTCTCAAAGATAAACAATAAACATACCACTGCTGCTGAATGATACCCCAGAATTTTACCTGCATCAATGTTGACTGAGCAAACTTTGTTCAGAAAAGCAAAGAAATGATAATGACTTCATAAAAGGTAAGGGTAGGTAAAGTTTAAAAACATTAACCGATTTATATCAAAGGAATTTATTTTTCCGCAATTTATTTCAGCACATCTAGAAATTTCTCCTCCATGGCCATTCTCTCCTCGTGCCTTCTTTTCCTGCTGGCCTCATGCTCCTCCTTCTGCCTCAACCTTTTTTGCAGTAATAATGATACGTTTGGGCGTGGAGAGGTAGGATCTGTAATAAGGAAACATTTAGTGCACTAATCCTTTGGGAATGAGACATTTCGGTGATAATTTTCTCAACTTACTGCTTTTGGAAGCACAGATTTCGCTGCTTCCGTTACTCTGATCATCCTTAGTGATGCCACTCGAGGAGGCAGTGGCCACTGGCGAACACCATGCCCTCTTCGCAAAAATGCTATACATTATCTGCAAGACAAATGTACGTGAGACAAATCATGCAAATTTGCATAGAAATATCAATTTCATTAGCTAGTAGTAGTAGAATTGGGTTTTTTTTGGGTGCGTCGACGGCTAGGGTCATTTGCACCATGCTCAGTCTCTTTGACGCATTAAAACTAGATCTCTACAAAATGTAACTACTAATTTTATGCATTTCTATTTTATGAGTAATGCATGAGTGCATGCTAACTATGTTAAATTTAAAAAAACTGCCAGTAAATATTTTCCGAGATTATCTTTTGACACACATGCATAAATTTTACTCAATGCACAAATATGAATATAAAAAAACATTTCCAGCAAGGAGTACACATATGAAGTGTGGACTATACAAAGTTATTTGTTATTGTTCAGTATGCGCTTCCACAAAATATTATTTAATTTATCATTACCTTTCACATTTAAATTGATTTAAAGATATTAGTTGGAAATAGGATTATTTCCTAGGTCTTGAAATGGGACTCCTTAATATACTTTTGCAATTGGATGAAATGCCAGATAATATTGTGTACAAACAGGATGACTGTAGACCGTGCAGAAGCGATAACAGTGAAAAGGCCAAGGGATGAGTTTCTAGAATCAATAGTGGAAAAATTAAATGAATTAAAAGGTCATCACTATGTGTACAAAGAGCAGTCTGAAAGTAGTAGCAGAGTGGAATTTCTTTGCTACTGGCCATTGCAAGAAAGCCTGCAATGGCGAAGGGGGGACCACAAAGAGAGAGGTCACTAAAAGAAGTTTACAGTCAATAAAAAATAATCGTATTATGAATGGCAAAGACATGTTTGATTACTTTTCTGAAAACCTGAGAGATATTCAGTACTTATACATTAAGAGACGAGACAACAAAAAAATGATTTATGGAGATGATGACATAAAAGATTGCCTCCATATTTTTACACAAGGAGGACATCATTGCCTGCACTTGTGACAAACAGTGGTGGCATGGAAAAATCATAAGCCACAGGCGTGTGAACTTCACACACTCAGGGTAGGGGGGCCAGTTCCTTTCCCTGGGCCACCTCACACTCAAGAGGAATTTTTGCACTTAATAATGAAAAACTTGTAAAATGAGGTGAAAAACTGATAAATGAGTTATGATAATGATTTTAAAGGCATAAAACATTACTTAAAAGGGTACTAAATGGCGCCGTGTTGATCTCGACACTGTTGTATGTTCCACAAAAGTTTACTTTTGTGGAACTAAGAGACGGGCCTTTTTTTTAAATGCACACCGGATAGAACGCTCGCATTTAAAGATGAAAAGTGCCACGGAGGAAAGCTGAGCAAAGAAAGACTTAGGGGAGAACAGGGTAATGGCGAACAGCGGGCAATGCCGAACACATCCCTTTCTCACTTCAAATGCGTTATTTCTTTGTCCCGTGGGGTGCTGCACCCTAGCGGGATTAATGCGAAACTACAGCCGCGACCCCGCCCCTCGCTCAGTTCACTTCAGGCAGTTGTCAAAAGTGTGTTTTTGTCGCTTCTGATCTAAGAAGATCACTTCATGGTTTAAGGTATGTATACGTTATTATTCACTGTAGATGTCTTAGTAATAGTCTAATAGGTTGTCGAACAGGCACACTCAACACATATAGTTGGAATTTAAGTAAATAAGGAACCGTTTGTTCACGAGGTGTTTTTTAATATGGCAGACCGGTTTCGGGTAATGGCGTACACTGTTCGGTATTGCCCTCCGTTTGTTCGGCATTACCCTCCATATACATTGCACTTGTCTTACCCGTTTTATAGCGGGTTTTAATTATTCCAGATGCCAAGTAAACGGAAACGCACCACTGAAAAAGCCAAGTGGTCGAAAGAAGCATTAGAGGCTGCTATATATATATAGTAAAAAATGGCACATCACTAAGAGAAGCGGCAAGGTTGCTCGCCATTCCCGTAACGACATTGCATGACAGGATTTCTAAAGGAAAATCCGAATCACCATCTCTTGGACGTCATTCGACCTTTACTCCTGAGCAAGAAAGTGAATTTGCTGACCACATTATTCATCTTTCTAAGATTTTCTATGGACTAACGCCAAAGGATATTAGGCGTGCCGCCTTCTCGTTCGCTGAAAGGAATCAAATCAAGCACTCCTTCAACAAGGAAAGCAAAATTGCTGGGAAAGATTAGTTTCATGATTTCATTAGGAGAAACCGTAAACTATCCACTCGTAAGCCAGAGGCTACTAGTATTAATAGAATCCTGGGATTCAACCGACAGGAAGTTGGAAAATTCTTTGAAAATTTAGAAGTTGTTTATGAAAAATACAAATTTGAACCAACGGAGATATGGAATATGGATGAAACGGGGATTTCTACTGTACAAGAAAATGGTGTTGTGGTAGCAGAGAAGGGACAGAAAAGAGTTGGGGCAGTCACAAGCTGGGAACGTGGGAAAACAATTACGGTAGTGTGCTGTATGAGCGCAGCTGGCCAATTCATTCCACCTATGTTCATATATCCTCGTGTAAGAATGACACCTTTGTTAGAGAAGGACGGACCTCCTGGTGCAATCTACTCTTGTTCAAAGTCGGGATGGACTAATGAGGATTTATTTCAAGAGTGGCTTGATCACTTCCTCAAGCATGCAAAGCCTACAGAAGAAAAGCCGGTACTCTTAGTTATGGATAACCATTCATCCCACTGCACTTTAGAAGCTTTTGATAAATGGCGGGAACATGGTGTTGTGGTCGTTTCCTTGCCCCCACATACTTCGCATCGTTTACAACCTTTAGATGTGACCTACTACTCTGCTCTAAAGGCCGCCTACAATAAGGAATGTGACATTTACCTGAAAGGCAAGCAGTTTGAAAAAATCACACCATTTGACGTGGCTGGCCTCTTCGCAAAAGCCTATGGTACGGTATCAACGATCTCAAAAGGTGTATCCGGATTCGAAAAAACAGGAATCTACCCTTTCAATCCTAATATTTTTACGGATGAAGATTTTCTTGTAGAAGATTCCTGTATACAGAACAACCGATCATGCCCCTCAAGCCCTGCAAGTAGCCTAAACATGTCGGCAAGTAAAGCTGCAGCATCCCCCGGAACTTCCTTTCAAAACATTTTGGCAATCCCGTCAATAAGTAAGCAACTACATAATGAACGACGGCGTGCTTTAACCTCTACAAATGTAGGCCCAAACACGTCCGTAACAAGTGAAGCTGCAGTGTCCCCTGGGACCTCCTTTAAAGATATGCTGCCAATCCCAGCAAGTAAAGGACCAGATGAGCCAAACAAAAAAAAAGGGAAGGCCAAAACAACATTCGGAAATACTGTCCTCAACACCGATGAAGGCTGTTCTTGAAGTTAAACGTAAGAAGAAAATTGAAAAAGAAAACAAAGTCAAAGTGAAAGATGGAAAGGTCTCAAAAGATAGGCCTGTAAATACAAAACTAAACAATGATAAAAAAGGACAGAAGAACTATGGAAAAAATGTTCCTAAAGGTAAAGGAAAACTACCAATGAAAGTCGTAAAAAAGGCTAAGAAAAATCTCTTCAAGGATTTGCAAGATACATCAGAAGAAGAGTTTGAGTGACGTCAATTTGTGTGATGATAATGAGTTCGATGATATGGAAACCGACAAAGACAAGTGTTTCGTCTGTGAGGACTTTGGCCAGGATGGTGAACTATGGTACAGGTGCACCTCGTGTGGAATTTGGGCACATGCTTTGTGTTCTGGCTGGGACACTCCATAGGGATACCAGTGTGATATTTGCTTAAGAAAATGAGTGGCACTTGGGATATTTAAGAAATAAACCTAATGTGCCTTAAACTATTGTTGGCATTGCCTAGAGACAATTTCAGGCTATTGTTTTTTTTATAATGTTTACATATTAACCATATTATAATTTTCCTTAAGAAAGAGATCTACTACGTATATACAATGACTGTACTATGCATTGTTATGGAATAATAAATATAAAAGTGATTTATTTTGAGTTGTTGTGCTAACAATTGATTTCCTTTGTTATTTATATGGCAATAGATGCGTTCGCCATTACCCGACATGGCGGGCAATACCGAACAAAGCAAGGGTTTCGATATTTGAAATATGTAAATTTATAGGTCATAGTAAAAAAAATAATTTTTATTTTGTAGTACAATAAACGTACTTTAATTGGAACAAATTTATTTTAAAATCAGTTAAGTCATTTCGGATTTAGAAAAAAAATGCCTTAGGTGTTCGCCATTCCCCTACTCTCCCCTACGCTGCTAGTGGGTGCAAACATGGACGGAACGGAAAAGCTCCCTCTGCTAATGATCGGCAAGTCGGCTAATCCACGATGCTTCAAAAATGTAAAATCGAAACCAGTAGATTATGTTAACAGCCCAAGGGCGTGGATGACTGGAAGCCTTTTTGAGAATTGGCCGTTGAAACTGGATAAAAAGTTTAAAAAAGAAAAACGACAATTCATACTTTTCATTGACAACTGTACTGCTCACAACACCATACCACTGATTGAAAATGTAAAAGTGATTTTCTTCCCTGCCAATATGACCTCCGTCATCCAGCCTATGGATCAGGGAATAATAAATCTAAAACATTTTTATAGGCGTTTGCTGGTTGAGAATATCCTTACCGGAGATTACGACGCTCTGAAAATCAAACTTGACATTCTTCAAGCATCCCGAATGTGTAAACAGGCTTGGGACCAAGTGACGCCGGAAACAATAAAAAACTGTTTCAGAAAAGCTGGGTTCATAAAAAAGGAAAATGACGAAGAAAGTTCCGTCGAAACTACAGCGGAAACTATGCCTTCAGTTGACGGCTGGGAATACGTCATTAAAAATCCTGCCATCGCGTTCGACGACTTCGTAAATGTGGACGACAACATCGCACTTTGTGGTGAGGTGACTGACGCAGAAATCGTCGCCGATGTACTGAACTCCGAAAAACAAGATGGTGACGACGCATCTGGCGATGAACCCACGGAGGACATTCCCGAAACAACTGTTCCGAGTGCAGCCGAAGCAACGAACCACATAAATGAACTCAGGCTTTTTTTTAAAAGTCGAAATGACATAAGTGACGATGTTTTCCGTTCCTTAAATTTGTTAGATTCTTTTGTGATGGCCGAGAGACTTAATTGTAGGAAACAAGTAAAGATCTCAACTTTTTTTGAAAAGCAGTAGATACAATTTCTCTGAGACTTACTAGATTGATATTTAAATAGGCGAATTGTACATGTTAGTTTTACTTTCACATTTTAAACTTTTGAGGTTATTCACGAGATAGTTACTGTACTGTATTATGTCTGTTAACCTGCTTTGTTGAATAGATAACATTATGTAAAGGTAATAAATAATATAAGCAGTTCAGTTGTTATAAGTTTCAGTATTTTCCTACCTTTTTTAAAAAGAACTTAGTTAATTCGAATTTTTGGATAATTCGAATTTTGTTACTGGTCCTTTGAGGTTCGAATTATCCAAGTTCCACAGTATTTATTCATTTCTCTAGCGTTAGGTTTTCATTTTCAACATTCATATATCAAGTGTATTTTTTAAATCCTTGTGTTGGTTAGTTTAGTCTTGTTCAAGTACTTTTCTTTTTCATTTTGTAGTAAAATAATTTGTGCGGGTTTTTTAACATTTAGTTTTTGTTCGTTAGTCGGTAAAGTTTTTCGTCCGTTGGCAGTACCCGTTTGTGTGTCAGGAGTAGTATTTTTGCTACTTAATCTCACTGTAGATTTTGCGATAGCAGACAGTGGTATAACATTTTCAGTGGAATCAGTGAGAATGGATGTGGGAGACTTAGCTGTGGCCGCTGCTGCTGTTCAGGCTTTAATGGAGCCTTTGAATTACTTATATGAAGGTGATGAAGAGGAAGCGGCGTTAATGGCCCTGGTTGCCGGCTTACCGGCTGAACGAATTTTAATTCCAAGAATTGAGGGGTATGTGGAAAACGTTGTTCCATCCCTAACGGCTGCAGAATTCCAGTCCCACTTCAGGTGAGCACATGCATTACATTATAAGCGTGTATTAATATGATGAATTTACTACACACTATAAACAACTAATCCTTAGTGTACATTGAGTTCATCCCAACTTCAGGTGAACACATGCATAACAGTATAAGCGTAACTTGCGGGAAGATAGCCCCGAATTAAAAAAAATATTTTTATCGTGGATTTATTTTACTCTGATTTCGAAAACAACAATTCGGATTAATTTGGATTAACTAATCCTCAAATAATTTGAAAAAATCTCACTTCGCCTCGTGTTGTGCTTATTCTCAAGAGCCATGAATGTGTTTCAGAGTGCTGCCTCGAACATTCGATTTCATCTTGGGGATGATAGGAGAGAAACTCCGTCGGAGCACACCGGATGGAAGCGTGATGATTTCGGCGGAAAAACAACTGCTGATAGCGTTGCGGCGCCTAGCCACTCCAGACTCCTACAGGTGGTTAACAAATGTGCATGATTTTCTCGTTATGATTTGTTTGTGAAAATACGCAGATATATATATAGACATTTCTCGTAGAGGTGAGACTGGTGTTCAAATTAATACCCAGCTGAACTCTCATCTCTCAGTTTATTACCAAAATGTTAGAGGTAATAGAACAAAACTAACGTAACTCAGCTTAGCCTTAAGTATTTCAAATTATGTTTTAGTTAATTGTTACGAACTAATTTTGCCTGATAATAATGTTGAACAAGTGTTTGTAAGTATCTCTTCTGCTGGTTTAAAATTTTTATTTGGATCTGTACACTTTCCGCCTGATTCTCCGGTTGAATTTTATGAAAGTCATTGCATTGATGTCGAAAATATTCTAACTAAAGACTTTGATGAAATTTTAATGTTAGGTGACTATAATTTACCTTTTATAGATATGAATATTACATTTGAGAACGAGGTAGTCCCCATTAACTGTGACCTTTCACCAAAATCAAAAATTATTGTTGACAACTATTCATTCTTGGGTCTAGTTCAAATTAATACTATAAAAATAAATATAACAAATTGCTGGACCTTGTATTTTCTAACTCAGCAAATGTTACATGCTCTATGGTTGATGACCCTTTACCAAGATGTGATTCTTATCATCCGCCCATTGTGCTAGTGATAAATGTACCAAAGAAAGTGGACACAATCAAGAAAAATGAGTTTATACCCTACTATATGAACTGTGACTTCCTTGGCTAAAATAACTACCTAAATGAAGTAAACTGGCCTGTGGTATTGTGTAATTTAGATTGTAATGAGGCAGTGAACTCTTTTTATTCAATAATGTCAAGTGTATAAGTTGACTCAGTACCGCTCCCACGGATACCACCTTCCTTCCTCGCTTTCCCCACCCAGCACCCACTTCCCTCGACCATCTTGCTGACACTCTCAGGTGGCTCCGTTAGCGGAGGAGACTCGGCAACGTGACAGCGGTGGATGCCAGGTAACACAACCTAAGGGAAACCAGAAGAAGCTGCCACCCCAACCCATTCCACCCCTCCTCCCCCCTTTTTCCCCGTGTACCGTGGGAGACGACGCATGCAGGGAGTGTAATTGTGGACGTCATGGAATAAAGTCGACTTTCGAGAGTACGTACGCGTATGATTCCTGTGCCCTGACTCCCGATCCATCAACGAATCCTGGGCGGACCAATGATCCTTTCGCGTCCATGAATGCGCCGTTACAACTGGTGTCAGAAGTGGCATTCAAATAACCATCAACTCGGGTCTGTTGATTTCACGAGGAGTCAAGGAGCACGCCATGGCGGGGCTGGTCAGCATTGGGGCCAGGGAGCTCGACTTGCAGTAAGTCGTTGAAGAGTTCAATGATAGTATTACGCGGCTATCATTGGAGAACAGAGAACTGAAGGAGGCGCTTCAAGGGGCAGGCGCCGAGGAACCAATAGGTCGTCGTCCGCCACCGCAGAAAAGTTTCCGCATGATCACCGCGATCGACGTGTTTTCCGGCCAACAGGGAGAGGACGTCAGCGCCTTCTTCGACAGGGTCGAGCAGGTGGGCGAGTTAAGCGATTAGGCGGACGCGGACCTGTTGAAAGCAACCAATATTCGCCTGGGTGGACAAGCGGCGGAATTTGTCCGCTGCAAGGAGGAGTGTCGCGCAGCAACCGACTATCTTACGCTGAAGTAGCTCGTCACCGAGAGATTTCGCATCAAGAGAACTACACGCTTTTATCGGGAGACGCTGACCACCCTGAAGATGGCCCCTCATGAAGACATCGAATCTTTCGCCGTCCGGGTCCGCACTATAAATTCGAAGACATACGATACAGTCGGGACACCAGAGTACGTCAAAGCTACCCTTTTCGAGGCCGACCAGAGGGCCCTAGACGCATTCATAAGGGGCCATCGACGCTTGCTAAAGGTGTATGGAGACGATACAATAGACGTGAGTAATGTGAGGCGATGGGTACGGCATTTTCAAGGCGGTGAAAAGGGTGTGCATGACAAGCCTCGGTCCGGTCGAACCTGCACAGCTGTCATCCCTCGCAATGAAGAGCGTCTTGATCAACTCATCCGTTCTGATCGGCGGATAACGACCAGAGAATTGTGTGCAAACCAGAATGTCGGCTGTAATGCCTTGGAAAAAATGTTGGAACATACTGGTTATCGCAATTTCTGTGCGAGATGGGTCCCGCGGATGCTTACAGAAGAACAAAAAACTCATCGAATGGACATTTTTCGGGACCTGCTGGACCAATATGAAGATGAAGGTGACAATTTGCTGAATAGCATCGTCACCGGAGATGAGACGTGGTGTCACCACTACGAGACGGAATCCAAAAGACAGTCCATGGAATAGCGACATACGAATTCTCCGGCAAAGAAGAAATTCAAGACAGCCGTCAGCAGGCAAAATGATGTCCACATTCTTCTGGGATAGCCATGGTGTGGTTCTTTTGGATTTCCCGGAGCCTGGAGCAACTTGTCAATTCAGCACCCTACAAGACGACACTGACTAAGCTGAAAGCCCGAATTTCCAGGGTAAGGACAGAGAAGAAGACCAACTTTCACCTGCAACATGATAACGCCAGGCCCCACACCAGTTTTGCGACCACGCAACTCATAGCAGAATTTGGCTGGAATGTCTTACCACATCCACCGTACAGTCCAGATTTAGCGCCTTCAGACTTCCATCTCTTTGGGCCTCTGAAAGATGGACTACGTGGCGAACATTTTCAAGACTCGGATGTTGTTGTCAAAGGTTAAAGGAAGTCGTTAGCCTCAGCTGGTTCCGATTTTTACAAGCGCGGAATGCAGGCTCTGATTCATCGTTGGCAAAAGTGCATAACGAATGGTGGTGACTAAGTGGAAAAATGAGTCTGTAGCTGAAATATTACTCTATTTAGCTGTACTGTTGTGATTTATGTATATCCTGTAGTTTCCATGAATAAAAATAGTAGGCATTACTTTCGGAACGACCCTCGTATTTGGAGGTGATGGGTAGGCCACTAGACTTACACATGAGGAGTTGGAAGTATTTTTTGATGCAACATTACTCATGTCTTGCCTCGGGTATCCCAAGGTAGGAATATATTGGGGGGAAATAACGTGTGCCTGATATTGCAAACTTAATATCAAGGAATAGGTATTTTGTCATTAGAAATTATCTAAAGGTAACAAACGATCATTATGTGTCAGGAGATGATAAATTGTGGAAGGTTACCCATCATAAATAGGATTCAAGAATGTTGCCTAAAGCTCCCTCGAGGTTCTCATATGGTCATTGACGAGCTAATGATTCCTTTTACAGGTGTCTGTGGTGTTAAACAGTTTGTGATAGGTGCACCAAATACAGCAGGCCTCTGGCACAGGTTCTGCAGTCATAAGGCTTTGTAGAATGTTAGGGAAGGTACACATAACTTTTTTGATCGTTACTTCACTTCTTTGCCACTTCTGGAGATATTAGCTGAAAAAAATATATACACCTGTATATGATTTAGGTATCCTCCCATAGTGAGAATGGGTCATTTTAATGAGCTGAGTTATTCCCACTTACAAAGTTTAGTGACTTCCTTTCTGCATGGCAACACAGGAAGGAACTACTGCTGGCTGTAGGTCTTCGTACTACTAGCTTTCAAAACGTATTCCCCAAAGCCGTCACCGATTTCCTCAGGGGGTGTGAGAACATGGCCTTCAATTTCCAGACCCGATATCAGAGGGAAATGGCTTGATCCTGCTATTTTCTTTACTCTCTACCAAACTTGTGTCATGGGCGTACGATGATTTATTGTGGTGCATGTTGTGTTTTTCTCTCGCAGCTTTTGCGGATCCCCAAGTGGTCCCTTTAAAGGATGGGGCTCTTTTAGAGAAACAGCAGGATGTGATGACCTCGAAACACCCATGGAGTGTAGTTATTAATGTTGATTTGATGGAGCTTAGGAAGGAGTATAAAATGTTGACCGATGTTTTTAATGATGCCAGGAGTTGTGTCAAACAGGGGGCAAACGATAGACAGAGTGAATGCTATTTGTCGGCTATAAACAAGATGGCGCTGGAGTACGCCAGAGTTAAGGAAGAATTGGATATGTTGATACATTTAGTTGAGAGAAGGGTAAGAAGGGGGTTATTCAACGTAGGGGGTACGTTGATAAGGTCTCTCTTCGGATTTTAGGATGATGAATATCTAAAGGAAATCAATCGTAAGACTGAATCGGTGGAAAGTGCAGGCCTTAGCGTAAAATCAGAAATGGATAATCAATTTTTTATCGTGGAAAACTTGGGGAGGAAATAGTCACCAAGAATACAGGGCTCGTCAGGAATATCCTACCGGAATTAACACGTTTACTGCTGCCTGCGACACAGTGTCGCGCGAAGGGTGTGTTTCGGCCGGCGGGCGGTGACAGTGTGTCGCTGATGACTGCCTTACTTTTACAGTACCCGATTTTGTTTCGCTCGGAGGGAATTTATTTTCAATGTATGCTCAGCCCTCAGAAAGGTCAACAGATAGTACCGACGGTTTCCGCCGTGAGTTTTGCGTTTTTTGTTGCCGGCCACGTGTACTCTTTTTGTAAGGTGAGTTCACTTACTCCTGAATTTTTTTGTCGGATTTGATTACCTCATGCAGTTTATTTACAGGTAATTCACATGGTAGGAATTACTTTGTATTCAAATTCATCTTTTTTGGCAGTGGCGAGTAATATTTTCGTATTTCTACTGACTTGGCACCACGTTTTTACATTGTTTTTGGTGCTGGTGTTTTTCAGACATCGATAAACCTGTGTCAATGTAGTGTTCCCCACTTTCAAAGACCAGACTTTTAGCCTCAGAGAAATAGTTAGTTCAGTGTTTCCTCAGCCCCCTTGAAGACCGAAGGATATTGCTGACGGCCAGCGCCTTGTTTTTTTTCTACCTGTTCAGTCCACTTTTTCAACGGTAAGTTCTACTTCTTTACGTATATTTGGTGTGAACTAATAAACTTATATGAGAATTCATGGCCTCTTTTTGTAGCGAGTAAGATTAATGTATTATTATTTTTATTTATGTTCATTGTATTAAGGATTTATTACCTTGGATTATTTTTCAATGATTATTTTAGACTTGGAGAAACCAAAGAATTGCGTCAAACGGCATTTATCTAATTCGTTGAACTTTTATAACGAAATTTCTCCTGTTGTTTCTCGCTCTTTCTCTGCACTAACGTCACCTGGACCCTCATCAAGAAGCCTGTTGTCAGGACCGTCTACATCTAAGAAAAGACTCCCCTGTCCTGGTCAAAAAGCAGTGGACAGACGAGGAACTACTCGATGAGCTTCAGAATTCTGACCAGGAGGAGCATCTCAAGTCTGATTCAGAATCCGGCCCAGTGGAATACACCGATGAAGATGAGGAAGGTGCTAATGATGAAGAAGAGGCCGGTGGCATTAACTTTGTTCCAAATGCAACTCCACCTATTACCGTAACAACCGTGATGTCAGCTAGCCATACCATCTCCCGGGATTCAAGTGTCCCAAAATTACGGTGTGGCCATTGTAAATTTTCCACCCTCTGCGGCAGGACAATGCGTTCAGCAACATCAATATCCACTTGGTTTCAAAACACGCAGCCTTCAGCGCAAATTCCTTTATTCCTTCCGCAAAATAATTCCTCAAGGAAATAAGCCCTTAGATTATTTTTATTTGCTACTTTCCGATCAAATATTTTATTTAGTATTGCAGCAGACGAATTTGCAGGTATGTACAAAATTTATCGTCTAAGAATGTTTCACCTAAAGCTCACATAAAGGGATGGAAAGATATCAACCGCGCATTTTTAGAGTTTTTTTGGGGTTTGCTTTGTCTTTCTGGTCATATTCATGTACCCAGTTATGCACATTATTGCATGAACAATTCAGTAAATAACTTCCCCCTCTTCCGAAATGCCATGGGGCGTGACAAGTTTTTGCTTATCCTTCACTTTGCGAAAAATCCTCAGCAAGGTAAGCCAAAACCGTGCGACCCACTTTTAAAAATTTACCCCTTGGTAGAATTATTCCATCAAACAATTCCAGATATTTATTACCCCTCTAATGACTTAAGTACAGATGAGTCAATGTTTTTATGGTACAATTTTTTTCAGTTGCTTCTTTGGAAGACAAAACACCGGACTGCGACCATGACTACGGTGAATAGTAAAGCTTCCACATCTAGAAAAACTGTATGTTACTTTTGTTTCCAGTTATTTCACTTTTATAATACTATGTTTGTTCAATTTTCAATCTCATGCTGTGTCAAATTAGCACTTTTGTTTGTTTCAGTTTAAGCTTCATTTTTGTCATTAACCTCGTTGTTTTTCGATAAATGTGGTATATTTTCTTTCCTTAGACCCTATCTCAGGTGGACCTACCAGTTTTTTTAATTAAAATTGATAAGGGGAGGAGGAGATGGATAAAATATGTGAGTGACCTCTCAGGCCGAATGCGCCTGATCTTGTGTCGTTTAGAGGTGCGCCCGACGGAGCGTTAATGGACATCAAAAATAAAACTGAGGGTTATACGCAACGGTAATGCGAGGGTGGATTTGGTGAACTTATGACATGCACTTGGAATTCGTGTGCGAAGTAAACTGAGTAGCGTCTTAGTACCTACCTCACACTATGTTTATTGAATTGCTCCAGAGGATACGGAAAAATGTTTTATTGCCTCTATATGGTAGCCCCTTGTGATGTTGATTCACTCAGTGTATACTATGGTATGGTACGCAAGGTGGCCCTCGTGGTGGGAAGTCCGTTGCAAATAATAATTGAAGGGCCTTTGAGAAACAGGGACCGTACTTTCGAAAGATATCCCGTCTATCTACATAGACATCGAGTTGAAGTTATCCGGAACTCTTTTGATGAGTAGAGATCGAAATAACTTCACTGTCTTGGAGGACGACTATCTAGGGGAGTGTAGGAAGGGTCCCACTGTGGTGTGCTCAGCCAGGTTTAGATTTTTGACCAGTAGTATGAGCGGTAGTGCGTCAATTGAATAAAATCTTAAGTATACATATATTTCGTATAACCTTATACTTCTCGCGCAGAATCTTCACCTTTTAAAGTGAAAACTCAGAACGTAACTTATTCACCTATCAAGTTTGCTCGGAAAACTATAGACATTTCTACATAAACCAGTGCCAGGAGTGCCAGCCAGTGCCAACCAAAGCCAGCAGTGATGAGATAATGAAATGAGTGATTTTGTTGCGTCAGATGACGGAATTGGTGCAAATGGAGAAGAGTTTTATGTTACATTTTCTGTGGATTGTTGATTTCCCGAGCAAAAAACCGTGTGTCAACTAATTACGTTAAGGTTATCTTGATGAATATTAAACTTAATGATTCATTTCAGCGACTAGGGCATTAATTTGGCATATAATGTTGCAGGGAAAGTAAAATAGTTCTAAAAATATTGCCACCTTCAGTCAATTTTTTGAGAAATTGATTTACTGGCCCGAGAATGAGTCAATAAATAAAACTTACCCATACCATTCAGAGCTTGCTATAGCCATGTACAGGCAGTGGTCGACTGTTTTGACATTGATATACAGAAGCCTAATAATCCCTTGTCCCAAGCTTAAACGTGGTCAGACTATAACAAAAGTGACACCCTTAAATATCTCGTTTCAACCACTCCAGATGGCTCCATAAATTTTGTCTTCTGGCTGCGATGGCGGATTAAGTGATGTATTATTCCCTGAAGAGTGTGGATTTCTTGACAAAATAGAAGAGAAATATGTGCAGTAATGGCTGATCGTGGGTTTAAACAAGTAATCTATTTAGTTGAGGCAAAAGGATGTGTGTTAGTTAGACCTACATTTTCCACCATGAAAAGCCCAAGTAAAGCAGAAGTGATAGAGTAAAAACGAGGGCTAAATTTACGTGGCTCTCCATCTCCTGCAGAAGCAGATCATCCTTGCAATTCTGCGGAGTTCGTATCATGCTCCCTCAACCTCAGTGCCATCGACACCTTATTGTAGCAAATCTACCTAGAAGAAGAAAGTTGTGCGGAGGACATTGCTCCATTACATTGGTGTAGCGATCGCAAATACAGGTGTTGTCGTTCGCTAAGCGGATACAGGTGCGACGGTGTGGCATGGGCGGTGGAGAGGGTGGCTGGAGGCGAATCTTATTAACTCTCAAATTAAAGAGAAGTGTTTTAGGAAAAACAACATGTTTTGAAAGACGTCGCGATACGGATACTCAACTATTCATTTCTAAATCCAAGTATCCGTAGACTCCTCTTGCCAACAAGAGGAGAGGGAAGGGACAAGAAGACTTTTGCGGGGGAAGATGTTTTATAAACCAAGGGTAACACGTATGGTTGTTCTTGTGTGTATCACGTTGTGTTCGGGGAACGTTACTCTGAGTCATTTTTGGCCATCAAACCTCTACTGGTGTACAATTCATCCGATCGATTGATCACATCTTGTAGGTGGCGGTCACATACCTCTTTAAAGAGGTCTATGGCCGGAGTGTCTCCGTTGAATGGCTTCGAAGTTACGTAGATATCCTTCCAGAAACGTTCAATCTCTTGGACGGGAGGCAGATATTCGACGACAGGCAGAGGTGGCCGAAAGAGATGGGACGGGTGAAGGTTGAGTTCTCCCTCACGGCTCTACTCCTCTTAAGGAGCTTTTTTCGTGCCATGGTTAGAGCCCGTATTCTATCGACCGCGTGCTGCTTAATGGTAAGCAGGCCCTAAAAACAATTGAAGACGCCTTCTCCGCTGCCTCCAAGAAGATACCTACCATCACCATCTATCGCTCTAAACCCCCTGCCACAGCACATACTGACGATGATAAAAAAACAAGAGGGCATTACACCGTCAGTGGGTACGGACTAGGGACCCGTGGGTGAAAATTGAGAGTGGAATCGGATCAACGCCCACATCAAGAGAGAAGTCATAGCCCAAAAGGAAAGGAGCTGGCAACAGGCATGCCAAAAGCTGAACTAACGGAATGGAGCCGCCTTCTGGAGGCAATTTGAACTGCTGACCGGACAGTTGAAATCCAACGGAATATCTGTCATTGGAACAGATGGCGAGCCGATTGCAGACCCCGAAGGACAGGCGGAAGAATTTAAGAGGGTTCTGTCGGAAGTATACTCCCCGGTGGACGACCCACTGTTCCTGGAGGAACAAAACGAGAGAGTTGCTGCCCGCCTTCACGATAACCAAGATGTCCTACAGCCAAGGGTGACATTGCAAAACTTCGAATAGGACAGCGATGATATCATACGCCCCATTTCAGAAGAGGACATGATGCCTAGGAAAAGCAAAGCCCCCGGAGAAGACAAAATTAATTATCTCAAAAGGGCCCCCTTACGCCTTCCTATCTAAGGAACATATTCAACGCGCTGCTCGCCCTAGGCTACTACCCAAGGACATGGAAGAGAACGACCATGGTGATGATAGCCAAGACGGGCAAAGACAAAAGCAGGGCCGGGAACTACAGATCAATAAGCCTCACCAGCACGGTGGGGAAATGGTTCGAAAGGAACGTCGCCCGAAGAATGACTAACTTTTATGAAGACAGCGGTGTCATGCCGCAGCACCAGTATGGATTCAGACCCCACAGCTGCACCACTGACCCGTTAGCACTGCTCACCAGTACCGCCAAGCCATAAACAGGAACAGATATACTGCGGCTCTGTTCCTGGACATAGAAAGGGCGTTTGACAGCGTATGGCATGAGGGACTGATATACAAGATATCGATGATGCCAGGAATGAGCCCAAACCTCCTCTGCGTAATCAGCAGCTTTTTGGTGAATAGGGAAGCCAGGGTAAGGGTGGGCAAGCACCACTCTGCACCCTTTCCCATTAAAGCCGGCGTTCCCCAGGGAACCGTCCTCTCCCCCTACTATTTACCCTCTACTGCAGGTATATGCCAACGGATGAGGCAGCGAAACCGGTTACCCTGTGCCAGTACGCAGATGACACTGCACTGTGGTGTACCGGAAGATCTCCGGAGTTGGCGACTAAGCACCTGCAAGGCATGGTCACTCGCTTGGAAGGCTGGTTCCGAAGATGGAGGATGAAACCAAACGCTGCGAAAACCCAGCTCATCATCACAAAACCCGTAGGAAAAAGACCACCAGCATGCAGCATTCAACTATGGAGCCAACTCACTGGGGGACCTTGGAGCCGGATGTGTGATAACAGACCCAGATACCGCCCTAATCAGTTATCGTAGGCCACGCCCCTTTTTTCGGGGGACTTGAGAACCGGATGCCCCCTCTCCTCCCCTAATTCGGTTATCCTCCCCTTGTTGCGGTGTACTTCAGGTCTTTTCCCCCCAGCGGACCGCCGATTACGGAGAGAGCGTCTCTTTCTCAATGGCCGCTATCATTTATTAACATTTATATATATGACTGAATGATAATTGTTAAAATCAAATTGAAATACAATGGAACATTAAGGATTCAAGGTGGATGACGTCTCATGCGGAGGTAGGACAATGAAACAAGGACACAGATGTATTTAAATTGAGCATTCATTTTATCTCTTCCTTGAACTACGACCTTGACGTGGTGGAAGGGCTTGTGCGTTCCAATGACCCCTAGAGCTGGAGTGGCAGGAGCAAGTACATTGCTCCTGGTAGGGCCACCCATGCCAGATAGGTCGAAGGGTAGGAGCCAGACGAAAGGTAGTTCCGTGATGGTGTCACGTTAAAAATACCGTTGAGTCGCGTGGGATACCTCTCAACTATCACTTCCCAGAACATGCAAGTGATCCAAAGAGATCTGATTCCTGGCAACTACGGGACGCCGCCCACTAGGGCGGGTGTCGTGCCCGGCAGCGGGGGAGGCAAGGCCTCCGCGGTCGTCATCACACGAAATCCTTGCACAGAATCATCATCAGAAGATACAAGGGAAAGGAGGGAGAAGAAGAAGAAAAAGAGGAAGAGGAGGAGGAAAACAATGGTAAAAATAGGAACTTGGAACGTAAGGACCATGATGAGGGCTGGGAAGCTTGAAAATATTAAGCAGGAAATGGAAAATGGAAAAAGGAAAAATAGATGCTTTGGGATTGTGCGAGGTTAGATGGAAGGATAGCGGGGACTATTGGAGTGATAACTACAGGGTGATCTATAGTGGGGGAGATGAGAGTCAACGGGGGGTAGGCATGGTACTGAACACAAAGTTGGGACTGAGGGTGGTAAACATTGAACAGGTGAACGACAGGATACTAGTGGGAGAAATAAAAGCACGCCCGACGAATTTCGTACTGCTCCAGGTATACATGCCTACGAGCAACCATAGGGAGGAAGAGGTGGAAGAGGTGTACGAGCAAGTAGAAGAAATAATTAGAGAAGTGCCGGGGAAGAAAAACCTGATAGTGATGGGTGACTGGAATGCAGTGGTGGGAGAAGGGAGGGACGGATTAGAAGTAGGAGGGTTTGGGCTAGGAAGAAGAAATGATCGCGGGGAAAAGGCAGTTGAATTTTGTAGAAGAAATAAATTAGTAGTGACAAACACTTGGTTTAAACATCACCCCAGGCGTAGGTACACATGGAAAATGCCGGGTGACACTGGGAGATACCAAATTGATTATATAATGGTGAGGCAGAGATTTAGGAACAGTGTAAAAAACTGTCGAAGCTATCCAGGGGCGGATGCGGACTCGGATCATAACTTGGTGATGATGAAGTGTGAAGTTAGATTCAAAAGGCTTTGTAAAGGTAGGAAGATAAAGAGGTGGAACCTTGAAGCATTGAAAGGGTTGAAAAAGAGGGAATACCAAGAGCTAGTAGAAAAGAACATAGGTGAAGAGAAGCGGATGGGAACCATAGAGAAGAGATGGGAGGTTATAAAAACAGGCATCGCAAGAGCGGCAGAGAAAACAATAGGAACGGTGGAAAAGAAGAGGGTTAAGAAGCAGTGGGTTACAGAAGAAATGATAAAGAAAATGGAGGAGAGAAGGATATGGAAAAACGTGAACACCGACGTAGGGAAGAGGAAGTACAAGGAATTGAATAATAAACTCAGGCGAGTGACCAATCGGGCAAAAGAAAACTGGTGGAAGGGACAATGTGAGCAAATGGAAAAGATGCAGGAGGAGGGGGAAGTGGGCGCTTTGTACGCCAAGGTGAAAATTTTATCGGGTGGTAAGAGAGGTCAAGCGATACCAAAGGTTAAGGACAAAACAGGAAAGATATTAATCGAACAGGAAGATATCCAAGAAAGGTGGAGAGAATACGTAGAGGAGCTATATGACAGCGAGAATAGACCCCTTAGCCTAGATCTAGAGGACGAAGGAACAATAGATAAAGATAACTTCGGACCAGAGTTACTTGAGAGTGAAATAGAGAGGGCACTAAGAGAGATGAAGGGTAGAAAAGCCGTGGGAACCGATAACCTACCTTAGGAGCTACTGAAGAATCTAGGTAGTAGGGGGAGAAAATCGTTTTTCGAACTTATTCGCAGGATCTACGAGGAAGGAGTATGGCCAGAGGATTTCGTGAAAACAGTATTAATACCTATCCCGAAGAAGAAGAAAGCGTCAGAATGCGAGGAGTATAGAACAATCAGTTTAATTTCGCACGCAGCAAAAGTGTTGCTTAGAATACTAAATAGAAGGTTGGAGAGCAGAGCAAAGTGCTATTTAGGCGATGACCAATTTGGGTTCAGGAAGGGGAAGGCAACCAGAGACGCGATTGCGGTAATGAGGACACTTATAGATAGAAACATAGAGCATAATCAGGATGTTTTCGCATGCTTTGTAGATTTCGAAAAGGCGTTTGACAGAGTAAACTGGGAGAAACTAATGCAGATACTGGGGAAAATAGGAATAGATTGGCGTGATAGGAGACTCATCCGAAACTTATATATGGGGCAGAGGGCTCAGGTAAGGGTAGCGGACGGTGAATCAGGGTGGGCAGTTATAGGTCGCGGGGTGCGGCAAGGGTGCCCGTTGTCGCCTTTACTTTTTAACATCTATTCTGAGGAAATGGTAAGAGAGGCATGGGATGAGCTAGACGTGGGAATGAAAGTAGGAGGCCAGTGGATAAAGTCGGTTAGATTCGCAGACGACCAGGCGTTGGTGAGTCGGTCATCGAAAGGACTTCAAACTTTAGTAGATGCACTGGAAAAGCAGTGTGAGAAATACGGAATGAAGATAAATAATAGGAAAACAAAAGTAATGAGATTTGGTAGGACAAAGAAAGCGAAGCTGGTGATAAGAGTAGGAAGTCACAAACTGGAGCAAGTAGAACAATTTAATTACTTGGGTAGTACGCTAGAAGAAAGAGGACATAGTAGCAAAGACATTAGGAGGAGAATAGCGCTAGCGAAGGAAGCGTTCAATAATAGAAGGGAGCTGATGACGGGGACCTTAAGTAAGGATGTAAAAAAGAGGCTAGTAAAGAGCTTGATATGGAGTGTGGCATTGTATGGGGCAGAAACGTGGACCTTGAGAAAGGAAGACGAAAATAGGCTGAAGGCTTTTGAGATGTGGGTGTGGAGGAGGATGGAGAAGGTGCGTTGGACGGAAAGGAAGACAAATGAGGAAGTGCTTGACATGGTGGGCGAGGAGAGGAAACTTATAGATGAGATTAGGGGAAGGCAGGGTAGGTGGCTGGAAGGGGTAATGAGGGACGATGGTTTGCTGAAGGTCGTGATAGAGGGAAGGATGTTGGGTAAGCGGGGAAGGGGAAGGAAGAGAATCGATTTTTTGGACGGGATGAAGAAAGGTAGGACTTATGCTGAGATGAAGAAAGAAATACAAGAGGTAGAAAGGGCACAGCGCGTGTAAGAGTTCGTTGGATATTCTCTGACTTTCATCACAACCTACCTCTAACCGGTAGATTACTGTAATGAATGAATGAATTCATTTTATTACAAGTAATATAATTACAGTAACCTTGATATGACAATCACCATAGTGAAAGAAAGCACAATACAGTCATCGGGAATTGAACATGCGTTGGTTATTACTGGCAGCAACTTGTATCAGAGTTTAATTACATCTTACTCTTTTTCGATGACAGAACAGTAATAAGAATGTAAATGCTGATACACAAAAAATACGAGTGAGTCAGTCAGTCAATCACAGTTTGAGTGGCACTCATCGAAAACGTCATATAGAAAGTCACTTCCCTCACGTGTTGATAAAATAAAATTCTGTATAATTTAAAATTATTTCGCGGAAGGCGGTGTTCGTACATTTATCACATGTAGCACAGATGCACGTACCAGAAGTTAGAATATTAGTGGCATTTCGCTCGTTCTCACCTGAATTGTCTATATTTCATAAAACGTCTTTCATAATGTCATTAATGCACTTTTCACACGAGACACACGTGCAAGAGTCGGTGGAATTATAAATTTTTAGGACTAAATTTATTTACAATGGAACATTAAGGATACAATTGCTCTTCGCACTGCACTATTTCTGTATAATTTAAAATTATTTCGCGGAAGGCAAGGCTCCAAGGTCCCCCGGTGAGTAGTAACGGGTCATGGATACAGGAACAGCCAAATACTTGGGAGTCACCATCGACAGGAACTTGACTTTAATTAAACATTTTCACGAGATCCGGGCAAGGAGCAGCAGGCGGAGCAACCTTATTCGTGCGGCCCACGAGGGGGGCGTGGGGTTTCGACGAGGTGTTGCATGCTCCTGTATCGGGCTTTTGTGAGACCGGTAATGGAGTATGCGGCCCTTGCTGTCCTCCTATTGAGACGAAACTTTTTTTCGTACGCAACCCATGAACGTCGGATCCTGCGACAGGCCTTTGGCCTGCCCTACCGAACCCGGAGCAATACTGTGTACCAAATTACTAATTCTGAACCTATTCTCCACAGGCTTTGTCGACTACGGTGCAACGCGGCCAGAAGGATCGCCACCAACAACCCGAAGCTACTCCAAGAGATTATGTCCAGAGGCAGCGGACCTATCCCAAAAATCAACAAAACGAAGCTGTACTCCACTCCAAGATTCATCGCCGTCCACCTACACCTGTACTACCCTGAGATCATCCTGCCTCCATCAGACACCCGCCCAGTGATTCCTGCACCGCAACAGCTGACCATCACGCCGGGGCTCCCGCTGGTCCCAAAAAAGAAAAAACGCAAGACCGCGATCCCGGCAGTGAATCTCCCCACCCAAGCCCAGTGATTTCCCCAGTGAAGTTATTATACCAAAAAACTAGCCAAAGACTACTTAACGTTTTTAAATATATATTTATATATATACCATTGTTAACTTTCAAAATATGTTATTTATATATAAATATATGTTGTTATTTTATTCATATTTACGCAGTGCAACAACCAGAGAAGTGATTATTCCAAAAAGACTAGCCCAAGATTACTAAACCATTTTTAGATTTACCATTGTTAATTTTAAAAGTATATCTCTGTTATTACATTCATATTTTCTTTATATTATTGTTATTTCTATCTTCTTTTGTTACGACCTGACGACGGTTTTCGCGGGTTTCCCGTCGTCCTCGGGCAAATGCCGGGTCAAGCCTTCCCCGCTAAAAACTACAGTGAAATCTATCCAGTGAAAGGTGTTACCTGCCCTGAAGAGGCGAAAGCCTACACCAGGGCTCACATTTGCGTTGTTATTTCTGTCCTTGTTATTTTGTTTTGTTTTTTCTTCTATTTCCTGTATCTTGTTTGCAAATAATGGAAAATAAACTGTTTTAACTTGAACCTTAAACATCAGACGGGAAGTAAAGTCGCAGCGGTGAGAAAAACCTCGGCTTCCGCTCTCTTTCAAACCCGCCGCAGTGGTGAAAATCCCTCGGCTCCCGCTCTCCTTCTGCCCAGCAGCAACCCGTTGATGCCGCGCCAGCACCGGATTCGACAACGGCAACGGACCCGCTTGGAGGCTTGGCTCCATGACATTGCCCGCAAGTACGCGCCGCCCCCGGTCCTGAGTCCGGTGAAGACGACGCCAGCCCGGATCCCGCCGCTGAGAGCCCTTCTGGCGGAGGCCGCCCATCCACCACTACTGAGTCGTTTGACGACGCCTACCGAACCGCCGAGGACCCCGAAAGCTCCTACCAGGTGCAGCATCTGGACTCGCCGGCCACACCCTACACCGGTCTGCCGCCGCTGCCGCTCCGTCGAAGGGACCCGCGGGTGATCCGGGTGCTATTTGGGCCAGAGGCACTCACCCAACAAAAAGCTAACCATGTAAACTAGCTCCAATAAAGTGAAATATTACGAAATGCATTTTGACTTTATCCTTTCGCAAACACCCTGAGACCCCGACGGATGCAGACCAGATCGTGGACGTCCGCGAGCCTACAAGCCGCCGACGCCGGAACCACGACACAGTAGGCTAAAGAAATGGAAAACTGTTACTCAGGAAGATGTACGGAAATTCCTTGCAATCATCTTGCATATGAGCATCAGTGAGAGGCCATCTTTGGCCAACCATTGGAGCAAATATCCGGTGGTATCATGCAATTTTTGCCCAAATCTCATGAGTAGGGATAGATTTCTATCGTTATTAGCCAATATTCAATCGAAAGATAACACCAGTGCAAAGAAGAAAGGGGATCCAGGGTTTGATCTACTACATAAGGTTCGTCCCATGTTTGAGCTACTCATAAGTCGATTTCAAAGTGCGTATCAACCGGCAGAGGATGTGACCATCGATGAAGGTATGTGTGCTTTCAGAGGAAGACGAGTTTCCAACAATACATTCCCCAGAAACCTAGCCGTTATGGTATCAAGTTAATGATGCTATCAGAATCTGTTTCTGGGTATATTTGGAACTTTGATATATTTGGCGGTCAGGAAAATGTAAAAAATTTGGTGATAAGACTTCTCGGAAATTTAGCCAGAAAAGGACACACTTTATATACTGACCGGTATTATACACGCCCCACGCTTGCCATGGAATAGGAGGGTCTCCAAACTGCATTGGTGGGAACTGTGCAAAGAAATAGGAGAGGGATGCCCAGTACACTTCATAGTCCTCAAATTAGTCGTGGGGAACAACTTTACAGGAGGAAAGGAAATATCCTAGCGTTATGTTGGAAGGACAAGCGAGATGTTTACAAGATAAGTACACGGCATACTTCAGCAATGGTGGCATTCAGAGATCGAAGAGGGAATCAAAGAACAAAGCCAGCAGCCGTTGTCGATTGCATTCAGAAAAAAATTGATGTTGACCTTTCATACCAGCATGTCATATGGTGTATTTGATCACCGAAGCACGAAATGGTGGAGAAAATTATCCTTTCATATGATTTTGATGACAGTGACTAATGCTTGTGTTTTGTACAACCAAGTGACAGGGGAAAAAATTCCTACGACTTCATTCATGAAGGAACTTAGCAGTAACTTCGCAGTTGCAGTGGAGGAACCTTTATCAGGGCCTGGACCAAGTGGATGTCATCTTACCCGTCTCTCGGGAAAACATTTTTCTCAGAAGGATACCCCAGGGAAGAAAAAATCCCAAAAAAGATGTAAAGTATGCTCTGACAAGGGCACAGAACTCTCAGGGAAGGCAAGAAGGAGGGATACATCTTTTGAGTGCACTATTTGTAACCTAGGATTTTGTGTATCTCCATGTATCCAACTATACCATATAAAAAAAATTATGTAACATAAATAGTTATTATATTGCTATGTGAACACTTAATTTATTTGTAATTGAAGGCGTGAAAAAAATCTTTGAATGCATTCTATTTATCAATAGTCACAGAAGTCACCCTCTTAGTCGCCTCTTACGACAAGCAGGGATACTGCGGGAGTATTCTCTGTTCCCCTACCCGCAGGGGCAAAGACATGAGTCTTCGAAAAGTTCCTTATTTTTTGCAGTTTCCCTCCACAAGGAGTCAATGGGACCGAGGCAAGGAGTGTACATGTGAACTCCTTGTACCTAGTTGTTGAGGCTTCTTACATCCACTCGCCACCATACAAGGAAAACACCTCAATGGATCTCCGGCCGACTGGCATGGCTGCCCACAAACAGTTGACTTACCACAAGATTGTTCAGATGCATCCCTTGCTCTTGCCAGGGGTGTTGCCACCCCACCCATTTAGTCGCCTCTTACGACAAGCAGGGATACTGCGGGAGTATTCTCTGTTCCCCTACCCGCAGGGGCAAAGACATGAGTCTTCGAAAAGTTCCTTATTTTTTGCATGAAAGGGCAATGACCCTTTATGTTTAAGTGTGGACCTGATGTGTAAATGGTTCTACCATTCCTATCTAAGAGGTTTGTGATAATTTAAGGGAAGTCTCATCACTGGCATCGATTTGAATTCAGTAAAATTTATTCCATGCATCACAAGTGTGTATGGTACACAAACCAGCTTTGAATTCTCATAAGCAAGAGGGTAAAAGAGCAGGAAATATTTTTAGAATATTGCACAGTGATATACGTTATCTTGGGTGGCTTCTTTTGTTGGAACTCTCTGCAACTTTAACTGTAGGCTAAAGATATTTTTAACGATTTTTTCAATGAAATACTGCAAGAGAGGATGATCAAATATTAATGCCATATACATGTATGGTAAATTCATACATCAGCATAAATGACTATGAACGAAACTAGAAACCACCATTTCCAGAAAAACAGGCGATAATTGCTAATTTAAAAAGGTTTCCTGCATTACCAAGGAATGCCTAAGCATGATGATAATAAGGGCTTTCACCAAGGGATTTTAATGGCTCAGGTTAAGTAATAAATAAACAACTGATCACACATTTTGGCAGGGAAAATTACATTCCTGCATAAACCAAAGTAAAACAAAATGCAGAACTTGATAAGGGGGATCCTAATGATAGGGTGATGAATGCCAAAGATTATCGAATGATTTTAAAGAATGTGGACATTAAGTTTCCATCCACTAGATAGATTGTTTGTAGAGGGGGGACAGGAGCCCGGGCACATAAGAGCTTCTTGGTCCATTGGGCCAACCCCATGCCTGTCTGCCACATACAGACAGGGGACAAGAGTGCCACGCTAAAGGTAAGTATGGTCACCCATCCAACAGCCGTCTGGGTCCAACATTGGTTAACTTCGGTGATCATACGGGAACCGGTGTGTAAATGTGGCTGGGCCCTTGCCCTTACATCCACTAAGAGTTCCCATAAACATAATCTGAGGTTTCAGGCATGATTGAGAGGAAACGTAACAGAACTGCACTTTAAAATTGAGCAACTTCCACAGTGATCCGTTTGGAGGTTCCTCAATTTTAATTTAAGCGCAATTATTCTCCCATAAAATTCCAGCGAATCAAGTTTACATCGAATGTGATTTGGGCTGCAAGTATATATTCCCTAATACTTCTATCAGATTATCAAAATTGGTGATAAATGAGGTTAATTCTAGTGCGAACATGTACTTTCAATGCAAATCTGGTGTCACAATCCCAATCAGCTCATTAAAACATTTGAGGAAGGACAGGAAATGGTTATCTATTGTGTTAATAAACTACAGTCTAAATAAATGAATGGCATGGAGATGATAAAGACCCAGAATAAAATAATTCCAGCCTTAATGTTGAAGTGTGAAGATGTAAATACGAACAGTGATTCAAACACAAGGAATGGCAGAAATGTTGCTAGCATGCCAAACAACCCTAATGTTGATGGCAAAAACAGTGAAGGAAATGCTTAGGAAGTCCCAAGAGGTGAAGATGACCCATGTGAATTAAAATCCTCAACAAAAACTATCCAACCTGGGGAGCCTGAAGCATAATACAGTATATCACCAATAGATAGCAAAAAATAATTTGTTGTTATAGTGAAGAATGCTGTCTAAGTAAAACAGCCAGGTAATGGGGTGAAAGCTAGAGGAGAAAAAAATTCACCAAAGAAGAGGAACGGGATAGAAAGCTACCCTTCCTGGACGACCTTGTTATAAAAATAGAAGATGGTACGCTGGGGCATACGGTTCACAGGAAGCCAACCAACACAAATTAAATTATTGGCAAATATGATGAGTATTTTTCTTTTCCAGAAATAAGACACACCAGCAAAGCTCATGGATCATCCAATGCAGCATACGAGAAAAACAGAGATGACTGCATAATGTAGCATTTGTTTACGAAGCAATGCATGATCACGAGAAAGAGTAAGTAACAACATCAATCACGTACTCATAGGTTTAACACATCTTGAATTCAAAACTGCGAAAAAGAAAGGCCAAGCAATACATATGCTTAGAAATTTAAATATTTTTTCAATGAAAGCAAACTTAGCAGAGATGATACAATTTTTAACCCAATATGTATCAACGAGTTATTTGTCAATACACCCACCCATGAATTTGGGGTGAATTCTCATTTGCTATAAAGCTCTTGTTGCTAAATCCGACATGTTGCATAGGAAAGAAACTTCAACTTCACTCATGTCATCGACAAACTTTGATATCACTTCATGCTATGGAGCAGACAGGTCTTCAAGCAGGAGCTGTTCAACTTAAAGACTCAAGAAACAAGCTGACCCACACATTGCCTAGAACAAAAGTGAGGCACAGCAAGAAGTTCATGGACACACCATATGTGTACACTCAAGTCAACAAAACCCAAACCTCAGAGGTTCTTGAAATGAGCCCTTGCTCCTAATAGGGGTTAAATATAAATTAAGTATTTCCTCGTCGATAAAAACTGAACTGATTCTTAAAAAACTAATTTAGCATCAATGGATGATGCATGGTTGTTTGCAGAACATTTTCAGCAGGCAATCAGTACAGCCAGATGAAAATGTCTGCTCATTATGTCCACTCCCATCTCATACGTAATGGCCCATTCTCACGGAAACATATAAGCCCCCAGGATGAGCATAAATACCTTAAACAAAAAGAAACTGTTCCACTTGAAAATGAAGTGAATAGTTGAAATGTATTGTGTACCAAGTTTGTGGGTGGAAGTAAAACTGTTTTCTTCATTTCAACATGACAAACCTGTTCCGTGAAATCTCACCTGAGCCTATTACACTTGACAGTGGTAGGCTTCACTTCATAGAATTTCATTACGTTTTTACTCATGATTAATTAAAATACTTAGTACTTTTCTATAAAATTTTATTTTGTAAGACACTTTTCACTGAATAATGGCAACGTCAGGTACAGAAAGAACTTTCAATCATGAATGGAAACTATTAATTTTATCTGAACAATAAAATCTGCTTCAAACATCTTCGTGGTTCAGCTTCGTGTGTTTTGTGTTGATAGTCGGGGCATCTCTGCTCCCTTACGTATGAAGGATGCAAAATGGGAGGGAATTCTTGCTCGACGTTGCCGAACACGTGGAGTCAGAGAAAGGGGAGGGGTGAGAGTGGGAGAGTGAAATGCACCGGTCAGGTAGAAAGCAGGGATGACATGGACCTGTGGAAATTGCATGGTCATGACTCACAGCATGGAAATTAAGCTGAGCAAGGAAAAAAGGAATAAATCATACGGTAGATGTGTCATTTGGCAACATAACAACCAGGAGTATAACATAAACACCGCCAGCAGAGGCTTGAAGGCCAATGAAACTTTAGGGAGGTTTTCGGAGCTTTCTCCCCTGTAATGACATCGAACACTTCACGACATTTCTAAAGCATAAAGTTAGAACATTGATCATGAAGCAATGAAGCATAACACCAGTCGATTTCATCACCGATTTGCCTTAAGTATTATGGGATATACGAGATCCAAGAAATAAACATGTGAGTACATTCACAATTTAGGACTAAACTTTAATATATAACTTGGAGCACATTACAGAGTGGCCGTCCAGCCCCATTCACACTTAAGAGCAGACTTCTCATTCACACTGTCCTTTGTCCAAAAACTACACACTCTCATCTCCCTCCACTATATGTCCTTCACCTGAAGCGGTGGACCCGGTCCACCATGGCACCAAGACCCTATCATTAACCAAGACACTTTCATTAACTCAATCTCGAACAACTACTCTGCATCTTCCATCACTCCCCTCCCTCATTTACACGATCTCACATACTCCGGTCCGCACATATATCAGATGCCTGACCCCACATCAACCAGGACCGAGATGTGGGGTAGGGATGGACCAGACCGGATGGCCACTCTGTAATGTGCTTCGAGGTATATATTTAAGTTTAGTCCTAAATTGTGAATGCACTCGTGTGATCATTTCTTGGATCCCATATATCCCACAGTATGATGCAGAGTGAGATATGAACACCCATTTCCCATGCGATTCAGTGGAGGGAATAAACTTCAAATTTTAAGTTTTGGACCAACATCATTCCAATTTATTTGCGACTAGGATACACAATCTGCACCTGGTACACTTACAATAATAGTTAAATAAATTGGTTTTCATTGAACTTCAGGAAATAAATTCAAAAGGAAGAAAATAACAGAAAATACAGAAAAAATCAAAGCAATAATGAAACAAAATCCAACATTTAACATCATAACATAGCCTGAAAACGAAAGGGCTAGGTAATTCCAGGCTTTAGCAATGTGTCTCATTATTTTAGCCAAAAGCATTTGTACATACATGAAGTCGTAGACAAAAATAATGATATAGTGATTTTAATTACACCATATCCAGGCATAACAACATAGACACATAGAATATACTTACTCAAAATACTCCTGTCATTTAAAATGCAAAGATTCCAAGGTAAGTAAGTCCATAGAGCACACTGGATATTAATTTGGCCACAATTATCTCTCATCACACTACCAGCCAATGAACCAACTCAGGAATGTACAACCTTTCATGGCTCCTTGCTTTCTGCTCTGCATTCAGCATCATCCAGAATCAGTAATGGAAAAACTCTTTCAAGGAGGAGGGAATGAGGGAGAAACCCCAGAGAGGAATCTGGATGATTATCCTCTTTGGCCATTTCCCTGACTCAACTGCTCAAGACTTAACAGCTCTTCTGTCCCTCCCTCCTGTAAGGCCAATTGGATGCACCGGACAGAAAACCGCCGCATACATCTCCTCCTGCCAATTAAGATTCTTAATTCATGACATCTGTATTTAGCATTGAATGAATCATATCATGAGTAATTGATGAGAAGGCTGCAATCTCATATTTCCACTCCATATGCAATATTTCCCATGAATATTTGTTTCCATGTTTGTGGAGGTGGTAGCTGCAATCAACTGGAAACCAAAAAATTCTAGACCAACATCATCTCAGTCATCCTTTGTAAGGAGAGTCAAAAACTTGGCATTGCCACTTAAGAATCAACTTGAAGATGCCAGCTGCAACAAAGGTAGAACTGAACTGCTTCAGCAATCAACTACACACATGGTGGAAACCAGAGAATGCAGCCTTCACATTCAACATGTCATGAGAGCCTTTGCATTCAATTAATTCTAAATGGACATGTAACATTCGATGAAATTGTTCCATTGGAAAACAATATGAATCACAACCATTACATTATTTGGTAAATATATTTTTTGGCAATGCTAGCGATGTAACACACTACCAGATTTAGAAAATAAAAAATATCAACATTGATTAATCATGTTTAAGCTTAAATTATGTTCATTGTACACCACTGTGTCGTTAGTTGATGTGCCTGAAGTGCACCAGCTACCATCTTGCTTCTCGTCACTTAATGTAAATCATGGGATATTTCAAAATCTGAAAGTGTAATTACGTAGTAGGATAAGATTACATTACAAGGATTCAAAAACTCGTGGGACCCGCAGAAAATGTCATAAATCAAGGAAAAACATAAATTCCAGGAGCATTAAAGTGAGATTTTACTGTAGTCACTAAATCTTTGCTCAGAGTCTTACTATGCCCCCCTTTTCCAGCTTGAGACATTGCCAGTATGTACTAAGAATAATATTTGGAGCACATTGGACCGGCTTAAAAGCTAAAAAGCATAAATTCCTTAACAAAAGAGCTTCTCTGCAAGGAAATTCTTATATGGCTTCTTCTCCATACACAAAAGTATTCAGTGGACTCCTTACATTACTTTTAATGGGGAGATAATGTTTTCAAAGAAGGACATACTATTCAAGGCAAAATGAAATGAAAACATGCCATGGCCTCTGCTACCACAGGATTTGTTTTTCAATAAACCAATAACCAACAGACAACAAATACTTCTCCCATCTCAGTCTCTCACCTCATATTTCCCTGTAGATCAAAAGCACATCAACAACAATCCAGGGCAAGAGTTCTCCCTTCACCGAGGCCCATCATTGATGCTCCTTTTCATCCCATGCTCCTTTGCCATGTGAGCTTTGCGCACACTATTGTACATGAAGCTCTTATCACAGACGCCACAGGCATATGGCTTCTCCTTGGTGTGAGTTCGCTCGTGGTATGTGAGCTGGCTGCGACAATAGTACACTTTGGAGCAATATTGGCAGGGAAATGTCCGGCTGGGCCTCTTGCGTTCATGAACCCACGCAATGTGCTTGGTGAGAGCATACTTTTGGTCCCATCCCTTCTTGCAGATGGAGCAAGTGTATGGCTTCGTAGACTGCTCAATGACCGGTAAGCATGCAAACTCACGGTTCTCCCTATGCTTGCGGAGGGTGGCAAGATGCGCAAAGCCCTTGCCACACTCATCACACTTGTAGGGCTTTTCTTTGGTATGAGAGCGCTCATGGATTCGCAGCTTACTCTGAGCAGAGAAGGTCTGGAGGGGAGAAAAAAACATAATTTAGGCTATGATTAGAATTTATTTAAATCAGTCATCAAATAATTAAATATTTTGTTTTTGGCCAATTTGTAAGACTCAATTGAGGGCCTGAGAGTCCAAGTACAGTAGAAGCCCCATATAACGTGTAGGGCATATAACAAGAAGCTCTAATTTATGAGAAATGGCCAAAGAACGATTTAAAACCCTATGATTTACATGTAAAATAAATCGGTATTAGCGAGGACAACAACCAGCCGACCCTGGGGTCGTTTACTATTACGAGTGGCAAATGTCTGCTTCAATCTCGGCAAACCTGCACCAACTTGTGCTCATGTCCTCTGTCATTAAAATTAAATGTCTAGCAGTATTTTTTCTGCACATTTTGACATTCTAATGCACATTTCGGACATTCACAGCATGCACATATTCACACAAATAAATTCCTCGTAAGTCCGTGCATTTCATTGTTCTTTTGTCACCTTCCCGTTTTTTTATTAAGTTCAATCTGACTGATACAACATCATGGCTGGGAAACGAAAGTTGTTGGATCTGAAAACTAAAATACGAATTATCAATGAATGCGAAAGTGGCGATGGGTCCAAAAGTGAGATAGGGAGGCGATATGGAATATCTTCCTCGACCTTATTCACAATTCTGAAGAATAAGGAAAAATTTCAGTTACTCAGTGTTTAAGTGAATCATGTAAACGAATATCTAAACCTAATAATAATGTAAGCGAATATCCAAGTATTCACATTCTATAATATTCATGATCTAAACAAACTAAACAAAACTCCATCTGCTCCGTCTGTCGAAACATCTCCCGTCGGAAATCTCCCGTAATCGATATATACAATTCATAGATCTACCATTGCACATTCAGTCTGCGCAGAAATTTCACTGAATTAATTTGCTGTGTAAAACGGGAACTTTTCAGGTCATCATTGAAATTAATTCCTGAATTAATGCTTGAATGATCATGCGCAAGATCATTCCCCATGTAAAACGGCCTTTAGTGGCATGGTTAGTGATTTGGTCAGCGTTTTCAAGTTATACTGCAGATCATCATCGTGAGTCAACAATTTCAATCTTTGCGAGGGAAACCTGGATGCTCTCGAGTTTAACTGCAGATCATTTTCGTGAGATTGAGATGCAGAATAGGGACTGTCCAAGAACCTACCCATCAGCTGGTAGAATACTTGAATGAACAATTGCAATCTTCGCGAGTGAAACCTGATACTGTAATGCAAGTCAAGGAAGTTGAGCTCTATGGCCTCTATAGATTAACCAGATAAGAAATTTCTCCAATGGCCGTAAAATATACGCACCACTCGTCAAAAATCAAACACTTACGTGTTGTTTTGCGGGAATGGGGACTCCACAACAGGGACCGACCACAGCCTCTCCACCAGAATACCCTCCTGTGGTGGTTTACGGGAAAGTTATTTCCTTGCCAGGGACCACCAGAGACACACACACACAACCCAATTGGAATCTTTTGTAAGGCTAATGGGACCCAGCTAAGGATTCCTGGGTTATGACCTGGGATCCTTCGCAGTGCTGAAGTGACTCTACTAAGGCAACAAACAGGGAATGAGGGTGAACTTCGGATACGCGTATTTCGACCACAAAGTGGTCCTCTTCAGCGAGCTGAAGGGAAAAAACACTTGCAACACAAGGTTGAAAGTGCTGAGATTGGGTTGTGTGTGTGTCTGTGGTGGTCCCTGGCGAGGAAATAACTTTCCCGTGAACTACCACAGGAGGGTATTCTGGTGGAGAGGCTGTGGTTGGTCCCTGTTGTGGAGTCTTCATTCCCGCAAACCAACACAGTAAGTGTTTGATTTTTGACGAGTGGTGTATCTATTTTACGGCCATTGGAGAAATTTCTTATCTGGTTAACGTGATGCAAGTAACAAACATTGTCCAGTGTCACCTGTATCACTTTACCCCGGTAAGAAATAACAAAAAGCAAAGTAGCTTAAGTGTTCGGCGGCTAAATCGCAGCACCATACTTTCGAACACTTGTACTACTTTTCCTGTAGCTACCTGATGGTATCCGACAGTACCAACTCAGAAAATATGCACTGATATCGTTTTTTGTGTTGATGTCACTTGTATTACTTTGACTCTCATGCCATCAATTAGCCTTTGAAGGTTTTCTTTAGCAATGTCAATTTTCATCAGTGGTAACAAGTACACAATTTTCTGAGATTTTAAGGGAAGAAAACCATAGAGATGATTCTCATTTGCTGATTTTGGAATCGGCGGAGTATGGAAGGCACGTACTATTTGGGGTTTCACTAGGCATTACATTGAAATTATGTACATACACTACACATTAAAGAGGGCTTCACTAGAGCAACATGAATGCTCAATTTCTACCATACATACTTGCATAGAGTCTTGACTTTTTTAGACCAAATATTTGGGCAAATAATTTGGCATCCGACTACACACGAGAAATACTTGTGATGGTTTCAGTATTAGGACAAAAAATTGTGGTACCAAAGATCGCTTCCTCCAACTCATGCTTTCATTCAAGCTCCACCCTTTTATGAGGGCCAGGGAGGGGTAGTTGGCTTGAGGAGGGGCTGTCAGCATAGGGTGAGGGACAAGAGGGGAAGGGAAAGGGAGGTGCTTTGTATTCCCACCTTACTTAGTTCTCTATGTTGGTCACAGAGGGAATGCATGAATGTGTCACCCTCTGTTGGGCGATAGGCAGTTTCTATAATTTTTTGGGTGAGAGCATGAGGTAGTGCGTCTCGCACATTAGACAAGTAGTTACCTCGAGGGAAGTGCAACCTAACATGCCGTGTTGCCGACCAGCATTGTGAAGCAAGTCAGCCCAATATCATCAGGTGGGTGAGTTCAGGCATTTACCTTTGTGGCAAACAACTCGAAATTATCTCATTTCTTCACACAGTCCACTTTTTCACTCTAATGTCCTTTCCTCCCAGCAATGAATGCCATGGAGCGGGACATTCGTAACAGGAGGACTTCTCAAAATTTTGGTCCGGCCTGGGCACACTTTGCCCTATCATGCACTCAAGCCAAGGAGGAACGCTCAGGACAATGGTCACATAAGGGAGATAGAAGAGAGAGGGGGAAGCGAGAGGACTCCGTACTCTAAGCACTTTGTCCTGCCATGTGCCCTCTAATCGCTCTCGTGCTCAGTCGGTAGCGAGCGATGGTCATTGGAAGGGGATGAGAAGGAAGAAGGAAAGTTGGGACAGGGAGGACTTAGCTACCTCACGTGCCAATCGCTCAGCCCTGCCTCGTCGCAGCAAAGCCGCCCGGAAGCATGCGGGAGAGGGGTGGAGGGAGGAAGAAAGGGAAATTCAGTGGAATTTACGGACGGTGCCTTCACTGACTATTATAATCTTACCCCGGAATACAAAGTTGTCTTGTCCCCATTATAACACTATACACATTGATTGAGAGCTTCAAGATATCAAAATGAAAAATATCAATCCTGAGGAATACCAAGGGTTCCTCTGCATTTCTAAAGGTGGACTATACACAAATGATGAAAAAATAAAAATATTTCATAGAAAAATTAGTGGCCAGACTATACATGAGGTCCAACTATACATGGTAGTCACACAGGTCAGCATGACTGATCTAACTACATGCCTTTTCTTAACGAATGGGGCACACACAACTACAATCAATAAATTTCATTGAAAAATATCAGTGCTCAACATTAACATGTCAATTCAATGGACTATATACATAAAACCCTTTGTCTCCACAATGTCCACTAGGTCTGATCCTAATCAATTGTATTTTCCAGGGCATCGCACCACAGCATATAATAAATCATTTCTTGTAACAGCTTGTCACATATGGAATAAGATGCCAACTGATATTAAAAATTGTAAATCTGTTAAAACATTTAAAATGAAATACCATGATTATTTACTTTCCCGGGTATAACATAAGTTACTCTTATTATTATTTTTTTTCTTCAAATTTGTGTTCATGTTATTATGGTTCCTTATTCATTGTATCATTTTTCTATTGTTAGTTATTAATACATGAGTTTTTTGTGTTAATTTACATTTATAGAATGATAAAAAGTTTTTCCTTTTGTACTTGAAAAGTTTGAAATGATGAAAAGTTTGTCCTTTTGTACTTTTAAAAGATTGTGCCTGCAAAGTGTTTTATTATTATATTTGTTCTTTTGGATTTTTTGTCCTGAACAATAAATATTTTTCTTACTCTTACTATATACCACCAACTGATCAGGGTATAATTTATAACTTTGATGACCTATGTATATAGATTGTACGAGGTGATAAACATGAAATGAGAAACAAAAACATTCCTCCTCTTGAAATCAGTACGTGCGCTGGACATGATAAAAAAACATCGCTTGCTGATGGGATGTAATTCCTTACTCAGTAATTGAAAGTGGTTTCAGGAAAGCTGGTTTTGGAGCAGTAACATGTACAATGATGATTCAGTTTGGGGAGACTTCTCTGGACCTAAACCTCTCAAAATTGGGAGTCCTTCCAATGTTCATCATGGGTCAGAAATTGGCGAGTTGCTTCACAGCAAGGATTCAATCATCTGCAGATTGCAGGCACTCACCTTGGGGCAGTATGAGCAGAGGAACGGCTTGACAGGCTCAAGCCCTTGGTGGATCTGCCGCGTGTGACGTTTCAAGTCCCCCTTCTGGCTGAATGTCTTGCCGCACTCAGCACACAGGTAAGGCTTCTCGCCACGGTGCGTGCGCATGTGCTGCAAAATGGACCCCACGTTGTACTCTTTGTGGCATATCTCGCACTCAAGACGGTTGCCGCTGCACAGGCTCTGGTGGGCTTCTCTCTTCTCGTCTGAGAGGAACTTTTTGGAGCACATGCTGCACGGGTAGAGAGGTGATGCCTGGTGCTTGGATGCTTCATGGAAGAGCACTGCTGATTTTCCTGCAAGTAAAAATAAAAATAAACTCATTTTTTAATGAACTTTAAATAGTGATAAGGTCAGGATTTGAGGATTCAATCAAATCCTATTGAATCCATGGATACGAGATTCAATCAAATCCTTCCAAAAAATTGAAACGTGGTTGTGCGAGTGGCATATGTGTTACATTGCTGTAAAATGTTAACTGTGGTAAAATCTCACCTCAGATTTTTAGCATCTCAACATAGTTTCACCACATAAGTGTTGATAATTTATGTGAAAATTCATTACGACATTAATATTTACATAGGTGGAGATTTTATAGTTATTAATCATTGAAAGTTCTATTGAAACTTTGGCACATGTGCACACTGCCCTCATAACTTCCAACACATCATTTTCAAAGACAACGTGTGCGCCGCAGACCATTATGCCTGATTGAAAGGCCAAACATGTTTCTTTTTGTCTTTGAAAAACAAAGTTTAGGGCTGCAGAAAAATATACTTTTCACCAAGAACATCTTGTCAAGCACTGCTTTTTTCACTCCACAAAAGTTGTGAAATTTTCATAAGATCATTTTTGTATCTCCGTTGTGCCGTGGTTTTGCATCACAAATATTAAGCCATTAGGCCATCACAATATTAAGCAGAGTCCGGCATCATGATTTTTCAGTAAAGTTAAGCCTGGTCCTTTTAAGCACTACTAAAGGAGCTATTTGGTTCTAAACATGGATTAAATAAAAAGATAGCAAAAATAAAACTGCACTAAGAGACTGGAATAGATGTTTATGTGACAAAATGTTAAAATAAAAATGAGGTTATTGTCTCCTTATCACGTCATTACATTCAAAATCCAGCGATAAGGTTGACAATTATTGGAGTCACAGTCTAGCCATTTTGAGCTAAATCCAGTATGTATTCAAATCGCCCTATCATTTACATTTATGAATATTAAGAACTAATATTTTACTCTTCCTATGTGCCAAAAAGTGCGAGAATCGAAAACAGTCGGGCCACGAGTACTCGTGTAAGGCCATTTGTGTGGAATCGCCCTCTGGTGAAAACGGGTATTACTTTTCTTGGAAAAATGCCATTGACACAGTTGTGAATGATGCCTCTTGCAGCAATATCATATTTCCGTTGATGACATTTCTAAAGCCACTGATACACTACAGAAGCATGTGAAAAAACCAATCAGTTCCAACATTTGAAGCCGTAAAAGCCTGAAATTTGAACCAAATGTATCACAGAAAGGTTTTGAAATGCTTCCTATGAAAACGCCTTCGGAATGATTTAGCATCAGTATTTTTAAAGAAAGAGTCTTCAATACACCCGTTAATTTGGTTAATAATAAAGGAAACATTAGATCCTGACGGACTAAAAATGCTCCATTTCAATAGCAAAAATTAACAAGTTACTTGAGTTCACTTAGCTTTCTTTAGCATTCTTAATTGAAAAATTAATAAATGCCAATGTGAAACAAATTGTTGCTCAATTTTATTTCTCCTTAAAAGCTTAGTTATTAGATTTGTAATTGAGGGAACCTAGAGCTTCTTATGGGTTCATACATTTCCAAGAAAATTAAAAATGGATTTGAAATTGTTTTATACATACGAGGTGTGATAAAAAAAAATGATAATTTTAAATTTTCGTGGGCTTCATAATTCTGAATTTCAATAATTCCGAGTTCCTGCCACATGGTCGTACAGACAATAAGGAATACTACCTGGAAGTTATGCGCCGTTTTCGTGAAGCAATCTGACAAAAACGCCCAGAATTGTGGCAAAACAACTCCTGGAAATTGCACCACGATAATGCTCCCGCTCACACCTCACTGCGTATTCGTGTTTTTTGGTAAAAAAGCAAAGCGTTATTTTGCCTCAGCCACCGTATTTGCCAGACATGCCTCCCTGTGACTTCTTTCTATTCCAGAGGCTGAAGAAAACCATGAAAGGAGGACTTTTTGCCACCAGTGATGAGATAAAAACAGAATCGCTGAAGGAGCTGAACTCTGTACCGAAAAGTGAGTTCCAGACATGCTTCCAAGATTGGAAAAACCACTGGCACAAGTGTATTATATCCAAGGAGGATTACTTTGAAGGGAACAAAATTGATTTTGATTAAAAAATGAACATTATTAGAGAAAAACAAAAATTCCCATTATTTTTTTATCACACCTCGTACATGCATGAGTGTAACAGATGCCGGCATCCCCCTGCCGGCAGTGGAAACATTGAATTACAACTAAAATCTAATGACAGTTTGCCAAGGATAAATGTATAGGAGAGTGGTGAAAAGGGGGGTGCATCTTGTAAACCAGATACAGTCAAACCTCTTTAGAACGAACCTCTATAGAAGACAAGTTCTCTATACAACGAAAAAAAGTTACGGTCCCGATTTTCTTCCCATAAGTTATGTGTATTTTCATCCTCTGTACAACGAACCTCTGTACAGCGAAAATTTCTCTATAACGAAATAAACTGTTGGCCCCGAGTCAATTTTTTACCTCTTTAGTACGAAATAATGCAGTTTGTGATTTCCTATCCTCCATTTCATTAATATCATTTGCGCTCGAAATAGACGCTTTCAATTTTTTTAAAAGGGGGTACAGTAAAACCTTGGATATACGACCCTCTTATATATGACGACCTCATTTATGCACTGTTTTTTTTTGGTCCAGTAAATAACCCCATGTATTTCCAACCTCCCTTATGAAACTTCATTTATACGACGAACTCCGTTATAAACCATTTTTATCCGGTCCGATGGTAGGAAATTTCTCACTTATACGACTTATCAGCGAGTTAACTCACCTACAGAGCTTCATAAATTCCGACTTTGAGGGACTGTTGTGAGTTTATCGTGAGAGTAAGGAAAATGCGAAAGGTATCAATCTTTAGGCAATTTTAATGGTAGCAAAAGGAATTCATCAGAATGGAAAAATAACCGACCGTTTGGGAGCAACGGATGGAAAACCACAGGCCTGCGCGACCACTGGACAAAAAATCAGTCATTTTTAATTTTTTAGGTGGTTTTTGAAAAATAAATCGCGTTTTTGCGACGGAAAACCACAGGCCTGCACGACCACTGGACGAAAAATCGGCCATTTTTAATTTTTTTAGGTGGTTTTTGAAAAAAATCGTGTTTTTGCGACAAAAAACCACAGGCCTGCGCCGGCGCCGAACGAAAAAACCGCCATTTTAAATTTTTTTCAGTGGTTTTAGGATAAGAAGTCCGGGTTTTCGCTACTTATTCCTGAAGTGCATGTCATTGAACATACGCGTGTCAACTTTTAATGTCATATCTCCATTAGTAGAGATGAATGAGTACTGTTTCATTCCATGAGGGAATGAAACAGTTGAGAATCTTACGAAAGGCGCCATTTTGCCAGATAACTATGAGGGTTAGAAAAAAACGGAAAGCAAGAAGTTGTAGACCTCATGAAGGGATGAAAATCTCTGCTAGTCAAAATTGAACGGGAACCACAAAAAACGGGAAATTTTTCGCCAAATTACGAGTTTGAGGCTCTCTGGTGAGGAAACTATGAGGCGTAGAAAGACCAAAAGGTGGATTTTTCGTCCGGCGCAGGACTATGGTTTTCCGTCGCGAAAACGCGATTTTTTTTCAAAAAACCACCGAAAAAAAAAATTAAAAATGGCCGTTTTTTCGCCCAGCGGTCGCACAGGCCTCTGGTTTTCCGTCTGTTGCTTTCGAACGGTCGGTTCTTTTTCCATTCTGACGAATTCCTTTTGCTACCATTAAAGGCTGGTGGGTGGCATCTTGTAGGAAATTCAATTATCTGCTCTGAATGTTTTGTCAGATTCCAGATCAGACGCACCGTTAAAAAATTACGGCACGGGAACCCAAGGTTGCTTTTTTGAAAAGTCAAAAATCTACAATTTAAAATCATTTTTTGGGGGTTTGCACTCTTTAGATGACGAAAAATCAGAGTAAATTTAATATTTATAATTTCAAAATAGCTGAATGAATACGATATGTATATAACTTCTAATACCAATTGCTTTCTGATATTTAATAGAATCTCTAAACTATTTTCAGTTAGATCTGTTCATGTCTAGTGATATTCTATTTAAGAGAAAACTGTTTGGTAAAGGAAAAAATTACCTATTAATCACACCAGATGTTTTGGTAAGCAATACTCCTGCATTAGTTGGTGCTTGTTTGTAGAACATGAACAGGCAATGAACATCGATACAAAATGTGCCAAGCATCAATTGAAACTAATTGTAAGCCCTGCTGGTAAAGTGCCAAGAATGCTGACTATTAGACCAAGAAATTTAACTTTGGTAATATATCTTACCAAATTTCAGGAATGCAAATGCACATTGTTTCTTTCTTGGTAACATGAACATGCTTACATTTGTAGAGTTATTTGTAAGTATGATAAATTATTAGGTTTCATTTGCCTGTATCCAAACATGTAATTGCAACCATAAAACAAAGCAGACTAATTTAGACAGTTGAAAAGGGTTTCTTGTTCCCTAACTATGAAACCTCTGCCATATCAAAATTTTACATTTTAAAGGAAATTGGACAAAATTTACCATATTTATGTGGGTAACATATCTTATTTAAGTGAATTCATAAATAGATATCAGTCCTTTATTTGCTAAAGAGCTTTTTAGTGCATTAAAATGGGTCATAACTTCTTGCAACAACATTTTTTCTTGGACCCTAGCATTTCATTCTAAAGAGGTTTGACTGTACTTCACAGGCCCTTTAGAAGCATATTCAAAATTTGATGCTGATTCGATTTGATGAAAAAAGTGAAGGAGTCTACACCAACATAACATTTCAACTTCCACACGCTCTTAGACTACTTGGTTTGATTCGTAAGTGATAGAGTCGTGGATGCCCTCGGAGGGGAGGACCAGGGGGCAACTCACCAGAGAAAAGCAGACCGCAGTAACTGCACTTGGAGGGTTGTGCAGATTCCCCCTGTGACACCTCTTCCCCCTCCTCGTAAGCAGTGACGGCACCTTCTTCCCCCTCCTGCATCATGTCGTGCATCTCCATGTGAAGACGGTAGATGTAACGCTTGTAGAAGCACCTGTCGCACCTCGTGCAGTAGTACTGGGGAGATTGCTTGTCACCGGCGTGAGCTTCCTTCATGTGCCAGCCCATCTCTACCTTGGAGTACGACGACTGCCCACAGTGGACGCACGTGTACATGGTTGCCTCTTCAGCCAGCCTCTCCTCCTCTTCCTCCCCTTCTCCCTCCTCCTCCCCCGACACCCTCCCTTCCTCCACCTTCACCTCCAACTCATAAGCTGGGCGAGGGCAAAAGAAGTCCACGTCAGAAACCTCTCTTCAACAATAATCCTTAGATGCCACAAAGAACATTATTCACACATGAGCAAACACAAAAGCTGACATGTAGTAATTCAGCATGAAAAATACACGAATTGTAGTATTATAGTGGACACTGTATCAAGAAATTGGAATTCTCTCCAAATAGATGTAAAAACATGCAAATCTGTACCTTGTTTTAAAAGAACATTATTTAATTCCTTATTCATGAAAAACTGTTAAAGGAGAAAGTGAAAATTTATATAATTGTTGTAACACTGTAATCAATATTCATTTTTTTGCTATATAGTTTTGCATAGTTATGTACATTTTTGTGTAAACATTATCTTGAAAGTATTATTATATTTTTGTAATTTAATCTTGTGTAAATGATAATTAATGTACCAAAATGTCTGAAAGACCGATAAGGGTCTAAGACAATAAACGTTATATTTATTATTTATTTATTGAAATGAAAGCAATACTTAAGTTAATCAATAGGGACCTTAATAGACATGAATTTTTTATGGCGTTCCTTATAAAAATAATTTAATAGTTCCACATAAAAATCATACGAAGAACAACAGAAGCATTGCTTTCTTTTCAATATGAACAGCAAATTCCACGAAGTTACTCCTGATACAATGAATCATCTCACTCTACCAAGACATAAACCAAATTCTCTCAATGGCTGGTGAGTCATTTTAGGCAGTCACAACTCTAAACCACCTAAGGCAATTCTGATAAAATGTCCAAAGGGATTTATGCAAAAAAGTTGTTTCCAGAAAGTAGTGTGTTTGTCACTCTATAGCAGTGGTTCCCAACCGGCAGTCTGTGGACCACAAGTGTCTCGCTAAGTAGCTCACGAGAGCCTCGGGAGTGGAAAGGACATAAAGAGCAGGACATAAAGAAAGTTGCCAATAAATGGGAATTTTGAAAGAGATGTGCACTGAACGAGATGGTTAATTTAAGTTGTACAGTACACTAATTAATAGTAATAATAAATAAATAATCATGAGAAATAATGCCTTCTAAAAAGTTTTACTTAATCAACTTTGACATTGGTTAATTTTGAGGATACCGGGACTAACCACGGTAGTTACCTTTACGGAGTCACCTGCAAGTGCACATAAGTGCGATATTCCACAGAGGAAAAATCATTCCCCTTGACCAGGACCGTTAAAGCACTCGGTGCAAAATCGAGGGATCCCGGTCAAGGTGAATGATTTTTCCTCTGTGGAATATCACACTTTTGAATTTGGTTATGGGAAAGGTGCTGAGGAAGGGTTACAACTGATAGGGGGTATAGTGAGGGTGGGGGTGGCCCGTACATGATTTAATTTCAGGATGAGTGGTCCACAGACTTCTACGGGCTAGGAACTACTGCTCTAAAATCTTTAGGTTGAACTGATCCTCCTACAAATGTGGCTAACCAAGCACCAATACACCCACTGTGCTACAGTGTAGATTGTAGGAGGAATAATATCGTTCACATAGAAATTTACTGAAATCCAGAAAAAATCCACAAAATGGTTAAAGGCAATGCAGATGAATTGATGTACATAAAGGCCGCCACACACCGAATGCTATGCTAAGCGCGCTACCAGATTTTGCGACGTGTCTTAAGATCCCGTAAAGCGATTTCCCACTGCCCGCACACACCAAATGCGAGCCACGCGAACCGATGCGAACTTCCCTAGGGCTATATCGCAGGGGATCGCTCGGCCGGCGATTTCCTCTTCGCTTAGCTTCCGTGGCGCATGCGCAGTATCTATTGCGGTAAATGAGCACTTTCGTCCCACCAGCCCAAATTAATTTTTAACCTACTTACAACAGAGCTATTTCAACTAAATTACGTACATTAGTTCTGCACACTATGCGCATTGTATAAAATCATTCATCATTGCAATTAAGTCAATATTAACGGAATAGTCAAGTGTCAAATCTGATAAGTGCGTTTTACGCCATCCGCCATCTTGCTACATAGCACGGCATGGTTAGCTTCCTGGTGTGTGCGCGCACATAGCGGACGTCCGTTGCGAGAATAGTTCTCACGCTTAGCATAGCATTCAGTGTGTGGCGGCCTTAATGCAGTAAAAAAATGTCAACGAAGGCAAATGACCGCAGAATGTTCTATTTTTCCAAACATTTCCTAAATATGGCTAATTTTTCAATGCTTGTCAGTGACTCATGATTCAATAATGTCTCGTCATGAGCACTTGTATGTTCTGAATCACGTCGCCTTTTTTGCCAACCAGTGAAATTGTTTTCAGGCATGCTCGATAACTCATTCTCAGATTCAGAATGTACACTAAGTCCTCAACTTACGTGGTTAATTCATTCCAAAAATTTCCGCGTAAGTTGATATCCGTGCAAGTCGAAACACAACAGCTTATCTATCCATTTTTTAACCATTAGCAGTGCCGCTTTTACTGTGATTGGCGGCAATCGGCGACGGTTACAGAAAACGCCATCTTTTGAGAGGCCGTTCAGTCATCATAATAGGACAATTCCGAGAGTAACACATCCAATCTTTATTTCACTGGAAATTTAGGTCTAAAATAAATATGTATAATTACACAAAACATGAATAAATTGTAATTTTTTTAAATTATCATACTTATGTGAATGCCTGATCATAATTGGAAAAGTTCTTAATAAATACCTACGCATTAAGCTGAAACAATTTTAATGATTTTATGAGACAACTTTCTCAAACTTGATAAATAACGATACCAATGATCAAGTCACAACTGAAATACAAGGCCATCTGTTTGCTGCATGAATGCATTCTTTTTTTTTTGCTGTGATGTAGAACAGGCGTCATCTATGGAGTAGATAATTAACTACGCGTTGACTTACGCGGGAAGGTCAAACTAAACCGAAAAAAAGACGTTGATGCTGTGTAAAGGCCGAATCACTCTAGCATTCATCGGAGGGGTTAGTGGGTGTCGGTTCGTCCAATTACAATGCGCGATGCGGTTGTTGGTGCCGCTCCCGTGTACTGCCTTGTACTCCTCTCTGCGAACGTTCTGATAGAAGGCGCTAACATTTCGAGTCCGTTTGTGAAAGGCAGTTGTCACTTGAAATAGACAATGGAGAGGTTATGGCTTAAAGTGGGTGGTCACGCGGTGTATCTGTAGCGGCAACAGAAACGCGGAGAAAATGCAAGTATGCCATCGACCTAACTGAACATACGCGTAACTCTGGATCCGTGTAACTCGGATCCGCGTAAGTCGAGGACTTACTGTAGTGCTTTTCTCATCCTACTTTTATACATCAGTGTAACCAGTCCACGTCGCAGGAATATATTTCCCTCTGTAATCCTAAATGTTTTTCAGTAATTAAAAAAAAATGCTTTTGCACTCTTCACTGTCTATCAAATGTGAGTGTAAATTTGGTAGAGCTGTGAGAGCTTTATAGATAGAGATAGGTTATGGCTGTGTGCTCCAGAAGGATATTGAAAAAATTAGGAACATCTAGCACCTAGATTTTGTCAAAAAACTAATGGTGTATAGTTTGCATGTTTCCTCAACTATTTATAAACATTAATCTATTACTTACCAAAGTAATCTTTACAGATTTGCAAAAAAATCTGCTGTTTTGAAGGGTTTTCAGCCATACGGCGTGGAAACATGAGTCAAGTTACAGACTGATGTAGCTTTATTTATTTAAGTACTGAGAATTTTGGTCATATATAACTATATCTTTGCACCATTAATACTACAATACTTGTTTCATACTTACGCTGAAATAAAAATAATAAAATTTGAATATGGTCTCCATTATGACTGGGGAACTATCTCGCTCAAACTACCTTAACACACACTCATAATGATGACCTAAAATTACAGGTGGACCAAAGTAACTTACACTGCCACTGTTCTGTTTTCACAAATTATTTTACATTCATACACAAACTGTGATTCCTATGACTTCTAATACTTGTGAATGTGGAAAATCTATTCTGAAAAAATAACCCCCTGGACTGGGATTCGAAGACAGACACCAAAATTCACACCATGAACCTAAACCAATTGTGTAGTAAAAATGGAAAAGGGTTTAAGTGCCAAAAAATAAAAAAATGACTTTTTCGGTGAAAAGCGAAGTACAAGCCAGGCGTAATACATAAGATAGACAAGGTAGTAAGTGTCAGAAAATTTTTCCCTAGTTTGTAGAGCAGTCGGAAGATGTCAGCACCGTGCAAGAGCCTTAGACGTTTTAGACTTATTTTATTGAATTCTGAAAATTTTAGTTTCTGGCACTTACAACCTTTTCCATTTTTACTAAACAATTGTGCTTGCCAGGCATCCACTTCCATTGCGCCTTTCTCCGTCCAGAAAAATTATTTTTTCTTTGAGAATTTTTCATATTCATTTGTATCTACACATAGGGTGGCTTCAAGAAAGCTATAATGCTTTGAAATACTAATACACCTACCAAACTCATCCATAAATATCTTCATCGACCACTTCTCCTCAGACCACGCACCTCTGTCTTTTACGTCTCCTTCATCATTCAACCATCTCCCATTTCCTACACAACACTAAACCAATGGAGCACACCCACTTCACAATCATTCAGCATCAAAACATTCAAATCACATTCTTCCACAATACAGTTGCCATTTCTCACCAAACCTTCCAACTCACAAAGCAAACACTTCTTAGGTAACATACAAAACTGCATTCTTGCCCTTCTTCACTAGTTTCACTTCCATGCAAAAAATGTTCGGAAAAGAACACCTTGAAATTCCCGCATTAATTTCATTCTTTAGACAAATATATGGTTTCAGATATTCCCCGCACTTCAACAAAGACCTTTCTGATATAATTTGCATGCCTTTATACCTTTAAATTCCCTTGTGAGCCTTGCCAACAAATTCTATTCACACAAACCTGAAGGTGCATGTAAAGAAGGAATTTTTACAAGTTCTTCTCAGGTTTCCCACTGGGTTAGACTCTCCATGATCGCCGACGGTTCGGCAGAAGACTTTCCTGCCATTATCAAGGCTCTAGATCCAGAGCCTTGATAATGGCAGGAGAGTCTTCTGCCGAACCGTCGGCGATCATGGAGAACCTAACCCAGTGGGAAACCCGAGAAGAACTCATCAGTATCATTCACCAGGAAAGCCTGAAATCAAGGAATTTTTTGTACCTATAAGTTCAGCAGTGCATCTCTCTATATTTGTTGATTCTCTAAAGATATGATTTGGGGTCAAAATAATATCCTCTCTGTCACCCTGACAGCCTAGTGCATAGCTCCTGAGCCTCTAGCAGATCCCAGCCTAGTCCTTCCATCACCTGTGCTACACACTCTACTCACTTATAGCAGTTTTTTACGAAGCTTCTATTATACTTTGTATTAAATCTTTCTGTGCACGGTGCCATACAAGTACTCATGATATGGCCTAACTCTGGTGGAGTAATATCTCCTTTTCACTTTTCTGAGGACCTACTTACAATTCACTTGATAAATCTCAAGTCTTTTCAATGCAGTACTGCAAATGGTTTTATGTGTGTTTTACCCACAATACGTATGTAGTAAGTAAAGGGCTGTCCCCACACTCACTCATCAAGAACAACTACTTCAAATTGCATTTCAAGCACACTCACCCAAGGGATCCGGCAGCACCTTCTCCCCGTCAGCTGCCCCTTCCTTCTGGCTCATTCCCATTCGTTCCAGATCGTCCAGTGTCTTCTTCATGCAGGCCAGCATGGCTTTCTTGGCACGCAGGCGGATCCGGTTGCAGAAGGCCTCTGGGTCTGCCGAGGGTGTTCCCTCGTCCTCCTGCTGTGGGTCCTCACCACCAACCCCATCCTCTGCCTCCCACTCCACCCCACCCCTCTCCTCCTTCACCTTGAGCATCAACTCATCACCCATCTCCAAAAGGGGATCTCCCATCTCGTCTTCCTCCTCCTGCTTCAAGGGCCTGAGGAGTATCGCCATTGCAGGGGCATCCGAGTTCTCCTCCTTTGAGGCAGTCAGCAGCAACGTTTTGTGAGAGCCATCACCGTTTCCAAGAAGGTCAATGGGGTAGGTGCCAATGGCAGCAGGGGGTGTCAATGAGTGCAGTGGCAACTCCACATTGTTGACTTTTGATCGCCCACAGCCCATCTCCTCTTTGATGTTTGCGCCATCGGCAGTAAAAATCTCACCACTCTCCCCTTCACTGACTCTCTACAAAGGAGAGAGGATGCAATTTCCTTCAAACCAATGCTCAGGTATCCAAATGGCCTTCTCAATTGCTTATAGCCATGACATTTTATAGCTCACAGGATTTGGCCAAAAATCGAAACAAAGAAGACCTCCTAATAATGAACTCTGGTCACAACCCATAACCACCCCTAAATAAACCACCTGCACTACATGCCGGATGCCTTTCCTGATTATCCAGAGGTCCAGCTTTATCAGGGTTTTGATGAGGAATGGTCAGTTGTGTAGAAAAACCTTTCCCCAAAAAGCCAGCCTCAAAACAAAGAAAATCTCCCAATCATTAACTCTTGTCACTGCCCAAAACCCCTTGACATATGCAATGCACAACAAAATACTTCCTGTAAGCAAACCTTGTTACATAAAAATGAAGGCTCCATTACGCATGTATGACGCAACTGTATGAACCCAAGGAATGAAGTGCACTTTTTGTGAACAGAACTTCTAACATAAAATTGGCTTCCTTTAGATTTTTCTGGGTGAAATTGTCATCACCATAACAGAGAGCATAATACATAGAAACTGCATTTTCTCTCTTTGACTGCATCAACATTATTAATGCATTTCAAATTCAGCATATTTCCACTCATATTAATAAGAGAAAAGAGAAACTCTATAAAAAAAATGAAATTTTATATTGCAACTGCTAGCTAACATCCTCCGGAGTACAGTTGGTACAAGTAGTAATCAAAATTATTGATGCGGTCAGGATTTAAGGATCCAATTACACCCTTTTTATAAATATTTTAATCCCAGATGTGCAAGTGCAACACATAACAGATAGCTCTCATGTTTGTCGATACTTCACAGCAGAAAATCATCTCAGGCACTGACATAATCTTACTTCAAAGTTCTTGATATTTTGACAGATGAAACAGTTTCAGGCTTGATTTATCCATCAGGGAGAAAATGAAAAATAACCTCGTGAACACCACTTTTAAGAGTTAACTGACATGATCCAAGTTTTTGAATGACATGGCCACCCCATAATCCTCTGATCTGAAGATGACACCAAAAGCCGAAACCTGGCTCTTGTCAATAAACTCTTAAAACTGACATTCATAAAGTCAATTTTCATTTTCTCCGTGGGTGTTACTTTGCATGGATACTCCTTGTGGCATATGTTTACTTAACTGATTTCCACAGATATTACAAATTGAAATGCTCTTCATGCTCTTTATGTGCCCTCATTTCAAAATGATGTCGTGTCCTGGACATATTATTAGCACATGAATAGGTAAGGCCTCAAGCCAAATAATTCAGACCTCAAGAAGGACTGAAATATTTCAAGTTATTTGAAAATTTATGCTGAATCACATGTTAATCAAAAAAATATGATTCGGTGCCCCACCTATGTTTGCACCTCTTTGCTTATCTAGTTACTTTGTTCTTTTGGTCCTGCCCCGGCTCAGTCATAATACAAGCTGGATAAGATTTTCCAGCATACTCAACTGACTGTATTATACTCTACCACTAATATAATCGTTAATAAAAATAAAAAACAGAGAGGAATGCATTTACAACATGTGGCATTAATTTCCTCGAGAACTGTCGCACTTTCCATGATTACCATCACTTGGGTATCATTTTAATAGACATCACTTAATGGCTTGCCACCAGATAACTACAAATGCTCTGTCCCACAGTTTTGTGTAATTAACATTTCAAATATTTCTTCACATTATATGCAGTTTGATGAAACAGTCATTTATTCCTCCACAACTGTATTTTATTATGAATTTGTGATTGAATTTGAATAGTGATTGTTGTCCAGTCATCCATCATGGTCACACATCTGGTGACAGCAAAATAACACAATTGATGAGCCATTGTTGATAATGAAGTCTTGGAGATGACTGCTACACTGTGAATGCCACAACAAAATTGTGAAATTTGATTTTTCAAGGAAAAATGTCAATGGGAGTCACGATTCGTGGAAATAGAAGGTATATCCCACAGTGGCATTTATAAAGCCACAAGCACATTAATGCAAACAAGTGCATGCATTTATCTCTTTAAGAGATAGAAAATGCACTCATTTGGAATTGTGAGTTGGCTTTGAGCAACATCATGTGAACTCATTAACTCCTCCATCTACCAATTAATGTTTTTTTTCAATTAAAAGGTACTGCTGTCACCGTTAGATGATCTTTAGCCAAAGAAGAATGTGCAAACACATTGCATCAAAAACCATCACTAAGGTGTATTTGTTATTCATCTTGGAATGGGACCCTCTGTAAGAGCAAGAATATGTTTAACAGACAGTACTTAGGACTGCCCCTAGTTAGTCCTCCAGACCCCTCTTTCTTAACTGCAGGAAGTTGGTTCTCATTGACTGCAGAATCTGCAACAGTAAGGTAAAAATGCAGCAACTGTTAGGAGCCAATTAGATTCATACCTATGGGTCAACACGGGATGCCAAGAGATGTTCCTTGACACTTGACCCAAGTGCTGTGCTCTGGAGAGGGAGGCATGCTCAGAAGTTGGTTTGGTGAGAAGGGGCGAGGTGCACATAAGTGAGTGTGGCCTATGCATTGAGCTCAATGGAATAAAGTCAGGTAAAATGCATCCCTCAACTGTCATTTCATCACGCTTCCTGATCAGCAGGGCCACATTTACGCACAGGCTATCTTGGCTGCAGCCTATGGGCCCACACCAAAAAATTTTTTAAATAGAAATATTATGTTTCAGAATTGTTATAAAATACGTCAACGCAGTTAATGTGTGTGGGCTAATTCAGCAGAACTCAAGCAGAATGTGCATTAGATTCCTCTTGACTGGGTTCAAGCACCAGAAGTTGAGCTGACACTATCACAAAAATTTCAAACCCAGAGTTTACCACCTGCCATAGATCAATTTGAATCTTCATTGGTGCAGAGGCTTGTGGCATGCACATTAGTTGGATACCCATTTTGGGTTTCTTGACAAGTTGAATAGCCTTACTAATGAAAAGATAATTGCAGCAGCTCAAAACTTAGAGAGAACATATAACAATTACTTAGACGATGAATTGTGAAATGAACTGATTCAGTTCAAGTCTTTTCACCATGACTTTCAAAAAAGAATATGAGAAAATAAAAAATTCATTAGTCAGGAGAGGTGGATGATTAAACTCCTAGAAAAAATGTCAAAGATTGTTTCCCAAATATAGAGATATGCTCTAGGAATGTACCTCTCACTTATGGTCACAAATAGCAGTGGAGAAAGGCCATTTTCAAAATTGAAGTTGATCAATAACAGGCTTCGAACCTCCATGCTAGTAGACAGACTCAACGTTTTGGCTTTGCTCAACATTGAAAGTGATATTTTAAAACAAAGAAGTGATGAACATATAATAATTAGTTTTGTTAGTATGAAATTAAGGTGTAAACCAATTAGCCACTATGAGTACCAAATCAATTTACTAAACCATGCCTACGTGAATTATATGTAGTAACTATAATTCAGTAGTTATTTGTTCACACAGTATTTTCACATATTAGTGTCATTGGTTGATAGAGTTGTACTGTAATATTGCTCTTCTCACTACTCCAGCTACATGTAACTGACTTTAGTACAGTATTGTTTTTTTTAACACACTGCAAATAAAATTTGTAAAAACATTTCAGATCCCAAACTGATTTACACTACTGATGTATAGGCCTACTCTTTTCCTAATTATTGACAAAGAAGGATTTAAAAATCATAGTCTAACATGTTGATATACATATACTACAAACATATATTTTTTTAGGTTCTTTGTTTTAAAAATTTCTCTAAAAATCGGTTTTTGAAGGTTAATTTTTAAAGAATTTCCACCGTTTTGCTGGGGGATATTCCACACCTCCCAGACGTGGTAGGGCCTGCACCACAGGTCCAGCCTAGGGGTCTACAAATCCTAAATGCGGCCCTGCTGATCAGACACAATAATCCACGAGTATCTCAGAACATCACCTGAAGTTAAGCTAAGTTTCACCGAACATTGTCATTTTTACCAGTCACTTGACCACGCAATTAAAAGAATAACATAATTTCAACCATGAGATGAGAAGTATAAATACACATAGATAGAATTGAATTAACTGTTGCATATTGCCCTCAAAACTTAAATAATGGTTAAACATTTTATTTGAGTGATGTGGAATACAATCATTTTCAATTCATTAACCTTTTGTGATATTGAGCACTGAGATAAAAAAAGCAGAATTGCAGGTGCATATTCCCAATGCAGTCCATTGAGTCATGAGCAACGAGTCATTAGAGATTTAAATGCTCAAAGACACTACGAAACTTCCAAATGCTCAAATCCAAGGGCATAGATTGCCTTCATAATTTGCTATCATCTAGGGCTCCCACACACATGTAACCAGAACATGTGAGCAAGATACAATGCAGTGAAATCAATGCCAAAAACATGAAAACCCCTTTTCACGAATTATGGAAGCCACAAGAAGATTTATGTCTTGCTAAGTTATTTGTACAGTTGAACCAATGTAACTTGCACTTTGTGATTCATTGTAATTCATCTGTGATTGAATGACATGACCAAGATATACTACATAGAAGTACAAGCCTTTGATGAATATAGGACAGGCATTATGTTAACATTATCACTGCAGACATATCATAATTATGCCCGTATCATAATTCTGTGGCAAAGAGACAAAAGCTGATATGTCCAAAATATGCATTTTGTAGGTGTTTACTAATATATGATAATTAATGTTCTATTTTTAATGATCAAAAGATGAAATACTACCATACATTATGCCACTCAATTAGACTCTAATTCATTTTGACCAAACATTAAATTTCATATAACGTTAATTCAACCAAAGCTTAAAATGTTCACCCGGTAAAATTGTTATTTTGGACATATCAGCTTTTGGCTCTTTGCCACATAATTATGCTCATCGTTTTAATTTATTCAGTCTAATAAAGTCCACTGCTGTAATCAGCGTACAAGGTCCACAGTGCAATTTTAAAGTAATATGTACAAGCCTTTATACAAAAATATGATTCAATAGAATATAGCTTAGCAAAATTATATACAATACCCTCTGAGCTTAAAGGAACAGGAGATATGCAGTAGGAATTTTCCATATTTGGTTCAATTCTCAAATCATAACTCACCTTTGTCCTTACGATATTCGCAGACACACTTTTGGCAGACTCTGCACTGGCACCATTGTGAGGGCGTAATATGTGGTGTCTTCCCCCTGCCATCGGCATGCTCTTCAGCTTGACAATGGTAGGCTCGACATGGAAAACCTTCCCAGACGGGCCGACCTCGCTCACTTGGAAGGTCTTCTTACACAAAAGGCTCGTCTTGAGGATGTCGCCCACCTGCTCCAAGTCCAGCTGCTGCCCCTTCGCCCTCAGCTCCTCGGATGCAATCACTTGGATGTACTCAAGGCCCTGGCTCGCAGCACCGACAGCCGGCAAAGCGGGTGCCGCCTTTTTGATCTTCTTTGGTGGCGTGGGCACACCCCCTGAGAGCCTAAATCGCGGGCCCTGCATTAAGAAATCCCAGTGATTAAGAATTAAAGAAATCACAGGAAAGACGTACAGGTTCGAGCCCACAAGGGATAATTTATTCAATTCATCATAATGATAAAAATAATTATAAATTTATTTGTTCCAAGTGGTCAGAAATACAATGGACACAGGAAACTGTCAAATATATATATAAAATGCATTTAATATTTATTTATTGGTCCCTGGACTCATAAGTTGGTGGTTGTTAGGGTTTCCGACCGGGTCAAACTCGCCATTTATGCTTACATTTCGATGAACGAGTGGTTCATCATCTTCAGGGCATTAAGACGACAGAACGACTCGTTCATCAAAACTTTGGCAGAAATGGAGAGTTTGACCCGGTCGGAAACCTGAACGACCACCTACATCGCTATACGCCAGGAAAGCCTTGCATCTTGCATTTAATATGCTTTTGCTGAGGTAAAGAATATTAGTACATACACTCATTGTTGTTCAACATTGTTATATAAATATGCAAAAGTTACATTGGTTCTTATTGAAGCAATAGAAAATCATTTAAACGATAAAAAATTTTGTGGAGTAGATACTCTTTCAGGTCATGTTTAAATTATTTGGGTGGGAGACATTTTATATGCATGCAGTTAGTTGAATAACTTAGATGCTGAATAAAGGAGACGCTAAATAGAAGGGTAAAGAGGAAGTTTTCAATTAGCAAGGATTTTCTTTCGTTCACAAAAAAATCAATATGCTACATATATTATTAGCGTCGAATATGAACTATTTCATGTGTTAAGCATCAATCATTCTTATTATTTAGGATTTGAGACATAAAATGTTAGTTTTTAGCCACATGCCACCATGTATCTAATTTTATAACTAGTGTACAAATGTAATGGGAACAGAGGGTGGGGGTCCTCTGCTAACTAAATCACTTTCCACGGTTGGAACGCCCCTCCAATTTTCTAAGGTACTGTACAAAATTCAGGTACTACATATAAACTTAAGATTCATCAGAGGATCCAAAGGATTATTTTAACAAAGAATCTGACGGGCATCTTCGAAGCATTTTTAATGCCTATCACTAGACTTCACCTCTTATATTAAAAAAGGAAACCACAGGAAACTATAAAGATACAATGATTTTGGGTTACTTTTGACTGCTGTTGTTAAATGCAGATTACCCACTAGGATAGTAGCCTCTACTTCACCTTAGCTACCAAATAACAGCAGAATCCTACTCCGGTTCATTAATCTGTCGCGAATGCATAACTAGATTAGATTGTATAGGTGGGCAAGAGCCCTTCTGGAACTCATTGGTCCAATGTGCCGTCCCACATTTGACCTGCCTGCCACTTGCAGACAGGGGACAAGAGTAGGAATGGGTGATGCTAAAAAAAAACAACCTGTATTTTTTTATGAGTATTAAAAAGCAATACATAATACTACTCGCCCGGTAGCACCGACGAAAAATTACGGGTTTATTAGTATTTATGTGAATGATTAAATATTTTAATCAATTACAAATTAACATACGTTTCACCATAATGTTCAGGTATTTCAGCAAATTAGAATATCAGTCCAAAAAGACACACACACATTTCCATTCATCGGCACTTTTAATGAACATTCATCGGGAATGTACAACAGCTATTCAGTAAATATATTTTATTTTACACTGTATGTTTGTGCTCGTCGCTATTTGTTGGAATGATTTTAAATCACATGAAGAACGACCGATATTTGTTGTGGTCAGGTAAAATCCCATTTTTTTGGAAAAGAAAATCTAAATGTCGTGGCCCGTCACTGGCAGATGACACACTGAGAGTTCACAATTCTTGCAAAAAATCAAGCTTAAAGTCAGCCTGAATGTAGCCCCGACATTGACGCATTATCAGCACTCAATTATTTTTGCAGTTAGTTCTGTCAATTGACGCAAGATGGCAGCACTGTCTCAATACTGTTATTTTTAGTACCAGTACCGTCGGTAGTACCAATTTTAAATACTGGTCAGTACTACCAAATTTAAAAAAAATTAGTATCGGTACTACCGAATACTGGTATTTTTTGCCAATCCCTAGACAAGACTACCATGGTAGAGGTATGGAGGAGGGGCCACCCCCAACCTTCCCGGTCTCCCAGTATAGGTCTGGAGGAGTGTCACCTCTCCATCCACGCCTGGTCGAGGCATGGAGGAGGGCCACCCATCCAACCCCCATCCGGGCCCAACGTTGCTTAACTTCGGTGATCTGACGGGAACCAGTGTTTCAACATGGCTAGGCCCTTGCCCAATGCATAACTAACTCTTAGCTATTGTATAACTAATTTCAAAGCCACGCTAAGTTATATGCTTGGATTATTTGAGTGTAAAAAGATGATATTTCGTATTTACAGTAGAAGCCCGGTATAGTGAGTACGGCTTATTGCGAGAATCCCGTTTTAGCGAGTGATTGTCTTTGTACCGCCAAAAGGCCTATGTTTTACATGTAAAATAAAGTGGATATAGCGAGGCCAAAAAGTTCCTTCCACGGTATACGCTCGGTATTACGACAGATATCTCTCGAGGGCGATGCACCACCTAGCAAAAAATAACTATTTTGTTTTGTATTATCTGTTAATTAAACTAAATATTCAAGATGTGAGCCATATCTGCAACACCTAAAGCCAGTTATGTCCAAACATTAGTGATTTACGGCCTTGAGTACGCTGTGCGCGCTCCCATTTTACGTTCTTCTTTTGTTAGGCCCAGTCATCAGTGAGAGGGGAGTGGGCGGACGACAAGAAAGTTGAGAGTAGAAGAGGGAACATTCAGCAGAATGAGAGCGATCTGTTGGAGCGATTAAAAAACTCAAACCATTCCGTCAACTCGATGCGCCCAATCACACGGCAGCAGAGAGTTGTGATGTAGTTAAGGGGCGGAGTTTACTCGGTCGGAGGGACAGTGTTTTCTCGGTCGGAGGGGGGGAGTTTACTCGGCCGGAGGGGCGGAGTTTACTCCGTCGGAGGGGTGGAGTTTACTCGGTCGGAGGGGCGGAGTTTACTCGGTCGGAGGGCAGAGTTTACTCGGTCGGAGGGGCAGAGTTTACTCGGTTGGAGGGGCGGAGTTTACTCGGTTGGAGGGGCGGAGTTTACTCGGTCGGAGGGCAGAGTTTACTTGGTCGGAGGGGCAGGTCTTCAAAGACTGATATCGGGAGGCGGTTTGGTGTGTCATCATCTACGTTGTTCACAATATTAAAGAACAAAGATAAAATTCGTGCAGCAGTGACCGAACTAGGACGACCTAGCAGCCAAAAACATTTGCGGCATGGGGAACATCCTCAAATGGAATCTGCACTATTCAAGTGGTTTTGTCAGCAAAGGTCTGCAGGACTGCCCATAAACGGTCCGATGTTAAAGGCGAAAGCTGACTACACTTGCACGAAACATGATGAGCTAGCCAATCGACTGAGGTATTTTCTTTTCTAGTGTAAATAAATACTCGATGACACTAATTTGTGGTAGATAATTGAATTTGAATCATAGAAACTGCTAGGAATAGGTGACTATGCGAGAAATATCTTTGACCACCGGTACATGCCGTATTTCAGTGAACCTTCAGGCCAATTTTCCCAACTGATGGACGTACTGGTTAACATTCGAAAACTCAACAAAGTTGATATTATTGTCATGACATATTCGCAAAATTATCCAAAAACTACAGTATACCTAATATTTTAATTCCGATTAGTTACGGCATCTTTACAGCTTTCTTCGGCAATCGAAAAATAGAAGAACTGGAAGAAAAACACCGAAACTGGAGGAATTAATATTTTATGTAATGGAAAATGTCCTGTTTCTTTCTTAAAATTAGTTGATATTCCACCAGATTGTGCCTGAAACGACTTTTTTTGCTGTTTACCTTCATCAAATACCATGGAAACAAAAGAAAAATGGTAAATACGAATGACTATGAGAATTAGGTGGCTTTATTCAACACTTTCGGATACAACAAGCGCTCGATTTAGCGAGTGATTTCCGAGGGATTATGAGCACTCGTTAAACCGGGCTTCCACTGTAGTTGACTGATAATTAAAACTTTGGCATTGGGGCATTTAGGTATTGTGATTAAATAGTAACTGTTGTTAGTTTACTTATGTTTCTCTAATATTCAATATGAATTGAATTATTTATATGGAATCGTGTAGTAATTTAAATGGATCTTAGTTAGCATTTAGTATGGATAGATATTGAGAGGATTTGCTTCGAGGTAATAATTTTTATTGAATATATACTTTAATATCAAGAAGTTGTTTCTACTACGTAAATATCTGAAATGTTAAGAATATAAAATGAACATGCCAAATAATCCTAGTAAAAGAACTTTTATAACAGGTATAAAAATATTTAAAAGTCATTTAACCCTTAGGTACTCATGGTGTCAATATAACGGGTCATGCAAAAAGTTATTAACTGAAACTTAATTTTATTTGAAAAAATATTGCTTCCTTACATTATTTTTGTTATTTTAACAGAATTTTGTTATGAGCACCCGAAAAAATTCTGTCACGGTTACTATTTTACACAGTAGACTTACAAAATATATTTTAATAAATAAATGAAATTTTCAAAAATAATACGCAAGCTTTCTGAGAGAGAAAAAGGAAAATTCCATGGAAGAAAATGGTTTTAAATCCATCAAGAAGTTCATAATGGAATTGCAGAAGGTATTGCAATTATTCTATCCTACTTTTTCGTTTCATCAATGAGCAATCATAAATTCAAGCTATTTTATCTAATACTAATGCAGCTGATGACTTTAAAAATTGACATTCCAAACATTTAACAAATTGAATGCATGCGTTTGACGTTACATTTCATTGTGCTGAAGGATTCAATATGGTATAAACATCAGGAGCAATATTTGACATGCATTAATAAATATTGGTAATGAAGAATCTCATAGGTCAGTTCCTTTGGCACACATGCATATAACATTATGCATTGAATAAGTAATAATTCTTAACTTTCAACATTAAGTTTGAACCACTATTGAGAAATCTGCATACATAAATGTATTTCAATGTTTACAACATAGGTATTCAGACACTTTAATACATGCTACATTCTCTAGGTTCATTTCACTCTTCCTAGCTAATTGTATGCACTTATTCAATAATGCAAAACCAAGGGAACGTCAATACCGAAACACTAAATTGATAATAAGAACGTTTACAGCACTTTAACATACCCCTTCTCATACTGGAGTGACATACATTGGCTTTTAACTTCACTCGCATGACCCAATAAAAAGGAAAGTACAAAGTTCTCAGCTTAAAATTATTTGTACCAGAAATATTATTTAAAGCGTACTTCCTAAAGAAATTCGATGATCTTGATAAACTGCCTTTGCCCACAAAAAATTCCTAAGATTGGCAATTTTAGCAATGCCAATTCCAAACTTTGGTAATAAAATTTATAGCACCAGCACCATCTAGCACCAGAAGCTAGAACTAACTACAGCTGAGAAAAAGAAGTTAACACCAATATTTGCAAATGCAGAAAATGCTCTGCACCAATACTGAAAAATGGCTGCCACATTGTAATCACAAAAAAATTAAATGTGGTTTTGACCAGTCAAGATATAGGGCTATCGATGTTCACATATTAAACTTTTCTAAAAGTGTTGAGCTACCCATTAATTATTTTTTTGGCCACTTGATATAGAGTAACCCTAATATATATTTACAATTGTGCAGAAGTATTACTCATACCTAACTCATTGGATGTTGAATTTGAACAAATGCTTAGCAAAGCTTTCGATTAGAATAAAAATATATGTACTAGGAGTCACCTACCGGAGCTACGCCTCTTCTGTCTGCTCTGGTAACTGCATACAAGGAAGTTTTGCTTGAATCACTCTGACCTTCAGGCTGCCCAGTGTCTTGAGATTTCATGGAGTTCCTCCTCCTTTTACCAGTACGATTCCCAACACCTCCTGGAACGTTGGCACACTTCACCACTCGTGACTTTAATGGCTTCTCCTTGGCTACAGTAGGCACCACACCACTGGCATCCCGAGTTTTGTTCCCCTCAGAGGCCCTACTCCTCTCCCTTGAACCACATGCTTCCACCAGCACATCCAGATCACTACCCACCACCAAAGTCTCTGTCTTTGCCACCTTCTCCGACTGCTCCAAACTGCGTGACAATTCCAGGCTCTTGCTAATGGCCAGCATCTTCTTCTTGCAGCACACTGCCTCAGGGGACACTTCCTCACTCACAGAAGACTCCACCAATACTGGGTCTGTCAGAATGACCTCCTGAATTTCATGCCCATTCACACCACTGTCCTCCTCCACATGAGCCACTTCCACAATAATGGGGATATCTTGTCCTGAACTTGCTTCTTCCTCAAGAGACACCATCTCCTCTTCACCGGGACTCCCTGGACCAGAGCCCAATGCCTCCCCAGCCTCCTGATCATCATCTTCCACCTCCTGCACAGAGTCCTGGTGGTCTTCGTTTGCCTCCTCCATGATCTTCGCCTCTACCTCCATGATCATCTCCTCTGTCTCCACGACCATCTCCTCTGCCTCCATGATCTTCTCCTCTGTCTTCATGATCTTCTCCTCTGCCTTCCTCTCCTTCTCCAGGAGGTAAGAGCGGTAGTATGCCTGGGCCACAAATGAACGTCTTCGGCTGGCTAGATTTTCCTCTTCCTCATCAACCTCATGCTTCACTTTCACTTTAACCTCATGGGTCGCCTTCGCTTTAACCTCACCTGTCACCTTTGCTTTAACCTCCTGTCCCGTGTCCTGCAGATAAACAATCATGAGGCATGAGTCAAGAGAAACAAGAATGGCAAGTACAGGTAGCACCATGGCACCGATGTGCATCACAAATGAGCACAACAGTAGCAATGGGATTATCATACAAATACTTTTGCAATATTACCATTGAAATCAAATTTTCTAAGGTTTTCATATAGATTTACTGAGTTGCTTCGAAATGTTAAGGCCTAATAACAAAATAACTAATCATAGAAAGTTATATTTTTTCTGTTTCCGCAAAACGACCTCTGACGTAATTTCATCCTTCGATCAAAGGCCCATGGTTCGATTCCTGGTGAAGACGGATATTTTTTCAAGGTATTTTCTAAATCTTCTGTTGTATTTCCGGCAGAAGTGGACATCTTCAAAAAAGCCTTTTTAAGGCATCTTTTAGAATGAATCGGGAAGAAGAGGGGAAAAATGATGGATGAAATGACGTCATGGCCGTTATGGGAAGGTTGCCCGTCCATTCAACCTTAGACTCCTAATCTCTGTTGATTTTTGGAATCTTTAAGAGATGATTTGCAAATGATCATTGGTCATGGTCCCTCGTACGATAAAGTAAAAAGCAAAAATCGTGATATACCCCCATTACAACCGAGGAAAAGTTCTACCTTGCACATTTGTCAGCCCCAGTGGTAGTGAAATAAAGTTCTTGCCTGCTACCCTAGGATTGCTGGTTCGAGTCCGCATGGGTGGATTTTAAAGCACCCAGGGTGTGGGTGATTGCGTATGTCCACTGTTACATGTTAAAATACCCTATGTAAACGGCTTCATCGGCTGTTTATGGGGAAATCGAAAATTAATAAGTTAATAAAAGACACATTACAGTACTAAGCCTCTGTATTCAGTTAACACAAATAAAAAGAACTAATTACACGAAAAGGAGTTTTCAACAAAGTACAAAATCAATTCCTATGATTATCTGTTACCGCAGCAGTTCAAAAAACTGCAGCATTGAAACCACCACTTGATAGAATAAAATATTCAGGTATGGCTATGTAAAAAAAAACACCCAGGGTGAAAGCACCCAGGTAGTATTTTCCAATACTTTCTTGATGGTAATATGTAGCTAAGCATGCGCCATCTAAGGCCATGAATGACCATGTTATACAAGGTGAAATGCAAGTGCATTGTCACCATGAAAATTGTGAAACCCAATGTGGTGCGGCATAGAACTAGACATGAATAGGATAGATTGATACAGCAAGGCATTGTTTTGTGGAAATTAACAACGTGAGCATGATGGACAAAAACACTTAGGGCCGGTTTATCAATAATGGGGTAAACCGAGAGCACTACCCACTGGGTAGCTTGCATGCACCATTTATCAATGGTATTCCAACCGCTGGGTAGTTGCCTGATAGAAAGATGTGGCAACGGTGCTATAGGTTTCTTAGCACAAACGAGAATTTTGGAGAATACACTGTGATTTGCCACTAGACACTCTGAACAAAGGAATGCCTATATTCGCAAGGCCAAAAATTAAGTGCTTGGATGCTATTATCAAAGAAACTATTGTTGCGGTGACTGTATGGACTGTCTTTTTCGCAAAGGATTGCAATAAGGAAGTTAAAATGAAAGTCGGAGGAAGCAATTTCACTTCTGAGGAAATAGACCTGCAAATAAAATTAGCCCTAAGAAAGAATTATGAATTCCCATGCGTAATCTTACATTTGAACAGCAATGTGGTACTTAGGATAGCTGCGCAATCAAACAATGTCAACGTGTTAGTGGCTATGGGATTTTTTACCTAATTACAGAAAATGCAAAAATTATATCCTACAAAGAAAGAGTGAAATGATTAATGGAAGCCAATATATTTTCTCATCTCGACAAGAAACACAAAGTGCTCATGAACAAATGACCTAAGGCAACCAAGAGACAAAATCAACGTGCACCAATAAAAGTATGCAGTGAAGTTTTGCCATTTATAACATACCAATTAATGATAAGATTACGATTCCTTACTCTAAAGCAGGAGTGACAATTTAACGTAATTCTTAGTAAGTGGAAGCTGTAGCTGACATTGGCGACAAATCAAAGTTGTCGAGATCGCCGCCTGAGTGCACTGATGACCGTTTACCCATCGCGTGAGAGGTTACCGGCTGGATAAAGTACCAGGCAATTCCACCCGGTGGGTAAGGTGCAACTGTCGGTGGATGAATGCGCTTCTTAGGTTTATACCATGGGTAAGCTATTCGTTGGGTAAAATCGACCGACCCAGAGGTGGATTAACCAGCCCTTGGAAAAATTCCACACTTGGTTATTACCCCGATTGATTACAGCGTCTACAGCATCATTTTCAAGGTACAACAGCAAAAACACCTGCTTTCTTCGTTAATAAAGTCATTCAGGTTGAGGGTAAAGAGTGGAGAGGGGGTAATTGGGGAGGAAGGTAGGGGGAAAGATGAGGAAGACTATTGAAGACAAAGACAATGGATGATTAGCCAGCAAATGCAAAGACAGATACACTCACCTGCACAATTTTTGCTTCGTTTTCCTTCTTCTTCTCCTGGCACACCCTTGTACTCCCACCATCCGCCAGAATAATGGCCACCTCTCTTTCCTTGCTGTTCCTCTTTCTATCAACGGGTGGAGCAACGGGAGACAACACAACGGGCACTTCCTCCTCCATCTCCTCATATACCTGATCTTCACCCTATAATGTGTACAAAAAAAAGGTCAAGAGCTTACTGGGGCTACAAGAGCAGATAATTTCCTTCAGATTAATGTCACTTACCACTTGATTGGTGTAACAAATACAAAGAAGACAATATAGTACAGTGTAACCTGAGTTATACATTATCTAAACGGAACAGAACGAAACAAGCAAGAAAATTACAGAGGTATTAGCCTACTAAATGTAGCATACAAAATATACAGCAAAATCATTTATGAATGACTCCAAACAATTTCTGAAGTTTTGCTCCTCGAAGAACAGGCAGGATTTTGTAAGGGAAGGTCATGTATTGACGATGTTTTTAGTCTAAAACTGATTATACAAAAACTTACAGAATTTAATCTGGAGACACACACAACCATTATTGACAACCAGAAGACATTTGATAGCATCCATCGAGAAACACTCTGGTCCATAATGGAAAAACGAGGGTACCCAGTTCATTTAAATAAAACCATTCAATCTCTCTATAAAAATAAGAAAATTGTAATTGTTACCGAAGTCGGCAAAAGCCAAACACGGGAAATTCTAAACAACCAAGGTGTTAGACAAGGGTGTACTTTATCTCCTACTTCATCTAATATATACATAGATGACTGCTCACAAGAATGATAGAAAGTTACACCAACAGGAATACAATAATAAGAACTTAGAAGTAGCAATTTTCCACAGATAAATATTTTAATTTGACCTGGGTTTTGATGCACTGCATCATCATCAGCCTGATGATGATGCAGTGCATCGAAACCCGGGTCGAATTAAAATATTTATCTGTGGAAAACTGCTACTTCTAAGTTCTTATTATGTTAATATTCCACATCATCTCGCCTGATTCCTCCCTTTTTGACCAGGAATACAAATAAAAGAAAACGAATTATTAAGCTCAATGCTATTTGCAGATGACCAAGTCATAATTCAAGATAATGAAGACCATTTACAATTGGCTGTCCGTAAATTAAATCTGATATCTAGAATCTATAACTTAAAGATATCTGTAAAAAAAACCAAGACAATGGCATTCCTAGGAAAGTACCCAATCCGAACTAAAATAATAATTGAAAATAATATCTTTGATCAGGTATCACACTTTAAATATTTGGGATGCGACATCACCTATGAAGAGGACAGAGACATTTTAAATAAAACAACTAATTGCCAAAGAATATCTGGGACTATAAGAAGAGCACTGAAGGGAAAAACTGCAAAAGAAACTCAAATAAAATTTTACAAAATAATGGCTGTCCGCATATTACTATACGGATCAGAATCTTCGACACTTAGAAAAAGAGACTTAAAACAAATTGAAACTTCAGAAATGAAATTCCTTAGATCTGTGAAAGGCCTTACATGCCTGGACCATATGAAAAATGAAGACATAAGGCAAGAATTAGAAGTACCACCAGTAACAGAATTAGCAAAAAATTATAAAGAAAGATGGAAAGAATGTGTTGAGCACATGCCTCTAGAAATGATTCCCAGAAAGGTTTTAGAGTATAAGCCTTTAGGGAGAAGAAGTGTTGGGAGGCCGAGATTGTGATGGTGAAGCCAGAACAGGCAAATTGCCTAAACCTGGAAAGGAAGAAGAAGAAGAAGACAACTGACTACAGTAGAATCTTGGGTAAAGGTGAGCTTTCGTCCCGCACGGTCAACATTTTTTTTTGAAAAACCTAGAAAACCTACGATATTGAATGTGATACCTATAAGTAGAGGAAGGTTGCGCATTTGTAAAAATGGGAGAATCATACTCGTGTGACTAGTAGTTTTTGAGATATAGACGTTTGAAAATGACCAATTTTTCGACTTTTTCGTCCGTTTTCGACGCCATATTTGGAGGTTTTCACGAACAACCGGTAGAGGGATAAGACTAATTTCACTTCTATTATATGCCTATACCCCACCCCCCCCAGCAAGCTTACGGGCCTATGGAGTGAAACAGGTGTGCTAGGGTGGGACGGTACGCGGGCCCGATTTGGCCATTTTCCAAAGTGAAAAACGCATTTTCGTGAATTAATACAGTGAAAAACGCAGTTTTCGCGGGAATGGTAAAGTGGAAATGGGCATTTCTGGGAGTGGAGAAAATTTCAAAATGCTGATTTGTACTACATTTCCGTGTTTTGTTAAACCGAAAAACGAATTTCCCTTCCATTCCTTTGCCCTGAACCCACCCCTCCAATGAACTTGGGGGGCGTATTATTTTAAGAATAGAATCCCTCTCGCTCATTGGTGATTATTGGTGGGCATTGGTAGAAGGCTAAAATGTTATTCTGCGTATTATTTTAAGAATAGAATCCTTCATGCTTATTGGTGATTTTCGGTGTGCATAGATAGAAGGCTAAAATGTTATTCTTCGTATTATTTTAAGAATAGAATCCCTCACGTTTATTGGTGATTATTCGTGGGCATTAGTAGAAGGCTAAAATGTTATTTTGCGTATTATTTTAAGAATGGAATCCCTCACGCTTATTGGTGATTATTCGTGGGCATTGGTAGAAGGCTAAAATGTTATTCTGCGTATTGTTTCTGGTATAAAATTCGTCAGATGACAAGGTTATTATAAGTGGGCTTTTGTTAGAGGCTAAGTAAATAGTATTGTTTACTGAGTTCTCTCGGGTAGTGTGGAAGGGGAAAATTAACTGTCAATAATTGGAAGTTGATTGTTGAAAAGTCAACCGGTATTCATTCGCCTACGAGAGTTGAGTAGCATGTTGGCGTTAATCATTTTCTTGCATGTGTGGTGTACGGTCGCCATGAGTTGTCAATCGTGTACGCACACACCAATGTCTGCGATCCAGACTTTCGTTTCGGCGGAGTCGGGCTTGGAATTCCTCGAAAGGCACGGGTATTTGTTCGCTGCTGGAACTCGCAATCCTCCATTTAAAGTGATATGTGAAATGTTATTAGTGCAGTGGAATGAATGCGAGTGAAAAGGAAGTGTAAATCCTTCATTTGAAGTGAAATGTGCAATGTTTATTGCGGTGGAATGAATGGAATTGCATTGTAGTAAATGGCTGTTGCGGGGCGAGTTTGAGTGGAAGGCGGGAAGAAATAGTGTAGGAGAGGTGTGTGTATGCTAGAGAACCAACTGCTCGATCGCTGCGCTACGTACAGTGGATAAGAGGAAACGGCATTTTTTCACAAGATGGCGGAGAGGAAAAATCGCACTTCTCAGGTTTGAAAGTATCTCATTCCTAAAGTAGTTGATGCATTGTTGTGTTTAAAGTATTTTACAAATGCGCAAGGTTTGCTTTATAAGTGATGTGAATTTGGATCCGATATCTCTATTGTAAGTGGGTGAAATTCGCGAAAACGCTGGCGGGACGAAAGCTCACCTTTACCGAATCTTGATTTGACATTTAATGATTTTACTTAAAATTTGAGAATTTACACACACACCCTGCCAATTCCTAAAGTGTTCTTATGAAATTACTATTTGAAAGTACTTAAATTTGATTTAACAATTTTATGTCTAGTTATTTTGGTCCCAAGCAGAAGCACTAATTTGTTTTTACGAAACGAAACGACAGAATTTGACTTGAGACTTAAGCAAATTTGGGCAATTCTAGCTCATCTTCAATAGCAATCATCAAATTAATTTGAAATAATTCCATACTTCTATGCAACCCCTTAATGCCACTCAAAACTTTATTGGCCTGTTCTCAGTTGATCTAAAATTTCAATTTTCAAGCCCAGGATAATGTCTGTGCAAGGAATTTTTTTCTTCTCATCTGAGTCTTCACACTTGCTCTTTTGAATCCATCAAGCAATGCCATGACCAATCAATCAAATCCATCAACCAATGGCAATCCATCCATCCATCAACCAATGGCAATCAAATCCATCAATCCATCATGGCAATGACCAATCAAATCCATCAACCAATCCATCCTTGCAAGGCCATGCACCAGTCTCTCCTCCTAAAACATACTTTCTACCAATATTTACGGCCAAACTCTGAAGAGAAGGGAATCTCAAGCTTGCAGAACATACACAATGTAACGTCAAACACACAATGCAGAAGATGTCACCACTAATAGTGTGAAAAACATTTCAATGGCTTTCCATGAAGAAATGATGAATGAGAAGTCAATTTCATCAATTATTCGATGTTCTTTACTCACAATGAGGTTTTAATTCAACATGTTAAATACATCAAACATAACTCTTAATCCTTGAAAAATAATGCAATGAGTCATGATGGTGCATGACTGACAAGTTTGACAAGAACTAATTTTTGTACCTATCTGTTCGGCAATGTATCTCTCTTATTTTATCTTTCCTGTTGGACCTAGAGGTGTAGTGGGGCTTCAAAATGATATTCTCTGTGTCATACTGAAACACACCCGTTCAGAATATCTCAAGTAATCTAAGCCTAGTGTGTAGCCTCCGAGTCTCTAGCGATTCCCAACCTAATCCCTTTAAAAACAGTGAAACGCTCTTTGTTCGCTCTTAGCAGTTTTAAACGAAGCACACAGCATTACTTTGTATTTTATTTATTTTTCAAATCAAATCTATCTGTCTACAAGGTCGTGCATGCACCTACTTCCCTGAGGGTCATTACTCCTGACATTAGTCAGACTGGAAAGGCGGAAATCTTAAAGACAGGGAGTTCCAACATCCTGCTAATAGTGGCTTCATTACAAGAGAGGGCAAGGAGGGACAGAGCAGACCATCAGGTCAACTCTTGGTGTATACCGGGAGAATTAGTACCCAACTTCACAGCCGCGGTATGGGCAGCGATAAGTGGCATGGACTGCTCTAGCCTGCAGGTCGTGAGGCCGTGGAAATTCTGGGTGAACATTGGGGCAGAGTTCATGGATGGATTGAGGGCATTCGGTTTCAACATGTTAAGAAAAAATTCCATTTAAAATCATGCTGTTGGTCGATTATACTCCTAGCAACCATCCAAACTTAGCTAATTTAAATGAGAGCCTTAAGGTTGTTTTTCTGCCCCCAAATACAATGGCGCTTCTACAACCCATGGGACAGGGCATCATTGCATCCTTCAAAGAATACTTCTCACGAAAGACATACCCTGATGCTAATGCTACCACAGATGGGAATGGTGGTATGACACTTATGGAGTTTTGGAGGGGCTACTACATGTATCATGAATTAAAAAATAATAGCATCATCCTCGGAAGAAGTAACAGGCACAAAAATGAATGGTTTTTGGAACAAACTATGCCACAATCTCATATATTTTGATGGATTTTCAACAACACTGTAGATGTCAAACCTATGCGCAACACATAAGGAGATAAAAATGAGCCAAACAGTGCACTTTAAAGAGGTGGCAATGTAATTAATGAAGAAATCATTTTCATCTAAGGTTTGACCCTCCAAAACACATGTCATTATCACATTTTGGGATGGCAGAAAACACTTGAAGCAAAAGGATGTTGCTCAGCACATCAGAATTCCAAACCGGACACCAGCTAAACAATACGAAAAAGATCATAGAATTTTTGAAAAGCAGAGCAGAGTGATTCATGAAGTCTGCATTTGACATCAAAGACACAATCAAGGAAATAATAACATATTAAGTGAGTCTAAAATTGACAACATAGACACAGCTTTGATAGCAAGGCTTAAAACACGAAAGAGGTATCAATCTTGTTCAGCCTTTAAGTGGTCCAATATATGTAGTTAACAGAGAGGAAAATAATTGTGAAGGAGACACATATGGAAAGGATGCTTCATGGATTGACCATGAGATTATTCATCACATTAGAGTGTCTACAAAAAGTATGGTGAATCTGCTACAGTCGTAAAATTGGGATGAATGTATGATACAGAACTCAATTCTGATTTCACTTAAGTTTTCACCTCTCAATGTTTACATGTAATTTAGGCAAGACAAACATATTTTAGAAATCATTTCCAAGCCAGTTGTCAAACTTAACAGAGAAAACATGAGTAATTAAACAATCAAAGGAGATGCAACTCTTAAATGCAGTTTGCCAAGCACAATCAGAAAAAAAGACGAACAGCTTACAATATTGAGGTATTTAAAGCAAAGTAATTAAATGGGAGTTAGCAAAATGCCTGCAAAGAGCATGTTCAATAAAAACACATGAATTACCCGGTCTAGTTATAAGAAGGACTAATAAAGTTTGAAAGGATTAAGTGCAGAGATTGAAATGTAGCACTCATTAATTTTCAGGAAACTTAATTGATGAAGTATAACAAGTAAATCAGACACTTATTTCAAGTATTTCCTGGTTCATTTGGATTCGAGACACTATGTTCAGTTATTCTCCACATTGGACAATGGCACGTGATACAGTGAAACCTCTACCTAACGAACTCCCGATAAACGGAGAACTCCGATGAACGAACAAATGCTATTGGTCCCGCCAAATTCCTATTTAAATGCATTGGTAAATACCTCTAATGAACGAACTCCTGCTCTACGAAAACTCCCGATAAACGAAATGAAATATTAGCCCTGTATCATAATATTTACCTCTTAGCCCTGTATCATAATATTTACCTCTTCATAACGTATTTTCAAAAAAAAGGCTAATTTTGAATATGTTGCAAAGTTTTTGCCGTTTTTGCTGATTTGAAAGTGACTAGGACCAATCAGAGACTCCGTACAAACAAGCCAATCAGAAAGGTCCTTGTTGTTTATCTAGTTAATTGCATTTCCGGTATTTTGCATCAGTGTTAGCGGCGTGGTTAGTGCTTTGGTCGGCGTTCTTGAGTTTTACTGTGGTTTATCATCGTGAGTTTATAATTTCAATCTTTTCGAGTGAAAACTGGTTGCTCTCGAGTGTTACTGCAGTTCAATTGCGTGAGATTGGGACTGTCCAAGTGTTAAAAATATTTTTGGTTGGTAATGAAAAGAATGGAACTTATAGGTTGGCAGCGCAAGTCACGCGAAGTGATTTTCATTTCTTTTTTTTGTGAACTGGATTGTAATTTGAATTTGTGACAGAAGTGTTGTACCAAAATTACCTCGTCACGTGAATAAAACATCGTTAAAGTTAACCGGACGTTCCTTTTCTTTCGCTAAAACTACGGACCTCAACACCAAGAACATGCCAATCAGCTGGTAAAATACTTAAATGAATAATTTCAATCTTTGCGAGTGAAGCCTGGTTTTGCCTTAAGTGGCAATTATTACGTCTGGTAATTTATCTACTTATTTGCAAGGTAAGTTCGTAATTTATTCTCCACGCTTTTGCAAAAATTGTTATCCATGCTTGATTTATAAAATGTCAAATGTTGACTTTCATATCGCGGGCTCTAAATTTTCTTTAGCATACTTGAAACACATCTAATGCAATGAAATCCCGTTCAATGGTCATTTACGTTGTGCGCATTCCTAAATATTTTTATTGCTGTAATAACATTATTTTTTTGAATTCGAATGTTTTAAATGTGATAATTGTTATTTTCGCTCGCCGCCATCTTGAAAATAATTCTCGAAAAAAGTAGCTGGCGGAACGTAAACCAAAATATATCGTGCTGTATTTACGGAGCAGTTCTCAAAAATCTTGAATGCACCGCAGATGTGACTACTACAATTATCACAGCAATTACGAGTTGACAGTACTCGTACTCGTCCATGTTCTCGCTCTTTTGTAGATAGTAAACAAATCAACATGTTGGCGATCGGCTGCATGTAAACATCTGCATCCAAGCAAAGATGAAGGCGACCAATGGTTACCGATGCACATTCTAGCTGTCGGCGATCGTAACAGGATGGCGTCAGGGCGAAAACAATTCATGGTTAAAGTTTGACGTTCGTGCCAACTATAAATCGGCCTTTAGAAATCGCAGTAAATGGTATAATTAGCAGGACTTGCTGAAATACCTGCTCGTTGTTATTCCACGGTTTTTTATGGGGCAAGGGAGCAGTAAGGATAAAAGTATGCTATCCTCTGTGGAAATTTTACCTTTAATTTAGTTCTTCATACCACATTTCCTGAAATTCAAGGTACAAGAAGTGGATTATTTACATTGCCCCTGGAGTGATGCAACGTGAAAAGCACCTCCGGCAAACGAACCCCCGATTAACGAACTGGAAAATTATCGGTCCCTTGAATTTCGTTTAGTAGAGGTTTTACTGTACTTCCTTTGGAATTCTAATCTAAGAATGGAATTTTTATTTGCTTTTCTTTTTCAAGATTAAAGTAAAATATTAATAGAAACTACTCTTCATGGCAGGCCAAACATAACCTTGAGATTCTTCCAAGTTCTAATGCTACATATTTATAAGCACAAAAGAAAAAAAACGGATTTCTTAAGATATTTCCAGCTGTAATTACTCCAAAGTGACAATTATTTTAAATAATTTATTATGTTATTCCTGCAGTATATTTTATGGTACAATTTTATTTTTAAAGGAACTTATTATCACTCTCAGACTGAAGGGGAGAAAAACAGATATTAAAATGAAATTCAGAACATAAAAAATGCCAATTTCAATTTTTTTGAAATTTTACTACCTTTGATAATGGCTACTTAAATAAATACACCCATTGGCTGGCATTAGACTGGAGAAAGGGAAGACAGACACAAACAAAGTGGGAGCATAATAGCAAAACAATTGACTCACCAGAGTATAAGTGTCAGCAGTCACAACTTCTTCATAGTCGACAACATATGGCATGGTTATGACCTGCAGTGACAAAATTAATTGGTTACACAACCTCTCTGGAACACACATGCATCAGAATGGTCATAATACAGTAAACTATTATGGTCCTATTATCTGGCATGCATGGGAGATGGTCATGAGAATCACCACAAGCTTCTACTTAAACTCAATGTAATTGAACCATTGCCTCAACAATGTTGCAAGTCTTCATACCATCAAAATAGCTTACATTTTAACATTCTCGTGGGTTGAATAGCGACCTCGTGACAATGCTTTTAAAGGCAACAGTCACAAATGTGGGGAGGGGAGAGAAAAAAGAAGATGAGCACAGCACCTCGCTCCGTGATTCATGGTGAATTTTTAGGATTCAAAAATTAATATTACTCGTTCCAATTGAGATTAGATAGCTCTATTACATCTAGTTCGGCAACTGTATTTGTCTCATTTCAACCTATCCCTAAACATAGACTCACTCAATAATTGAGAAAATATTTTTGAATTGAAACTTTCATTTGTAGAGATAACATTACATGTCAGGGGAGGGGTTGGGAAAAATACTATGGTAGTCAACGAAGGGAAGGGAAGGGGTAAAAAAAATCACCAAAAACGGTAACTTTGTTTATGCATGACGCCCTACATAGAATAAGAAACATGACAAATTTCATTTAATTATATCACAGAGATGTAGAGGCTGCCTACGTGCCAAATTTAATTAAAATCTGAGATAATGAGGTTAAGTAGGTGTGTTCATCTGATATGGAATGAGCCCCAAACGCAGGATTGTACTGTTTGTATTACTGTTTCCTTACTTCCAGTCTAGTGCTACCAGCTGTTAGCAGGCTCTTCCAGTAGAATGCCTTCTTTGCTAGGGCCACTCTGCTCACAATATTTTTCTTGCTTCTTATATCTCTGGCAATTATGCTTCCCAGGAAGCCAAATTCCTCCACAGGTGCAAGTTTTTGCTCTCAAAGTTTGACAGTTATTCTGCTATCTTGATTTCTTTCACAAAGCATAAATTTGAGTTTCAAATATTGCAGATCATGGGTGAAAGAGGACTGCTTGTTGAATTCCCCTGCATAACTGCCAGCTGTTCTTCATATAGCCCGCACACTACTCCTCTCATGACACTTCACTGACAATTACACTATACAATGACACTTCTATACTTGTCAGTGTAGATAACGTTCTGTTCCAATCCACAGAGTCAAATGCTTTCTCTAGGTCAATGGAGCAAAAATATGTGGGCTGGTCCTTCTGAATACTCTACTCTATGATAAGTCTAAGGGGTAAAATAGCTTCTCTCCCTGAAATCCATTTCAGTCTTCACCTCAGAATTCTGCCATCATCTGGCCCATCATCCTGTTACAATTCTAGTCAGAATTTTTTATGCATGTGCAGTAAGGTTTATTGTTTTGAAGTCTCCACATCTTTCAGCTCTATTCTTTCTTGGGATAAGGATCACTACAGACTACTGAAAGTTGGCTGTCACTGGCCCAGTAGGATAGAATTCACAAATTAATCTGTATGGCTTATTCAGGATCCTCACTCTTGCATACTTAAGGAATACGTGGAATGTCATCAACTCCTGGTGCTAATCTATAAGTATTCTGTTTCCCTTAGTCTTGTTACCTGTCAGCAATGCAATATTAAATTCAGCCAACACTTCATCAGGACCAAATTGTGACTGTCATCAAAATCGACACCAGGGAGTTCTTGCACTCTTTTACTTGATTTCAATATCACTAATATACATAACATGTTTTACGACATATCTGAACACTAACCAACACATTAATATGCCCATGACTAAATACATATAACACTGGAAAAAATTCAATTTCTCTTTGACCACTCATTTTTGGCTAATCCTACAGTGACAATGAGTAGAAGATATAATAAGTTGGAAAACAAAAATAAACTTAAGATGCATACCAACCTCTTCAATTATGTCACCTGGCTGAGCAACATCCAACATCACACCTTCTGATGTCATCTACAATCAAGAAACAAGAAATTGCCATTAACAGTCATACCATGAAGAAGAAAACCACATTAATAATGATAAATATTGCAAAAGGACAAAGGCTTCGCAGGCCAGGAATTCACTAACAGGTGAACCATAATTTTTTTATGAAGGAAACAGCAAAAAATATTCAGTATTGTGGTAGGGAGCTAGAAGTCTGGCAGAACAGGGACAATCTTTCATAGCCCTGTCATAGCCATTAATTTAAAAATATAAAACATTATAATTTATACTAGGACTAGCAGGCAGTCTTGTCTGGTGTGTTGGTGTTTTTCCTTTTTTTTGCACTACTCAAGTGGAAGCAGTGGAAGTGAACCAGGGAGTCCCAAGAAAGATAGACTCGCTCTGAAAAAGAGAACCCGGGAGTCCCGAAAAACTTAAGTCCCCGGAATCTAACTAAATTTAAACTCTCAAAAACCACAGTTTTTTTGCATTTTTCTTTGCACCACCAACTGCTAAAAATCCAAAACTACCACCAAATCATACAGACAGATAATACACATTTAATGCACCAAACCTTGTAACGGGTAAAGTGTGCCTTTTCAGGTCCCACTTGTTTTGGGGCTGATGCACAGCCTCGCCGAGAGAGGTCACCTCGGAGAAGAGGATAGGATTGCCGAGGAAGAGAGGGGGTCATCAGGCAGTCATGGCAGTTGGGACTGAGCTCGGGTGGAGAGCAGAGAAAGCAGACTCGGCACATTCCCGTGGAGTTTACGGTGTCTACGGAGCTGGAAGTGTGTTCTCACCCTGTTCGGTGTACCAGAAATTCTTTTGTGACAATAAATTAAGTTTATGTTACATGGCGTCCAGCGTGGGGCCCGACATCATTCTGTAAGTAAGAATTTACAACTAGTGTACTATCAAGTGTTATTTTGTGGAACGGCCAGCTGCTTTAGTGTTCTAGTTAGTTTTTCGCTTTCCAAACCCCTCGTTCCTATACCACGGTCCAACCTCATCCTGTAGATTAATGCCCCAACGGACCTCGGAGGCGAGAAGACATAGTACCTTTACCTTAATCCTTTGGCATAGGGAATTATTTACACGTAATGGCTGTTCCAGCAGGGACTAGTTGGATTAATGTCCTTTCGAAGGAGGACGCAGTGCAATGGTGTCACAGGTTCACATTAGACCATTCAGGAACTTTGGATGAAGTCAGGCGACGGTTGAGGGATCGAGTAAGAGAGATTCATGCCGCGAGCGTATCGGAGGAAGAAGCGGGAGGGGTTTCAACGCCAGTGTGTGTAACAGATCAATTGTCTCAACTAATAGACGCCCTGACACGGCTCTCCCCTCATAGTCCTAATCGCGATGAAGCATGTTTGCGAGGGTTGACGAGCGATATTTGTCGTTGGAATTTACGGTTTGACGGTGATGAGAGTGAAGGTGTAAATCTCTTTTTGGAACGCCTTTAAAGAATACAAAAGAGTTTCAGACGAGGAATGTGGGGTTTAGTTCCGGAAATGATCGGAGTGAAGGTGACTCAATGGCTCCGAGCAAACCTATTTAGTATATCCACTTGGGGAGAGTTCAAAAGAGAAATAAAAAGGGCATACTTGCCGGTCGGGTACGATATTAGACTAATGAAGGATATATTTGCCCGCATGCAAGGCGAAGGGGAGAGGATAAATGAATTCGTTACGGTGCTCAGAACGATGAATTCTAGGCTGGAGAATTCGTTAGAGGAAGGGGAACTACTCTCCTTAGCGCTAGATAATCTCCATCCGTTCTATTTAAATAAGATGACATCACAGGGCATACATAGTTTCACTGAACTCGTTAGCGTAGGAGCAGAAATTGAGGCATGTCAAGAACGCTGTAAACTCTATCGCCCTCCTCCATACCCCAATGAAATGGTTGATCGTGAGTTTGGCTATCTCCCAACGGTCGGACGCGAGGTACAGGGAGGCACTAATGCGACTAAGGCCGAATGTTGCTGGTGCTGTAGTAAAATGGGACACCTAGCTCGTTCATGCCATGAGCCGCAATATATCTAAGAGGTCAGTTGTCGCGAGCGTGGATTTAAACGAGAACGCAACTCTCTAATCACGGGGTCAGATAAGTTTCAGAATTTCACAAAATAAATGGATATGGATACAGGTTCATCTGACTTTTGTTGACAGAAAACTATACACTTCAAAGCTCCTGTAATTTAGATGCACCTAGTGGTCCCAGTTCATAAAATGACAGGGTGGCTACTGATATCTGATTTTCAAATTCCCTGACTTTTCCCTGATGGATTCACCAATTTCCCTGACCGATCGCTAAAAGGTGACCTATTATTGGAATATTTTATTTCTGCTGAAATAAACTTTCGTCAAAACTCAGAAAATGTTAACAGCTGAAATCAATACATTAAAAGCTATGAAGTACATCCTAATGAAAAAACACACCGAGGAGGCTCCATTCTACCCCCGAATGCTCTGGCAAGGCAAAGGACACTACTATCTCACCCCCACCCACTACCCCAAAGATGCTGACATTTTTCGAAGATTTTTTCAGAATAATCTTAAAAAGTCTTCAATTGAAACTCTGTACAAATATCTTGGTGCACATATTCGCGAAACCATTTAAAATGACTACTTTATGTGAAATTTTGCCTGAAAACACGCCTGCCTAATAGCACCCAAATATCGACCATTATCTCTTAAACTTATGCATAAAACAGGAAAAGTACCATTATCACAAATGGTATTGTTTTTTATTTCATTAAAATCCTTCCACAACTCTACCATCTGCTTAACTTTTAAGATTATTGAAGAAAAATCAAAATGGGTGTTTTTTTGGAATGTTGGTCATGTTTGAACCTCTGTATACAAGTAATGGGTAGAACCTAAGACAAATGACTTACTATTTCATAATGAGTAATCATTTGTGAGTATAAATGCCATGTTTCAAGTCTTTATCCAAAAAAAGCAATATTGGATTTTGTCCGACTTTTTTTCGATTTCCGACCACTGTGCGCCGTCGCAGCGGCCGTTTTATTGTTTACAAAATTGCAACATTTCCCTACACACATGGTTTTCCTACAGCAGGTTATTAAATTACGCATACAACAGTTTTGCATTATGGTGAGTCCCCTGAACCATTGCGGTCGTTGGGGCGACCCAGGCGAGCGAGCTATATTCCTTCCGCGGACGCATATCAGCAGCCGGCGTGTATCATATTTCCGTGGCTGTGTATGTTTCCTACGGTAAAATTACAAATTGATAATTTCTAATTCTTCAAGAAAGATGTAGCGCGTCGTGGTAGTTCTGGGAAGTTGAGGATTGCTGAAAAGCCATGGAAGGGAAAGTTAATGGCCAATTAACTGGTGAGCTCCGGCATAGATATCGCTAAGGTGTGCGAAAAATACATACCAAAGCAAAGTTGTTGGACTGGATCATTATCGGATGGACATGAATCAGGAAACAAAAAAATGTAAAAATATTTGGTTAAAAAACTTAAGTGCGCCACTGAGAGCGAGGACAACAGGAGGCAATTAGCAATGGCAGCATCATGTTCAGGAATATCATATTTGAGGTGGTTTGTGATCTGAATAAATTGCTTCAAGAGGGGGCTTAAGGGGGCCATCCAATAATTACGTCGAGCATGAAAGGTGGGGAGTGGAGGAGGGCTTGTCTCACATAGGGGGCAATGAGAATCGAAAATGATCTTGCGTAAGACTTCGTTTACACGTGAGATCATACTTGTGTCACCATTTTAACCCATTCAATGCTGACCTGTTGACATGACATTTATTCCTACGCTGAAGGGTTTTTTTCATTTATTTATATAAAACGAAAACACATCCAGCAAAAAATGAAACTCATCCACGTGTGCCTAGAGCAAGACTAAGACGCTGAAGGAAGTTGTAAGTGTCAGCGCCGACACTTTGGAACTAGGGAAAACCGAGAAAAGTAACGGGACCGATGCCTTGAATTCAAGGCATTCATGCCTCTGGCTTGCACAGGATGCCTTGAATTCAAGGCATCCGCATTGAATGGGTTAATAATCATCATCTCGTATTTTTAGAACTGCAAGCAATTATTTACTACCAGCTAGTGTGCTCCAGCTACTCTCGACCTGAGTCTCGGAAGTTAAAAAAAATGCGAGGTAAAATTTTCCATTTCACGTCAACATGGCAGATCTTATTTTACTACAACACCGCATTCGAAGGACAGGAAAGGAAGGCTAAGTATTTGAGAAATTTGCTGTAATAAGCATAAGTTCAACAATTCCTTCTACTCTCACACAATGTATTACTAAGGCATGAACATATCTAGACTAAACATGCAAAAACACGCTTCACTAGTCATAGCTTTATCAGAATATTCCTTTAGAGAGTATTCATCTTTTATATGGCTGGTTGCATAACACCCCCTGCCACATATACTTGGTCCAGTGTACGGGTAGGTAGGCATGTAATGCATTGTTTAGAAGTGATTGCAAGGGATTATTTTTATTTTTCCAAATACAGAGTACCACCGTTACGAGTGTACATCACAAGACTGTTATTTTTGTATCCGGAAGTCACCATGAATGTCGGAAACAATTATATTTAGCGTTATGAACCCCAAAAATAAAAAATAATATTTTTGTAAATGTAATACATTTGAATGCGGTATACATGCATTGATATTACGCCTAAATGTATGAATTCGATACCAGATAAATTTATGTAAAACAAGAGCAGATAATGCACTAAATCTCGTGTTATGTCCAAATACCGAGGTAAAAATCATAAAAATTATGACACAATTCCATACGCTAATGCAACGAAATAAGTCCAAAAACTGGCTATAAACGAGCGAGTGTGTCCGCAAATACCATCTGCTGCCTAGAGAATGAATTTCTACGAAGGGGACGAGATTATTCGTCTTTGGAAGCTAGGAAGACGAAAGAGCGGCCTTGGACGAGTTAACTCGTCTTTGTCAGGGAAGGTGTTAAGTTACAAAATATCAAAGTTACGTTCATTTCACTCAATAAAAAAATATATATCATTTAAAACAAGATACAAATAAATAAATATTAGGTATTAAATATTTACTAAAATATAATAATATTACTAAAATATTAACTTAAACAGTATTCAATCCTTGAATTCAGTTCACAGAAAACACTGCCTAAACGTGAGCAAGTATCCCAAGGTTGGGATCCCATATCCAGGAGATTTCACCCTTTTCAACAGAGCGTGTATCGGACGAGTGTTGCCTGAAGCTTCAGCACTCACCACTAACTTATATGAAAGAAAATTTGGCAAGAAGCATCAACTTGCACCCTATTTGCCCAAAACACTCCACCTTTCAAGCTCTTTCTCTGCCCTCAGTTCATCCATACTACGCCTCGTCACTCACCTCATTGACAATGATGCTGGTAGCCACGATTGCTTCATTTTCAAGTCCCGTCAAATCCTTGGAGTGAGAAGCCTGCACAAGGTTGAAGAGAAAACTATGTATAAAAATCAAGAGATTAAGAGCAAATAGTTTTGGGGACAGCATAACAGCAACAGACATGATGGTTGCCTGTCATATGAACATGCCGGTTGCATGAGATAAAAGCCTTCAAAAGTCAAATAAAATAGGTGAACTTCTATTTAATCATTATTATGCAGATAAATATGAATAACAGCAACAAAAAGGAAGGAAAATAACTTCATTACTAACATAAGGCAGTAAAACATAATTCGTCCACTTGGATTATTTCGCTTTTTGGAAGTCATAAATCGCGTATATACACGTATTTGAAGTTCTGCATTGGATAATAAAATGACCAAATTCACAAGAAGGATGAGATGAGTGCGAAGGGTGGATTTTTCCATCTGCACGTCCATCTTTCTGAGCCTCGAATTATCACAAAATTAATTGCTAAAAGAATGTGAAATTCAAAGCTCATCATTTTAAAATTAAACAATTGTTTGCGCAGAAATATATCGCCCATAGAAAATGTTTTTTCAGAATGCTTTGCAAGGACAGTTGTGAGCTCAAATTCGAGCCTGACATTATCGGTTACTTCAGAGCGAAATTGAGTGGTCTAGTTTCGATCCAGAATATATTACACCATTTCAAATATAATATAGATAGCAATTTCACAAGGACTTCCAGTTAACGAAAATGTGTCTAACATTTAAAAAAATCTTATGTTAATGCATACAGTGTGTCCTCGTTTAACGTTGTTCAACAATTAAAACCCTTAATTGTTCAACGTCGTCAGTGCTTCACTATTAACGTTGTTCAAATTATGTGCAACCAAAAAAAATGAATAACGAATAGGACTTTGGCGCGTCTGATGCATAATTTCCATTTGGCGGAAAAGTTTGGCGTTACTCTCCATAGGGTGTGTAAAAGGTTCACCTGAGCGAATAATTATTGCGTTATTTGTTTTATACCGGTTATATTTGCTTATTATTTATTACACTGTCATTGGGGGTCAATGCATCAGGTGATTTAAAACTCAAACCAATGTTAGTGTACCATTCTGAATGGTAGATCCAGGGGCAGATATCTACGTGAAAAAATACCTGAAAATCCTGTGCCACCATAAGGTAGAAAAAGTTGATTCACTGCTGTTTGAGGTGAATCGAAAACGTGTCTTCCATCTGAAATTAGTGCGTAAGAGGAAGTTTCCTAAACCTGTCCTGTTGCAGGAAATTGTCAAGGGTGATACTGTTCCTGAAAAATTGTTACGAAATAACAAAAATTTCTATTTACTCGGAGGGAAACCGGTGCTAACAGCACTAAATATCGGAAATATAGGAAAGAAACCCAGTGCTAATTATTTTTAAAATGCCGTTTTAGTTTGTTCCATCTAAGATATGAAGCCCTCCGACTAGTGGCACCTTCTGGTCGGCGGCCCGTGTAACAAAAATACGCTGTAAATCAGCGGAGGATGACACGAAGTAGTCCATAAAAACATCAATTTTTATGGAAATGGGCCATTTTTGAGCATTATTCCATTGATAACGTCTTTCAACCAAGTCCCCTGTATTTTTAGATGCCAACAGTAAGTTCCTATCACCTGTAGTGTCCGTGCCGCCAGGATAGAGAATAATTCCAAAATTTCTTTTGTGAGTGAAAATATAAAAGTTTCGCCATAAAAATGTTTTAGAAATTTAGTTTGAGCGCTTCATTCAACAATGCCATATATCCAACATTTTATCGCTGTGCAGTGTGGAAATCATTATTGCCCAGAAATGAGGATTTGGTAAGTTTGGAACAGATTTTAATTTTTTACATTGTTTATCCTGGGAAATATTGCATCGTTTAACGTTGTTTTGCTTAACGTCGAGTTTTTCAGGAATGAGTTAACAAAGTTAAACGAGGACACGCTGTACGTGTATAAATTAAAATACTCATAAGAAACGAAAGGAACTCCGGGGACCTAAGATAGGCTTTTATTTTCCGTGGCTGCTTGCATCTGTCGTGTGTGAGGGATCTTGGCACGTCTGAACTTCGCAGATCTCCCTTTTCTTCTTACTCACACATCACAAGAAAAGAAACTCTACCTCTCCCCTCGGAAATAATCCTTTTCGCAGGTCAAAATTTTCCTTCCGTGGGTAGTTTAACTCCCCCAGCTATGGGGAGGGAGGGCTCTCGTTCCGCTTGGAAAGGTTGTTGCTCCCCATCTCAGGGTTCGGCCACATTGCCACATCGTCGAAAACTCAGGACTTGAAAATTCTCGGCGGTACGACTTTTTTGGACAGAACTGTACCATATTTTATGACATATCCGAACACTAACCGAAACATTTGTGTGCCCATGATTAAACAGATAAAACACAGGAAAAAAACCAATTTCCCTTAGGCCACTTATTTCTGGCTAATCCTACAGTAACAATGAGTAGAAGATAAAAAAAAGAAGGAAAACAAAAATAAACTCAGGATGCATACCAACCTCTTCAATTATGTCAACTGGCTGAGAAACATCCAGCATCACACCTTCTGATGACATCTACAATCAAGAAACAAAATATTGCCATTAATGGTCATACTACATAGAAAAACCAAATTAACCTTTAAATGCCTAGTGTACCCAAAAGGTCCCTTTAAATTATTTTTGCTGCATGCCGTGAATGTCCAAAATATCCCCGCTCTGGGCATGGGTTAATTTAAATCCGGCTGATAAAGGATAACAACAATGTATATTGCAAAAAGAAAAAGGCTTCGCAGGCCAGGAATTCATTAACAGGTAAATCATAATTTTTATGAGGAAAACAGCAAAAAATATACAGAATTGTGGCAGGGAGCTAGAAGCCTGGGGGAACAGGCACGATCTTTCATAGCCATGTCATATAACCCATAAATTATAATGTTTTATATTTAAAAATATAAAACATTATAATTTATGCTAGGAAAACTTTATTTTCAATCATATTACACAAAAATGGCTGGTCTAACATACTGTAATGCCTTGCTTCTTGAATTTATAGTAGTTTATGCTTTGTTTTTATATTTGCTATGATACCTATTGCTGTTGATGTTTGGTTTCTTTTTAATGATTTGGACATGTTGATTGTTGAAAGAGCTTGAGAGAGAAGAGACATGTAGCAGGACGAAAAGATTTTGTACTATTAATTTCCTCTCCACCTTTCTTGGGAAAACAGTGCAAATTAAAAATCTGTTCACCAATATCATTTTGAACTTCTAAACCACAAGGTGTTACAGATGGCTGGAGGAGGAAAACTGGTGGCAGTGGTGGGATAACATTACCTGTGCTTCAGCAAAGAATATCAGCATGAGGATTTGATCTGAAATTTTATGGGGGCTGTCAAATCTTATAGTACCACAGAGAAAGAATGGGCAGTGATTTTATGGGCAGTAACTCTATAATGCTGACATATCTTCACCTATTTTATGCCTTTCAACTTGAAATGATGTATGTCGAGGTATACCTGCATTATAATTCCTTCTCCACCCTTCTAGGGAAAATAAGGACAACTTCATTACTATTTATAAATATCATTTAGCACTACCAAACGACAAGGCTTTACAATACCCAGTCACATGCCCTCATCATGGCTTTCTGGATACAAAATACTGTATGTCTCAGAATATAGTTCGCCGACTTTTTGCTCAAAATCTTCATGGGAAAAGTAATAGGGGGGACTATATTCGAGCTCAAGTGACTAACGCATGATTCACACGATCTTATTTCAGGGATAGTGGCAATGACAGGGATCCCTATCCATTTCTCCATAGTTAAACCCATATAGTTGACATTTAGAGCAGTTTCACTACATAATTATAAATTTAATCTGAGGCAGTGTATAACAATATGAAAGAACCTATTTGAAACCTTTATGGAATCTAAGTTTCAGGATTTCACAAATAAAATGGATAAGGATAACACGTTCATCTGACTTTTGTTGACAGAAAACTATCATACATACACTTCAAAGTTCCAGTAATTTAGATTCACATGGTGGTCCCTGTTCATAATGTGAATCATAATTTTTTAAAATGTTAATTTCCCAAAGCAAGCAATTACTTGCGACACTCATAGATGTATTTTCTTAATGACCAATCCAATTTTTAAGAGATACAAGCAAAAGCAAATAATATAGTTAAAGTTACGAAATATCAAAGTTCCATTCACTTCACTCAAATAAAAAATATTCATTTCAAAGTTAACTAATATATTAGGTACTAAATATTTACTAAACTACAATACTATACATGTATTACTAAAATATTAACTTAAAACAGTATTCAATTCTTGAATGTAGTTCATAGAAAACACTGCCTACACGTGAGCAAGTGTCCCGAGGTTGGGATCCCCTATCGAGAAATTTTCACCCTTTGCGAGAGGGCGTGTATTGGATGAGTGTTGCCTGAAGCTTCAGCACTCACCACTAACTTATATGAAAGAAAATTTGGCAAGAAGCATCAACTTGCACCCAATTTGCCCAAAACACTCCACCTTTCAAGCTCTTCCTCTGCCTTCAGTTCATCCCTACTATGCCTCGTCACTCACCTCTTTGACGATGATGCTGGTAGCCACGACTGCTTCATTTTCAAGTCCCGTCAAATCCTTGGAGTGAGAAGCCTGCACAAGGTTGAAGAGAAAACTATGTATAAAAATCAAGAGTTTTAGAGCAAATAGTTTTGTGGACAGCAAAACAGCCTGAAACCTACAGGTTTATAACCACATTACAAGTACAATAAAACTCCAATTATCTGGGTTAATTGGGACCGGACCCCATCCGGATACTCAAATACAGTAGACTCCGGATAAGAAGTCCCTGTAAAAGAAGTTTTCCCCTCTTAGAAGTTTTTTTTCAAGCCCCAAAATAAAACTCATAAAGGTGCATGCTAATTTTTCCTGGATAAGAAGTTCCGACTAGTTAAGTTTTCCCAGCTAAAAGGCCACAACCAATGATACCCGAACGACGTATTTTTATAAAAATCTACCTGCACACTAATTTTAATAAAATTTGTGCTTAAATGTTATTATTGTTGTCTTATTTTCTAAGAAGTTGTTAGTGCCGATTTTTATATATACTTGATTAGCAGCAAGTAGTAGCCAAAATTTCTCGGTGAAATAATTTGATCTTGTGAAATATGAGACTCCCTCGCAATAGTGCTTCCCAAACCTACTAACTGTGAGGCTAATAATACTCTGTGTTTCGGGCAAACGCTAACAGTGTTTCTGGTGTTCCAGAAAGCATCCTTAAAAGCTTGAAAGAATTGCAATTATTATTTGTGGCTTTAAGGAAAAGGTTTATAAAACAAAAGACTTTGGATTCCTTCTCTTCTTCCCATCATTGACTCTTATGAATCAACATTGAATTATTTTTAATGAGATGAATTTGTATTTAGTTCCTCATATGTAAAGTACCAGTGAATACCCTATCAATTTGTACCAGCTTTCCCTCAAATAAAATTTTCCCGCTTAACCCATTCAGTGCTATGCCCGCCCATCGGCGGGCTGAGCGTCTGTACCCAGGAGCGGGGCACGCCGATGGGCGGGCTCAGTCCCTTTCGAGATTTAGCTCTCACTTCCAACAGTTTCTGAGGTCTATTCACAATTTCAACTCAGCAGTGAATGTGTTAAGAAGTTTTCAAACCGCTGACCCTTGAAAAATCTCTTAACAGGGTTCTACTGTATCAGGATAAATGGATAACTCACAAAAAAGGTGATTTCTTTGGAAACTTCTTACCGTATTCGCTTCGGATTGATCTAAGAATGCTAAAGAAATGTGTGTGCTGTAATCAATAACTGCCAATTGAAATCAAGGGTATACAAGATACAATACACGTTTCGAATAGCCTATTGCCGTGACTGTAAAAAGTCTATTTCCGAGGATTTTTTCCACTAAAAGTGATCCAGATAGTTGGAGTTTTACTCTAGTCAAAAAATTTGTCAGAGAGAAAATGTGCAGAATGATAATTTTTGCCCTAAGGCACAGTGTCATCTCTAGTAAAATATTTTACGGTACAAAAGCTGTGGTGAATACGGTCTCACATCCATCACAGTCTAGTCTTCTGACTGAAAATTTGACGTAAAATACAAAACCCAGACTTCTTAAGTAAACATCAGGTTATCAAAAAAAACATTCGTCATCTTGCAGTTAAACTTAACCAGCCATTAGAAAACTGGGCCTAAGTAGAATCATTTGATTATAATATAAATGAAACTTTATGCAATGAGACATGGACTAACAATTTTCAAATAAAATTTAGAAGAGGACTATTCAGAAATCACCAGGAAGTTCCACAAAGCATTGGTAACGAAATGTTTGGCAGAGCCACAAACACAGGAAAGGTCCACTCTCAAGATTAAATCCTTTTTGATGGCACCTCAACCAAATGTTACGAGGGTCATTTTTAAAGCAAGAATGGTTTTACTATAAAAAAATAAAAATATAGACATCTAAATAATATTATTACTATTTCTTACATCCATTTATTTTTCTACGTAGTTCCCTAAGAGATCAAGGCATTTGTTCAGACGTGGCATGAGCTACATGAACCCCTCATCAAAGAAGTCGTATGCCTTTCCATCCAACCAACTCATTAGTTTATTTCACTTCTTCGACAGTTCCCATCTGCTTGCCACCCTAAAACTCCTTCAGTTTTGTGAAAAGGTGCAAGTCCGAATTAGCCAGGTCAGGACTGTAGGGAGGATGGTCAAGGGTTTCCCAATGAAATTTCTCCAGCAACGCTTTGGTTTCCCGTGCCACATGCAGTCGCGCATCGTCATGAAGCAGTAGGCCCTGCCGACAATTTTGGATAGCATGCCGTAGCTTTGTGAATGCTTCGCAATTTGCGTTTACACTGATGGTCTCTCCACAAGGTAAGAAGTCAAGCAAAAGAACTCCTTTCCTGTCCCAAAAAACAGTGGCCATGATTTTCAGAGTTGAAGGTGTTGTTTAGAGTTGACTCTTTTTCAAGTCCTCATTCATGAAAGATGGGCGGTCAAATCATCTGTCATCGTGCACATTTGACCTTTCACTATTGAACAAATGACACCACTTTCGTACATTCCCCTTGTTCAATACACTTTCCTCATACACTTCAACAAATTTCGGTGAATTTTTTTTGCGTTCAAAAATCTAATCACCAAACGCACTTCACAATCGGTGGGATAAATTATTGTCATGCTTCTTTAGTATGCACTGTGAAAAATCAACCAACTCACTCAAATGCTTAGCACACACTGGGGAAGTGGCCGGGACCCTAGGGAGAGCACTCCACCTTGAGACGGCTCCGTTCAATGACCTGCCAGGGAAGGGTGCGCAAATGGTTCTTACTCTAAAAATGACCCTCGTAGCTTCATTCGCCTAATAACATAAACCAGCCACCACTTCATCACTCTTGAACAACACAATTCTTCATATCTTATGAACAATGATGAAGTATACTTGACTGTGGCAAGATTCACTTCGTAGAAGTTACTAAACATATTAGTAACTACTACGAAGTTGTTGAAACCATGTATTTGGTATAGCAGGTTGAAACCAAGTATTCCCGATGCGATGATCAAACTGGACAATTACCATATACATCGAGATATGATAGAATTGGTAAAGTTGGCGGTGGTGTAGGAGTGTTCGTCCATAATCGACTGCATTCAACAGTCCTGGCAACCTCGCCACATATACATGAGACATACAGCTTAGTATTTTTCAACAATATTTTTTAATGTACTTGCCGTTAAGTGGCGAAACGCGTAGTATATTACAAATATTGCATAGAAGTACTTAACTGTCTTAATCATGAGTAATGATGAAGTACCGTACTTGACAGCATATAAGATACACGGGCATATTCATACCCCAATTTCAGTTGGGCACACTCGAAAGAAAAGTGACCAATAGCCTGGGGAAGACCGTACCTTCATATATAAGACCAAGGGGTGATACTTTTAACCCTACTTTTGGAAATAAAGGAGCCTCTTACACACCGTCAAATATGGTAATCGCATTTCTCAATCAATTCATGCATATAAAAATTCTTTCATGTAATTATTGTTGAAATGAAAGAAGTTTTCATACTGTCTACAATTTATTTGAAATATAAAGACTCATACAATGTTTCAATGATTTACATCATTTTCAAGTGCACCATGCACATTCACTCGGAGACATTATCTATATGTAAAGAAAGGTGGGAGGGAGAGAGGTTGTATTAGAATGAATGTACATGGCACAATGGAAAATGACATACTTAAATTGTTGAAAAAAGATGAGTGAGCCTTTATATTTCAAATAAACATTACACATCACAACAATTTCTTTCATTTCAGCAATGTTGAAACTGTTCTACGAAACCACACCAAGAACTGCTAATTGTATTCTTCGAAGTACAGTAGAGTCTCAATTATCCGACCTAAACCGGCCGCGGCAAGGTAGGATAAGTGAAAAGGTCCGATAACGGGAAATAATAAGAAAATAATAAAAACAATGATAAAAAATGTTAAATTTAATTCGCCCATTGAAAACTTTTCAAATACATGTGTCTTACTTAACTTTATATGACGTACAAGTAATAATATGAAAGACTGTACTTACGGCAAAGTAATTAATATTTGTATAGAATATAGCCTACTGCATAAATTACAGTAGTTATCGTGCATGGGGACGGTCGGATAACCGAGAGACTACTGTATATTGATAAAGAATTACATGTGCAAAAAATGGAAGATGTGAAATCAAACAATTCTCCAGAAATTCATTCACTAGATATACCACCTACTCCATCATCCATCCTTTTTATCATTATCCAACACGTAGTTGTGTTAATGTCCACACCATCAGTTCAACAACGGTATGACTGTTACACATTTGACTGGATCACTGAAATACACAGCTCCACTTCATTAAAACCTCTCATTACACTTAAAAGAGTAATGCCCTTTCTTCAATCCATGATGATTTTACAACTCTTGCAATACACTTCCCACAGTCTCAATCTAAATGCTAGCCTTTAAATGAGCGCAGAAAACATACAAGGGGACAAAGCCATTGCCTTCAGAATAGAGCTTGTGCTTTGGTCTCCATGCAAATTATCACAAACTACAGGACACAACTTATATCCCCTAAATGCATAAAACCATATTTTAGTGACACAAATCACCAGAAACCTATGTATTATCAACTTGAGCGACCGCAGAAACTGATAACCTACACATGAATTAAACTTTAAAACTATTTGCAATAGTAATTCAAGACTCTAACTTAATATTAAAACCAAATGCATTTTATGCATTTGTTGTTGAGATGACATTGGCCAATTATACGCACAATAAAAAACAAATATAATAGAATCCCTAAAGTTATTTAAATTTTATAGATTTTACTTTCATTCTCATAATCACTCAAAAAATATCAGAAAACTGACCATAACATTATCTAAGATGTATTAATCCTTACCTCTGCCAATGACACAGTCTTACTGAGAAAGTTGAGTTTAGCTTCATGGCTTTTCCGTTTAAATAGCATGAATTCAGATATTTTCAAAAAGCAGTCTTTGCACACGTACTCTGGAAATCCATCGTCTTCAGATATCTGTGAAAACATTAATGGTCGAAATCAAGGCAATACTTTAAAGTACCGCATATGTAGGAACACACTTGAATGAAGTTACACACGTCTTCCTTATAATTATAAAAATGGTATTTCAACAGGACTAACCACAACTATAGACCATAAATACCCAAAGCGACTTTAGCATCACCTTCAATTTACCAAATTCAAAAGAATACATAAATCACACCAAAGCATGTGCGATAACGAGCAAGCATGCGAAGTTTCGGGTAGCAGCCACTCACAAAGCAAGGTAAATGAATTAGTACGTCGCCGGTGGTAAGGAGTAGTTACTCACAAGAATTTTATGCCTGCATACGTTATTACAAACAAAATACATAGGTTACTCACGTCTAGCTGACAAACATCGTTAATTATGTAGAAAAATGGTGTGTTATCAGGAACAACTTCGTCGTAAATGCGTATGTAGTCTTCGCTTCCTTCTACACATATTCTACAAAGGTCTCTGATATTATCATCTATCATGATGAATTTTAATGCTAACGACTACTACTTTTGCTAATGTTTATTTGAACAAGAAGTGCGTGAAATTCTCCCAGCGTTAACATCCAAAATGACTCGGAATACCAACGAACGACCACTTACAAAATGGCATGAAAAAATATCGATATATCGAATTGGCTTCGATTCTTACTGGTTTCCATTGCTGCCACCGTAAGAAAGAAAATATGGAATAGCCAGCTGGCCCAGCCGGCCCAGCCTTTAAGCAAATGATTCCTATTTTAAACTTCATGTAAATTAACATTGATTTGCGTAATAGTTCATGAAACCCTCAATTGAAAACTTTGTAATTACTTTTAGATGATACATATAGTATATAATTGCCGTTAGCTCATATTTATCATTTGTTTGCGATAAAAAGATTAGGAACGCATATCGGTATACAAGGTATACGCTATACGGTTTTACGCTATAGCGCAAAATATCTTTGTATAGCGGAAAAGACTTAAATGGTTTTCGTCACCTTTTTTTTCTGTAGAAGCTGAGAGTTATTTTTTTAAAATAAAAAATGCTTTAATACAGCAAAGAAATGCAAATCTTTCATCAATACAAGTTTTCTAACATAAAAAATTATGCCAACAAATTTTAAAGAAGTGGTGAATAATGTCACGTGATGGGGTACCCCTCATGTGGGGTGACTTTGATTACTCACGTACTCTCTGCATTATAAACTATTGAAAAGTGATCAATCTTAGCTCACAAAATTTGATGTTCGGCAGTTACAAAGTTGTTGAAAGAACGCTAAAAATTTTGTTGTTGTGAAATTGTTGAACGAAGTTAAACAAATTAGGGAGATATGGATGTTTTGAAGCTACTGAAGGAATGTGCAAATGGGTGAGTGTTAATTAATTAGTTGACAAGAGAGGGTTGATTTTCTGCATAGCTGCCCATGTGTTCTTCTTTTTCAGGCCATCGCCAATTTTCTTTTGCTTTTATCAAACTTTTGGGCCTTCTCTTCATATATTTTTAATGACCCCCAGGATATTCATTATATTACAGGTACTCAACAGTGATGTATTCCCCTGCAATAAACATACTTTTGTAGTTTTGTGGAGCACTGGACCAACACCACCTAAAGTAAACTTTACTTTAGGTGGTGTTGACTGGACGGGGAGTCTTTGTTATTGGTTGTATCAACAACAACATTGGCTGTGTTAACCCTGATTCGTTGATGCAATGATGGTATGCCTGAGCGGAAGTAGGCTCGGATGAAATCTGGCAGTATTAATAAATAGAAGTGCTAGAAAGTTGAAATCTAAATTTATTGTAATCCTTCTGTACCTGTTGTTGCTGATGTCCCTAATAGCCAAATATAACGAAGATAAAACATGACGCAGTCGTGTGGACTAGTATTTTGGGCCTACTTCAAGTAATCCCTTTTATATTGCGTGAATGTTAAAGGCCATGCTGGCAGGCCTAGTGGTGAGAAAGTTTAATCCTCACTTTCCGTTTACTTTGTCTGGGAATAATCCCAGACAGCACAAAAACCTGTAAAAACGTTTTTTTTCCTGGTAAAAATGGTTTCATATTGGGCAAAAACTGTTCTGTGCCCAAAACAATCCAGATTAAAAGGTTTTATAATGGTTTTCAGAATTAAAAAAAACCGTTTTTCAGAATACGTTTTATCAGATTTTTAAACGGTTTTCTAAAACGTTTTTCAGAAGACGCTTTGTCACGTTTTTAAACGGTTTTCATTGAAACATTTTTGAGGGGGAGTTGATACATAAATTACAGTTAAATCCTGGTGGTCGGCGCATTTGGTCGCCAAGACAAAGTTCCGTGGGTCGATTCTTACGATCAAGGCCGATATTTTTCTCATGACGAATATTTCAACTAGGTTAACCTGTCCGTTGCAAAATTCTGTCACCCGAGTTTGAAGACGAATATCTCATAGATGGCTCTGTCGATTTTAAAATTAAGTACATCACATTAAAGCTTGTTTATTTCTGCGTTTATTGATGGTGCACAAAACTATTTACCGTTTATATTTATTTCAGTGTGTGCTTAAAAACAGAATTTTAGCACATTTTTCCGGGTACCGGACGGATGCATCGCATTTACGGCTTCGTAATAACAACATGGATCAAGATATCGAAATTTCCTTTTCAAATATTGTAGCAAAGATCTGTTTTAACAATTAAACGAAGTTTCATATTATTTAATGCATTATAATTTTAGTTATAGGTGCCAATGCACGGATCCGTTATTTTCCGTTCCGCGCATCCCTGAAAACCGCCGTTTGGACCTTATTAAAGCTCTCGAGTTCATCATCATGAATCCACTTATAAATTCTTAAAGGAATTCGTTGGTTAATTAATATCGATTAACATTTATTTTCGAAAAAGAACGCGTTGAACTGCCAGGAGCCTGCACGGAAGAGAAAGGGAGAGGCGCGCGCTGTTGCCTAGTCAGAGGGTTGTCCGTCCGGCGCGCGAGGAATTACCTGCTGCAAGTATTTACCGGCGGGGGAAAACTTCTTCGCTTGAAATAACATACTGCAGCAGACGATAAAAATTGCTGTATTCACCAAAATATAACCAGGGACATATTTTCACCACTTCCCATCAACTTTTTCCATGAGGGCTTTGGACCTGCAATGGAAAAAGGCAATCAGAAGCATAACGATATGTGGGATATCTTTTGTCACCACATTTCTCGGCTTCTCGACGAAAGAAACAAATAGCGCAAAAAACCATTCTTAACTCCGTGTCCGAAAAATTGGCACGAGGAGGCATATCGACGGTATGTTTCCACACAGATCTAAAATGACACTAATGACCATTATTAAAAAGTGACCCTTTCTGCCACTATTTACCGAGTCCAAATGACTCATGCACAGAGATAGGACGACTGGTTTTCCCCCGCAGGTAATGCTTGTAGTGGACTCCCTCGCGCGCCTTCCGGACAACCCTCTGACTGGGCAACAGCGCGCGCCTCTCCCTTTCTCTTCCGTGCAGGCTCCTGGCAGTTCAACGCGTTCTTTTTCGAAAATAAATGTTATTAGTTAATTAATTAATTTTGACATAATCAATTCCAAATTTGTAAATTATACAATGGTTTAACTTTATTTAATACGACCCGCGGTTTCATCGCATAGGCGACATCTTCAGGTACATGATGCTGCCTATGCGATGAAACCGGTCGTATTAAATAAAAAACCATTGTGAAATTTACTAAGTTTACCTTTATTCTGTTAGTATATGAATATTCACAAAGTATACTTCACAGGCGTTATATAACGCCTGAGAATATCGAGTTCATATAGGTTATTTTTGAATCGTTTCAGGAATTCGTGTAATTTATTTATGGAAACTTGCGTAGTCATACATTTTAAAGTGTAAGCCTGTGTTATATTACAAATTAGCACTGGCCATTATGTGAATTCTTTCCTTCCTCAGCGGACAGAACGCAGGTATTGAATACCGAGGGCCATAAATCACGTAAGTGTTCCGTGTCGTGCCCAATCCAACGTCAACCATTCGTCCGCTGTGGTAACACTGGTATCACTAAGGAATAGAATATTCCCTGATGGTTATACTTTGTCCACTATCTTTGGTGAAAGCGTTGCCTGAATGACGCTCGTATACCGAGCGTCACTTAATTAGATAACGTATAGGCTATAGCCAACGACTGGCGGGAAATTGCGGGAATCAAGTGCTGAACCCGCAGTCGTGTCTTTGCATAGACACTCGACTGGGTTCAGCATCCACTTCCCGCCCTCCACACCCTCACCCTCTGCACCCTCATTCCATAGTGTGGAATGCGGGTGCATAATTGTGAGAGAGGGACGAGGGTGCAGGACGCCTGAAAATCGACTAACACGAAGGGTATCCGCAGGATATGTAGAGGTAAGAATATAACCTCTCTGCTATCAGCTCCGCCTTTTCATTACATTTCATCCTGTAGCGATAACTTAGCACCAATTGGCGAAAAAATATTAATACAACTCAAAGGCATTTTCATGCATCATGCGGGTGCAGTGCACCCTTTTTCTCCTCTTTCAGTGAGTTTAACTCAGTCAGTTCCTCTCTGTTGCCCTTCCCCTTGCATTCTCCAACGAAAGTTGACTTGTATTTTTCCACACACCTCACCCTCCTTGTCTCTAAAAACACTCCACTTCTCGATGCTTTCCCCCCACGAACTCTGTTGTACCCTTAGCTAGGGCGTTGCCTTGGACGAAACTGCCCTTCCGAAGGGAGGAAGAGGGGGGTTCGTGAAGGGTGGGATGGGACTGGGAACAAAGGCCCTGCAATGATTTCCAGATGTTGACGACAAAGCGAGAAGAACCCACAAGCTGGTTTCGTGGAAAAATTTTTCTCAGAACTTTCCAAAGCTTTCCTTGCGGCTGGGTATGCGGGATATGTGATTAGTCGTGTTTGGAGAACCATAAAGTGAACTTTGTGCTTTGCTGGTGCCTGCGACATTCCTGTGCAGAACGGGAAGAGCACGACGTGACCATAGAGAAACTGAAGAATTGCAGAAGTCAATAGTAAGTACCTATTCTATAAAATTTAATTCACTCTTAAGCCGTTTTTACACGATTAATGTACCCGCGCGAGTATCTGCATGCATGTTCACCTACTTTAACACATTCAGCGAATTAGAACGGGCTATTTCAAGGCCACGCGTTGACGCGCGCATTTCCGCAATAATGCGTGTTTACACGATGCATTTTTCATGGTGAATGTGTTCACGCATCTACCCGCGCAGGTACATGAATCGTGTAAACACGGCTTTATATTTAGCATAGAGTTGGAGAGGTAAGAGAAAGTACTACAAAGTATAAGGTTGGAAGTTTGGAGAAAGTACTGGCTTTTCAACCTGAGGGTGCAGGCTTCTAGCTTGACAGTTGCGGTTATAATGAGAGGAATCACGATCCATAGTTGGATTCTATGTGGGAGTGCGGAGTTTAAATAGCGGCATTATAATTCAAGTGCAGTTACTCCACTCGTCGGCTGAGACGTGAAACCTTGACGCCTTCATGAACAGTGCCGATATTCGGTCTCTCCCCTCCCATCCGCAAGTAATATGACTGTAATATGACAGTCATAAAACTGTAAATTTAGTTAAACTCCCAGAGTCCGTGGATTTGGAGGGTCCATCGGCGTTAAAAAATTGGCAGACGTTTATTGAGGACTTTGAGAATTACCTCATTGCTACCGGCCAGGATGAGGCTCAGGACAAAGTGAAAATAGTATTGTTAAAAAAATATGCTAGGCTCCGAAGGAAGGGCGTTGTTTAATACATTTAAAATACCTCATGACGATGCGAAAATATATATAGTAAAGTGAAATCTGCTTATGACTCCTATGTGCAACCCAAAAGGAATCGTATACCTATACGATAGTTTCTGTTTTGACATGAAGTCTCAAAAGGAAGGAAAGACGTTTGACCAGTTTTTGACTGATCTTTTAGACGCTTGGTAAGGCATTGTGGATATTATAAAGCAGAAGCCCAAGAATCTCATGATCGTCCGAATCGTATTAGGCATTCGTGATGATGCTGTCCGAGAAAATTTATTGCTTTGATGGAAGATGTTTCTTTAGAAAAGGTGGAGCGCTACTTCAGGGCAGTTGAAGTTAGATGTCTACAGGCACAAGAGATGAACTCCCACCTCTATAACGGACAGCAGTCAACAGTAGCCTCCGTAGATGCGGTTACGGGAGGTAAAAATTTTTGAGGGTATATCTTCATCGTGGTGTATAGGCGCACTAAGAAAGGAGTTTTGAAATAAATAATTTTTGGGGTGGTTTTTACCCCATTAATGTTAGCTTTTACTCCCATAAGAAAAGAATTGACTTCGGTGTATGTGTTTCTTTATTTGCTTTTTAAAATTATTTGCACTCAAGATATTTGTCGTGGTGGAAGGGCTTGCGTGCTCCGATGACCCCTAGAGCTGCACTTGCGGGAGCAATGCTCCTGGTAGGGTCATCCATGCCAGATTGGTCGAAGGTTCGGAGAGAGACGAATGGTAGTCCGCGCAGCATCTGTACCTCAGTGAGCCGGCTGCTAAAAGCGTCTGACCCCAGTGGGGCGGCCTCTGAAGTGATGGTGTCACGTATAAAACACTATTGAGTAAGCCCACGGAATACTATCTCAATTAAAACAAAAACCTTGAAGTTATGGACAGTTCTCAAATGATTATGAATCCTGGCAACTACGGGACTCGACCCAGAGGGCCGGACGTCGTGCCCGGCAGCGGTGGGGAGCAAGGCCCCTGCGGTCGTCATCACACGAAATCCTTGATCAGACGTAGTAGCAGCAGAGGAAAAGAAGATAAAGAAGAGGAACGAAACTATCAGAATAGGCACGTAGAATGTTAGAACTATGCTGAGGGCGGGGAAGCTAGAGAATATAAAGCAAGAAATGGAGAGGGTGGGTGAAGGCATCATGGGTCTGGGTAAAGTAAGATGGAAGGATGACGGGGATTACTGGAGCGACAACTATAGAGTAATTTATAGTGGAGGGAATGAAAGTCAGCGCGGGTTTGCATTCGTAATGAATAGGAAACTAGGTAGAAAAGTAGTGTATGCAGAACAGGTGAGTAATAGGATTATAGTCGTGGAACTAAAGGCAGATCCAACGAATTTAGTTATAATCCAGGTATATACAGTGGCGGATACAGAAAAAAATCAAGGGGGGGCGCAAGTTATCGCGACGATTGTAGCTTTTAAACTGACTGCCTGGCAGCGACTCTGCTTCCCTTATATATGTAGCTCGGTTGTTTCGATAACATTAGGTGCCAGAATGTTCGCTTCTAGACTTTACAGAACAAATACAAACAGTAGAATATTCGTGACTTTTCTCGAACAAATGCCAGACAGAGTAACGTATCGAGATCACTAGAATGGCCGCGACTATTCTCGTAGGTTAGCTATCTATGTGCCAGACAGAAACGTATAAAATACGATGACGCGGACGCGCGCGTGTGCTACGTAAGAAAGTACAAGTATTCGATAACTCGACTCAGAGTCGACTGACGAAAGAAACGAACGAATAGCGTGCGGGCTGACTGGCGGGGGCGGCAATGCGGGCGGCCCCGCAAGGGGGGCGCGGCGCGCCCCCCATATGTATCCGCCACTGGGTATATATGCCTACTTCTAATCATAAAGAGAAGGAGGTAGATGGGGTATACGATCAGCTAGAGGAAATAATTGGTAGGAAACCTGGGAGTAAGCACTTAGTAGTAATGGGGGATTGGAACGCGGTGGTGGGCGAAGGAAGAGATGGGCGGGAGGTGGGGGATTACGGGCTAGGAAGGAGAAACGACCGGGACGAGAAAGCTGTGGAGTTTTGCCGTAGAAATAACCTAGTAATTACAATTACATGGTTTAGACATCTTCCTCAACGTAGGTACACTTGGAAGAAGCCGGGAGACACAGATAGGTTCCAGATAGATTATATAATGGTTCGTCACAGATACAGGAATAGTGTTAAAAACTCGCATACTTATCCAGGAGCTGATGCAGACACAGACCACAAGTTATTAGTCATGAAATGTTGGGTAAAACTGAAAAAGATAAGAATGGGAAGGAGGGTACGAAAGTGGAATACGGAGGCATTAACTGGGGCAATGAAGATGAAGTATCGAGAGAAGGTGGATGATATAATGCGTGAGGAACATGGAGTTAGATCAGTGGAAGAGGAATATAGAAGTTTGAAAAATGGAATTGCAGAAGCGCCGAAAGCAACGGTAGGCGTAGTCAGTGCAACTAAAATTAGAAAACCGTGGATCACGAAGGAGATGATAAGGGAGATGGAGGAGAGAAGGAAATGGAAGAGCGTAAACTCAGAGCTATGTAAGAGAAAATACCGAGAATTAAATATCAGACTTAGAAGAGAAACAAAGAAAGCAAGAGAGGCGTGTTGGAGAGAACAGATCGACTCGTTAGAGAAATACCAAAAAGAGGGAAGAGCAGATGCATTATATAAGAAAGTAAAGGAACTGACGGGTGGCAATAAGGTAAGGGGAATTACAACGATAACAGACAAGACGGGAAAGGTGATCGTAGAACCGAAAGAGATCCAGGAGAGGTGGAAGGAGTATGTTGAAGAGCTGTATGGTAAAGAAATAAGGCCCAATAGGTTAGATACAAAAAGGGAAGACGATATCGACAGAGATGGCATCGGACCAAGTATCCTAGATAGCGAAATCGAAAGAGCTCTACGAGACATGCAAAGGAATAAGGCGGTGGGAATAGATGATATTCCTGCAGAGCTTTTAAAGAGCATGGGGAAGAACGGAAGAGGAAAACTTTTTCCGCTTATTCGTAGGATTTATGAGGATGGAGTGTGGCCGGAAGACTTCGCGAAGACTACTAATTCCTATACCAAAGGCAAAAACGTGCGAAGACTATAGGACAATAAGCTTTCTATCCCACGCGGCCAAAGTAGTTCTGAGAATTATAAACAGAAGGCTAGAGGAGAAGGCAAATGAGTACCTGGGTGACGACCAGTTCGGGTTTAGGAGAGGGACGGGAACGCGAGACGCTATAGCGATGATGAGGACGCTAGTAGAAAGAAACCTAGAGTGTGGGCAGGATGTTTTTGCATGCTTCGTAGATTTCGAGAAGGCGTTTGATCGGGTGAACTGGACGAAATTAATGGGAGTGTTGAAGAAATTAGGGGTCGATTGGAGGGACAGGCGTCTGATTCGGAATTTGCATATGAACCAGACGACGCAGGTTAGGGTAGCCAATGGAGAATCGGGATGGGCCACCATAGGACGGGTAGTGCGGTAGGGGTGCCCACTATCGCCGTTGCTTTTTAATGTGTATTCAGAAGAAGTGGTAAGGGAGGCATGGGGTGGGGAGGAGGTAGGAATAAAGGTAGGAGGGTAGCTGATAAAATCAGTGAGATTTGCAGATTATCAAGCATTGGTTAGTCAGTCTGCCAAGGCCGAGCAGTTTACGTATCTGGATAGTATTTTGGAGGAGAATGGGTTCAGTGGTAAGGACATCAGATGCAGAATTGCGCTAGCTAATGAAGCATTTTCGAAGAGAAGGGAATTGATGAGGGGGGATCTGAGAAGAGACGTAAAGAAGAGGCTGGTGAAAACTTTAATATGGAGCGTGGCGCTATATTGGTCGGAAACTTGGTCATTGCGAAGGGAGGATGTGCGTAGACTTGAGGCGTATGTGAAGTGGGTTTGGAGAAGGATGGAGAGGGTGAGCTGGGTGGCGAGGAAGACGAACGAGGAGGTATTGGATATTGTTGAAGAGGAGAGGAAGCTTGTGGAAGAGGCGCGGAGAAGGCAGAAGAGATGGATGGAGGAGATTTTGAGAGGAGAGGGTTTTTTGAAGAGAGTGATAGAGGGGAGAACACTGGGGAAGCGTGGAAGAGGAAGGAGGAGGATAGGAATTCTGGACGAAATAAGAGGAGGTAGAAGATATGAAGAATTGAAGAGGGATCTAATAACGGGCCATCCTTAGGAGGGAAAGCGAGACAATGTCTATGAGGTTGGGATACACAATGGGGACTGTCCAAGAACCTACCAATCAGCTGGTAGAATACTTGAATGAAATACTCAAGATATTGGATGGAAATTTACATCATCGAACGCATAAAGAAATGCAGCATTTAATTCTTTCATTCGATTTTCTTATACGCTTCGTTTTTGTCTCATGATTGCATTTTTAGCTCTAAATTCATCAATTTTTCTTCCTTTCCAACAATAGAAGTTACCCCAACCTCACTATTTGCGTTTAATGGCTTTTACGTGTAGTATCAGCATTAAGCACGTCACATTGATTCTTATAGTCACATACAACGGCTTTCATGTTTTCTCTCTCGTGCTGAATATTAACGGTCACCCTCATCTAACCCTTATTAGAATTATTTATGGCCGCAGTGTGTAATCACATCACCAAGTAGTATACTTAGTATTTTTCTGCTTCTGGAAGTGATATAAAATATGTATACCATCAAACATATTCTGAGAATTTGAACTTAAAAATCATGATATTTGGAACATTTTTTCCAAGAATAATGAACGAAAAGGGATCAAACTGGAGATTATGAATTACATGAAAAGTTATCCGTGCATAGAAGACATTTTATAATACTTAAAGTTTGAAAGTTGTACTACATTTCGTTTTTGAGTTTTACACGAGAATGCATACTTGTATATAATTTATAAGATTATCATTACATATAAGTAAATTTCAATGAGAATTTACTCAGAAGTTCCAACATGCGGTTAATGGCTGATAGATAGTGCCTGAATATAGCACGCATCATGCATTGATTCTTATTCATAAAGGTAAATGATATATCCCACTGAAAGTCAAGGTCATGATCATCTTGCCCTCATGAATATTATTAAGCACTATTTCTGGACCAAGATTGGGTAATATAATTATCAAATATGTGGTTTTTGTACCATTTGTTTTTCTCTTATTCTAAAATTTCTATAAAAAATGCGAATTAAAATATTCTCTAAATTAAATCTCAATTTTCATGTCATGTATAAATTTTTTTAGCCGAGAAAATGTAAAATTCTCAACATTAGCACGGTTTTTTATGCATTATCGGTGCAATTAATTCACATTTTCCCGTGCGAACCCGGGTCCAGCTTCTAGAATAATAATATTTATTTATCCATTGAATCAACATTACAAGCAAACCTTACAATTTCAAATGACAAACGATAAATTAGGAATCCCTTTTAGGCATTGCCTGTCCCAGGGATACCTCCAAACAATTTACATTGCGATTAATTGAAAATAATAATTAAACTGAGACCAGATACATAACATAAATATATAGATACATAACAAAGATAACATTTTTTTTGTTTTCTCTTAACCTGTCGTAGATACAGTTTATACTGACAAGGAGACATGGCGAGACTAATTTTCGGGACCCAAACGACGCAATTATTTTCTGAAACTATAGAGAGAATACGGAAAAAGTGTCACGGCCTTCTTCCACATAGGCCCGGGTTCTCTAGAAAAACGCTATTAAAGAATTTTCCTCCGTATAAATCCTTTCCAGTGCAATTTACAGTGATTCCGTAATATATTTGAAAGAAAAAAAATTCCCTTAACCTGGGATCGCACCCTAGTCACTACATGAGCATAACCGGTTCAGCGCCTCAACTCACCGGGATAAGACCTCAGTTGAAAGAGGGGTGCACTGCAAAGGAATTATACGTAGGAAGATTTTAGACTCTCTGAGACTCGGAGGCTGCGCGCTAGGCTTAGATTGCTTGAACAATTGAGAATAGATATCTTTCAGAGCGACACGGAGAACATCATATTAGAACCCCACTATATTTCCAGGTCCGACAGAAACGATAAATTAAGAGAGATATTTTGCCGAACGGATAGGTATGGGAATTCGTTTTTCCCCTGAACAATAAGGGACTTTAATAAATGCTAGGCGTAATTTCATTAGAGCGTTTCCTTTTTATATTTAAACGGCTGGTGTCCTAACACCCCCCGCCACACGCCTATTGAGGCGACTTGCGGGGTAGTATGTAGATGTAGATGTAGATGTGGAAGAAACCTGTGACTCTTTTCCCGCATTCTCTCTATAGTTTCAGAAAATAATTGCTCCGTTTTGATCCCGAACATCAGTCTCGCGATGTCTCCTTGTGAGTGTTAACCATAATATTAAAAAAATATATTTGGATTTTCTACATCAAATAACCATCTTTATACTCTGTTCAAAAATTATTTTAAACTAATTGTACCTCTTATATCATCAGACAATCTTAGTAGGTAATAATTTTGGCCCTATATAGATAAATTAGCGTTTTAACCTAGACTAATTGGGATTGGGCCAAGTATATATTGTTGTAGATCTTAGGTAGAATACATTGACATTAATTGGTTCTACCTTAGGTGTATTACCACTTCTGAGATAAAACAATTGTAATACTTTATAAACGTAAAGATGACGTAAAATTTTGCGACAAAACTACTCTATCCGCGAGTACTTGACTCAATATGCCACCAAGAGTGTATATTTAAAAAATCAGTAGTGAGTGTAAATGGCTTTGAGATATCAGGAAACCTTGGAAGGGGTTCTTCATTTTGCCTCATTAAGTACGCTAAGAGTAAATTGTCCGAGCTTGAAATTTCCTGGAGAAAAACATTTCCTTGATCTGCCTATGAGAGATATTATCCCTCAAGACTAATTTTGAGTAAACCGGGATTAGACACGCTATTACCTTTAAGGAGTAACCTGTAGGTGTACATAAGTGCGAAATTCCACAGAGGAAAAATCACTGGGCCTCGAACTCGGGTCCCACGATATCACACCGAGTGCTTTGGTCAGTTAAGGTAGTTTGAGCGAAATACCACTTCACCTAGAATTTGATGAATTTGGCTTCAAATTGAAGAAAATACTTTCATCTTTCCATTCATATCAAAATACTAACCCCTTGCCGAACTACTTTTAGAGCAATTTGACTGAAAATATGAGGTGTCTTACAAAGGATAGATCACGGCTGTGCACTCCAGAGGGAGTATATTGAAAAAATAGGAATTTAAAACACCTAGATTTCGCCAAAAAACTAACGGTGTGTAGTTTTTATGTTTTCTCAACTATTTATAAAAATTAATCTACCATTCACCACAGTAATGTTTGTAGAATCGCAAAAAACCAGCTGTTTTGAAGTCTTTTTAGCCGTGAAAAAATGAGTCAAGTTCGAGATTTGTGTGCTTTATTTATTTAAATACTGAGAATTTAGGTCATATATAACTATATTTTTGCGCCATTAATATCACCATATTTATTTCGTACTTCTTACAGACGCTTAAATTAAAATATAAAATTTGAATATAGTCTCCATTATGACTAGGGATATATCTCGCTCAAACTACCTTGAGCTACCGAGGCGCCGTCCTCAACTGTGGATGTTTGTGGTCTTCGAAGGAAGAAGTTATTCAAGACTACTGGACATACAATGTCTCGAAGCAATCCGAAGCGTTCGCCTAGCGCCACCTTGTAGTGGCTTAGCACCAAGTTAACCTCCTGGACTGTGTTGCTAAGCGCACTCTTTGGACTGTGTAACAGCATCGTCGTCTGGGAGATCAGAAAAATTTATCCCTTCAAAACCCACAAATATCAACAGGGTAGAAGAGCGCCTCAGTAGCTTCCGGAGATTCGGTTTCGAGTCCCAGTCAAGGCGAATTATTTTTCCCCAGTGGAATTTTGCAATTATCCCTAATGTTTAGTTCCATCCATTTATCCGCGTGGTGGTATATACCGACCGGCTTAGTAAGAAAATTCTCCGCTCAATGCTTTTGTTCGGTCGATAACACACAATTACACACAACACTCATTAACACAGGTCCACCTTTTAGGTTACCTAAAGCTCCGTACATGTTGTATATGTCTCTGTTTGTAAAAAATTTGGAGTAATAAACATCATTACTATTATTATACTGCGCACAATAAATATATTCGAGGCCAGGATATCGTTTCCGAAAGAATAATGAATGAATTGAGAGTTACAGTAATTTATTTCGAATCACGTTTACTAATACAGATTTAAGACTGGTAAGCGACTGACTGCGACAGCGTGACTTCTTCACTGTGGTAAATGACTCAACTGCTGTTCTCGGAGCGACTGCCAGGCGTTGCTTTCGGCTCGAGAGCCAAGGGATGACTGATTCCCTACAGGCTGGTTCGTCTTTGTTCCGGTCGCCGCTCAAAGTTGCAAAAAAGCAAAAAAGAATTCTTGCTGGCGTGAACAGCTTTTATGAAAGTTTTTCCTTTTCTTGTTATCTTCATAATTGAAACTCCTAACTCCTACAACAGAGTTTCGCATTTCATAATCTTGAAAATGTTTTAGGTATTTAGTGGATTTTCTTTGGGATTTATTTGACTACTTAATTATAACTCACAGAAGCACAGTCTGAGGTTTATTATTAATTTGTTTCCATTGCTATTAATGTCGCGCTCAATATCAAAACCTTTTCCGGGAATCGAACCACGGACGTTTGGCTTGCCGGGCCAATGCGCAGACCGCTACGCTACCCAGGCTTCCTGATTCCCGTGGAAAGGTAGGAGGATACAAGGGAAATGGATGTTAAGCCCTTTGCGGTTAATCGAAGATGGCAACGCAAGGGATTAACGGCCTTCAAAGAAGCCACAACCAATGCGGTTGCATCGAACACCAGCACTTATGCCGTTACTGGTTCTACGCAATATTATCGCCGTATTTGCAGCAGGCATGAAAATCTTCACTCAACAACTTTTCTGCATCCTGAAGGAGAATGTGTCTTTCTAAATAGTTACAAGTGGCATCGCTCAACTAACGGACATACTCCTGAGGCCGGGGTTCACGATGGCGTATTTGAAAAAAAGAGGCAGGGTGGCTCAAGCACTCTAATAATCACCGACCACTGTCGACGGGAGGAACACAGCATAGCGCATTGCGTCCCATAGTCAACAAGCCTTGACTGGGCTACTTCAAAACAGGGTTAATGTAAATAAAAAATCATTCAATACGAGAGCTAAAATAATCGGAATAAAAGGAGTCGGAAATTTATCACTCAATTTGTTGCTATATATTGCGGGACAGCATTGCAATCAGCTCTTTTAATTTCAATTGCTTGTTATTAACGCCCACGTATTGTGGACGCTACTCGTACACGGAGAACCGGATTTTAACTATGTAGGACTTGATGAAAGAAAGAATATGTAAGTACATATATTTTCCAATAGTCAATCTCAAATTTATGTACCATTAAACTTTTTATAATGTACTTATAATAAATGTTATTTTTCCCTTATCAAAATGTATTGTGAGCATTGAATAAAAGGAGGTAAATTTTATAATTTAGGATAAGACTTGAAACATTTTATCGGTTACTCCATAGCAGCTAATTTGCGATGAAGAGCCCTAAGTGAATTTAAATTACGTTTTTAGAGGCGTAGAAAGCGAAATCTGATAAATATGCCGAGCAAACTCATTCTTAAAATGGAATCATAAATTATGTGATCCTTCCATTCTACAAAGGTGACAGTGTTGGCAATAATAAGTTGCAACTTGTTATATAAACTCAATTTATTGTAGAACAATGAATTAGAACGATTGTGATCATGCTGAAAGTTTATGTACAAAATAAAAGACGGAAAACGGTGACCTGCTGGAGAAACGAAGTTAATTGTGCCGTCTCTTATCTTAAATTTTGTAATCATCGAATCCAAATTTAATGAAGTTCATTGATAAACACCGGAGATAACGTTAGAGGCTGCTTTATGTTCGGACGTAGATTTCCACGTTAGGTGCTAGTTAATCAATATATTGACGTGCAATAAAATAAAGTACGCAAAAAAGCAAGGAAGGTAAACTATTAATGTGCCAATTAAAAAAAATCATCGTTTTGACGTGATGAATAGGTTTTTGTACCACCTTTCCTCAAGTTTCACAAGCATTCGTAAAATTTTTATTCTTACACGAAGTGGGCCAATTAATTTTCGGAAAAATTTTATTTCTGGCTATTCAAGAAAAGAATGTTTTCAAGTCTTTCTCTTTAAAATCTCAAACTAAAACGAGCACCTATATATATGTATAAATATTTAAATGCAAAAAATTGTCCTCCTCCCGCAAATAATTTGCTGTTTACATTTGCAATTACTGCTAGCAGTCTTGTGATCATGATTTCACCGAATGTTTTGCAATATTAACGCTTATTGAAAATTCCGTTTGAAAACAAGGCACAATGCTATTTCTTTTCATAGCAGATCGAACCGTGTTCGATAGCGCACCAATCAATATCACAATCGAAGTCTGTGTTTACACACAGAAGTGTTACTCGCAAGCGACAAAGAGGCTACTGTTTTACTCATTACTTTGCTAATAATTGATTTTGAATTATGTATCATGAAATAATGGTTTTGTTTGTAATTGATTTAGATTATAGATCATTAAGTGAATAATTGTTTTGTTTATAATAGATTTTGAATGATGTACCATAAAATAATTGTTTTGCTTCTGACTGATTTAGAATATTTATCATGAAGTGAATAATTGTTTTGTTTATAATTGATTTTGGAATCATGTGCCAAAAATTAAAGACAGTATTTTCAAAACTTGTAAATTTTGTGATTATGTATTCCCTATGTTTTTATTTGTGAAAAGGAAGGTGATGTAGTTTCTAACAACAAATGACTCTCGATATTCCAGTGTACTCGAAAGTCACCATTTAATACTCTCAGTCGCAGAGTAACGGTCGAGTGAAAGTGTCCAAGAGATATCGGTATTTCATTGTAGGAGCATGAGACACGACATTGGACAAGTGTTATAAATATTCATGCTCATTTAGATATGGTTGCTGATGTGATAGATTTATTTAGATGTGGCAATTTGAAATCGCCATATTCAATGCTTAAATTACTTAACGTGTTCATTCTTTTGGGGAGAAAAAGCCAGAATTAGCGTGTAATCAGGAAGGTATCTTGCTAGCGGCGATAAATGTTGAGATGCTGCTTTACTTGAGACTTCTACGGAAGTCAGCTATCATGTGTAAGATCGCCTTTAATTCCGTAATCATCGAATCCAAATCGAATGGGGTTTATCAATGAACGCCAGAGATCGCGTCACCACGATGGAGAGGAACGGTTCGGATCGTCCGATATCCCTGAAAACGCCGAAGTTGCTCACGAAAATCCCTGTTCGTTTCGGGAAACCCTCAACCCTTTCCCCAACCATCATTCCTCTCCCAAACCCCCACCACCACCCCTCCCGGATTGGCGGCGGCTGCGTAGAACCCTGCCCCCACCCCTCCCGACAACCCCTGCCCCCCTTAAGGACCAGGGGAGGGGAGACTCGTCTCCGTCAGGGGTAAGCACCCCTTCCATCCCCTTCATCTTGTTCCCCTCCCTCTCGGAACAAACGGGTTCTGGTGGTGCATGGGGAAAACCCCTTTCCATCGCCCCCTTCTCACGTACACACCCCCACAACCAACCGCGAACCCTAGCGCGTCGTCGCTCCCTCCGCCTTCGAAGCCGCCGCGTCATCGGACAGAGAGACAAGTGAAGAGCTCCCCTGCGCAACGGCGTCAGTCGAGCACGTGCGCGCGGCGGAGTGAGGCAGACTAGCCGGGCTGGCCCCTTTGGCTAACACACAAGACGCATACAATACTGGTCATTTGCTCCAATAGGGCGGAGATCTAAGGAGACAGGGAAAGGCCACGTTTTTGGCAGGGACTACAAGGTGGGGAGAATAACATTGACTGAGTCATCGGTGGTAGTGGGAGGGAAATCCCAGTTTCCGGAACCTATCATCCGGAGAACATCATCGGGTTTTCCCGAATGATCGCACGCAGATAGAAGGAGGTGTACAGCAGCTCGGCTCGTCAGCATTTCACTCGTTCGCCTGCCAAGGTCACACCCCAACGATAACGGGGAGTCGCGAACTTAAACTCAGAGGGCGTTGGCACGAGGTTCACGGGGGGTCGCGAGCGTCTAGCCGGGTGAGGGTGGTCCCGAAAAAAATCCACCTCAAACTTCGCGTATAATTAAAGCTCTTTCCTCAGTCAGTTTAGCTGAGATCCCTTACGGTTCAGTTGGCAGAACCGATAATCGGTGAAACCACGTGGGCGGAACGGAGGATATAGAAAGTGCGAGATATCGAGATAAGATCGAGATAAAAGAAAGTGCGAACAGAGTGAAGACTTAAGTCACAGGCGACGAATTCAATAGGATCGCTGCTGGAAGTCGAGGGAGAGACCTGTGCATGTGATTTTCTGGTCCCGTTGAAAACCACGTGGTCCAAAGTGTGCTGACTGGATGCTGATTGGACGGCGAGTCGAGTAACGAATAGTGCCTATCATGGCTAAGGTAGTCTCGACCTCTCGTGTGACCAATTCGGTTCCAGTGTAGAATTGTTGTGGAAGTGGTCAGCTCACTTGGCAGGGGTCCTCCGCTTCGATTTCGACCCCTCTCAGAAGGAAGAAGTGCAGTTGGGAGGAGTGACCTTCCGGCCTGATCGATTATCGTGCCCCTCCTCTCATCCGGTGGTCAACCCCATCATTCTGACCCCCGCTGACCCATCAGCCCCGTCCGCCAAAACGGATATTTGTGCGTCTCGGGAGTCAACAAGTGGAGACAGGCGCGCACACCCTTGAACGAGGTCTCAACTCAAGAGACCGGGCGACCACGTGGTCGCCACCTTATTAGTTCCGCGTCCCGCCGCGGGGTGGGGCTGTCCTCTTGGCTCGCCCGCGCGGCGTCTTTGATGACCGATCGTGGAGGAAGAGGAGACAAGTAAGGCGATAGCGGGGGAACGGAGCGGACAGACTCTGGGACGGACGGTTGACCGACTCACTTCGTACCGAACCCTAAGAGGGCACAGTGTTGGCCGCCCTGGGTTGGGGATTCCCTTGGTTACCAGACAATTATCGAAACGTCCGGAATAAACTCGACATAGGGTACCAACAGTGGGTGTTTGGACTTTTCTTCGCCAACTGCTCCAGAGAGAAACGCGTGTTAGAGTAATGTGAAATACTTAACCCCTTCTTCATGCTGTGATGAAGTGTTTCGTGCGGCGATCTAAGACGTTCCTTTGAAGACGAACGATTTTGGAAGGAACAATAGTGTGAGGATTTCTTCTTGGGAGCGAGCGGCTGAGGCTTTCAGTCTTTAATCTATAAAGAGTAAACAAAGGAAAGAAGCGTAGACGTTCTTCCTTCCTGTCCTTTTTGCGGATGCCGCCGCCCGACTCTATCGATTTGAGATTCGCTGAAACTCGACGGTCATCGACGCTGGCAATGCTTTACACGTGGTCCATCATCAATTCCGTGTGCTAGAAAAGAAACAGGAAGAAGGGACTGTGCTGGGAGGAGAGGTATAAGGAGAGAAAAATAAGCCGAAGGTTCAAGGAAGAAGAAAGGACAAAAACGTTTGTGCATGTGGATCTTGATTCGGCCGAAATAGCTTCCCCTTCTGTGTCGTGTTCGGAAGTGAAGACATGTCGAGGACGATCGCTTCTCTGATTGCGAAAGTTTCACGCCCGAAAAAGATTAACGCTTAATTTCATCACCCCCCCGGGTGTTGCGAACCTTCCCAAAGAAAGGAAGAGGAATAAGGATTGACTGAAGTGAACTCGGGCGAGAGGTATTAAAGATTATTGGCGACAAGTAGTGGTCACGGCCTAAGAACTGACATTCGACGAGCGCCTGCAGTTCAGGGAAACTGTTGCGCATCTGTTCACGTGAGGAGAGCGGTGATTAAGAACGGCGGCCGCGTCTGACGATACGAGGAGTGGACGAAGGGAGAAGTGGGAAGACAATAGGAAGGATAATCTTGAGGGACACATTTTATTTCTCGCACAGAGTGATGGGCTGCAACACTAGCAAAGAGGCGAACACAGCGCCGCCTCCGGTGGTCGAAAATGGAACAGCGGGCGGCGCGAACGGGACCGCCAACAAGGGCAGCAGCAACAATGGCGTGGGCAACAGCGGGGCGGTCGGCAACAATGGAGGGACGAAGGGCGGGGCGGCGGCGGCGGCGCCCGACGGCGGCAAAGGTGAGTGACCTACCGCCCCCTCTACCGCCCGAATCGAACCGAGCGGGCCAGCAGCGGGACCCTCTCCCACTTCATCTCCCGTCTGTCTGTCACGCGTGTGAAATGTGAGAGGAAGAGCTCTCGTTTCCCGACCACGTGATTCGAAGCACGAGAGACACCCCTCGTTTTTATTTAGTGCCCTTTCAAAAACGTATTTCACCCTAAAATTATGATCAAACCATCGAGAAGTAATAGCAGTGCATAAAAGATGCAGATAAGTTGGAGAGTGCAATTTTTAGTGATGACTCATCTCAACCCGAGGAGCCGACTGCAGTGACATCTCTTCGCCATTCACGCTTTCAGTCGAACTAACATGCCTGCCTTAATTTTTTGCAATATCTGCGGTGACTCGCGTATAACTCAATGAACAGGAGAGGTATTCAGATTATTTTTTCCGAATATATAGATGAGTTAAATAAAAATTTTTCTGTTAGCATAGCATTCAGTTATGCCATGAAATGCAGTTTATTTTCTCCATAAAAATGGTTCCCATTGTTTCCTGTTAGTGCATACTATTTCCAGTTCGACAGAAATGATGCCTCGGGCTTAAGAGTGAGACTCATTACGACGCAAATAAACAGAAAAATCTTCCTCTATAATCCTTAGGCTTGTAAAAAATGGGACAACTTTCATTTTACATTGCAACCAATTCAAAAAAGAACAAATGCACACTCAGTCTTATTCTAGTCATTACTCAAGAGCACCGTTTGCTAATTTTGCTCTTTATGAACGAATTTCTCAGATGCTTACCATAGGGCTGGAATTTCTAATCCTTCTATCTTTTTTAAAGTTTCTAGCTCAAACTGCAGCGTTGAGCACCGGAGATGGAAGTTTTAACATTATGGAAACTCATGTTTCCCTCGTGAAATTCGAAGAAATATTAAAACGAATGCTCAATATGGACTGCTCTCAGATTAGCATAAGGTTTCGTATAGACCATAAAGATTAGTGGAAAATCCTGTTGTTTTTGTTCCATCTAAGAGCTTTTCGAAACGTTTTGCAGCACCTTCCTCCAACACCATTCCAACTTTAGCCATTCACGCTCTCTGCCCTCATTTCATAGCTTCCAATACCAAACCCTATCCAAGTTCAACGCTTATTTTATCTCATGTACAAAATGTGCACGACATCCAACTTAATTTGCATATCCCTTCCATCCTATTTCTCCGAATCTTTTTCATTTCGTTGAATAGACTATGTTTTTATGCAAACATGTCTAACTCTTATTAGTACTCATGATTAAAGACAAACTTAGAAGTTTTCTACAAACTTTTTAATGTACGACGCGTTTCACCACTTTACAGCATCGTAAAGTACAGAAGTTTGTTATTTTTGTTAATTGTTGTTGTAGTTACGGAGGAGGAGGGGAAAAAATAAATATTCGGGCAGGGTTGAAGAAGGAAAAAAACACGTTGATCGAGGGCTGGTGAGACGGGAAAGGTTAATTTTATCGGAAAGGAGTGGGGAGGGATGCGGAAATAATAATTCGTCACAAAGGTTAATGGATCGTCTGGTTTATTTACTATGTATTATCATTAATCATGGGTGCTAATATAATTAACTTCTACGAATTGAAGCCTGCCACGATCAAGGTTATATCTAACTCCTATTTAAATATCTACGATACTCATATCTCAGAAAGTCTCCACATTCCACTTTCACAAATCTACCAACCTGTGCCTCCTCTTACCTGAAGTATTTCGTCGAGATCAGTCACAAAAACCTTAAAAAAGTAATTACGAATGATTTGAGAAATCCCATTTGTTATTCTATATCCAAAATATTCTCCATTCATACTTTTTTTTTGGGTATTCATGCAATTTACCAATGTACCTAATACTTGCATTTCCTTATTAAAAATGCATGATTTTTTTGTGGTAGTTTCCTATCATCACCTAATGGCCTCTACTGACAATGGCATAAATACTTCCAAGGATTAGGATACAGTTATTAAGATACCTTTTGTTTAGTGAAATGAAAGCTGTAACTTAGTAATTCCACATGAACTTTATTTACCATTTACCATTGAACCATTTACAACTGAGATTCCGACTTACGAAGTAAATCCACAAGGATTGCAAAATTTCACCTGATGATGACTTCATAAGTCGAAACCTAGGACGTTAATAAAGTTTATGTGGAATTACTAAGTTACAGCTTTCATTTCATTATGTTAAGCAAGTTCCACAAAGTTTTGCCTGACACAACCAGCATGAGCTCTTTTATCGATTACTTGACTCGACATTTTCAGAATCAACGTGAAAATACATAAAATTTATTTCTTCAACAAAAAGAGGGGAGATGCACAGATGTATATTATCAGTCCTCTACTTCATGACTAAAGCCAATAGATACATAGGTTGGTCGCATCATTCTGATTTTTAATCAACAGAAATGAAAAGAACAAAGTACCCCGAATGAATTCTGGCAGAGTTGAAAAAGTGAATATTGGTGCATAACTTTTTTCGGTACCTGCGCTCCACAATCGCGTGACAAAGGCTTAAAATCTTTGCCCAACTTTTCCCATTTTTCTTCGATCACAAAAGCCATGGCAGTAAACCAAAGGAATGGAGAAATTTCACTTTCGGATAAAATTTAAATGAAGGCTTTCGCTTATAGAGACGTTTAACTGTCCTTTAAGAAAGCATGTGGAATCAAATATTCAGCTAATTCCATAAAACGGAGAAAATTGGTTTACATGGATAAAATTCGAGAATTCCGACAACTTAATCACCCAATCACACACTTAATCATCAATACTATTTATTTACACGCATGGGCTATGACAGGAAATCAAATACTTACATCAATTACCACAATATTTGGAATGCTTCCCACAGAAAGAATTGGAAACTCACAAAAAGTCGAATGAGGGTTTATTTTGAAGTTGATGCTCAAACCCCGAGTATAAATATGCTGCTAAATAAAAACTTGTACGGCATCATTACTCTTCATTGATGAATCAATAAACATAAAGGGATATTTTTACGTTTTAAAAATGTATACTTCATTTTATGCGGAATTAAAATACTTATAATGCGTAAAAAATACATATAAAGAACATATTGTTGAAGGGCTCTTGGTGCACTTCCGCATATGTCTACGTTTATCATATAAAACATTCAGAATGAGGTAATTTTCGTATTTGACTTGAAATATACGATGCGTTTTAATAATCTACCTTCTTTAATTTGCAATTCTTAAATAATCACTCTCCTGCCATACATTTTATTGAAAAAGTAATGACTACTGACACGGCAAGGGTCCATTATGTTGTAAAATTATATTCTAGAAAATTACTTATTTTATAATTTTTCATCAAGCATGTGTCAAACAGCAGGGAGTAGCTATTAGGGCAGGGCTACGTTGCAAATTTCAACCTTGACAAGATTTCCACAGAATTCCTTTTTCAACTCGTCCCGAAATATCTAATGAACTCGCATATCTCACCTGAAGAGACTTCTGCGTGGTCTAACAAATACGAAAACTTGAAATCTGTGTAAGTCATCCTTTTTGGTAGTCTGGTTGGTGTAAAGAGGACAGTTATAATACGGCGCCAATATAGAACACGAAATTTTTATCTTCATCCGACGGCTACCTAAAAAGTATGCCATGCATACCATGCATCATTGTGGATCAACGATAGACTTAATTTGAGTATTTATGGCTGGATGCTTTAACTTGACATATTATGTTTTAATTATAGTATTTTATTGGTGTAATTGTTTTTTTTTCTCGTCTCATCATACAGAGAAACCTAGCTCGTTACATGGATGAGATACAAGTTCAACAAGAGGCAAATAATTTAGAGTATACCTGATCTTTTTCTTGATGGGCATATATATCCGTTTTTCAAATGGAATACGCTTTTGGTCATTGAATGCACGGAACTTACATTTTGTAATTATATTTTACTATGCTCTATACTTAGATGGAATGGATACAATAGATTCTTTCAGGGGTGTCTAAAACAATGTCATAATACATCAAAATTAAAATGAGCAAATGCATATCTATCGTTGAGTTAATACTCCCATTAAGTGCCATATGAAAAATGGCTGTAAGTCGTTTTTTCAATGTTGTAAAGTTCCCGAAATAGTATTTCATATTTGTCATTAAAACATACTCTTCAATTTTCATTCAAATCTTAAGACGCCAAGGGTTAAAATCCCTCGCAGAATGTTTTAGCATGACCCAGATTGGAACTTTCTTTAAAATGTTATCTTTCCTTTTCTTTCCTTCTAAAAAAAGGGTTGAAAACTTAGGTGCGATCCACCTAAGGAGTGAGATTGTAGGTTGTTAACCTTTGGAGCAAAGAGATTAAATATTGCGATAAAAGAGGCCCATGAGACCTTTTTCCCCATTGTCAAATCGTTTAAAAATAAGACAATATTTAAATGTTTTACAGTTTAAAATCCCCCTTAGCTTCAGTTTCTTTCCGTCAAATAGGTTTTACTTAATATTGATGTACTAGTTTTTACAACATTAATAGAATATTATTTTTTTAGGATTAATGTAAGTGAAAGAAATCATAAATATACAATGAAACGCCATGGATATATTTTCATTTGCTTTTGAATCAATATAGGCTCATGGAAAGATTTTATGATGCTTAACGTGTAAAAGTAAAGTAAAATAGTGAATAAGATAAAATAGTGAATATGTTGACAAAGTTTAATAAGGTGCAGAAAATTCATTTTAACGTTAAACTGGGGGCGTATTTATTCGGGCTCTTTCATTAAATTATCGCAGGAGTAAGAGCGTTAGAGACAAGGACATTGGTAGAAAACAACTTGTAAAAATGCGAGGAAAATGATGGCCGGAACTGGAAATAAAGATGAAGAAGTACGCTTTGTAAGATCTCGCTGGCAAGCATAGAGTTTCAAGATTCAGAAAATTGGTCTTTCAAAAAAATACGACCGTAGATTGGAGATTTTATTGATAAGAAATGAGGAGGCGCATAGAAAAAAGGAAACAGAGAAGGAGCAGCGGAAAGGTTTCGGATAGAGCTGGAGAAAGGAGGGAATAGCCGAAGGAAATTTAAATAAGAGTGTGACGATGAGGGATACGGTGAAACTCAAGGATGCCAAAGGCTGCAAGAGAGGTATTAATTTTGGGTAAGAGAAAGGCAAAATATTTGGACATTTTGCAGACATAAGGATGTAAAAAAGAGGCTGGTGAAGAGCTTGATTTGGAGTGTGAATTGTATGGGGCAGAAACGTGGACCTTGAGAAATGAAGACGAAAATAGTCTGAAGGTGTTCGAGATGTGGGTGTGGAGGAGAATGGAGAAATGGATGCGGTGGGCGGAAAGGAAGACAAATGAAGAAGTGCTTGACATGGTGGGCGAGGAGAGGAAACTTGTGGATGAGATTAGGGGAAGGCAGGGTAGGTGGCTGGAAGGGGTAATGAGGGACGGTGGTTCGCTGAAGGCCGAGGGAAGGATGTTGGGCAAGCGGGGAAAGGGAAGAAAGAGAATAGGTTTTATGGACGGGATGAAGAAACGTAGGACTTATGCTGAGATGAAGAAAGAAATACTAGAGGTAGATAGAGCACTGCACGAGTAAGAGTCTGCTGGATATTCTCTGACTTTCATTATAACCTACCTCTAACCCGTAGTTTACTCAGATAATGATGATGTAGATTTCAATGTCAACTGTAGTGATAGGAACTTACAAAAAGGTGAAGTTGTGCAGAAGGTGATATGTATTCACCAACAGGATTTTTTCAAAGGGTCATTTTAGATTTTTCGATTGAGTTGTGGTGATGAGAGCTGAAATCAGTTACAGAGATGATGCGGGAGTTATAAAACTACGTCCTACCCTGAGATCCACGCGAGGGTTTGTAATAGGGGGTGTTCGGATACCAGCCATGGGAAGGGGAGGAAATAGGAAAAATGGAAAAAGAACTGGGAAAGGATAGAAGCGAATTATATGCGCGAAAATGAAGTTCAAGGTGATTCTTGTATAGTCTCTTGCTCACGATTCAACTATTTTTCATAATTCAAAATGTGGCGCATGTGCAAACGGTTTCATTTGTGCATTCGATAACGACATTGTTTAGCATTCTGATCGCAGTACAAATTAGAAAACTGAAATAAACTATGATCGTTATGGATTTGGATTCTTCTCAGGTAAAGCACCTAGTCAAGTCTTCTATTTCTGCCAAAGTTTCGATGTTCGCCTCGCTAATTATCATCATAGCCCTGAAGACGATGGGCAAGAAACGTCGCACGACGGCGAAAATGGAAGAGCTGACCCAGTGTTTTGCCCTAGAAGATTATACATATAACTTTCGCAGGTAAAGAATTAGCTCCCTCAGATGGGCAATATGTTCTAAAGCCTGCCTCAATGTAGAGTTAAAATATAAAATAGTTTAAAGTAATTACTAGCTTACCCATCACCATCTGCTAATACATTTATTTCTTTCTCAGTATTGATACAAATTTTCTTAAGGTTTTAGAAGCTTTATAAATTCTGTCTTTTAATGATTATATTTTTTTAAAGCTTTCTTAATGCTGTCTTTCAATCCATCCGCTATTCACTATTACAGCAACATTATCTTAACTTAACATAATTTGGAGCTCCCATCCAATTTTTTCTACCCCCATTATTCCTCTCCTCTTGCTTATCCCAGTATTATTTTCATACCATTCTGTTCACACTGAACGTGATGGAAGACCGTTTGAACATAACTAATAGAATGTATATCAGTGTGGAGGTGAATTTCATAAGTTACAAACATCAAGAGACAGGAGCGGTCTCATAGAAAATCATCTTAACTTAGCGCAAAAAAGGATTTACACTTTTTTTTAAGGACAGTTCTTAGCCGTATTTCCAACTGATTGCACCCACAAAGTTTTAATATAATATCGATCAGTTTGGTACATAAATAACGATCACGGATTCCGCATGCATAACTAAAAATAGCGTGCAGGTCAGCACAGGAAGTTTTGGTGTCGAAGTTCAACGGGGTGACAAGGAGGACTCGCCAGCAGCCTATTTCCGTTTGTTGATGGCTAGCAAATCCCAAATCCTTTCCTTGGAAATGCGGAGTGTACACCATAAATTCATGTCAGTCTTCGACAATCGTAATCGATGATGGTTTGATCGGTTTGGTTGGAGCTCACATAGTACCAACTCCAATGGTGATTTTAATTCACTAATCCGGGTGGGGGTTGCCAGTACTTTTCTCTTTGCCACCTGTGGTTTTCCAGAGAGATCAGAGACGTATCAATAGCGATAATATTGATTTAATTCGTAAGGGTTTCATAGCGTAAATTTTAACGAGTAACTTTCCATCTTCTGTAGTCTTAACTAATGAGGGTTCCAAAATGCGATGGCATTATTTAATCACCGCAATCAAGCTGAATGAGCATGATCAAGTCCCTAGCTAAGCACGGCTCAAGTGTTGTAATAGGATTCAACTTCACGGGTTGCGACTTCTTTGAAGACCTTTTTTTCCCCTTGAAATGCCATTATTGATGGACTATCTCCCTTGAATACTCCAAAATTGCCACACAATTTAGGAAGCATGGTTATCGTAGTGTCCTGCGCGATGACCCGACAAGCCAAAAGTCCGTGGTTCGATTTCCGCTCCAAGAGGATATATTTCTCGAGGCAATTATCGCGTAATTCATTGCCATAATTTGGTAGGATGAAAATTATAATATTAGTTGTGATTTCTTAAATTATTTTGAAGTTACTTAAATGAAGACGGGGTTCTTATCAGCGTACAGAAAAATGAAAACAACCGTTGTGTTTTCAACTTTATTCATTGCATTGCGCAATCACTAAGGTACACTATTATACATATCAGGAACACTGAAAACTAATTGAAGCACGTGTCGTGATTGTTCTCTAAACATATAATAAGACAGTGCGACTTTCTTCATTACTTTTAAATGATAGTCCACCAAGTAACGTCCAATAGAGTTGACTTCATTGTGGAGAGTTTTATAAATGTTTTGTAAAATTGCAATAAATAAGAGACCTACAACGACAAATATGGATGATATTAAGACCCCTGCCTTGGATACGTATTCTAAAAATCTCCTTAGTTACGAATGCAATATACCACAACTGGCCCGACGTACCCAGAAAATAACACAGCTTAGGTTTATCAGAACATGCAAAAAGAGGCCTCTCTTCAATTTGAACCTGGAACCTTCTGTGAGCCGAAAGTTTTTCCTTAAAGCCCAGAGTACTATGCCCACCAAATTTCTTCAAAACTAACATAATATTCACTGCCGAATTCAATGACATAGCAGATTTAAATCATAGAAAATGGTCTTTCAAGTGATAATCCATGATCAAGGAAAATCATATAATGAAGATATAAGCATTTATATGCGAAAAAAAGAACGATTAGATAATGTGCACTCACATTGTATCAAAGTTAACATAGTCTCATTTTGTGCCGAAAAAGTTAGCCTTTTCTTCCTTACGGTAGTTGGAGCGAGATATTTCCCTAGTCGTAATAGAGACCATATTCGAATTTTATTTTTTATTTCAACGTCTGTAAGAAACATGAAGTTGATACTGTAATATTAATGGCGTAAAAATAAAGTTTTATATGCAAAAAATTCTAAGTAATCAAATAATTAACTACATAAGTCTCTAACTTGACTCATTTTTTCACGCCGTACGGAGAAATCGCCTTCACAACTGAAGGTTTTTTTTGCGATTTCGTAAAAATTACTGAGGTGAGTAATTAATAAATTTTTATAAAAAGTTGAGGAAACATACTAACTACACACCAGTTTAGTTTTTGGACGAAATCTGGGTGTTAGAAATTCCTAATTTTTTCATTATTTTCCCTCTGGAGCGCACAGTCGTAATCTATCCCATGCAAAACAGCTCATATTTTCAGGAAAATTGCTCGAAAAGTAGTTCGGTAAGGGGTTATTATTTTAATTTCATTGGAAAGATGAGAGTTTTTTCTTTTAAATGAGGTCAAATTCATCAAATTATAGGTGAAGTGATATTTCGCTCAAACTACTTTAATGCTTTCAAGTTCCTCCTTTCCCCCTTCTCACTCTTCCTTAGGTGTTACCATCCACAATTTGCTTCTTTTCCATCACTTCTCAGCGACACCATATTGCCATTGTCAACAACTCTCTGTCCTGTGCCGCTGTTTGAGTGCTTATCGCGTGCCGAAGAGTTTCCCTTCCCTGGGCGGTCTCTTCGAGGCGGGCATGGCTCGATCCAGTGGGGTTGAAGTGATTGACATAGTATCGCAAACCAATCGAATGCGATTCGGGATTTTGATTCGCGATACCAGAGCCGCTACTCACTTACGAATCGTGATGTGAAGATACGATAAGAAGTTATCGTATATTATCATCTATTTTATTATGATGTCCCGCCAATTTGTCGTATCCGGTGTATCTGAACGTCGAGGAAATTGTATACACTACGAGTACGTATCGTCAGAATTCCCGGAAATGCTTAGAAGGTAGTCGTATTCATGTAAAAATCGGGAAAAGGCCCTTTATGATGTAAATTGGTTAGATAAAAGACAAGGGACTTCGCAAAACCACTCAAAGGTTAAATGATGATTTTAAATATATAAATGCATGCGAATACTCTTATTTTTGCTGAAAAGTAATTGCAAAACTCCGTCACTTATCTGAGAATGATTGCTTTGTTGGATTTCAGCCCGTTGAAAATTTTTATATATCAAAACCCTAATTTGTATACATGAGTCACTTAATGAACAACGAACGGCATGACATCGGTGGTAAAATTCCAATAAATATCAAGTTATCTTTTTCGTTGGAGTAATAATTCTTTGGGTAACAATAAATTGAAATATATATTTCTGAATTATATGTTTGTGTACACCAAGGTTCATGTTAGGATTAAGATACACAGATTCATATTTTGCATTCGCGAGGAATACCTAAAACGAAAACAAAGTTAATTGCCGTTCAGAATCAGTTTCTCATATCTTGTTACTGAGCGACACATTTCGCTAATACATATTCCGAATAGATTTTCAAGAATCGATTAAATATTTGAGGTAGATAAGAGTTCCCTTAACTTCTTCAACACATACATGATGACTGAAAAAACTCTGTAGAGGCAATATTTTAACAAATTATGACTATAATTTGGATAGCGGTTTACTAGTGAATAGAGCATTCGGCAGCTAAGCAGATCGTTTCTGTTTCAAATCCGGGCGATTTTTCAGGATGCCCAAGTAGACCGAAGCCGGGTGAAAGAGCAGTTGCCAGGGTTTCCCGGGAAACCCGATGGCGGTGCAAGGGAAGGTGATTCCTCGCCATCAATATGAACCCTTTGATGTGTGGATTCCCCCGTCGTGTTGGCAAGGGGGGCGGGATGTAACATCTTTTCTCTCATGGAGGGAGCGCCCTTCAAACTCGGGACTGGGCTATCTTTAGAGACGTGTTCCCTCCACTGCTGGATTTCCGAGTTTCTTCGTTTCGCACTTCAAATATGGTGCAGGGCTTTCATGCAATCGTGCTTTGGCGCTTTTTGTCCCAAAATTCTGTCGTGCTCGAAGGCAGAATATAAAAGTGTATGCGAGAGTTCTTGTCGCATTCGCTCACTTGACGTCAGCCCCACTCCTTCCGTAAATACACGTCCTCACGGAAGAGTTCCTCGCATAATCCCGCGCAGCTTCCATGCGGAAAAATTTCTCTTACAGGAAACTTACCAATTTATCTTGTCGACTGCTCCATCAACGAAGTAGGAGAATTTTCTCCAACGTGTTGTTTAGATAAAGAAACATGAAATCCATGACTGCTATTTTTTTGTGATCTACATGAAGTTAAAGTTCTTCCCATTTTCTCAAAAAGAGCCACTGATATTGTGAAACTGAAAATGGCTCCATATTCATGGAGATTCTTTCTCTGGTCCTGTATAATGGAATCGTTTCATTATGTAACAATGAGGAATAAAACTTTGAATTTCAACGATGATTTTTTGAACAAGACCAATTTCGTCACTGTTTTACATCTTCTTTCGGGAGACGTGACGAAGTTACGTAACTAACTGTGTTTAATGAAGTCATTGCGTAATTGCAAAATATTATTTTCATTATTAAACATGTATTCATTGAAATATATCTTGAGATACATCTCCAATAAACCCAAAAATGGCATTAAATATAGAAATTCATCTCTTTGAGTAAACTTTGAAACTAGATAAGCCATTTTACCATTTCATTATTTTTCTTTCCAAGCTTTCGATTTTGGATTTAAAAAAATCCCATGTCATATGCAAATCCATTCGCACGGCTATTTTTCACTTGAGTCAACAAGCTATTACAAATAAAAGACGAACAGGATGAAAATAATGATGGTGTGGGAAAAACAGATTTGAGTTGAAATCAATAAACCACTTACATACATTTTCACCGATTTTCTCTGACTTATTTTCAGGTTTTCTTTCACTTTGTGGAGGGATGTGGTGGAAATTTCTAGTTATTTGACAACAGCGTAATCTCATCTCACATTAGGCTGACCTGAATAACAAATGAATAAGGCCCCTGACAGGAATAACCTCCAGTGCAATAACTAGGATAGCCTAAACATAACAATGATTTTTCAATCACAATTATATGCTATTAAATATATGTTTTCAAATATTTAGGCAATAAATAATATCCGAACGGAATTTTAAAATCGATTATCTTCAGATTTATGGCGATAGCATTTTTGTGGTCCTGTAATATTCGATGATGAAGGCAAATGAGGCAATCAAATGCTTTGTCGTCATATAAATCTTAGTACAGAGGTTTTATTTAATAGGCCAAGTAGGTTTTGTTTTTCAATAAAGCAAATTCATAATTCACCATACTTTTATTTGCGGAAACATAGTCCCCAAATTTAAAAATTATTGCGCAGCGAGTCAAAACTATTATTTTATGCGAATATTTATTGATTGAGAACTTTATTTACGATCACATACAGTATAAAATTATCTATTCTGAGGCCTCCATGCTAATAAGGCCAATTTAAAACGGCAATGCTGCGATAAAATCTGTTCCCAGAGAATTTTGAACGCTGTCTCCTCGTTATGGAAAGGTAAAAATACAAAACGCTCACTCAAATTCTAATATTCACCCGATTGCGTTTCTCAAGTTGTGGCAAAGCTAAGAAATGCAGCTTCAGTATTACTTTGGTACCACACGTGCTTTACATTTCAAAGCAAAATATAATTATTTAATATATTACGCTCTTTTACCCATTTTAAACAGAAATTTCATTTTAAAATTTCAATGCATGATTAGGGAAGCGATATTAATTCCAGAGTTTCGAAATGGCTCCGTGAGATAGATAAGGGACCACACATAAGGCATACCAATTAATTAAGTTTCAACACGATATATAGAAATAATTTACGATATCCAGTGTTAAGGATGATGATTTGCAAAATAAACCCTATGTCACCGTCGGTAGACACCACGAGAGCTTCTACTGTAGTACCCAAAATATTCGCCATTAGTTTCCTTGAATTTTGGAGATTTATAATTAAAAACAAGTAAGATTTCCAATGACAGTGAAATTCGCCATGAAAAAAATAATTTTTAGTTGACCGGGATTCGAAACCAGATCTCTCAATTTCCGGTCAGGTGTATAAGCCAATTACAACAACAAGCCATCTTAATTCAGGATGAATTTAAGCGGGGGTTTATACGAACGAGTTCTTCACAAGGTTTAACTTTTAACTGGGTAACACACCTGACCGGAAATAGGGAGATCCGGGTTCGAATCCCGGTCAAGGCAAATGATTTTTTCATGGCGAATTTCACCATTTTTGGTGAATATCTTCGCACCCGTGCGCGTGACTGCGTACCACATCATTTGTGCAATCGCAATGATTGGAAAGTTGTCAAGTTAGATTGCCTTAAGCAGCCACACTATCGCAATTCACAATCCGCTGGAAATCTAAAGATGCATACACATCAATTCCAGGCACTAAACTTATTTATAATGAAATAAATAGATTGATGTGCACGTAAAATTTTGGCATCTGTCGCTGTTTGAGGATTTCCGTGGGAATATGAATGACAAAGAGTTCTAACACATGTGTTTCGCTGACAATACGATTGATTGTTTGTCTTGTTCAGTTCCCAGAGGCATCCTTTGAGAACAAAAGCAAAGATGCCGTGGGAAAGACCACGGAAGTAACACGGGTAGAGGCAACCATCGATGAGCGCACAGATGCGAGAATTTCACCGGTTCGTTTTGACGGATCGAATCCATTTCAAATCCCTCAGAGCCTGAATGACCAGTTGTGCTGCTGAAGTGAGCTATTCCACTGAGAAGTTTTAAGAAGCTTAGGAAGGGTCGATATGTGTGCAAGGTAACTCTTGGAAACATCCAGTTCCCAAAAGCCCTTAAGAAGTTTCCGGTGGAACTTAACGCCTCAGCAACTAAACTGACTCAAACACTCGGAATGATATGGGGGGAGCTGGGTTCGAGTCACAACCTAGGCGTGTGATTTTTCCACTTTGAAGCTCTCGCTGTGCAGGATATTTATATGCTTTTAGCGGAACATAAGCAAGGGATTCACTCCAAATATCCTCGTGATTACAGCATTATTTTGTTATTTAAATCCTCTAGCTGTAAAGGTTTTGCCTCACCAAATGTGTATTTTCGTCATTCCTCAATAAAAAAACTCGTATCGTTAAGTGTAATGCCATAATGGGTGGGAAAACATAAGTTGAGCCAATATCTTGAGTGCAAGTAATTTTAAAAAAGCAAATAAAGAAACGCCTGTACCAAATTCAATGCATTTCTTATGGGAGTAAATTTTTAACAATATTGGGGTAAAAATAACCCAAAAATTTGCTATTTTTATAATTCAGACCCCTTTGTGGGCGCGCGCTCAACAACTCACCAAAGTTTTATCGTAATCGGATGAGTGGTATTCGAACGCATAGAACACGAACAAACAAATATTCTTTTTTATATTTTAGAAGAAGGCAAAAAAAGGAGACGATTGATATTACCCAGCAGGGTTAGGCAGCGATAAGTAAGACAGCCATAGCTCAGGAAGGGTAAATGAGAGAAAAAAGGAGGGAAAAAGATTCCCAGTAGTATAACATGCAGACTACTCAAATAAATTCTCTAAATTAGATAAAACTAGTTCCCTTCGAAAAGAGCGCCCTGTGACAAAAATAAACGGTAGAAAAATAAGCCGTAGGCAGAGTGGCGGGGGTCTCCTGCTTTCAGGTTGTGGAAGGGGAGTTTGATTGGGTAAGATAAACAGATTAGCACAATCTCCGATTGTTAATTTTTAGCCTTTCGCTTAGGATTCACAGATAAACGGCCTCGAAAATATATAAACGTAAATAAACGGATTTCCTTGTCATAAAAATACCTATCTTCTCCTTTTTGGAAACTAGAAATAGGCAAGACCCTCTCATCCCAACTTACTCTCAAACTCACACAAACACAAGGAAACATACATATCTAATCTATATCTATATACATAAAGAATAGGTAGGTATACATAAAATAATGTTCGTCTGTCTGTCTTTTGTAGAAATCTACAATTTTAGTCTGATCGTGCTCAAAATTTGCAGACTAACAGTTCAAGACAGGAGGAAAATTATAGGCTATTTTCAAAAATCTCAGGGCCCCAAAAGGTCCCAAAAAGGGGCCTTTTGGTGGTCTACACTAAGCATTGGGTTTTGTGCAGTGGTTTCATTGTTTGCTATTTAAAGTTACTTCCGCTCAAGATAGAAGGTTGGGATTTGTTTATAAAATGGCGGAAAGAAAGAAGTTTATAATTATTTCAATCAATTATCTTTCCCAATTCGTATTTTTTTGAAAATTGCGTTTTTATCTGCAAAAACGCACATTTTTATCTGATATAAAAATAGCACATTTCCTTTACAACCTTATTTTGGTCTTTAACATATTTAAAATTAATTTTGCTTATTTAAGCTAATTAGGATTGCTAAGAGTTGGGTTTTGTGCATTAGTTTATTTTTTTTCTTTTTAAAAATACTTTCACTCAAGGTAGAGAGTTAAAATTTATTTTATCAGATGCACTAAAGGATGAAGTTTCTCATTTTTTCAATCGATTCTTTTCTTATATAATGAGTTATGAAGGAAGTGTGATCCCGAGGAACGCCGGGTAATTCAGCTATTGCACGTATAAGTACTGGTGCATATCTCGCAGTACTCCCCTCCTTCATGTACCTTCTCCCCCTCCCACTTCCCCTCTACGCCGCTCCTTCTTCAGCCCTACGGAAAGCGGGCGCGGGCCAAATATAGAAGTGGCGCCAGAGTATCGATCCCTCAAGCACGCCAATTTGCATGTAAGGGTATAAAAGCAAAGGGTTTTCCTTCTCTCCACCCCATCCTCCCCCAACACTTTGAGAAACTCCTCATTCCACTTCATTCGACCACAGACACACGCTCTGTAAAGTCCGATTCACATCGAACGAAATAAAACTTCGTAAGGAAATAATAACCTGGGAGATGTAACTTAAAACACCGAAGTGAGGAAATTTGCCATGTAAAGATCCCTTGACCGATATTCGAACCTGGATCACGCCATTGCCGTTCAGGTGTGTTAGTATTATAGTTTGAATTAACCGTTAACTACCTTGTTAATATACTATGGATTAAAAAGGAATCAGTAAAAAAGTAGTCACTCCATTATGGCGGCACAAAAAAGGCTTCATCCGTGCTACGTTACTGGGCCCATAACCTGTTATAGCCCATAGTAAATTAACTAGTTAACGGTTTAGTCAAACTATAACAGTTAGCCAGTGACATGGTTGTCGGGGATCAGGTCAGTGTGGTGGCTGTATTATTGGCTTCCCAAGCCGAGGTCACGAGTTTGAATCCCGCCAGTGGAGAAGATTTGGAGTAGAATCCCGATTCCTACTTTTGCGCTCTGAGCACTCAAGGTATGAGCGAAATATAACTTCACCAAGAATTCGATGAATTTGACGTAATTTTAAAGAAAAACCTCCCATCTTTTTAATTGAATCAAAATATTTACCCCTTTCAGAACTACTTTTAGAGCAATTTTCCTAAAAATATAAGCTGTTTTGCATGGGATAGTTTACGGCTGTACGCTCCAGAGGGAGAATATTGAAAAAATAACTCCTAGAATTCGTTAAAAAACTAATACTGTGCAGTCTGTATGTTTTATAAACTATTTATAAACATTAATAAATTACTCACTGCAGTAAGCTTTACAGAATTGCAAAAAAAACTTCTGTTTTTCAGGCTATTTAGCCGTACGGCGTGAAAAGGTTAAGCAATTTAGAGACTTATGTGGTTATATTTATTTAATCACTGAGAATTTCTGTCATATATAACTATATTTTTGCACCATTAACATTACAATATTTACGGCACACTTCTTACAGACGCCTAAATTAAAAAATAAAATTAAAAAATGGTCTTCTATTACGACTAGGGAACTATCTCGCTCAAACTACCTTAACTCAAGTCTGGGTCGTCGGATGGAACGTTTAGCTGTGGATCCCTCCTAGTGCTTCTGATTAATGCTGTCGCCAGGCTTTTCTCAGCTCTTCCTCCATTCCCCAAACACTAATTCCCTTTCCCACCGACCCATCTTTTCTCAATGGCGCAAATTACCTCAGTGTATGGTCACCCTCCAAAATAATCAATCAGTACATAAATAGATACGTGTTGGTATCCCCGTCAAGTAAAATTTTTCTTTGTGGAATACCCCAGCTTATTTTCTGTTCATGAGGGTGACTGTATACTGTTCTACTAGGTGCATTTTGCAGCAAGGTATTGACCCGGCCTAAATTGAAGTTGGCGTTGAGTACACATCTTGAAACGCGAGAAAATGCAATGGAAATTGCGTCACACTGAAATAAATATTAGAATTATCGCGGGGAATAGTTTATCTTTACATTATAATTCGCGCAAAGGAGTAATCCAAAACTAAAACCACTCCTTCAACCTGTGTAGCCTCGTATATATTTTTGCCAACATAAACAATTCCAACGAGAACACACGATATTTTCAGTTGGAGTCGTAGGTAGTCGAATTCTATGTATATGTATATTTTATGGCGGGTTGGTCAATGTTTAATAAATATGTCAATTTCCTTTCACCATTGTTTTGCTATTTAATTTTAGCAGCTTAAGTTGAAAATGATAGCATTGAAAATCTATTTCTTGTAATGGATAATGACGATGTTAACTGAAAAAGAATGAATACCCTTCATAAAATACATACAGTTAATCAAAAGTGGTCGAGAACAAACTCAACAAAGTTTAATTTTAGATACTATGATATAACTAGATTAGATAGAGTATTAACTGATAACTACAGTCATCTTTATATCACAGGATTTTGAGATACCACAACAACTTAATAGCATGAACATTGAAAATTGGCGACCCAATACAATGCCATAGCAATGGAAAAAACAGCCACAGATGGCTTCCACTGGTAATGTTGCTAATGTTACGATTTCCCTGATCATCTGAGCTTATTCAATATAAGTTATAAGCATATGCTGAGGGAATTTTAAGCATACACGGCTCCAATTTCGGTTATTAGCGTTAATTCCACACATTTAGTGGCTTCGAGGCTGGGTACGAATAGGAAAATTGAGTGCCCAAGATATCTTCAAGTCTCTCGACTTCGCAATCCATATATTCTCTTACGCAGAGAGCGTACGGAGGGAAAAGGGGGTTCGGGTTGGCGCTCACTTAGGCAGTCATGAAATTCTTTATAGCTTCCGACCACCATTTTTCATACTTTCACCCGCATTGTAACAATTGTAGAGGGGTTGGGGAGGGAGGGGGGAGTTGGCACGGCGACGCCAAGTAGCCTCGGGACAACAACACGCCGAGCGGTCACCTTGGAGACGCCCGATTCAAACATGACCTTTGACCACGATGCGACAGCGGCGGTTCGACTGAGTCACGTCCCTGCGCCCGGAAGATGCTCTGAAAGAGAGCTCTTGATGACAAAGTGACCTTGCGTCGCAAGGAACGCCACCTCTTTGCGATCCAGCGAGTACCATGGGTGAGACATAACAGCACCTTGCCTCAGGAAGACTAGTTTTAAATAAGGAAATCGTAATGCGACTTCAACATCAACATAAAGGTTTTCATCGGGTGTTTATGTGAAGAGATATGCAATTTTGCAATAACATAACTATATCACAGCAAACTCTCTTAAAAAGGGGAAAATGTTGGCCAAACAGCTATATTGAAAAGAATAGCACTTTTGGCTGAAGGGGATTGATTTAGAGTGGTGGCTAGAATCCTGCTCACCCATACCTAGAGTCCGGTTTCAAATCCCGCCATTGGGAGACATTTTTCACTAAGATATCCATCCCTATTTTATTCATATTATTTTGGCACAAGAACAAGTCCTAAGGGCTCATTTCTGGTGAATAGGATGATGACAGTGTTGCAGAAGAACTTTTTATTGGGGAAAAAAGGGGGTGTAAGTTCGTAAACTCACAACAAAACTTCTGTACAAAATGATTTAAAAGGTTAATATAAATGCTCAATTAAATGTTATGTAGTTTTTTAAAACAATATTTGTAAAGATAAATCTAGTAAATTCCAACCTAATACATATTGATGTATAGTTTAATGCAAAGTTTTAACTCCAATTATCTCTCATTCGGATTCCCTCCAATATCGTTTCCTCGATTAATTTCTCACTAAGCTGTTTATAACAACAACATATATCAAAGCAAATAAATGATTATTCATTTAAAAACACTTTATTGGGCCAGAATATAGGGTGCAAAAGAAATATTATCTTAAAATAAACTATGACACAATTAATCTTAATTAAGCTCCTAAAATCGTTCTAATATCTGCTTTTCTAACAGTTTGATCTTACAATTAGACATGACTTAGCATAGTTTATAAATAAGTCAGAATACTCGAGGCCAATAATGGTCGTTGCCATAGTTCTTATCATAGAAGAGAGGGTAAAAGCACTAAATTTATACGCTTTAAGTAATATAGAAGCATCAATAAAATAATAAAATCAAATATGAGAAACAGGAAATGGCAAAAATAAGCCATTGCCGAACACTTTATGCCGAAATCCGGACGTTTAATCGAACTCGAGAAAGAAAGGTGCTAATAAGAAAAGAATCTTACCTGCCCCGTTTGATTCACGATTCTATAGAGATCGCGAAACGGGCTAATACTTTTAATCATGACGATGCCTCTGAACTTTCCCATCCTGGAAACGCCTCCCGTAGGCATTGCAATAGTACCGGTATTTTTTTGATGAGTATTAAAACATAGCAAATATTCGCCCGGTAGTACTGACAAAAAAATACCGGTAAACTGGTAATTATATGTTTGATTAAATATTTTAATTAATTACAAATGTACGTACGTTTCACCCTAATTTTCCGGTATTTCGGCAAATTAGAACATCAGTCCAAAAAGATGCACAGAAATTTCCATCCATTGGCATTTTTTACGATAATTCATTGGGAATATATACATCGCGGCTATTCAGTAAATATATTTTATTCTACGCTGTATGTTTGCGCTCGTCGCTTTTTGTTGGAATGGTTTTAAATCACATGAAGAACGATCGGTATTGTTTTAATGTTGTGGTCAGGTAAAATCCCCTGTTATATAGTGATCAATACTTGCGGTCGCACTAAAGTTTAAGAACCAGGAATAAATATTTGTATTCATATGGTTTGAAAATCATTGATTGTCTGGTGTATTTATTAATTCTGGGTAATTAATTTCGTAGTTAGTTTCGTTAGTTGACGTATGATGGAAGTGCTGTATAAATACAGGTATTTTTAGTACCGGTACCGTCGGTAGTACCGATTCTAAATACTGGTTGGTACTACCGGATTAAAAAAAAATGTTATCGGTACTACCAAATACCGGTATTTTTTGCCCATCCCTAGCCTCCTGGCCGGACAACTTGACGCAACGGGCTCCTCCGAGACAAACCGTGAAGAAGACAAAGAAAGCAGTGGGACGCAAAACTAGTCACCACAATCTAAGACAAAAGATTCATAGATATGCAAACTCTGCAAGTCTCCCATTGTTAAGACGACGATATACAGCAGCAATCACTTCACTCCTGAAGACGCTCGCGGCAACACGAGGGAAACGTTGAGCTAAAAACGCTCGGACCGCAGCATAACTCTAACGCCGCAAAACACACAATTTAGAGATCACTCCATAAAAATCAGACGCAAGAAATAACAATATATTCTTTTATGCATATTTCAGTCCCAGTTTCGCCGTTGTAGGTTTATATTTTCATATTTTAATGAGGTGAAACAAAATTGATCTGCAAGGATATCTTTCGATTCTCCCGTTTAAAACCGAAGAATGAAATTCTTTCTATGCTCGAAATTTTTACATTTTTTCCCCAACTCACTGAGAAATTAGAAACATTCCTTGAAAATTTAAGCCCTCCCGCTTGATTTGAAATGCCCAGGAAATTGTATAAAAAATATCTGACGTCATTATGGGTTTTTCCGTGTTGTGTCGGATGTCGTTCATGAGATGCTTTTTCTCATCATCAAGCGAACGAGTGTTTACAGGGGGTGCTGTAGAGGGCGTAAAGTACATAACGGTATTGAAAAAGTTCCACTTCAAAATATACGAATAGCTGGAAATATACGAGACAGAACGCCACAAAAATTAGAACCTATGTGAGAAACAAGATGTTCCCAATCGAAGACGTATTGAGTGCAACATAAAAAATTCCTTTTGATAACTGAGTTTTAGACAGTAGAAACAGATCGTAAGGAATATGTGTTCATAGCTGAAATTGAAAAACTCATAGAAAGAGATATAAATATTCCAATTGTTAACTATCTCATTTCGTTAACTTATTCATTAATTTGATGGAAAAAATGTACAAAAGGTGCTCATGGATTTGAATCAATAATTGACAGAATTATGATACTTAGGGTAAAAATTAGATAACATTTTACAGAAACCCACCCCAGTTTTCTTCATGGTAAAAAAAAATTTGCAACCCATTTGTAAGCCTAAACCTCTACATTAATACCTTAATATATTCTTGCCAAAATCGTATTCAAAATATTTAAGGCCAGGTATAGTGCAACTTGAATCTAAAAGATTTTTTTTCAGAGGTAAACTTTTAACTCTGAAGAATAAATAACTTTCCTAATTTATGTAGTCATCATAGTTCAATGCCGAAGAATGTGGGTTTTTCGCTCTGATGTACGAGTAATGTAATATTTCGGCTATCAAATTATGCACTTTTTCAATTTTGGGGAAAGCAAATAGTCCAAGCGCTGCATTAATTGATTAAAAAGAAGTCTAATTAAACTAAAAGGACAAGCACATACTTAAATGTACGCTGGGTTGTAGGGTCCACCTGCCGTGCGTACAAAAATTGCACGATGGGGTTGGTATTCAAACCAATCCACTTATCTTTGATGGCCAAAATAAAATCCGGCGGGTAGCGCCCGCAGCGTTCATTTAAATTCATAAATAAAGATAAGATGCACGCGCTCAACAGATAGAAAAATATAACGAATGGTTAGCTCCAACGTAGAGACGTTGGAGTTACGGATTCTTTAAACTGTCTTATTTCCCGGGTAGAATGCGGTTAGTGAATTAAGCGAGACAAGACGTTAAGGCATACTGTGGAAAACAAAACCAAATTGATTGCCTCCGGTAGAAATACGGAAGATGACTTTAGAAGTAGGTCAGGAAGAGTTTGATGAATTATGCGGAGGGGGTGTAGGAGGAAGAAGGCCCAGAGAAGCGAGAATAATAACCCCTCAGCGAGGAAGTTCGTGTGGAGAAAAAGGCGTTCAATAGCCGGATATAATATAGTATAGAGCGGCAGCAATCAAGTTTTTGCAGGAAGGAATCTTACCCACACAAACCCATTTGTGATGTGAAATGTGGAATCCAAGATTTGGTCGTTCGTTCTGGGAGAGGTGGTATGGAGGTTGAAATTAGGTGACGCGCCGCAGTTCTCTGACTGCTGGGGGTAATTTTCCCCAATCGGCGTAAGTGGGCTATTAGGGTGGAATGGGATTCAAGGAAGCGGAGGAGGGGTGGATATAAAACCCTGGGATCGGCACTGGCCTGCTCTAACGTTTGATTGGACGTGGTGGTCGAGTATATGAAATGATTCCAACCGATGGTAGATGCGACCATCTTCCGTTAGTTTGAGTATTGCCGAGAGATTTTATTGCAGTTTCAATATATGCGTAAATATTAATTATTATTTAGTTAAAATTAAGCATATTATTATTTATTAAATATTAAAATGCGTAATTTTAACATTCATACAAATGATTTTGAATGTAATAATCCACAATAAGAACTTAGAAGATGCAACTTTCCACGGATAAAAAATTATTCGACCCGGATTTCGATGCACTGCATCATCATCAGGTACATAAATTTGCTAATCAATGTACATATACAGGGCAATTCTCCAGTAACCAGTGCCAAAGTGTCTATTTTTCCAATACTTGTCCCTTTCCCCTCCCACCCATCGACGCGCCACGGGACATCACCCCAAAGAACTTTTTTTTTTAATTTCAAATGTTAACGACATTCTTGTGTAAATAATACTTCCTCCCCCCTTTAAATTTTTCCCCTTCCCCACTCCCTCCCTCCACTTTCCTAATCTCCCCCACCCACCTTCTCTTGTATATATACCTTGATTTAAAAATTTATGTACCTGATGATAATGCAGTGCATCGAAACCCGTGTCGAATAAATTTTTATCTGCGGAAAATTGCATCTTCTAAATTCTTATTAATTTGAAATTCAACAGCATCTCGCCTGATACCTTCCCCTTTTTGTAATAATCCACAGTTCCTCTTGACGGTTTTAGTTTTGGCCAACCAATAAATGCGATTCATACGATATAGCAACATTTTTCACAAAAAAGTTAAATTCATTAATATACGAAAAAATGTACTAGCTAACACATAATTGCAAACATCTATTTGAACAAAAATAACCCTACTTCCCTTCCTATCTAGCTTCATTATTCATATAAAAAGTAATATCACTATTTGCGTATAACATTCTTATTCCCTGAAACTTACTTGCGCACAGAATCCAACTCTTCCTACTGAGTAAGCGAATACATCTGCAAAGGACTCATTTCTGTGGGCGAACGCCACTTTATGCCATCCAAAACAGTGGCGCAGGAAACTCCGGTGAAATTGGTCTCTCTGCGTCTTATGGAAAGTCCGCTGGGTAAGATTCCCAGATGTTGCGGCCTGCAGTGTTTCGTTGTTTTTTTCTCTTGATAACGCCACCACGTGCCGGAATCTGTATCTACTCTTTCAGATTTTCTTGCGAGAAAATTCGAGTGCGACCAATTCAAAATCCCACGATTTACCGTGAAATCATTCAACCAGGGGCTTGACCTGACTTAGATTATTCTTAAGATTCATTCAAATTATGAAGAAAGAAAGGAAGTGCAAATTAAGGCGTGTATTTTTGTGTTCTTGTGCCAGACTTAAGTTGCACGCAGTTAAATTTTCCGTAAAATTTTTGAGAATAATCTCAAATAGTGCATGATGCTAATCGAAAAATTTTCGTAAGAATGTTTTCAGCCACAGAGTTTGTTGTTAAACATAAACGTTTCCTTGAAAAGTTTAGAAAATTAGATATAGTACATGTTGATCGACGTAAAAATTTCCTAAAAGAATTTTAGAAAATCTATTGTGATGCTTGATGGTCTCCTTAAGTTTTTCCTTGAAATGTTTTAGAAAATTATTCCTACCAAATGATTGTTACTTAGGGTAAAGTTATCGTTATAATGTGTCTATTCATTACTTCCCCAAGGTGCGCTGTTCTCGATCAGCAAACATTTCCCTCGTTATCGAATAAGCTAATTCGTGGAAGATGGCTGCAATTGTGTTAAGATATTATGCATGTAGTACCAATAGGAAACTTTTCCTCTCCTAATGGTATTTTTCTGTACGTTATCCTAAAATGTAGATATTACGCACAACTTATATGTAACACGGGTAGTCTATACTTCGCGGCGGCGAGGAAACAAAATGCTAACGCTCCTGGACACGGCCTGGGAGAAGCATTTTGTTTCCTCTACCCTTTTGCTGAGATGCTCATATGTATTCAAATGCATGTCGTTATTCGTTGACGGCGGATTACGAGTAGATGCCATAAGTAGGAGAATAAAACCTCTCTCCTCAACTACATAGGTCAAAAATATCCCAAAAAAATGGTAAATTTAGTAAAGATTGTAAATTTATTGCAGTTCAACATATTTTAAAAATAAGAATGGCCCTTCCTTTGTAAAGAAGATATTATATTAGTATAAACATTAAAGAGTGGCAATATTTTTGTGGCTACCAAACGGATCTTTGGATTGAAACTTGAAACGAGTATCAGTGAATGGGATAACTCACCAAAGCAGATGATATAATGTATACTGGGGACACGCAGCAAAATTATCCTCCTATAAGTATTAAATGCATCCCCGGCAAGGAATCAGTGGGAAAAATGAGGTTGCTGCACGGTGAAAGTCCCCATTCCGCACATTTTCACCTTGCATATTGCTTTATTTTAGGGATTTTAATTATCTGAAACTCTTCTCACTCCATTATTGATTTATATGGTCATTAATTTTTTTTTCCTTACTGCCTGGTTCGCTTTATTGAAAAATAGCTTGGGATGGAGGATCGGAATATTTGCTCCGATGATCGGACTCTCATCCTCTCGGATAAATTTTACGGGCCGAAATGCCGGGGGTTAGTGCTGTCGTCCAAGCATTCGGGACTTCCTCGCTAATTTCAAGCGGGCAAGCGTTGCTCGAAACATTCTTTTGCGAATGAACGGTAGAACTATTACAAACTAAAGGTCAGAACTAGAAACAAAAAGTTTTCGCGTGCTACGTCTTTGCACTTCCAGGGAAGCAGTGGTCGACGGAAAGCGCTTCAGTGCTGAAGTTCCGAATAATTGAGCCGCGGAACTTTCGAAGCTCTTCTCGCCCGTTGCTTCTCTTCCCACCGTAATCTCTATTCAGCGTGAGCGACTCCATTAGAGGTTAAGGCTACCATTTCCGATAGTTAGTCGAGCCTTAAGATGCTATTGGAGATTGTAGTGCATCGAATTACGATCTACAACGGCATTTCTATTTTTAAATTGTTACCTTTCGATACATAAATATTTGGAATAAGGATATGAATTACGTCATCACTATCAATGTTTTTTTCCGAGTTAGACATGTATTGCAACAAAATTACTTGCGAAATAATCCGCGGACGAAAGTATATAACCGTATCTTTGAAATAGATTTGGCATAATTTTTGTTTTTAACACAAATTACCTTTAAATGTAAAAATATCACCACAAGAACACACAAAATACATCATAGCACGTATAGTACATATAGCATTTGTAATCACTGAATTTACATAATTGCATTGTCACTTAAACACACGATAAACCTTCGTTTCAATACTCTCGACAAATATTACATATCTTGCACAAGTGAAACTTACCCAGACAGCGCAATAACCTTGCAGCAGCATTGCAGTAACATTAACATGCATTTACTGTTTACAGTGTGGCTACTGTACACACACTTTTCTGCTGTTTTAATTATGGCTGCTGCAAACAAATTATTTTCAATAATGAACACTGAACCTGATGCAATATAATTATTATTATAGCCATGGTAATAATAAAAAAATCAACAATAACTTGGGACATCTGTTGAATCCATCAGTAACTGAGAGATTGGATAACAACTAATAACAACAAGAAATACAGAGGTACTCCTTGACCTCCGAGAGTTCTCATGAAGAGTACAAAACTGAAAATGAAACTGAATTGCATTTATTAGGATAAAAAGACCAGTTAAGCTATTACACTCAGAACGTAGCTTCCCGAAAACACCACTACATATCTGCTGAATGCCATAAGGCGACAGAAATAAAATATAAATAAACAAGCCATTTATACCAGAAATTCCCAATCCTATGGTAAATATCTCATAAATAGAACTGTATTATTACAAATTTACTTAATCCTCTTAACTAGTGTTAGAACAAAAATATCACAGAAATAAAATATATGAAATTAAAATGCTAAGGAACAGTAATAACATGACTTTTATTAAAGTCAAAAGTTATTTATTCATTACATACATTCTTATGAAGATGTAGGACTGAATAGCAAAGAAACACTGTGCAGACAGGCACTAGGCGAAGGCCTGAGTGATTAGTATTTGTGTATAATGAAAAAAACAAGAATCTTGCGCAACTTCTTGGTTGGACTGCACCTAAACTGATACTATTAATGAGAGAAATAAACCTTATCTCCACACATTTACTTCTCTTCTTCCCTCTTATTCTCCTTCCACCACACACACAATTTGCTGCTGAGATCTTCCTCCCTCACGGTCTTGGGCCTGTGCCAAACTTACACCCACTTCGAAATGAACTTCAGCTTATTTTGAAGTAGGATATGCTGCTCGAATATCAGCTAGAAATAACAAATACATTCTCAAGTTGTAACAGTTGATAATAACAGAAAGGAGAGATAACTTAAAAGGTCTTGACGTAGGCGAATCCCTATCGGATATAGTTCGGAAAGTCATATAAAAGCCTTTGTATTTTTTTTACATATAAAATAGCAGGACATATTAGACGAGTAAAACCCCTAATTATGATTACCTACTCTCTATAGCATGGGTTCATAAGTTAAAAAATGGGATGTGTGGCTTTAAGTTTTAAACAAGTATCACAAGGCCAACTATGTTTAAATCTACAGAGTTTTTATTGGTACAACTAGTTTCAACGCTACGGCGTCATCATCAGTTGCCCATAAAAGATCTGTGGATTTAAACATAGTTGACCTTGTCATTATTCGAAATGGACTTCCACAAAGTTACGCCTGAAAGGATTGAAGTATCACAAAATTAAAATAAAAAAGATTAAACAGTTCACGATTCAACCAAACATTCAACGCAAATTACAATAAAAAGTTGTTGTATTCACTGATTTTCTCCTCTATTCCACTAATTTAGTTACTACAGAAATTACACTAATTTAGTTACCACATAAATCACCTAGTCTTAGAGATTTGCTTTTCATAAAGGCAAATGAATTCCTTTCCAAGATAGAAAATCTTGGGGCGTTATTCTCAAACGCGTGACCACAAGACTAGAGCTCTATTGATACACAAGGGGAAGATGTGTAAGATACCTACACATTTGATTACATGACTAACCGACACACCAAAAGTTATAAGCTTTCTCCACAGATCAACACCAATAAACCGGCTTCATCCTGTACACCATGCAAAACTTGTGGTGCTATACGGAACTGGTGGAACACTTCTCTGTACATACCATACCACAATACATGAAAATACACCGGTCAATGCAATAAAAAGTTACTGGGGGTATAGGGAAAGAAATGCTTTCAACAAATTACATGGTGAACTTAATATAAATAGGGGCACGATTTATTAAACTGCGCTAGAGAGACGGGCTATTGTGTTCAGCGTAATAATAAGAAGTAAATAAGAAAAACAACTTACCTTGATTCAATAGTTTGGCAAAGTGATTTCAAAGTGTCTTCGTTGAATCCTAAAATTACTTCAGTATTCCTTGTTTCATAAACAATCAAAATAATGTTTTCACGTAAATCTAGTATCCACTGTTACATGAGCAGCAGAGTATAGCCAAATACTCATTTAACCAGGCAATAATTCTCCATGATAATTCTATTCCCCGCACGGCGTTACTGGCAGAACCGCCAAAACGCAAGAAAGTTATCGTTCTTCATTTGTTATGGGCTGCGACCCGGGCCCGCATTTTTAAAAACCACAACTTTTCGTCATGATATGATCATGATTTTCAGAATGTATGTTTTAAATTCCTTAAAATATTTGGGTCGTCATTTAGGATTCACTGGGTGTACGTGCACTTAAGGGTTGTTCGCTCAATATTTGGCGGTGGTAGCCACGATTATTCGAATGATTATTATTATCCGTGACTCGCTGAACAATAGGCTGAAACGCGCTGAACTCGCTGATTGCTCAAAACACCTACCCGTGACATTTCGTACGTACCAATAAGACGCCATTTTCAGAACTAATTAATCGCTCGAGAGAAAATTTGCTCTCGCTGGTCGAAGGCGTACCGCTGGACCGCGAGTTATGGAACCTTGTGGAAACAACCTTGCTGAAACCTTAATTAACCTTGCCAACACAACGTCATTTTATCAACGTTTCCGTAGCATTACGGCTGCGTTGACGACACAAGGTTGAATTTTTGCGCATGCGCCATAAAATCTAACAGTTCGCTCCAAGAATGGGTAGAAGGAACTTTATAGAAACAACCTTGCAGAAACCTTAATTAACCTTGCGAATACAACCTTGTTTTTTCAACCCTGCCGCAGTATTACCTCAGCATTGGCAACGTTGGCAAGGTTTTCGCAGTCTTAATGTAATGTTGCCGTAAGCTTACGTGCCGTGTGGGTAGCGATACCGACTGTAATTGAAAATTGAATTTAAGTGCTACAGTCGGATAATTTGCTTTGCATTCTTACAGCCAAAAGAAAACGTTGATCGTTTCAAACTAAATTCCAAAATGAACTTTCGCAGCGACCAATGCTACTATTTATCATTGGTTTTTATAATGAATTTTGAATAATTTGTGGTCCACAAAATATGTCACTCTTCAATAGTATTTTAATCGTAAGGGATATTTGTAATATTCTTCTTAATTATGCTTCAAATCACAAACCAAGAACATTGTGTAAGAACAAAACAAACCATCGGACGTATTGCACAAATGTGCCTTCAGTTGTTTTAAAAAATTACCCACAACTCCACGGAAACCGGCACTAAACGAGGTAGCTGTACACATCGGTCATGCTTACAGTATATAAATCACGAATGGCCAGCGAGAGCAGCGTTCGTTACAATTTTTTATCGCTCACGACTTTCCTGAGAGATTATTGATCGTAGGCAACTTGAACAGATCACTAGCTAGAACATCAATCACTCATGACCTTACACTCACGATCAGATCACAAGTGGGAGTGATAGGCGTGACCGAGATCTCTCAAAAGACCGCCTTTGTCCATCACTAGTCGGAATGTGTCCACTCACGACGACGCAAGCACCTTTACGGCCGTTATTAACACTACCCGCTAATGCGCACGCATTGAAGTTAAATCCATGGTCATATCCTCGACTGCGCCACTATCGGATATTTGTCGTTTACCTCTTTCTCTCCAAAATTTTCTTTTTTTTCTTTTATGTAGGGGTTCTCTCCAACAGCTTTCTGTCATCTCGAAAACTCCCCTGTTCTTTGGTCCTATTCATTCATTTCATATAAGATTTCTTAACCGTGCAGCACTGATATCAATTATAAAGCCACCACTGTTTCCTTCATCATTAATCCTATATTTATTCAGTTATCAACATAAATCTAGGATTTAATTGGTGAGGTCATTGTTATATCGTGTTGAGAGCAGATGGGTAGCACTTGTCAGTGTCTAGTGTCACGTATTCCTCAATAAAGTTCCAGTAGACGGAAAAACCGTTGCGAATCTGAATTGAGAACCCTACGGTGAGACTTCACTCAGACTTGAAGCCCGGACTGTCCTAGCCTTAGACGAGCGCTGTAACCATTAACAGAACCTAACCACTTCATGATTGCCGATCTGCGTTATTCACAAAGAAATATCGTAAATTTGGTACATGGTATGAATAATCGCTCTTTGTTTGCAGTTATGTCAGCGAAATTATCACTCAAGCTAATACGATCTAGTCAAACGAAGGTTATGTGGGATATAAATGCTAAACCATTTTTGCATTAGAAGAAAATGGAATATATTCTTGTATGCATCGCATTACCGATCAGAGTTGACCTCTTCCTCTTGCGTGGTATGTCATTTATTGGCACTTGTAGTAGTACTCCATTTTAACGTGCTTCATCGGCTGAGGTCATTTTGTACGAACAGACTGCCACTTGTAATCAGGGGCAATGGCACTCTGACCAAATAGGAGGTTCGTCAATATGATTTCAATCCGAGCTCAACGATGATTAATTTCGGTGATTCAGTCTTGAAAGGTGTTTCCAACGTTGCCGGCCGATGCCATCGTTTGATTACTCATAACCTTATTTCTATTGAATTCCTTGTTTTTTTTAGGTAACCGACGAGGATTGTTTTGGACAGCTGGACATAGGTCATTTTTGGAATGATGGAGAAAAATTTTCGCGTTGGCATCAGCTTTATTTTAACAAAATGCGCCAATTGGATAACAGTTTAACTTCCCATCCGAGAGGCGGACAATTTCCCTGGAAAAATGTCCTACAGAGTACCCACGTATGTATCGAGATTCCAATGAAAACTTCCTTCGGGATGGGAGGCCAATATTGAAGCCACTTGAATACCTATTTCGAATAGAGTTATCAATAAAAAGTGAAGTACACGACATTTACTTTTACCTCATTGTTGGAGAACCCAGATTACACTTCTAAATAAAAGATAATAATTAATGAAGTGCTTAGCTGGAAGTGATGGCGATACTGTATTGTATACTGTAAATTAATTAAAAGTGGTGACATATTTGAAAATAGAAAAATATCTAAAATATCTGCTGGCCTAAAAAATATTAAAAATAAAGCCCAGTGACAAAAACCCTAGATGACAGTACACGGCTCTAATTTGTTCCAGTTGACCATTAACAGCTATTTGAGTGTGAATATTTGACTGTATAAAATTGCCTCCGCAAAATCAACTGTGACTCATATCTCATTGAACTGAAAAAATCACCGATTTTTTCCGGAGTTAATGGAGTTGAAGGGCGATGAATGTATTGTACTCAGAGACGTGATATTAATTGCATATGCAATTTGCAAAATATAAGTGCGGAAACTATATATAGGTCCGTAGGATCATTGTTTTTCCTAGTTTCCTGGATAACTAAATTTTTGTTTTCCTAAAAGTAATTCTTAAATGTAATTCATTAATGAAATGTTATGGCTTGCGTGTACCTACTTCTCTTCTCAGGTTCAGTTTCTAACATTTAATGCTGATTTGGTATCCACCACGTCTTACGTTAGCTAATTTTCACGCATGTAAGATTTGTTAGTTGTGATACCTCAGTACCCCTAAAAACTCTTACCCTGGTAAAGTTTCTCGCATCCGGCTTACAGCTATAAATCTGGACTAGTGAGGACGTCAGTTTAAAGGAAGGAAAGAAAGAATGCTTCCCGCTGGTTCTCAACGGTAAAATCTGAGAACGAGGAGATAAGAGTCTTTAGTTATTGCATGTGTGCCAACAGAGGTCAGATATAATATATATTCAAAGAAATATATAAAGGTTCATAAAATGAAAGGAGCTCCAAGGCCAATATCATTGTTTTGGACATATTCCCAATTCAACCCAGTTAATGGACCACGTCCGAAATGTAAATGGTAAATATTTAAGGATATGACATGTTTATTTGGCTCTTTAAGTTAAATATACCACATTTAATATATAGGGCACTTGAATCCCGAAAATTATTATATTACTCCCATTTTTCACTTGTTACAAACGTTGATTTTAGATTGCAGTTGCAATTGCATGGAAATAATATAAATTAATTGATTGATTTGTGTTATTACAGTTAGTTTAGATGTTACTGCTCCACGGAAATAACCCCACTGATTATCAGAATATCTTATGGTACCAAATTCATCAGATTCTGACGTGATAGAAAGATGTTTTTCACGGGGAAATAAATTGCGTTTACCGAAGGATATTTACTTCAACGTAACGAAGCGGGATTGACTACTCCAGATAACAAGATGACTTTTAAATATGAGAAGATCAAAGTTATTCTAATAATGAAACTTTTTTACCGACTAAGCTCTATGAATACCGTCTTACAAAAATCGTGACCACGAATTTAGATCAGTGAAAGTGTAATCATACACTGTTCGTGAACTCGTGAAGTCTATGCAATAAGGTATTTATGAATACTCGAAGGTTTATTAATCATTAAAAATTTACCAATACCTACTTCAAGACTTCCAATAATAGCATAATTATTATTTTTTGCAATCACTAACTGCGTGAAAAAGTTCAAAGGCGTCAGAAATTTACTTTTCACTCAAGCTCTCTCTATTCGGTTTTTAATTCTCGACTCTAACCTCAATCAAAACTTAATGCAACAGTGAAAAATGGTAGTTTGTACACCATCTACAGGTCTACTACAGTAAATGAGAAATATTTATCGAAATTATTGGTTCTTGTGACTATTTTCCCTCTCAAGCTATTCATTGATTAACTGTCGTCTGAGGGTACTTATATATTGGGGAAGTTAGTAGTATGGATTCTTTCGCAAAATGTTTCTAATACATCTTCTAATGACGACCTGACTAAAAGGCGATTTATACGTCTGATTATTCGATGTTGAAAATAGCGTTCATACGTCTTTTATTAAGTGAAATGGCCGATTGGAAATAAAATTTGGTCATTAACGTGAAGACATTTGTGAAAAAAGATACATACTGAGAAATAAGTAGAAACTTAAATTACGTGCACCGTAAAACTCCCACTGAAAACTCATCAATCCAACGACCCAGGTTTCAGAAAATCTTTCTTCTACTTCTACATCTACATCTAAAAAATACCCTGCAAGCCACCTCAAGGGTGTATGGCAGGGATGAGTATTCACCAACATGCATTACACTATACCCTAAAGTTAGTGTATCTACGACTAAATGATGCACTAGCATACATCGCTAATGCCTGTCACGTGGCGAAGCCCCACAAGCATGTTTACACCACAGATATACTACCAATGTTAAAGGGACCGTTAGTATTTATTCATATTACAACTACAAATACGGATAGAGATTCAAGAGCTATAGCGAAAACATACACAGCATGCTGTAAGTACTACGGATATGAGTATTAGTGAGAACTACTACTACTAAGAGCTACACTACCTATCGACAAACTTAGCTAAAAGTCTCATTGGCAGCTGTTATGGTCTCTTATCGTTCGTGCGAAAAACTACATTTTAAATCTGTCCGTTCTACAGTCTAGTTCCATAATTTTACTCTCATTATCTGATCTACCGTAGTACGTCGGATTTCGTAAAATATTATTAACGTCGTCAGAGAATAAATCGGCCTGGAACTTACATAATAGATTAAGTCTGAAATTTAACCGTCGCATCACTTCGGTCTGAAAGTGATTCCCATCACAGTTGTTGCAAAAGGTCAGTAAAACTAACGAAATTGTCATAACGGCCTTTAACGTATCTTGCCGATAAATATACTTCTGGTCTTCAGGTCATGAGATACACAAATTTGGAACGGAATACAAAAAGTTGTTTTTAGGAGGTTTAGTGGTTTCACCCAACTTAAGGAAATTCAATTAAACTTCCTGAAAGCATTAATGATATTGTTCTAAAACTACCCGACATTTTTCAGAATGATTTGCCGCTGGTTTCTTAAGATATTTTGATCGAGAATTGGGCATGAAATTACAAGGGTTCTTATGCCGTTTCTTCTGCATCCTGAAAGTTATGTATCAATTTTAAAGTGCCTTACTCGCGGTACCAATGTCACATCGTCCGCAACGCGCACGAGGGATTTCTTCAAGCGCTCGGAGAAAAAATCTGTTATAAATTTCTCTATAGATGATATAAATTATAATACTTTGAGTAGGTAATTAGAAAAGGTTCTTTCCGATTAATAAAGCCTTGCGTTCCCATAAGAACCCGTGTAATTTCATGCCCACTTTTGGTTCAAATATCTTAAGAAATCTGCGGCAAATAATTCTGAAAAAAAACAGAACGCTTTAAGACAACAAAAGTAGTGTTTCCAGCAAGTTTCATCAAATTCTCTCAAGTTTAGCAAAACCACCGAATCCCCTTAAAGATTTTACCATTTTCTTCCAGTTTAACACTAGAAGGACCGGGGTTGTATGGCCACCTAGAAGGACCAATACCCGTCATTTTGACGGGTAGTAATTATTTTAAATATTTCTTCGTTAATGTTAAAATTAATTGATAACTTCATTAAATATAACCTTTTTCTTTATTTATCAATACAAATGAGTAATTTTTTACAAGTAATTTCGAGGAAGAAGCACTGCTCCCGTAAGCCTTGCGAAAGCTACTGATGCCACACTCATATAACCTGTAAGGCCACCCACGCACGATATAACCCTTCTCTGCCTTTTCTTTCCCTAACTAAAACATCAAAAACTAAACTAACTTTCTTTAACTAAAACATCAAAAAGGCCAGACGTAATATAGTGTAGTGATTTCCTGGATAAAACACGCGTTACCGTTACAAATAAAATAGAAACGCCTAACCCATCATTTTGACAGGTGTTGGTTCTTTAAGGTAGACAGGTGGTATAACTCCATTTCTATGTGAAAAAATTAAATTATATTTTAACAGGATACGTACCATACAAAATAAATAAATGTCAGAAAAAATTAAGACGACAGAAAAAAAATTATAGGCAATATGATTAAGTAAGTAGAGGTTACCCGTCAAAATGACGGATCTGGTCCTTCTAGTGTTAAGGGGAAAGTTTCACAAGGTTGGTTGTGAATTTCATTTACGAAGGTACGATTATTTGTTCTAAAAAAATGCGATATGATCCCGGATGTTGAAAGCTCTTGTGCAGGGTGACACGGTGTGGTGACAGTGCCCCACGAAGCTCTAAGCGGTTGGCCGTTCTGGATCCGTGAAGAAAGACCTCCGGATGCAAGCCGCCTTTATCTGCGTTTCTCATTCTTCCTCCTCTCTCTGCGTGCAGCGGCAGTGACGAACACCAGTGCTGGAGTGGTTGAACACGTTCCAGAGAGGGCAGACGCAAAGGGGGAGGGTAAGGAATCCCTCGCCAACGGGGGACAGGGGGGGGAAGGGGGTTCTGGCGCCTCCGTGCGGCGCCTAGAGTGGCGCCTCTGGGGAGAAGAGGGGGAAGCGTGATGCGGTGGGGGCTGGAGACGACTTGATGGCAATCGATAGTGGTGAGGCGGCGTGGTGGAAGAGACTTTGGTGCGCAATGTTTCCACGCTCGCCTGCACGGGGGACGAGATCAAACCCAGGAAAGCGGCGATATGGGAAATTGAGGGAGGGAAGAGATGCGTTGCGTATATCACGGGGAAATACACACAGGCAAGCGTGCCCTGCCGCCCTCGCAAACAACGCCGGAAAAGCCAACAGTGCCAGCGCTGAAGAGGGGGAAGATAATGGTGGTGTTGGAGCCATGCAGGGAAGGTGGGTGGACGAAGTAAAGTTTGAGGGAAGAAGAAAATCTAAGTCTTAAATCTACTATCTATATTAATCACCGATGTTTAATATATATATACATATATAATCTCTTGGTAGAAATTCGCTCTCAGCGACGATACACATGTATAAATAAGGTAGCGATTCACTTTACAAACACAGAAATACGCAGAAAGGGCACTTACAAAAGAAAACTTGGACGTTTCGACGGTCAAGCGTCAAGTGGTCGGCGGTAGAATATGATTTTCACACAAGAAATACACGTGAAGATGAATCTTCATTTGACCGCAGGCCTTTTTTTATTTGCAAAATTAAATTGGAAATAGTGGTTTTCTGTTATTGGGAAATGTACCAATAGAAATAAAATAAATATTCTTATTGTTTCAATCGAATTTTGCATTCCGATCGACATTCCGAAATGTTTGCTAAAACGTAACGATTTTTCGCAATATTTTGGCGTTTTTGAGTCATCGTCCCATAACGACCACGCTCATTGTTCAAGTCGAGATTCCGTGTATATACATTAACGAAACGATTCTTTGCACAATATAAGATATGAATGGTTTATTACAATGTATTAGTGTTTATTGTTATCCTTCTCGTTGATATATTTAACGGACACCTTCTCTAGTTTAATGATAATACATGACAAACTCTTTCATTAAATCCGGATTAGATGACCGTTTGCATGGTTAATGCCGGATTTATAACACTTTCGCTGCGGTAAACGCACGTGTTCTCGGGTGACTGCAGGGAAAATGTGTATGCACGTTATGTCGTCATCTTTAGTTCCTCTTCTTGTCCCTCTCCAAGTTTAACGGGCCGACCTTCCCGGAAAAGGTTCGAGGCCGGTTGGTTGTTTGGGGAGGAGACCAGAAGCTTAGGTAATTTGCGCCATCGAGGAAAGTTGGGTTGGTTTTGTAGGAGAGGATTGCATGAGGAAGGTCGGAAGGATACCCGGAGTTTTCACCAAACTTGCGTTTTTCTCTTAGCATCTTGCTCTCAGCAAAAGGCCCCCAGGGATCCACATTCTGACGCCTCATTCGTAGGATGAAGCAATACACTTGCAGTGCTCTCCACAGAGAACCCTAGTAGTGACGGTATGATCCAATACTACATCTACGCTACCTTAAAGTATGGTTTAGAAGCTGCCACTTTCAACAAGAATCAGTTGTACAGAGTAGAAGGTATGGTGGTGGAAGATGTGATGCCACAGAAGTAGGCCTGTGCGATTATTCGATTAATTGAATCGTTGATTAAATTATTTTTACAATTGATCGATTATTTCAGCGAATCTAAGTCAATTGCGGTAATCGACTCGATTGTCCATTTTTTTCAGGTGTCAATTTTTGTTCAATCGTCATTTGCTATTCATTTCACAATTATTGTTCGGTAATCGATTAATTGACGATTATTGACGGTGGTGACGGCCACCACCTACCCCTCCCTCCAGAAGTTAGCAAGAAGATATCCCGGCAAATATCACAGCGTCCGAGAGGTTGCTCAGTCTCGGTGGGAACATTGTCATCGACACACGCCAGTGTCTGTCGGATGAACACGCTGAAGATCTCATCTGCATTTTTCCAAATGGCGACATATACCTTTAATTAATTAATAAAAGCTAACTGATTGAATTATTTTGTCGTTTTTCAAATTATTTCTTTCATTCTTCTCATTGCCAAAGGAAAGCCTTTAAAAAGCACGATCCAATTGAGTCCTGTCAATTAATTGGTTGATGTCAATTAATTGAACAATGTCAATTAATTGAATGACTTCAAAATTGTCATTTCTACAATTCCCGACTATCGAATCGATCACATTTCCAATTATTCTTACGATTGATCAATGTCGATTTTTTTCGATAATCGCACAGGCCTACACAGAAGGATATTTAGGATATCTTGGACCACAAGAACGTCCAACAAGGAAGTACCTACTCGAAATGTCCCATTCTGAGAGAACGCTTATCAAGCATATAAAATAAATGAAAATAAAATGCTTTGGGCACATCATTAGGGGATAAAGATATGAGATCCTGCAACTTATAACACAAGGAAAGATCTAGGGTAAAAGAAGTCCGGCAAGAAGAAGAACAGATTGAGTACAAAATATTAAAGACTGGACTGATACAACATCCATTCAAGGACTGCTCAAAAAAGCCAGAGAACACCTTATTTGAAGCCAGTGTGATCGTCTACTCTCTAGGAAGAGTATGACACATGAAGAAGAAGAGTGATGGTAAATCGATTGAATACTCAGCCACTGTAGGGATTCGAACCCAAGGCCTCACGATGGAAAGCCATTTCTCTAGCCACCCCACCGAGCCAATCCCTCAAAGGTTCCAGTGCTGAAACGTTCCAAATACTGCGGAGTAGGGCGCTCCATTCCAGAGAAACTAGGAAAGGGAGCATTCGAGGACGTTTCGTTCAGACGAAGTGTATGGCCGCGTTGCCTTTAACCTTTAACATTAGTTATTACGGAGAAAAAATCAAAAGATTTACGCATTTATTTGCAGCTAATTAATCAGAAATAGCAAGGAGGGTAAATTTTTAGGGGAACAGATTATAATTACCATTAAAAGTATGCCAATACATAGCTACTAGGTTTTAAAAGACCCCCGTGGCGCCCACTTTTTCAAGGAAGATATTGAAATTAAATGACACTTGATATCATGAGTTTATTCCCAACACTAAACAAAATACATTCTGTCCATTTATTTGCGAGAGAGAGTGAGCAATGTACAGTTGTCCGTGTGAGAATGTTGTTGTTTTGGAGTAAGAAGTAAACATGGTCAAACGACTGACCCTGCGACTTATTCATTGTAATCGCATATTATGCCGGAATCACTGGATATTGTCGCAGTCGCAAAATGAAAGGGAGCGTTGTCTCATTCGAAGCCAAATCGGAAATGATTCTCGCTTTTTGAAATTTCTTGCATGCAGTTAGATAACGGCATTTTAAAATTTAAGAGACTGTATCTCCATCTAATAACGGCATTTTAAAATTTAGTGACTATGGCTCCATCTTACAGCGTTCCTGAGTCAGTTAGTGAGCGACAAGGGCTTTTCTAATATATATTGTATTTACGCGAGTGCTCGATTATGACCAAATACCCCAGCCCGCGGAGACGGGTCGAATGAGAGACTAAGTCCACCACCTGATGCTCTTAAACCTCTTAAACCCACTTAGGTACCCAAATAAGTTGTGTTAGTGCCAACACTAATATTTGTGACAATCCATATATCTGTACCTATTTGGGGGGTCGCTAGAGTCTGTGGCCCGGGTACAAATCCAGGCGAGGTCACCCTCACGAGGGTGGGAAATGTTCACCAGGGACTCGATCGCCACTTCGGTGAGGAGGGCACTTCAAGTGAAGTCCGTGGAGTGGAGCGTCGACGCGCGGCGTCCTCTAGCGGCGTCTTTAGTTATGAAGAGGGTTGAGCGCCTTCTGTCCTTCCTCACTCTCTCCCCCCTTTCTCCGTCCCTTCCTCTCTTTAGACTTTTACCCCTGGCTGAAGCGCCAAAAAGTGCGAAACAGGCTTGAATTTTTATAATGATCCACGGGTAATTTATTATTTAATTTAACAATTAAAATTTAAGTAATCATTGCTATGAAATGCTTTTTATTAATCCTCTTATTCATCCGCCCTCCCTCCGTTTGCTGACGTATTTTGTACAGTAGCTCACCACCAGTTTCGAAAATCTTTTAAATCAACTTCTTAATCAACAATTTAACAATCAAGATTTTGAAAATTGTGGAAATGACATGATGAAGCTATTCTCACATATACTACCCTCCATACATATCACTTTATACTCATATATATACCAATTTATTTTTTGAATCTTTACTCTAAGCTTTTTTTTTATTTTTACTTATATGGTGTCAATTTTTTTACTTATAAGGTGTCAAATTCATTAGTTGAAAATACTCCTATCTACACATGTACCTATTTTTCCTCTCTATGCATGGCCACGCGATTCGTGTTTGAAAATGCTCATTAGCAGAGATAACAACAATTAAGATCAATTACTGATTGTCTGATTATGAACTGCCATGATCGTTTAATCAGGTTTTGAATATTCTTTACGTTCATAATATCCTGCATTCCGTAGCTGTTCTTTAAAAAGCAAATATGACTATAAATCAATAATAATTCTCTTGCGAAAATTATCATTGAATACCGACAAGGAAAGGAACTGCAAGAATCGGTATCTGACATTACATTTCAATTTATTTAAAATTCACGTATTTTTGTGAAGGAAATGTATGCGTTAGGGATAAGAAAAAGAGAATTATTATATCAGAGCAATTGTAGCCGGTCCAGCCATTTCTTTAATTCACTATTTATCAGATTTTGCAGAAACGGTAATTACTTTATTCCGTAATATAGATAAGTACAATTGCCATATATTATCGATCATTTATTTAAAAAACAAAAATGTTTAACTTGTATTCAATTTGAGGACGTGCCATATTTAAGTAATATACAGAAAAATAGCGAGATTAAAATAGCAATGCCTTTAATATACTTTTGGATAGAAAAAATAAATAATTACTCTTTACATGTAATTCTTAATCCTATAGAATGGAGAAGCTCCGGCTAGTATCGTAGAAGTATTTATTCTCTCGAATGATATAAAAATTTACTTCGCTTTGTATGTTGAAGTTCAAGTAAAAAGAGTATAAAAGAAACCTAAGAGATCATGAAATAGCAATTACAAGCCTGGAGGGCATGATGATTTGGCTGTATCAGTATTTTTTATTGATGAAAATGTCATAAAGACACTTATGATCCAACCACTTTAGCACAAATGATAGTTCTCATGTTCTAACACCATACTTCACAAAGTCTCCAATAGTTATCCCTCCCACATGATAGATGGACACCATAAATAATCATTAACAATCTTGGCAGAGTTCCTAGGGGAATTTAAGCTATTTTTATTTCATGCGATTCATATTTTGTCCCATCACCAATCGATGTTCTTGCTTGCTTGCCGTTGGAGAGGGAAAGTGGTGACCTTCATCAATAATTTTCCAAGTTTTAGGTCTCCAACAACTCGGCCGGAGCTCAATCAATGACCTCCATGGAGTTTAAAGAAAGCTGTATTAATTTATCATGCATTAATGACGACTTCATTTTCTATTACCACTACAGATTAGCGAATCTCTTTACGAATATAAATAACTAGTTGACCTCAAGAATAATTAATTTTCGTGTTCTCTGGACCTTTTGATATCGATAATAAATTGGAATTTCTTTTAGTCGGTCCAAATGCACAGTGGGATAAAACTATATTCAAGAGATTAGTCCACTTTTGAATACTAAAAACTTGACGGACTTTCTTGGGAAAATTAGTCAATTTTGAAATGATTTCTGAATATTTCATTAATATCATGGCCTCGAACATTCCATTTTACATGGAATAGCAAAGAACTGAATGCTTCATCGCCATCTGTCATTGAATTTCCATTCCAAAACGAAAGATCCTTTTTGGAAGCATATTATGGCCTTCCGTAGACATGTGTGGTACAAATGCGTAGGAATATGAGTTGAAAATTTTCCAAATTAAGTTCATCATAGTAGGAATTATATTTAACTAGCGAATAGCCAAAAGAGCAGCTCCAATCACACTTTGGGCGACGCTCCAAAATGAGCTTTAAGTGGTGTATTATGAGAGTGAAAGTTAAATATATGTATTCATTTTCATGGAAGTTCTCTCCGTATCGAATGAGTATACATAAATTCCTTTTAATCACGTTATAAGCATGTAGTAACAACTCGCGACTCTTATTCTTCATTTTTAACTGTTTAATTGATGCTGCCTATCATTAGTGGCCATATGCTACCCATTGATTCAGAAATGTCATCTCCATCTTCATATATCATCTGCTGGTGAAAGGCAACACAACTTTATTTGGAATAAAATAAAGAGTGGAAAACATTTAAGATAAATTCTCTTCATTTTATGGAATTGTCTTCCTTAAATGAATGAATAATTATCTGAATCACGATATCTAATAACCCGAATTCAACACTGCTACCATACACGAGGTAACTCAAAGAGTTTTTGCCAGTTTTCACAATTGCCAGGGCAACTGCAGTCATACAAACGTGACGTCGATAAGGGAATGATATGGTGGTACTTTTTCCATAAATATCATAATGAGTAAAGACCATCGATTACAAAGAGAGACCATGGTTATAACTCTTCTCGTAGTGGGGTCGCGTATCCTACCCTCACAAAACAATCCGTTTCGTCCCACATTAAGTCTATTGTTTCTCGTCAACACTCCTCATTCCTTCTGTCACTCCTTCCATCCATCCATCTTTGGCACTACGGCCTAATTCGAGCCTTGGCCGCCTCCAAAACTCGCCCCCATTCCTTCCTATTCAGGGCATCCACCTTCTAGTTCTTGGTTCCAAGTATTTCCTTTGCGTCACTCCCCACCTTGTCCGCCCATCTTTTCCTGGGTTTCCTTACGTCGTTCTTTTCTATCTCTCCTTACGTCGTCCGAAATCCCTCTTCTATTCATTAGTTGTCCTCGATTGCCCAACATTATCCTCGGTGAAAGACTCTTGACTGCGTGCGTTTACTTCTCTCTACGTATCACTTACACTTTTGGTACGTCCTTCGATTTCCACCCTCCAATGCCCCGATTCCCCAATTAAATTAGCACAATAGTTCAGCATCATATTCAATAACGGAGCTCTATATCAGCTTACGTTTGCGTGTAGGGAAAGGTAGTCCATATGGCTTGGGTTCTAGTCATGTAAGTTTTGGAAGTGTTGGTGATAAAAATGGAAATATAAAGGTGTTTTAAAGAGAGAAGAACTATTTTATTTGGAGCTCGTCTTTCCTAGTACCTTCAGCCAATCTCCCCGTGCTGCAAAAACCCTTCAAGGCCGACAAGCAGGGTGACCAGAAGTTTGGATTCAGAAGCAAACTGTAATGTGAGCTTGATCTCCCTCATTGACATTGAGGAAAATTTATTTAGAATACCAGAGATTGAAAAATTAATTATAACGGAAGGCTTTATGCTGCAATCAAGGAACTACGCATGTTAAAGCCGAAAAGTGAATTAGGAAGGTCTGAGAAAATTTTGTTCACAATCCAGATACGATGTCATTCGAAATTTAAATTAATTACTGCGAACCTTTGCCTTAAAATGAAAATGCCGCATTGGGTCGTCTATAATCCAGTCAGAGTAGGGTGCCTATATATTTCCGCATTACCGTGGAGCCTATTGTCAAAAATATTGAAGATTCGGTGGAAAATCGTAAGTAAATCACAGAAGTATTGCAAAACCAGAGGAGTAATCACAAAGGATTTTTATGAGCTTATTAACCTCAAATCAAAACACTTTTAAAAACAGTCCTGACAATTTTTGTTCAAGGGTTTTTTTCTGTATCGCTATCAGCAAAAAATTATCCTCAGCATTAACAAAATATTTTCCATGTGCATTAGGGCTAAACGCTAAGGTTAAGAAAATATTCTACACGACATTTCATGGGACTGAATTATCTTCATCGTCCAATAGGCCTTCGTGCATATTGTCCCTATCATATTCGGTCGACGCCAGCGCTTTTTTTGCCAAGGCCACGTATACCAAGGCCCCAGCAAACCTTGGAGGTGATTCCGTATTGTGGAGCACCGCCTTGCGACACGGCAGAGAATAGCAAAAGACGAATGAGTAATGAAAGTCGCGACGCGCCGTGCCATTCCCGCCTCCATGCCCTTAGGTTGTACAATGCCTCGATCTGAAAAATGTATTTCCGCTTCATTTTCTTCTTTACCGCTAGCGGAATAGAATTTGCAGTTACTCAAATAAAGGCGTACATCGAAACCATGTGTCGATTTTTATCGGTCAACTCAAGGAGCCAGCAGCACATTCATTGTATGATTTTGGCATTATAAAATTTTTATGGATACCTTTAGAATACCCATTAATTACCTTGTACATGAGTGACCTTTAAATGTTGAAACACAAGAAGAATTGGATGAATGAAAATTATAGATTTTTCGCAAATGAGCTCGAATAAGAATGCCTTTTCACTGCATTACACTACTTTTAAAGCCCTCAAAAATCCACAGGGGAGAAGGATGCCTCGGTAGCTTAAAGCACTTGGCGCGATATCGAGGGATCCAGGTTCGAATCCCGGTCAAGGGGGATGATATTTCCTCAGTGGAATTTCGCACTTTAGTGCGCTTGCGTGTGACTCCGTAAAAAGTAATACCAAACAAAATTCTTGGTTGATCTATAAATAAGTGGACTATGCTATATTCGCATCACGCATTCCTAGCATTTGTCAACATAATATAACATATGAGACAAAAACGGAAACGCTTTGGACAAAAAATTTCGATTGTAAATATCCTGCTGTGCTTAAATGTACAAAGTATCAAATTGCACGCATACATTGAATAAAGGTCCAATATAGAGGACGTTTAACTAAAGGAATTATTATCTCTCTTTAATCGGAAAAAAACATGAAACTTAGCAAATATCGTTGCCTTAATTAAAGATGGGATAGTTAAGAAAGCATGAAAGCATTTGAAAATAAATTTTTTGTGTCCCATCGATATTCCAAATTTTTGAAAATATAGAAATATGTTTTAGCAGTGTGAATTGCTATATTTGCAACCTTTGTCACGAGATATGAAATGAAGCCTCACCTTCATTAATCTTTCTAACTTATTATTCGCAGTTTATCAAATTAGATAATAGAAGACAATAGATCTCAAAATGGAGAGACTGAAGATGAAGGTGAAAGGTGAAAATCTTTGATAAATTGGTGAAAAAAGTGTAAAATGAATCCAAATGAAACAAAAGGGTAATGCAAATATTTTGATGACACTTATGTCATTCCAATCAAGCATTGCCATAAATGTTTAAGAGTAACTATCAAAATTCAAAGATGACGCCCTCAATATAATGCCATGCAATCAATCGCCTATTTTCACATACTTTTCCGAGAAATCATGCTTTTCTACGAAATTATAGGTTAAAGGATGAGGAAGAAAAATATATATTTCAGCATAAATAAAAAAAGTTGGACGATCTAATCATTGAATAAATAAATAAAGAAACGAGATGATGTCTAGAGTCAGCTGAAATTCTTTCATTCGTTGGACACCTCAATCAGGGGTTGCACGGCATGTGCAGCAAATCAGCCAATTTTTTTCCTGTGTTCCATGGACATATTCCCTGACCCACCATCAGTTCCACTCGTTTGGTTTAGAGGGCAAAGAGAGAGAAAGAAAAATCAAGGAAGAAAACGACCACTTCTCGGCACGAAAATGCAATTAGGGCTCGGAGGTACGTCGTACGGTTCTTTCTCAAAGTTTCCCTTGAAAGCGATTCCATCACGAGCATTACGGAATGAAGGGGCTGGAAAATGCATTTCATTCCATTACCGATTCGTTTACCTAACAGAGTGCATACTTATCTTTGGAAGCAATTGATACTCTTTGTTCATCACATAAGATGCTAAATTTTGACCATCGTACGCCATTATTAAAGTGCTCACACTGATTAATTTTTCATTGAAAATTCATTATAAAGATAAATTAAAATTTCTTCTTTAAATTACTTGAGTTTTGGTTAATTAAAGGTCATTAATGCACTGCCAACGTTTCAGCAAATTTATTGCCAACCTCAGGGCTAATTGACATCCATGAAAAAAAGTAACAACATAAACAGGTAGAAACAGATAAAAATAACAATTGTTATAACAACTTTGGTGATAATTACACTGAACATTTTTTTACCGGGCACACAATATTCACAAATAACAACAAACCACTGAATTTTAACAATATTAACAAGATGGTTGAAGAGATGTCTACCATTCCAATTTACAGGATAAATAAAAACAGTTCCTTGGCAAAAAGAAATTAATTGACCAAAGCTCGAGAAATTAAAAGAAGAAATCAATTATAAATGGTCATATAATACATTAATTATTCAATAATAAATTCAAAGCCAGTATCTTAGTTTCTTCATCTAAATCCTAACCTACTGTTATATAAACTGGAAATATACTAGTTTTTGTGTTTCTTTACGTCATAAATTGACTTCGAAACCGATCATGCCTAAGTATTTCACAATAACGCAGTTTAGCACTGGCAAGGACATAAGATGTACAATTGTACATGGCAGCCCCAGGGACCCATGGACAAAAGGGAAGATTAGGTCTTGGATAAATTACTCCATCAGCTAATAAAGTCACTCTATCTCCCCTATAATGTAGAATTCTCATGGTTGACGCATATTTGAATGAAACTTTAATAAATACAGGCTTTTTCATTATGATAAAACAGAGTACCTACAGCAGAATTACAGTAAGCATTACACACATATTGAAATGATACTGATGCATATAGACTAATTAATTTTTTTTCCTTTTCACCGAATGACAGTGGATTCATTTTACATCGTTGCTAGCATAATATATATTTTTTTACGTTTACACGTAAGTGACGGGTGGGATGTAGCAACTTTAAAGTCATTAGGAGTAGAGGAAAGTTTTTATGTCTCACTAAATTCCGGTTACTTCCTATCAGAATGCGAATAGTACAAATTTGCCTGAGCGAATTGGTAATAAAAAACAAGAAATTCCACCTATTAGATCACTATCGGAATTTTGACAAAGCAGCATTGGCATATAATATCTTACTCTCCAGAGAAATCCTATATCTCGCCCCTGTTCATCAATTCCTCTGTTATATATTCGTCATTCAATCGAAAGAATCGAATGATAAAATAAATTTACGAAAATTTAATATAATTAATTTTAATAACTAGCCAAGGGTAGCCGCACTAATAGTCAAAAACTGTTACGGGAACTAATGGAAGGACTAGGTTGGGAGTTGCAGGAGACTCGGATGCTACATGCTTGAAAAAACCACTTAAAAAATTCTGATTTGGCGAGTTTCATGGTGACACAAGGATATTACTTTAAGCCCACACTACTCTAGAACTTATGAAATCGACAAAATACGAGGGAGACACTGTTGAGCAGATAGGTATAAAATTTCCCCGCATTATTAGTGATCACAAAAAAAACTGAGTGAGGCACTGTTAGAATATGTCGCTATTATTTTAAGTAAAGTAACTTTTGTCCCTTCCCTGTTCCAATTACTTTTTCATCGGCTCGTGGGATATTATGCAGATGCAGATTTACCATAATAGTTGTAAATTGCGAAAGGTAGGATGACTAACAGATCCCTCTCGTAGTATGTTGTGAACTTAACGCAAGAAAGATGGAACAATCACCAAAGGATCTTATTTTCAGCGGCCTGAGCCAACAGAGGAGAGTCATTATGGCATTGATCCCCTAACAGTATCACTGAGCTAGCTGAATCCATATGCCCGATTCACAAAGAACTTTTTCTTTCCATGGTTTATGGGAAATGTTTTGCTTGAGGAAAAGCCGTTCTGTTTTCCGTAGAATTTTTGTTTTTGTGACCGCAATCACCCTCCGCTTTAGTACTACCTCCGCTGAGCTTTCCAAACAAGGATCTCCGGGGGATTTTCGGTCAGCAGTGCCAAGTGAGATCTGCGATTGTTTCCATTTTCCTTTCTCCATTTCGTGGGATAAAGGGAAAGTATTGTATTCGTGCCAAAAACTTCAAGTCTATATTTCAACTGAAAAAAATGCCTTGAGGTTTCAAAAAACCGTGTTGAGTATCTCAATAGTTATTTTTCTATGTCTTGCAGTGTAGCTGTATGAAATTTATTTTTTTGCGAAAACAATAAATCAAAATATTTGTCCTGAGAAAAAAGATATTTTCAACTTTGAAGTTTAGCAAAGAATATATGAACTAATCAGAGGTCGGCAGCCCCGAACCCTACGGAAGAGATCTTTTCTTAGAGATATTTTACTATTCGTCATTTTCTCGGGTAAAAATGCCAAACAGAATTAGAATTTATTTAAAAAAGTTATTTTAGTATTTTCCTTTAACTTTTGAATTCTTGAAATAAATTATTTCTTATCTTCCTAGTTGAAGACTGCAACTATCCGAGGGATATTCTACCAAAACTATTTCATCTTCAGATAATAGATTTTAGCTCATAAAAACCTGACTGGAGATTGATCTGGAGATGAAATAGTTTTAGTTAAATGTGCCTCGGATAGTGACAATGATAGTTATATTAGTAGGTAGGTGAAAGTGATGGGTTATGTGTTAATATATATTGAGCAATACTCTGCCCGTGGTTGATTCTTGCAATTTACCGATAAATTCGGCGTTTAAATGTCTTGAGGTGGCTTGGGCGAGGTTTTTCCCTAGTCATAGCACAGACCGTATTCGAATTTTATTTTTTAATTTCAGCAGCTGTAAGAAGCAAGAAGTAAATATTACAATTTTAATGGCGAAAAGAAATTGTTTCATATGACTGAAATTCTCAGTAATAAACTAAACATGTATACATAAATATTTAACTGACTCATTTTTTTCACGCCGCACGGTGAAAACGCCATTACAACAGCAGATATTTTGCAATTCTGTAAAAATTACTGCGTTTTTCAATGATAAATTAAAAAAAATAGTTGAAACTTAATACAAACAACACGCTATTAAATTTAACTTAATATAAATGCGTTATAAATTTCTGGTTTTAAAAAATAAAGTATCTTTTCATCCCATACCCGTACCGTTTGCCATGGAAAATGGTTAGTATGTTTTGGTAAATATCACGAAAACTAGTCACGTTAGTGGCTGAAATATTGGTGTCTTTGGAAACGTGAGATACTGTTATTTATGATGAGGCCAAAATTATCAAATTTTATGCGAAGATACGTATATCTCGATCAAACTAACTTAATGCGAGAAATATAGTAGTATATTGCGTAGTGAAGCAACCAATTCTTGATTAATTTTTCATACCGTAAACATTGAAAATACAAAGAAACATCAAATGAGAGAAATATCAAACATACGTCTCGTATATATGCTGAAATTGGAGGAGTAAATCTCAGGTTACCTATCGGGTAGCAGTGTTATTCAGCACCAAAGTTTCGGACGCCAATTCCACCATTGTCTTCAAATGCTGTGCAACACTGCTACCCGGTTGGCACACGCGAGATCTCTTCCTCGAAACTATTTGCCGAGAAAACCGAAGATCCTTCACTTTCTCGACTGTTATTGGCTGATATATAACTTGTACTGCTGAACCAACTATTTATAAATGTCAAAGGAAGTCTTTCGCTCTTTTTCATAAAATGAAAGTAACAATTACGGCATCAGAGACCAGAAAAAGTACGAAAATCATATTTTTTCTTTGAGTCACTCTTCACATTAGTACTCATCAGTACTTTTTTATTACCTATCTTAGTCGTTCGCAGGTTTCCGCGGCGTTGGTCAGATGATATCAACATTTTTTGGATGACGTCCGCGTATGTCGATTAGGAACACAACAGTTTCGCCAGATATCCTCCTGGCATCCTCAGGTGAAGGATGTTGACGCCAGCGGGATAGTTGGTGAAACTGTTGTGATCCTAATATACATACGCGGAAGTCACAAAAAATGTTGATATCAATATCTTAATCGTTGGACGAAGTCAAAAGTGCGCATATGAGTATGCTTAATAATCTTAACAAACAGTGAGTGCAGACCAGGAATGCAGTAACCCATTCGTATTCACCCCGTCACTGTCAATCGGACGTTGAATGAGTGGGAGAGCGAAAATAAAAGAACGTCAAAATGAGAAATATACGCGTTCCGCTAGCGGAGTCTTAATGCCATCGGGTCCGAAAGATTTCATGCATAAATGTGTGTTTAAAAGCGTATAAAAGTAGTTATATTTCGATCCACACGATAAACATCTTCCTTCCTGACTAATGTCGTTCCACGGGCAACTATTCCCCGTCACAATCGACGCAAATTCTCTTTCTGGCCATTAACCCTTCGGTCATTCTCCCGGCACCCGCAAATAGTCCCTGCCTACGATCGTATCTGCGTCGAGTTTATGGACATACCTCTTTCTCTCTCTCTCACCCAGACACACACAGTTCCTGCCTTCTTATTCCCATTCCCTGATCAAACGTGCGCTAATCTTCTGCGGGATCTCTTATAAGATATTACTAGATATCACCTTACTAACGCCATTTTCATGAGCCAGGTCTATTTCTGTGAATCGTACTTGGATAAAGGTTGTCATAAAAAACATGACCGAGCCGGACTCTACATTAAAATGATTGAAAGGAAAGGAAATTAAATATAAATTGTACGAAAATATTGGAAATGGAATCCTAGAAAATTCTTTCTCAAAGTCACCCTTGTAAAGAATCTTAGGCTGCATGGATCGGTAGCTTTCTTTAGATGTGAACGCGAATGAACATCTTATGGTTCGTTCTCAGTGTCATGTAAAGTTTTGCCGCGACCAATATTTGTGTACTTTCGAGGGCCTCGTGAGATAAAACGATAAGGATTACAGAATATCTAAAACTATGACTGTATAGCCTGTCGAGTGGAGGGGGGGTTGCGAGGTGACGTCACAGCGCTGCGCGTGGGGGTCTAAATTTGGGCTGGTGTGGGCACGGCGCGCGCTAGGTTCAGTTATATCTCCGGAACGAGTTGGTCGAGTTTAGTGATCGAAGTGTCTACGGAGAGTTGAGAACGTCTTGAGTTAGGCTTTAATAACACAAGAAATGCAAAATTAACATTGGAAAGCAGAAAATATTAGTTACCATCGACCAATTGTTCATAGGTTAGCCATTTGTACTAATGATTTCGGTGAATAAATGTTATGTATAGCGTAATATTCTTTCTTTCATTTCAATTTTCTTTCTGACAAACAAAACAAAAGAATCTCCCAATGACGAGAGTAACGTATGCAATTTCGCATTCACGAAACAAAGAACCGATGGGAGTATCAAGAATACTCCCTGTATTTTTTTTAGCTTCCCAAATAAAGCATCATGCTTCGTGGAATTATTTCAAAGCTTTTATTTTTTAGTTAGTTTACTTGAGTTACACAATAATTTCGATTTCGGAGCACCAATTATTGAATGAGCTGCAAGCCTGTCATCGATTTCGTTAGCACTAACGGGACATTCCATGGTGACCAACGTAACATTTTAGCAAATTGTATGCCTTATTTTAATTACATTCATACAAAATCCTGTGCATTTATGCAGTTTTTCTTACCACAATGCATTTGACACTTGCTATAGTAAATAAGGAATGTGAAGATTAGCAATATTTAGGGCCAAATCAAAAAAATATCATTTATTAAACACTGTGACCAATGTAACAAAAATTATACCTTAACATTAGTTACTAGAGTTTAATTGCATATTACTCTGAAAGTTTATCCCTTTAACACAAACTTTTTAATATATTTGGAGTGTATGGTTTTCTAAGCAAATATCCATAGTCACACAAAACAATTTTTTGCCATTCTTATTCAAATAATTTCAACAAAAAAATTTGGGTCGTGACCAACGTAACTTATGATTTTCCATTGAGAAAGTAACAGGTTTGTTTCAATTACTAGTGTTGCATTTTGAATTTCATGTATGCTGAGGTGATAACTTTTCTTCAGATTCAGAATCAGCAGGAAATTCTCTTATAAATGACATATTTTGGTTTCTTTAAAATTTAAAAAATAAGCGTGAGGTTGATATTAACATGGAATGTCCCTAACGGAAAATAGAAAATTTCAAGCCAAAAAATTGTAACGTACTCGTACACACATATAAGCAAACTCGCACGCAGAAAAACATTCATGTATATTTTTGAAACCCCGGCAGCCAAATTGTACAGAAGGTGACGCAGATTATTCAATTATATTCATTTTGCATAATTAGAACGCCAATATTTCAATTTCAGACCTATTTATTCATATTCAAAGAGTTACAATATTGCGCATTCCTCTATATTGAACACTACGTGGCGGGATTTAACGACCACGTAAAAATTACAACAATAGGTAAGATTCGGAACCACGCAAGTTTTCAGAAGATTCCAGATAAGCGGAAGTACGTCACTAGCGACGCTTCTAGAAGGACGACAATGCATCAGCGATCAGGTATATAAGCAGTGAGATCCGGAAGTTCGTGTCTTGACGTCAATCAGGTGCAGCCGGGAGAAGCCGAGGTTATTACCACTAGAGAGACGCGGTAAAGGAAGGAACCAAGCGTTGGATGTGGTGTCGGGGATAAAGACGAGACCATACAACTTACGAAACCTGAAGCGAGGTATGTTGATGGGAACAATTATCCCGATATTGTAAAGGATTTAATTGATGTTCTGTTATTCCCGTATTGAGTGTTTTTATGTGTTGGGCAAGTGATTGATTCATGAGTGAAAAACAGACGCAAGGAAGTTAATCTATGTTGGTATGGAGTGATTTATATGTGCTATTTGATTGAAGTGTTTATTAATTTGTTTTTGGGGTACAATACAGTGTAATCACATGTGCAGTCAGGGCAACAAAACATAAATAGATCTTTTAATAGCAAGCACGATTGTTATAATTATATTTAGTAGGGCTACCTAAAATTTCCCGTAGCGGAGCTGATCCAGTGAAGGAGAAGGTTAGAAAGAAAAGGTTAGTGACATTATTGTGAAAAAGGTGATGTTAGAAAATTAAAAGCGACATAAGTACAAGTAATACCTTTTAATCTTACAGGAGTATACATGTTCGACTTCACACAATGATCAAAACCCAGAGATAATTGTACATAAGCTACGCACGTGAAGATTCGCACGAGCGCACGAGCAAAGTACGCTGTCAGCATTGCCGCGATGGCTTGTTTCACCCGAAGTGATCCTTGCATGCAGATTATACACATTTGCAATACTACAATGAATGGAGTGAAGCTGTGAAAATATAAATTTATCTCGGCTATTATTCTTGGAAATTCGCTCTTTATTTGACAAAAAATATTTATGTTGATGCTAGAATTAAAGACGCAATTATAATAAAGAAGCACTTAAATATTTAGTACCAGTACGGGAAATATAATTGAGTTTGTTTAGACGAGTATACCGATCACTACCAATGCATAAAAATATGCTTGTGTCTTAGTTATAGATACACAAAAACCCACTGAAACCATTGTCTGGAAACGATGTTTGGGTTAGTCAGCAAGAGATTAAGGATAGGCCAATATCTAAGTTTTTCCAGGGCTCAAAAAGGCTTGATAAAAAGTTTCATCCTGCATGGTCTATATTATCTGATGCAAGGAGCTGACCCCTTTCTTCACAATTATATAATCATTAAGAAACAGCTTTGATGGTTATTTTTACTCTCATACAAGGCAATGATTTCTACCTATATTTTAGTTTGTGATGATCACATAACATTTCCAACTTTAAGAAAATGCGCACAGCATTCAAAAATAAATTGCTTGTGATCTTCTTACTTTCATAATAAAAGTTGCCATTCAACTGTCACCATCCATTGAACACATAGTTTTCACAGGTAAAATTGATATTTCACCATAAAAGAAGGAAAATCCAATCATTTGTAATGTTTAAATGCATACACAGGATTAAATACCCCACACTAACACATAGTTTAAAAGCGATTTCATTTTTATCACAAAGTACCAAAATTATGAGTTAAATTCTCAAGAAATTTGTCCAGTGCCCACTAGTAAGCGCGCAATACCAAAATTACTTGAGAATCGATTAAATATTTGTTGCACTTTACATCAGAAATGTTTAACAAACTTCACCGCCCTTCAAAGACCAGGGGCTAGAGACTATTTTGTGATTCAGGGTTAATATAATATTCCAGGATTTTACACATAGGAAGACATTTTCTTTGAAGAAGGAAGACTTCAAAGGAAGACTTTTTCTTTGTTTCACCTTATGAAAAGGTAGGAGAACTCTTCTCTAAGGTCTTTTGGACGAGGCGCTGATGTGGGGAGGCAACTGGGGCCCAAGAGTGGATGATTCCAATCTTAGCTTATCGCAACCAGTTGGACTAACTTGACAACAGGTAGCATTCGCTCGTAATAGGAGGAGAGGGTGGACCACTATTATTGCCCTCCGGAACACAAAAACGGGTGAGTCACAGGATTCTCCTGGTTTTTCACCCAGCGCATGGCAGGATATTTTTTAATGAAACAATCGCTAGAAGAAATTCTCGGTCGTGAAGGCACAAAAAACTGGAATCCGGACTCCCAAGGGATATCATAATGTGTGTCTCAGAGAATAGAATTTTTCATTCAAGTATTCTTTGTAGCCCGATGTCGCTTCTAAAAAAGTGAAAATTCTACCGAATTCGTGATTCGTGAAGTCCTGCATACGGTGTACTCGTGACATGAGCCTAATTGTAGTTGCGTTATGCAAATAATTACAACATTTACTACTAGAGAATCTTTTTATTTGTACCGTGTGCAGAAGATTTTGCTGGATTGACGTTTTGTCTCACGTTACGGCCAGCAAATTGATAATCTTCCCTGAAGATGCAAACTGAAATGCGAGGAGAAATGTAAAGCCAGTAAAATTCTTATGAGGCAGCAAAACTCGAAAGCTTGCCAAGGATTTGAAAAAGCTTCATCTCAAAATGATTTTATTCTCTCTGAATTTTGGTGGATGAACGGAAGGGAAGGAAACACATTGGGGCATCATTTTCCATCCATAATTCACGTATTTATGTTTTCTTTCCCAGTCATCAGATTGTACGTTTTCTTTTAAATTACGACCTACGATATATTGTTATCAAATTCCAGTAATACAAATCCGCCGCACAAATGGAGCCAAGACAAGAGAGACAAATCTTCCTTTTTCATCCTCGGCAACGCTAGTGTTTCTACCTATTTCTTGTTTATGAAAAATCAGTACTTAAACAGAGGCAAACTGCATCGGTTTCAAGTTTCACGGTTGCTTCCCCTGAACTGGGTTCACTGTAAATCTTTCACCCTCATTACGTTCAGAGCTTTCAAGTGTTTTAGAGCTGCATTCGAATCCTAGAGTTATGACGAGAATGGTATAAACTCCGCTCTGAGGGCACTAAAAAGGTTACGATCCAACCCAAGTATTTTCCATGCCATGGTGAAGTTCCGGAAAGGCTCAACCGTAACTAGAGTGCCCTGGGTATGATTCTTTGTTTCACAGGAGTCACTTTTATGGATAGCTATATGGATCAGCACAACTAGTTGTTCCATACCTATGGTTATCGAGCAAGATATTCTTCTCCTATTTAACATGCTTAAGAACGATGAGATTCAATCTTATTTCACTCTTTACCCAAAGGGACAAAATGGTGATCTCACTAGTTTGTATTCGAGTTCCTCACCCGCGGAGCTTCCCAGACTAAACAAGCATCGCGAAAGTGTCGTCTGGAATTCAGCCCGGGCCCTCCGACACAAAAACCAACTCATTAAGCTGAGAATGTCTCAAATGGCACTCCGTTATTGAAGTATGTAACAAAAAAACTATAAAACCATTAGTTGCCTACTAATTAGTTTTTTTATTGTTTTTTCTTATTTTTGGCTGGATGATAGTGAGCATAGACTAATTGGAGTAAGGAAAGGGACATGAAATTAATGCGACATCGATGACTCCTTCAGAATATGACAAAAAGTCCGGAACACTTATGTTCCCGATAAATTTTGGCGGAGATATTTATTTAATGGATGATATTTGAAGGCACAAGAAGCTCTACGTCTTGAATAAAAGATTTATACAGAAAAAATGGAGCGCAAATCATGCATAGTGGCATAAAAAAAGTTGAAATCGACAGAAAAAAAAACAAAAAAGTTGAAATCAGCAGAAAAAAGTTGAAATCAACAGAAAAAAGGAATAGATATAAGAAATAAGGGTTGGGGTGAAAACTGTGGCGAAAACACAGGAGAGATTGGATGCTTACTTTCACTTTCGGTGCAGTCCGACAGTCCAACTGCTCTCAACAGACTCAGGTTGCCATGATCACCTCTCGTCCTCCCTAGAGTCTAGAACCTGACTCATTCTCCCGACTCACTTTGTCAGACTAATTTTGAGGATACCGGGACTAGCCACGGTAGAAACCTTTACGGAGTCACCCGCAAGTGCACATAAGTGCGATATTCCACAGAGGAAAAATCATTCGCCTTGACCGGGATTCGAACCCGGATCTCTCGATTTCGCCTAAAACTTTTTTAGCGGTTCCCCCTTGCTGTCTAAAAAACAAAACAAAATTTCAAAGCAAGCCGGGAGTGGGAAATAGGAAGATTCAAACAGGAAACTAAATGTAAAATGATAAATAACTTAAGTTTTTCCGCATAGATTTATTAAAATACGACCTAAGTTTCGACAAAGCTCGTCATCATCAGATGCATGACGTCCTCATTTGATCATCACCACCACCATCACCTGACATCACCACCTGATGACGATGAGCTTCGTCGAAATCTAGGTCGTATTTGAATAAATATATGTGGGAAAACTAAGTTATTTATCAGCTTTTTTCGTAAATTTCCGCAGTTCATTTCAATTTTCATAAGTGTCTTTCGGGTTTCTGCGACACAATTATACTTTTTGAGCAGCAGTTTCGCCGTGCTATTCTACCGGCCTCGGCAGGCTTTCTTAATCATCAATCACAAATAAATAAACAAACCACGGCGGTTATTATGTAACATGATTAATTTATAAACTGTTACTCATAAAGTATAATTGTATCGCAGAAAACCAAAAGAAACTTATTAAAAACAAGTTATTTAATATTTTACAATGCTAAACAAATTCCAAAACGTCACGCCCGAGACAGCGGAAAGAAATCAACTGGTGTAAATATAAAATAAAAGGAAAATGATTTTTCCCAACCGATGTTCTCAAAAATATTTCTCTTTGAGAAACTATGAGAGCAGAGGAGACGGAGAGCGTTTGCGAAATGACCAAGAACGGTGTCAGGGCAGATGGCCGAAGTCAGCTCCTCAATAATATTCTATTTTTCATTATCGCTCCCCTAGTCACTCCAAACATGCCTAATTGTTTGATCCTATCTTCTCTGCCAATCCCTGATTTCTCCCATCAAAGAATTAAAACAGACTTAAAATTTATTTACAATATTCTTAACTCACACATTGATTGCCCTGAATTGCTTGCCTCCATTAACTTCAGAGTCCCTTGTCGATCCACACATACGCACTCCTTTCTCCATATGCCTATCCCTAGACTATCCCTTCACTACCGCCTATCCTCCCTATACTGAATTCTTTGCCTAATAATATTGATCCGTTTGTTCTCTCTTCAGACTCATTTATCAATCTCGCCATGTCCCATTTTCCCATGAATAAATAATATCTCTCTCATTTACCTCCCTTTCCACCAACGTTTTATTTGCATTTTTTATTATTTTCACCTTGTACCGATGGTTTTCATTGATTGTGTTTGCCTTTACTTTACGTTTGTTACTGCGCCACTATAAATTGGCAAAAGTGCTTTATGTGAGCAATTAAATAAATAAATAAATAAATGAAACTGTTGTTCTCGCTTCCCTATCGCATTTTCAACCCTCCACACATTCATCCAAGACTCACAGTAGGAAAGAACAGGAAATTGTAATAAAAATTTTATTTTTTTGTACGAAACTTTAATTCTCAAATCCCAAACTTTTTCTCGGGAAACTGTTAGTTCAGAATTTAAGCTGCAATTTTGATGCCCTCTCCCTTCCATAGTGCTCTGGTTTGTATTGCCTACAAGAGTAAAGAGTATGTCAAAAGTTTCGAAATAATTGAGGAGAGCACTTTAACCCACGCAGCATGGACCCGTTTCAGTGCCGCATTTATTAATCTTCTTTGCATTTTAAGCAATCAATGTCAAAGGATGACCGTTATTGAGAAATTTGCTGAATAGTGAGGTTCTTTCGCTAAGTATTCAATTATTTATGAAATCGAAAGTTCATTCTGACTAGGAAATACTGGTTAGAAGCAGTTTTATTTAAAAAAAGTCACGGTCAGAAATTAATCTGCAATGTTGCCCTCTCCCTACCATAGTGCTCTGGTTTGTGTTACTCACAAGAGTTAAGGGTATATCATAAGGGTTAAGGGTTAGGTTTCAAAATAATTGAGGAAAGATGTGAGTTTTTTCTTTAAAATGAGGTCAAATTCCACAAGTTCTAGGCGAAGTGATTTTTCCCTCGAACTACCTTAAATGTGAAGGCGGCGGCAGCCGAGTGGAGTTTTTATAGGCGTTCGACTCCGCTCCCTTTCCTCCTTGCCAGTGCGTGGTCATCCTCCAAGCACGCAATCCCTATGGAAGTTGGCAGAGAGAGAAAACACACACCACTAACACAAGAAGGGGGTGTGGCACTATGTCGGTCTCCCATCACTACCCGACCCCTTTCTTGACTTCCTCAGAGAGAGAGAGAGTCACCCAAGGGAACAATATCCCCCCTACTCCATTTCTAAACCCTTCAAATACCCCTCCCCCTTCTCTGTGCCCCCTCCCCTTCTCTCTTTCTACTCTTTACCGCCGCACCCTAATTTTTCTTATCATCTGGTTGAAGGAGGGCAGTTGCGCCGTTTGCACGCAAAGAAGGGCTTGAGGGTAAAGAGGTCGTCTCCGTGGCAACCAACAATATCCCGCCCCCTTGGAAGTCAAAGCGAATGAAAAGTAGGACTGTTTACTTTTGCGCCGAGAAGTAATTCATCACGACTCTCTGATTTATTTGGATGTAACCAATTTAAAAAACTATATATATATATATATATATATATATATATATATATATATATATATATATATATATATATAAAACAGTGATACACTAAACAAACACAGAAACACGCAAAAAGGACACTCACAAAAGAAAACTTGTACGTTTCGACGTCAGGACGCCATCGTCAGCGGTAGATGGCGTCCTGACGTCGAAACGTACAAGTTTTCTTTTGTGAGTGTCCTTTTTGCGTGTTTCTGTGTTTGTTTAGTGTATCACTGTTTTATTTATGCATGTGCATCGTCGCCGAGAGCGATTTTCTACCAAGACATTATATATATATATATATATATATATATATATACCTTTCTCACAGACAGAAGGATACAGTATGTACTCTTCTGTCTGTGAGAAAGGTTACTAGGGTAACCGAAATATCCGAAATTATTGTGTGTGTTCCTTATTTTGTGTCTATGTTTAATTCCGCCCTACTTGTGGTAAAGTTTAGCTAAATTATCGCGTGTGTGATTTTTCCACGAACTTGTATATATATATATATATATATATATATATATATATATATATATATATATATATATATATATATATATATATATATATATATATCCACCCCCTCCCTCAAAAGATCTTCCTCTACGGCCAATTGTACCACCAGCAACATCATCTACCGCCTTTCCTGCAATTTCTGCCCTGCCTTCTATGTGGGAAAATGTACCACCCCCCTCAATATCCGTATGAACAATCACCGCCATGCCACCAAAACTCCACCTTTTCTTGATCCCATTCCCAAACATACCGCCTCCCACTCTCAAAATTTTGACGATTGTTTCTCCCTAGAGATCATAGAAGCCCTTCCTGAATCCGCCGGTAATGTTGACGTGAAAATTCGTGAATACGCCCATATTTGGGTGACGAGGGCATTCGAAAAGCCCGGGCTAAACCTAGCCTATTGAATTAAAAGCCCAATAGCCACCTCTCTCTCCCCACCACTATCCATTCGCACTTACCCCCCCTCCTTCCTCTCTGCCCTTTCCTTCCCAAGGGAAGAGAGCGGACTCATTCTTCTACCGCTGACGATGGCGTCCTGACGTCGAAACGTACAAGTTTTCTTTTGTGAGTGTCCTTTTTGCGTGTTTCTGTGTTTGTTTAGTGTATCACTGTTTTATTTATGCATATATATATATATATATATATATATATATATATATATATATATATATATATATATATATATATATATATATATATATATATATATATATCAAACTACGTTCGTAAAATTCGATTCTCGTGACCTAGTAAAATCCTCACTAAATGACGCAAAACTCTAGTTAGGTAATGATTTTGACCATTTAAAAAAATAACACGCATTTCAGACAACTTCCATGACACATTCCTCAATCTATGACGTAAAAGTCTACTACAATAGTGTCACAATCCACTACCCTTACAAAAACCCTGGTGAAAACTGGGCCCTGCAAAGATGGTGTCTATTTATCATGCCATTATCCACATGCATTCTTCCACTAACGCATCGACGGCACAAGAAATGTGTTTGGTGTAAATAGACCATTCCGGTTCGTAGGTGAGTCTTTACTTCCGCCAATTGAGTTTTAATGTCCTTCCTGTTATTTTGATCACTAAATCTTGATATAGAGAATTACAATTAAATGGTTTTAGCATTAGGTTCAAAGCATCTCATATTGAAAAGTATTAATGAAAGTATTCGTTGAGAATATGCGTAATTGGAGTACTGTAAAACACAAATCTTAAGAAGATAAGCTGCGTTGAGTTAAACGGAAAGATGTTACCGCTAATCAACACAGATTCTAAGCCAATATGGGCCTCCGTAGAAGAGAAACTAATCGTGTAGAAAGCAGTAGGCGAAGGGACCACTGACGTTATTGCTGTAGACCTCATGGTAACCGCAGTAGAACAAAGAATGTTGAAAGTAATGGAATGAGGTGTTATTGAAGGATGATTAAGATGAAACGGATGGAGAAAATCACCAATGAAGAAGTCCTAAGAATATTTGGAGAGATAAGATGCATAGTGAGAATTCTGCAAAGTAGAAGATACTATCTTAATGGACACATTTTGTATCACAATAGCCTCTTGAAAAGAGGGCTGGAAGGAGAAATAAATGGAAATAATAACCGGATGGAATACAGGGATGAAATCCAGTCGTATAATTGATCACTAGTGATGACGAGACGAGCTGTAAAAATTCCTGAACATTTGTGAAATGCTAGGAGTAGAAAAATATACCATTATATCGGATTACCACAATACTTAGTTGACAGCATTTTTGTCAAGATCCATAATCTTAACAAGCATACAAATTATTTGAATTCCTAACTTTCTTCGATTCTAGAGAACTTCGATTTATCTACCTATCTAGTCTCACGATTCTCTTTCCGTGGATGTTCTAAACAGCGTAATCTCCCTCTCTCCGATGGCGCTATAGCCCTAGTTGAGCCTTGATCTCGTCAATTTTCCGTCTCCATTCATTCCGGTCTCTTGACTGTTCTCTCCAGTTCCCTAGTAAGTCTTTTGCATCCTTGCTTACATTTTCTTCCCATCTTGCCCGTGGCTTGCCCACTGGTATCTTTCCTCCCATACTCTCAGTTAAGACTTTTCTGGCCATCCGCACCTCTGGCATCCGCTGGACATGTCCAGCCCATCGGAGCCTCATTAACTTAACGTGCACGGAGATTTTGGGTTCTTTGTATAGTTGATATATTTCGTGGTTCCAACGAATTCTCCATATACCTTCTCTGTTTACTGGACCATAGATTCTCCTCAGAATTCTTCTTTCTAGGCTATCCAGTAGTTCAACAGATTTGGCCGTCAATGTCCATGTTTCACTTCCGTATGACAAAACTGTACGTATAACGGTTTTATAGAGTTTAACCTTTGTTTCCCTGTACACATTTTTTGACTTAAAGACAGGAAGTAGGGAATAGAAGGTACAGTGTGCTGCATCTATTCGCTTCCTTATTTCCTTGGTCTCATCGTTGTCCGAGGACACATTGGAACCCAAAAAGGTAAAGCTGTTCACACCTTCGAAGTTGTAGTTCCCAATGGTGATGTTTTGCCCATTACCAACTCTATGCTTTCTACTTTGTAACATAAACTTAGTTTTAGGTTCGTTTACTGTAAGGCCCAGATCTTTAGCAGCTGTTTCTAAGTTCCCAAAAGCTTCCTTTATTGATGGTACAGATCTTCCCAAAATACTCTTAACGGCGTATAGCTGGCGCAATTGATCGCATTGTTCCGTTCTCGAATCGAAAATTGGCCCTGGTCCATTTTGAAGGGACTCTATACAGACTCATCTAAAGGGACTTAATACAGAGATTCGCCTCGCAGTTAACTTACTGAACATGTGGATCTTGTAATAGCAGTCATCAATAACAATTATATTGCTTGATAGATTTAGACATTTAGAGAGTCTCATCCAAACAAAATTTCATATCTCCGCCGGATATGGTTTAATTAGTCGGGAACATCATCCTTCAAATTAGTACGAGTAGGTATAGGTATTTTTGAGCATACGTTAGATACTGATAGGAGTTTTGGCTGCCCTGCATCTGCACTATTATCATCGGTATCCAATATTATTCATATACTTATGGCAACATCAGTTTTTGCTCTATCCTTTGCTCGTTTAAATGTAACTTTTAGATTATCAGTAGTAAATGTTCAGTGAGATTATTTATTACTATGTGATAATTAAAATGAAGAGTTTTTTCTATTAATCCGTTTAAACGAGGTGAAGATTACAATTTCCCGTTGTACTTTGAGCAAATGATACTAAAAATATTTCAGGGGTGCCGTTATTCTGTATCCTTCTCTTGAAAATGAACGATCTTATTGTGTTGAAACTAGAAAATTATCATCCTGAAAAGTCTAATCGTTTTATCAACTTTATTATGAACAGATTAACTGGTTAGACTCTGTTAACTTAACTAGCTTAACGGAGGGGATACCTCACAGAGGGGCCACAATTCGTTAAATTTCTAAAATACTCCAAAAGGAATAATATGTTTCACTCACAAATTGCAGTTTCAAGGAACTTGTAAAGCTTATTGGTTGAATTTATTTTTCCTTGTTTCATCATCTAAGTCTATCATCTCATCATCACAATATTGTTGGTGTTTTTCCTGAAATGTATATCTTGTATTATTATAGCATAGATGCGTATTGACTGATGGAAAGGAAGTAAGAATTACTCTCTATCCCCACAGTTATTGCACATTAATATAGTCATTCTAGAGTATTTATGCTTGATTATATTAAATTTTCTTAATGTGGAAACTTTTATACCAATTATAATGTATGATTCTGGTTCATCAGGACCTTGGTCTGCAATAACATAAAAAACGCTTTATTAAAACGGCTAAGTTTCATGTGTAATCACACGCATTAAATGCGCCTTAGCATAAAGCTCTACAAACCATAGAATTTACCGACCTAAAGACAATTGACAGGATCAATACTACGTCACAAAAATACAAACAAAGCTAATAATTTGGAGGTTTCCTAAATGAAACAAACTTATGGCCATATCAGCATCCAGAAACTGGTGATGTGATTAAATACACACGAAACTTTGGCAATGGACTGAGATTTTTTTCATTCCATTGTGGACCGAGATCTCGATATATGGGAGGGTCCTTGCACTAAACCGCGAGGGGTGACGTAACCTCTCACGTATTGGATTACATAATCACACGCTATGGAAAATGCAGCGCCCTCGGGTAATCAGGTTATTTTTTTGGCATCATAAAAGAATAACTTTACGAAAAATAATTCGATGATGTAGAGATAAATTTTTCCTCTTCCTGGATTCGGGGAGGAGAGGTGAATTCGAGAGGGAGTGGAGTAGTGTTTGTTGTTTTCGTTCCTTTTGTTTGGCGTTCGCCTTCACCACTCCTTCGTCCCACTTAAAGAGGGCGCGCAGCTCGCCTCTCTCCGGTTCATCGACCACCCCGACACTTTCGTCTCCATGGTGACCAAGCCCCCTGCCCCCCCCCCCCCCCCCCCAACTGATAATGAATCCTAAGCACGCATATGCATTCGGGGCCCGTCCTGAACACATCCACTAACCCCCCCCCCCCCAAATCCTCCTCCCTTTGACATTTCTCCCGCACACCCCTTCCACCCTCAACCCATTTCGGCTCCTCAGGTGGTTGATATGCATTCATGAAGATCCATGGGGGAACACTCTTTGGGTTGTGGGGAAGGGGTCATCCGTCACTTAACCTCGGCTCCAACAATGGCGCGCTGCACTCAACTCAGCGATGGCGACTCAACAAAAGAGGGGAGTTTAAGTGCCTTGGGACGCGTTAAAACACCGCTTTCGTCCATCAACGCAATAGGCTAGCGAGCCAGTTATTAACTAATTTTTTCTGGAAGTTTTATTTTTATTTTTTCAAACTCTTATTGCATTTGCATTCCGTCAGGCCATATGCCCTGTCGACGGGACATGCATAACAACTACATTGTACATAGAGTATAGTATATCAGGTTATGAATATGCAGCTCAGGCTCATTATGATTGCCTAGGAACACGGAATTGTATTACCAAACAACAAAACAATAGAACAATATAAACCATAGAAATTCAATTTTCATTTTTTAATATAAAATAACGTATGACATGAAGTAATTTAGCAAAGTAGTAAATTCAGTATTTTTTTGTTACAGTTTGAGTGAGTGACATATCATGAAGCATGTGATTATGTAAAAGCTTTTTGACAGCAGTTTTAAGGTTACATATGCTTTCTTGGCATAAATAATCGATATCTTAGGAGTATTTATTTATAAGTTTGGGGATAGGTATTTATTTCAATCTCCTACCGTAATCAGTATACGCTTTTGGTACGACAAAAAGTTAAGGCTGGAAGTTGAAATTGAGCGCATAGTTAGCTACTCAGTTAAGCGTCATTTCAAATGTGAGAAACATTTTGTTCGCTCAATCTGAATAGCAGACTTCAATGACTCCAAAATCCAAAAACTCTAGGTCTTCAAACATCGAGTTGCCGCTAAGCTATCGAAATACAACGGGTTTATCTTTTTTGCAGTTGGAGCCGATTTACCCAGGTTTGCGTGTGTCATTAATTTGAGCTTCATGAACATGGTCAATGAACGCTCAGTAAATACACATACTCTCCCAGCCAAAGGATATAGAGCAATAATTATGGAGCATTGCTTACTGAAGTTTATACTTTTAAAATTGGCTTCAGTGTCCAGTTTCAATTATCTTGGATGTAAAATATTCTCTATAACAGACCAAGATGTCGAAAATAAACTAAACAAGTTCAAATAAATCTGTGGGACAATTTAAAGAACTAAAAAATAAAACAAGAAAAATAAACTAGTTTGAAGTTTTACAAAATAATGGCAGATCCGGTACAACTATAAGGTGTACAAGTATATATGTGGGTTCTCTCAGAGAGAGAGACAGAAAAAAACTTCACATCCGCTGAAATGAGGTTCCTAGGAGCTGTAGAGACAATTTAAAGAACTAAAAAATAAAACAAGAAAAATAAACTAGTTTGAAGTTTTACAAAATAATGGCAGATCCGGTACAACTATAAGGTGTACAACTATATATGTGGGTTCTCTCAGAGAGAGAGAGACAGAAAAAAACTTCACATCCGCTGAAATGAGGTTCCTAGGAGCTGTAGAGAGTAACATATTAAAAGGTAGATAGAACAAGGAACAATATAATGAGAGATAATTTAAACATTTTCAATATTGAAGAAAAAATCACAGAATACAGAGCCAAATGGTTCAACCGTTTTTGAAGAACGTAGGAGAACCGTCTACCCAGAATTTCCATCAGAGTGTATTGCAATGTCGGTCAACCAATGTACGGCTTCATTTCACCTGGTTATTATCCAGCGGTTGCAAAAGGGATCTGCCCCTTGTGTGGCGGCCTCTTTTCGTCTAAACCTATGAAGTAAGGCTAAAAAAACTGACTTACTACATAACAGGCTAGTGACAAACAAAATATTTTTATTCATTAGACCAAAATGAGTAAAAATCCTCTACCTCCTACACTTCTTTCTTTATCTCAGCGTACGTTTTACTTCCCTTAATCCCGTCCATAACACCTACTATCTTTCTTCCCCTTCCCCTTTTACCCAACATTCTCCCCTCTGTAACGGTCCTATGCAACCCTTCTCCCCTCATTTCCTCGTCCAACCCCCTACTCTGCCTCCTCCCAATCTCATCCAGAAGTTTCCAACAGTGCCAAGCTCTTCTACATTTTTCTTCCTTTCCGTCCACGGCACCCTTTCCATCTTCTTCCACACGCATATCTCGAAAGTCTACAGCCTGTTCTGGTCTTCGTTTTTACGAATCCACGTTTCTGCCCCATACAAAGCTATATTCCATGAATAACTCTTCGGCTGCCTCTTCTTTATATCCTAACCTAAGGGTACCATAGGCAGCTCCCTCCTACTGTTTAACGTTTCTTTCGGTAGAGCTATTTTTCTAATGTCTTTGCTTCTATGCTCATCTTCTTCTGACGTACCACACAATTAATAAAATTGTCCTATTTGCTCCATTTTGTGAATTAAAAATAAGTCATAAAATTTCAAGTGAAATTTCTGATACCGGCCCACCCTCACCAAGGTGCCGGGAGGAAATGCAAGATAACGGATCTTATGGGAAAGGGTATCTAATTAGGCACTGATCAGTACCTCTAGCCATGGCCAAAATGGTGGCTTTGCGAAGACAAAGCATGCTTTAGCAGCGCGCGGGTGACATCGAGCCAACTTTCTCTTCTCCGAAGACGGCCGAAGCCTGACCGAATTATGTAGCCGGTAGCCCAAAGCATCTAGCCACGGCCACAGCATATAGCAAGTCACTCAGGACTATTGCTGGGCGGGCTTGGGCACTTCCTCTACGTCACCACCGCGCCACGCTACAGTATGCTCACGCCAAACAGACTTGGAGATTCGGCCACGGCTACTGTGACCATGACGGAACGGGTGGGAGGACTACGGGAGCATCGAAAATTTGTCACGGCAGGTGACGCAATCGATAGTGCAAGCACCTCGACGACCGCTAACGCAGACGTATTGACGCAATACTCACGGCCGCCACTTGATATTTCGTAGCCATTTTGTTAAAAAAAATAGTCCTGCCGTGTCTCTTTTCCCAAAATAATATGAATATCTGGCTAACTTTTGTTTTTTCTTACGCCTACGGTTGCCCTGAGGTAATTGGAATTTCAAGTAAAACATGTTAATAAGAAGTCGCTCTAATAAATGATTCGCCTCAGTAAGTGCAAAATGATAGGGAAATATTTTTGCACCGTGAAATGTTTAAATAGCATTAATTTGACCATTCTATATTCTTAATAAGCTCAGTCATTTTTACTTACTTCAGGAATTGAAGAAATGCTTCATAAACTAATCTAGTCCTCTCCTTTCTTCTCTCTTGGGACTTTTTTTGAGCTGGAAGCGATTGAGTTTCGAAGAAAAAGGTTCCTGTTTCTTTTTAGTTTGCATTCCTCTAACTCATAACCTTTTTTATCTATGCTATGTCAAGCTCCTTTCTTCATAGTCGCTTTGACCATCGCTGCGAATTCTTTTTCCCTTTTTTCATCCCAAGCTCGCATTTCATCGGTATCCTTCCTCATAAATTATTCCTCACGAAAAGCTTGGCTTGAGCTCGAGACATGATACGGGAGCAGATTTCCGGTCGTAATCCGAGCTTTTTATACTCGCTGGCGTAGGGTAACGCGGCTTCACCATAAAACCAGAAATATGTATTTAATTTTTAGACTTTTCTCGTCAGTTATAAAAGCCTATCATGAGGGCGCATGTTTTATTCAGTTTGCACAGTGTAACTGCTCAACAAATCACTTTCTCGGTTTTTTAAATACTTCTTCCTACATCGAATGATAGCACGATTTCCTGTCAACACCGTGAACAAGGAAGGTGAAAGACCATTACTTATCAAAATACTCAGCGGAGAGCACCAAAAATGGCATTATGGGATAATGGCACATTTTTTCATGTGTGGGACAGCGAAACGACAGCGAAAATCCGAGCTGAAAACGAGAAATTCATAGGTAAAGTGTTAAGATTGCGCCATTTAAATTGAAATATTGAACACTGTCATTTTGCTTCAAAACTGAGTAAAAAATCGGGTGACTCAAGATAAAATTCCCAATTTAGCACTCTGTGGTGGATTTCCCACATGAAACACTGCTAGAGTCCTAAAAAAAACTAAAAAGATTCGCGACCTCTTCAAATGGGCACTTCAAGTTAAAGAAAGTACCTTTAGTGGGTACGGGTGAAAATAATCGTGTATATTTCATAATAATAAATTAAAATTCTTTATTTTTTGTTGAATACATTGATGATAGCTAGAGAGAGAGATGATGATTCCAAAGCTAACATAATTTTGATTTAGGGAGCGTAGTAGTTGATCGTTTTTGGTTCAAGTTGGTTCTAATGCTGTCATCATGACACACCTTAAGGTATATTGAGTGCAAAATCAATTCACCTATAAATTAATGAATTTAACGCCATTTTAAATAAAGAAGTATCATCTTTCTAATGATATCAAAATATTAACCCTTTTCCGAACTACTTTTCCAGCAATTAGCCTGAAAATATAAGCTGTATTACACGGGAAAGATTACGGCTGTGCGCTCCAGAGGGAGAATATTGAAAAAATTAGGAATTAATAACACCTAGATTTCGTAAAAAAAACTAATCGTGTATAGTTTGCATATTTTCTCAACTATTTATAAAAATAATCTATTACTCACCGCAGTAATTTTTACAGAATCGTAAAAAAACCTGCTGTTTTGAAGGATTTTTAGGATAGATTTTCTAATATTTTTTGTTAGGTATAGATTTTTTAGAGTTAAAAAATGAGTCAAGCGAGGGACGCCATATTTGCGCCATTAATACTACAATATTTATTGCATACTACTTACAGACGCTGAAATAAAAAATAAAATTCGAATATGGTCTCTTTTATAAATAGGGAACTATCTCGCTCAAAAAAGCCTCATATCCCAAGGACTACAACCTTGTCGTGGTGGCTTGCGTGCTCCGATGATCCCAAGAGCTAAACTGACGGGAGCAATGCTCCTGGTAGATCCACCCATGCCAGATACGTCAAAGGCTAGGAGACAGACGAATGGTAGTCCGCGCAGCGTCTGTACTTCGGTGAGGCGGCTGCAAAAGGCGTCTGACCCCAGTTTGGTGACCTACCACGTGGTATCACGTAAAAACACTATTGAGTAAGGCCACGGAATACCACCTCAATTAAAAAAAAACTTGAAATAATGGACAGTTCTCAAATGAAAATGAATCCTATCAAATACGGGAGTCGGCCCAGTGGGCCGGGTGTCGAGTCCCCAGTGGTCGTCAGCACACGAAATGCTTGCTCGGAACTAGAGACAAATGCAGCAGCAGAGGAAAGAAGATACAAAAGAGGGACATAATAATCAGAGTAGGCACGTGGAATGTTAGGACTGTACAAACGGTGGGCAAGTTAAAGAATATAAAGCAAGAAATGGATAGGGGGGGTGTAGAAACCATGGATCTGGACGAAGTAAGATGGAAAGATAGCGGGGACTACTGGAGCGACGGCTACAGAGTGATGTATGGCGGAGGGAATGAAAGGCAGGGCGGGGTTGCATTCGTATTGAACAGGAAATTTGGTAAAAAAGTAATGCATGCAGAACAGGTGAGTTATCGGATAATGGTCGTCAAACTAACGGCATATCCAACGAATTTAGTCAAAATCCAGGTTTATACGCCAACCTCTAATCATAGAGAGGAGGAGGTAGATGGTGTCAGCTAGAGAAAATAATTGGTAGTATACCTGGGAGTAAGCACTTAGTGGCAATGGTGGATTGGAACACGAAGGTGAGTGAAGGAAGAGGTGGGCGGGAGGTGGGTGACTACGGGCTAGGAAGGAAAAATGACTGAGGCGAGAAAGCTGTGGTGATTTTCTGGAGAAATAACCCAGTGATCACAATTACATGGCTCAGAATCATCCTAGCCGTAGGTAAACTTGGAAGAAGCCGGGAGACTCAGATAGGTTCCAGTTAGATTATGTTATGGTTCGTCACAAATACAGGAATAATGTTAAAAACCTGATACATATACAGGGGCTGTTGCAGACTCAGATCGATCGTTTGGTAACAGGAATTCTGGAATTGGGATAAAAACGGTAAGCGTAAACAGTGCAACTGAAATTATAAAACCGTGGATGACGAGGGAGATGATAATGGAAATAAGGGAGAGAAAAAAATGGAAGAGCGTAAACTCAGAGCTTGGAAAGAGAAAATACTGGAAATCAAACAATAGGCTTAGAAGATAAACAAAGATAGCAAGAGAGGCGTGGTGGAAGAACAGATCGACTCGTTAAAGAAATTTCAAAAAGAGGGAAGAGCAGATGCATTCTATAGGAAATTAAAGGAACAGACAGGCGGTACAGAAGGGGATTAGCAACGATAACAGAAAATGCAGGAAAGCTGATCATAGAACAGGAAGAGATACGGGAGAGCTGGAACGAATATGTTGAGGAGCTTTATAGCAAGGTAATAAATTGTGTGCTTTATGTGAGTTAGATATAGAAAGAAAAGACGAAATTGACAGAAATTGCATCAGGCAGAGACATCTATAGAGATCAGGCTTGCTTTATACCTAAATGGAACAAGCACTACGAAATATGAAAAGAAATAAGGCGGTGGGTATAGGTAACATACCTACAGAGTTTCTAAAGAGTATGGGGAAGAACGGAAGATGCAATTTTGCAATTTTTCGTAGTATTTATGAGTATGGAGTGAGGTCGGAGGACTTAGCAAGCACAATACTAATTCCGATACCAAATAAGAGCAAGGCCAAAACGTGCGAAGACTATAAGACAATAAGTTTAATATCCCACGCGGCCAAAATACGTCTTATAATTATAAATAGAAGGCTATATATGAAGGCTAACGAATACCTGGGTGACCATCAGTTTGGGTTAAGGAGAGGGACGGGAATGTGGGATGCTTTAGGAGTTATGATAACGCTAGTAAAAAGAAATTTAAAATATGAGACGGATGTGTTTGCTTACTCTGTAGATTTCAAGAAGGCGTTTGATAAGGTGGACTGGACGAAATTAATGTAAGTGCTGAATAAATTAGGGTTAAATTGGAGGGACAGACGTGTAACTCGGAATCTAAATATAATAAGCAGACGGCGCAGGTTAGGGTAGCTGATGGAGAATCGGGATAGACCGTGATAGGACGGGGAGTGTGGCAGGGGTGCCCACTGTCGTTGTTGCTTTTTTACGTGTATTCAGAAGAAATGGTAAGGAAAGCATGGGGGGATAATGAAGTAGGAATAAAGGTAGGAGGGGAGCTGATAAATTCAGTGAGATTAGCAGATAAACAAGCATTGGTTAGTCAGTCTGCCAAGGGGTTACAGTCAATGGTGAATGCGTTAGAGGTTCAGTGCAAAAGGTATGGGGTGAATATAAATGTTAAGCAGACGAAAGTGATGAGATATTCTAGAAGTAGGAAGGCTTGGCTGAATATAAGGGTGGGAGGGAATCAAATAGAATACGTACAGCATTCTACATATCTTCACTTAAAAACTACGCAATCAAATACCATCGCATCAGGCTCAGCAGATGATATTTTGGTGTTTTGAGGTGGCTGGAGCGGTAATCGTGAGTCGTTGAAGGCACATTCTAACAACTTTTCAAGTAAATCGAAAAAAATATTCTTGAACCACATTTCACTCAAGTACACCTGTACATTGGAAATCACCATTTATGCAGTTATGTATATGATGCAAGAGTTATATTTAAAAATTTAGCCTTAATTAGAACATTGTTTTTACTTGGATTTTCGGCGCGAAATTCACGAGAAAATCATATCTAAAGACGCTATTCTTACTCAGAATGATACCTTGATATTTGTTTGCAGCTATTATATTATAATAATACGAAACTTATTACTTCGCATTTAGGAGAAAATCTGTACATAAGTAATCGAATTGTTTCAAAATATATGCCGTGTGCAATAAGAGTACTTGTCAAAATATCATTGAATTCCCAGGAAACCAAATCGGTAGCATGCAGCTTTTTTCACTTTTGTCGATAGATATTACTAATAAAGACACGTATACAAAGTTTCACGCAAATCTGTTCATAAACAAAAATCCCTCCAGCCACCTTAACACGTCTTGAATTGATAAGATGGCATAAAAACTCTTGATACTTAATCGCATAGAAAATGTCATCAACAAAATATACGAATTGTAATGTAATATAACATGCAACTTATGAGGATTCCATTGATCTCATTCTCTCAAATTAGCATTCCGTTTGCCAGTCCATTTCATTCATTATTTCATTCATTCATTCGAATCGTCGGATGCATCAGCCTTTTCCATCTTCGATTACGTCACGGGTGAGTGATTTATTCGTTTCGTGTCGTCAACGATTTGGGAAAACTGCCGTGGACACGAGTAATCGGTTTCCGATATCTGGATCCGGTGTTGGGGTGGGGAGGAGCGGCGAAACATGAGAGGAGAAAGCCAAATATTATTACTATCATTAGTGATATTATTATACGAACCGAATATTTTTTGAGCGATTTATTTTGTCTGCAGGAAAAACACACAAACGCCGAACACGTACATATTTATGCGCGCACACCAACGAAGAATGACATATCGTTGCCTGTCATCGTTGCCTGAGACATGGTTCAGGAGTATATATTACGTCAAATTATAATGGAGAGATTTCATTTATCCGAGAAGTAGGCTAGTTCTTTTCGTCGTTCGTGATGCGGAAAGTGGGAAAGAAGTTTGGTGTGATTCGGAGTGGTGGCTGGTAGAGGAAGCGTGAATGGACTTTATCGCAACGGACACGTGTTGCTCCAGCCATTGGGCAGTGAATGGGTGATATAGTTCGATGAGGCCGGCAATCACCAATTGACCACCGATTCCTGACTCCACAAGTTAACTGTTGATGTATGACGAATGCTTAAGGTAGAATTTTAATCATCCAATTATTGGTTTTCACGTGCCTTTCTTCCGATAAAATTATACAGCCGGTTAAACTTAGGAATAATGACTGCATGCCTATCAGTACCTACTAATAAACCCCGAGTAGAGATTAACTTAATGTATTGCCCTTTGCATGCCCCTCAAACTATATGACTAGCTGGTTATATAATGTATTAGATGGTATTTTTGGTAACTGGGAGAAAACGTTTGAATGCAATAAAAATAAAAAATAAGCGTAATTCATAGTAAAAAAATACTCCTGTAGAATGGAACTTCCAGTTTAAAAACTTGTTTACACGATGCATGAATCCACATAGGTTCATGCGTGAATACATTCAAGCAATAATTTACGGCATTAGAACAGGGACTATTATTTGGACATATTTGCACACATTCGTACGACTCGGAGTGTTCACATTGTGAATATTTGAAGGTATGTACATTCATCTATGTATGTGAAACGCGCGGGTTATTGCAACGGCTAAAAGACCCTTAAAAGAACGACTGGGAAAGCATGGAATTGTGAGTTACGCTCATTCATGTATTCCCCTACCATATCGCGTGCTCTTCTGTGGTTTAAAGGCCAATGGGGACTAGGATATGCAGCGTTAGGCATGCATCATTCAATAGTTACCCTAATGTAGTGTATCCCACAAGGAAGAACCCGCTCCTTTAGTACCAATTATGCGGGACTTGAGATGGCTGAAGTGTTACGTTATCCAAATTTCGACGTATTTCATATTATTTAGATACTTTCCTTGACTTCTGTCAAGGATAAGTGTTGATTCATGCTATTAAATTTTAAAAAAATCTGTTATGCAAAATTATTTTTATTCATTTCTGCAATTATGAACTCCTGACAAATTAACTACAATTTGTAAACAATCCGTAACCATACAATCATTGAAGTTCTTGAGTTGCACATTTTTTTCATTTCCTGGCGGGACTTGAATTTTCTCATGGGGTAGAATGATGGTTTAAGGGATAAAAATGCCGGAAATGACTGCTCAATAGAAATGGCACCAAGTTACCATATAAGAATCGTGTGTTTGAAGCAGCTAGCTCACACACCGGGCAGATTCAGACGTCCTCGTCATGACAAACAATTGACGCAGCATTGTACGCCATTATCGTGCGCACAGCCTGGCTCGTTTCGCATGTCCACGACACATTCCTCTCCCTTGGAGCCCCCCCCCCTTATGCTTCTTCGCAGTTGAAGTTCAAGTAGCTTGTCCTCGTATAATTTATTTTGGCCTTGAAGACTTCCAAGTGATATCAATTTGTAGTTGAGGAAACGAAATAATGAACACTGATTTGCAAACCAAATTTTGTCCATTTGCAAAATTAAGTTTCAATTCATTTTTGGCAGGTTACCCTGCAGATTTGTACAACAAACAACCGAAATCACCACTCATCTGTAATTTATCCCCTAGTAATTTCCATTCTAGCATGAGCAGTTTGAACTTTAAGCATTGCATTGACTTGTGCTTTTTGCAGGGAATTCGAAATTGAAGCGAAAACTATATCTAAATAAGATTTTTTTACTCGGCACGATTCCTAGATATTTTTTAGCATCCAATATAATAATATGAAACGTATTATTTCACGATTAGGAGAAAATCTGTACATATATGTTGAATTATTTCAAAATACATGTCATGTGCCATAAGACTACGCGTTAAAAAGCATTGAATTGCCAAGAAACCAACATTAACATGCTATTTTTTCCACTTATATCTATAGATATTACTAATAAGGACTCGTAAGCACAATTTTACACAAATCTGTACATAAACAAAAGTTGCTCCTCCCACCTTAAGGTGAACCGAAAGCCAGCGTTTTTTTAGATCGGAGAGGCGTCGCAAAAATTAGAGGCACTCGCCAGTGAGGATATTTGGCTCACGGAAGGTGCAGTGATGTAGTTTAAGGAGCGGATGAATAGAAGCTCTCCCGTGGGATATCCTGGAGAGACCCCGGGTCCTTTTGTTCCGATACCTTCGCATGATTCCTTCCACAAGATGTCAGGCTCTAAACAGCCGAGTGCCATCAAGTTTAGCCTGTGGCACAAGACGAAACACCTCGCATTCCTCGAGGTAGTTCGGAGTACATTCCCAAACAGTCCACACCGCACAGTTTGACGCAGTACGCCCGAAGGATTCAAGCCACACCGCGGTATTGCCGGGGTAATTACTTCATGGATTACTTCATGGATTACTCAAGGATGTACATTACATGGGATTACATGGATTACATGGATTCCACTATGACTGGTGTGAGTCAAAACATTCTGAAGTCCATCTTCCCGTTTGTATTGTTTCAACAGATACTAATTTCACTGATGATATGTCTTACCCATTAATAATATAAATAAGAAACAAAATATGCAGGTTATTAGAGGAATTTAATGAAAACTTTTTCTTTAAGTTTGTGACGAATGTATCGCCATTCCCATTACGCAAATTTTGACTTCAATTATTGCCATAGTTTACCAATAATTTAATGGATAATATTTTACAATGATCAGGAACATAAATATTGTGACCACTCACTATGGATGATCGATTATAAAAAAATAATCGATATTTTGAAAATCGATTACTTGCAAGCAGCCGAATTAATCGCGCCCGATTAATTGCTTTTATTAATCAATACATCGATTAATCGATTCGATTATAACAACATACAAAACATATTAAGTTATGGTACTTCCATAAATAAAGTTAAATAATTTCTTTTACATTTCATAAGGTTAATGTCATCATGAGTACAAATTGTAAAATCTAGATAAACTTCCAGGAGGCGAGTGAGGGAACAGAGTTGGGAAAAATTTATTTATTTAATGTAAATTTTGGACGATTGCCAAATGTTTACAGGAAGTGAAGCGAAAAATTGCAATATCGGTAAGTGGTTACTAATAAGGCGGCTTCTCAGATCAAATTGAATTAGTCTCATCTCGGAAAAGAGTCTCTCTGATGGAACTGATGTTGCTACTCCTGGCAGGTACTTCCTGGCTACCTGATTTAAGTGAGGGTATTCAGCTTTCATCGACTCCCACAAAGGATTCAAATAGCGGTCAACGACGGTCGGTTGAGGAATTGCCGTAACACAAATGGTGTCCCACCGGAGACATCTTCATTGCACAGGGTTCTTTGTGTGCTGCTTCAGTGTTATGAAAGCTCCAGAGGTCATCTGATAGTACTGCATAACGCTCAGCGTGTAAAACATCTGCTGGACGTTCACTTGATCCTCCTCACAAAACTACACAGCGATGACGGCGCTCATGGCATTGGCTACAGCGATCAGGCTCTTGGTGTGCAGTTTTTTGAACCGTGGATCCAGCGATTGCATAGTGCTTTCTGGACCCAATAGGATCGAACCGACGATCCAGCTCCGATAGAACAAACTTCTTCACCTGTTCCGCTAGCCTGTCTCCTTGCGGAAGCTATATCAGATTGATGCTCTGAGATGTAAATGTCAGATACATGAAATAATCTAGTACTATACCAAGAGAGGAATCAATGATCGCGGCTACTTTACTGTTTTTAGCTATTTCACGAAGGGAATGACCTTGCTGACTGTAGTAACTTTACCCACGCACATTTCCGTAGTCACTTTAGTCAATGGTTTTAGCACGGATATGAAGACACGGACGGTGCTCAGCTGCGCACTGCTCAGCATCGCCACGTCTCCAAAGTCGATCAGCACCTCGGCTACTACGGGCGAGAGCTCTACGAATCGAGAAAGTATCTCGTAAAAATTGAGGTTGAGGACCACCGGGTAGCGTTCGACTGCATGAGGTGTAGGACGGTACCCTCTGTCTTCCCTTGAGAGTACCTACTGAATTTGTTTCAAAGCATCACTTGCATTGACACTGTGGTGAAAGAAAGTAACAATATCCCTAACTTTTTTAATAATATCTAGGGCTCTAGGAACATACTCCTCGTTAGTCTTTTTATTGTTTAATTTCTTATTTATTATCGAAATAACAAGCGCAAATAACTCACGGCTTTGCCTGGCGAAGCAATATCTGACACGTGAGTGGCCGGAAAAAGGTTGTGCCGTGTAGAGTTACGTTATACGCATTCTAATACCTCTATGGCGTCGTCGCGCAGAGTTCTGCCACAGTCGAATTTTCGGTACCCCGTCAGAAGATCACGACGACATCAGATCACGCGACAACAGATCACGAAGACAATAGATCACAACGACAACAGATCACGACGACAATAGATCACGATATACAAAAAACGCTGTATTTAAACAAGTGAAAGATAGAATAAACCTAATAACACGGGTTTCACTTCATCAGATATATTTCACTGTTATAATTCCTAATAGCATGATACAAATCACACTTACACATTTTATTATAATTTAGGGTTATTTGGTTGGGCAACTCGCCGTAGTTTTACGCAAAACAACCACCATTGGGGTGGGTTGGTTCAAAAGGGTATTCGTGAAAAAAGAAACGTAACTATCCGCCAAATAACCTCCTCCCCAGGTAGCCTAGAAGGTTATCCGTGCCTCCAGTCTGAAGGAATTCGTGCGTTTCCCCGCTTGGTGGCGCTGCCATCAGGTATGCCAGTAATGTTATCTCTCTCTACATTCGGAACGACTCCGCAGCGCCCCCTCCCAATTGCACATCTGCGGCAAAATATCCGCAAAATATTGAAGGAAAATATAATACAAAGTAATTTTCCCATTTTAATCGTGATTTAGTGTCGCGTGATCTGTTGTCGTCGTGATCTGTTGTCGTCGTGATCTGTTGTCGTTGTGATCTATTGTCATGGATCCGAATTTTCGAACTGAAGAAAACGTGAGCCACCCTCTCACCACAACAGCTCACCAGACACGAAAATCCGAAATAATCGATAATCGGTCATATTAATCGGGTATACATAATCGATATCAGCTGTTGCATTATTCGATTCCAGATTTTTCATTTATCGACAATAATAATCGATTATTCGATTAATCGGTTTCGTAATCGCCCAGCCCTACTCAATACCCTGGGAGAATTTGCTTCTTGTTCGCAGTTTTTTTAATTACAAAAATGACATTCATATTAGATAGAAAAATAATATTTCATCCCATACTTCACTCATTCTCTTTTGTAACACCATGTCATTTCAAGAAAGATTTCGAAAACAATTGTGCGAAAAGTTAAAATTTTGTTATTTAAGTAAAACAAAGCATTTTCTGTAAGTAGATAGGATGGGAATAAAATGTCAATTAAGTTCTTTAAACTATACATGTAACCAATTTTATTGTAGAACCTACACTTTGAAGTCCTATTTTTACAACACTTATTAAGACTGTCCAAGCTAGGTTAAAATATTCAATATAATGATGATATTAGTTAAAAGTTATTTTCCGTCATTCAACATCATTATGTGGTACAAGAGTTTGCTTTCCCGAATAGAGTTGCAAAATTTGTTGGAACATGGTGGCTACGGATCAGGTCAAAGATTTGCAAATATTATAACTGGCGCTGAATGGCTGCTTACCTAAAAATATTATTTTCAAATATTGACGAGGGAATGTTTATTCTACCGCATTTGTAAAAAAATATCGTGCCGTGTTATCGAAGGTACTTGTGCAAGTGGTTATACCCTGATAGGAACCCTTTTCCTCTTTTCTGCCGTTGTCGTTTGAGGAGGATAAGGGGTGTATGTCGGAGTAATCGATGCAATTTGCACGCACGCTGGCCCGCGATTGTTTGCGATTAGTGTCGAGGCCCCAAGGTCGCGGCGCTCGAAGAGTATTTTGCCGCGACGCGAGCGAGCCAAGAAGAGGTAAACATTAATCAACATTCGCCGACCGGCCATCTTGAAGGGGCCACGACGGCGCCAGCCAACCCCGAGGCTTACAAGGGTTGTTGGTTCGGGAAGCGACGGGGGAGGGGAAAGAAAACAAAAGAAGGGCGATAACGAGATCGCGTGGTCTTTATTATATCGCCCTCACTCTCTTTATTATATCGACCCTATACATACAAAAATTACCAGAACAATGATGATTAATCGGATGCATCATATATTGAGTAACAACAATTATATCAAGTATTTGATTAAATATGAAAATGTCGCCTATCGTGATCATATCCATAAATTGTATTGTCTATGCAGCCGTATATATTAAAATTTCCGTCCTTATCGCCGTTTCATTTATTTATTTATTTTAAATGTAGGACACTGTCTCTGGCGTTACTCGGTGAAACTCCTTCAAAATGAATAAAAAACAAGTACTTAGCTATGATTCCACACTTTATTTGAAACGACACGACCTAGGTTTCGGCATATCATGTCATCACCACCTGATGACATGATATGCCTTTATACACCTTTATAAACAAAGGTAAAATAGAGGTTCCTTCATATTTTCAATATTTTGACAAACCTTTTTATTTACACCTGAGAGTAGACCAGTCACACATTCACCCAGGCCACATAACTTGAACTTTGCACTACATGTTTGAAAATATGGCGTGATTGGCTTACGTTTTTAACTTTGAGTTGCATTTATGGTGGTCAATCTATTTATCAAGGATTCCGATGGCTTCAAAAATAAATTTGGCTTTCGATAACTAATAATGTATGTTCCTTTGCTAGTAAAGTAGTAAAGATTCTTTTATGCAAGTAGCTTGAATCAGGGTCGATTACGCCTGATCAATTCTTGAATCGATTTGCATTCAGAGGCCAGTGATTGTTTACAAATGCGAGCTAAGCATTCAATTGCAGTGAGTTATCATCATCGTGTAAAATGTTATAGGAAATATTTCGTAGACTTCCCATGCGAACCTGTGACAACTAAGAAGTTTTCCTTGCACTGACATCATGAAATTTAATAAAATGAGCCCAAAGCTATCGAATGCTTGATATCGTTAAATATCGGTCATATCGTTATATTTACGATAAATATCGACTACGTTTTACTCACAACTGTGATGCCCAACTTAAAATCATCATCAGCAGTCATCAATGCCAAGATTGGTCTGCGGAATTTCTCCACTACATCATCTTTTCAGCTAAGCGCTTCATTTATTCATAATTCTCATCCTTCATAATTACCCATTCCTCCTTTACATTAGGCTATTATGCCTTATAATAGTCCCATAGGTTTTTCTCCTCTATTTTGGAATTTCATGAGATATTTGATCGCCCCAACTCTACGTAAGAAGTCTTTAATAGTATCTCTCTATTCCATTTAATCTCCATCACTCTTCTGCTGCCCCATTTCCAATGATTCCAATCTTCTCTGCTCTCCTGCTGCCACCGTTCAAACTTCACTGTTGTATAATGGTACCACATTAAAGCATTTTGGCCAGATTTTCATTATCCTGTGTGAGATTTCCTTTTTATTTAACAGCAAAGGCAGGGCGCACTGATTGCTTCTTCATCCACGTGCATTCCTGTTTTAGTTGTTCCTTGATTACATTTTTTACTTTTACAACGTTTGAGATTGAGTCTCAAAGCACAGCCTTGTTGTAGCCTCGTCCTTACTTTTACATCTCCTGGGTTGCAGTTGCATTGGATCACAGCCATCAATCCTTATACCAGTCTTTTCATCTTTTCCTGTTCTGATACACTGAAAATGTTAAATAAAAGACTTTGTACTATTCCACAATATGATGTATATTTTTCCCAATCGATTTCGACGTCTTAGCGTCATTGTCAAGGTATATACCTTGGCAATGTATACCTTGACAATGACGCTAAGACGTCGAAATCGATTGGGAAAAATATACATCATATTGTGGAATAGTACAAAGTCTTTTATTTAACATGTTCAGTGCAACTAAATTCAACAAAGTATCGCCTGCCTCCATTGACATTATTCTGATACAGTCTATAAATAAGGTATTCGACATGCCATCGATGCATACTCGATTCGCACGGTCCCATGTAGTGGTGGAATAACGTGCTTTCATAGCGAAACGGCTGCAGCCGCTACTCCTTCGGTCAGAAAACTGTTTCTCATTCACTGTTTCAAACGACAGGTTAGTTTCGTGATCAACGCCGGAGCCGCGACGTTGCGATCTGTGCTGTGCAGCGGCAACTGATAGATGAAGATGAAGCTGTTTCGTCTTCTATTCTGTTCCAGTTGCACTGCACGTGTGGCTGCGTTGCGGTTATAAGATACAATTTGTTGGATTTGAATCTGTTGCAGGCGGTTGCTGGTTTATTCAGCCAACACATTAACACCCATTGTTGCAGATAGAATTAGAGTTGTGATTTAACTATCTTTCATAAATCCAAATGAAATTGTTACTTTATTTAAGTGAAAGATTTCTTATTACATAGAATAAGGAGTTACCAGCCATGTTGTAACAGGGCCAATCTATGCCTTTTGTTCGATGTACCTCTAGCTGTTGTTTCGCGGAACTGTTTCGTTTTGAAACTGTTTCGATTGCAAAATAGTTGCAATCTGTTGCGTTCTTTTAGTGCCACCACTGGTCCGATGTGGGCGCCGATTAAGTGCAATATAAGGCATGTCTTATTCTGCGTGCACTCACCAGTGACGACTGTTGCCCCTCGGCCCTTCCCCCCCAACTGCCTCGCCCCATTGACAGAAGGGCAATGGCCCCCAGGCCCGCCCCTCCACCCACAAGGGGGGCCCAAGGGATTGGCGCCGGGGCGTGCACTGTGACGTCACTGCGGCCAAGCCCCCCCTGTCTCAAGGGGTTAAAGCACTTGGGCGTGGGTGGGAGAGGCAAGCCATTCGCTCTTGTCCTCCAATCACCTCTCCCCTACCGCCACCCGAAAGAGAGTCGCACGGTTCGCAAGGTTCGTGAGAGAGTGCCCAAAACCCCCATCACTAAAATATTATGCTTCGTGCAAAAAAAACGTGTAACTCCCGAGTCCCAAGGTCAATTTAAAAAAAAATTGTATTCTTAAAATTTTGCTTTACACGAATCCTGAATGCTCTTAGGCATGCAGAATTTCGAAAATAAAAAGTAATATTCTTACAAATATTCCTTCATAACATTTTGAAAAGAACTCAATGGTTTCAGGCTCAACTTTGTGGAAGTTCAAAATGAATAATGAAAAAGAAAACTTTTATTTCGCGAATTTATTTCACAGTAGGTACTACTAGTTTCGACGCAGAGGCGTCATTTACGTGATTTAATCAGCGCCGTCAATGTACGTGAAGATGACGCCGCTGCGTCGAACTAATGGTACCGTGAAATAAGTTGGTGGAATAAAACAAAGTTTTCTTTTTCACTATTTATTTTTAAAAGATAATATGAAATATAATAAGCCTCTCAAGTGTTTCGATTGATTAAAGAACACAATCAACCTGATACCAAATACATGAACAAAGCTTGAAGGTAATTGTAATTATGAAAACTTCCCAGATGTCTTCCATCTAATTTGCTTCACGATAGTGATGTCTGTATTTTTGATTTCATACCCTAATTTTAGCGAGCAGGGCTGGATTTTGGAGCAGCTACTTGCTCATAAAATAAAGCTTTAAATGCCAAATTTGAGTGATGAGTATGTGCTTCTACGATACCAACAATTTGACCTGTAATTCAGTCCAGTGCCACGAGTAAGAATTATTCAAAGCGCAACATGGATCATGAGGATGAATGTTATACAACTCCTATTTCTGGAAGTTTTCAAAATATTTCCCACGAAAGCTTGGCTGTAAAGTATCATCATTGACACCGAAGAACGGGAAACCAATTTAAAAAATCTAAAATGTATCGGATCATGACTTTTTGTTTTAAATTTTCGCTCTACAATTTGAAAACAGCTTCGATTTCTGTTATGATAAAACGTGCTTCCACCAGAGAATAAATGGCGAGATGTGAAAGTTAAATGTTTTAAAAGATAAGAGAACCATAAAATGCGACGGGTATATTCGCACCTTACAGATGTGTGCGTAGTTTCCTTGAATTTTAGTTCTCGCACCACTCGTCAAACGACTCTACAACCTGCTGTTGACCACCAAGATAAGGTTTTAAAGTTTCTAGATCAGGGATTAAGATTCAAAAATATACGGAAACTTTCGCCATTAATTTACTCATAATAAGAGAAATAAGAAATATTTTCCCAAAATATTTCAGTATTTTTAAAATAAAAAGTTCACGGATTTTATTGTGCATGATTGCTTACTAAAAAAATCACTCAGTTGTCGAATCTTTGCTTTTAAACGTTTGGGCGCTATGAACATAAGCCTCGTTTGAAATTTGTTAGCTAGCAATCCTATTTTTTTTCTAAGGGTAGAGTCATCTTTGATCGAATCGCCGATGTCTAAAATCGTACCACACCCCAATCATCATCGTGGAAATCGAGTGAGCACCAACCTGATGCTCTTCTGAATTTGCTCACAACTTCTTTGGTGATGAATATCTCGTTTTATCGGCGAGAAATAATTTGAGTGCCTCATGGTCTCCCGTCGCATTCGTCACGTTTTATTCGAGGCAAACGCGAAATGATTAATTTCTCTCCCTGCCCCTGGCGTGTCTTTAGAAACTCTTCGAACAGAGGCACGCGTGACTTTCTAGGTTATCGCCAGCCCCACTGGTTCGGGGACCAAATCACGGATAGGGGTTGTTTCCAGGGTGTGCGGCTAACCCACCCCATACCCCTCGCCTTTCTCTTGACCGCCCTTACCGCGGGTAAGCGGGGATGTAGGGGAGGGGTTCAGTTTTACGCACGTCATGGACTACGCAGTTCAAAAAGCTTGAGAACTTCTGCTGTAAGGTATAACAGCAAGGATTTTAAGCGCTGTTTTCTCTTTAAATAATCAAGATATATTTAGCGCACAAGGTAGATTTGGCCTATTTATTAAAACACCCTATTTAATTTGGCCTGAGTCTGAAGCATTTTAAGGAAACCACGCTCCAAAGATTTTCATAGCATGTATTTGGACGGGAAAAAACGTCATTTTGGTGGAATTATCTGACAATATCTTTGCTTATATATTAATTCTTCGTCAATTTACACTTCCGGAAAGGGTTTTTATTCGTACCGGTGTGATTATTAATATATTTATAAAATCAACATATATTTCAGTTTTTCAAGAAACGTCAACCTACATTGATCCCAAAAGTTGCTAGGTACAGCTTTCATTTTAACATATTACGTAAAGCATGCCACATCCTATGGGCTGACCGATTTTTGCTTTCCTATTTGGAATAGGTTCGGAGATATTTTCAACTATATGTTTCAGCTGATGGACGCAATTCTTCTTGAAATGACTAGAGGGTTCTATTGAGTTTTATTCCAAACCAAACGTGTAATCTATTAGTAATTACCAAGATTTTTGTTTAATAATATACCATCAATTTGCCATAAAATAACTTTGGATATTTTTGCATTTCAAAAAAGCCGTAGGAATTTCATTGATGATCTTCTTTTCATCATGCAGATTTGTAACGTTATTTCTTTATACAACAGTTCGATGCTCATGCATTTTCAACTGCGATGCGTCTTCGCTTGTGGCTGTGAGACGCAAAACATTGCACGCGGGGACGTAAAGGGTTTACGTGTTTGGAATTTCAAGGACTCAGCTCAATAAATTTAAGAGCTATAAGAAATGACCTCGTACTTTTTTAAGTGCCGCAGTCCATAAAATATTAAACTCTTTGGAGAGCGAAATGGAGGTAGAGTGCGAATTGGCCTTAGAAAAAATGCGGTATAAATAAATGTTTATAAGTATCATAAAATTTTCGTAATCACTATGTAGTTCTGTACAGAAATGTCTATATTCGCAATAGTAACCTGTAACCACTATATCAATAGTCCTATTGTTACATAATCACTACGGCCATAGTGTTTTAACCACTATAAGGAATTGATAAAATCACTATTAATAATTAAGTAATCACAATGCATGTGTTTGCAAATCTATAGTGGTTGTTACAAATATTTTAGTGACTATGAAATATCTCTATAAAGAATAAGTTTGGTAGGGCACGTAATGTGAAAAAATCTTTAAAAGTTATTTTTTGTGTTAAATGCCCTTTTAGGTCACCATGGCAAGCAAATATTTGGGAAACAGTATTTATTGCACAAAATAAAGTAATAATGCCTCCAGCTCAATAGAACTGAGCGTATTTTTGACTTACAACCTTGTAATGCAAGTGATTGTTTACCTTCATCTCTCTGAAGAGCTTGTGGCCGAAATACGTGTTTCCGACGAGCACCATCGTCTTTCCCTTATTCTTTGTGTTTCCCCCAACTCTTTGAACTTTAGTTTTGTCTATGTTTTATTGAGTTTGCTCTGCTGAGTGGGTTTCCCACGCGAAGTTATGCCTGAGTGTGAGTGGCTGCTTTTCTGAGTGTTTGCGAAGTGTGTTTGCTCTGTGATTGTCCCTGGCGCGGAATCTCATTCCCGAAAAACAATAACAGAAAAAGTGAATCGTGGTCATATCTCCGGCTTCCTAAACGGGGTCCCCTACAGCCCAGTGAGGGATCCCATTGTTGGGTAGAGTGTGTGTCTTGTGGTTGGTCACTGGCGAAGAATCAACCTTCCTGCAAACCACCACTGCTAGGTTAACCGGGCATGTTTGTAATTTTTTGGCTTTTTCTGACGTGTGATGCTAGAAGTTTTATGGCAATAGAGTATTTGCACACTTTTGGGAAGTGACATCTAAAAAATCTATCGATACTTCAGACACTAAATTTTCATTCTGACGCTCGAGAGGCTTTTCGTTAATTTTTTATTAGCTAATAAAATCTAATAAATTATTATTGCGCCGAAACACTGGTCCGCCATGTTGGGTAGGCTCTGACGTCATCTCCCATAGTCGACCATTTGTTGATTTGGAGATTGTGTGACTGTGTAGTCTTAAGGTGCGGACGAAACTTTAGCTATTAATTAGCAAATATCGAAATAACTTCGAAAAGGCAAATACTATTTCACTCTCAACTATTTCTAGGCTACTTCGCTTCTGCTAATATGGGAGATGACGTCACACTACGAAGAACCATTGGTTGGGCGTTTAGACCTAGGCAATTTCGATGCTAAAACAATGCATAATAAAAGCTATTTATTAAGTTAATTAGTTGGAAAGATACCTTGGTATTTCGTACGTGGCATTTCGAAACCAAACACTACTCGCTACAATAAATTTCAACAAAATACCTCACTTACGCAAATACTCTATTGGATATTTTTTTCATTGATTTACTGCATTAAAGGCCATAGAGCTCAAATATTTCCGTATTAACCTAATAATGATCTTAATTTGGTGGAGCCATTGAGGTATGTGTGATGTAGGGTAAGATAAGGATTGAAAAATCACGATGGTCTAAAAGGATAACGATCGCGGAATTTCCAAGTGTCGTTGGAAACGGACGTATTTGGCTAAGGACATTAAAAAAGAGTGTACCTATAGATGGACCATATCATTAGGATAAACTTGATGAGAAAAAGGTTAACATGCTGGGTAAGCGGGAGCCGTTGGTGAAATGGATATTTACTTACATTAGATTTGATGAAAAGTGGAAGTAACTAGTAACCGAAGAGGAACATATTGAGTAAATAAATTGGGTTTATACCATTGAAATGTGGCCTTAAGGAATGACTGAAATTTTGAGTGCATCCAAACCTACCTAATAGGTAGACTGTGCAGAATATGTAGCACACAGTGGCTGGATTTCGTATATAATCACTCGTAAAATTGAGCGAAAATCATTGAGAGGTTAGACGTAATGACAAAAACATGTAACCAGCATGTGCATTCGTACAAATACAAGAGCGGAAAAGAAAAAAATCAATTTCCGCAGTGCCACAATCCTCAGTCGTCCATCAAGAGGACAGTTACAGATCAACTGTGTCGTAAGAATATGAAATATCGGAAAGCGTAAGAAATCTAAATGAACAGTGTCCTAATTTAGCTGTGCAGTGTCAGTTCGTTGGTCTTAATCATTTTACCGTGCGATCTTTGAACCGCTCACCAATACTTTCGACGAAAATATATCATTTAAACATTTATGAGCGATTGAGCTTAAATAGTCTTTTTTTGGGTCATTTAGAGATGACTCACCCACAGAAATTGATTTCAAGAACACCTCCGGGTTTTCTCCTAAATATTAAAGTCCTAGTGCAAGTGTTTAGGCCGAAAAGTTAAGCACTAATGAGCTTTGATGATACATTCACGGTGATATAAGCTCTTTGTACGTTTAACTATTAACTGACCATCAACTTTTATCAGCATGAATCTGATCAACTTCCACAAAGTTAATTCACTGACCATCAATTTCATTGATGATACATTCATAAAAAATTAGATTGTACCATTGTATAGAGCCACAGAACTGACCCACCGTTAATAAACGGTCAAGACCTGACCCACACTTCCATATAACTCAGTACGATCCATTATTGGCGACCTAAAACGACAAGGTGACCCTTCTCCACACCCAGGGACAATCTCTGCAAAAATGACTACGCATACCCCTTTATCTGAATCAAGATACTTTTTTTGAATTTTATGATAGTGGACTACATGTTTAATTTGCATAAACCCCAGGAGACACAGATGATCCGAAATCAATGAGATCGATAAGAATTTGCTCAATCGGCCCATAATCAAGGGCAGTTGATAGACGTGTGTTACTGAGAAAAAAATCAAGTACAACCGGATATTGGAAGCCAAGATAAAAATTGAAATGTAATACACATGTCTACAATCATTAATTGAACTCAAAGGAATTTGAACTTGCAGTAATTTGAGCCTATATTTCTCACGAGAGATATTTGGCCCTATGCTCTTTTTGCTGAAGAGTTCTTCACATTACACTCCCATGTATACGATCGCATTGTCAATCTGATTCAACTTCGATTTAAAAAAATAAGGCATGCAATTAATTAGCTTATTGTAGCATAAAAGAAGAACAACTGTGCACTTCAAAATGTACTTAAGCATAATGTTTTCCCGAGAGCCGTATCTAAAATATATAAATAGCCGTATATAAAAACCATATCTTTCAACTTCCGCAGTCAGCACTTTGACGCATGAAGGAGTTTCCACGGCAGAGAGTCAAAGACCCGGTGACCCCATTTGCAGACATACGCGTATCGTAATCTGCTTGAGTTTCTCTCGTTGGAAGGTAACGTCTACACGAGAACGGCAACGCAACAGGGGCGAACACGGGACATGAAAAGCCAAGCATCAGCCATATATCAATCTTACGATCTCAAGGGTCAACCAAGCCTCATGCATAGCCACAAAAGGGTTCTCGCAAGAGGATAGGTTCATTTCTACGAGAAGTCCAGACCCATAAAATTCACGCGCGAACGACCTCGACGAACATGGATTTCCGAAGACAAGAGGCAGATTACAATTCTTTCGTGGGCAAAAGAAAGAGGTTAAACTAGATGATGACACGTGAATATGAGTAAAAAGGTGGCTGCGAAGATAATGACTACTTGAGACATCTCAGCGATGACTCAAATTCATCCGCCGAACGACGTAGGTCCACGACGAGTTCAACTGGGCTCAATTTGAGAGCTGTGGTAATCGGCATTTACTTAACACCCAAAAAAATTATAATATCTCTGCGCTGTTTACATAAATAATTATCATCTACCAATCTTGTGATTGTAATATGAAGAATTGCGCGATCTTTAAATCAAAACAAATCTATGTGAAAGGCATAGGGTCTTCCAAAAACCGTTAAAAAATCCAATCCTCAAGAGAAAATGTCGTAAAAATAATTCAGCATGAAAAGAAAATGCCTTAGGGATCACCTAAAGCTCCAGTCTTTGATTATTATTATATATTATGTACAACTTGATGGATCAATAAATATATTATCATTATTATTTATTAAATAAAATACTGAGTGCGACAGGCAAACATCTACTTTATTGTCAGAATTTTTATCTCGGTCAAGTCCTGATTATTGCCTTTATTTATACAGATAATGTAAATTTAGCGAAATAATAATTTTTCTGCCATATAATGTGACTTAAAATTCGTCGAGGAAATCCAGAATTATAGCAGTTTGCGAGGGCATTACGAGGGAGTTTTCCCTTATTCTCTTTTAAAAAAAAAAGGTTCTACGAAATCATAAAATCAACTTCTGCCGTGAAGATCTGTTAGTTCTTAGTAAAAAGTTGAAAGTTGCAATCGTCGTTATCGAAAAAAATCTAAAAAGCTATAGTTCAAGCTTGGATGACACAATGTAATTTGTAGGAATCGAACTCTTACTGATAAATTACGGGGGGGTGGTTCAATTAGTTAAAAAGGGTTCTATAACTGCTTAGAAACTTTGAGCTCTAGGATAAAGCAAAGTCGAGCACCATCCATTAAAAACATCCTCAATTTGGATACTCTAATTTAGTTTAAACAACAATGAAGTACTTTCATGCATTAAGTCAATATTTGGAGTGAATTTATTTTAGAATGGAGTTACTAAAATGTATACAAGTTGAATTACTCTGTTAATCATTCTGAATTCAATACCTGAATGGGCCATTAGCGATTCCTATCAAATTGTTGAGTGAGATGCGAGTACTAAATTTCCCATTAAACCCTATTAAAGCTTCCCATTCAGCTAATCAACCTTTCACCAAGTCATATTTCATGTATACTGCAGGGTCGACATCCACTTGTCGTTTCTCAATGGGAGTTTGTTTTGTCCCGGTTTGTCTCCTTGCCTCCTGCTGTATAGTTAGTTCTTATTAATAACTGCGGTTTAAATTTGTCACGGTATGCTTCCAAGATAGAGTTAGCGTAATAGATCATGTATACAAAAAACACCTGAAGCCAGGGCACGAGAAAATAACACATTCAAATGAGTCAATCAGGTCGTTGCTAAGCAGGGTGTGAAATAGCTATATTTTTTAAAATGAAATATTCTACAGCGCATTTTCCTCCGATAACAGACATTTTAGTGTAGCAGCACTTTTAAAACCCTGTAGGGAACACATTAAATATAATATATTTGAGCAAACAGTTTGACCCCGAAACTTTTCCTTGGCTGTACCAGGAATAATTGTCCGATTTAAAATATACTTCTGTTAGAGTTTTTGTTTTAAAAAATCTCAGTGAACATCTAAGGCCTACGATGGAGCTCTGTGTCCAAGATCATTGCAATACGTTCTGCGATCCCAGAGATATCGTGATCAGTCAGTGATTGGGTGGTATCTACCTTTTATGCACATATAGATAATCTTTTTGATTTTCCAACACAGGCCTAGGCAAAGATGTACATCTTTGAAATAATTTCTCCATTATCGTTTTATTTTTTCATCCCCTTCTCTTTCTGAGACTGTAAAACAATGATTTTAAATGATAAGGGGTACAGTGAACGTGGTGAACTGGAGCGGTCAAGAATTAGGCGTCATAAAACTTGAATAAGGTCGGGTCCCGTCGGAGCACGCCTTCTCATCTCACCGTAACAGCAGTGGGAGCGGACAAATCCGTGGGGCATGAGAACAAGCATGGCGACCGTGCACAAGAGTATACGGTAGGGGGCAATCTTTCTCCGAGAACGAGCGGCAATCAAAACCTCAAGAAAAATCCGAGCCGGGAAATAATAGTGGGAAAGGCCTTTGCCCTAACAGAGGAGTGGGAAACACGATTGTGAGAGCATTGGAATGAAGGCAGGGGGCAGGATCCTTTTACTGCATTTATTTTTTAATGAACTGAGAGTAACAGACACTTTTAAGTAGTATTTAGTAAAAAGAACCACTTTGACTACGGATATTTTTGCAGTGACCTGCGGTTAAAAAGCAAAATTACCATGATTTTTATCAATTAGAAGTCAAAACAAAAAAATAAAGAACCGAATGAACATTAAATGAACGCCATTGGCTCATTTTTGGCTCTGAACCAACAAACAGACACGCTTATCGCAATACTTACGATGCATTTAGGGAGTGTAATTCCAAATCCTTCTACCCAAATGCTAGATTAAAAAAAAAACTGACGCATTTTTTCTGGGAATTTGATGATGATAAATGGGACTTTCTTTGAATTTTTGAATTATATTTACTCAAGAAATGGAATTAGTAATTAAATGTTTTCATGGCGCATTGATAATTTCAATAATAGAAACAAAATAATCAGGAACTAAAGTGCACAGTTTGATTTGTAATAGTTGCTCGTGGTGTAAATAATATGTCAATGGCAACGTGTGTTGGGAGTTGGAGTAGAAGCAGGAGAAATAAAGAGGGAGGGAGAGGTGGTGATTCTATAGCGGCAGAAAGGTGAAGAAAGGTTATGAATAGATTCGACCCAAAATTAAAAGAGAGTGGAATTATGCCCGGACATTATAAGCATGCGCCAGACCCGCCGGTTTCTCTGGGTCTAGGGGCCATGATAAACGATAACACACTCTCTCCTCCGTATAAATTGCTTTAGAATCGGGGCGCGGGCATCTTTTATTGCGGGTGAATCGATTAGGCAAGGTGGTCGGCCAAAAATAAACAGCACACCTCTCGTATTTTTCAATACAGAGTCACTTCCTCTCAACCTTAGCCCCACACAATATCTGCATATCTACATCAGCTCCTATCTTTATATTTCCCCAAAACACTCCCTTTACTACTGTCCTGCTCCATCCCCCTATCTAATAAAAGAATCCCTTTCCTGACCTCGAATTCTTTTCAAGTTCGCGTCGATGCCAATATACTCCTGAAGCCTATGCCTCGACGCGCACAAAATACACTTCCAATGTGTTGACACCTCTGGGTGGACAAATATTTGTGCACGCGTAGATAACACGCAATGTAGCCATAATTTATTATTACTCGCTTTTTTAAAGGAACTATTCCCCACACATTACGTCCTTTGATGCAATAAAAATACTTCCCAAGAACATCAGTACGGTATATCGTAGATTGGCTCATTTTCACTTGGTACCAGTATAACCATCGCTGAAAAAGAACAGTCACCTAGCTAGGTCACCTAATCAAGGTTGAAGTTGTTTCCAGTCCTCCATGAAAAATAATATGTTAGAGAAATTCAGACCGCAACTCTCATCTGGGAGCATTAAAATTACTGGTAAATGTAATTCCGCGTCTTTATCTTCACGAAGACATGCATGGGAGTAGATCTCCTGACGGAGGCAAAAGGCATATGCACTCTGAGAGGTTCCCTGGGAAAACAATACAGCTAATAAAATCTTGATTTCTGATTAGTTGAAGTACTGATGAATATAAACAGGAGATTGACTTGAGATATGAGGTGGAATTGTAGCCTCATCGCACTATGGCACTCTATGGATAAAAAGAAATGGTATTCTGCCTATTTTGGGTTCAGTGCAGTGGGATCAGAACCATAAACCGAGGAGTAGTCTTTCCATTTAGTTTTATAATGTAGGCGTGCAAACGTTTCTTCTAACTATCACTTTTTTAGGTTTATAACCATGACGTTTGAATGTATTTTACATTATTTCCGTGAGTTATAAAACTAATAAGCACTGACTTTCAGATTTTACCTCATGATATTATAAGATTACGCAGTGGCCAATGTAATAAGTACGAGAAGAAATTATGGGTTCAGTCCAATAAGCGTTAAATGGTTATGAAGAATTTCCGTACAGAGAGATGAATTTCCTCTTCTTATTCTTCAATGAATATTTACTACGCGGATGGCATTTTCTTTTCATACCCTTCAAATATATTGGTGAGTCTGATGAAAATATTCAACCTCCATCCCTGATTAGAGATGCATACATAGAGAGATAGCCTCATTCTCCTTGAGTTCAAGGAATTCTCATTTTTCTACCTGACTTCCATGTTGCAATTTGTCTCACCAAAATATTTCCGAGAAATTATAGCATTTAAATAAATAACCTATTAGCAAAGAAGTTTAGATTTTACGCACCAGAATTTATCCCAACCGGAAGACGTTAATCTGTTGCTGGCACTGTAAAGAGGGCAGAGCTTGCAACGCTCATAACCCGACGGTCATTCCCCTGAATTTTTCGGATTAATTCCTCGCCTATTTCTCGTGAACTCATAAATGTTCTGTTTTCTTTAAAGGCGTCCACTGTGTCAATTGGGGTATCCTGATAAATTCAGCCGATACCCAAGACGGACAGTCCACAACTACAATTGTAGAATACCCTGGGCATGACGCTCGGAAAAAAACCGCGATAACGTAATAAGAACCCGGTGTTGTAGGGAAATTACTGGTTATTATTTTCGTTCATGAGTTTTTTGCTGATTTGAGCATGAATTTGTTACAAAATTATTTAATGGCATATTCTCACTTCATGCAAACTGGATATGAGGCATATATTCAGAGATTACATTGTTCAAATAAAATAAAATAAAATTGAAAATAAAATACTTCGACTGTATTTATGAGATCTTAATTGAGACATAAAATTCATACATTTCACATAAATGTTTACTGAGAAGTGATGAAGATTTTTGCTGAAATGCTCGTGTTACCTTTCGTAACATTTTTATTAACAATAACACGAGATTTAAATGCGTTAGAAGAACTCCTTTTATTATATATCAGTCACTGCTAGCCTTATCACAACCATGCCGAAATGGTGTATTTTTTCCTCAGCGGTGAATTATGAGAAATTCCGATGATATCTCTCCCGGTCCGAATAAGAGGCATTATCTGCAAACAGCAAGGCAACAATTCGACATAATGATGCAAAATTTGACGATAGGAGCGTTTCCTTAAACAATATATTTGAGCAATAAGTTTTGGCCGGTGAGTTTATGCTAAATTTGGCTTCATTGGTGTTTTGAAAAATCTTATGCCTAACTCCTAAATCTCCAACTCTATTCTCCAATTCTATTTATTGGGTGCAGGCTGTTTTTGGATTTGACAGGTGAGACTTTCATTAGTTCGAGCCGGATAATAATGTAGTAATACTCAGATAAATTTAAAAATATGAATGGATGCAGGAAATTACCACGAATTCAAGTAAGTTACTTTGAAACGATTCAACTTCGTCCTACCTGGCATCGCTGATTTTCTTGAGAATAATATTCAACAGGAATGGGAGTGAATATAAAAACCCTCCGGTTGAAAATTCATTAAAAAATGGTCTCGTATGGCCCTTCAGTTCCGGTATTCAGTGCATTCATTTGTTACTCTGGCCACTGTCATTACCAGGAAGATGATTGGAGACGAAACAGTCTAGTGAGTGAAGGGCTGATTAAATGACACATCGTGAGATAAGCCCTGTACTTCGAATGAGTGATCAGGATTAACAGCTTCTGATCACTTATCTGACCGCTTCAATTTCAGGAGAGAATTAAGGATAACTCACGAAAGAAACTCTATATCCACAGCGGGCTTACTTGCAATTCCTAGCTTTCGGATACAGCAAGTCAGTGACCCTAGAGCTTTTTTCTGGGTCGCTGGAGGGATGGAGAATTAGAAATGACGCGACGGGCGACGAAGAGACCAGTCGTAAAGCAGCAGCTTCAATAGGACCCCTCCGTGCATCTCACCGAGTTACTTCGCTTTTATGTGAGAGAATTTTATCTAAAAGTTTTCTTTAGATATGCCTCTCTTTCAAGCAAGCTACATATTAGGTACCTGCTATCTTAATTCCAAACTTAAAAATAGTCAAAATACACGCTAAGGAGACACTTCTTCGTCTTGTACGAGACACTATTTGGAATACTACCTCGCAATAGGACTCTTATTTAATTATTATTATTCAGAAGATAATTTTTTTTCATGACCTCGTATTTTTATATTTAAATTGCAATGAAGTCATCATTACACAATAAAAAATCAGAAAAAAAACTCTCTCTGAGCACTGACAAAACATAAATACAAAAAGCTGGCAAAAGAGAAATAAAATATGTAATTTATTATATATATGTCTCTAGAAGAAATTTAAACAATAATAATTATTATTATTAAGTAATCTACCGGTAAAGGTACGTTTAAATGGAAGACAGTAAATATCCTCTGGATTTTTACAAATGGAGGCCCCTATTTGCCTATAATGTTTCTTTCTTCATCTCAGCGTACGTTTTATCTTCCGTCATACCATACATAAAATCTGTTCTCTTTCTTCGCCTTCCCCGCTTACCTAACTTCGGCCCTTCTGTAACGGTCCTAAGCAACCCTTCGCCCCTCATTACCTCCTTCAAGCACCTTCTTTGCCTCCTCCTTATCTCATCCAGAAGTATTCTATCCTCATCAACTAGGTCAAGAACTTCCTCATTTGTCTTCCTTTCCGTCCACCTCCACACCCACGTCTTGAAAGCCTTCAGCCTATTTTCGTCTTCCTTTCTCAAGGTCCACGTTTCTGCCCCATACAACGCCACACTCCATATCAAGCTCTTCACCAGCCTCTTTTTTACACCCTTACTTAAGGTCCCCGTCATCACCTCCCTTCTATTCTTGAACTCTTCCTTCGCTTGCGCTATTCTCTTCCTGATGTATTTGCTACTATGCCCTGTTTCTTCTAGCATACTACCCAAGTAATTAAATTGTTCTCCTTGCTCCAGTTTGTGACTTCCTACTCTTATGACCAGCCTCAATTTTTTGTCCTAGAAAATCTTATTACTTTTGTTTTCTTGTGATTTATCTTCATTCCGGCACTAAATTTCACACGCCGGCATTAAAAATGATCGACGGCCTATCAGTTCGACGAGGCACGACACCCGCCCTTTTGGGCGGCTTCCCAAAGTTGCCAGGATTCAATTCTCTTTAAATAACTTTGATGATCTGGTTAATTATTAGTTGGAAGGGCTTTTTTATCCTCGCTTCTTTACGGTATTTTTAACTTGACACGATTAAGTGAACTACCTTTCGCCTGGCTCCTACCCTTCGACTAAATCTAGCATGGGTGATCCTACCTGGAGCCATGTTAATTGCTCCAGCCAGTACAGCTCTAGAAGTCATTGGAACGCGCAAGCCCTTCCACCACGTCAAGGTTTTAGTCCAAGGAAAGGGTCTTATTTGATAAAAATGTAATACTTGACACTAAATTGAGATACTTTTCTAAAGTTCGAATATGCCTTGAAGAGATATTTTGAACTCTGGTATCCTCGTTAACAAATATTGTGATTTATAGTAAATATTAGAGGTGATCTACCGGTAAAGGTAGGTTTATATAAAAGGTACCGGTAAAGGTAGGTTCTATCCTAAGTAGGAATACCTATACTAATTTTTTCCGGTAAAGATCCATGTTTTCATATGGTTTAACATTCTTAAACGCAGCAAAGGGTCTATCTCTCATTTTCCCATCCATAAAGCCTATTCTCTTATCCCCCTCCATCACGACCTTCAGAATCCCCTCGCTTCTCATTTCCTGTTAAAATCCCCTAATCTGCCTTCTTCAAATTTACTCAAGCATTTTCCTATTTTCAACCACCATGCCGAGCTCTGCCTCAGTCGTCTTCCGTCGACCCTTCTCCATTCTCCTTCACACTAACATCTCCAATGCCAGCAATCTCTTCTCATCCTCTTTCCTCAGAGCCCAGGTTTCTGAGCCAAACGACGCTGCACTCCATATTAGACTTTTCGCCAGTCGTTTCTTTACATTCTAACCCAAGGTCCCCGTTATTAGCTCCCTACTACTGTTGAACGCCTACTTCGCATTCGCACTTCTGATGTCCTTTCTACAATGCCCATTTCCCTCCAACATACTGCCCAGGTAATTGAATTGATCAACATAATTTAGATCGTGTCCTCCTACTTTTATGATCAGATTTGCTTTCAATGTCGTATAAATCTCATTAGTTTAGTTTTATTATAATCAATCTTCTTTTTCCTCATTGATTTACTATACACCGATAATAATATATACACTGATACACCTATCTATGACTACGATCCCTTGGATGAATGACGAGCCAACGCCTGGTTGTCAGTGAATCTAAGCAACTTTATCAGCTGGCCTCCTACTTGTATTTCCAGAAGCAGCTCTTCCCTTTCCTCTCTCTCACTATTCCCTCTGCGTACTCGTTAAAAAAGCAAATGCGATAACGGGAAACTTTATCTTACCCTCCGATACCGATACTCCGCCCAGATTCGACGTCAGCCACCCTCACCTGTGCCGTTCTGGTCATAAACAAATTTTTAATGAGTCTTTTATGCCTCCAATCTACTCCTATTTTTATCTATCTTCGCTATTTTTTCCAACTAATTTATCAAACGTAATTTCATAGAAAATCCATAAATAATTCAAAACGGCTTCATTATAGTCTAGGTTACTTATTTTAAATGTCATAATGACCACAATACAGGTGGATTTTCCCCACCTAATCCTGAACTGATGGTCACCAAAGTACTTGCTTGCTCTCGTCTCTAACCTCTCACTGTTGATTATTCTAATCACAAACTTTGCCGCGAGTGACATTAAATGTATTGATTTATAGCCCTCGAATTGTGACGCTTTATTCTCATTCGTCACAGGAGTCATCACTTTTTTCACGAAGTGCTCTGCCCGTACTACCTCCTCGTAGATAGAACAAATTAGTTCGAAAAATATTCATCTCCATTGTTTTCCAAATTTTCAGCAACTCTGGGGGGGAGGGGGTGTTATCTACTCCCACAGATTTTCTGGCCTTCATTTTACGTAGTGCCATGTTTATGTTAGGATCTATTATCCCTGTCCCGAAGTCATCTTTTTCTTATAAACTTTAATTCTTTTTATCTATGCCTACAATCCTATTGTCTATGTAACAGAGTTCTTCCACGTAATTCTTTACTTTTCCTGAATTCCTTGCCTTTCCTTCTCTAACCACATAAAAACATAATGAACCCACTTATACATCTCTCTGCAGCCTTTCCGTTTTTTTGCATTGCGTTCTCCACTCTGCTGCTTTCTTGACGAGTTTTAATATTTAATTATTCTTTCCTCATTCCGCCTAGTTCAGTGTTGATGTTTTTCCACTTTGTTTTCCTTTCTGATTTCCTAAGCGTTTCCTCGGTGATCCATGGCTTATAAATCCTTCTCGTTTCCACTGATCCAACTGTTTTCTCTGCCACTCATATATTTTTTTCTACCATCACTTAAACTGCTATCCCTTCCTTATCTTCCTTTATGGTTCTGTCCACAACCTCTTGGTATTCCTTCCTTTTTGGCCATTTCAATGTTTCACCTCTGTACCCATCTATATTTTCTTAGCTATTTCAATCCAACATCAAAATTTATCATTACTACTAATTTTATGATCTGAATCCGCTTCTGCACCCTGCAAGCTGCGTGCATTTTTACACTGTTCCTAATCCTCTTTCTGAGCAATAAATAATAAATTTGATACATCCCTATCTCCCTTCCTTCCTATGTATGTCTGCACCGGTGCTGGTGTCCATAAAAGGTGTCAGTTACCTTTATGTACTTTACTTTTTCTGAAAATTTAAATGCTTTCCCACCGTGATCATTCCTGGTCCCTTACTGATTCTTTCCCTACTTCTTTGCTATTCCTTGCTTCTCCTACTACTGTATTTCATTGTCTAATCACTATTCGGTTTATCTTCCCCAGAATTTCTCTAGTTATCTCAGCTGGTTATTCGTGCCCATCACCCAACTATGGTTACTTGGCTTCAACTACCACTAAATTCGTCCGCTGCGCTTTAGTTCAACCACTAATATTATGTCGCTTACCTGTTCTACACGTACTACCCTAATAAGAACTAAGACGATGCAATTTTCCACAGATAAAATTTTTAATCGACCCGAGTTTCGATGCACTGCATTGTCATCAGGTCTGCACCTGATGATGATACAGTGCATCGAAACCCGGGTTGATTAAAAATTTTATCCGTGGAAAATTGCATCGTCTTAGTTCTTATTATGTTCATATTCCACAAAATCTCGCCTGATTCCTCCCTTTTTGTACTTACCTCTTCCCCATTTTGAATTTCATACCATAGCCACCCCATTTTGGCTCTCGTCTCATCCACCATAATTTACTCAATAAATATCATCAAAATTATCCCCGCTGTCCTTTCATATTTTATTTCACAACTCCAACACATATATTTTCCCTTTTCTTCATATCCTCATTAATAATTTATAGCTTCCCTGCCCTCATCATCATTTTCCTCACTTTCCAAGTTTTTTCTTCCTCTTGACCTTATCCTTAAGCGACGTTGGTGCTTCTGTTGTTGTAGTGGAAGGCTTTTGTGAGATGACGATCGTGGATTCCTGGCCTCCTTCGCTGCCTGGCACGACACTCATCCAAGTGGGCCGAGTTCCACAGTGGACGGAATTCAATACTCTACTCGAGTTATGTTCCTCCATGTTAAGTGAAATTTATGGCTGACAAGGCTTTCGAATGCCATTCCCAACGGTATTTTTTACGTGACCAAATCACGTAAACTACCACTCGCCTCGATTCTATCCTTCGACTTATTTGGAATGAGTAGTCCTTCCAGGAGCAATTATAATTGCACACAACAGTCCAGCTGTAGGGGCCATTGGAACGCGCAAATATATCCACCGCGTCAAGATTGTACTCCATGGGGAAGGACTGATGGCAATTATGATAGTTTTATCCAGTCCCTCACACAAAAAGTTTTACTAATTTAATTATTAAGAATCTCTTTTTTAAAAACAAAACATTCACATCAGCATAAAATGGGTGGCTTTACCAATATCAGAGGGGCCTATCAGGCCTATAAACTTATTAAGCGTCTGAAATATAGACTAAATTAAATTTTGTTCCTATGCCAAGACAGTATGGGAAATATATGAAGAAAAATTTTAAATTGTTCTACATTACTATGCTAATTCAGTCTTGTTAATTAAATTCAGTTCACTCACTATCTCATTTTTACCGGCTGAAAGATTAAAGAAGAATTCTTTTTATTCTTTAAATACAGTTTTTACACGGCTGTATTAAATATATTCATTATTTCCAATATCTCATTGCAAATATCTCAATGCTAAGAATGTTTTCATGACTGTTTAAAAGTATATTACCCAAAATATTGAAGTGCCGCAGATATTTCCTATTTAAAAGAGTTGAATATTTTATAATAGTTTCGAAGCGTCAGAAGTGATAATTGACAACTAAGCAAAATTGCGACAAACGGACGAAACAAACCCATCAACGGATAAATAAGATAAGGGATGTTCATTTTAGTAAGTTTCTTTTGGATTTCTGCGATATAATTACTCACTTTTTAAGGAACAGTTTTGCCGTGCTAATCATCATCAGGATTTCTAAATCAACAATCAAAAATAAATACACAAACTTTGGAAGTTATAATGTAGCATGATTAATTAATACTTGAGTTTTTCAAAAGTCTTTTCCACGTATAAGGAAGTTTGCAGCCATCTTCTCTGTTTAGGTTGTTTGGTCTTTTTTCTATTTCAATAGCTTCCCTGATGATCCGTGAATAGTAGCTAATTTCTTTGCATAAAAATTTCACCCTTTTGATGTCTATACTGTGACCTTCTAAAAGTGTACTCAGCCACGGCAGAGTGATACCAATCTTTCTTCCTAATAGCCCATTCGTGTTCCTTCAGGCTGCATCCTATGGCTCTCTTTGTCTGGCCAACATATGATTTTCCGCAACTATAGAAAATTTCGTATATGCCTTCGAACATTGTGGGAGATAATGGATCTTTAGCTCCTCTAAGATGATCATAAACTTTGGAGGTCGTGTAAAATCTTGTAATGATGTTATGTTTCCTCATGATTTTACCTATCCGATCTGTTGCTCCCGCGATGTAAGGTAGCATAACATATCCCAAAGGATTAGATGTCTCTTTATCTTCAGGCTTCCGATTTCTAGCACTTTCAATTGATTTATAGCTATATTATCCATTATTAGGAAGGATAAAAAATTATGCGAATTTCACAAAAGTAGGTTTATTCACGACCCGGGTTTCAACACATTATGTCATCTTCAGGTGAAATGTCATCTTCACCTGAAGATGACATAATGTGTTGAAACCCGGGTCGTGAATAAACCAACTTTTGTGAAATTCACATAATTTTTTATCATTCCTGACATGGAAAAATTTCACATAATTCTCCCTGAAACCGCAAATTTTCTTATTATCCATTATCCTTCAGTGTCTCCCTTAAGTGTTTTATTTCTTCAGAGATGGAATCAGCATCCGAAACTCTGAGAGAACGATCAAATAGGGTCTTGATAACTGATCCCTTTTGCTGTGGGTGGTGGTGGGAACGTGCATTGAGATATCGATCAGTATGGGTCTTTTTTCGATACACACTATGTCCAAGGTTTTCCTCTTTTTTTCTCTCAACCAGAACATCTAGGAAAGGGAGGCGTCCGTCTTTTTAAATTTCCATCATAAATTGGATCGATGGATCCTGACTGTTGAGATGTATTAAGAACTTCAAATGCAGAAATTCAAAAGAAACTTACCAAAATTAAAATGAACTGCGAAAATCTACGAAAAAAGGTATGCTAATGGTTATTTAATCTACAAGAAACAATATTTAATCAACTCTGAATGACTCAAAGACGTACAGAATAATTTCACGAAAAAGAAAAACAGGGAATAAAAAAAACTTAATTAAATTTAAATCAGTCGTCAATGGATCAGTCATCATTTACGCGTTAGATATAACATGCGGAGGAGAGAATCCTCCACTGCCACTGTGGAACATCTTGAAATGTGCGTAAGTCCCTGTGAGCTTAATGTCTTTTATCTCTTCCTCTGAGCCGACAAAAACGCCCTCCTCCAGTTAATTACAGACCCCCCTGGAAGCATTAAATGTCACCCCACCGTTTGCTACACTACACCACGCTTTGGCTTTGAGGAATTTATGTGGGATCAAGTGCTTTCTTAAGAGTCTCCTTCAAAGAGTTGAGGGGATCCCAGATTGAAATAAGAATCCACCTTTCCCCAAGAAACAAGGGGCGAAATGACGAAAATTACCCCCACACCGAAATAAACACGCTCTTTCAATCTCTTTTTTCCCCACTGCGCCCACCCACGTGGGCTTAAAATAGGGAGGAAGAAGTTGGAGGAGATAAGGCGTTCAAAGCCGGAGGGAGGGAGAGACAAAGACTTTTCTCAATCGCATTTGCATTTTGAGGGAATCGCGGACTAAGAAGGCTGGCAGCAGAGGGGGTCGTCGTGCAAGTTCAACCCACGCGTTGCGTCTCCAGTGACGTCAAGGAGTCACAAGGTCACGGTGAAAGAGGCGGGCGGCGCATAGTAACGGGGCAAAAGGGGAAGAAACCCAAACTTAGGATGCCGGGTGGTTTTCCTTTCGTGTTTTATTTTTGACCGGACACGTCTTTGAAATCATTCTTAAGATGGAGTAGCAGGTTCCCTATTCAATGGGGCTATGTTGTATGGCCTCGGAATTCCCGAGTATCGGCAGTGACGAAATTTTAACGTCAAAGCCACGAAAATTTCCAATAAGGCCATTCAAAAGTTGAAATTTGTAAGGGTCTGTGACGTCACATCCACGGATTCTCCGAGGTTCGACCGCGTCGAGTTCTTACTGAATAAGGCCCCAGGAAGGACCTATCGGGATTTTTGTGGCTCGAAAATGACGGAATTATGATGTTACAACTTATTAAAATTCAATAAATGACATTCATAAGTTGAGATGATAAAGATTCAGGCCACGACTATGACAATCCTTCCTGAATAGGTCAATGTAACGGTTTCAGGGTGATTCATTGCGACACTGAAACTTTGCGACTGATGACAAGATTGTAATAAATGTGGTCTCGTTTGATGGAGTATACAACTATAATGTGAGAATTACTTTAAGTTGGCACCACGCATGAGCCAAACAAAGGCCGGGGCTCATGGTGACTGGCGAACATTTTGAGCTCGGGCGAATATTTCGGCGCAGTGTTTCTCGCGACTCCGATGTGATCGCGAGCTGATTTTAATTCATTCAAGTATTCTACCAGCTGATTGGTAGGTTCTTGGACAGTCCCCATTCTGCATCCCAACCTCATAGACATTGTCTCGCTTTCCCTCCTAAGGATGGCCCGTTATTAGATCCCTCTTCAATTCTTCTTTTCGTCTACCTCCTCTTATTTCGTCCAGAATTCCTATCCTCTTCCTTCCTCTTCCACGCTTCCCCAGTGTTCTCCCCTCTATCACTCTCCTCAACATGCCCTCTCCTCTCAAAACCTCCTCCATCCATCTCTTCTGCCTTCTCTGAACCTCTGCCACAAGCTTCCTCTCCTCTCCGACATTATCCAATACCTCCTCGTTCGTCTTTCTCGCCATCCAGCTAACCTTCTACACCCTTCTCCAAACCCACATCTCATACGCTTCAAGTCTACGCACATCCTCCTTTCGCAATGACCAAGTCTCCGACCCAAATAGCGCCACGCTCCATATTAAAGTTTTCACCAGCCTCTTCTTTACGTCTCTTCTCAGACCCCCACTCATCAATTCCCTTCTCTTCGAAAATGCTTCTTTAGCTAGCGCAATTCTTCATCTGATGTCCTTACCACTGAACCCATTCTCCTACAAAATACTACCCAGATACATAAACTGCCCGGCCTGCTCTATCTTCTGCCCTTCCAACCTTATATTCAGCCCCACCTTCTTACTTCTAGAAAATGTCATTACTTTTTAATACCGAACGAAAAATATCGTCTAAATCTATGTAAGCCAAAATTAATATTGTACAATATTTGTAGGTGTCCAATAAAAAAATAATGAATACCTACCCATGCTCACGACAAAGCTCAGAGGAAATACAAGAGAGTGAATCTCATCGGAAGAGGCGTCTGATTAGCCATACATCACTACTGCTATGTAAAACGTTCGGAACGACTACTGGAACTTTGGGAAGGCCGAAAAAGAGGGCGCAAATACTTCGACGGCCGCTAAATTTTGCAGACGACAACGCAGACGCATGGTCCGGGTAAACCTTATCCTTATCGCCTTATCCATGACGGAGCCACACTTAAAATTTTAAAGAACGTCAGCGTCAGAGAGTTCTGGTAAACAATCTCAAGCTCATAACATTCTTGACGTGTTCTATTAATTTTCGTCATTCTGGAACTTTCAGGAAACTAGACAGGGTAATCGCAATTATCGAGAGTTCTCGTAAATTCAATAAAGAATGTTTTAATTTTTTTTCCGTAGATAAACTCAACGATGTCTGGCGAAATGTGAAATTATGAGCTTTAGCGAAAACTACGTTTTCCTCACTGAATGTATTATTGTACAATTCCTATCAACGTCTACGCGTTATGCTCAGCTGCATTAAAAAGTTACAATTGACAGTAACCAAGTTTTTCAAAGTTATGATACCCAACATTGATGTCTGCAGCAGAGACTTGAACTCACAGTAAGGCAGTATAGAGGTCAGAGAAACCGGAGTCGCGTAGCCAGGACTTGGACTGTCTTGAAGATGGAGGGACGCTAACTTTCATTAGAAGGATGACAAAGAATGAAGTGTGAAAAGACTGAAAATCTTTAAAAAATTTAAAAATGAAGGTCGACATACCAAATATACTCCTGTCTCGTTCACTACCCTTTCGTCTATCTCATTCTGCCCCTTCCTTTTTCATCGCACGCGATACGCATCTTAACATTTCCTCGAATCTAAGCTCGTTCTCTTCCCTCGGCGTTGAGGATTCACGGAAGGAGGGTGGACGTAAATTAAAAGCTTTCGAGATTGGAATAATGATAAGGATGGATAAATTAAGATCCTCTGAGAGACAGAGAAAGAAAGCGTTTGCATATTCTTGTTAAGGTGGCTAAATCAAAGGCCGGATTCTTTAGAATACTCTTGCAATGTGCCGAGATATTGTTCTCATATCCGTCTAACGTTTGAGTTACTCTGAGAGATTATTTTAGCATCTTTATCACAAAAAAAAATTTCTCGCGTGTAAATTATGCAAATATTCATAAAATATAGAATTAGTTATAAAATTGGATGCACAATTACAAACCTAAGAAGACATTATCAAGAGGTTTTACAGGTTTTTATTTTTCAGTCGGTTGAATCATATACTACTTTAAAATTCCAAGAAAAACATTTTAGACTGTGTTTCAATTAAAAATGGAGGTTGATTTAAGCTATTGCGTAGGTTCTCATATGTTCAAATTAAATATTTTTTAAATCAACATAAAGTATGTTTAAATATTTTATTTAAGCCACCAAATATATAAAAACCAACGTCATTTTGGAAACCAGTTCAAAGGTCAGCAAAGTGGCTCTTCCAGGGATTTTTAAAGCGTTTTTTATTTCGAGTTATATAAATTATTGTGTTAATTTAAAATAAAAATTCGATACAATTCCATTAGAATCACTTCGAGCTTTGCATTCTTTTTAAAACATAATTGTCAATAATAGGCATCTCCTAATTTTCGTGTTATAAACATGCTCTTTTTTTACTCTCATCCAAGCCTGGGTGGGTTATATCATCACCACCATGAGTAACTCGCCAAGGCAGGTCTGGGCAGAATTCCTCCTCCAGTAAATTAGGATGTCAACCCTTTTTCATTCTAAAAGCAACCCTTAATTTTAATACCCTTCTCTTTCATATCATCTATCTTATTTCTATCTTATCTAACAGCGGACAGATCTGCCTGAGCACGCGATTTTCTAGTCGTTAGAGCCTAGAATTCTCCTCCCATTTTAGAGAAATACTCCATCTTAAATTCCCTTATACTACCCGAACTAGCAACAAAAAACATACTCTGGTTCTATCTCATAAAATAACCGTTATTTAGCTGAGGTTCTTAGATGTAGGCAACTTTATTTTTTTGAAAAATCTCTCAAACACCCCATATTAATTGCTTTTAGTCCCTTCTCAATTATGGTTTTAGGGAATGCTCCTGGCAGGAGCTTTTGGTGCTCATTTAGGAAAAAGAATATCAAGTAGCTCATGGTACAAAAGTTTAAATGTGGAGAACTAATCATGAAAAGGTAATTCATTGAGCTTTACAGGCAATATTGAATCACCAATAATTTGTATGAAACTACTAGCATGGACCCATGTTACGAATCAAATGATAATGCGAGTTGAAGTCTATTCTAATCTAAATCTACATTCTACCGTGTGAGCCGCCGCATGGGTGTGTGGCAGGGGGTGTTTGGGCACCAACCGAGTAAAGGCGTAAAGGAGAATGTTAAAGGTGGGTGAAAAGGTGAAGTGTAGGTATTTGGGCAGTGTTTATAGTGGTTCTCAGTTGGTATTAAGGCCACTTATTATGCGTGGGAAGAACGAATTTGTGTACCTATCTGTTTGGCAATATATTTCTCTTATTTTATCTTTCCTGTCGAACCTAGATATGTAGTGCGGCGTCAAAATGATATTCTCCATGTCACACATGAAACACACATGTTCGGAATTTTTCAAGCAATCTAAGCCAAGCGTATAGCCTCCGAGTCTCTAGTGGGTCCCAACCTAATCCCTCTAAAAGCAGTGAAACACTCTTAGTTCTCTCGTAGCAGTTTTTAACGATGCGCACAGCTTCCCTTTGCATTGTATTTATTTTTGGAATCAAATCTTTCTGTCCAGGGTACCAAATGCTCGCGGCGTGTTCGAGGTGTGGTCCAACCAGAGAGAGCCTTCCCTCTTAGTCGCGTTGTACCTTTCTCTCAATTTTTCATCCAAGGACCTTCCTACTATACGCTTGATAAATTAGTTTCTTTGAATCTGAGCTGCATATGATAAATACGTGTGTTTTATCCACGATAGGTTTGAGGTTAAGGTGATTCCCAGATATTTTACTTAGTTTGACGGCTTTGTTTACTCCACCCTTAGTGTAGACATGACGTTGGTGCGTTGTTTTCCGCAAGAAATGTACTACAATGCATTTACTAAGATTTAGTTCAAGCCCTAACTCCTGGCACCACGAGTTAACGTTATTTAGGTCGCCGATTTTGCGCTAGATGACCGCATCATCGGCAAATCATCGAAGGTTACTGCTAACTCGAGAACTTAGGTAATTTACATAAGTAATGAATAAAAGGGAGCGGATCACTCTTCCTTGTGGGATGCTCGATTTCACTCTTACCGCATCAGAGCTAATGCCGTCAATGACTACTTTTTGCTTGCGATCACTTAAAAAATTACGTATCCAGTTGACAATTTTTTTGGTTTAACCCACATGATTGTAATTCAAATATAGGTTTTATGTGAGGAACCTTGTTGAATGCTTTCTTGAAATCAAAAAATAACGCGTCAAGTTTTTTTTTCGATTCACTTGATTTTAGGATGTCATTGCGGAAGAGCGCAAGCTGTGTTTCGCAAGATCTGTCCTTCTTGAAGCCGTGTAAGAAGTTTCGATTGTCCAAGGAGTTCATAATATTTCCAACAATAATGTGTTAGAGAATCTGCATATAGGCGATGTTAAATGTATAGGTCGATAATTTCTTGGGTCATGTCTATTTCCTTTTTTAAATTATGGTGTGACCTTGGCTATTTTTCAGTCATGGGGTATCTTGCCTTCTGATAATGACTTGCTAAATATGATTTCTAGGGATGGTGCTATGTGTGGTGCTAACTCCTTGAGTAAGCGAACAGCTATTCCCTGTGGACGTGGGGACTTTTTACCTTTATTGAACGTAATTGTTTAGTTATTCCATCACGTTGAATAATGATGTCAGCCATAGGCTCACTAATAATAGGAATGCTTGAATCATGTGCAGTATTATCCATAGTGTATTCACTATCAAAGTAGTATTTTAATATGTTGGCTTTGTTGATACTGTTGGTGATTACTTTGTCGTTTTTATCCAATAAAGACTCTACAGTAAATTGAGTCCCTAGTGAGACAAATTTAACGAATGTCGAATAATTTGGACCACACATTTGGCGAAATTCATAAAAAATGGTACGATAATGGAGAAAATCACTGGCAAGAACAAAGTTATAAGGATTATTCCAACAAAGCCCCCGGACTTTATTATCCCAACAAAGCCCCCAGCTACACTGAGTCCATATATCTTTTACGGATACATTTCAAGGAAGCACGAACAAATGATGGTTTTTGTTAAAAACACGTATGCGATGATTTTCATACTTGAAAATATGGTGATGGAATACATGAAAGCTGCAATGAGAAACAAATTATTCCTCGCTAAAGTAGAACATTAATAAAGAACTATAATACAGCGTTTCCAAAAATTTTAACCATTTACGTAATAGCATTTCATCTTTTTCCTGGGTTAAAGAAGGAGAAAGGTGGAGAATCAGAATGAACTGTGAAATGAATGAAATATCGGAAGAGAAGGAAATGGTTAGGCTCTCCAAGTCATTGCGACTGTCGTGGTTGGGTTATGTTGAAAGGATGGAAGAGAACAGAATGCCCAAATTTTTATTAATAGCAAGGTGGAAGGCAGGAGAGGAAGACCACGCAAAAGATTGCTGTAAGATGTTGAAGAGGACCTGAAGATAATGGGGATTGGAAGATGGAGAGAGAAAGCAAAAAGGAGAAAGGGCTGTAGAGCTGTGGAAGAAGAATTTCATAATTTTCAATATTTTGCTTTTACTGGTTGGGGATAGTAGTAGTGAGAATTATTATTGCTAGTCAAAAGTGAGGACGAAGGTTTTTCATAACACTAGATTTGGACCAAAACCAATGGCCAGCTACCATTACTCTCGTCTACATCACGAAATTTGAATTATGCAGTCATCACTTGGCCGTAAATTGTGACAACCGTCCTCTGGTCATTTTTGTTTCGACTGATTATCACTGAGGAGGCCATTACAGGCAACAGCCGTGAACAGCAAAAAGCGCCGTTGCTCTGCTCCCACTAAAAACAGATGAGTGGGCTGAAAATAAGATGGCGTCCACTCGCCAAAGCGACCTCTCGCGTGCCTCTGTTAACTCGCCTCTTTCCGCGAAATACCGCCTCCTCACGGTGCACAAACAAGGCCGTGGAATAATAATATAGCTTCATAAAAACAAAGTTTTTATTATATTCCCTTTATTTTCATATGCATTACGTCACGTTTTAATGTCTCATTTTCAGTGCATTTTATTATATTTTTTTATTGTTTTATGGTACCTTTGCCATTAAATATTGTACTATCACATTGCTAATAAATTTAATTTGTGAAAAGAAATCATTCTATCTTTACTGATAAGTCAATTTATTCAGACATTCGACAACCATTAGGAACATTAGTAATTCGATATGACGAACATTCTTGAACATTCAATAGCCATAATCACAGTTGTTGGCTCACCATGGTCCATCTCCCACAACGTCCAAAGGCTAAATGCTAGCTTTGATCGCCGCCATTAATGAATAATTAGCGAGTAAAATATTGCAAAAAAGAGTTTAGAGGGTAATGCGATGATGAAAACAAAATTTCTAAAGATGTAAGTGAAAACGGCTATGAAAAAAATAAGAAAAATAATTTCCCCAGCAGGGAATGGAACACCACACCTTCCGCTCTAATGGGTATGTACGTACACAGACATGTAGACAAGCAGAGAAACAGTGCCTTCATATATAAAGGGAATAAAAAAGCAATAAATGTATAAGCGGCCGAGTGGAACGCTTGTATGGCGGCAAATTATGACTGACTATAACGAGCGAAGGCAGCGGACGCCATCAAACCAGAACCCCTTCCGAAGGAGCTCAACCCGCAAGGAGCAAACCCCTTCCTCTCCCTACTCCTATTTCGAGAGCGCGAGGCTTCCAGACCCTTTGACGAGCGAGTCTTCCCCGTTTAAACTCCGCCTTGACTTTCCACCTCCTCAAACAAGTCTCATTTTTTTACTTTTATGTTTATATAAGGATTTATTTGGATTGGATTTATTTATTCCCAGTCATATTTTCGGTCATCTTCCAAAGAATTAATAAACTCAATAGTTCAAGGACTTAATGACTCATTTAAAGACTCAATAATTAATCAAATAATGGGATAAAAATATTTATAAATACGTACTTTTAATTAATACGAATCGAAGAATGATGAACATCTAATGGAAGGAGGGAAATGAAATGCAGTCACTGAAAATTGATGAGAACCATGCAAGAAACTTATTTCTATGGAGTACAGACAAAAATAGTTAACTCGTATAAACGTTTGTCTTGACCACTTTAATTATTATAGAATGTTTTTTTTCCTTATGGAGCTTTTGTCTACAATTCAAATATAAACCACCACTTCACCGACGTTCCACTTTTTTATAAAAGCTTCATCAGGGCTTTAGATGAAATAAAAAAAATAAAAAAGAGAGGTTTCCCAGAGTATCCCAGTATGGTTAGAAATATTTTAAAACACTATATAGCTAAATATTGTTGTCAAATGTTGTTATCCGCACTGGAATAAATCTCTTACTCTCTTCTTTTAATTCCACCTGTAGCCCTGGTAAAGCTTTTATAAAAAAGCGGAACGTTGGTAAAGTGGTGGTTTTCATATTAATTGTAGGCCAAAGCTCCAGAAAGAAAAAACACATTCAATGACAAAAAAAGTGTAATTTAAGTTGGAACGTCATGGTGCTCGAGGCATGAACCGCCCTTAATGCGAAGATACATCTGAAGTGCATGGATGCTCACCACATGGAAACACGGGGTTATAATTAGGAAGCCTCAAATTGAGCAGCCAAAGCTTCATTCATGAGTGAACCCACTTTGCATAGTAACACGTATGCAGATCTAAAATTAGCATGATGTGCACAAATTTTCAAAGAGAGAGTGGCAATAGATGTTGCGTAATTTTAACTATCGTTCATTTAATCTGACAAAAGAAAAAACAACTGACAAAAAAATTGTAGTAACTAAGGATGCTACCATATAGGGCTTCAAGTGGTTAAGATAAAGCATATATTAAATTTAGTCCTAGAGGTTACTGCATAAAATGAAATTCAATTTATCGAGCATCTGCTAATTTAAACTTCAAATATTCCCCCTAAGAAGAAGAACCTTATTAAACACGCTCGTTAAACGTGGAGCAATCCTCTTTTACTTCGAGTATCTCCTGAAAGCGCAACGGAGCCTCCTTTTCACGTGAGTTGCATCAAAAGATAATTGAGTTTTAAGACCAAATCATGGAGGGAAATCTGATGCGCCGCATGGAGAATGTTACCTGTTTATTTATTCCCTTCCTAGGCTCAGTGGGATGGAAATTCACAACTTCGTCACACTCGCAATTGAAAACTTGCCTCAATGAAAAAAATAACTGTAAATACTTAAAAACTCCAATTTCACACCTCAAATGCCTCGATACCATTTCTCCGTCTTCTGTGTTCGCAGTCCACGCGTGAGTGAAAATTCCGGTTGCTATTATTCTTTTACGTTTATATTTATATAAGAATATATGTTTATATATTCTAATGTTTATAATCATAAAAAATATATTTATTTTGTGATGTAGTTGCCCACAGGGTATAGGCTACTGAGCGGGTACAAATCTTGGTGAATTCTCTTAGACCTTATCCACCCCCACCTCAACCTAATGACCAAATCTTCAGGGGTGCCTTCTAACCCACTGGAAATGACTTGTGCAAAAATATTGTGGCACGTGAATTTTAAACCATGCTGAGATTTGCTTTCAAATGTTTGCACTAATTATTCAAATCAACCATCGGAATAAGTGCTTTAATTTACAAACAAGTTTGCTGTTTTACTCGATTAAGAAACGACACAAAAATTTCTAATTGCTTAATTGAATTTACCTTAATCGGTGCCTCATAATTTCTCTAGAGTTCCCGCGCTGTTAATAGTTAGGCATTCATCTCTCTTCAGCATAAAATGCACAAAAAAGATAAAATTATAGTTTATCGCATGGCAGTCACCCAATACCTCAAGTGATTGGTAAATACTTAGCCCTCTCCTTTACTTTTAAAATTTCTTCTTTAAAAAAATAAATTAGATAGACAAGTAAATAGGTTAAGAACGACACTAGGAATAATAGATTTATTTGAAACGTACTGGAAGGGAGAATATGGGGATGCTGATAAGTGAAAATTGGAATGATATCGTAATTGAAGAAATATGGGGTAATTTTATTAGTCAAATAAATAGCACTATAAAATTACCTCTTGATCAAGTAGCTGTGAAAGAAGATTCAAAATCAAATAGAGTATTGCGATATTCATGGAAATATTTGAAAAAATTACCCGCGTATTATGCGAAGTTTTCAAACAGTTTTAAGTCACAAATTTACCTAGTGCACATCTTCTCATGCATACCTGGAATACTATTAATACTAATAATAATTAATAAACATATTAGAAGTATTAATAATATTAACCACTATGGTAGTTTAGTAGTCCCTTTAGCAGTATACATCAAGTTTGCATTTTCGTCTACGTATCACTCTCCCAGTTTCTGGTTTGACTGCGCACTGGTCTCCTGACTGCTTTTTGGTCTGCGCCTAGCGGCCGGGGGAGCGTGCGAGGTCCTGATTTGAACTGGGACGAGTGCTGCATGCCTGGTGTGGAATCACCCCGTGCCACACACACTAGTGATGGCTTGCACGGTACTTGGTAGATGTAGATGAATACTTTAAAAATACATCCTTAGAGGCACGACTGTATTGTATTAAAAAATGATATTAGTATCGGAATGGAATGAATAGAGAGGGTGGTAAGGTCTTGTACTTGCCGGACTGCGATGGGCGAAAGGATTCATGCAAATTTAAAACGGTACTGAATGCAAGATTGGAATGCGAGGTTTAAATTTCGCAGAGGACGGAAAATATCGAACACTCTTTGGTCGTCTTTTCCTCCCTTCTCCCTCGTTGGCACGTGCAATATGCATGGACAGCGTGGAGGGCTATTGTCCCGTCTTGCATGGGACAGACGAAAGGAAGGGGAAGGAGGAGCTCACAGGTATAGCTGCCAACGTAATGCCCGATCCCAGGAGTTTTCCGTTAACCAGAGCACGAATTTTCAGAAGAATTCGGGAGATTTGAAACTTGAAAACATACTTACATCTATCACGTGGAATGTGTGTTCCCAATTATTGAAAATGGACGGCATATTTATATATATGCTTTAATTAAAGAAAGAAGGAACTTCAAATAGTATTATTTATCCACATTTCACATGGTATTTTTCAATGTTTGAACCATTGAAAATTACGGTTTTCCGTTGAAACCTGTGTCGGTCGTGTCAATAAAACAGTGCGGTTACATATTATTTGAAGTTAAATTCAATCCTTTCAGGCGTAGCTTTGTGAAGTCCATTTTCGAATAATGAAAATACCAACTATGTTTAAATCCACAGAGATGTACCTCATGATGACGTCGTAGCGTTGAAACTAGTTGTATCAATGATAAACTCTGTGGATTTAAACATAGTTGGTATTATAAAGGATTTAAGGTTTTCCCGGCGAATTATATAAGTGAAGGTTTCTCGGGTTTCACACCGGTTAAGGTTATTTAAATGGATCAACGTTTCGATGGTTGACTCAGCCATCGTCATCAGGATAATGAGTCGAGCGAGGATGCTGGCGGTTATATATAGCCACAGATTGTTGTGGGAGCCGTTACGCATTCTTTGAATTTCGTCAATGACTGGGCGCCAAGTCCTACTTAAGTTGAAGCCGTTGAAGCATTGATGTTATTTTGCTCCATCTGTATCAATATCGCTTCTTTCGTTATTCTTTCCCAATATTTGGACGCCCGGAAAAGTAGTGTGGAATTTGGGAAATCGACACGATGTCTATGGTCAAGGCTATGCTCTGCTAATGCAGACTTTTCCGCGTCGTGCTCTTTTATTCTTTTCTCGATGGTCCTTCCTGTCTCGCCAATATACGCCCTACCACACTCACATGGTATGCGGTACACCCCTGTTGTTTTCAGGCCGAGGTAGTCCTTACAGGTGACCAGGAAATTTGGCTATATATAACCGCCAGCATCCTCATTCGACTCATTATCCTGATGACGATGGCTGAGTCAACCATCGAAACGTTGATCCATTTAAATAATCTTACCCGGTGTGAAACCCAAGAAACCTTCACTTATAGTTGGTAATGTCATTATCCACTATTTGAAGTTTTTTCTTTCTTTAATTATGAAAGATTTACACAAGTTCCAGCTTGAACCTATTTGTTTAATTATATGCTTTAAGTTCAAAGAAAGAATTACAGGGCAAACATTTTCACGTATAATACACAATCAATCATAACTCAATCTACATTCATATGTATATGAGGAGAACCGTTTACATCATGATTTTATAATAACAATTTTGTTCAGCGGAGTACAGAATTGATTTCTCCTTTGAAAGAGTTCAAGTTCATTACAATGTTTGTTATATGTTTGGCACAATCTGTATACTTTTGAGTTTGCACTATAGTTCGTTTTTCACATTTTTTAAATAAAATGCCCTTTTTGGCCAAAAAACAATTTTACTCACAAGGTTTTAATATTTTTTCCAGTATTTTATAAGTTTCCAGTAGATCAAACGTACACAATAAATCCTTTTTCGTTCTTCTTTTCTCTAAGCTTTGAAATCCGTACATTTCCATTAAATCATCATAAAATATATAATTCCCGAACAAAGGATAAATGATATTCTGAGTATTGTATATATAAAGTAGAAATCTCTCTTGTACACTTTCTATACATTGTGCATATTTGTCTGCAAAATGATTCCACATAATAGAGGCATATTCTAACTTACATCTTATGAAGGAATGGTAAATATATACATATAAACGATATGTATAGGATGATGTTTCTCAAGTTTCAGTTTTAATAAATGTTCAAGAGGAAATACATGCACGTTAACTCACCCGAAAAAATAAATGTTGCTTAAATTATGTAGGTAATAGGATAATTTTGGAGAGTTGGTCATCAATAAATTGGATCACATGTGTAACTCTTTACAACGTTTCGTAAATTTATATGTTCATCTTCGGGGCTTGAGTGCGATATTTCACAGAGGAAAAATCATTCTACTTTACCGGGATTCGAACCCGGTTCCCTCGATTTCGCGCCAAGTGCTTTAACCAGTTAAGTTACGGAGGCGTCATTCTCCCCTATGGATATTTGGTGAAACCGAGGGATCCGGGTTCGAATCCCGGTAAAGGCGAATGATTTTTTTCCCCTGTGGAATATCGCGATAATGTGCACTTGCGGGTGACTCCGTATAAGGTTATACCGTGGCTAGTCCCGGTATCCTCAAATATTTTCAGGGCTTGATGTGGAAAAATTAGATTGAGATATCAGAATACGCAAACGTTTGAAGTTATGTTATGCATATTCTGACATCTAAATTTAATTTTTCCACCTCAAGTCCTGAAGATGAAAATATACATTTTTGAAACATTGACAAGAGGTACACATGTTATATAAGTTATGGAAGACCAACTTTCCAAAATAATCCGTTTATAATCAATCAATTGATCAATCAATGACTAGCTCTCATCAACTTAAGTATAATGACATAAGCTTGAAATTCTCGAATATTATCTAACTAAAGTTATTTACTAGGAGGAACAGTTTTGTCGGAGTAAATGGAAATTATTATGTTTTTCATTCGGGCGTTTCATTAAATGCCATACTATTGTTTAACAGTGAACATGATTAAATACTGTACTAGTAAATAAACATAACATGATCATGCTTAGACATTCTACTTAATAGATATTTTTTTAAAGGTTACGTCAAGAAAGGGAGGGAACACCAACTATGTAGACTCCACTAAGATCTTATCTTAATTACGACCTTGGGTTCAACACTTGCCGTGCCATCCTCAGCTAATAATGGAAATATTTAAGTGGAATCTATATAGTTAGTGCAAGTATGTATGTACATGGTACCTAATCTATATGGTTGACCTTGATGGATCGATTCCATATTTTTAATCCTAAAAAATCGTTAACGCTGTATATAGTATGTTAATTTTGAAGGAGAACATATTTTAAACCAGAGTTTTTTAATGATTTTCCTATTCTACAATAGAAGTAGCATATAACAGATGAACGAAAGTTAGAAATCGTGACAAACGATGATAATGAAAAGAATATTTTCTTCATTCGTATTTACTGTAAAGTAATTCCTAATTTTATAATCACGGTAAAAGTTAACAACTATGGGTAATATTTCCATAATTCTATGTATACACCTTAGGGTGTTCTACGAATTTATTTTCCAACAGAACAGAATGATTGTTATGACCGGTGTTAATTCGTAAACAGGTACAGCATTGTGCGTGGTGATTTCTTAACCGCTGAAACCAGTCGTTCAGTCTTTTTGAAAAATACACCTATAGAAAAATATTCTTGGGGATTGAATTTTTTTTATTAGTTTTAAATGGGAGTAAAACGCCAATATCGGGAAGGTGGAAGATTGCAACATTATTGTCCGATATCGGGAGTCTTCCGGGAAGGTTGGCAACCGTGCTTACAGCGTGAGTGAGTGACAGCCAGGAGTCATTTTTCCCAGAGGGTCTGGTGTCTGGTAGGGGGAGGGGGTGTGGGAGGGAAGGGGGGGACAGAAGGATGGATGGGGATTGGTCGAGGGCTTTGGCTCACACGGTGTCCTCCTCCCAAGGTGACCTTCAACAGGGGGAGCACAGGGATTGGGGAGTTGGGAGGGGCGAGAGACTGGAAACGAGCTTCTTATTTCTTCCACCTTATCCTCTCTTAATGCATACTTCCAGCCACACGAAGGGGTTATCCACCCCTCGGCTCAAACATTCGCGGAACCCTTCCCCCTTCCAAGAACTCCATCTCTCCCGACGGCTCCGATGATATCTGCGTCCACGTGCGAACAACGAGCAAAGCTCGTTTGTCATCCCGACCGCTATTATCTCCCCCTCTCCCTTTTTCACTTCTACTTCGCTTTCCACTCGCACACATTTCCTTTTCCGTTACCTTCGCCGAGACGCTGCGAGAGACAGACATATAGTAGGTCGAAATTACTCCAACCGGCTGTACATTTATGGCGAAAAGAAAGGATAGGAAGGGTAAATGGAGAGAGGAGATATGACAGCATTTATTTCATTGCGGGGCTAAAAATTGCAATCACACATAGCGCTTACAAGTTTAATTGCAATTGTGAATGAGAAGCAATAACTACATCATTCCACACATACTTATTAGAACCGACCTAGGTTTCAAAATTGCACGTCATCATCAGTTGAGGTGACGTCGACATTTCGGCGTTGAAAGTCACCATGACGTGCAACGTCGAAACCTAGATTTGTTCTAATAAATATATGTAGAATTGCAAAGTAACTGGTTCTCATTCACAGTGCTATGCAGATTCCATCAAGTCACATCTGAGACAACGGAATTTACATGTAAGTTTAAAAGTAAGAAGTAAGTTTGAACGTATTTGAATAGTAATTTTTTGCCTGGATTTCCGCTATTTTACTGACTATCCGTCCCCAACTTGTGAAGTAAGATTAGGTTTTTTCACATTGTTTTTCGAAATAAAAATTATTTATTTTATGTTAACTTCACTGCAAATTTGATTTTTCCCAACGGATAAAAAAATTATATAGTTAAATTTTATTTTTTTATTGCTGCTTGAATTTACAAGCGGAGAATCTGAAGCGTTGCCCACCTTCAAAGGATTCAGAGCAAGAGCGTAATAATTGAAGATCGCGAGAGTTTTTTATTCAAATTCCAAATAATGGCGCTGCAGTGTACCTATCATTAAATTTAATCTAGTGTGTAACCTCATTAACTAGCTAAGAAAATGCAATATAAAAGGCCAAGAATTTTTCATTTGGCCTAAAAAACAGAAATGATACCATTTGGGCTAATGTTTCTGACAAAAAGCACATTTACAAGCCAGGCAGTTATTTTTATTAAGATTAGGCAATGAACATGTCTTCATATATATTTTAACACAAATTCCTCAAATAAGATTACATCAATAGGAAAATTGTGAATTCTTTGACTTTAACTTAACATTTTTTATTATTCCACCTCGTTTCGTTGCAATACTTCGAGCAAACATACTCAAGAGCACGTTCAGACAAAAGTTACAACATTTAAGCAGAAGCGAATTTCATTTAACAATTTAGAAAACTAAACTTTCACCTTCACGTCAAATTACATTGGATCATTTTCATATATTTGCTTAAATTACAAGAGTCCTGACTTTATATTATCTATCATTGAAACAGCTGAACTTTTATGAAACAAAGGGCACCATTTGCCGAATCTTCGCTGGGTAACGACCACTCAAACGACGTATTCTGAATCAATAATAGGTAATCTACTTGTGATATTGTCATAACATTTGTTCAACTGCCAAATTGTAGGTGTTGTATATAGTCTTTCATAATCGTAAGATAATTAACAATAACTGGGTAAATCAAGAGGGGCTTATAATTGGAATTTGAGAAGCTATGATAAGGGCGGAGGAGTATTACGGACTCAATTGTACCGACCTACAAGAGTCTGGAAATAAATACTTCACCGAAGTCTCAATATCACGCGTAAAAGTGCGATATTCCACAGAGGAAAAATCATTCGCCTTGACCGGGATTCGAACCCGGATCCCTCGATTTCGCACCGAGTGCTTTAACCAGTTAAGCTACCAAGGCGTCCTTGTCCCCTGTGGAAATTTTGGTGGCTTTATAGGAGCTTGGTGGTCAGAACTGCTGGACATACGATGCCATTGGCAGTCCAAATCGTGCGATAAGCGCCATAGTCCGCGAGGATAATAATTAATCACGCGTAAAGTTAGCGATCACGACACTGGTGATAAGCAAAGGTTTTTTAGGCGATCAAAGGATGCTCTTTTATAAATATTAGCTTTAGAGCCAAAGCAGATATCTATAGATTGCTATATTGGCCATGTTTAATATTTAACTCTTCAGATTCATCGTGATTTAGGTCCACAAAATAAAAAAAACACTTTTTCAATGTTTCATGTGCATTAAAATTCATTATTAGGGCAAAAAAACACATTTATATCAGGGTAGGAGCCAAATTATTTTATTACATGTCAAACCAGAGGTAAAAACGATAAACCAAATACTGATAAAATTAAAATAAATTTTTACTTTGGCGAGTCTTTCAATGTGTAACTTATAATATTTGAATTATATTTAACATGGGGCCAGTTGTTGAAATCAATTCAATAATATAAGGTTTCAGTTAAGGCTTATTATGTAGAAAGCAATTTCTACGAATATGAAACAGGGATGTTCTTAAAGAAGGAATCTCAGTGAGTAAGCTACCACTGTGCTCAAAGGAAGTGTTATATAACTTGGTAAAATATAATAAATTACTAATTTGACCAGATACTACACGAGGCTTGCCTTAGTATTGAAATTGAATACCATACACACATTATTTTAGAGGCATTACTTAAAATAAATTAAATGTTAAAAATAATAAAAGGATATATATATTTATATTACCCGAGCAGGTCTTTTTAATACGAGAATTGCAAGCCTTGTCGATGTGGAACATTTATTTAATGAGTCGTTTTTGATGATTTGATTCGCAATCTAATATTTTTTGTAAAATAAGCTTAAATCATGCCTCATGTTTACTGCATGTTTGAGTAACGCACAAAAATTATTTTTAGACTTCATGCTTATTACTTGTGAATTGATAGTTCAAGTATTGTTTAGTTAGACCAACACATATGATATGTCAGTTTTGGAGGACAACAAATAAACTAGGGTACCTACATGAAAGTTTTGTATCAATCGAGGATTTTATTTTTGAGTAAATGCATATGAGCATAGTAATGTCAAACGGCGAATATTAATTTTTTCTCCATGTTGCGCCACTAAATCAATTTATTTCTTTAGAAGCAAAATAATTCAGCTTTTATGCTCTACTTCACGATGGTGTGGCACGATATAAAATGTCAGGTTTGCAACTTTCAAACTGTGGTGATACCACAGTTTTGAGGAAATAATATTGGTTTCCTCTACGGAATGGCTTTGTCTTTATCTGGCATATAGATGGGAGGAGAAAAGTTGGGGAAAGTTAAATACAATTACCTTAGCTAATGCCGCGTCATATGGAAAAACAAGTATACACCTATGAAGTTGTAATTTCTTCGAGAATTTGTAGATGGAGGGGAGGGTATTTGTTGAAGAACAATTTAGTAATGCAATGTAATGAGGAAGACACATGATGACTTAAGTAGACCGGTTCGCAGGCCACGAGATAAAGCTAAACTACCCATGTTTGAATTCAGCGATATCTGCTATTATTACCATATGTTTCATTCTGAGGACAAGGTACAGAAGAAGATAGTCATCGAGATAAGTATCAACTGCAAATCTTAGTCCAGGCAAAACATGGCTTCCCTGGCGTTCTGGAGTACAAAAGACCGTCTTTCCACGCAGTTATCTCACTGTGGAGATTATTCCAGTGCAAATAAGCTAACAGCTCAATAACTATGCCATTCCATTGAGGCATTTGTGTGCAATATGGGAGGGTGTGGGACGAAAGGGGGAAATGACAACAGGTCCGAAATGGCACTCCAAAGGACGAGGGGACGGGTGCGACGGAAGAGCTCTGCAAAAGGCTTATAGAATGCGGAGGAGTAGGTGTGGTGGGGCTCAGAAATGACCTTCACGGTTGGGAGACGGATGGTGCGGTCAAAATAAACCGAGATTACGGTGAGGCAAGGAGGCTCGCAGTGAAGGACGAGGAGCGTGTTTCCGCATATGAATGAGATAATAAATGCGCAAAGAGCTGCAGCGCCCGCGACGAGAATAAGTCGAGGCACGAGGAAATTTACATTTAAAAGATCCAGGGAAGAGGAGAGGGAAGAGAAATTATTCAAGCATCATTCGGGCCCCTCTTAAAATACATGAGATCACCAAAGTTGGCACCATTTGAGGATTTTATTACGATTAACTGTATAATATTCAAAGGAGGCGTGTTAATGAAAAAGTGAAAGAACAGCTCTTCATGTTTAATTGCCGTCACTCCAGTTTACCAGAGAAGAGAAGACGCCTATTTATCCCGCAAAGGACACTCTCCTGCTGGCTGAGAGAAAACCCCGCACTATACACGGAAGAATATGTCGCCCGAAATACTATATGAATAACGTGCTTCTTCAGCAAATGCAAATTTGAATCCCGTTGTTCCGCAGCCGACGATAATAGAAAGAATCTTTAAAGAGGATCTTTCCAAGCTGTTTGGATTCATACCGGATTCTTGCTGGGAGCTAATCCTGAGTTTAACTGCCATTTTAATATTTATCAAAATTCTACGTAAGGTGTCAGTACAGCTCCCCTGTATGCTGTTTCAAATTCGATGCAGTCCTATTCATAATGTTGTCATTTCATGTACATCTACATTCCGATCTGATTTGCAAAATAAGCGTAAATAGTAAAATAGGAATTAAGTGTTCTTTTCTTAATACAGCGATAAAAGAATGCCTGATCAATGGTTTATTAAATGATATGTTGATAGTTTAATTAAATGCTCCATAATCTACCTTCTCGGTAAACTTACCGAATTAACATGATATAGAGATAATAGAGAAGTCAGGAAGAATTAAGAAAGCTTATAATCACCATTGTTTTCACCGCTGACATTTTCAATGTTCTCGAAAAAGACATTCATAGTCAATTGTTTAGGTTATAAAAATGAACAGAACCAACATACTTCAAATAATTATCATTAAATTATTAAACAAATGAAATTAGAACTTTTATGTGGTATTAAGCTCAATTCATGACTGTAATTATTTCATCGAAGAACAATTAACGCTGGTATTAATAAATTCAGCCTGACATGAATTCATTCAAGAAATCTACAGGTATGATAAGACTGAAGTTTATGATCGACATAAAATAAAATCTTAAGATGTTACCACTTATATCACTGGAATTTATTATCAATATAGATGTGAAACATGAGTTACATAGTGAAAGTGCATACAATATGTATTCTTTCTCTTTACAGGTCAGTTCCCGTCTGTTTATAACACACCAACGTATACTGTATTAAAGAGACCACAAAAGGTAATGAAATTTTCTGTATTTCATTTAAGTTCGTTCGCTACCTGCGATGAATGTGTCTGAACTTCACAAGACCGATTTGTGAAGGTTTTGGAAGGTGTGAATGTGTGTTAAGATTTTTCCAGTGTCCGATAATGCTTGTACTAAAAGTAAAACTTTGATATTTTGACAGAAATGTTAACATTTTACGGTCAGTTCAAATGTACCAGAATCAAACTCTTTCGTGAAGAGCATTACAGTTCATTAAGTTACCCTATTGAAAATTTACAAAGAGCGTTCCGGAGGTATCAAAGTGAAAAGTAGAATATTAAAAATTTACTATCATCTTTTGTTAGGGTTGAGATGTGAATTCCAATTCACCCACGTATAGATTTCAACAGATACTTAAAAGAGGAAATAAGACTCTTGATCCATTATTAATTCTTATTATATGAAAGTTGGAAATGCACAAAAGAGCGGTGGCTTTTATAAAATTAATACTAAACACTCCCTGGCATCATATATAAACTTTCACTGCTATGGAATGTCAAAAATATTTCCAGAAAATCAATTTCAATTTTTGCTGACAGAGTAATAAAGGGAAAGAGTCATTTAGGGATAAAGGTGTCGTATGCCTTCAAATATTTTATCTTGCAACTCCTCATCCAAGAGAGTAATATTGAATTAAAGTTCCTATTTGCGGTAATAACATAGACCCTTCACCATGACGGAACTACAGCCATAAATATTGTATGAGTATAGCACTTTTCAGTAATATAGCGCTAATAATCCCACAACTTCACAATTCCATAGATTAATTCGACCTTTTGGACATCTTCAAACTTCATTCACATCAATCAACTTCGATCACTGAATCTAGGCTGTGAAAAGTCTCCCACACAATTTTTTTACCGACTCGATCAATATATAAGCTAGTGTAATTCCATAATAAACTATTTCTCACGAAACTGAAAGTCCTACACAGTTGACCTCAGAAAGGTTTAGTTGGTTCAAAATAAATAATTACAGCTTACATTAAAAACTCTACGCTTAAAAGAGGGAGGATGCAGCTAATCGTTACCTTTGCTTACTCTTTTCTAGCACTGTCTCCGAAATATTTGCACCACGATTTGGTTAACCACGCGATTTTACTGCAGGAAGTCTTTTTTACATAAGTATTGCATTACTCTGATCTCAATGAATCTCGCGTGAAGATGTGAAGATTCTATTGTGAATTACTAAGCTTTCAAAGTTGAGTAGGGACGTCAAAGAGAGTAATTAAAGTTGCAATATTCCGGAAGGTATTCGAGTTATCACCGGATTAAGGTGGACTTAAATGATCGGAATTCCGAAAAAAAATAATGTTAGAGGTTGAAATCGATTTATAGAGTTAAAGAAGCATAAGTATTAATCAAAATTTCTACATTTGTATTTTTAGATTGATTTGATTTTTGCTTTGCCAAATGTGGTTTCGTATTTTCAAATTTGGATAGTCGATTCCCAAGAAGACATCAATGAAAAGTTCTTGCCCAACATTTTAGCCTAATGCTCGCACTGCGCTCCATCCATCCGCAGGAAATTACGGTATCCCTTTACCGATAGCTAAGGATTTCAAAGAAACTTCTCTCTTAGTATCGAAGCTTAAAATAGCTACATCCTAAAGTTTGGAAACGGCATAGTGATAGAAACAGAGATTCCGTGGAATTAAATAGCCAATAAAAAGTTCTCCCTCACTCCGAGGAATTGAAATATGGCACACATTTCGCGGCGAGCAATTCTCCCGACCAATTTGGTAAACAATCGCACAAGTGTTCAATGATATCGCGTGATTTGCGCGTAGTTTCAAGACTTTAGCGCTTAAGCGAGAGCAAAATCGATAGAAAGAAAGAGAGGGAGGAGGCAGGAAGATAAGAGGGGGGCAGGCCCTGCCCGCGTGAGGTGATTCCAAAGGAACTCAATTCCTATCCATCCAAAGGGGAGACATCCGACCATCGATTGGGCCATGTGAAAATTTTATTTTCGCTACCTGTGCGTCCACCGAAAGAAATGGTTTGAAGCCCCACAAAAATTACATTTGAATCGACGGGAAACTGGAAAATCATATCAGGTGGTAGATGTTACTAAAGAATACAGTAATATAGGTAACATTTAAAGGTACAAACGATACGTAGAAGGTCGTACGATAATTTCGTTAGTGCTGCATGCCTACTACAACAACTAACGTATCGGATCGCAATCAGATCGTCACATTGGTTAAAATTTAGGAAATATTTTAAGGATGTTCCAAGCAGATCTATTTAATGACGACCTCTAACACATTATACGCAGTCCGAAATAGTGCAGTAGATGAAAATTTTAAAATAGAGAAATATGTTGCAAAACGGGCAGGATATGTTTTCACAAACCATTAGAAACCAAAATACCTGCCTTGATACTTCAGTTTTACGTTTTTCGATTGGCAATGTTTAGGGATGCCAACTTTTCAGTTTTCACTCAGTGATCGATTACCTGTAATCGATTTTAATCGGAAGTCGAATCGATTAGACCGAATAATCGGAGGTTAAATAATCGATTACCGTACTGTTTACGTCGTGTGTTTGCTAGTTTTTTACACACTCTGTCACAATTCAATTTTAAACACTCTTGAAGGTTAATGAGGTTTATTTTCATGGTGACTCATAATCCTCTCCATGTTGCCCATTCAAAGTGTATCTTGAATAAATGTTCAATTTTATTCAATTCAAATTTCCGAATTTACGATACAAGAAAAGGAAGGAGGCTCTTAACAAAACAGCAAAAAAGAAAGTAACAGTAAATGCAGAAAACTAAGTATAAGTAGAAAAATTTTAACTGAACAGTGTCTTTGTAATTCATTTCCAATAATAAAAGTTTCTTTCCAAAATTTTCAATCCAGATTGCAAACATTTCTGTTGCTATAAAATCTTAACTGACTAAAAATAGTTCTGAAGTGGAATCGCCAGCTATTACTTTTCAACAGGGAAATACATTTGGACAGTAATCTAATAATTTATGGGTCATAGTTATCTACGGTCTTAAAATGTATTTTTATTATCATCATAGAATGCTAAATGAACCATAGGGTGCTAGGTGTGCACGTGGTTTCAAGTAGGAGCAGGGATATGTCAGGCCATCAAATGTTAATCTGTTGCGTTAGGTAATTATTTTTCCAATTGTAAAATGGAAAGAGTAGGGTTCCCATTGGTTTGTGAACTAGTTTGGCTCAATCATTCAGCATGAATATAAATATTGACTGGTTTTATAAGGAAGATAGACAATCCAAGGCTTCACAATCCCTCAGGATCCCACTGGAGGAATCAGAAATCGCTTTACAGAAACAGGCTGATGTGGCTTTTTCCAAACCGGGTTTCTTTAAGGAATGGTTTTGAATAACGATCTGTCTTATCCATCGGTGGGAATAATGACAAAATCGTATCAGAGGATTTCTCAATCAGGGCGCGGCCGAAATTCAGTCAACATAAGAAATTAATGCAGTGGTTAGACTCTACTAACGTTTATATTACGAGCCTAACAGATTACGCACGCAGCAAGCTACTCATGTGAACAAGACATAAGATATAGTTTGTTTATTATATTAAATAGAAGTCTCTAAAATACCAATTAAATCAATCACCAAGCACTTATAAAATCGTGTTCCTATTTTTTAAAAGATGGTAACCCGTGAAGAGTTGGTGATAATTGAAAACAACTAATCAATTACCGGTTATGATTGAACCTTCCATAATCGATTAATATTTGTTGAATTATCGATTAATTTACTCGATTGTTTTAATCTGAGTAGTATTCCTAATTTCTTGATTGGTTCTATAATGCTTTTCTATTAATTTACTAAGTAATAATAACTGTACGTCTCGCAAGCGTATTCTATAACTCTTTTTTGTACCTTTTGTCTAATCAGTGCATTTATGTAGTTGTAAAATAACTTAATAGTCATAATTTCATTTACAATTCTACAATTTAGTGAAGTAAGCACCTACTTAGGTGAAAACTCATTCCTAGCCACACACTCTTGATTTGGCTTGGTGGGAACTATGCAGATGTAATCAGCTACGAAGTAGGAAAGTAGTACAGTGCCAAAAGACGAAAAGAGTTCTCCAGTCTCAGACCGTTTTTTATATAGCTCCTGTAAAATTGAGGGTACAAATTGGACGGAAGACCTTACCTCAGACTTGATTACAAGCACGATTCTCACAGCGATCAAAAAATATAAAAAGTCCAGCCAACATCAAAATTTGTGTGAAAATGAAATAAACTGATCAATAGAAACTGTCCATCACTGAATGTTTTAGATATTTTGAGGGACGTTATTTGAATATATTAATTTTTAAAGTGAAATATAATAGATATTGGAATGTAATTACGTTTTTGTTGTAAAGGAAATATCTAATAACGTCAATAGTTACAATTTTTGACTACCTATAACAATTCACGGCAGACCAGTAATGCTAAAAATATAAGACACTACGATTGCACGTGATTAGAGAATATAAAGCTATTATTAGATGATCGCATGTGGTGGATATTTTAGTATGTGACAGTAAGAACGTGTTGGAGAAGAATGATTTTAAGAGATGAACTACGTTTATTCTTACCAAAATTCCGCGTGGAAAATTGCATGCGATCATGAGATCAGATGTAAAAACGCAAATGTATTAAATTTTACTGTGAAAGAATCGTATAGCTAGGAAAAGTTTTAGCTCTTGTCTTGGCCTTAGCTAACGATAAGTGAAAGGATTTTTCCATGCCGAATCTCTTCAGATTCGTGCATAAATATTAGTTGCGTTCGATAAAGCCCCTTGATTCCCCGTCAATATACTGAGTACCGCACTAGTTTACATTTCTACGAGCTGTTGATGGACCAGTGTTTTTAGAAGATCCGTAATGCAAGTACCTATTCATTGAGATTGTTATCCTACCCTACATCTTTCCTCTCCTTCTCATATTTCCTCCCCTAAAGTGTGTATACTTGTAAGAATCGATATTTTACCACTTGAAAAGCTTCGTCGATTATCATTGTTTCAAGTGTAGAATTAGTTTGTACCAAGAGAAATTGTTAGAAAATCGTAGAAAAAACATTGGTTCTAAACTTCAAGTTGGTCTGGGTGAACGTTCTGAAAGTTTAATAAACATGAAGTCTGAAATGAAGTTTACGAAATCAGCTTCAACAACGGAAAAATTCAACTTTTATGACAATTAACATCATTGTATAATTTTCACAGAGAAGATTATTTTATACAACCGATTTCAAAGCATTGGTCTCATCATCAGACACAATTATTCCACACAGGTGCAGATAGAATGAATAATATACGCACTTAAGGGTAGGATGGGGGCGAGGGTTCACGCTGGGTGGTATGGCTAGAGGGGGTTTTGGGAGAAGGGTAGGGTTAGAGGGTATAATTAACGAAGGTCTGAGGGCTCTTAACCACAGGGGTGATTAATACCACGTTAATGCAGGTCAGTATCCAGGAGGTGGGAGTGTTTTCAGGCAAAATATGGTTCTCAACAAGTTCCGTATGCATCCTTTTTTTGATTTCAAGTTACTCCCAAAAATGTTTTTATTTCGTTTAATGGTTAGCTGCAATATTTCCGAGAAAATTCACTTTCTTATCCTTCTTACTATCAGTCATTCCCGAAGAAAGATTTTGATGTTTCCACTGCCAAAAAATCGCGATCCTCTGCTCTCATGAGGAAAGTCCCAAACGTTTATCCAATGTATAAAGCACTACAGTCCTGGAAATCTTGTGATTATAAAGCACTACAGTCCCTCTGATTTTAGTGTATACAATTTGTTCACAATTTTATTTAGAGATTCCTTGAGGATTTTCCTGTTGTAGAATGTCACCCCATAGTCTTCCTTGGGAAATGCTTGTACTCTTGCCACAATTTTGGAAAGCCAGCTAGGCCTTTTGTTCATTTTCCGGTAGTATTTAATGCTTATGTATTAGCCGGGATTGAATGTTTCTTCAACATCATTGAGTCTATCAATTCTTATGGCAGTCATTAAATAATATTCAGCATCTTGTTGAAGTCTTGTTGGGAAAGTCGAAGGTAGATAAATTCTGGGAAATTTGGTGCGTGAAGTTCGTCGGTATGACACAATCCGTTATGGTATCCTTTTGAAAAATAATAAACTGAAATTTATTAATATTCCTAGACACAGTCACATCAACAAAACGCATTCTTCAATTCCCTTAATTATTGCAGATAAATTTGACATTCTTGAACTGAGAATTTAGTGAGCTCAAGAAACCGTCTTTCTGTCTTTCGTAGCTGATGGAATTTTTCTAGGATGATTAACATTTTCTCTAGGCAATCTCACAACTACATTGGTGCTCATAACCGTCGAACCACGAGCATTCAATCCAGCGGACAACTGATCATAGTTCTGATTGCAGCAGGAATTTGTATTGGCAATTTTTCTCCTCTTTGTGTACCAAGATGGATACTCTTTCTTCACGGCCATGGTTGCGTGCTTTCCTGCTGCTGATCTGTACTTACTGGTTTTGAGATATATGTCTGTTTTTAAGGTCTTAAAGCTATTCTTTTTAAGAAGTGGTAATTTTCCAGAAAGGTCTTGCACTGTAAAATGTTATGACTTACGTAGAAGCAATGAATTTTCCATTCCAAAGCCAAATCTCTCGTTATTCAAAATGTCGTTTCTGTTCATTGCGCCAAGAACTTTTAATAATTTACAGTGTGACATTAAAGAGGTGAAGAGTAAATATATTTTTTCAATAAGCTCAACGAGATTGACTATTATCTCATCATGAGATAGATGTTCTATTATGATTTCATGGTTGTGTATTGCGTAAAAAAGTGCAAAATAATTTTTTGATGTCATTATAATTTCGTAAATTCTTAAGGATTACAAGCAACTTATTCTTTATTCTTGTAAGTTCTTATTGCTGAATATTCTTCATTCTTTTTGTGTTTTACATGTGTTTCACATGTCTAAAAAACTAAAAACACTATTGCTACACTTTGACTACTTTTGCTATTTTATTGAACGCATAAATCATTACTGGTAGTTTCTATACTAGTGTAAACCATTTAAGATACCTAAATTTCCATTATTTTATTGGTAAACTTGTTACTGTATATGTTTTCAAGTGGAGCATTAAATTTATCTTATCTTATTTTTATCACTTCGAATTACGTCAACATTATGATAGAGAGAGAGGCTTAAACTGTATCCGATAAGAATGCATCAGAGAATCTTATCAAATTGCTCCCTACGTTGTATATCCTCTCCGAACGACAGTCAATTGTCACGATGACTCGTCGACGGCTCTGGAAGCTCGGACATTGCGGTTGAACGTAGATGTTGACAGGTGAAAATAGGTTTTGCGCAAGGGGTGAAAATAGGTTTTGCACCTCCAGACTGGAGGCACCTTGTCCGCAAGTGTGACCCTTTCGTGTCAATCGATCGTAGCCCACCTTCGTCTTACGTCCCATTCACCCACCCACATCCACGAGTACAAAAAGAGCCGAAGGAGAGTGGTACGTGATTTGGTCGTCTACGCGAATCGTTGTCAGCCATTTCCCTCTACACTTCGCGGGCTTTAATTATCCTTCCCTATCATAATTGAGGAGGCAGGATCGAAAGCCATGCGAATTTTGACGCGAAGCGTCTTATACTTACGTACGGACTAGCTGAATTACCCGGCGTTGCTCGGGGTTACACTTCCTTCGAAACTATATATATTTACTCATCCATTCGAAAATCAGACGGTTAAAGGCGCGAATAAATTCATACAATCATAGGAAATGGAAAGGGATAAGAACACATAAAAGGACGAACACAGGGTTTGGTGGGGAAGATGAAAATGTGTCGAATCCAGACAGAAAAAATTTCACCTTTATATATATATATACATATAAGATGAAAATCGGTTGAAAAAATGAGAAACTTCATTCATTCGGGTATTTGATAAAATAAATTTTAATTCTCTATCTTGAATGAAAGAAGTTTAAAAAATCAAAAATAATAAACCACTGCACAAAATCCAATGCATAGCATTCCTAATCAGCTTAACAAAGCAAAGTGAATTTTAAATGCGTTAAAGACCGAAACCTGGTTCTCAAGGAAATATGCTATTGTTGATTTCAAATAAAAATGGGATTTTTTGCAGCTAAAAACGCGAATCTCAGACAGATTCGAATTGGAAAAGACAATTGATTGAAAGACTGTAAACTTCATTCTTTCAGCCATTTAATAAAAAAATCCCAACCCTATATCTTTAGCGAAAGTAATTTTAAAAGAAAAAATGAAACCACCGCACAAAACCCAAAACGCAGCCTTGACCTCCAAAGAGCCCCTTTTTGGGACCGAGTGGGGCCCTGAGATCTTTTTTAAATATCCTACAATGTTTCTCCTGTCTTGAACTATTAGTTTGCAAAATTTCAGCACCATCGGAGTAAATCTGTAGATTTGTACAAAATACAAACAGACAGACAAAACTAGGGAATGTGAGCTCTACGGCCTCTTAAAGTTATAAGGTATAAGAAAATCTCCAATGGCCGCAATAAATTGGCACCACTTGGCACTTGACTTACAACCTTGCGTTGCAAGTGATTTCTCCCTTCAGTTCGCTGAAGAGGGCCACCTTGTGGCCGAAATACGCGTATCCGACGCACACCCTCGTCTTTTCTTGTTTTTGTGCCGTTTCTTGACAACGCTCTGTTGAGCTAGATTCTCCCAGAAGTTGGGCCCGTTGAGTGTGTGAGTGAGTGAGTTCTTGAGTGCTTGTGAGTGTGTTTGTGTTCATAACCCAGGCATTCTTATTTGGGTCTCATTAGCCCGGCAAAGAATCCCTCATTGGGTTGAGTGTGTGTGTGTAACCCAGGCATCCTTAGCAGGGTCTCATAAGCCCAGCGAAGTATCCCTATTCGGGTTGATTGTGTGTGTCTGTGGTTGTCCCTGGCGAGGAAGTAACATTCCCGTAAACCACCACAGGGGTTTCTGGTCGAGAGGTTGTGATTGGTCACTGGCGCGGATTTTTTCCCCCCAATTTTTTTTTTCCCGCAAACCAACACAGCAATTGTGGCGTATTTTTGACGAGTGGTGCCAATTTATTACGCCCATTGGAGATTTTTTTATACCTTATAAGACAGACAAAAATTCTTTGTTATACATGGCTGGCGGTGGTGCAACGAAATGATGTTTACCAAATGTTTCAACATAATTTGGAATGAAAAAGAGATATCGGAAAGGAATATGTGTCTCTCGAAAAACGAATGTCGATAAAATGAATTAAATGGATATTTTGGGGTTTAAGACATATTCATACCAATAAAGATTGTCTCATGGCACTAATTGCTGCACGGCATAAATTGGGTGAGAAGTTTGCGACTGGATGCTGATAATTTTCTTTTTTAAAGTTCCAGAAAATGTCGGGTCCAACAGAAACTCAAAGTGTCGGGTGAGGCAGCGCCTAGCAACGGGAGTGGGCAAGCGATGGAAGTCAACTCGTAAGACGATGCTTCGTGCAATATGTAAATACCTGGAGGAAGGAGTTCCGTGAGCTCTAATTGTTAGTTTATTCATTTTCACTCCTCGCCTTTCCCCCCTTCCCGTCGCTTTACCTACTCTACTAGACCAGTTCCCTCCTTGACGTAGCGTTCGGCGTATCCGTCAGGCACCAGCTTTTGCGTGAGCTTTAAGGATTTCTACGTTTCCTCACAGCGTTTGAAATGAGCTTTTCGGGATGAGGAGATAAAACCAATTATGTACATTATTCAAATTATCTGTACCTTTAGTTATTTGAATATTGATTTCCACGTCGATACGCAGGGGTGTTTTTCATGGACCGTTAGTTAATAGTGTTACCTGCAGTTAAAGAGAAACGTCTTAAGATTTGAATGGTATATGCTACTTGGCTTAGAGAAAGATATAGCCAAAACAAATGCATTGTAAATTTGGTCATACTCGATTAGAGATTCACAGATCAGCACCATTTTCACTATATTTAACACATTAGCAGCCATTTTCTAAAATGGCGATTTCGATGGTGATCTTTTTGGATTCCAATTTCACTCCGTATCGAAAGTAAAGTGATTTGGCCATATATCTACCTCCAAGAGGCAATTTCCAACATTCTCAAATTTTGCTGATCATCATCGGAGTAATCTACCGATTAGAGGTAGGTTATGATGAAGGTCTCAGAAAAAAAATCCAACAGACTCTTACACGTGCCGTGCCCTATTTCTAGTATTTCTAGTATTTCTAGTATTTCTAGTATTTCTAGTACCTCTAGTATTTCTTTCTTCATCACAGCGTAAATTCTACCTTTCTTCGTCCCTTCCATAACACATAATCTATTTCTTCCCCTTCCCCGCTTGCCCAACATCCTTCCCTCTATCACGGCCTTCAGCAAACCATCGCCCCTCATTACCGCTTCCAGCCACCTACCCTGTCTTCCCCTAATCTCATCCAGAAGTTTCTCTCCTCACCCACCATGTCAAGCACTTCCTCATTTGTCTTCTTTTCCGTCCAATGCACCTTCTCCATCCTCCTCTACACCCACATCTCGAACGTCTTCAGCCTATTCTCGTCTTCCTTTCTCAGAGACCACGTTTCTGTCCCATCCAACGCCACACTCCATACCACACTCTTGACCAGCCTCTTTTTTACATCCTTACTTAAGGTCCCCGTCATCACCGCCCTTCTATTATTGAACGCTTTCTTTGTTAACGCTATTCTCTTCCTAATGTCTTTGCTATTATGTCATGGTCCTTCTAGCGTTCTACCCAAGTAATTAAATTGTTCCACTTGCACTTTGGTGATGTGTTGTGATTATTTACAACACGTACTAAAGGTGTCTCTCCTCACGAAGATTAACTCTCGTGGTCCTGGCACTGAGCGCGCGAGCTTGACACCCAACCGCTTAAAGGTCATCCTATTAAAGTACCTCTTTCCCTCCTTGCTCCCCAATCCAAGGACTCTTCCTTTGCGGAAATGTGTGTCGCTATTTCCGGAATCCTGCGCGACTGCCTTGAATTACCGATGGATAGGGGGCGGTTCAGAGGAGAGGTGTGGCTTGTGACGATCGACTCAGGGCTTCCCGCCCCCAACCCCTCCACCGGTTTAACCCCCCACCACTACCACCCTCCACACTTGCATATGAATAGAATTCCACATCAATCAAATTTCACTGACCTTTATTCTTTTTAGTTTTCCACCATTTCGGATTTCGATTTAATCCACAAAAACTTCAACCTTTCTTCCTTAAACTTTTAAGGTATTTTGAGCGAGATAGTTCCCTAGTCATAATGGAGACTAAATTCGTCATATATATATATAATTTTATTTTTTAATCTAAGCGTCTGTAAGAAGTATGAAGTAAATATTGTAATATTTATGTTGCAAAAAATATAGTTATATACATGACCAAAATTCACAGTAATTAAATTAATCTAACCACATAAGTCTCTAACTTGACTCATTTTTTCACGCTGTGCGGTGAAAAACGCATTCATAATAGAAGGTTTTTCTGTAAAAATTACTGCGGTAAGTACTTGATAATTTTTTATGAATAGTTGATAAAACATACAAACTGCTCACTGTTAGTTTTTAGAAGAAATCTAGTAGATAAAAATTAGTAATTTTTTCAATATTCTCCCTCTGGAGCGCACATTCGTAATCTATCCCATGTAAAACAGCTTATATTTTAAAGCAAATTGCTCGAAAAGTAGTTCGGAAAGGGGTTATTATTTTGATATCATTAAAAATATGGGAGTTTTTTCTTTAATACGACGTCAAATTCATCAAATTCTAGGTGAATTGATATATCGTTCAAACTACCTTCAACGCCTTTCTCCAGACGTTTGCTTGTGCTACCTCACCCCTATGGAGTTTTCCACTCAAGGTGTTGATGTTAGCGCAAATTGGAGCACATTTGTACGTTTCAGCACACACGAACAATGATGATTGGAACAATGTGTGTTGGCGAAACGTTCAGTAACCTTCCGGTACGTAGTGCTATGTACTAATGAGTCATTACGGAATGCTTTGTGAAGTGTTTTTCCAGTTACAACAAATTCGTTCTCCGGAAATATTTATAAAGGTAAAAAAGGTTTACCATACAGTAAGTAGTCAAAAACGCTTACGTTATTCGTGCTTGACATATTTACTGAAAATCAACTCATCCACAACAATCGCAGATTCGATTAAGTTGGTTCTACCACGACTGTGTGAGTCAAAACAAATACTATATTCCACCTCTTGGTTTATTTGTTTAAAAAATTTTCTTTCGGTGAATACTTACTTTACCTGTTGAGAACCAAAGTTAAAGATGCAAAATATGTAGATTATTCCACGAATATATTTTTAATGAGCCCTATTTTCAAGCCATAGGTGCCGACTGCAGCGCCACTTCTACAAAATCACTGCATTTTGACTTCAATTATTGCAATTATTAGCTAATAACTCACTCAATAAGGTGGCAACATGCCTATCTTTTATTTCTATTAAATTTCTCGGGATTTTATCCTTCCTATAATCAGTTTTCCATGAAAATCATTCTAATATATAAAAATTGAATGTTGTCTGTCTCTCTGTCTGTCTGTTGCTCAATAACGCAAAAACTACTGAACCGATTAAGCTGAAATTTGGTATGTAGAGATAAAATGTATATAAGATGAACATAGGCTATATTAAAAAGCCCTCAGGGCCCCCGAAGGTCCCCCCTGGTGGTCCATACTAAGCATTGGGTTCGGTGCAGTGGTTTCATTTTTTGCTTTTTAAAAGTACTTTCACTCAAGATAGAGGGCTAGGATATTTTTTATCGGATGCCTGAATAAACGAAGTTTCTAATTCTTTCAATTGATTTTCTATTACGCTTCGTAATTGTCTGAAAATCATGTTATTTGCTGAATAATCTCACATTTTTCTCTGAAATCAACAATAACATATTTCCTTGACAAGCAGAGATTTGATTTTCAACATTCACGCCTATATCACGTTTTGCTGCAGGCTCATGATAGCACGTAGAAAACAAAATCTGTATAAGAAGGGCCCAGAGTCCCAAGGGCCCCATGATTGATTGCTTCAGGGGGTAATCGATAAATTCAATGCATATTTACTACAAGTATACTCTTGAATGTCTATTCTCAAACTGCTGCGAACTGCTCTTTAGACTAATTCCCACATCATTAACGTTGCGAGTTATTTATATATGATTAAAAGTGTTAAAGTGCAGTTAACTTACATTCACTCAATCATCGAGTTGCCTATTCAAGACTCTCACTCGCCGCTGTGTTTACCCTCCTTGGACTTAAAAATATATCCATCTACATGCCTAATAGGAAAAAGGTAACCTTTCGAAAAAATCTTTTAAAGCAAGAGGAATGTCTTTTTTGGGAGAAAATGAGTCCTTGCAAGAAAAATGACAAAGGTTAGACTTGAACTTGCCTTATTCAAGGACATGCCCCCCGGCGATCTCATGAGCATCTCCCCGTGGTGTTTCTCGGGTTACGCTAAGAACCACAAACATTTAATCCAAACCCAACCTACGGACAGGTAACCAGCTTGAAATCTAGTTCAAATATAGACCCATCTGTTTCGAAACTTCAATCCGTTTTATGATGGCGGAAATTATAATGACGTCACTACATACTTCTTACCCGAAAGAAGAACAAAAATTCTGCGCAATGAACGACATCCGTGCATGAAAATCGACAAGTGCACTAAGAATCACCATAACTTTTTCATTTAGCAACCGTTACCAATGATTATGGCTTCCCTTTATGCCGAAGGCGCAGTCCGGGTGATGGAGAATTCATAGGTCAAATAAACATGGCTGCTGCTGCAAATACTCCTTTTGACGCTGTCAACCGCTGGATTGTACCCTACTCTCCAATCCTGATTAAGATTCTCAACGCACATATCAACGTTAAATTGCGCAAATCAATTAAGTCATTGAAAGCAAATATATTTATGTGCACAAGGGAATCGATGAACCTTTTACTCACTCAGAAGGCGGCTCAAAAGGACCGGAGGGGCGAGGTCACCATCTATCAACCTGGGTTCTATTTAAGTAGTAATGAGTCTACTAGCCCGATTTTTTGGGTTTCCAGTGCATGAAAGTGGACCAACAGTCACTCATCTCTCCGTGCACCTGGAAAATGGTCCACGTATCTACCACAACGAACACACCGTATAAGATAGGCTACGAACTCCTACCACACTGACAGTATTCTTCAGGCTTCGTGGTTTTCTTATAAAATAAGTTCAATGTTTTTCACATGCGTTGAATTTCAACGGGTACCTTCCGCTAGTTTCATATATATTATGTGTTTATCCGATTGTCCCATTAAACACCATGTAATTTCAAGTTCTATTTGTGAGAAAAAAGCACGGAAAGGTGAATTTTTTTTGTTCATATCTGATAGAGGACGCGTTGTTCTATAAGTACCAACCCAGAATATGAGTAAAATGTAATCCAAGTCATTTTATGGGGGAACCACCTTAAAAACATTCTTTTCATATCAAACGCACTCCAACAATGCTCTTGATCTGTTTTGAAGTTCGCTGCCCAATAGTTCACAGAGACTGAAACGAATGGAAGGAACTGCGCTGTTGTGTATACGAAGTTTTGAGTACACCAGAGAAAATGGAAATCACTCAGGAAAAGAAGAATATTAAAGTGCGAAAAACATAAAAGTGATGTTTCACTTTCTTCTACTATTCCAAACTTTTACCAGCCACAAAGTTAACACCAGTTCGTTGAAATGAAGCATTTTGGTGCGCTGATAAAAACTGCAACATTAATCTCATCACAGATTAGGCAAAAGGAAATAGTTTGTCACCGAATAAAATCACCATGAGTGACTAAATTACAACGAATTATAACCATTAAAAGAGTAAGAAACTTGATTTTAGACATTTTAAGGTGATCCATGATGAAAAAACCACCTTTGTTATTTCCTCAAAACTCTTTTCAGTTTCAGATTTCAGTTTTATTTTAAGGTGAATTACTCTGAATCGTTTAAGAAATTTTGACTCATATGCCAAATAATTTTTGTTTTCAAATTTCTAAAATAAAGTTCTTCACCTTTATACATTGCTATACATTATCATTGCAAATATTATTTTTCCTAAAAGTTTGTTTAATAAACCACTATTTATAAACAATTTTTGGTTGACCAAAATGAAATCATTATGAAAAATAATTTCCAGTAATGGAATCATAGATATTCATGATGGAGCCTAGAAGAGAAAATTAGGCTATCACTATGGCAAAGCTGGAGCTTGCTTTCGGCATTTTTTTTAACTTCGACATGAAATAAACAGTAAGTTTTCATAACTATAAGGAAAGGACTCTCAAAAAGTGACGATAAATATTGCTGCTGGCCTTGCATGCATCTTATTTACTCTGCACACACAGTAGTTATGATAAAATCAAGTAAAAAGCCATTTTCCCTCTCACCGTGCTGGAGGGCCAAGGTCGATAGCTATGAATCAATTTAAGTCTATGGAGGGAAACGTGCTGCCATCACACTTTTTTAGGGAAAGGTAGAATTTCTCAGAAAAAGGGTGACGCTTTAGGAGAATTAGGGGGTCGTAAAAAGCCATAAAAGAGGTGTAACATCAGGACAGTCTTTTGCCGAGCATTAATTAAAGATGCACTATCTAATCTGAACAATACCCACCTTTTTCGCCACTCTTTGAACGCATTGCGTTGTTTTATGGATGGTGAGGAGTCCTTTGAAGTGACACAGCACTCCATTAGTCAAATTTGATATAGAACTTTCGAAGATATTTTAGGCGGGCGTAATATTTAAAATGCCATGCCGCGATGAATGTCTTTCCGCTGTATTTCCGTGAGGCTCGACCATCCATCGCGTAAACCAGACTGATTTTAACTCCGGATTGTAATGGCTTTTAAGGAGAAAAAAGATTCTGAGAATCCACAAATTATATACGCTCCGGCGAACCATATATCAGTTTTGGCTATCAGTTTTCCATGAAGAAGGGGTCGAATGATAGAGCTACGATAGGGAGTTAGGTGTGATAATTCTTCAAAAGTCCCGTCTGATCATTAATATAGGAACTCCTGTGTGTGCTGTAAGCTAAAACTTGATCGACAGCTGTCCTACTTACATCGAACACGCCGTTTACCTTTTTTTTCTCCCTGCAAGATGTAAAAATCAATTGCCTGAGTGGAAGTGGCCGCAGTGAATCTTTCCTCAGAATCGGGCGACGGTTTCCGTAGAAGTGCGTGAGGCACAAGTACCTATTTTGTTCCCGGGTTCTGTGAACACAGACGCATCTCTATACGGAGTTATTGGCCACCCTACAGTTACTGGCCTTAAATTTCACACGCATCATTTTTTACGGAAATTGCGATGACCACATGAAATACAAAATACACTATGCTTAACTTCCTACGACTTCACTATAAGAACGAGAGGAAGCACGTGATATCAAATACGAGCGAAAATTGTTGTAATCGTGACCGATAATTTAAAGGGATTGTTTTTACACAATAAAATTTACTCTCATAAGAAAATCTTTGATTCGGTGAAAGGGTTTCTTATTTTGCCTTTGTTATGGTGTAGGTATGTTCCACCTCATCCTCTCCATGGGCGGTTAATGAATTGTATATGGTATTCTTAACGCTATTTTCAATTTGCACGTCACACCATGGAGATTATTTTTACCTTATGAAACAGTTTTAATTTTTTCTTCTTCCCGTTGAATTTCAACGGAAACCCTGTACTAGTAAGTAGGGAATATATATAAAAATATGTGTATATAAAAATATGTGTATATAAAAATATGTGTATATAAAAAGGGAAGTCAACGATTCCGTGTCTTTTCTTGGCATTACAGATGACCTTAATTAATTATTGATCTAGGAAACTGCATTGATGAAAAGGCAGGACGACGGGTGTGAATGGGAGGAAAACGTTAACGAAATCCAAGTGGATGGCAAAGACGCACCTTCACAGACAAGGAGCGCATATCGGTTTATTGAGCGATCGAGCCTTAGCAAATAACGACATCGGCTTGCTATGCAAAACGAACCAACGACATGCCGAACCAAAAACAGCGAGGGTACTTCCGTATTTTTGCGGCGTTTAACTAGAGTTTCCTAAACAAATCTACATCTACTAAGTACCGTGCAAGCCACCACTTTGTATGTGACACGGGGTGATTCCACACCAGGCTGCAGCGCTCGTTCCAGTTCAAATCGGGACCTCGCACGCTCCCCCGGCCGCTAGGGGCAGACCAAAAAGCAGTCAGGAGAACCAGAAACTGGGAGAGTGATACGTAAATGAACATGGAAACATGCATTACAATGCTAAAGACACATCAAATAGTTAATATTATTAATACTGTTAATTTATGAATACTACGAGATGCTACTTCATGCAGAGAACAAGATAATGCCGCACATTTCAAGCAGAATGGAGTGTTAATAATTATGCTATTTTATTAAATACCAGTAAAAAGTCTACTCTAACTAGTGAGTGTGGGAGTTTCATATGATTGATCTATCGCACCTATTATGAACCCTTATTGTACGTGGAAAAATATTTTAAATATATCGGTTCTGCAGTCTATTTCCTTTATCTTATTCCTGTGATTGCTTCTACCGTAGTATGTCGGCTCTAGCAAAATAGGTTGCACGTCCGGTGATACATTGTCTGCTTTGAACTTCCACAAAAGATTTAACCTGCTAAATAATGATGGAAATAAGTGAAAAAACACGTTAGCTGGGTTACTTAGTGGAGGCGACCGGTATCTGGAGTCATTTCTACCATTGAAGATAGGACGAAGGATTGATACGGTGTCATTATTCTGGGAATGGAGGAAGGATGGAGAGAAACCTGGCATAGACAGCCTGATCTTAACGAAAGGCTTCAAGGGGACATTTACAGTCCCATCCAACAGGCGGTATACAGCACCTGTGGTATTGGAGTCCAGTAGGGATTAGGATTCCACTAAAAATGTCCAATGGGGGTATATCACGGTTTTCGCTTTTTTACTTAATCGTGCAGGGGACCATGACAAATAATCATTTGCATATAATCTCTTGAAGATTCCAAAAATTGCCAGAAATATAGGAGTCTAAAGTTGAATGGAGGGGCAACCTTCCCATAACGGCCGTGACGTCATTAAATCCACCGCTTCTTCCCTGTTCTTCCCGTTACATTCTAAAAGATGCCTAAAAAGGCTTTTGTTAAGATGTTCACTTCTGCCGGAAATTCAACAGTACCTATAAAGTTTCAGGAAAGGACACTGAAAATATATCCGTCTTCACCGGGAATCGTACCACGGGCCTTTGATCGATGGATAAAATTACGTCAGAGGTCGTTTTTTGGAAACAGAAAAAATGCCACTTTCTACGATTAGTTATTTGGTTATTAGGCTTTAATGTTTCGAAGCAACTCCGTAAATTTATATGAAATTCTTTGCAAATGTGATTTCAACGGTAATATAGAAAAAGCATTCGAATGATAATCCCCCATTGTCCCTGCCAAAATCGAACTTGGGTCCTTTGTGGTAGGATAGCAATACTCTTGCCGCCACACAACCAATTTGATAGGACTCGAGTCTGATTTGAATGAATATAAAGTTTGAGGATTGATAGGACGCCAAACATTGGAGTGTTTTTTAAAGGCCTTGGATATACGGGACTGGTCGACTTTTCGCTAGCTAATAACCGACTATTTTCCCTTAATGTGGTGAAATACTGCGTTTCACGCGGCTTTTTATTTCTTCAAAAGTGTAAACTTAACATGGCCTGCCCAGCAATTAATTCATGTCGCTACAATTCAAACTAACTCTATCTCAATCCAGAAAGAGGCAAAGTTTCACCTTAAAAAAAAGTCCTACTTCGCGCATTTCCTCATGCATATCCACCGCCGTACTGCGGGGACCCTGATTGGCATCGACCAACACGCACGCAAGCGACATCGGGGGCAATTGCTTCCCACTCAGTTGGGAGCGCTTCCGTTTAAAGCTGTTAAGAGTTACCTACTGTTAAGAGGTCTCATCGCTGCACTTCAACAGTTAGATGTTTACTGCGACTACGAGCATCGGAGACACGGGATGAAGTATGCTCCAGCTTTTTACAACACATTACATTGCAAAAGTTACGATAGCTCGTTCACAGGGTGGTCGATAAAATAGTGACAGAAGTAGTACTATTAAAAAAAATGAAAAAATGTGGCAAAAGGCATGACGGGACTGGAAGGAGTTCGAAGAACTTATAAGGGTGGTTGGGTTTTCTGATCATCAGATGTTAATTGGCCTGTTAGCTAAGGGGTTGCAGTTGATAATTGGCGGCGAAGGTAATCAGTGGGACTTATGAAAAATTATGGTTAACTATGTTAAATTATAACTAAATAGTAACTTTGTTTAAATGAAATATTCTTGCAGGGAGTCGCAGTAAAGGTTTAAATAACGTGAAATATTGATTAGATACACTTAATTTCCATGAATTATGTGAATTAAAATATATTATTCTGAAAAAGATGACAATATGATTCACAAAAACATTCAATTTAAAATTACAACGTTAGTTCATTTCGCAAACCATGCATTCATGGCAATTATGACCTATGCACCATGTATTAAAAATAATAACTACACCAGCTCAGACCTTTTACGTGTCAGTTTTGTTGTTAAAATATTAATCAATAATTCACGTGTTTTAATGGTCATTTGGTTATGTACCAGGAAATGAGGGATTAAAGATAACAACATTAATTTAAAAAATGGTAATGGAAGTATCACATCAGTGAAAATGTAGAGGAACAATTACTGACGTGGTATTTAACAATTAACGCGCATAAATAAACGCAATGTCGCAGACGTGCACTTTCTGTGCACTCGATCGACGCACCCTCTTGTGGCCAAAGTGGGCAGTCTGTGAGTGAGAGGGAGGGGGGAAGGGGGGGAGGGAGAAGGGGGAGTGTGTTTATCGATTGCCATTGCCATGCCAACGCGTTTCCCTTCGTGCGTTGGTCGAGAGAGGGTTTGAGTCAGTGACCGACCCGCGTGCACATTTATAACACGTGTTGGGAGGGCGGTGGAGGGGAAAGCGTGAGAATTGAGGGGGCGGAGAGGGGAGGGAGTCTGTCACGCCTAAACTCCGAAAAACAGACCCACTCTCCCCGTATTCAGCTCTTAACAAAGAAGAGCCTCTTCCACCACATTCCCTCATTCAGGGTTCTCAACCCTTTTTAGGTAGTTTGAGCGAGATGGTTATCATAATGAAGACCATATTCAAATTATATTTTTTAATTTCAGCGTCTATTAGAAGTATGAAGTAAATATTGTGAAATAAATGGAGCAAAAATATAGTTAAAAACGACAAAAATTCTCAGGAATTGAATAAATATATCTACATAAGTCTCTAACTTGACTCATTTTTTCACGCCGTACGGCTAAAAAGCCTTAAAAACAGCAGGTGATTTTTCTGATTCTGTAAAAAATACTGCGTTGAGTAATTTATTAATTTTAATAAATATTTGATGAAACTTATAAACTACACACCGTTAGTTTTCTTTACGAAATCTAGGTGTTATAAATTCCTAATTTGTTTTCAATATTCTCCCTCTGGAGCGCACAGCCGTAATCTATCCCATGTAAAACAGCTTGTATTTTCAGGCAAATTGCTCGAAAAGCAGTTCGGCAAAGGGTTAATATTTTGATATCACTGGAAAGATGAGAGTTTATCTTTAAAATGGCGTCAAATTCATCAAATTCTAGGTTAAATGATTATTCGCTCAAGCCACCTTAAACCTCCATCTCACCTGAAACTCATTCTCGATAGGATCGTAAACCAGGTGTCCCAATCAGGAAACCCTCGAAAAGTCCGAGCCTAGATGATGACGAAATTTTGACTTCACTACTTCGAAAGTTTCCAATTGTGCCGTTTAAAAGTAAATATTTGTCGAGTGTGTGACGTCACCTCCACGGCATTATTGAAGTTAAGCCCTATCTGAAAAAGGCTCTGGTAAATACTTCGCTGGAAATAAAGTCTGTAAAATAAAATTTAGATATTGATTGCTCAATGTAGTGTAGTATGCATGAAATCTTTAGTGCCCCAGAAAGAAATAGCAGAAATTTCCAGAAATTTCACGCAAAAAAACGGGAGTTACGTCACTAGGCAATATTGCGGTTAGGTGTTTGTTTGTATTTTCAACGACCAATAAGCCCTCATGGCACCATGCTTTTTTCCAAATATTTTTTTTAACTTCTGTAGCTACCGAAACACTTTAAGCATTACCACTGATAATAATTTATATTAATGTTTCGACATTTGCTTTCGATTACAAAAATACAGCTATCTAAATCTACACCTTCAAAAATCTGGTTAGTGAGCCAATCTTGGCGCGACGGCTTAGCTGAACTTATGAAGTATAAATGTGTTCGCGTGATTTTGTATTTATAAATGTTGAAATATGATTCCGACCCCTAAATAAACAGTAGATTAGGTAAACGCAACAAATTGGGAGACACAAAATGAAGGGCTAAAAGAATTTTATTTCTCCCCACAATATCTTTGACCGAAAGAGAAAAAGATAGTGAATAAAGAAGTAACAACTTCCCACTAGTTTTAAAATACAGTTCATTTCAACCCAGGTTTAGACGTGATACATCATTTTTAAGTGAAGGTGTGGGGTAATGACCATTTTTGAATTTCATAGCGTCTCGTCTAAAACTCTATATTTTTAGAAAAATATATATCACTCTAATAAAACAACAACCCATTTCTCAAGCAACACCCTTTTCTTACTGCTTCCATCTTCACCTATGCTCACTGTATTTTTAATGAAAGTCCACCTACCCATCCCTAAACGTGTGTTGTCACGGTGGCTTTCTGGGTAGTGTCAGTACAAGCACAGACGTGCAGGTGAAAGAATCTCACTTGCATATATCTTTTCCATGATTCGAATGTCACCTAGAGCATAAAGTTTTTCAAACTGACGATGGACAGTCCTTTCAAACGGTGTTTTCGCTACCAATACATTGTGTATGGACACAGAAGGAAAATTTTCATTCAAATCTTCTATTGCCCTGCGAGCCACCGCAGATGATTCGAATGTGTATTACCATAATTAGGTCTGAAGTTGCGGCGATTTGCAGATCTTGGACTTCACCGGATACCTTCACTTTTTTGATATCACCATGTTGAGGTTTATGTCCTAAATAGTGATCGGCAATGCATTAACTAAGATTAAATCCGAGCCCCCACTCACGGTACCGCGATTTAACGTTGCTAGGATATGATGAGAGCCTATTCCAATCATAGGAAAGTCCAATTTTGAGGAAAGTTTTCGGTAAATGAGTTTCGCATTGTCAGCAAACAATGAAATTTGGTCGCTCACTATACTTTTTAAAAATTGTCTCGTGTCGTTTCAGTGTCTGAGACACTGCCATGACTAAAATTCCCACCCAGGCTGTTGCGGCCAAAGGGAAAAGTACTTCGCACTGTATAATCATGGCCATTGTGAGACTACCTTGTTAGGCATTAAATTGATATAGTGGCTGGTAAGGTAAAATTGCCTCATATTGAAAGGAAAGAGATTGCTGTTTCAAACGAAATGAGATTTTTTGCGTGAGGAATTTTGATGCCTAAAATCATTTGAAGTAGCCAGAAAATATTTAAAAAAATGTGTAAAAATTATATAAAGCAACGAAAACTGGTCGTCAAAATATTTTCCTCCAATAGAAAACTGCAGTTTCCTAAGGTTTCCCATAGTAGAAATCAGAGTAATCAGGATAATAAAATGATAATTAAAACAACTATAATACTCAGTAAAAAAAACTATGCATCCAATTCCAGACAAATGATTGTTTCACTATGAATTTTGCACTCGCGTCCGTCTTTTAACCCTTTGAGTGCCAACCAATTTCCTAGGTATTATGCTAAAAAACCGTGGAATATTTGGTGATTTTGCAGTAGTTTACGAAAAAAATTATTGTTCATACATAAATAAAATTACATTTACAAAAAATTTAGGAAAACTTTATTATATTTGTTTTGACGTTTGACATATTGCATTTAATGATTTTAAGCGGGAGAAGTAACAAAGTTTCATTGCTTAAACATTTTCAAGTCCTTCCTGCTGTGTTAGTACTAGGTGTTCTCCAGGTACTCCAAGGGACTTTACAAGTGATACCCAATTTACGGTGCTCTGCCAAAATATGGTACAACACAAATAGCTGACGCGAGCTCTTTTATTCCTACTCTTCATTGATATCAATAAGTATGATACCTTATTTATATACTCTATCAGGAAATACTGCTTTTAGGTAAAAAAAAGTCAATAAATCAGAATAATAACATGATAATTAAAACCGTTGTAATACTCACTGGAAAAAATTGGAATATTTTTGATCTTCGTTCATTGCATATTTTCATTGGTAAAATGCTTTCACCTGTTTTATCAAAGAATGATCGGCCATCAAGCGTTAATTTTCATAATTGAAACAAGGGTCTCAAAAAACTAATTTTCAAATAATTTTACATTTTTTTGAAAAAATTAAAATCTCAAGTAGATCTTGATTGCTTGATCACATTAGCAACTAACCTTTGCTCTTGGTTGGAAATTAATTTTGTGCTGAGATTGAGGAGTAAATTATGGATTGTATTTGAATAATAAATGCAGCTCTTTGATCGTTTTACCATTAGTTTTAAATATTTTTCACCGTTTAGGTAACATAAAGTTGGACTACAGACTACTATTGTTATCTGGGTAAACTTTATGAAGTAAAATAGTAATTTAGCCCATTTTCGTTCCAGTCTTCGAGTTGAAACGTTGGAATTTAAAAAAATCTACTTTTAAGAGTATGATCCGATGTTATTCAAATTTTCAAATTTTTGAATATTCAAAATACCAGTATGAAAATTGTCCAACGAAGCATGTTCATTCGCTTAAAACAATCAGAGAGGGAGGCCATCACGTTTACTCGTTAGATTGCGCTGCAATGTAGCACATTCGAGTAAGGCAGTGCAGCCCTAGCCGCGCATTATGGCACTACAGGGAAATGGAAGTTCTAAGAATTATGAGCCGTAGTGAAAATAAACTTGTCAATTAAGTGCATAGGATGAAGCCACCCTAAGTGCGTCTTTTTCACGGAACCGTATTATTAGCAATGATATTGAAAAACAATTAAATAAACGATCGATCCAAGGTTACGGCCGAATGAGGTGGCTTTACTTATTGTTCGGCTGGATGCAACGGTGCCCAATTTCGTCAAACATTTGCTCAACATTTTTCATATTCCTGATTCCATTTTTGATTTAGCTACTTAGTTGGCCAATATTTTGGGAGCTCAAAACGAGGTATGAAAAAAAACTTTCTACTCTTTAATTATTTTTTGTGGTGATTTTGAAATAGTGCCGCGAGTGTTTTTTGACCAACCTAATGTTTTTGGGAATACAAAATAGTTAAAAAACCATTTTATTTAATAAAATATTACCTATGTGTTTTGCAATTTGTATATTTTGGCTAATTATTGAAACGCTCGCTTAAAATTAATGCGAAAAACTACGCTTCATTTAGTCAAAGACCATATTTTTAGCATAAAAGTTGCTATTGAAGAACGTAATCCTCACGTTCATAATTTTTTTCTGAAGTAGTTGTCTTCCAGATGTATCCTATCACTCACTCAGTGATTCAATCCGACGGTTGGTTTGGATAGTTTAGGGTAGAGCTCACCCTGGACTAAGCCAAATCCGTGTGAATTTCACACATTCAGGGTAGGGGGGCCAGCTCCTTTCCCTGGGCCACCTCCCATCTCCGAGGATTTTTTGTTTGAGGGCGTCCAAATGCATTGACCCTGATTGGAACCCGAAACCCTTTGATCAGTAGCCAAGCGCTCTACCCACTAGGCCACCACGCTCCTTCATTTATCCTATATAAAAGTAAAAAATCTGAGAACCGTATTTTTAGTTTTATATGGCTCGTCACAACATGGCACCTAGGACTAAAATGGCAATATTTAAGGTCAAATGTCTAAAAAGGGTCTAAGTGAAAAATTTTGAAATTTTCACTGAATGATTCCCTTATAAATAAAAAAACTGTGGTATAAAGTTGATAACTGAGACTTAAGTGGTTTATGAGCCATAAAATCTCAAAAGTGGCTTACAGACATATTTATTTTTACTTCTAATAAAGTGAAGTAGTCCAATATCACCAAATCACATAATTGGAGTCCGCTTGTATACGGTCTTGTATTTTTTCTCTGGGTATACTTTTATTTTTTCCATTTTTAGGCACTCACTACGAACAGCCTAAGGCCGTTAAATCAGTGTTCAAAGACTTTTAAATATATTCACGATTCACCACTAGCCGCCGTAAATATTTATCCTCAACAAAGCTACCAGCGTTTTCCAATGTATCCCGATGATATCGTCCATCAGTCAGCAATCCGAAGAATGCTTTATTGGAGATACAAACTCAATTTCTGTTTCACCTAAAGATTCCGTCCCTTCGTTAGCCTTCACTTTTACATCTCTCGTGACTTTCCTTGGTTCTTGGTCTTCCGCGATAAAATTGAATTGTGGGTGACGCAACTTTGTGAAATTGCTTATAAAAATTGCTAAGTAATTTTCAACGCTCTTTTGTCATTGGAATCTGACCGGTTTCGATTTTTGCATAATTATGAGGTAGTATCAATGTGTCAAATGTATTAAAGATGAAAGCTGTGATAATGAATAAAACCACGAATTCAATGCGGTACCACTAACAAAATAGCGAAGAAAATTACTAGCATTAGAAAATATATTTATCCTCCTTCTACAATGATTATTTCCGTTTATTACGGCTTTAATTTTGCTCCCAAGAAGCCGATATGGCTATGAACGAGCGCAATGTCTTTTTTCGCTCAGTTTTCATCGAACCATCTTTTTTCTCAATTCTTAAGTTGACAATTTTCTCCGTCAGTTTCATTTTTTCATTCTTTCGTAACAGCATAATTTTTATATGACCACACGATATTAAACTACGCCACCACGTGATAGTTATTCTCATTATTCACCTGCAAAGACTATTTTAGTTTTTATTTTAAAGGGATTTGTAATATCTCACCGAATATTGTGCAGAAATATTTTCAAACTCTAGTTCTCTCACACAACAGGGCCACACTTTCATCGGAAGATGGTGGTAATTAAGGCACTATGTTAGTAAATCACTAATTTCAGTTTTTTCAAAAAGCATTGAACATCCTTGGTGACAAAAAATATTTCCAAATAAAATAATAGGATTTCACGTCACTCATGACATTCCCCGAGTGACTGACATTAATTACTTAGCTCTCAGTTGTTGGAGCTGGCAGAACTGAGGCAACAATCATCACCCAGACACAACCACCAATTGATTGACACCACCGCCAGATAAAATTGTGATGTAATCTCGCTATAATAAGGGCCGTGACGAATGTGACACGCAGAGATGGAGAGTCACTTAACTGTCATTAACGATCGAATACCTATTAACCGAGTTATATTACTTGCCTTTTGGTAACTCACATTTAATAAATTCGGGCTGAAAATCTCAAATACGAATGTCATAACACATTGTTTCACCATAAATGAGAATAATTAAAATCACTACGAAATTAAGTGCCTGGAACCGTATACTGTGAAACTGAGGCTTAAGAAAAGCATGAGGCTTAAGTGTCATTCTATGAATGCTTGAAATTGACGTTGTTCATAATCCATCGTTGAAAATTAATCAATACAGGGTCTATTACCACGATATTTTTCAGGCACTCGCCATCCACAAGAGACGTGTACATTTTGTATGTCGAAACTGATCGCAATAAATGTATCAGAAATACCAACATTCTGATTGCGGTCCCAATATCTTTAAGACATTGAATATTTCGGCCGTAATTTCTACGTCCTATGGTGTCTTTCCTGAAATGCGACGTATGTCCAGGGACACTCTAAGGTATGGAATGAATGAAAAACGAAGACATTTTTTTTAAATTGATGCAAGAATATATACAAATATTCCCAATTATACATGGTCAAGTGTGTCATAGATATATATCAAAGAAATATTCATAAACTTTATTACGATACACTGAGTGTTTACGCTGACTGAAGTTAATCCACCAAACGTTAAAATATGCAACAAATCAAGTTTTTCTAGAAAGAAATTTATTTTTATGCCCAGCGCTTAATATGCTAAAACATTAAGCAAGGCCAGGAAAAATGACTGCCCGCATCAGACATATTTATGGTGGTCGATTAAGTGAACTAGCATAACGGTTTATAGACAGTGTAGTGGTAGCCTTGTGCTTAAAGCGATGAGCTGAAAACACACGATTTTAATCCATGGGAAGCGTCTCGGGTCACCCCTGGCCACACTCAAGCTGTCATTTTCTGGGAACCAGATCTTTCTGGGAAAACACAGGAAGCACTATCGAAAGGAACTGACAACCTTTCCTAGAAAGTGAGGGTTTCGCACGTCGCTGCTTGGCGTGGCACCTCGTGACCTGCACACAGAAAAGAAACCCAAACCATAGAAACCGACCTTCTGGTTGACATCTGTTTTTTTTCCTGGCGATGATAGCGATAAAAATCAAACGTGTTGATTTGTTGTCCACCAAAAACAATATTTTCAGACCTTATCTCATCTTGAATTCTCACCCTATAATATTAATGACAGCGGGAAGAAGACCTTCCACGTATTCCAATTCGTGAGAAATTTATTGTAGGGACAGAAACGATTCCGAGAACGATAAGCATATGTCCGAATCCAAGAAAGGCGTGTTTGGGGAATCCCCAGCTCATCTGGTAGAAGAATGCTTCGATTGGTGCATATCATGCACTTCTGACGCGATTGGTGATGTGCAAGGTAATTGGTGATCGGTGATGACAACTTGTATTCCTTCCAAACTCAATACCGTTGCCTTGAATTCGAAGCTGCCCAAGTCAGGTCTCCAGATGTCTTGGTGTCCAAGCATGCACCTCATCTTTTCCTATAGCCACTAATTAATTATATGCAACAGAGATGACGTGGTTCTTTGCTGCGGAGCAGCTATATTTCAGAGGTTTCTTAAATGATTTAAGATTTTGCTCTGTGACCAACTTCTTTTTCTTCCTTATTTTTTAGGCATCACTTGCCATTTAAAGAAGAAGTGCTTTTTTAGGCCTCTTATATCTAGCCCTATCTTGTACCATGTTCTTACCCAGCTCATTAAACTTCTGTATACTACTTCCTTTTAGTTTAAAAAAGTAGTTTTCGACTTGTGGTTTTTATTTGCATTTTTAACGTAACTATGCCCGTGTTCAAGTAGAGATTTTCGTTTGTAACTAAGTATGGTATTTCGAAAATCGATCGTACTATTTTCCTTTCAGTTATTTCCAATGTTTCCATTTGCTTTTTATTTAGTAAACCAACCCATGCGGGTGTGGCATATAATAGTTTTGTTTTAATATACATGACGTAGATTTGTCTTTTAGCATTTTTAGGGGTTGCATTATTTTTCAGTATCGGGGCAAGTCCCGAACTTGCCCCGATCGCTTGTCCTGTTATTTTATTAACATATCCTTTGAAGTTTAGTTTACTATCTAGTTGTACGCCAAGGTAGTTGGCTTTATCTTGCCATTCTATTGCTTGCTATTTGATTTGCATGCATTGTCTTCTTGGAGTCTCTGCGTCTCTGTGCTTCGTAAATATTACCGCTTGTGTCTTTTTGGTGTTTAGTTGTAATCTCCATTTTTCATACCAGCGTACTATCTTGTCTATGCTTTTTGGGCGTAATCCACAGCTAGTTTCGACTTTTTTACTCCGCGACAAAATGCCGCATCGTCAGCGCATGAAAATACCTTGGTGCACCAGTCTTCTTTGTTTCTCGGGAAGTCGGTAGTGAACAGGTTAAAAAGTAGTGGGCCATATATAGATCCTTGTGGCACTCCAGCAGTTATCTCTTTGTCATTACCTTTTTCCTCTCCCCATTTCACGAAGAATGTCCTTCCTTTTAAATACGAGTCCATCCATCTAACCATCAATTTCGATATATCAACTACGTCCATTTTAAAAATTAAGCCGTTATGCCATACCTTGTCAAATGCCTTGGATAGGACAAGAAAAACTCCCACCGCCGTCTCCTTCCTGTTGGATGCGTCAGAGATGAAAACAACTACACTATGAATTTGCTGCGTCGCGTCGTGTAGTGTAGTTTTCTGAATCCTTACTGTTCCTCCGGCAATATGTCGTTCGTTTCTACGTATTCTTAAATGAACGGCACCATCGCTCTTTCCAAGAGTTTTCCTAAATTAGAAAGAAGAGACATTGGCCTCATATCATCTGGCTTGAGCGTCTTCCCTCCTTTTTTAGGGATGCACTTTATCATAGTTCTTTTCCATACTTTAGGAAAGCACCCTGTTTGCATTGATTTATTCACTATTTCTAGTATATACTCCCCCGCTTCCGCAGGGATTGTTTTAATTACCTCATTTGGTATTTCATCCTCTCCCGGTGATTTTCTATTTGGCAGATTCTTAATTATATTTGTAATTTGTGCTAATGTCATTTTTTGTATTTCCTCTTCTCTAATTGCATACTCCCACGTGACTTTGTCTATTTCTATTTTTGGAGTTAATATGGGCGCATTGTTTACCGTGAACACCTTTTCCAAGTTTTCGGCCATTATATTAGCTTTATCCTTGGGCCGATAATACCTTTCGTCTCCACTCATTATCGCAGGGTCACGAGGTGGTATTTTCTTCATGGATTTCGCATGCTTCCACAGCGAGCCATCATTAGTATTCATCGACGCAAGTTGGTTATTCCACCTTTCCTCCCTTAATATTTTAACTGATCTTTTAATTTCTTTATTAAGTTCTTTAACCTTATTTTTGATAGTCGATGTTCCAATTAGTTTATATTTCTTTCGTAAGTAGTTTCGTTCTTTAATTTTTTCCTTTATCTCATCATCTAACTTTATTTCATCTGCCGATCTTTTCTTTCTCTTAGGAATGTCCAATTGCATGCCCCTTTTTATTGCCTTGACTATTATTTCTGCCATATCGTCAATGTTTTCGTTATTCTTGGGAGAGTTTTTAATGTTTAGTATGGAGTTGCCTACTGTTTGTCTAAATAGATCCCAGTACGCAAGGCCATAGCAATATTGTGTCCTTTGATCTGGTATCAATAAGAGTAATACTCTAACATATATCAAGACAGGATAGTGATAGCTACTTAGTTCATTAATGGTATAGGCTTTGACCGGCCTTCTGAGTCCCTTTGTAACTGCCAGGTCAATTACACTTTTTCCACACATTCGCGTCGGCTCGTTTGGTGCTACTATCTTCAATCTATTGACGTTCGTCCAGTTGTAAAATTTACGTCCATTGGTATTTTCGCTCGGGCAATTCCAGTGTACGTGTTTTGCATTAAAATATCCACCCACAATCGTAGGTGCATCGTCCTTCATTAATTGATCAAATTCAGTCTCTTGGAATTGAGCACGTGGAGGCAGATAGCAGGAGAAAATATTAATTTCTCCTATTTCCGTCTCTATTTTAATGCCGACTGCCTCCAGGTTTGTCAATATTTTCAGTTGAATGTCGTTTTTCGAGATATTATCTTTCGTCAATATAGCCACTCCGCCACTGGCCTTTTTTCTATTATTTCTTTTTCTGTCTTTCCTCGTGACCTTGTATCCCGGCAGTGGCACTTCCCATGCTTTTTCTTCCTTCAAGTGTGTCTATGATATGAAACATACGTATACGGAGTGTTTATTCAGAAAATTTACAAGCTCCGGCGTCTTATTTTTAACGTCGCCATTAGCGTTCCAAAGCGACATGACCATGGATTTGTACTTGTTAGCTTTATCCATCCATATTTAAAAAGCATGCCCGTAATTTGAGACTTCATTTGCTGAAACATCAGCATCCGTTGTTTCATCATGTCTCCTAACATTTTGATGGCGTTCAGTATATCATTCATTCCACAATTTAACCCATTTCCATCTCTATTCTCCGAAGTGTTTGCGGAGTCATGCCTTTGAGAGTTGCTCTCGACCTTTCCTGTCTCCTCAATTTCATTTTCTCGCTGAGTATTGGTTTGCCTGCCGCTGTTGTCTTTTTACCGTTCGTTCTTTGACCCAGCACTAGCCGTTTCCCTTTCTTTCTGTCTCATTGTCCAGGCGATTGTTTTCGGCGGAGGGTCCGGGCGAGTATTCTCCACGTTGTTTTTATTTGGCATCTTTTTTCTTTCTTTGGCTTCTTTTTTTTCTCCATTGTGTCCATATGTATTTTGAATGTCTCGCAATCCACGGAGTTAGCTTCGTGCGGGCCTCCGCAATTGCAGCATTTTACAGCATGGTCTTCTCGTGGGCAGTTTAGTCCCTCATGTTCCCCTGCGCATCTGTAATACCTTGCTAATGCTTGGCAGTACCTCGATCCGTGTCCGTATCTGTTACATCTATAGCAGCGCTGTGGTCTCCTGTACTCGTACTCAGTTATTTCTATTGATTGACTTCATATGTAGTTTGTTCTTTCGATAATTTTCGGATCGAAATCCTTGCCTCTTTGAACAGTTATGACATAAATGTCTTTTCTGTTTCTCGATATTGTTTTAACCGCAACACAAGGGATTTGTGCGTAGACCAGTTCTTTCCTTATAAATTCATATTCTATTTCTTCGTCCATTCCGTGAATTACATATCTAACTAATCCTTCTCCTTTTGCAGGCCATGTGGGGTTTTGCGCTTCATTCTCTACGAGGAATTTCTTGATTTTCACATAGTCCTCTTTGTTTTTTAATTGCAGTCTCGAGCCTTCCAATGTTTTCTTTATCGTGAAAGATTTTTCCTTCACCATGATCATCCTTTCCTTCATCATTTTCTTAATCAGCGCTGTAATATTGAGAATGTTATATATTATGATGGACGGCGGCCACTGCGATCTAGGTGTCTTATCGGATTTCGTAAGTCCATTCGTCATTTCTTACGTCCTCTTGATTTGTGACGTCAATAAGAGGGGAAAAGGAGTTTTTAGTTTCAAATGTCTTACCTAGCGTCGAGACATTCAACCTTTTTTTTACGTCTCGTCTGTTCTATGGTCTCGAAGAGCAAGGCATTTTCTTCCTTCCCTTCGCCATTCTCTCGTCCTTCTCCAGCACAATATTACTGGCAGTCTCCTTCCGTACTGCTTTTCCCTTTGATATTACTAAGGTCGTCAAAAGTGGAGTGCCTCGGCAGGACGTTCCTCATGCTTTCCCCGCTGTCTTCAACTTCTGTTGTCCTCTTTTGGGCCTTCGCGTCGTTTCCATCATTAAATAAAATGTCATGAATTTGCCAAAGAAGCAAATTTAACCCACTGTTTAGATGGTTCGTCGTGCTTTCTTAAAACAGATTGAATTTATTACTTTTGCAATATCTTGCTTGGTAACACGGTTTAATATTTTGTCCATTAAATCACTGTCGTATCCATTATTGAGAGTGATTTTTTGTGAGAGTGAGTGTGAAACTCGAATTTGAATTTGGGCTCAGATAACGATCATCATCATAGTACTACAATCCTAGCATTGGTATACTGCAGCCCTCCATTTCGTCCTATCCCAAGCCAGTTCCTTCACTTCCCTATGGTTCTTCTTCCCTGTATCCCTCTTGATTTGCCCCAAGTACTTGTCTCTCCGTCTTCCTCTGGGGACTTTCCCTTCAATTTTTCCCTTCAATTTCTCCTCAGATAATGATAGAAGTCGATAAATCATGCAAAAGAAAGTGGAGAGCTAATGCGAATGGTGATAACAGGAGCCACGAGTAATGACATTGCTGGTATATGTTGGTTTTCGGAAGATGGAGAATTCGTGGCAGCCTTTCGTAATATCTATTGTTAAATCCAGGAAATTAATTTTATCTCCACCTGTCTTCACCGTGAATTTTACTGGCTCCAGTATGTCGACGATGTGTTGTGTTTATAGAATGGCAGCCTTCGTCAACTAGATAAATCTTATAAAACTTTTAAAATAATCTACACCACTCCATAACGTTCATATTATAATCATGTTGGCTCGAATACCTTATGTTTGTACCTTGATAATGACTGCAGACTCGTTGAAACCTAGTAGAGTATTTAAGTATTAGTGTGAAATATACAAAGTTATTTTTGTCATGTCTAATACTCAATTCCACAAAGTTACGCCTGCAACTATGTATTAATGTTATAAGCTGTATAATGTATAATGCCTGATTCACCTTCTGAAATGCATGGAGCATAATTTCCACTAGCTTTAAGTTTAGACATTTGTACGGGCAACCATTAACCACTGATCAAACATAGACGCTGCGAGGATATCATGACTGGAGAGTACCAATGTAGGTATTTTGATAAAACAATGCAAATTATGTAGCCCATTACTTGATGGGAGATAAGGTTTTAGTGATCTCCCGATGAGATCACAGGAGGAGGATCTAGGGGCAATATAGTCTTGGTCTGAAGTGGGATTGTAAGGGTTTTCGGCATGAGAGTAAGTTGTGTGCGGTTTTAAACTCCGGGAAAATCTTACATTTTATGAAAGAGAATACGAGAATGAATATTTCTGCTGCTGGGTTACTGCTGATATTTTTAACCTTACCCTTTTTAAGTTCTAATTTCTTTATATATGCCTAAATGTACTGAGTTAGCTTTCATTATATGGACATAATTATTCTTTCGCCGTTAAGCTTCATTCTCATGTCACCAGTCTGGTTTAAAACCCGGTTACAAACGGGCTTCATCGAAAAGTTCTCAAATTTATTCCTTAGAAGACTCTACAGGATGATCTTCTTCTTCTTTCTCAAGTCCCCTTTTGCTGTTAAGCGTCGGGGTCCCTCAGCCACTTTCCAAATTCTTTCCTGTTTTGAGCGAGACGCTTCAACTCATTCAGGCTCTTTCCGCGCCCGACTGCCAATCTCTCCACATATTCTTCCCATTCCATCCTTGGTCGTCCTCTTCCTCGCTTTCCCTCTGGTCTTGCCTCCATCACCTCTCTTGGCTTCCTTTCCTCATTCATCCTAACCACATGCCCGCACCATCTTAAAGTTTTTCTTTCTATCGACTCCACTATTGGGTCTTGCTGGAATTGGGCTCTGATTGTGGTGTTTCTCACTCGATCTCTTTTAGTGCGTCCTGATGCTCGTCTTAAATACCTCATTTCACAGCTTTGGAATCTGCTTCTATGTTTATCTAGTAGGGTTAAGCTCTCCGTTCCGTATACCAATACCGGCTGGAAAATGGTTTTATATACTCTCATCTTTGTCTTTTCTGATATTTCCCTCTTTCCCACAATTGATTTACTAATCTGATAGTATACCTGGTTTGCTTTATGTATTCTGTGGTTCACTTCGGTGTCCGGCCTTCCATCATTAGTAATTAGTGTTCCCAGGTATTCGAACTTGTCAACCTGTTCTAGTTCTTGCTCTTCCCACGATATGTTCAGCCTTTCATGTACCTTATTTTTTGACACTATCATAACCTTGCTTTTCCCCACATTCATTCTCATTCCATGGTCTCTAATTGCATTAGCCCATTCTTCCACTGCTGTTTGCAAATCTCTCTTATTCTTAGCAATCAGTACAATGTCATCTGCATATATCAGTGACTTTACATAAACAGGCCTTAACCTATAGTTTCCTATCTTGCACCTTGGTGTTCTTCTTTTGCATTGTTTATGTATCTGGTCCATCAGAATGATGAATAGTAGAGGACTGAGGCTGTCTCCTTGTTTGACACCTTTCCTCATATCAAATTCTGCTGACGTTTTTCCAGCTACTCTAGCAACTCCTTTCACATTTATGTAAAGGGTTTTAATTCTTTCGGTTAGGTCTACAGATACCCCTATTTTTTTTAGTGCTTCCCATATGTTACACCTTGGCACTGTGTCGAAAGCTGCCTGTAAATCTAAAAAGGCTAGGCAGACTGATCCATTTCTGTTGATATATTTGTCCATCACTTGGCGCACTGTAAAAATGTGATCCTGGGTTTGGCGATTTTTCCTGAAGGCACATTGTTCCTCCTCTAGTTCTTTCTCAACCTCATTTCTGAGTCTTATTTCAAGAATTCTAGTGTATACCTTCAAAGCGACGGAAGACAGACATATGGGCCTATAGTTGCTGCATTGGGTAGTATTTCCTTTCTTGTAGATTGGTGCTAAAATATTCAGTTCCCAATCCGTTGGGATCTTTTTTTTTCAGGATGATCTACCATAATATAAAAATTCCATCATCGTATTTAATCATGTGAATTAAGTGTACCTACTGCTTATTCAAAATGATATGTTATACGAAGAGGTGGCTCCATAACCACTTATCTTTAATAACCCATGAACCCGTATTATATTTAATATACATATACTGTAGTGCTCTAATTTCTATTATTTTCACTTAATACTCATTTTCACTTTATCATCATCTTTTTATTTTGAATGGAATGTATACTATTATTGTGAGTATTTAAAAAACGTGTATTTGTATTTCGTATTTGAAATACACCCCGCGAAAGTATTTCGTATTTAATATTTCAAATATTATTTTTTTTAAATTTGTCCAGCCCTGCATACAATGACTTCGAATTAATTCACAATAATATCATTTGATGGATAATCACAGCGTTTTTTCATATGAATATTTCAAGTTGAAATATTCATATGAAATTTTCAAGTCAATGTATATTTCATGTAATTATCATTAACATATTAATATAATTTTCACATTCATATTTTTTATAAATATTGGTGAAATCATTTATGTCTGTTTATAATGTATATCTACACCTACGAAGTACCGTGCAAGCTACCACTAGGGTGTGTGGCACGCGGTGATTCCACAGCAGGCATGCAGCACTCGTCCCAGCACAAATCGGGACCTCGCACGCTCCTCCCCTGGGGATTTTCTCAACGCTTTTCAAGATGTTTAAAAGGCGTTTGAAGGTGCTCATAAGGCGTTTCACGGCGCTGGCAAGGTGCTTTGTTACGCTATCCAGCGGACAGCCCTCCCTATCACCCCCGAAGCACCTTGTAAACACCCTTGGCCAGACATTTCCAAGGTGATCGCAATATGTTGATTCACAATTTCGGGTGGAGGCGCTCCGAACCACCCCCGAAGCGCCTTGACATCACCGTTCTCAAGACGCTTCGCTTCGCATACAAGGTGTTGTGGTCCACTGTGAGTAGAGGCGTTCCGGAGCGCTATTTCATTGCCATAGGACAACACCTTACGAAATGTGGTGCTTCAGTTCAAATGCGCTTCAGATCGCCCCCACGAAGAGAGCGATTCAAAGCGCCACGAAGTATTTTTGGGTTTTGTTATAGGGTGTTGTCACAATGTTCGAAGGTGTTGTTACACGCTCACTAAGAGGGGAACTTCAAAGCGCTACAGCGCAGAGATAGGCGTTAAAGACCCTAAATTTCTTGTTTTACACATGCGGTGGAATAATAAGGAAAACTTTGTCTAAATTCAACAAATTTGTCGATCCCAGAGATTTCTTTGCAACCAGATAAGACTTGCGTTTTGGTACTGTTTTTATTCAAGTAATTGGAAGACTTTCACCATAAATAATACAAGCTGTAACTTTTTAGTCACCATCGCATCGTTGAGGTATTTTACTCACAAACATGCCTGTAGTTGTGCCCATCAAAATACACTGCCCGCGTATGACTTGAGGCTGCATAATTTCTAAGCCCTCGATATCTTCTACTTTTTGAATGTGTTGAATGATAACATCTTCAGTTGGAAGAAGGTAATTATCTGAGAGCACAATATTTTCAACCAGAAATTGCACACTATAGGCTGCAGACAAACAAATAGCTAACACCAGCACTATTTTACCAAAATCAGAGTGCACTATTGAATCATCATTTCTCTTACCCGTAGAATGCTGAGAAATTGTTATTCTTATACCCTTGAATAGCATGCGGTGATAAAAAATACACCTTGACGGTTGAATGCCGTTTATCTCTAGGAACTGTCTTTCATTCGGACTGAGTTCACAAATCTGACTTGCACCTAGCAAAAGACGGTTATCAGAACGCTTAAATGTAATATGTCATTGGTCCAAAACATCTTGGAATTGGAAAAATCTTGTTTATTCTTAGTAATATTGCATTTATATTCATACTATGTGATAATATAGGTTTCATTCAATTGATGCCAAATAACTGTTATCGTGATGTGATGGTATTTCCTCAAACTATCACGGAATAGCCTTTAATAATTAGTTCTCGACGTAACATAAGTGGACGTATATATAAGACTTTCTAGACACTGAGATTTCGATGTCGGGTGTGAGAATATGCGCGTAGAGCCGTACAATGTAGTTAAGTCGAAACTAGGTAGGATATCTTAATAAACTATAATACGATATCGCGATATATTACATTCATAGTAATTAACTGTAAATTATAATTTTTTATTTTGAGAGAGCAGGGAACCGTGCAAGGCGCTCCAAGGTGTTGCAACAGCGCTGTAGGCATCCGTTCAAGATCAGCGCGGCGCCTGAGACAGCGTTGCGCAACGCTGTGGACGGTGCTTTTCAGCACCCCACAGAGCATCTTACAACGCCTCGTAAGGCGCTTCCTAAAACACCTTTAGCGTTCACAACTTCACCATCGAAGTGCCTTCACAGGCGTTACGAGGGAGTTTGTGAGACGCTCCGAAACGCTTTACGACGGTGTTCAGAAGGCGTACCAAAAGAGTGGAAAAAAACGCTAGGGTCCGGCCTCTAGGCACAGACCAAAAAGCAGTCAGGAGAACAGTGCGCAGTCAAACTAGAAACTGGGAGAGTGAAATGTAAATGAACATGCAGCACAATGCCAAAGAGTCATCTAGTGGTTAATATTACTAATACTATTGATTTATGAATGCTACGAGATACTACTAAATGCAGAGAACAAAATGGATTAAAATAATGCCGAACATATCAACCTGTTATTCTATCAATTATAATACCTGTGTACTCTCCACTCGCCAGTCAAAACCATACTCAGTGTTCTACTTCTGTCAGCCGTCCGGCGACGGCCACACCTTTTTTATTTTACTTGGTCTATTCTAAGTAAATATATGTATTAAGTTTTACTTAATAATTGAAAATGTGGTTATTGCTCTCAATGTAAACATGGATGTCAATAAACGTAATTTGGGAGGACGAAATAGCGGATGTGAAGCGGATGGAGGAGAAATTTTATAGAGAATAGAGGCTCGTCAGATACTCCTCGTGGTGGGTCCAACTGATTAAAATAACCTATTTACATAATTAAATAACCTATGATGTAAATAACCATATACTAACCTAACCCAGTGCTCTGTTTTGATTCTTGGGTGGACAGGTATTTAGTTTCTTCATGCGATTGTTTCTTTAATGGAGGAATTTTCCTATTCTTGGGCCGAATTTAGGGAAACGTTTCTAGGTGATAGATGCTGCGATTTCGTGCATTTACTATCTGAAGGACATATGGGGTCGTCCGTATCTACGTAGCTGCGAAAAAATCAACATTCTATCGAACACGTTTTTAAATTTCCGTGAAAACACCGTCATCCGAATGTCATCTTGAATATCTACTACCATAAGCATTAGACACTCTATTTTAAGAGCAATTCACACCTTATGCGTAGTTAAGATAAGTTTAAGATCTATTTTTTTTTTTTTTGTTAGTATTGTCACCCCAGACCGGGGATGGCAAGAAAGCTTCTATCACTGGACAGAAGACAACTTCGTACGATAGTGGGACTGCTTACTGGACACTATCAGGTTATGAGGCACCTCAATCTCCTCAGAATCACAGATTCGGCGAAATGTAGATGGTGCGAGGAAGAGGACGAAACAACATCTCACGTACTCTGCAAGTGTCCAGCTTTGATGAGGACTAGAGTTAGGCATCTGGGTTCCCCATCTTTGGAACTAGATGAAGTCAGGGGTATCCCCATAGAGGACATGTTATCCTTTAGCAGGGCGACTGGACTCTATGGGTGAATACAAACATGGTGGTTGGCACAATGGACCATTAGGTCTAAGTGCCTTAGCTCCTCCTTGGAGGAACTCCACCTACTTTTAATCTAATCTAATCTAATCTAGTATTGTCACCGTCATAAGGCGTTTTTAAAGTACTTTAGTTTATTTTACTACTACTAGTTTTTTTTTGTACTACTGTTTGAAATTGGTTCATTATTTTCTGGATTGCCGTCTTGAGGGTCCGGGTTCAAATTCCGTAAGTAGCAGATAATTTTAAATAAGAAATTCTGATCCTTTTTGGAGTTGTATGCATAGTTAATTTCAAATGTAGTGCCCGTCGGATGGAACTGTGGTCCCCTTGGCGTCTTACGTTCATAGTAGGCCAATGCCGACGCCGGGTTTCTCTCCACCCTTCCGCTATGGCACGAATGACCTCAGTTGCTAGTTTTCTCCCAAAATTACCAAACAATTCATTCCTAAAAATGTACTACGATGAAAAAAGTGACATGCACCCTTCTTTGCGTATCTGAATACTGAGAGGGAGGAGTACGAGGGGTCGAGGGAATAAAAGGGGGGAATAGGGAAATGGGAAAAGAGGATACAGGAAAGGGTAAACTCGACAGTGCTGCCTCGGCTGGCAGTAACATTAATCTGCTGGCTTTTTGTCCGTGACATTTACTGTCGGGCGAATGCAACACGCAACAATGGCACTATTTTCAAATATTCATGCCACGAAATCGTGCCTCGAAACGATTCTCTCAAGAATGCAGTGGCATGGCGGTTCACAGCGAAGTGAGGTTTTTCCCCAGATGTGAGATTGCTACACGTAAAAAACGTAGTCAACTAAAATGGTACTTTTGTTTATTAGATGTAATCGTAGAGTAAAATAAAATTGCATCTTTTGGTTTGATTTATTTGATTTTGCCACAATACCAGGAAAATTCCGTATTTTATGAGTCGATAATATCGTTAACATGTCAATCATTTACTTCATTTGCAAAGTAACTATCACAATGAAGGCAATCTCATTTCATACCAAGATTTGAATGTAAACATCTGACCTTTTACTACCATATGATTTCTCAAAATAATTGTAAGTACGCCATTTTCCTAAATACCTATAAATAAAATGGAAGATATAAAAAAGAAAAGCGTCCATATTTGCATACTTGATTTTGTATCCAGAAGAGTGATATTTTTCCATTGAACTTCGAGTTTAAGGCTATCGGCAAATGAAAAACTACTTTCCTGCTCTTAGAGGATATAAAACTATTTCAAATTAGACATAATATGAAAAATAAAAATGGCAAATGTAAATTAACAATAAGAACATAGCATATTGTAGATTTTTCTATATCTTTTACAACACACAGCTTCCTGATAAATATTCTGAACAACAGAACTGAGAAACATTTAGCTAAAACCATCCATCTTACCAAATAACTTAACATAGGAGCTAAATTGAAATAATGTTCACTTTGGGAATTTCAGTTTGATTCGACTTTGGAAAAGTATAGAGAGTATTGTTGAAAAAAGGCATTGTTAAGTGATGTCACCATATAAGTGGTGTGATTACTTGGGAGCAACATCAAGTCAGTATTCCCTCTACCCATTAATTCAGTGGTTTGAAGATCGTGATCTTTATACGTTGGTAACTAGGCCAGTTCTTTCAGACGGATATATTTCTTGCACATCATTGCTAAGCAGGGTCCAGAATATTGCTAGGTTTTTTATCTTTGACAGCGTGCCGTTATTAAATAAGCATATAAATTCTATGTGAGGAGTATGGTAATTATTAGAAAAAATAATATTTTTGGTGCAAACTATACCAAAAATGTGGGTGGGTAAGTGGTGCATAAAAAGTTTTATTTATTAACGTTTCTCATGGCAGGAGAAAAAGGTCGTCCACTCCATATTAAATTAGGGTGTTTTGGCTCGTAATTCAACATTCTAGTAAACACTTAGAAGCAGTGATACCCGTCGACCAATCGGAAGAGTTTACTTCTGTGGAGAATGAAATGAGAGCTAAAGAGTCAAATGCCATGGCGAGTCCCATGAGCAAGTGGAAAAAAGCTAAAAAAATTCGATATTATCGAAACCGACGGCGTTCGTACAAAATCACGTTCAAGAGTGGATGATATTACATTGTGACATAAATTCACATTAAAAACTTCTAAATAAATGTACAGTTGCACAACAGAAGGACTAAGCCCAACTACGTGGGTATTCGGAATGATTTTTCATAACTAGCACAGCCGTTCGCGTGGTCGCGTTTTTTAATGTGGTTTGTGTGGTAAAGCGACTTTTTTATGCACAGATTTGCGTGAAATGTGTCCTTATTAATAACATCTATAGATAGATGTAATAAAAACTGCATGTTACGGATTTGGTTTCTTAGCGATTCAATGCTATTTTAACACATTGCCTTATGGCAAATGATACATATTTCGTAACAATTCGATTACATATTAACAGAGTTTCTCCTTAACGCGAAACAATACTTTTCATATTATTATAATGGTTGCTAGCAAATATCAAGGAATAATTTCGAGTAAAAAAACGTATTTAGATATGATTTTCGCTTAAGTTTCGAATTGCACTCCGGAAATTCAATACCAATGCGAAATATTTAGTATATAATTCTTGAATTATTTAAAATACTGCATGCATGGTGATTTTCACCGTATAAACAGGTGTAGTTCAGAGAAATGTGGTCTAAGAAACTTTTTTAAACTCACGGTTATCGCTCCTGCCCCTTTAATCAATGTGTTAATCTATTTTAATTATTTTATCAACTCGGTTCATATATATGTATGCGTTTTTAAATGAAAAATCTTTATTCACGATGGCACTTGAAATTTAACTAATTTTAATTATGTCTAAACAAATTGAAATGTATCATTGACTCATGAATTTCTGCATAAATATTTTGAGGCCAATTGTACAAAATACCATATAAATGCTTTCAATGGGAAAATTCGAGTGAAAATCGTGTCAAGCACAATTTGGTAGTTTTGAGATGTTGAGACAACAAATCTCAAGTTAATCCATGTAAATTAGAAATGTAATTTCATCTGAAATTTCTCAGATTTGTGTTTAAGTTTTATCGTAATTTTTAAAGAAATTGGAACCTTATTCCTCATATTTTTATTAGAAATAGTACTTATTGGAAACAATTATACTGTAATGAACACGAAAAAAACTTGTAACTATGGCTGGAACCAACTTAACAAGGCCCCTTCAATTGAGAACTAATAGTCAATTGCTCCCTTCCCACCGTAAAATTATCAATTTTTTGTAAAAAAAAATTATTAATTTTCTGAAAATTTAGTTGAGATTTTTTAAACATTGTGGGCCTTGAAAAGTTGATCTCAAATGCAATATAATATCAAGTTCAATGAGTTAAATTCCGAGACTTTACACCCCCTATTCATTTACTTTGCCTTTCAAGGTAAGGAGCGAATAATTGTACAAATACCTGTCGCCACTTTACGTGCAATAAGAGGTCGGCAAGGGATTGAAAATCATAATACGGACTCAGAACGGCCACAATCGATTTTTTATCAATTTGAAGTATTTTTAAAACAATTCCTGGGTTATTTTTATTATTTATTAACACAGCATCATTAAAACTTCTATAAAATTTGGATAAGGATGAAAGAGGGAATGAATATTGAATGGATTAAATCAGAGTAACATTTTATTGGATTAATGCAGAGGGTCTTGCCTCCTTGAGGGGAAGAGCGAATTAATCGTTTTGAGTGACAAACATCAGCATGGAACCGCAAGAGAAATCATTGAAATCATTGAGGAAATGACATCCGAGCAAGTATAATGAAAGTGATGCAAACTTAATCAATCCCCCTCATGACGCTATTTATTATTTCTGGACAAACTCCTTCAGAAATCCGGGGACATGAATTACTTCTCTTCGGGGAAACAAAAATTAAATTTGCTGGTACATGAAATGGGAAACATTTTATCTCACGTGATTAAAAATGGCTAGAAGATAATTAGTACACAACATATTGTGATTATACGCCATACACAAACGCAGTATCTACTTTGGCAATGAATGTGATCCATCCCCGAATCCTAGAAAAACGCAGAGTCCTGTATTTTTTTAAGGAACAACTGAAAAATAAGTCATCTTTACCCTTTTCATTACACCCTAGAATAAATAAAAACATTAAAATGGGAATTTGTATTTTTTATTTATAATAATTTCGGCATACTAAATTAAGTGAATATATGAAGAAGTATTTGAGTGGTCTGTGTGGCTACGTAATGCATAGGTAGAATTCTGCTGTGCAAGTTCCCTGTTGGGCTAAAGCTTGACCACGCCAGTTAAAGCATGGAAACGAAAACGAGCTCTGAGGAAATTAGGATGTAAGCGAAAAAAAACTTCAACATGGTGATAAGTGAGTGAGTCATAAAATAATCGCGATAACATCTTATTTTGAATCAGTGCGACAATATCGTGATCTGCAAGATTGCACAGGCTAAGGAAATGCGATGGAGTAGAATTTCAAAACGCATGTGGTGGTAAAGTATGTGACTTGAACGGTCGATATGACCTTGCGGGATACGGTGAAAGGGACTCTTGAGACGAGGATTTCAAGGGTCGCTGAAATATAAGAGAGTATATAGAGAAACGCACGAATGCGACTAAGGAGAAAGAAATTCCCAGAGTCAGGCATGGTGAAATCGGTGAAATCAATGGAAACTACTGTGTAGCCGTGATAAGAAAATAACGTAGCACATAGGGTCGTATGCATAAACATATTGCATTGCATATTTCTCTACCAAAAGCCAATCTGACGTTGTACCAAAGATGTTTCTTATATATCTCAATAAAAATATTTAATATCCTTCCGACATGCATCAAGGAAGAAAAAAACATCCGAAAGTTTCTTTATGAAATAAAATCCTGGCTACTTCTTATAAAAAATGTAGAGGTCTTTTTCTGTAATATTCATGTAATAAATTCTGAATTAATTGTAAAAAAATGAAAGCTTTTGAAATGATTTTGTTATTGTTTTTGTTAATGTTCTACGACAGCTAATCATGTATGTATCTATCTAACTCATAACCACTGTTATCGGTGTTTTATCGTTGTTTCAATTCCCCTATTATTGTCATAACTTTCACAGGATTCTATAAATATTTGTTTGTGTACAATTCTACTAATATATATTTTGTTAGCAATTTTGCATGGATAACATGATATTAGCCCCAAGGCCCAGGCGTATTCCTTAGGGGTTACCCAAATCCAGTTTTTGTAATAATAGATTGAAATAAAAATTCTATTTCTATTCTATTACATGCAACCAAAGCTAAAACTGGGTTGGAGTTCAAGTGTTGTTTAAAGAAACTCATGAGTGCCAAGAATAATTTCTCTGGGAAAGAAGCAATACAAAATTGTTCCAGTGTTGGATAATGAAACTCGGTGGGGCTCAAAATTTTACATGATGCCAGAGAAAATGCCAGAGAAAAATTAAAATTTCAAAAGGAGCATAGAGGAGAGAAATATTCTTGGGTCAAAAGTGCAAGCAGCAGTAGTGAGGAATATGATTTGAGTGAAAGACACCTTAACCAGAAAGAAAGTAGGCGTAAAGTAAATTAAATTTTTATTTCAGAAAGAGGGAAATTTGAAAACAATTTTAAAGAGGATTGCAAAGAACTTGAGGAATTGGGACGAATAAAAGCAACATCTGCTTTTGAGGTGATTGAAATGTTTCCTGATCGAATCCAGGAGGCATGCAGAGTGGACTCATCTTTACCTGTGTCAACTGCTAGTGTTGATTTTTGGCACTCAATTTTATTTTTAGTGACCTACGAACATCAATGTAAAATGATTTATTGGAAGCAATTCTGTTTCTACGCACAAATAAAGAGTTTTAATTAAAATTTGGTAATGCCCACATAAATACACAAAAAATCTTTTATTTTATTCTCGTGTACCAAAGATGGTGATTTTATGTGTGCAGTTATCCTTGATCACTGAGAATTTTAGTGTTTAATTTTAAATTTGTAGTTACATTTAATCTGGGGCATACTATCTGTTGTTTTTTGTAATATATAAAAATGAATTTAAAATGAAGTGAAGTTGGTTAATACAGGGAATTTTTTTTTTATTTTATACGACAACCCTGAAAATTCTTTAATAATGAAAATAGTAAAATAGGAATCATTAATTGAAACCGAAAAGTTCAACCGGAGAGGAACTGTAGCCTTAGCTGAGATATTGACCGGAGCTGTTACCGGAGCCACTCCCCACGACCTCGGCTCCAAATCCCTGTGGAGTAGTAAAGCTAATTGCAACTTATGCATGCAACGTATGAGGAGACAGAGCTGATCACTCAAGAATATTAAGGAAACTTGATGAAGCACAAAGAGCATGCCTAATACCAACCACCAACTGCTACAGTACCGTGAGTACCGAGGCACTCAGAATAAAGACCTATGAACCTCCATTAAAATACATTACAAAAGAGAATATTTTCAGAAATGGGATAAAAAGAACAGGACAAGCAGAGTATTCAAAGCAAATAATAACAAATGAAGAATTCCCAAGGTGAAGCAGGGTAAACAAGAAATACGGAATTATAGAGAAAAGGTTTGGGACGAAGATTGGAGAAACTCAGAAAAGGTAGACACACTTTCAGGATATTCCCAAGCACCTATAGCAGAAAGAATACTTAATTAAATTTTAGATTTGCTTTAGGAAAAATACTCGAAAGCCATGGAAACTGTAATCGATATCTGAAACGAATAGGATAACACAAAATCGGACTATGCGAAGAGTGTGGATCGGAAGATACTTTCATCCAAAGGGTAAACGATTGTCTAAAATCCGAAGTATATGCGAGTAACATGAATGGATGAGATAAAATATAACCCCTTAGCTTGTTTGTATGAATTAATACTCCAGCGGCGAATAATTCTAGTGTCAGGTTAAAGGCGTTCAATATAATTATTTAAAATATTAGCTAAGAAAAATATCTCTCACTTCAGTCACCGAAGGCAGGATGAGAAACATTACTGCCTTTGACGCTATCACCCTCACATGAATATATTGTAACATAACTCGCGTCCGGTCAAACGGGATGACAAAGTTGATACGATAACGCACGTGTTAGATCACGATGGATCCAATATATTTTAAAGCTTCGGTGAAAAAGAGAAAATTTGATGTAGAAGAAAAATCATGCATCATTATGACCCGACGCAAGTAACTGAGAGTTAATGACCCCAAAAAAACGAGAAAGGTACTAAAATATTCCATTATCATAACTATGACTATAATATACGTTTCATAAAATCATAAGCTAAACCCGTTTATAAAACTGTGTATGAGTACTAGATTGACACTCATTTCTTTAGTTAAGCAAACATACTCCCTTTGTTTCTTCACTCTACAACATAAAACTTTTTCCTCTCTTCCTAGATAGCATGAAATTGCCGAAGGCCTTTAAAATTCCGAAGTCGAATGCCTTTAAAAAAAGATGAACATCCTTATTCGTAATAATAGTACAGTAATACTGCCACGTGCCTTATTTTTGCAATTGCATACTCATCTCTCATTCTCCAAATTGCTACATCAGTATCGCACAATGCGTTTTTGATGAATGAAAATAAGAAATATTTCAGTCAAGCGTCAAAATTCGATCAACCAACACAATAGAATCGGTATTTTATGCCTCTTTGAACGAAGAACATGAAAAAAATTCAAAGTTCCGAGACCGTTATTGTGGCACGCCAATTACTCACACATTGAGAATGTCAGCCAACAGGTTTCGGTCGACTTGCTGACAGGTCGATAAACGGTCATAATTTATGAGGGGAGGCGCCGAATTCTTGAGCTGCTGTTCGACCACCCCTGGCGATCGAAGAGCCGGGAATCGAACCATTACAACGTCGCGCATTATTCCCATGGGAAACGGAAGAGTGGCGCCGCGAATTATTTTTAGAATTTGCAGGAGAACAAGAGAATTTGATCCACAAGAACTAGGCACACTCAAATTCTCATGATAAAAAATGTTTTCATAATACGCCAGGTTTTCCAAAACTATTCTCCTACATTTCACTTGAAAGGCGGGGAAATACACGAGAAAAAACACTAAAAGCTAAAATGGTAATAAGGAATACTCCATCAGTGTTTCAACCCATACATTGGTTTTGATAGGTAGGAGTAGGGCTTAGGGATTGGAAATTTAAATCCAGAATCGATTTTCGATTAATCGACTTTCGATTTTAGGTTTAAAAATCGATTTTCTAAAAATTCGATTTTTTGCCCAAAATAATCGAAAAATCGAAATCGATATTTTTAATTAGTAAATTAATTGTTAGCTGAAATACGGAAGTGCTGTTGTAACAAAATGCAAAATATGGGTTAATGGAAGCACTAGGGATAAGAACTGAATATGGTTAAATTTGATTGAAAGACTTTAACATACAAACAAAGTACCTTTGAAGCAATATGCCGACTATTTGACAAGCTATATAAGCTCAATTGCGTTTATCCAGACATACTCTGCCGAGTTTAACGTGTTTGCAGTTGGGAAGCTGGGAATACGTCAGCTTAATGCATGCAATTACATTATTTTACTCGTAGGTTCTCATCGAGAACAAGAAAAAAGCAATTAAATATCTTGATAACGAAAATTATTACCTGCATCAGTTGATTTTTTACTTAAGAGGACAAAATATTATAGTAATCATCTAAGTAACGACAGTCATCTTCAACAGCTGTTTCTGCAGAATGTGAACGGCGAATTGATAATATTAAGATTTCCTTTTATGTTTTCCTTTATTTTAAAATTCTTGATGGTTAACTTATGTACACGTGTACTTAAAAATCGATTTTATAAAAATTCGATTTTTGCCCAAAAGGTAAAATGCTTTATTTAAACCTGTAGCAGTCGTTATCAGTTGGTCAGCAATCGCTCATATACCTATAGGTATACGATCGTCGGTGCGATGTAGTGCATAATGATAAATGCAATAGATCGGCCATTCACTGATGATATATTTGTTATTGTTATATTTGTATTAAATTCTCGAGTTAATTTCCAAAACAAAGTTCTACGGAACTACACCGAAAGACGAATACTTTTAAGTAACTTAAGGTTCTACGTTAGGCCGCTTGCACTCGACGAATCTGTATTACAAATATGCTCACTTTTTCTTAGGAAACGTACTAGCTGCTTGTTTATTTATTTACATCATATTATTACAGGTTATGCGCATATGAGCAATCATTTGGCGAGTGCATGCGTATTATCACTTCAACATATGCAATTTCCTACATGCAATTATAAACACAGATTTTGTCATTGTTTCAACTTCCATAAACGTACCTTTCATTATATCGCGTATTTTCCTTCTCCCCACGCAACAATGTCAATTTTAAGATTAATACCTCGGACTGCAGTTGAAAGAATGTTATTATAATAGCGCAATAATCGTAGTCGACCACACATCAAGAACTTGCTTTACAGTAATCAAATATTTGATCATTATAGTTGATAAAAATGGAATTTACGATCATGCACTTGCGGGTTAACAACATCAAAGTAAGAACATACGTGAAAACATCACAACATATGTTGTATGACACAGGAAGTGCTCCTATGATCATTTCCCACAGTTTCATTAATTTAAAAACGATTCTGAACTGTCAGTATGACAGGGAAAGTCAATGGAATATGCAGTTAACATACAAAACACGTTTCTATCTATGAATGTCCACGAATTGATCTCCAAAATACAAGTAAGGCAGTAAGATTGCCATCGAAATTATTTTACCATTATGTTTACAGGGATGGGATTTATTGGTTAAAAATAAATCCTTTAGGTATCTTGATTATTCCGCCGTGGTAGACAATGGCATCATCTCACGAAAAAATACCAATAAAGAGACAATAATATCATCGGATTCACAACAACATACACACTTCTCGGAAAGTCGACAAAACACTGCGGGAATGCGCATGATTTCCACTGGAGAAAACTTTTAACGCGGCCTCGGCCCCACTTCCTTCACGAGGCTCCTGTCGGAGACTATTTTATCACCGGTAGACGCTCCATGACGATTACAGAATAGGGATGGGAGAAAAGGAGCTAAATAGTCTCCTGGCTCTTGCGGCTAGCTTTTTCTCCGACATTCAGAATACCATCGGGAGAAAAGAGCTAAATTAGTCTCTTTTTAGCAGTTAGCTCCGGAGAACCGATTTTCAGAATAGCCCCCCAGGTCCATTTCTTCCTCAGACTTATTATCATCTTCACTGTTTGCCGTTCTCTTTCTTTTTGGCGCACTAACATAAACCTCAATCTTGTGCACCTTCCTCAGATGATTCAACAAATTACTAGACGAGCCACAGTAAGTCAAGCTCACGTGACACTTTGAGCATTTAGTGAAGGTTTTATTATTAATTGTTTGCTTGCTAAAATACTGCCAAACAGCACCTCCATGGCTGATGCAAAGGGCGGCAAACCGCTCTCCGATCGGAACGACACCACCGCAACACAAGTAGCAGGGTGACGAATCAAACAAAACGCATACTGGCCAACGCACGAAGTCTACAGTACAGTGCGATTGGAACTTCGTGGCCCATGCGCAGAAGACGATGTTCGGACTGGGTGAATCTATTTTGAAGAAGGCGAGTGCTCTGAAGAGATTTATTGTGAAAACTTTTAAAAGTGAAAAGAGAAAAGAAAGAAGAAAAGAGAAAAGTGTCAACGCATATTATCATTTCGAATTTTCGTCTCGCGTTCTACAATGTGTTACTTCCGAGCAAAATTCCGAGGCAAAATTCAAATGCTGTAGCAAGCTAAAAATGGAAAATCGATCGGCTAGAATCGATTTTGATCGGTTTTTCAAAACAAAAATTCGACTTCGATTAAATCGAAAATCGGAGTGCGATAATCGATTTTCGATTAAAATCGAAATCGATTTACCAATCCCTAGTAGGGCTCACCCGGTACTAAGCCATCAGCGTGTGAAATTCACACATTCATGGTAGAGGGGCCAGTTTCTTTCCCTGGGCCACCAGCGATTTTCCACGAAGTTTTCACAATCAGACAGTCGCACCGCGAGGATGAATGAAGAATAAGCAACCTTAAATTATAAAATTAAAAAAAGAAAGATTTAATTAGAAATCTAATATTCTTCATGATAAATTTATAGAATCTATTTCTGTGAAATATATTTAAAATGGAATCAACTAGTTGAGATATTATATCTTGAAATTAAATTTTTGAAAAATGCCTTCTTCAAGATAATAAACCATTTTTAATACCTTTTTATGATAACTTTTGTACCATTTTCTATTTTATTAATTTCACCCTTGTTTGAGTTAGAATAAAAATAGATCAAATGATTGATTCAACAAACTGGATTGGTTCACTCACTCAGTGATTCAACCCGAAGGTTGGTTTGGATAGTAGAGACTAAGCCACAAGCGTGTGAATTTCACAATTTAGGGTAGGGGGGCCAGTTCCTTTCCCTGAGCCAACTCGCACTCCGAGGATTTTTTGTTCGGGGGCGCCCGAAGGATTCACCTGGATTTGAACCCCTGAACCTTTCGATCTACCTACTAGGCCACCACGCTGCCCACAAAATTACCTACAGTACATTAATTACATAAAAAAGTAAATTAATTCTTGTTCTCAGCATGATATTACTATTTAAAATATTTCTTTCTTCACAAAACCCCACAAGAATGAAAAATTTGAAATTTGATTTGAGTAAACAGCAAAATTAACAAAGATTGTATTTTTTGGAGGAGTGAACTTGGCTTATCATTCAAAATTTAACCTTTGACAGTCAAATCGTGTAACCACACTTTCACGTGGTAAATATAAAAATGTCTCCCAAGATATCGAATCAAAATAATACGTGCACCTAAATCACATAAGCGTAATTTACTTTGTGATATATTTGCATTCCCCAGTTACCGAGACCTGGCTGTCCCTTGAACGAACAGGGAAAACTTTCATATTATATACCTACTCCCCATTAAAAAATTTAAATCTCAATATTTCTTATACCAAGATGAGGCCTCCAATGACATTGAAAAATTCTCTGACCCTGATACATGCAATTATTCTGTCCCCAATTATTTTCTTCGATTCCTGAACGTTTTTCTCACGTCGCAATTATTAAAGCTTTTAAAATACCACAACGCCTTAATCTTCGCTGTTACGTTTTTCTGCTTTTCTCCACCAACCATTTTCATATCATCTGGTGGGTTATTTTGTAATCTCACCATTTTAATGACTCTTTGCGGGAAGGCGGGAGATCCGTTTCGCTCTATTAATAATCGGCTCACGATTGGCTAAGGTCCGATGTTGGCTCCATTTCACGTTCCTAATGACAGGTGAGATGTAACTAATGGAATGCGGAGCCAAATGAAACGGAGCAACAATCGAAAGATACGGATCAAGAGTCGAAAGAGCGGATGAATCAAATAAATTGACCGGCAGTTCACCACTTGGGAGCCGAAGATGGTCACGCCGCCTGGGTGGCGGAGTTGAACCACGAAAAATAACGTAATTTTCTACATTTTAGGACGTATTCTCACTTAAGTGAGATTACAAAATAACCCCCTTGGTAGGCATACTGTTTGTATTATGTGCAATGTATTCCCTTTTACAGACTAATCCCAAAAATGAAAAAGATCCAATATAACGGCAGGGCGCGAAGATAACTGGACGCAAAGATTGATTTGCACCCACAGCACTGAGTCCTTGTCTACGACACCAACTCTAAATCCGTGTTTACACGATGCATTTACCCGCGCGGGTAGATGCGTGAACACAATCACCATCAAAATTTCACCGCAAATGCGTGGACAGTAAATAGCCCCTGTTCTAATTTGGTGAATGTGTTTACGCATCTGTCCAGCCACGTACTTGCGCGGGTAAATGCATCGTGTAAACACGGCTTAAGAAAAAATCAGAAAAATCAAACTAGTGAAAGAGAACTATATTGTTATTATTATTTCTTGTAACGTACTTCCACTGAGGAGAATCCATCACGTTTGAAACCTGCAGGTCCAGGCTTGCTCACTTTTCATTATTAAATAAATTTTTCTATTATTAAATAAACTTTTCATTATAAATTCACTTATACATCCTGCAGGGTATGCTTACCTCCAAATACATTTCAGTACAGCAGGTTGCAGAAGCGGCGGGCGTCAAATGCAATTCAATAATTTGAATTGAAAACTGCTGATATTTTTATATTGTATAATTAATTAGGTTACAAAAAGGAATTATACACATTATTGCTGTGAGTAAATGGGAATTTCTCTAGAATTAACTTAAGTTTTTTTTTAGCTCAAAGAAATTGGTGAAAATATTGGAATACAAAGCTTTTCCTGTATTTCCTATTGGGACAGGAAACCTAATGCTGACGACGCGACGTTTCGACGGCTATCTCTGTCATCGCAATTTGTGCGCGAAGAATACTTCATCAGAATCGTTTGACGGGGAAATACTTTGTCATTAAAATTTTCTCTTTTCACTACTCCGTTCTCTTTTTCCTTTTGGAGTAGGAAAAAAAGGTAAAATATTACCTACGGGTCTAGAAAACTGTACGAATTCACTAACTTCCCCCACGATGTCCAAGCATTTGCCTCTAGTCTCTCTTATGATTTTATCGCATTCATGCATCAATTCATGCAGACACTAGTGCTCCTTTAGCTCCCAAATTTCTCTCTGGTGAAAATATCCTCCTTGACATGATCCCATTATCTTCTCGATTCACATCTTTCACTTAAATTCTACTATGAAATATCTCGTTAATAATACACTGCATTGCTGGATGAAATGGAATAGCCAACAAAGTATTCTCAAACACTACATTGAAAAGTACGTTACTGTCCATGCAAAACATCCATTCAGGATTTACACTAAGCCGACTCTTTTTTCTCCCGATTCCCTGCAATTGTTCATAAAAACTTGTCTCAAGGAGGTAAGTCCCTCTGCAGCCAACGGAAATTTTACCATACTTATCGACCACCAATTTTTAATTGCCATGCAAGAACGAGGGAAGTTGTTGCAAGCAATAGGCCACGATATAGGACACCCTTCTGATTTATGCGTTGGCTAACGCGGCGTGTAAGAAGATAAGGAACCGTGGCTTCCTTTTCAATTTCCTTATTATTCTTCTCGATTGAACGCATCTTTTTATCTTCCCCAGTAGTTATTGCAATCGATCACGAAATGTTTCTTCCATCAAATTTCCTTTTAGAAGTAGATCGATCATATATCAAGATGTAATGTTACGTATTCATAAGGATATCTTGGGTAAATGGAGTAGAAAGAGAAATGGCTTGATGTTACCTAGGGCATGGGGTTGAAGCAAAAACGGATTCTTCTTGGCTGTGAAGAATTGTCCACATCCAAGTTCGGCAGTATCCCCTCTGGGAGAATACTCCTTGTCCCTGGTGACCAGCTCCAAAATCGCGACAAACACGACACGTCACGCGCTATCTTGATTCCCTACGTCAACCTGCTTGAGTTCCAGGACATTGTTCCTTACGCAGGAATTGAATTCAACCTTAAGCGACTTATATAAGCTGGAGGCATATGTGCTGAATCTCGTTTATTATAAACCTGGAAATTATTATAATATATGCTCAGTAAATTTGAATGCCAGACAAGTATAACAATTATTAGTTCTCTTGTCTGTAACGTATTGCTGGTGTAATCTCATAATTCATTAAAACGTTGTTTACTCAAAAATTAGCGTCATAATGATATTAGTAGAGAAATAACGAGGATTAAAATTTATTTCCGGAAACTATGGAGTTATGGAAAAACAGATTGGCCCGATATCCATGAATAATTGCGGGAAATACTGAAGTAGGGTTTAAAAAAACCGAAATTTCTCACGGGTGCAGTATAGTTCGTCTCAAGTTTTATTCGTTAATTTTTAGTAATCTGGTAATGGATAATGTACGTCACGGAAATAATGTAAATATATTGCAGGTAAAAGAGAGTTCTCCTATTTTAGATAAGGATAAATCCTTTAATTATTCAGTTGGCTAGTTTAGACCAGCCTTTAATTCGGACAGATTTTCTTGACGCAGACTATATATACCGTTGCTTTTCTCAAAGCTCATCAAATTTATCAGATGACTGAGCGTTGTCTGTTCGATTCGATCAACTATCTATATTTGATGAACTATATTTAGTGACTCTAAAGTTCTTTTAGGAACGAGCGTCACATGTTCAATTTTATAGCTCGCTCAAAAGTATTAAATTTGTGCCTAAGTTTTGGAGTTAGTTAGTTTTAACTTTTCTTTTGAATGGGCCTAATTACAATAATTCTGTTCCTGAGCTAATGAGTTAATATTACCCTATTCTTTTGTCGCGCAAATATTAAATTTTCATTCGTGAAAAAGTTACAAGTTAATGTAATTTTCTAGTTATGTTATATAGTTAATGTAAACGTTTTTACTAGGTCAACATTTTTTTCGGGGTGTGGTGGAACGAAGTATTTAACTCAATTGACTCGCATTGCAGCTAACATCATAATACTCGGAGACGCGTGATCATCTAGGACGCGTGAACAAATACCGTGCCATTTCTAGTGTGAGCCAGGACTTAGATGTAATTCAGCTCTCTAATAACATTAATTGAACAACAAAGACGGAACTCTTGCTCATTATCATGCATTCACCTTCGACAAAAAGAAAAAGAAAAAATCTGCCTCTCTTTGCTATATAATACTCTTCGATACCAAAAAAGAGAATGATAATCCGTTATAAATTGGGTTGAAAATTGAATCTAGGTTTTATTAATATGGTTCAATGTAGAATCTTTAAAAACTTCAAATAATATAGGAAATACTGGTTATTTATAATTTTCATTTTCCTGAGACAAAGACTAGGAAAGACTTGGTTACTTTGAATAAGAAAACGGAATGTAGTAATAAGAAACGTATTATATTCATACATCATTTCCCCAGTGAATTCACAGAAGAATAAGCCATTTGGTAAATACATCTAACTTTTTGGCAAAGCTGGTGTTGGCCATTTTCTGCACGTGACTATGTATTTGGTCTAAACAAGAATTTTGCCATCCCTCTGTATTTAGATCTCTTCGGATGAAATACCGTATATTTGTGGGGCGCCTAACCCATATTTAAAAATTTTGTTCTAATTCTCTCAGAGAGGCTCATAAACTATAAATATTATGATTATTCCAAAATAAGTAAATAATTCGTTTAATTAATCATACCAAGGAACCCAATGACCTTCTGTTGCTCATGAGTACTTGTGATATCAAAACGAAATATAAACCCCTTTACACCAAAAGTTAAGGAAAGGTAACTAAAAAATAGAAACTAATGTCGTCATTTTTAATCAAATCGAATCTTAGTATTTGATTTTCAATACTAGTGATGTTCAACATTTTACAGCATTAGAAGTAAATTTGACATCAAATTGACATCAATTGGCTTATTTTCAGCCATGCATTACTATTCAGCAACGAATAGTTTAACGCATGTTTATTAATGTATACTTAATATGCATTTTCCATAAAATATAAGAAATACTACTGAGACTGACAGACACCCTACTTCCGGTGATTGAATGAATTTCAGTGGTAGCAGACCATTTAAATGGCACCAACAGCAGAATAAGTCAAATAGGAAATCTGAAACATGGATTTGGCTGCAGCGACACAGGCGATGGAAATCCCTCCGCAACATGGCTTAAAAGTGCAGGGAAAAACTTAAAACTGCTTTATTTCGCAGCTACTTAATATTGCGACCAAAACAGATTATACCTTGCGTTACAAAACGAATACTTACGTAAGTATTTATTCACCTAAGTACCTCATCAACTTATTACTGAAGGTACTTCATATTAAAGAAAGTTTATTCACTAGTTAACGGAATTTTTTATAAGAGTAATATGCATTCATAAACTAATGCATAAGGTATTATCGGAGTTATTATTATGACTGCAATGCTATTATCAGCATGAAGTTTTTCCATGGTTCCACCATAGTGATATCAGTTGTTAAAAATATCTGCTATTTCCAACTACTAATTCGTTGCAGCATTAACAGCCTGTATCTGCTACAAGAAAATAGCAGTTTTGCTCATCGCTAACCGTTATAAGAACCTCTAGCTTGCGTTTAGAGTAAAATTCGTCAAGTCCTTTATGGACCTTGGAGAAAATGAATGAAGTTTTCTCGAGTGTGGCACCAGGTTAGGATTTCCATAGCCTACGTTTCGATGAGTAACTCGCTCATCTTTCTCGGTGCAAAAACTGTGGAAAGCTTAACGCGATTCCACACACGAGAATACTTCATTCATATAATTCACTGAAAAAGCCTACGGTTTTTCATCTTGGAGAAAATATTTGTTCAATGCCTACGCAACACAAAATCGGTATGTCATTGTATATGTCTTTAAAAGACTAACGTGCCATCAATTTCAATAAATGTGTTATTGTCGCTGTGTGCTGAAATAAATGCACCCCACAGATTACCGCAAGTGCTTTGGGAGTATATTTTTCACCTAATTTCGGTCTGACCGAGCTCGCCTGAATGTGTAGTTCGTGCTGTCATTCACGAGTCTTTCTGTTCATTCATTCGTTTTTTTGGGACTTCCGCGCGTTGGGTCGACGACGTGGTAGGCGTTGCCATCTACCGAGGGAATATGGAACTGCGTCGACTGCAGCGCTACCGCCGACAACTGGGGAAAACGTCAATAAGTGTTAGTTCCCATGTCGGCCACAAGGGGTGACCACTCAGGCGCCACCTACCGTAGAGGGGCGGCAATTTGTCCGCTGGGAGCGATGAGTCAGCAGAAAATAGGAACATCAGACGGGAGGCGGTCGAAAGGTAAAGACGCCTCAATTAGCTCGCCTGCGTGGTTTTTTTCTGCTTGCTCACACAGTTTTTGCAACCACTTTGCCACGTTTTAAGCTTTACTTACCAAATTATCAGGGAATGGAAGAATCCGTATTGTACAACATCCAAATCAAGAAAATATACCTGCTTAGAAAAAGTACACTCGTTAGTCCCTATTCAGTGTATTGCTGGGATTCATCTTTGAATAAGTACTTCTTAAACCAGCAATAGCTCGATGTCATATTTACATTTAATGAGAAATTTAAAGATGAAAAACTTTTGCTGGATATTTTGCCACTGAAATTTCGCGTATCAAGGTATAAAAAATGGAAAATTTTCTGAATAGAGCTTGAAATAGTTAAAATTTCTATTCGGTCTTTAGTAGGTACCTTACAAGTTTTTTTCACCAGAAAGAATATTTAATGCCGATAATGCCGTAAACGAACGATTGAAGGAAAAAGCAAATAGCAACAAGATGTCACGTGGACTTAAGTGCAGTAAAACGACTGTTGAACTTAGCTGAACGCATCTTTCTTCAGCTACAAATTTATCTCCCGAAAATCTTTGCAGTGTCTAAGTTTTTTTAACTGTATCATAAAATTCATCCATTGAAAATACTCGAATTCAATTTGTGCATGGATTTCGTCCTAATCTTCAATGTGAGATGACAAAACTTATAAGGAGGAAATGTGCGGATATTGCTCTTTATTGTTGAGTAAAATAATGATTGAGCAAAATATTTCAATTTTTAATAGTCAGTAAGGCTTCATTGGAATTCATAAAGGGAGTAGACTTCATTGTTGAAGATAATGTGCAATTTAGTTTGAGAATGAATATTATTTTTGAATGCAAGGAAAACGAAATACAGTTTTAAATCTGCCATAAGAATTCTGGATGCTGATGATGCATAAATGATACCCGAGGCGTTCGTTACCACCAATATGTTTGCAGTCGGCGTGAAAATCGCAAAGTTGGTTCATTAATTTTTCATTAATTACACCCTTGTAGCTAACATCCCATTTCAGTGTGTGAAACTTCGGAGTTTTGTAAAATAGTTCCGAAAATTGCAACTTCTCTTTGCTTTTTACCTCGAATTTTCTGATGATTATAATGAAAGACTTAACTTTCTTACTCAAAAAACTCACGGAGTTAAGAATATTAAATTAATTTTATATTTGATCCAGTGAAAAGCACAAAGATCATTTGCAATTTGATTTATATGGGGATATTTTAGCCGGTCCGAAGTCTCATGCCAGGCTCCATACCACCCGCTTGCGGGTCCGCATACTCTTGATATGTCAAAGATTGCCTACTTGATATGTCAAAGATATTTCGAAAAATGTTTTGTTTTATTTGGTTATCAGGCAAATATTCTTGTTGTTTAAAGAATTAGATCACGAATTTCGAAAAGGGCTTATCCTAGATTTTTGACACTTTTCAGGAGATACAAAAAACGTAATTTCTGGCAAGCCATTTGAAGTGAGAGCGCAAGTTTTTTCCTGAAACTCCTACTGAAAGTTTTGTGAAAAGCAAATACGAGTCCTTCTCGCTCATAAAACATTGGCCTATGCGTGTGCATGAAAAAAGAGGAAAAAGGCCATAATCAAATATATCCGAGATGAGCCCTTTTCAGAATTCGAGATTCAATTGTATTTTGATCCTTAAGGCAATTTTGCCTAATTCCTCGCTCTTCATTCGTATTGTGTGTGGTAAGACTGTACTCGTACATTTCTTTCCCTTTTTATCAAAGAATGTCATCCATTCGGAGTCATTGCATTTCATACTCAATGAACGTACGAAATTGTGCATCCATGGAGTATGCCTTTAAAATAGCAACGAAAATCTATTTTTATACCGTACGTCAATATAAACAATGTTAGTTTTCCGTTTTTCATTAAATAATCGTATCCTTAAGATCGTAGTTCTGTCAAATTCACTTATTTTCCTCAACTTTTTAAATTATATGTATATACGTCACTGACTGATATAAAATTATTTTATCGTTGGTGGGAGTTGAATAAGAAATTGAAAGTGTTCCTTTCAAGATCTCATCATTTATGGCAATATGGATACCAATAGTGCAATAGTAAAATATTCAATGTGATTATTTGATGGAAGTTGGTACCACCTTCCACATTCGAAATTGTTCAGGTGTTTCCAACTAGATAGACAACAAAGTATATTGGAGGAGGGCAAGAGTTCATGTTTTTCCATTTCATATTCTTTGAGTCGCACTTAAGGTGGTTCGGTGGTTTCACTCAACTTAAGAGAATTTGACGAAACTTGCTGGAAGCATTACTTATGTTGTCTTAAATCTACCTGATTTTTTACAGAATTATTTACCGCAGATTATTTACGATATTTGATCGAGAAGTGGAAAAAAATTACATGGGTTCTTATGGGAACACAAGGTACGAGTAGCTTAATTTATCAAAAAGAACCTTTTTATAGTTAAGAATAAGAAAAACACAAAAAATAGAAAAAATTATATCAAATTATTTTCATACATTAATCTATTGATGATTTAAATCATTTTTGTTTTTCTTATTATTAACTACAAAACGTTCTTTTCGATGAATAAAGCTCGTCGCACCTCGCGTTCCCATAAGAACCCATGTAATTTCATGCCCACTTCAACATCAAATATCCTAAGAAATATGCGGTAAATAATTTTGAAAAAATTCAAGTAGCTTTAAGAAAACATAATTAATGCTTCTAGCAAGTTTCGTCGAATTCCCTTAAGTTGAGTGAAACCACCGAACGTCCTTAAGGTGGTTCCACCGTAAAATGACTTAAATGTCATTTTATTCATATTCTGTCTACTTGTAGAAAAACTTGTTGTTGTCCTCTATCTGATATGAACAACAAAATAATACCTTTCCACGCTATTTTATTCTATAATTGAACTTGAAATTAAATGATGTTCAATGAGGGAATGAGAGAAACACGGGGAAAAATAGTATTTTCCCACAAAATACAAATGTCATTTTGGTGGAAAACTGTCTCTTAGATGGAAATAATCCAGAGAAATTGAATAAAAATAAAATACAGGCATCCTACCACCTTATTTTCCTAGTTATTGAAGAATTAATGTCGTAATTGAAGTCAAATTGCGGTAATTCGTAGGAAATGACGGCAGTCGGCTCCTGTGGCTGGAAAAAAGTGCTCATTTAAAATATATTCGTGGAATAATCTGCATATATTGTACCTTACTTTTGGGTTTCTATAATTAACGCATTGCATCAGTGAAAGCAGGATATTTTTGACAAAATATATAAAATGTGGAATTTAATATTTGTTTTGACTCACACAGTCGCGGCGAAACCTCCTTAACAACGCTAATATCGCCTCATGATATCATGATTTATGCACCAATATAACTTTTTATTGCAATACACGATTAAAACCTTCGATTTTGAAGCTTCTCGCCTCGTACGGCGTGCGGAGTAACTTTCGGAGCAAATTCTATCTCTTCAAGGACTAGCATCGCAAATTATAATGACTCTGCGCCATAAAAATTAACGAATATTTATCCGTAAAATTAAGTTATTAACTAAACCTCAAAGTGCAAAATATCCTACAAAAGGTGACCAACATCGTCCATGTTTGTTTCGAGGATGCACAGAGGCTGTTTGAACATAGCAACGGAATGGATCACCCCACAAATCGTCGTTTATCTCCTGAAAGCCCAATGTCAGACTGATTTTTAAGACGAGTTCACGCCAAAAACGTAACTTATCTCATATATCCCTTGCAGCCTGTGACAAAGGCGACGGAGATTAGTGCTACCTTAGTGCCACATCCATCCCCCTAACCTTTTGAAAGCGGCTTTTACCAAGATACGCCTGTTACAATCTAAACTATAATGCTATAACTTGTCAACGTCGTGCACAAAGTCTCTTTAAGCAGCACAGCAAACTTGTGCCTCATACTCAAACTTCGAGGTCCGTGTAGGAGCCCCCGTAATTCACTTCGCTCACCACTCGAGGGACCACCATGCACGAATGCAAATCTTGCCCTCTATCCCTCTCTGTACAAACCAAATTAACCTAAGTCCAACAATTTTCCTCAGAAACTTTCCCGCCGAAAATGTCTATGTGCCCTCATCTCATTCATGTTTGCATTTCTGCCAACGTAAAAAATGAAAAAAAAACACGAAAAACACTACCATGATTAACCAACGTACCCTTAAAAAAAGCCTTCCCTAGTCAAATTATTCTCTAAACGTGGACCTACTCTCAGACAACAGCTAAGTATCAGTATCCAGTATTAGCAATTATAACCCTTCCCAAATCCAAATCCAAAATCTTCATCCAAAAGAGACTTTGGGCACGGCGCACATCTGGCCCGTCGTAGCACGTGGCGCCACTTTTTCCCAATAGCCTCCGCTCGGAGATTGGGTTGGTGTGGTGGCTATAGTACTGACTTTTCCCCTCCAAATGGCCTGGGTTCGGATCCCGGATTACTCCACTCCCAGAATAATCCTGTCCTCACCAACAAATATCTACTAACTATCAGTGTAACTCACAGTAATTTTAAAATAGTCCGAATTTTTTTTTCTTTTTTTACCGCAGCAGGTACTTTATGAAGGTAGAATTCACTGTCACAAGAAACACGGTAGAAAATTCTACTAATTATTTTATTGCTATCGACCGGTTTCGACGACTAAAGCGTCATTTACAAGACAAAATTGTTTTGTCTTGTAAATGACGCTTTAGTCGTCGAAACCGGTCGACAGCAATAAAGTAATTAGTGGAATTTTATACCGTGTTTTTGTGGCAATGAAGTCTACCTTCAATTTCCACAAAGTATCGCCACAGTCGATTAATTTGATTTATGAAGGTGCTTATATGAGAGTCCAAAAGATAGACAAAGCTTTTAAACACGGGGTGCACTGCATTAGCAAGCATAAACTCAGCCAGTTAACTGGATGAGGCAATTGGCGCGATATCTAGGGATCCGGGTTCGAGTCCCGGTCAAGTTGGACAACTTTTCTTCTTTGGAATATCCGCTTTTAACTTATGGATGACTTCGCAAAGGCATTTCCGTGGCTATTTCGTGGTTTTCTCAACATTACCTTAAAATTAGGACTTTAGTTAAACTCGTACGTAACATTGACTGCGATAAACAATTATGTTATTTTTTACACTTTTTAAGCCAATTACAATACTTCTCACCTTTGGAAATTGAGTTTTTTGAGTTTTACTTCATTTTTGAGGACTTAGGCTTTGTTTATACCTAACTTTATAGATAAAGTAAACATTGACGACTAATGCGAGCCTATTCTTACCTAAGTAGGGGCCTCATGGTTTGCAGAGAGAGAGAAGAAGCAATGCACAGCGCATAAATGCTCAAGATATGAGAGGAGTATAGAAGCGCTGGCCTTTGGAGAGATATTGTCAGCGGTCATGTTAAACCGGTTTCGTGTTCTTTAATATGCAGAGAGCGAGTCGATCCACATTCTCAAAGTGACAAGAAATCCTGACCATTTGAGGCAATACTTGGTGGAACCTTTTAGTGGAGAGAAATTAAAATACTTCCTATTTGAAGTGAACAATTAGTACCGTTTCGAATAATGTATTTTACAGTGGTAAAATAAGAAGTTGAAATCCGAATCAGGTAGTAAATGTAAATGAACTAGAAGAAGTGTATAAAAACTTAACGCAGACCTTTTTCCTGTCCCTTTGTGATAGGCATTCATCAATGCAAGCATGAATGGTATATATAAAAAACTCTGGCGAACAAGAACACTGGGATATTATGATTGAAGAGTCTAATTTTGAGGATACCGGGACTAGCCACGGTAGTAACCTTTACGGAGTCACCCGCAAGTGCACATAAGTGCGATATTCCACAGAGGAAAAATCATTCGTCGAGTGCTTTAACCAGTTAAGCTACCGAGGCGTCCTTCTCCCCTGTGGATTATTTGGTGGCTTTATAGGAGCATGGTGGTCAGAACTGCTAGACATATGCTGTCATTAGCAGTCCAAGTCGTGCACTAAGCGCAACAGTCCGCGAGGATAATAATGCAGTCAATTTGTGCTCATAAGAGCCCCGAGCGGGAAAGTTGTGGGGTAGTTTTGATTTATTCATTTTAATATGTGTTTTAGGGTGCTGAATCCGAATCTGAAGTTTGCTAACAAAATTTCGTGATGCAACATATAAAAAAATGCAAAAAAGGTTTGAAAAATATAATTTTTTGGCGGTTTTTTGCTTATAACTGGAAAACTGTCAACTTTTCTTAAATAACCTTCCCATTCAAAATGAAAGTACATTAAATTTCCTACAGCTTTTAACATTTAGGTTTTTTCTCCGACGAACCGTTCGGGCTCAACCGTTCGTTGAAAGTTGACGTATTTCGGATGTCTCAGCAAAAACCCACTTTTTCCACTCCAAATATCTAATATATTGTTTAAAACTGTCATTAAGTGAATTTCTCCTAGTTTTAAGTTGAATACAACTTAGACTGGTTTCAACTGTTATCACATCTCCAGTACTAAAAAAAGCATTTAAAAATCACATTGTATTTCAATTCTGTGCTAATATAATTCCGTATTGTACGTCTTTTCATTTTATTTATTCTCTCCCGACCTCCCCAAATGATTTTGTAACTACCTTGTCTGGTTTAATACCTCTTTCTTTCCATTCTACTCATTCATAGACAAGCCAAGGCCAACTACGTCACCGTGCACCTGCGTTCCCAGTCTCGAGGCCCTTTGTATCGTTCACGAGGGGTCCTCCCCTCTCCTCCCACCAGGAAACACACTGGCCATCTGCTCGCGAAGGGATTAGTTTGGTGTTAGAATCCAATGACAACACTATTCAACAAGTTATGTTTACGCTTAGTGTTAAAATGGCTTCAAATGTGTTTTATTTGTGATGAAGTGTTGGATAATGATGTAGAGAAGGTGACAATGGTGCGGGAAAAAGGTTTGAAAACGTTAATCGAGTCAAGCAAGAAGAGGAAGGATGGTGAGCATGTTCAGCTAAGCAAAAAATCTGCAGTTGAGGTCCATGAGTGATGTCGTAAAGTCTACAGTGATGAAAGAATGATTGCCGCTCATTTGAAGAAGGTGGAGCAGGGTTAGGAGCAAGTCAAAAGACGTTCTACTAAGCACCTTTCCATTTCAAAACTCGTTGCTTTATGTGTGGTCTCGTCATAAAACCTGTGTTTATAGAACAAGAAAGAAATAATAAAACCAATCGCAATATTGTGTATCGGGCTCGATTTTTGAAAGTTAAGGAAACTATCATAAAAAGAGCAGAAGAACGTGGTGATGAGTTTGGACAAGCCATAATCAAACGTCTTTTGCCTGTATCAGGAGGTCTATGATTGTCTATGGGGTGGTCTATGATTGTCAATATCATAGTTTAGGCGTGAGAAAACTGTACAATCGTCCAAAAGCTCAAGAGAAGAGAAAAAGCGGTCCATTCGCCAATGGTGTTGAAGCAGCTATGGAAGATGTCTACACTTATGTTGAGAATAGTGATGGAGAGTGCCAGTTTTCACTTGAGGATGGATCAAATCAATGTTGATTATCGTCCTGACAAAAAGACAGTCAAAGCTCACCTACGAAAAAAATATCGAAGCGATATAATAATTCCCTATTCTACAAACAAGAAGCAGGTAGTGTGTTTCAAAAACACAGGGTATCAAATTTTGAATGATGCTTGGTACCAGCAGGCATTAAAAAATGAACAAGAGGAAAGACTTTGGATTGTTAAGACGGCTGCTGCAATTATTATTGAGGATATCCGGAGCCAGGTTTATGAGACAGAATAGTACCACCCACCTGATAAGTTTTTGGAAGGAAATGAGGAACTCATCCCTAAAACCTTCCGTAAATTTATGGGAACAGCTGTTGTACTAAACAAAAAACGTGGGGACCATGATATGTGGAAGAAGAATAGCACAGCGCTGGTTCATAGTCTTGCAGCAGCAGTGAGGCCCAGATCATTCGTCTCACCGGTCCTCGTAGGGTTGGCAGTGTTTCTGTACTAGAAGTACGGCTCTGGAAATTGGTCGATGTGTTTTCCTCATTGTTCATCTTATACAGAAGCGGTTCGCCTGGAAGCATCGGCAATCAACGGCGATCCGCAGAAAGTTAACCAGCCGTGCTTTTGACAACAGGTGCACGACAACGCTGATTTTAACGTACGTACAATCGATGGATACACCTTTCACGTCATGGGTGGCATTTCCTGTATTACACCAAAACATGCAGTAGCCCCCAATCAATTCATTCCTCGGCTGAAAATGACACCCCCATTATGACACTAATGAGGCTTCTGGAAGTTATGGAGCTGTACAACTGATCCAATTTGAAAGGACAAAACCTGAAGGTTTAGCTGAAATCAAGATAAAAGATATCAAGGAAATGTAAAACACCCACTGAAGCTGTGATTCCATCTGTGCTATGTGATCTTCTGTGGCTCTATGGGAAAAGCAGAGACATTCCTGACCTCTCCGGATGGAATGGATTTATGGAAGATATGACAAGAGACATTCCATATGAAGTAACGATTGTTAGTTACCATCCATTTATCAATGCTCCTCCAAGTGATTATGATACAATATTTACAGCATTGTTGACCGGAGTAGAGAGGACTAAATCCTTAAACCAAGTTACCTGTCTGGAGACATTTCACCAACCTCTCTACCTCAAGGCACGAGAAATTCTTGCTAGCCGTCCCGTTGATCCTGCTATGTCAAATGTTGTTATAAGGCTCGGTGGATTTCATTTACTGATGCCCTTGATGGGAGCAATTGGTTACATTGGAACCTCAGGCCGGACCCTCTAAACAACAACGGTTCATATAATTTTTGTTCATTTAATTATCCAATCCAAACGAAAAAAAAACATAATAAGTAGAATGGCGATGTTGCAGGTTCACTAATCATTTTCACAATGCCTTAGGCAATCTCTTGAAGGTAAGTCCAATTAATTTGTCCATAATCCAATTTTTCAGGGGCATTCATCGTCCCACCGATGGTTCAGTTTAGTGATTTGAAAATTATTAAACCGTCAGCAGCGGCGACATGGTTTTGCAATGGTTTACATGGTTTTATTTACCTTAATATCCATTTTTGTTTGGTTCAAATTTTGTGACCTATTTTTCACCCAGTTCCGACAAGTCAATTTTCTTGAAACCTTTCCCATGTGCGTATTTTGGGTGACAATACAATATTTTCTTGATTCAAACAAATAAGTTCCAAAGTTAATCATAAATTTCACACGCAAAAATTCGTTCGATTCTTTTTTAATTAAATATTTAAATGTATATTTTTCAATAATGGACCCATAGAATAACAACAATAATTTGATGAATAATTAAGGCAAAATTATGAAAAACTAAAAGCTATTTAATAAAAATATGTGAAATACCTTTTTAAAAACATGGTTTTATAAAAAATATACTAAAAAGTAGAAAATAATTTATGAGCTGTCACAACTAGCCAACAACAGAACTTGATTATTTGTGACTAAAAATAAAACCATGGGGGTGCAACCAAAATTTGTGGTGAAAAAGACTTTTAACCGGAAACACCCAAGTCCTAATCACAACTTGTGATTAGGACTTAGGACACACTTCTCAACAAACTACGGTAAAGATTGAAGCAAGCTTTTCTGGGCGGAAATTCCTTGTCTTGATCACAAATTCTAAAGACTATTCAACAAATTTCTGTAAAGGTTGAGGGAATACTAATGAATTTTGACCACATTACCTTTATAGTAATGGTCTTTATAGTTAAGGTCTTTAGTATCGCAAATTCTGGTTGCGCCCCCATGGTTTTCTTTTTTAGTCACAAGTAATTACGTTATTTCTGTTGTAGGCCAGTTGCGTGACAGCTCAAAATAAAACTCTCCTTTTCAGTACATTTTTCAACATTACCATGCTTTTTTGAAGTTTTATTTATTAATTTTACTTCACATCCACAGTGTGCGCAGAATATAATGCTTCCCTTATAAAGTGCGGACAATATAGTAGCGGGTATAATGTGGGTCGACATTTTTCCGCTAGACGGAGAATGCGGACATTATAGAGCACTAGGTAAATTTAAAAACTATGAATTGGTTTATTAGATGTGGATATGTCGTTGTTCTTGCACTACTCATTTATTTTTTTACTGCTCCCTGATTAATTTTAATTAAACAGATATTTTAATCCACATTAACTAATCTCAAAGTTGGATGGCAAAGGCCATAAACTTCGTCCAAGGAACGCGTGCCCTGCCCTTATTACCTTGGAATGGAGGACCCCACTCCGGATAATGAGAAAGTGTGAGCATTTTAGACCTTTCTTGGGAAAGTCGGGCCGTAAAACTTGGAGAGGAAGTAAAAGTGGGACGAGGGTGACAGTCGAACAAACATGTGCGTCTTTCCCACAGTCGCCTGAGACAAGGTACGTTTCCCGCGGCTAAAAGAAAGATAAGGCTTTTTCCTCAAAGACCCTGAAAACAAATTTTCTCCCTTATTTAAGTAACCTGTATCGATTATTTATCTGAATTAGATGAAACTGAATCTCTATCTTTTCTAAGGATAAGCATGGCGCTGGAGTTAAGGAGGATCATTTGTTTTTTCAGAATTATTTGCCGCAGATTTCTTAAGATATTTGAACGAGGAGTGGACATGAAGTTACACGGGTTCATATGGGAACGCAAGGCTCATCAGAAAGAACCTTTTCTAATTATTCAATGTATAATAATTTATATCATCGATAGAAAAAGGTAGAACAGATTGTTACTCCGAGCGCTTGAAGAAAACCCTCGCGCGCGTTGTGGACGATGTGAAATTGGCACCACGAGTTAGATATACTTGAAAACGGATGCATAACTTGCAGGATGCAGAAGAAAAAGGCATAAGAACCTGTGTAATTTCATGCCTAATTCTCCATCAAATATCTTAAGAAAACTGCGGCAAATAATTCTGAAAATTTGCCGTTAGCTTTAGAACAATATTATAAATTCTTTCAGGAAATTTTATTGAATTCTCTTAAGTTGCGTGAAATCACCAAACCTCCTTACGCTATAGACTACGGATGGGCAAAAAATACCGGTATTCGGTAGTACCGATACTATTTTTTTAATCCGGTAGTACCGACCAGTATTTAAAATCGGTACTACCGACGGTATCGGTACAAAATATACCGGTATTTAAACAGCGCTGTCATCTTGCGTCAACTAATGGAACTAACTACGAAAGTTTACTGACTACACTAATTTTCAAATGTTCTCGCAATATGTCTATCTTTTTTTATATTTACATAACCGTGAAGTTGAGATATGTTTGTTATTATTATTGATATAATAGTTAAGTATAAAGTTATGACGCATGCCAAATACCAGACAAATCGATGATTTTGAACCGTAAAAATACAAATATTTATTCCTGTAGCTAAGGCCGGGTTCACACGGGGCCACTCAGTAGCGCTTCTAAGTGGTTGGTTAGTGGCGGACAGCGCCACTAACGAGCGTCGAACCGCCACTAGCAGCGCTACTAACGCACGTGCGTGGCGCTGCTAACGGGCGTGAACCTGCAACCTTTGCTTTACTTGAAATTTGAACGTTCGTTAGCAGCGCTTCTGCAGGGCCACGAACGCGCTGCTTGAACAGTGGCGTGGCAGCCGCTCCGTGAGAACACCGCCATTTAGCTATGGCTTAATTCACTAGACGCGCCACTTTTCTACGCCGACGTCTGCGGCGGAGGGAAACACTAAAACCGTTTGTGGCGCTTCTATCCGATGGCTGTGGCCCTGTGAGTATATTTCCATTCTACCCCATTATAACGGCCAACGGCAGCGCTGCTGAGAAGCGCTGCTGAGTGCCTCCGTGTGAACGGGCCCTAAAATGTTAGTGCGACTGCAAGGGTTGATCACTGTAACAGGATATTTTACCTGACCACAACATTAAAACAATACCGATCGTTTTTCATGTGATTTAAAATCATTCCAACAAAAAGCGATGACCGCTAAGATACAGCGTAAAATAAAATGTATTTACTGAATAGCCGATGTATATTCCAGATGAATGTTCATTAACAATACCGATGGATGGAAATTTCTGTGTATCTTTTTGGACTGTTGTTCTATTTTGCCGAAATACCGGAAAACTACGGTGAAACGTATGTTAAGTTGTAATTAATTAAAATATTTTCATCAATCGCATAAATACCGGTATACCTGTATTTTTTTCGTCGGTACTACCGGACGAGTAGTATTGTTGCTTTTTAATACTCGTCAAAAAAATACCGGTACTTTCTGTTAGTACCACCCATGCCTACTGCAGACCGCGGGGCTCGGCCTTAAATCTGGGCAATGCGTCTGAACGGCCACCCAGGCTGAAACCCAAGATTTGCGATTTCGAAAACCCCAAGGTGGAAAGGGATGTGCCTTCCAACCTTCGTGCGCTGATTACTCGAATCTCAATCGCCTTGTATGCGCAGAGGGTTTTGGTCAGACGCGAACTATAGTCAGATCCCACATCAAAACAGACCTTCGTGTTGATTACCTCGTGCGGTGAATGCATTCGAGTCGCTCGTCTACTTGATTGGGTGCTCTCGAAACAGCCTGACCTCATATCGCCGCGTGGGTCGAGCGCCGATGGCATACACCTTGCCCAACGAGTGATAGATAGCCAACCAATCCCCTCCCCCGAGGTTGAATCCCCTCCTTGAGGCAGTCAACATCTGAACACCGAGGACTATCAATATGCAAGGGAAGGCATTTATAAAAGCCCTCGTAAATTTAAGGGATGCGGAGATTTAATCAATATTATTTTTTCCAGCGACGATATGGTCACCAGTCATTTTAGACCACCAAAATAATGTTAACTGATATCGATAGACACATAAGAATAAATGGAGTCATTACGTGAAAGAAAATAAATAAATACAAATATGATGCAGAAGAGTGATGAACTAAGATGGTGAACAAGACCAGAAGCGGCATTCGCGATTAATAAACAGTAAAGCATTCTAAAGAACAATAAATAAATCTTTTCAAAAATTAAGGACAATATAATATACTAATAAATAACAGATAATGTAGTTCACATTCAGAGTATTCAAAGCTGTCAAGATTAAATTTTTCGAATTTTGTAACGCCATACATTGTTTGCATATATTTTGTTAATTGTTGTAATAATGAAATGCCAAGTAGAGTACAAATTCTGCAAATAATGCGTGAAGGGCTCATTTAAGGGTTACTATATTATCATTTATAATATGAAGATTACAAAAAGTCCATTCTAGGCAAATATATGGCTGAACATAAGCTAGGAAGAGGATGGTAATACTAAAACTTGGGAATACGTGACTTTTATGAAACTCTGAGGAAATAATAGGATTGATTGATTGAGCTCAAATAGATTAACGCCCGGGCTCTTTGTTTCATGAAAAAAGTATAAACTGCTGTAGGCATAGAGGAAATATATTAAAGGGTGTAGGAGTAAAGGAGGTGGAGGATTTTGAGAGAATACAAGAGTTCATGAAAATTTATTCAAGCCATATAAAATATATTGATGAAACAGTATAGCTAATAGGGTGTTAAAAAGAATTAACCAACTAAAAGCCCTTATTATCCGCATAACAATATCCTTTTCTCCATGCGTAAAAAATGTGATAGCTCAAGTTGATGTGGGAAATAAATTTAATTTCCTAAAAAGACATTTATTTTGAGTGACGCATAGGATAGTTTTGGACGAATATGGAGGAAATGAAGGGATGAACATTCGCTGACGAGCCGAATAAAGGCCAGAAATATTTTTCAGCAATATTAAGAGAAATTCAAGACTTCCGCAAAGGAGATCGGATAGTATTTAAGGAAAAATGCAATGTTTTGGCCAACAGAAATTAATAATCCGATTCACAACACTGGGCCCGGTTTACTTTACGGTCATTATCACACTATTTTCTCTCCCATATAAAGCATGGGACAACATTACATTTGTTACTGTCAAACGCTTTCTTCCAAACCTTGAAAAGATATTCGAAGGAAGTTATCCCCTTTTTTGCTCCGGAGGAAGTTCACTTAAAGATAAAGACTGGTCCCCCACCCAATCGCCGATATCTTCCATCTCGTAGCAATTTTCTTGATTTCCGTCCCATTGCTCTATCGATTATTCTAGCAAAACCTTTGACGCGTGTATAACAAATGATCCGATAGCTTTCTCATTCTTTGATACTCTATTTTTCTTCCGCTATTTTTCGATAGAAATCTTTCTATTATTTTCCCATTACATCGAACAGTACATATATTCTCCAATATCTAAGTTTGAAACGAGATATTTTGCTACTAATTGCATCACAAAATCAAATAGAACACAATAGAAAATGCTTTCTCAATTGAACTAATACACTCAAGTTTCGGAAAACTTAGGAGCGTCCAATATATAGTTAAAGCCAGATAAATTTTATACTATGAACCGAACTAGATTTTTTCGCCATTAAAGAGACCAGCGACCACTTAAGTAATTCTTGCCGTAAAAATTCGCATTTGTATTGCGATTGGGTTTGTAATGAAAGGGTTTACAGGGTAACAGAGGAAAAGAGAAAAGAAACACGTAGCCGACTCTTCGTGCCCTTAACAAAAGAACCTGATAGTTGCACAGTTTAACGTCCTATGCGATGGACGGAGCACTGTACTTAAATAGCTCCTTTTTACTCAGCACACAAGAAGAAATCGGGATTTTTAACTGAAAAATCTTCACCAGAGTCGCAATTTAAACCCTGGTTCTCGGGATGAGAATATCCTGCATTCCAGTCACCCCTTGAACCCGATTCCAATCAAACCGACTGATATAAATAATGATAATTACACGTAGAGCCAACATAAAGGTTAACTAAAGTTAATTATCACTGAAATTTATCAGAAAAGATTCGATAAATAGCAGTGGATTATTTAAATACTTGTATTTCTCCATTTTAATTATTGGTGCCTTGCATAACATGATCTAACTGAAGAGCTCAAAGTTTAGCTAGAACGTCTATTAAATATGTGTGTAAGGTTTATTTTTAACTTTAAGAAAAATGATCACATTTCTCCTAATTTTACGAGGCTTGCATGGCTGAAGGCCGAAACCAAGAAGGAAATACTTGCTTGATTCGTTTATATATGGTCTTTGTAAAAATCAGCAACCTTGTTATTTAGAACATTTTTTTCCTCCCATAGAAAAATATTCCAATGTTACCACCCGAATGGCTCCTGATAAATTAATTCTTCCACTACATAGGACTACTACATATAAAAAACCCTTCTGTTTTGCTGGGGCCAGGTTGTGAAATAGTGTTCCCGTCGATATTAAGGAATACAATTAAATATTTGTTTAAAAAATATTTTTGGCATATTTTTAACCAGTAAGGGTTATTTAATAATTTATAATACTTAAATTTATTATAATTTATAGAATGTGCTGTTTTACGTCATCTGATTAATATGCAACCGCCTTTCCAATGGATGTAACATGTTATGTTTTGAGCTCATACATTAATGTATTTTGGTATGTTTATAGTGGACGAAGAAGTCCACAAACAATTAAACATTTCCATTCTATTCTACAATTTAGAAAACTCTAAATCGCATGTTAAATGGAGCAAAGTGTAATCCCTGAAGTAAAAGTTTTAATTTGATTATTTGGTACATTTAAAATAAGTTCAATAGGGATGATACATAAAATTCTTCATATTCGAGTATAGTGTGTGACAGAAAATTTTCAAAAGAATCTAAATTAATGATCCATACGTATAGGCTTCAACCGTTGATATTTTGAAATACCTGTAAAAATGTAAAACAATTTTCAAAAGGTACGAGATCCAAAAAGGCATGTAACATGTTTGACAATACCGCACGATGTCACTTATCTGCCCTAAATGTATACCAAAATGGAGGATCAAATCATACGAGTGAATTGTCTTGATTTTGGAAAATATAAACGATTAATTCGTCAAATTAGAGTAACCAGCTATCATTCATATGGAAAAGCGTCGTATCACTGGTGTTCCATGGCGTCATTCACCGAGTTGCCTATGAATTCCTGTTTTTAATCCGCCAAGCGCTTCTAATTTTTAGCCTTAAATATTTATGTGAGATGTTGCTTTCCAACAAAATTCACATGCGCATATTTCAGAATATGAAATTCTTATACAAACAGTAAATAAAATAACGCATGAACCCAAAAGCAATCTATTTATTTGCATATCCGATGAGTCCGTCACACCCAAAGCTTATCACCACGAAGTGAGTCACCATTCTGCGAGCGAGTGCGGGCACCAATGGTCACACCCTTTCGGTGGGTCTTAACAGGCAAGGATTTCCATGAGGGTCGATTTTTGGATATCAGATTCGCACTCCTCGGCATTCTTCTGTGAGTCTTGTTTCTCCTTTTTAAAGGTGAGATATTCCACTTCGTCGCTCTTTAGGATGCGCAGACCCTGAATTTCTCTGCGTGGGAGATTTCTCAGCGCCCGTGGGACCGCAGTATTGAATTCCTCCCAATCTGGTGCTCTGAATCTGGTTAAAAGTCACCAACCCCATATTTAAGGATACCTAATAGTTGAAGTCTGGCTAGAATGGCGTTTTATTACTTGATAATGTGACTAATACACACAAAAAATGGAAGATGACCATCACTAGAGCCCAAAGTAATTCATCGGAGCTGAATCATGTGGTGGGAACAGCAGTAAATGGTTTTATAAACAGTAGTAAATGATTTTAGACTTTCTCAGTGAATCTAATATATAATTATTCTCGGGTTTCATACCAGGTTATAGTCTTCATTTCTGCCAACGTTTCAACGAACGACTTGTTCGCCATCATCAGGACAACTGAATGACGCATGACACAAATATGGCCGTTATTAATATCCAAAAATCCAGATCAGGTGACTCCTGATTGGTTCGTTTGAGTGATAGACCGTTGGCTGATTTTCTCGCCTTCTCTTCCAATTTTAATGTAATTGATAATAGGATTCCAGACCCTACTTAATTGAAAACCGGTTCCTCTGTTTAAATTGCTAAACTGCTAACTTATCATGGGATTGTCAGGTAAATAATATTTCTAACAAGATTCATTCTATACTTTATCAGTTAAAAGTTCACAGAAACATACTTACCTTTAATACTAGAAAACACTCATATCGTCGCTTATTTTCTCTGTAATAGATTACTGCTGTCTTGTTTAGAATGACCTCAACGAAGAAAATAATCTCAAACTTCCCCGGGCCTTAAACTCCTGCCTTAGGTTCATTTTTGAACTTCGCAGGGACATCCACATCACACCATATTATAAACAACTAAGATCCCGTCAAATCCCGTTGAGAGTACCTTCTGGGATCCTTTTTGTTTGTTCTATTTAAAAACAAATCACCCAAGTATCTGTATGATTTGTTCCTTAGTTTTCCCTCTGTCTCCACAATGTCCATTAGGTCTGATCCTAATCAATTGTATTTTCCAGGGCATCGCACCACAGCATATAATAAATCATTTCTTGTAACAGCTTGTCACATATGGAATAAGATGCCAACTTATATTAAAAATTGCATATCTGGTAAACATTTACAATGAAATATCATGATTATTTACTTTCCCGGGAATAACATAAGTTACTCTTATTATTTTTTTCCAAATTTGTGTTCATGTTATTATGGTTCTTTATTTACTGTATAATTATGCTATTTGTTAAGTTATGAATACAAGAGTTTTTTGTGTTTGCCTTTTTTACGTACATACATTTGTTATGTTATGAAATGAGAAGACATTATATATTGTCATTTAAAAAATGACGAAAAGGTGCCTTTTATGTTATTTGCATTGTGCCTGCAAACTGTATTATTATTATTTTGGTTCTTATGGATTTTTTCCTGAACAATAAATATAACTAAATGTATTTTTTTCTAAGCGGATATCAATGGCCTCTTTGATTAACCGATCCCAATAGCCATGCGTACGGCTAAGTATCTTTGCATCTCCCCGTTGTATGGCATGGTCTTTGTTGATGCTATGATGCCATGATGAACGTGCATCAGCGACAAAATCAGCCAACGGTCAATCACTCAAACGAACCAATCAGGAATCACCTGATCCGCATTGTTGCCAAATTTGTCTCAAGCGGCATTCAGTAACCCTAATGAAGGCGAACAAGTCGTTCGTTGAAACGTTGGCGGATATGAAGCCTATAACCTGGTGTGAAACCCGAGAAAAATTTATATAACAAACAGTAGGTCTGATATAACAACGCTGAGTAATTGTTTTTCCCAAGTCAATGGACGTATAAGAAGGTATTTTTCGTATTTCCATCCTAGAACTAAACGATTTCCAAACAGATTACATTGTATGCTATACCATACTTACTTAATTTACTTATCTTAATGCGATCAGGCCTAGTGGACCGCGAAATGTCAAGACCAAGGCACTCCAATCTTCTCTTCTTCTGAACGTTTCCCTCCAATTTTCTCAGGCTTCTATTTGCTGTAGATACTCTCTTATTTTATCTATCCATCTTTTCTTTGGTCTTCCCCTTGGTCTTTTCTCCTCCAGGCTCATATAATTTGCCAGCTTAGGATATCGTTCATCCGTTTTACATGTCCTATCTATTCCAATCTCCTGCTTCTTAATAATCCTGCTATGGCGCTGTCTCTGCGATATAGTTCTTGATTATATCTTCTTCTCCATTCCCCCGTTAATTTATCTTGGACTAGCCCATATATTTTTCTCAGCACCCGCCTCTCAAATATTTATAGTTTGTTTAGATCTTGTTTCCGTGTGATCCAGCTTTGACAACCGTATAGAACCGCAGGGAGAATGTAATGTCTTGTACAGTCTTTTAAGCTCTCTTGATACATTCCGGGACTTCAAAATATTGTTCAGACCATAGAATGGACAATAACCAGCTTGAAGTCTTGCTTTTATTTCCACTTCATTTATTGCCTCTTTCGACAGAAGACATTTTTACACCGAGCACAACCGGACAAACGAAATTATTTAGGGGTAAATTAATGCTATACCATACCATATCTACTAATTTATCCTCAAATAATTACACTAATGTCCGTTTGTGCTTGATGTAAAACAACGGTTGCCACGACTAATATAACCCTGCACAACGATGGCGATGAATTCGTGCTACTCACTGAGGTTTGGTCTAAGGCTCATCAAAAATTCTTCTGCGTAACGAACTATCAACCCTGAATGTTTATTCGGTAGGTACATTTTCGACTGTCCTAAACTCCATTGTGACACCATTTTACACCTCGTCTCCTATGACTGAGTAGTCTCATAGTGCCTAAAGCACATTATATCATTATCATCATAAGGATATAGTTTCGTTAGCACCACCATATATTTTCTACTTCCTGCTGTTCCAATGATTAATTGTACCCTGCATTTTCCAGTTACATTGAAATCGGTGTACATGGCACAGTTATTTGGGGGTGGGAGACTGGGAAATATATGAGCTAACAATAAGGTTTACGCATCAAATTGCGTTTTCCAATACTTCACTCACATTGACACACATATTTGACACATATATTTGACACACATATTCTCTGCATTTTCCTGTTAATATTACGCTTTGTATTGCATATTTTATGCCACTGAAATAACTACAAGCCATGCGTATCATGGCGCAGTTGAAGTAATGAGTCCTCTCACAGGATTCTACTTTCTAACAATGTATCTTTCATACTGTAAAATGGGAGGCTCTTAGCTTTCTCATCTCCAATTCTTGGAGTCGTTTTTACTTGCAATTATTACGCATGCGTGATTATTTTGGTAGTATATTTTATTGGATCCGTCAATCGAATTCCTTATGTTCCCGTAAAAACTAAATTAAGTGTTTCAATCTTAGAATCTGGTTGTAGAAACAAATATGGAAAAAGTTCATTTTCATTTCACAGAAAAAAAACGGTCCATCCTCCCCCTTATATTGCTTTGGAATTCTTGGGCACCCTGCCTTCCTTTCCAAATGACAACGAAGGGTTCCCCAAAGGGTCTCTTCTCTCTCCTCTTGCACCTCGACTTGACTTCCTCTTGAAATGCTTCCTCCCGCTGTCATTTCCTCCGACCGAGTCCTTTCTCCTTTCTACCCTCTCCCTCAACATACATTCCCCCCTTCGCCACTTCTTGCTGCAAAAATTTGGGTATGGCAATGCCAGCCGCGGATTTTTGTACATACAACTGCGTAAGCGGGACTAGTGTTAATACCGGCCGTCGAGGTGTGCTAGTGCCCTCGTTTGCATATATTCTCCCCTTCGCCGCTTCTCCATCCCCCATCTTGCTGCAAACATTCGGTTTTGGCAATTCCGGGCGCGGGTTTTGCGCGTATACGATGGAGTAAGCGGGTGCAGTATTAATAGCGGCCGTCGAGGTGTGCTAGCGTTCTCGTTTGCGGCGCAAATTGCGTCAACTTTGCGGCGTTGCCGAAGCCGATTCATCCGCTCCGCCTCGAATGTTGTGGTTTTTCTGACTGATGGCTAATCAAGTTCTCTCTTCGAGTAGGTCCGCTTGAATGTACTCTTTCTTTTGGATGAGGGTCAGTGGACATATGAAGCATTACATTTTAGTTATGTGCTAAGCAATTTGGCGCCATGCTGTTCCACGACTAATGTAGCATTACATGTAAAGCTCATCGTATCTTAAGGTGTAACGTCTTATAAAGTCTGCCTCGTATTATTTAATTTTTTAGAAGAAACTAACGAATCGCTCTCGCGAAAATTTCGTGAGAACATAAGCGTTAGTGAAATTATAAGGAGGGAAAGAAGTAATCACTCGGAGTAATGAGAGAGCAGATTAATTGTGACTGGTGAGAGGACTTTAGAGTAAAATAGTGCCATCATTAGCATGGTATTCTTTTATCACTAATAATACAATATTAATATTTACTGAAGAAAGTGTAAATTCAATGGGTTAACCGGACGTCATAGATATGAAGGGAAAGGCAGGGTACTTGTCAAAATGCTTAACGCGTAGTCACCAAGGTAATTGTGTGATAGTCATAGAACATGCTAAACGGAGGGGAATTGCCAACGTCGTATAAATAATAGGGGGAACACGCCAGGCGCAACAAATGTCACCCTTGGGAGAAAAATTATATAATCCTTAAATGCTCCAGTCAGCATTCTGGAATCCAAAATGCTCTGTGATACACGTTTTACAATGGTCCTCGAGCCATTACGAGTCAATAGACCTGCACCGAGATTTTTGGCTGCAATGGGACGTAATCCTCCCCATCGGAAGTAGTATTGGTTGTTTTTGGAACATCAAGAATTTATTTTGACGTTCCAAAAACTTCCGATTAAAAAACTACGAACAAGCATCGTCAAAAATACTCAACATATAATATTATATTGTAAAAATAAGATATTACCTTGTTTAGATATTAACTATGAATGAATGAATGAATGAACAGGATTTATTGATTTAGAGCAGTGCCACGCAAGAACAATGATACGGGAGAGTAGGAAAATCAGCGAAAGATTATAGGAGGAGGAGTAAGAAATGAAACAATTGCAATAAATAATTCACATCTCATGATTAACACCATAGAATCTATAAATTAACTTTTACACAAGCAGTTGACATTTGCAACAAATGCGTATACTCTAAGAGGCACGTATAAGCAGCATGTTATAAACTCGATATTCTCAGGCGTAACTTTGTGAAAATCCATATCGCAGAATCAATTTAACTTTATAAATTTCACAATGAATTTTATTAAATACGACCGGTGATATCTTCAGGTACGTTTTGTACTTCATCTTGTACCTATAGATGTCGCCAATACGATGAAATCGGTCGTATAAAATAAAATTCATTTTGAAATTTCAGTTTTTATTGATTCTCACATGATGTTACGTTTGGTGCATACAGTGGGGTAAAGCATATAACAAGTTCCATATATTCATTGAGGAATCTTCTAATCTATATATATGGAATTAATTAATCCAGTCTCTTTTAAAATATTAATACATGGCCTAGGTTGTAAAGATAGTCATCAAAAATGTTTTCTAGGTTGGTCCATAGGCACCTAGCATTCCATTTACTTACAGGTACTTATCGCTCTCCGTCCACCATTTCCTCGCTATTGCCCTAAATGAATGTGTTAGACGTTGCTACCGTTGTTGAAACCGAGAATTCACGTACGTAAGGGAAATAATATAAGGATTAAGAGGGTTTAATCAACGCTTGAGCTCGCACAAGAAATTCCCATGAACGGTCACCTGCGCTCATCTCTTGTCCATCTCTCGCATTCTCCTCCCACCAGATTCTTCCCGATCTTCCTTTCTTATCATTCCTTACCTTCCCGTACAACAATGACGGCTTCCGTCACTATCCCTCGTCGCTCTCTACGAATTCCTCTAGAAATTCCATTCCCTCCCAGCTCCTCCACCTCATCTCATTGCCTCGTATCCCTCACTTAACTCCTCTGTCACCCACACAAACGCACACAGGGAGAAAAAAACGGGTCCAGCCTACCCATCCTGACAGTCCCATATAATTGTTTCACCGAAGCTGACTCTTGGCCCCTCACCCAGTCGTGTTGAAGTATACCGGAGACGCGTGAACGAGGGGACTATTATAACCTCCACGAATATTTTAATTCGGAAGAGGAGAGAGTTCCTTTGTTTGGATCTCATTGTGTCAAGAGGATGCTGATGAAGAGAAAGAGAGAGAAAAAGAAAGAAAGAGAGATGAAGAGAGAGAGAGAGAAAGAAGAGAAATTGGGCGTTGGGACGTCCTTCGGTCTCGAATGGCAAATTGTCCTTTTTTCCTCGGTTTTCGTAGAAGCACCAGCGACGACATCGCCTCAAATTAGTTTTCTCGCCGCCGCGACGCAGAGAGCCTTCGCGAGTGTCGGCCCCTGATGAGACGGGGAGCGTGACCCCCTTGTATCGACCCCCTCGACACACACACACAGTGTCATCAGGTAAGGCCGACCACCCCCTGTGGCCGCACGAATGAAAAGAGGCCCTCCAATGCACGAGCCAATGAGCTGTGGGGGGGACATCACATTCACAAAATATCGACGTGGCGTCTGAGTGAAGATGACGCATATCCACGAACATCAAAACAAAAGTCTTAAATTTAATAAAAAATTGAATGAAATGCAGCAGTTATTTCGTTTTGAGGAGACAAAAAACTTGATAGAATACCGTTAGCAATGTATAACAAGATGAAGACCATGAAAACATTATTTAATTATAATTACTGATTCAAATAATTTTGTGTTTGTTCAGTCACTTTAGTTGACGATTATTTTGGAAGACGAAAAGTTTGTATGTAAATTTGAAAGGGTAACCTTGAGTATCTGCCTTCCTTTTATTTTTGAATCCTAAGAAGTTTCGATATTCAGTCGTCAACTGATAAATTTTAAGATGTTTAAATAAGGTAATGAAGGAATTTATACCTATAGTGACGTTGAAAGTATACAAATATCCCATTCGGTATGGTCAAAATCTGAAGAAACTAGTCATTTAAAAGAAATGGGCCAATATATTACATATAGACAGGAAGATTATAAAGAATTTTAGAAATTGAGAGCACTTTGTAAAGTGTTAGCAAACATTTGTTATGATGAATATATAAAAAGTTTTCAAAGTTCTATCCCGTATAATTTAAAATATGACTGAAATTTAATCAGATCTCATGAAGGAAGTTACTCAATTCTAAATATGATGTCGTTATAAGACAAACCAAGTGATGACTATCTTGGAGTAGCAAATTTATTTGTTGAATTTTTTAAAAATTGTATACAATTATAAATCGCTCACAAAACCATTAAATTTTAATTTCAGTAGTAATATACCTCTTATTCAGGTAACAGCAAAACATTTATAACAAATTATTTTAAATGCGTTCCAAGTCCAATTAATTAGTATATCCTGTGAAAACACAGTTGGGGACTTGTTGATAGGAATAATAAGTTCCATGCAGCAAACAGTTCCTTTTCTTTCATCTTTGATGGTTGTCAGAATCGTGGTGCGTAAAATAATGCTTAGCTTTGGGATTAGATTGTGCAATAAAGACGCAGTAACCGCATGAGAACCAAGGTTCTTGCATTGGGCCATTCGAGGATTTTTCCACCAAATAGATTTCCACATCGCCTTGGTATTGAAGAAATTGAAAGCAAAGGCACTTATGGAGCTTAGAATTCTAGACAAGGCGGGTGAAGGAAAATACTGAACTCCGAGTAAAATTTAACTGTAAGTATTGCTGAAAATCTGGAGGACTTGTGTATCTTCTTTAACACGATAAAAAAATCACTTCAAGGATATATCAAGAAAATCAATAGAAAGAAGAAGACTAAAAGAAGACTTGATGTAGTACTGAGAAGCAGTGAGGCTAGGGGAGACGATTTGCAACGATGAGAGAAATTAGGGCAAGAAGAACTCTTGAAAGGAGCATAAAATGCGGTACAAGTAGTTAGAAGGGCAGAACCGCTCATGCTAAGAAGAATTAGTTAGGAGGGAGCACTCACACTTATAAATGAGCAAGAAGGTATGTTTATGGTAATTTGAGCGAGATTTTTCCCGAATCATAATGGATACCATATTCGAATTTTAGTTTTTTTTATCTCAGTGTCTGTAAGAAGTATGAAGTAAATATTATAATATTAATGGCGCACAAAATAATTATATATGACAAACATTCTCAGTAGTTGAATAAATATAACCACATAAGTCTTTAACTTGACTCATTTTTTCAAGCCGTACCTACGAGTAAAAAGCCTTCAAAACAGTAGGTTTTTTGTTATTCTGTAAAACCTACTGCGGTGATTAATTGATTATATTTTGTAAATACTTGAGAAAACATAAAAACTACACACCGTTAGTTTTTTGACGAAATATAAGTGTTATAAATTCCTAAGTTTTATCAATAATCTCCCTCTGGAGCGCACAGCCGTAATCTATCCCATGTTAAACAACTTGTATTTTCAGGCAAATAACTCGAAAATGAGTACGGCAAGGGGTTAATATTTTGATATCATTGGGAAGATGAGAGTTTTTCCTTTAAACGAGGCCAAATTCATCAAATTCTAGGTGAAGTGAATGTTCGCTCCAACTACCATAACTGAATAAGAAACAAAAACGGAGTAGAAGAATAAAGAAACTTATATTGTATTGGACACACTTATGAGTAAAAATAAGGAACATTATATGTGTGTAACAGAACTTAATTCCAGTTAAGAAGCAAAGGAAATATCCACCATAAAAATAAATTGGTATTGAATAATATTTGTGCTATAGGGGCACAAGAGAATAAGCAATAGCAAAGAATTCGTCCCTCAGTATCGAAAATTAAAGAAAGTAAAATGGATTATCTTTAAGAATTAATGTTAAATTAGTTGTTAATATATGGAGGAAGATAACTAAGATAAAGAAAGAGAAAATGGTTGCAAAATAACAATAATCGGAAAAATCGAACATTGTCACACAAATTTTCACCACGGAAAAAAATTATAACTTTTGATTCTTGAGAGGCCCCCGTAATATTGTCAAGTGAACCATCGCGTCGCTCCAGTTTGTGGTGTATGAGGCAATATTGCGAATGGTCAAAGTAGATAAGTATATCATTCCGTTGCAATAACATTGCTTTTCGGATAAAGAAAGCAACATGATACGACATGCATGGGAAATCACAGCACTCTTAAAATGTGTTCACTAGATGACGTTTTTACTGAAGTATTAAGTTGAAGAAATCTCTGGAAAGCACCTACAGTGTACTAGTGCCTTCGCAATTCGCTAAATAAGGCTGTAAGTAAAATTTCAAGAAACATTCTAAAAGAATTCTTAAAATTAATATTGACAAATATTTTTCGAGGAACAAAAAATAATATCTTCCCATGTATATTTACCCCCGAACAAATTTTATTGAAATAGCTGTAATATGGACAGTAATATGGACAGTAAGGAGGTGATAAAAAGAAAAAAATCAAGTCTTTGAAATTCATTGATTATTAAGTGCAAATTACTACTGCATTTCAATCCACATCATCTTTTTCTTTGGTTAATTTGTGTCTCTTGTCTTGTATTGTTAATTATTTAACCTGGGTCAGATGAGGCCAGGTTAAATAAATAACAAGACAAGATACAAAAATTAACTAAGAAAAAGATGATGTGGTTTGAAATGCACTAGGAGTGTGTTCTTAATAATCAAGTAATTACCAGAAAAAAGTTCACATTTTCCTTAAATCTTTAGAGTAATATTTTACAAGTATTTTACCACCTTTATTGCAGTCACAGAATGCTTTTAAGGCTAAAAACTCGGAAAACCGCTCACGACCGGAACCCATTCTGAAATATTTCCCGCCACTCGGAGGGGAAGGGCATTGTAACTGGATCGAATCCGTTTAAAAATAAATTATTGCGTAAAAAAAATTCGGGAATTCCGTGAATTTATAAAATGAGTGCTATAAGACGAGGCGTGGTTGTGCCGGTGAGCAGAGCGCTCAGTCGTCCTTTCGAGGGACTAGGGTAATTCTTAATGCATAGGATAACACCCTTGACGCTAAAGCCATCGACGAAGCCCGTGTCCGAACAAGAAACTGTGCGGAGGACGATTCGGTGCCCTAAGAAATAATGTTTGACATGGCATCATGCATGAAACATTCAACACTTTTGAATTGCATGTGTCACAAAATTCGATCACATTTGCAGTAAAATATTGATTTATTTATAACGTCTCATATAAATTCCATAAGCAAACTACTAAACTTTGGTGAATGATAAAACAAATTATGAGTACCATAGGTTTTTCTGAAATTCTGAATGCTAAATTTTTATCTTTATTTAAAAAAATATACGCGCATGAATATTTGTAAAGATTTGAAAGTAAACCAAAATAAAAATTTAGGTATTTTTCTCGGGTTCTACACCAGGTAATTGGCTTCCTATTGGCCGAAGTTTCGGAAAACGACTTGTTTTCCCTTTTCAAGGCGGGTTACTCTCTCTATGTAGGATTATACACTGAACTGAATTGACCGTATGACGAGTCCAACAATTAAGCTCAGGTGCCGTCTGATTGGCTGATGTCCCTAGTTCGAGAACAATACCTAAATATTATTCACCGGGAAAAAAATTAAATCGCATAAAACAAAAATTCATAAAAAGCGTACTTCAACTTTGGAAAATCATTATAACCTCAACTTACTGCCTACAATGAATATTTTGATAATTAACATGGAAAATGATCTCAATTTCCAAGTATGTTCTTCATCGGGTTATTTCAATCAATTTTCTTTCGAAGCGTAACGCTAGTTATGGCATGTTTTCTTGCATTATTTGCGCGCGAATCATTGAATGGCCGTACGGTTCTCCAGCGGTGCAGTGAGGATCTTTAAGAGCTAATAATTTCGCTTCACCGTTGGAGAAAATCCGCGACCAAACCACGGAAGTATTTTCACCATTTTACGTAGCATATCAACGTATTTAAGGTCTTATCTATCGAAAAAGTAATGAAGATCGCAATCCTTACATTTCATGTTCCTACTTTATTACAAAAATCCGCGTGTTCCCTATTGTTGGAATAATTAGTTGAAAATAAATATTTTAACATATGATACAGATATATTTTTAAGCTTTCTGGCAATCATTCCTCACGTTGCAGTATCCTCTATTTTCTTAAATTAAAACTACCAAAGTGTGATTTATAATTTTTAAACCATATTGTAATTTAGGTTATTTTATCTTTATTTTAAATGTGAAATGCAGTATTTTACGAAATCTAAATTCAACTAATTTCCAAAACTCTTCTTGATTTACTGATAATAATGTTCAATAGAGCTATTTTATATATTTTTATGCTCTTTGTTTTATGAATATAAGTGCTTTGTGATATCGTAGGTCATAAAGGCCCGCGACAGACCATCAATAAAGAAGATGTAACTCTAACCCTCATACCGTCCATTGTGCTTTAATTCAAAGATTCTTAAAGCCTAATATTTTAATCAATATCATAAGTTATAGAGCGGTCAGAAAAATAATCTTTTATTCCCAGGGATCTGTGCGTGCTTTTATTTTCTGAATCGGCAATGGCGGAGATTATGGATTTGTAGGACAAATTTTTAAGTCTTTCTCTCTTGAATAATCCTACAGCAGTTCTCCTTCTCCCTTGACATTACTAGTAGTTCGCACTCATGGGAGTACGAGGAACTACCTTGGCTACTCAAGGCAGCATGCAACACCGCCTGAGAGTGCTCGAAATTTATGTCCTCAACGTAAGGAAATTTCAGCCAACAATCGATTGTGTTACGACCCGATTAATATAGCATCCGCTTTGATTGCAAATTAACTCAAATGTAAACGTCTCAATGGAATTATTGTAACTACCACCCCACGTTTTATTCTGTATTAAATTATATGCAATGTTATATAGCTATTTGAGTGACCATTATGACTTAAAAGAAAAACAAACTGGCTTTAATAATAAGAAAAAAATTTTTTTTGGACATACGAAAGGAAGAATGGAACCAAGACTTAATATTCCGATTTCCTCTCGACATGAAATTGTTCAGCTCTTCTGTCAAACGGAGGGAAAATAGTATCAATCTATAATACACAAACAATTACTCAACGTACATATTAGTGTTATATCTAGCACCTGTGCGCGTGACTGCATTTATGTCCAATTGTTCATTTTAAAAATGAATAACTGTTTCACTTCTTGAAATCAAATATCCAATTTATGATTCATCATGAAAGGCAGGATTTTTTATAATTTGACTCGTTATTTTTCATTACAGATAATTTGAATATATATGAAAATATAAAAATCGAACAATAGAACATGGTTTCTAATGTACCGAATCACTTGAAGAAATGTCAGCGGTATGAGTGCCCTCTTTAGAAGTGAACGGAAACTGATTAAGCTTGACTCTCATCAACCGACCCGAGCAAAGACGATCAAAGATCTTAATTCATGTTATGACGATGTAACATAACACAGGGTGAACATTTTTTGCCAATGGATCGGTAAAATGATCCGCTGGTATCATTAATCTAGATCATTTCAGCACAAAACATTTGCTAACTAGCATTTCTCGTTGAATTGCACATTTCCCTCCTTAATCACGGGCTGGCTATATTCTACCTTGTTAATTCCAGCGTCTTCCCCTTCCACTAAGTATGAACAGGGAGGAATATTTGAGCCTTGAAACGAATGCATTTTTATAGAAATAACCAGGAAGCTTCATCATTTTAAATTTGAAAATAAATTTCAATTCTCTTCCATTTCAGTTCACTACCTTTTAGTTGAGAGGCTTAAAAGCAGTAAAATCACGGCTGCCATGACGTTATGTGATTAACTGGGGGTACGATCCACCATCAAATGCATGAATTTTCCTGGCGTGAGCCGCATATATTGCTGCAGCATAGCAGTAGTAAAGCCAAAGCAAAATTTATGACAATTAACAAAATTATGGGAAAATAACAGAAAAATTCAATAAGGCATTAAAACAAAGAGAGACGGGTTGTTAGGACAATTATATTTCGACAGGATATATAACATTCTGGGAGACATAAAAACAGAGTAGAAGGGTTGAATTGATGGTTATTCCTTAATGTACCATCTTTTATGGCCGCGATGAATAATATCTAATTTATATGACACATTTTCCCTCAATCTATAGTGCCATCGTAGCTGTGGAAGTTGCTATCCTGAATTTATTATCAACTTATTATCGTAGAAATCATGCAGAACGGAGTATATAAGAGATAAGTAATTAAAACTAGATTTCCAAAAAGAAATATATTTTTTTTATTACTTTGGCCTGGATGGATGTATTTTAATGGATGATGTAATAATATTGGCACTAAATTGGCCATTTTTAATTTCCTCGGCCCGAAATCAGGCCACCGCCGATGTTTGCGAAATTGCATTATGCTACTGGCCCCAACAGCAGTATTATTTTGCTCTCGTTCTATGACGGGACGTCGAGATGCAGGCAGTGAACTTCAAAGCATATTCACCTCTCCAAAGCAACAAATAGGCCTCAGGAAGGAATATAGCAAAACTGCTCTGCATTGATGTTCATGGCCTAAAACCAACTAATAACGGAAATTTTAGAGGAAAATGTTTTCTTTTAATACTCTCCAAACATTTTTAAACAATATGTCTTTGATATGTCTCATAGGGTTATGTTGTCACGAAAATAGTTTAGGTTGAAAATCTGCAACATGCTAACTTATCTGGAGTGCAAAGAACAAATTCTGCAAAAACATTTCCTCTCTTTTATACGCTATTTTCAAGCTTATTTGAGTTAAAAATCCAAATATGAAATTTGAAAATTTAATGGGCTTTAGATATTTGAAAATACATGGGGAATGCAAAGTTGGGATACTTCATCTAAATTAGTAAGCATGCATTCGAAGTGCTCGCAGATTCACGTTTGAAGTTTTTATACAACCATTTTTCATATGTACCTACACGTTCTAAATTTTCTCATTCTAGGTATACATTTCACTCCAATGGCTCCAGAACAGAGTTCCAGTGGAATCGGTTTGTTAACGTACATGCAAGGCGAGTATGCTCTACATCTGCTATTTGCGGAAATGTCATCGATTGGCTTGTAGTACCGGGCGGCCGATTGAAATTTTCGGGCTAATTGAAATCAGTGGGCACCGAATTTTCCGCGTATTTGTCCCTCACTACGCGACCAGGGCAGCGACAAGAAATTATGGCTTATCATTTTGAAGTTTGAATAGGGATATAAATTGTTCCAAACAGCGCTCAATTGAATTTGCGGGTGTAATAAGCTATATTTGAAATTGAGCTCATTTAGAATTCCCTGGCTACGAGTGAGATTAGGGCACCGGGTCCAATTAGCGAAGCCACCGTGAGTCGGACAATGGACTCATATTGTACACAGAAAATCTGGCGCACTTGTGCCCGAAAAGCAGAAATTTATAATGCAACTCACACTTTATTTCCCCAAAATTACTCTAATCTACTTGTTTCTGCACGTACTTCAAATGGATCTAATGCACTTTTTGGTGAATAAATATCAAGGTTAATCCTAAAAACATCATGTAAATTTTACGGATGACAGACATAATAATTTTGGGCGGTCTTTGCAGCGTTGAAGAGGTTTATTTCATTTCTAAACCACTTTTAAAAACCTGCGATAGATTTCTTTAAAACGGATAATGAATTTTGGCAGCACTGTTGCGAAACGACAGTGATTCACAACTTAAGTCGCCATATTCACAATTCACAACCGTGATCTGGCTTTGGAACAATTAGATGATTTGTTCAAAGCAATGCATTATTCAAGGGAAATCCAAGTGAGTTTTTTTTTATTATATTTTTTTGCAACTTCCACGGTAATTAAATTGCAACCTAGATTCCATTTATCTTGACTATTCCATTCTTTTCCGAGAATGTTTCTTTCATACACTTGAACTCTTCTGATCCCTCCCACCCATTACTTGACCCTCAGGGTACCATCATTTTCTTCTCAGAATATTATCTATTATTTTACTATCTTTCTTCATTATTTGGCCAAACGGTACCATAATTTCTTAGACTTCTAGCCTCAATATTACAGCGGTGTCAATATTCCTTTTATAACTAATCCTTTCTTATCTGTTCATTTTTTTACCATAATTTTAGTATGTAACAACGCCTCCATGTTTTCATTTCCATGGCTAGTAGTTTCATTTTTACATTTTTAGGCACTGTCTAGGCCTCAGGCCCGCACTTTGCAATCCTATCTAATACAGTTGAATGTAATGTTCTAATTTCACATGTGAATTGTGGGTTACTAAATATCCTATTCCACTGCCACCTTTTTTCTATTACTTTACTTTCTCGGTTTTTACTTAAGAGTTTTTGTTTCAATTTCAGAAATCCAATGGTCAGCACTCATACTTCTGGTACTAGTCTAAGATTGGATTCCTCAAAAACTGAAATTTTTTCATTCTACTGTCCTTTAGTCATATGTGTGGGATGTTATTTTTGCTTGCTATTGCACCTTTCTTCTTTCTCAGCAGGCTTGTCTTGCATTTTTGTCCTCATTGCTTCCTGTGTTTTTCCTTTACATTGATCAAATATTTCAGAGACGATTATATTCGAGAACACTCTCATTAGTATCTGTGTTCATCCTTCATTCTTTTTCTTCTGAATGTCACAAACGGCGGAACGCAAACGCCAGAAACAGAAGGACATGCCATGATGCTTACCCCTCGCTGCATGTCCTCGATGCATTTACCCCTCGCTCAATTCAAGCAATTGGAACAGCATCGCGAGAACCTTTCAGTGCAACAACGTTGGAGGTCTTATTGATCAATAGCAGGCCCCTTGATCGCATATGCACCCAAGACTTCCCTGTGGCTGTCACACAATTGCAAAACTGTTTATCAATTAGTCGATTCCTTATATTTACTGACCAAAAAGGATGAGTGGAATTCACGTCATTCACCTGACCTGGGATAATTTTTTCACAGTGGACTTCACACATTCATGTCCCTTCTAGCCATAGTTTAACTGCAAAAATTTAACTGCCGTCAAAGTTTAACTACTTGGTAATTTTCACAAAGGAAATGGTTGTAGGCTTTATCTTCTGGAATATATCCATTACGGAATAATTTAATAACTTTGTTAACTCCACTAATTATTTATTACCATGACCCGGGTTTCAACACTTTCAGGTGAAGATGACACCTAGTGTTGAAACCCAGGTTGAGGTAGTAAATAATTAGTGGAGTTAACAAATTTATTAAACTCTTCCGTACTTGGTAATGCCTAAAAATGTCGTTTCATGAAAAACTTAAAGCAGTCTTTACCTGCCATTTCTTTAAGGGATTGAAAGGGTGACTTTCTCCTCAATCAGTATCATATAAGCTAGTATTCTTTCGTTTAGTATTCGAATTAAGACCAAGGTCTCTATCCTTGACAGACCCTCACAGCACCCGCCCTCTTGGTACAACGACGCAGTGATTGTTTACGCTTTGCTCTTGAGAAACACATCTACCGCATGTATCATTTCCTGTTAGCAAGGGAACGTCACATCAAAAATATATTTGCATCTTCTCTAACAATACATACTGCCTCCCTCCCTTTCCATATGGCTTCCAGCATTGTATCCACCGATCATCCATGTATCCCTCACAATGAACTTTAATGCAGTATATACCCTTTTTATTATTGTTTTTAAAATTTGAAAAAATAAATAAAAATTCGTTGTATGGTCTTCAGTGGCTTTAAAGGCTATTAAAATGACAAATTAGGTGCATTAAATTATGTTTAAGCGTTTAGCACAAGCATTAGTTACATGTCCAAACCATGACCGGTAAAATATTGTGGAATTTACAAAGCGAGAAATTATGATTGTAATCATATAACATATTTTTTTGACTGGACGCGATACATTTTGTTTCGGTTTCACTTCCGGAGTTGTAGTAGATAATGGTGTTTTTTGCATGGTGCACAATAGACTAACTTCAAATGTTAGCTCCACAAGTAACAATATTTTATAGATAATTATAAGAATGTAGGTCATTGTAAACCAGTGCCTACCCATGTTCACGCTTTGTGTGGTCAAGCGACTGTTCTCCAGTGCCCGTAGCAGGTGGACCAGGGAGGTGAAAAGGATCTGGGACGGAACTCTTGCATGAGGAAAAATGTATCGTGTAAAGCGGCAAATTGTATGAACGCTTGTGCGAATATCTCAGAGCCTGCACGGGAAATAGAACCTGTTCAAATTTCGTTGAGACAAACGTACATTCTCACGTACATTCGTTTGTACAAAATCTTTCATCGTGTTAAGCGGCCTTAAGAAGACGTCAAAATACGCCAAAAGGATTGAAATTTTCGTTCCTGAGCGATTAACAATTGTCTAGATTACTCTATACGGACGGATTTTCTTAACCGTCCGTATGGTAATCACGCCAATCAGAAAAGACCACGGCTAAACTTCGCCCCTGGCGCTGGGCTACAGAGGGTCCAAGAGCTGTAAGTCAGAGAAAATAGAGTTTTCCCACCAAATGAATCATTTTTAGCGTATGAATTTCAGTATCTCTCGAATTAAAAAAAAATAACTGCCGCCCTACTATATACTATACGCGGCATGCGTTTTATGTCGCCGGAGTTGTTTCACACGTAGGTACGTGCTGTCTTGTAGTCTTGCTGGCCATAAGCCCGTCTCTTCATATTAATGGCCTCAAAACCTTTACCCATGGTCCAAATTATGATGGATGGACCAAAGAAAATGGATCATATTGTTAAAAGGCTTCTTCAAAATCCCAAGTCAATAAAATCATTCAATGAAGTTATAAAATTTGCTTACAAATCTCTTGGCTCGAGAGCCGAGAAAAACCACGTTTTAAGTTTCGAACAAGTGTGTTTAAGCATCTGTGTGATTATTATGGAAGAGTTTAGATACAATTAAACGAGCTGATTTATCCAGAAAGGCATTTAGGGAACCTTGAAAAGGAAGAGTTGAAGACTCGAAAATCGCCCGGATTTTGTGATAGAAAAACAATGAGAGGGGTTTCCCATCAGTCATGAAGTTATAATGAAGAAAGTTGTTGAAATGTCAAGGGAGTTAAGACTCCACGCAAAGCTTTCTAAGCAAACACCATTTGGGGGAAGGATGCTGAAAAGAAAATGTCCTATTCTTCTTGGCCGAATATAAGAACAGCGTTTTCCAGGTTAGAAGTTAAAAGAAAGCAGGGAAGTTATGCTATAAAATTACAAAAACAGTACTCTTACCTTCTTGGGCAGATGGGAACTGCAGAAAAAACTTTAATTTTCTTTATTTGCAAGAAAACTTAATATGTAAATACTTAATGCCGAATCACTAACACAGAAGGTTAGAATATAAGAATATAGAAAATAAGAAACACCTTAATGGTTGCAGCCACAGCCGAAGGGCGAAAAATGACCTATTATGTGGTTTTAAGGCGTCAAACAATAGCAAAGAAAAAGCTATCATCAGGAAGATGAGGGTTAATCTTTCGTCTGAGATTCTGTTTGAGCTGAAATTAATCTTAGGTAAGTGCCCGGGTCCGTTATTACGGCAAAGGGGAACGCTCGTACTTGACGCTTTAAAGAGTCTCCTGAAAAACATACGAAGAATAGAATGGCTGAAATGCGTGTGGGTCTTGTTCTTATTGCCGGTGCCATGACAGCATAACTGCAAGGTTGAGATGTTGTGAATAAAAAGCCTTTCAAATATAAATAAAGCGTCGATCGTTAGGAAACCGTATTAGGGAAGAAGGTCAAGACAGCTTATGACTTTTGAAGATATTTGACTTTGCCTGCTACAAATACGGCTATGAACTGCGAGAAAAAAAGAAACTAAGAAATTACCACGAGAAAAAAATCAGCCTACACCGAGAATTGAACCACGGACTTATAGTTAGCCGAGCCAATGCGCAAACCACTACACTACCCAGGCTACCTAATTCCAATGGCAAATTTGGAGGATCTAGTGGCAATGTCTACGTAGCTTATGACTAAATCACTGCAGTCTATATGGATACTAGCGAAGACAATGTTATAGTGCAGTGATTCCCAAAGTGTGCGCAACTCACAGTGGCACCGCGAAATATTGCAAAAGCGTCATGATTAATTATAGTATAATTAATTACAGAAAAAGAAGTCACGTACAGGAAATGAAGTAAGTACAGAAAAAGAAGTCACATCTTTTTCTTTGAAATCTAAAAATAATCGAACTAGCATAAGATGCGTAACTGCAAAGTTACAAACAAAATAATACGCCAAAGAAAAAGGAAAATTTCTCAAAACTTCATGATTTGAGACAATGCGTAGTTATTTGTAGGCTCGTCCATTCCATTAATTTAATGTTGATGAAATGAATAACAAATAGAATGTGTTCAATTATGCAGTGTGACGGTGCCCCCGACGCTCGGTCGCGGGTTCCTCCAGGCAAGTACTAACAGCGCAGATAAGGGAAAGGGGATTGGACAATCTCCGTCTGCACTCGGAAGGGATAGGGTAACGGGAAGGAGAAAGGGGACAGCCGAGGTTTTTTGATTTCCTCAGACTGTTACCGGGTGCTCAACTGCCGGTCACACTGTCATCATGGGAAATCGAGAGATGGAATAGGATTTGGGAGTAAGGGAATAGGAAATGGGGTACGGGAAGGAAAAAGGAAAGAACACGGGAAGGGGATGCTTAGAGACTAGGGACTTCCTCTTCCTACTTGCTAGCCTCCGACTCTCACTGCCACTCACTCACTAACTACTCGCACTCACGGACGAGCTCCTCGGCACCGCCGACAACACAACCCTCTCCCTCTCTCCACGGCCGGCCAACCGGATTTATACAGGCCCAAGGAGGTTGGAATGTACAAGAGGCGCTGTTTATGAGTTTTCAGTGTGGTTAAAATTCCGACATCTTGGTTTCTCAATTTCTGGACTTAGTCTCTCTGCGCCAACTGATTGCCTGGCTTGTGCTACCTTGTACTCTTTATTTTCGTGCAGATTGCTGTTGAACTATTTACGGCCACGTAGTCCTCTTCGGATTAATAAGCATTTCGACAAAATAGCGGATTAACTTGTGGTATCTTCCTGCAAAATAATTTTATTTAAAATAATTGACTACTTTTGTGAACGTTCGATTTCCTTTGGCCATTATTGTATTATATATCACTGGAGATGCAGGATAATAGTTAATCTGGAGCCATAAAATTACTCTTATCGAGCTTGACTTTAGCTGGGCAAAATGTTCAACGCAATCAAGGGGCTTTCTAGTTATTTTGGATTAGAAAAAGATATCTAGATAATAATTTTACGAAAGGTACCGTAAAAGTGACAAATAGTCTTATATTTGCTAGAAAAAGTGTATTACAATATATTTCCAAGTTTTATTCGGAAGTTTCCCCAAATATTTATCATTGATCCTTAGGCAAATGTCAATGTCTTGGTCAAAAGGGGCGTGGCCTGTCCTACCCAAGCACCCCTATTCCTGCCACGCTTCCGCTCCATGCCCATGATCCGTAGCGCCCCCTCCAGTATATTCCAAACTCCTTGTATAGGCCGGACGCGAGTGGCGACCCCACTCTAAAACGCGACGATGCGGGCGCTTTTTGAACAGGGGAGCCCCGAAACGCTACACCAGGTACACGAGTTTAATTTATTTTTACCTCTTACTTATGATAAATCATACTTTTACTTAGGGTAGAGCGCCATTGGAAAATCTTAATTTAAAAAAAGGCGCAGCGACTTTAAAATGTTTGAGAGCGCACGGATTTGAGAAATGCTATCTAACAACATGGGTTTTAGCGAAGACGATATTTCTTTAGGATGAAGAGAGTACCAAGTATAAAACCTGGAAAGGGAAGAGTTTTCTACTTGCACATGGGTCCCATTCCGCACATATATCTCTCTCACACACACACCGATACATTCTACTCTCGATTCGAAGGGAGGAACGCTGTGCGCCATGCGCTTTAAAAGGCTGGTAGGAGTCGCGTTTCCATATTAAGGAAAATGTTGGTACCTATGGTCCATGGCACGTATTTCCTCATTATATACGAAAATGTGGTCGGTTGATTTAGAAATCTAAAGCTGGAGCATTAGGTTGTGCCTTCTGTCCCTACCATCCACGATCGTTCGCTGCAGTTGACGCATATACCCATCAAAGCAATGCTATGGCGCTAAATGATAAAAATGTTTCGAAGTCGTGATATTTATAATGAACATCAAAATTTGCGTTTTGTGTGAACATTGCGTAAAAATTCGCTTTATCGTGAACGCGAAAAAATTTGGTTCTTGCTAATTAATCCTAGAGGTTTATAGTTTTCAACTCTTCTTCAATTAAGGATCTTCGTGAATTTTAAGTGATATTTAATTGCCACTAGATTTTTGTCGGAATCTGCATCCACTACTGAGAAAGTTTGAAAATAAATGATAATACAAATAGATATTAAACCATGATTGGCTTGTTTGATACCTCACTGTACGTTGTAAAATTTTCTAAGTGTGTCCACGCATAGGGAGGTGTTTGAGCCAATTGTTAGGGATTATTAGGTTAATACTACAGTAAAACACAATCAATTGCTCACCGAGTTCATTTATGGCTTACAGTCCAGCTCCACCACTTCATTTCCTTCCCTTAGTCTTTAGTCTACCACCGTTTTACAATTACCCGCGGGAATTGTATGCTTATTTCCTGCAACGCACCCCGTAATCACTTTAGGCTGGATGCATATGTATAGTGGTAGCAAAATATAGCGGTAGTTGGGGAAGAACTCAAAGTTGGAATCTGTTCAGAGGAAGAGTTCATTGCCTACAAACTACCTCCACACAAAGTAGGTACCTAGTTTCCGCGTTTGACTACCAGGGTTCCCAAGGGCGCAGTACTTCGTTGCCAGCGTTTGAATACTAAATCTGTTATTGACATCAACTTACCAGCTCTCCATGGCTCTAAATCCAATTGTTTAGATGGCTCCTGCGATGGATTGTGAAAAACATCAGCCTTTTTTGATGCTGCTTCTTTTTTTACTGTAAACACTGTCGTGATTTGCACTGATGATACTTTTCCGCCCCATTTGGGTTAATTACTATTATATCACCAGTATTGCTAGTAATAGACTGTTATCTCCTCTACTCTCCATTGCCAACCACGTCCACGCGAGCATCGACGTACAGTTTTTTGCTACCACTATAACTCTTATACCATTCTGTTTCTTGTGAGCATGTCCAGGGAGCTCTTCTCTCACTCAATGATATTAATCCAAAACCTGTTCTGCATTCACCACTCTCCTTACTTCTGTGATCATCGGTTCATTACTAATCCTACACTACGTTGACCGTCATTCCTTCCACAATAGATTACCCCACTGCTATCACTCCGGAAGTTCCCTCTGTTTATCCATCTCTAATCGCATCATAATATCTATATATATCCTTAAGACGAAATTCAAAGTGGCGGGATTTAAAGGACTTCACCCACTGACTGTGTCTCCCCAGTGGGTGACGACAGATAAAGTATAGCTGGTTCAAAAAATGTCTAAATATAGGTATTAGTTAAAGGGTTGCGTCTAAGAGTAGGTTACGGCTTGGACAGATGTAAAGGGAAGGGTAGCAACTAAGAAAGGTTCAAGATAAAGGGTAAGCCAATTGTCTTACATATACTCCGGTGTGTTAAAAAGTGGTTTCAGACAAGTGGACATAAGTGGAGAAGACAAGTGGACAAGTGGACAAGTTGTTCTGTTTTCCTTTCTGCTACGGGGCAGGAGTGATGACGTAAATGCCTGCATCACATCTCGAACCGTTTCGTGAATTGCACTCGTGGGAAACCCTCGAACCGGAAGCACGACGGATATATGAAGGATTGGATATAGGAAACCTCAAGAGACTCTTTGAAGACTTCAAAAGAAGAAGAGGAGAGACTTCAAATTTCATATCTCACGAGTGTCACGTTGAAACGGTGCCCAATACATATTTCACTCCCACGCTACATCTGTCGGGCAGTCAAATGCAAAAATAATAAAATAAATTCCCCGAAAATCGAGGTCTAAGGAGACTCCACCGAGAATGTGTGAGTCAAAAGAAATACCGTATTCCATTTTTTCGTTTGTATTGTTTAAACAATATTGCTTTCACTAATGACAAGCCTTAATCATGAAGAAATAAGACTAACGCACAAACATGCAAATGATTCAACGATTATATTTTTAGCGAACAATTGTTTTCAGATATATAAGCTGACTGCAGCGTCAATTCAATAGAACTAATGCTTTGACTTCAGTTCCTGTAGTTATTTGAAAAAACTCAAAATCTAAGATGGGTTGGTGTTTCCCCAACCAATTTTTTTCACTTCACTTTTCTTATTATTCACTTTGAACAAAAATTTCAATTACAATTTTGACAATTATAATGCAATTTTATAATTATTTCAATTACAACCAACATGTTAGACCAGCCAATGCTATTAACTTAACATATTATTATCAATGAGCTTGAGACATATAAATGTGAATGAGATGAATCTAATATCACATCCCTAGGTCCCGCTAAGTCAAAGACTTGTCAGCAGGTGCCTAAAACATTCAGTAGAATATATATTTTTCATTTACAGTTTATTTATTTTACTACTCTCTAACCAACAGATACTTTTTGCATTGTCTCTTGACCTCCCCAATAGTTTGCAATTTCCTTAGAGAGATCGGTAACTCGATGAAAATCTTTGGTACCAGTACTTCCTGTTTGCTAGACTCGTTTGTGTTAAAGAACCTTGGCACTTCAAACCGTGTCATATCACGTCTTTGAATTACAGACATTGTTATCTTCGATTTTTAATTTTTTTAACTAAAATAATTATCTAAAATAATAATGGCACCACCATATACAAGATATTGCCAATACCTCCGACCAGTCTCTGGCCAGAGCGCCCAGCCCAGCCCAGCGGGGAGACTGGGCACTCGTGCCAGCCGCCACCAATTTCCAACTCAACCGGTTCCGTCCCACACTCGTGCGTATATATACCATCGGCCGTCCAATATGGCCGGCCAAGGCATATAATTACACGAGTACGGTCCTGGAAGGACGGTCGGCGAGATTGGCGGCCGTTGGCACGAACCTCTAGGACGCCACTCGCGTCGGATTCCTTACTAAAGTAAGCAAAAGGAAACAATACAGATCATCCTGAAAAATTAAGCCGTTGCCTTTCCTAAGGGCGGCTAGAGCAGCTTGATTGTCAATACATAAACAGACATGTGAATAATCAGGTTTATTTTGCAACAAATAAAGCATACCCTTGAGGGCAGCGGTCACCTCAGCGTAGTATATCGGGAGCTGGTGCTCCAACCATTCAATAAATTCAAGTTCAAGTTCAAGGCAAACCACTGCCCATTGCCATGGCGTGGCGTCAGCATATCCTCTGTACATCACTTCGTACGGAATGCATCGTCAAACTTTGTTAAAAATACCTTCGTCCCAACATTTACGCAGCACACAATGCGTCTAGTATAGACATTGGAAACTAGGAAATAGGGAAGACCCAGGATAAAACAGGTCCAAGAGATGTCTTTGTGTTAAAGAACCTTGGCAAATATAACAGCCAGCTTCGGGATATCCAGCGTCCGGAGGCTGGGTATAATTTCGATGCCCATGTGTAGGCGGACGAGAGCCGCCGGAGTAAGGCTGAGGGTTCCATCCTCGGCGTTAATATGGACACCTAAATATATTAATTACCGTCTCGGGGTAAACACACACTTGAATTTATATATATATGAATTTAACTTGTAATGAAATATCTGTATATAAAAACTGTAATGAATTTGCGAATAGAATTACGATGGAAAGGTACGATTTAGTTATTTACATCAACAGAAGGGCACGTTTTCTGTAAATAGCCAGGATTTGTATTTTATAACATTTATGTAATTTTGCGGTGGGACTACGTTAAGAATTCCTTCATCCTGTACACCATTCAGAACTACAACAAGACCAGACCGAGACGATAACTCCACCTTAGCATACTTTGTCGATAACCTTCTTTTTCGATAACTCCTTTTTTACCTTAGATAATGATAACTTAATAATAGTTGCAAAGACATTGGGAGGAAAATAGCACTAGTGAAGGAAGCGTTCTATAATAGATGGGGCTGATGACGGGGACCTTAGGTAAGGATGTAAGAAACAAGCTGGTGAAGAGCTTGATATGATGTGTGGCGTTGTATGGGGCAGAAACGTGGACCTTGATAAAGGAAGACGCAAATAGGCTGAAGGCTTATGAGATGTGGCTGTGGAGGAGAATGGAGAAGGTGCGGTGGACGGAAAGGAAGACAAATGAGGAAGTGCTTGACATGGTGGGCGAGTAGAGGAAACTTATAGATGAGATTCGGGGAAGACAGCGTAGGTGGCTGGAAGGGGTAATGAGGGGCGATGGTTAGCTGAAGGCCGTGATAGAGGGAAGGATGTTGGGCAAGCGGGGAAGGGGAAGAAAGAGAATAGGTTTTATGGACGGGATGAAGAAAGGTAGGACTTACGCTGAGATGAAGAAAGAAATACTAGAGGTAGATGAAGAAGAAGAAATACTAGAGGGAAATGCACGTGCAAGAGTGTTGGATTTTCTCTGACTTTCATCATAACTTAACTCTAACCGGTAGATTACTCAGATGATGATGAACGATAACTCCTTTTTCCTAAACAGTTCCCTTTTATGGTGTTACAACCTCCCCCTGCCACACGCCCTTGCGGTGGTTTGCAGGGTTGAACGTACACGTGGTTGAAACCCAAAACCCGATGGAGCGGAATGAGACAAGGGCGGAATTTGGCAAATTGGCCTAAGATGGATTGGGCGTATGCCGCACTTAACTCGGCCACTTTAACACTTCAGCGCGGTGCGGCGCTGTTCGTCGCTTCAGGAGGGGAACAGGGCGGGGAGCGGTCTTCTTTTGTTTCCAACCGTCTACACGTGCCGCGGTCGCTTTGCAGAGAGGGCGCTCTAGAGGGTGGAAGGGGATTCGAGAAGAGCGATGTATCGATCGATGGATCGATTAATCAGCTCTCGCCGCATCGCCTACTCCTTCCCAACTCGGCGCGAAGGCCACATACATACACATCTCGATTCCAGTCACGCCTATTCCTCTCCCCCCTCCGCCAATGGGGAGCACTGCGTGTGTCGTGATTGCAGCGCCGTCTGTCTGTATGTCTACAGCATCTCCCGCCCGAAATCAGAGTTCTCCCGCGCGCGCCAAATCTCCCCTCGCGGCGCGAGACATCCCTTCCATAGATAGATAGAAACCATTACTAAAAAGTAGTCTAGCGAGAAACGCGGCGCACGTTGGACAAAATAACTTTGCCAAGAAATAGCTAAGGTTTATTTATTCAACCATATTTCAGTGGATATATCGGGGAAATAGTATTCAGAATGATTTATCAAACTCTTAAATGATTTTAATAAGCCACAGAAGTTAAATTAATACGACATAAGTTTTAAGGGGATATTCAGGTATTACGTAAGGCAATTTTTACTTTTTTACCCTCTCCCCCAATGCAAGATAACGTAGCATTTCACGAACCCTCCCCTCCCAACCTTACGTAAGTTATCAGACATTTTTGAAACCATGGATTTAGGTAGTAAACTATGGGGGTTTCTACGTCAAAATGCGCAAAAACTGTCCTCATCACGGAAACCAATAACACTTTTTAGTATTTCACGATTCGCTGTACGCATAACTCGCAAAACATGTGATATTTGAGGATGCGACATCTCTTAACTAATAACGTAACGAGTTGGTTGTACGTTATTCTATAGTTTAGCATACATTCAGGCGTACTACCTACTGCATACTGTCAGGCGTACAGGTGATCCTAAAAAGTACGATTTTTCTTACGAAAATAATTTTTTAAAGTTATAAAAATACGAATTCAGAAGTGACTTATAATTTACGTAAGACTGTCTCGGACCCCCTCACCCCCCTACGTTAGGCAATGTAAGAAAATCCCAACTCCCCTCCCACCCCAAAACGTCTTACGTAATACTTGAATGGCCCCTAATGCATGATTATAATCTGATTTTTACCCGGTTCTAGTTTATTTCTTTACTTTTGATGTTTAAAAGTTTAAAATTTTGGTAATGAATCATTGAGTCGGCCTCGGTGGTGGTGGGGTAACGTTCTCGCCTACCAACCTAAAGGTCGCGGGTTCGAGTCCCGCCTGGTTGATTTTTCCCCATCCAGGGCATGGCTGTGTGTGTTGTCCAAATATAAGAATTGTGTAGTAATAGGTGAAAGCCGTTATCTCTACAGTAATTATTATTATTATTCACCATGCAATTTAGCAAACCTTTGGAGGAGCACATCTTATTTAGCAAATTATTCCGACGGAGACATGTTTAAAAATAGTCCTTCCTGCCTTTTAAACACCTCACTAGGTACCTCTGTTGTTATTATTCTTGGAAAAATTTCAAATATTTATGTAAGATACAAATGATCAGCTCGAATTGATTTAAAATCGATTTTAATTTCATTATCATACTAAAAAATCTTGCTATTTAAATTTGGAACCTAATATCGTAACAGTTGAGAAAAAATGATAATGCAGAACGAAAATAATCGTGATATAACAAACACCTATCAGACAAAAATCTGACACCTGCCTTTAGACACAATTCATTTGATTATTTTACAACTTTATTGGTGGGTTTTAGGAAATTACTCAAATTAATTATGTCTTAAGGTAGGCGGCAGATTTTTGTGTGATATTTGTTACAACACGGGTAATTTTTGTTCCGCATTATCCTTTTTTATCAGCTTATAAAATATTAGGTTCAAAGATGAAATAGCGAGACTTTCAATGTGAGAATGACATGGAAATTTATTTGAAGTCCAGTCAACATAAACATTTGTTCATTTCTATTACACATAATATTGAGTAAGAAATTGTCAGTATAATTTTAAGGGAAAAATTATTGTCAGTTAAGCTTATTTATTTTTAGACAAACTTTTACTAATAATAAAAATAAAAGATTTTTCCACGACCCGGATTTCAGCGATTGATCCTCATCATCAGGTGTTTGAACAGCAGAACATCTCTCTTACGATTTATATTTTTATTATAGTCGGTAGGAGGAGGAAAAGGGGTAAGGGGAATTGCGGTAGGTGGAGAGAAGTGGGTTGTGTCTTTAGACATTATCACCAAGAGTGATGTGTAAGGTAGTTACGTGGAAGGGGTGGGATGGCAGTGGAAGATTTTGGGAGAGAAATTAGGGAGAGGGAAGCAACTGAACTTAGGATTGGGGAGGAGGCAGGAAAAAATATAATAAGAGTGACTCCAGGGTCAAACATCCTCTTTAGGATTTATAATTGCTCACGGGAATCAATCTCCCGTCTGTTGTCATAAACACATAAAATATCGACAATGAAGTCACTATTTTAGTCATGATCTAATACATGATTAGGAAAATTACTTTGACTGTCACAGATGTAGAAAAAAAGCTCAAAAATGTTCATTGATCTGAGTTTTAAAGTTTCTAGACGTCTGTCCCACGTCAACTCCATTGAAGTCACCGCACTTGATGCTATATATGCCACTTTTAGGCATCGGGTCAAAAGAATATTTGCACATCACAAATTTTCCCTCGCCCTCTCGGGAAATTTATGTCAGTAACAATCGTTCTCGCCTTCTCCAATGAACAGTAATCCTTGCACGGCCAAAGTACGATGAAAACGTGAACGGTAAAATTCTATTAATCTTTGTTTAGAATCTATAGGGAATTTGTAGAAATTTGTGGCTTGGAAATGTTCTCATTCAGTTATAATTACTTTATTACTAGTATGTAAATAGTATTACTTTCTGGCCAAATTTCAGAATTTTGGAATACATGACATTATAAATTTAACTTATTAGCATTATTATTCAGTCAAAGGGTATATGGGTGGTTATAAAATTATTTGTCACCGGACCATTAATCAAGTCACGTAGTCTGGGCAGATGGGAGGGACTGGAAATGGTTCCAACTGTACGTGGCCTCACAATGAGCAGGGTCGCATTTGACAGATCCACTAAGCGCCCTCCGTCTCCTGTGACTGATGATCAAAGGTCTGTCTAGGAGCCAGCTGTGCATTATGGTTAGGGCCGTTTGTTCACAACACTTTACTATGTATTAAGCTCTTCAGTAATTCTTGCATATTCCATGGATTAGGCTCTGGGGCAACTTTTCTTTCGGATGCTGTCGTAGTTACTCCTTTGAGCCTAATGAAATGCAATCATCACATCAATGCGATGATTTTTGAGAGTGCCACAAATACGGCTGGATGTCATTACCAGGAGGTAAATTATGCAGGGTAACTCATTCAACTGAGCAAAAGAAACTTAAGGTCCATTACGTGGGAAGGTTTATAACAGCGAAATACAGCATGAAACCAATCAATAAAGGCACTAAAGTGTACATTATAGCTTAAGAGCTTCGAGTTAACAAACATCGCCTCCAGAAGAGCAAGAAAAGTTTTCAAATGTTTGCCTTGATATTTAGTTTAAATTCCTTTGCGGACGGTCGATCATAAGTGTGACAAAATAGTCAAATCGTGTTAACTTAACGGAAATAGTACGAGAAACAACAGATTTACCAAATGTTTGCACAAGTCTAATCTGCCAACTATCCGGATTAAGCACTATATTGCGTTTTTTGGCAACTTAAAGTCACATTCACTCGCGTCTGTAGATGACTCGCAAAGCTGTTGCTAAATGGCCATTCATATCTTTCGAGTCATACTGCAAAATTTATTATGCAATAGTACACAATACAAGAGGATACATTTTAAGTAGGTAAATAGGCAGGTAGTATTATTAAGAATGCTCAAATAATTTCTGTTTTAATTTTTAGTAGCACGCTCAAAAAACATTAATTTTCGCTATTTTATTCAATTGACAATATAAAGTACCGTTTTTGCTTTTATAAATCACCTAACTTATTCCACAGTTTATTTGAGCGCCATTCCGTCGATGATTCTAATTTGAAAATTCTGTAATCAAGAATGTTTTTCTTTAAGAAAAAATCAGACATTCACGGAATTTTCTATCTTCAAAATAATGGAAATAAACTTTCCCAGGTTTCATCAAAATTTATGCTAAGGGTGTCCTATCTGAATCATTAATACTTCCTGAGCGTGAATATGATCGTGCGACTCTCCGGGGTTCCATTTTGGAATCGATACAGGGAGTAGAGCATACGCAGTCCATCATTGTCGTTGTCATCCAAGGACATCGGTCCTAAGATGGGATTAATGCAGCACGCCGCTCGACACATGCCGTCCCCTTTATGCATCCATACGTCTTCACTTTTGCGTCTTCCAGCCAACGTTTCATGAATCGTGGATAGAATCTTCTCCCATTGATTACTCCACCTTCCACAATTGACTTTGGTATTCCAAAATAAGTGAAAGTATGATTGGGATCAGTACCTTGGGCTTCTTTTTCGGCCACATCAAGTCCATCAGTCACTCATTTAATCATCCAGCCCATTTATCCTTCAGGTGTATCGCGCGGTAAATCCATCTCTAATCCTTGCGATCTTTGCCGTTGACTGAGGTTTCCATCGTTCATATACCGTTCTACTCCAGAAAAAGATTCCATGAAAATTGCCATGGGATAAAATCAACCTGATTGGGAATCGAACCATGGACCTCTGACTTGCCGAATACAGCGCTACCAAGGTTTCCTGGTTATCATGGTAATTTTATCAGAATTCAAGGGAACGTTATGTTCAGCCCTTTCTGTCCATCAAGGACGTTAGGGAAATTGGGACTTCAAAGAAGCCTTTACCCATCATCATTGTAGCGCTATCGGGAGAAGGAGCAGATTTTCTCGCCGATAACACTCTTGAAAACACAAACTCTTTCCAAGCTCGGGTGAGAAAAATGAGGAAAACGAACGAAACACAAGTATTATCAATCATAAACTTAACTTATCAATATATTTTACAAATCACAAAATAGAACCAAACCAATTACAATAATTTACCCATAGGTCGAGTGCCAGGCGACCGTAATGAAAGTTTTGCAGTCGGAAAATAGTTTAAGTTTAACAGGTACGAGAGGTTGAACATCTCTCTTAAGTACAAAAGTGACTTAGTCAGGAGGCTCACACAACGGTGTTACCCGGTCGGCATCTCGGGAGCAATAGAGGGCGAGCTTGGACACGAGTCAGCTGAGGAGGGGGTCTGTCGACAAGGACGAAGGTGGAATGGGTAAGGTCAGGAGGTTGGCGATTGGTAGCCATGGAGGGGAGGAAATAATGGGATGGGTGATAGATAGGGTGGCAGTTTTTAATTGGAGCGCCAGGAACTGTTTTCTGGCGTCGGCCGCAGAATACAGGATCACAGCCTTTGAGCCTTGGTCAGGATGACCGCATTTTTGGTATCCTTCCTCACTTTACTGGCTATAAAAGCGGGGCAGGACCTGGCGAGGGAATGGCGCGGCTGAACGGCGCGGCTGAACGGCGCGGCTGAACGGCGCGGCTGAACGTCGTGGCAGAAGTCGCTGGCAGTAGTCGCTGCATTTTGTAGTCGTAGGCATTTTGGCCGTCGTTGGCGCACATGTCGTTAGCGCGCATGTCGTTCGGGCAAGTCCTTCGGCTAAGTCCGGAGGATAAACAGTCCGCAGAGGGGAAACTGTCCAAAGAGGGGAATTGACCAAAAAAAACAGGGGGGGAAAATGCCACATCCACTGTGAGAAATCAGCACAGAATTGACTCCCGGATGGGGAATGATGATTGAATCAATGACACCTGTTCTCTTGCAAGAGAGACACTTTCACTGAATTCACAATGCCAGTTTATGGCTTAGAGGCAATTAACTGAACAATATTGCCAAGAAACTGAGCACACACACCCACAGACAAGAACCTCCTCTCCTTTCTGGACCACAAAGGTGGAACAGCTGATCATTCAGTGTAGAAGGATAATCACTAATAAACATGTTGAAGTTAATAACTCAGTTTAGTAACATTTCAGGTTCATACAATCTTTCAGTATGACACTGGTTCACACAGCCATAACCAACCATAGAGGGAGAGACACTCCTCGAAAGCTGCCCAAGTACAGGAAACATGAGAGCAGTATACCACAGCTGTGATTCCAGGCGACAGGTGAAGATTGCAGATAAACACATTAAACAATAGATTTTAAGTATTCAACAGCCTTCAAACAAATGATGAAAGTATATTCTGACTGTCACAAACATGGACCAGTAGAATGATATGATAGCATCTTTGATATCAATTATCATAAATAATTTGGATGTCCAGCTGGCAACATCCAACAAATGAGAAATAAATCTAAGTAACAAAAAACCAACACCCAGTAGACGAAACATCTGACTCGTCAGGTGTAATAAATTAACTAGAAAGAGAATATTGCATAAAACAAAGCAAATATTCTTGAAGGCAGGATTATACAATTGTTCAATGAAAGTAGACTTGTATTCATTGAAAGTAATAGTATGCAATTGTGTGACATCAGTTAAATATACTTTAGAAAATTATAATAATCATACATATATACCAATATTATTTTATATTCAAAGCTCACCCTAGTAATACTAATATTATAGATAATTAAAGTATAACAATATCATTGTGTATTTCAAGTTCACCCTAGTATTAACAATATTAATGATAATTCAAGTATAACAATAATTCTGTATTCCAAGTTCACCCTAGTATTAATAATATTAATGATTAATTCAAAATTTGTGAGTGGATCCCCCATATTCATGAACCTTAAAAACTAATTACATGGTTTTATGCAACCACTTGGGTTGCACTGTTAAGCATAAACACAGTCATTGAAGAAGTTGGGTTGATAGAACGACTCAGAATGAGAGGACAATCAATTTCATGGACCTTAAAACTAATTAAATGTTTTCGCACAACCAATTGGGTTGTACTGTTAAGCATTGATAACTCAATGAAGGAATTTGGGTTGATAGAAATGACTCAGGATAAGATTGGAGTCATTTTAATGACAAATTAGATTGATATCTCTCCTATGTCACTACCCATATGTAAGAAATTGTTTTCCATGAAAAAACAGCAAAAAATGGAAAATTAATTTGGGTAAGATGAGAGATTCAATCAGTTCTCGGGCCAGGTTAAGTCAAACGTGTTAGAAAAAGCTAATAAATAGAAAAATAATTTAGTGGCCACCGTCATGGATTATTCAATTCAAAATTTGTTGGGGGTTGGAACCCCAGACCAGCTAAGCATGATACAAGAGCTGGGTGCTGTTTGCGACAATCATTATAATTGCCGGGCGATGGGATCGCACCCCCTACGCCAGATACATGACCTAACAACCCAATATTCAACATACATAACCTGACTACAGGAATTAGATAGCCAGGTAGAGACAGAAAATGATAATGTTTGCAATTACACAGTTAATCACCATAAAGAAAGCACTAATCACCCTGGGAGGACAATGGATATAATCACTGTCGATGTCACACACATGAATCTTAACAGCCATTGACCCTCCGCAACTTATCTGGAAGCGAGTCACCTCGGGAATGTTCCTGGCTGTTCTCCCCACATCCCATTCCAATCAGACCATTCGTCCTCCAACTGATTTCACAAATTGCACACTTTGAGAGGAAGACAACATTAAGTATGGTGATCACTGTGTTCACATTATTAAGTATTTGTATAATAATATATTAATAGAATAGTACATATTGATCAACTAAAAGGCAGAAAATAACAGTGTGTTTAAATAGAATCATAGTATTTCATTGAGTTAATTTGAAAAATGCAATAGTCACACCATATTGAGCTAGTGAGAATTCACAGAGTCACCATGATAAATTTTCAACTGAGAGACATGACATATTTTTTCTTTATCATGTGATAGCTCAAGAACAACTGTTACAGGAGACACAAATTTTTTAATAATGAAAGGACCTTCCCAAAGAGGCATTAGCTTGGCTGTTCTCTTGTCTGCCTTTGAGCTAATAGGATGATTTTTACAAAGAACTAAATCCCCAGGGGCAAAATTTACTGGAGAGTGGAATTTGTTAAAAGCCTCCCCATGTTTTGCCCTTGCCTTTTTGAGATTGGCGACCACTTGTTGCAAGTAGGCTTTCCTCTGATCATCCTTAATTTTATCCTCGAACAGCTCAATAGGAATTGACCACTGATTTGTAAGAGGATGTGGCAGTTGTCTACCAAACATTATTTTGGCAGGAGATTGGCCAGTGCTACCATGTATAGCAGTATTGAAAGCAAAGTTTAGATCATAGAGGAAAAGGTCCCATGTAGAGTGAACATTGTTACATAAAATGGTCAAGGCAGATTTTAAATTTCGATGAAGTCTTTCGACTTGGTTAGCACAAGGGTAATATGGAGATGTGAAAACTTGTTTTATACCAAGTTGTAAACACATCTCCCTAAGCAGGTGTGACTTAAAAACTGAAGCATTATCAGAGACCAGATATTTTGGAAAACCAAACTTTGAGAAAACTCTTTGAGTGAGAACAGACACAACAGCACCAGCTGTAGCCTTTCGTACAGGCTCCAATATACAAAATTTAGAGAACCCATCAATCAGTGTTAAAATATACTGATTACTACCCTTTGTGGATGGGAATGGGCCGACAAAATCGATATAAATTCTTTCCCAGACATCAGAAGGGATGTTAGAAGATAACATGCCAGGCGAAGAACGATTTCTAGGTTTACATGTCTGACATAAGTGGCAATTTCTGACCATGTCAAAAATTTCCCTTTTCATATCCTTCCACCAATATTCCCTGCTAATTTTCTCATAAGTTTTGGACATTCCCAGGTGAGCGCCAAAACTAGAGCAATGAAAATATTGGAATATCATTGGTCGAAGCACGACAGGTAAAACAACCTTCCCTCTAAGAGTTTTTGAATTGCCAAAACATAGCAGCTGGTTCTTAACAAAATAATTTGCACAAGACAAGGGATCTTTCTGCAATTTCTGGAGAACATCCCTCAAAGTAGGATCTGACCTTTGATGGTCTCTAATATTAACAAATGATAAAGGAACATTATTCAATACACAAGCCATTGGTGGAAATAGATCATCACCAACTTTAGATGAATCAATATCACTAGCAACATTATCACTAGACACAGGAACGACACGAGAAAGGCAATCAGCTACATTATTGGCAGTTCCCCGTACATGATGGATGGTGAACTTATAAGAAGAGAGTTTAAGAACCATTCTACCCAACTTTCCCAGCTGTTTGGGATGTGAAAATAACCAAGACAATGCTCCATTATCAGTATACAAATGAAAAGGTTTTACTTGAAGGTACACATTGAATTTCTCGACACCCCAGCATATAGCCATACATTCCAACTCGTAAGTCGAAAACTTTCTTTCATGATCCAATAATGCTTTACTAGCGAATGCCACAGGTATGAAATCACCGTTTACTTTATGGTTTAACACTGCAGCTAATGCGAAGCTACTAGCGTCAACAAATAAGTGAAATTCATCCTCGAAACGAGGGAAGGACAGCACCGGGGGCTTAATCAAAGCTTGCTTTAACTGAATAAAAGCTTCATTCTCTGCCGTTGACCAGTGAAAGGGAACATTCTTACGTTTAAGGCGATTTAAAGGAATAGAAATTTCAGAATACCTTGGAATGAACTTGGAATAGAAACCACATAACCCCAGAAATCTCGCTACTTCCTTCAAACTCTTTGGAGCAGGGAAATTTTCGATTGGCTTAACTCTATCAGGATCAACTTGAAGTTTTCCATGGGATATCAAGTGGCCCAGGAAGGTGAGAGACGTAGTGCCAAGTTTAACCTTCTCCTCACATACAGTAAGTCCAGCCAAACGAAGTCTCTTAAGGACAGCATCGACGTGATTAATATGATCCCTGGAATTTTTTGAATAGATACACAAATCATCGATATAAGGATACACACAAGAATACTTTAGATCTCCCAGTACCTCGTTAATTAAGCGAGTGAATACTTGGGGAGAATTGGCAAACCCGAATGGCAAACGAGTATATTGATATATCCCGAATGGTGTGACAAAAGCAGTATATTTCTTCGAATTTTCAGACAAAGGAATTTGATGAAAAGCAGAATTAAGATCAAGTATGGTAAAGTATTTCGCGTCAGCTAAATATTGAAATGCATGTTCGACCGACGGAGTGGGATAACCGTCTATTTGAACCTGCTTATTAAGCTTACGATAATCCACAACTAACCTCTCCGTACCATCCTTCTTGGGAATTAAAAATGCTGGAGAAGACCAATTTGAGTTAGAATTCTCAATAATTCCCTTGTCGAGCAGCGACTGCACATGTTTTTTCATGATCTGTGCCTTAACGGGAGATAAAGAGAACGGATGACTCCGAATCGGGTTACAGTCAGTTAATTCTATTTCGTAAGTCATAAGCGATGTGGTCCCCAAATCGTGGGTCATGACATCGGGATATTGCGACAACAAATATTTTAACTCACTTATCAAATTATCCGAAGAATTAGATCCATTTTCAATGAGAAAAGGATTGCTGCAAGAATCTGTCGACCGACTGCTGCTTGGCACTTCGGGATACGCACTCGATGCGCAATTGTCAACTGAATAAGCGATAAAATTTAACTTAGTAGCGGGAGACGTTTCAAAAGAGACAGCTTTCGGATGAACAATCATATTGGATTTCCGAATAAAATCAAGGCCTAGAAGAATTGGAAATGGAATATTGGCTACATAAAATGTATGCTGCCAGGAAAATTTGTCGATTTGAACCTTAAGTTGGATCGATATCCTTAATTGAAATGGTTGACCAGAAACTGTCAATAGCTCGATAGAGTCGGAAGACTTTTGAGATTTGACACCGCGAATTTTAAGAGTCTTGAAGAACTTTTCGTCGCAAATAGAAACGGAACAACCAGTATCAATGAGGGCATTGCAAGAAACAGACTGAAGTTTTATCGGAAGAAGGGGCAAATTACTGTTACAATTTTGACGTACGCTCATGAAACTCACGGCTGGTTGGCGTGTTTCACGGGCTTTCTTCCGACATTCCCTTGCATGATGCCCAATCTTACGACAATACGAACAAATTATTTGCCTTGCGGCAACTGGGGAGACATTAGGAGAAATACTATGAAATGTATTGGCGTACTCGGCACAATCCATCAATTGCTTTGACGCCTGGGTTATGACAGAGTCTAACTCCTCAAAGGTCGTGGGCTGGCGAGCAAACATTATGGCGGATTTCGTGAGAGGATTTAACCCTTGAATAATTAACCGAACGGTTTGGCACTCGGTGAACTCTAACGCCAACACTTGAATCGCGTTACGAACAGAACATACGAAATCATTAGGAGTTTCACAGGGGAACTGAAATCTCTTTACTTTAGTGGTAACAAGACGGTCAAACTCTCGATCACTTACAATTCTTCCCCAAATTCGTTTGGTAATTTCGGCCCATGAAAGATTCTGATTTAACATAGAGAGCCAAAACTGATGAGAACTAGCTGGCAGCTTGGTAATGACTAAATACAACAACGTAGACAAAGGAACTAGCGAAAGAGAGACAATTTCTGTCAGTTTCAACATGAAATTATACCAACTTTCTGTATTGGAAACCTCGAATGGTGGGAAATCAGCGATCAGCTGCTTCACTATGACCAGACCTTCAGACAGCGGCAGAACAGGTTGCATTGGGACTGGCGGTGCGACATGGGTTGGATTCTGCTCGTTCACCTGGCCTCGGGGAACCACGTTGGGTGTGGATTCCGCCGGAACACCAGAAGTTTCAAGTGTAAGCACAGATCCCCCATTAGATCTAGCACGCCTGTCCTCGGCCGTGGTCAAGTAAGCCCTTGCGTACTGATCGACTGAATCACCAGGCATACTGACGAAACTCCACTCAAATTGCCGGAAGATAAGACGAAAAAACTTCGTCACACAAGAATTCACACACTAAACTCCGACAGGAATTTACAATGACCTATTCTAGGGCCTCGAACTGGAAACCAGGAACACGAAATAAATTACGAAAAATAAAACCCTTGCCTATTTAGATTGCCGTTAGCGGCAGAGACAAAACTTCCGTGAAGGAAGAAAATGAAATACCAGAAATAATGACGATCACAGATCCTCATACAACACTCACCAACTGCGTTGGAAAGACAGGAAAAGAACAACCACGCTCTGCTACCAGTTTGTAGCGCTATCGGGAGAAGGAGCAGATTTTCTCGCCGATAACACTCTTGAAAACACAAACTCTTTCCAAGCTCGGGTGAGAAAAATGAGGAAAACGAACGAAACACAAGTATTATCAATCATAAACTTAACTTATCAATATATTTTACAAATCACAAAATAGAACCAAACCAATTACAATAATTTACCCATAGGTCGAGTGCCAGGCGACCGTAATGAAAGTTTTGCAGTCGGAAAATAGTTTAAGTTTAACAGGTACGAGAGGTTGAACATCTCTCTTAAGTACAAAAGTGACTTAGTCAGGAGGCTCACACAACGGTGTTACCCGGTCGGCATCTCGGGAGCAATAGAGGGCGAGCTTGGACACGAGTCAGCTGAGGAGGGGGTCTGTCGACAAGGACGAAGGTGGAATGGGTAAGGTCAGGAGGTTGGCGATTGGTAGCCATGGAGGGGAGGAAATAATGGGATGGGTGATAGATAGGGTGGCAGTTTTTAATTGGAGCGCCAGGAACTGTTTTCTGGCGTCGGCCGCAGAATACAGGATCACAGCCTTTGAGCCTTGGTCAGGATGACCGCATTTTTGGTATCCTTCCTCACTTTACTGGCTATAAAAGCGGGGCAGGACCTGGCGAGGGAACGGCGCGGCTGAACGGCGCGGCTGAACGGCGCGGCTGAACGGCGCGGCTGAACGTCGTGGCAGAAGTCGCTGGCAGTAGTCGCTGCATTTTGTAGTCGTAGGCATTTTGGCCGTCGTTGGCGCACATGTCGTTAGCGCGCATGTCGTTCGGGCAAGTCCTTCGGCTAAGTCCGGAGGATAAACAGTCCGCAGAGGGGAAACTGTCCAAAGAGGGGAATTGACCAAAAAAAACAGGGGGGGAAAATGCCACATCATATACCAATATTTATCATATACCAACACTGCCCCGTGATAGCAAAAGGTCCGCGGTTGGCGCCAAGCGCCCAGGTTCAATTCCTACTCTAAATACATTATTTCTCATGGCAATTCTTTTGCATATTTCATCGTCGTTATTTCGGAAGCAAGTTACAACTTCTTTTAGATATATTAAGCTAGTATAAATTAATCTCGAGCTTAAAAACTATAGTTTTTTCTTGAGGGTCTTTGTTTGTTTGTTTCCCTTGTTTGATCTATTGCGTTTTTTTCCTTTAAGAAGATCTTATTTCCTTTTAGTTACATCTACAACACTACTTTTCAGTTTCCAATGCGGTGATTTCGCTTCCCACAGAGAAAAAAATCCACTTCTCCGTTTATATTGCCTAATTCAACATCAATATCGTATTTTACCTTTCTCCTCAGAAAATAATCACTTTTTTCATGCCATGTCTTCCATCGTTTTCTTCAAAAACAGAAAACCATTTGTAACTAAGATTATTCCTCTTCACGTATATTCATGCTTTAACATGGCATAAAAAAGCCAAGAGATCGTTCCAACACTTTTTGCACGAAACCGTTTCCAATGAAGGGTGGAAGCGCAAATTCATGTACTCTTCTTTCGCAGACTTTTTACATTGTCAGAGGGTTCAAAGAACTGCGGAACTGGCCTCGCAGTAACTTTGATCGGAGTTACTTGCTGATGGTCACACAATTTCGTGAAATTCACAGTGAAAAAAAATCATTCGCCGGGACTGGGATTCGAACCCAGTGCTCTGACCAGTTAATCTAAACAATAATGTTTTATTAACTAGTAAGAGCAGTTGGCGCGATGGCGAGGGGTCTGGGTTCGAATCCCAGTCCAGGTGAATGATTTTTTCACTGTGAATTTCCCACAGTTTTCAAAGGGCTCGTCGATTCAGTTTGCAGTATCAAATATGGTTATATATTTTTATATTCCTCTTCATTTCGCTAAGTGACTACCAGAAGGAAGTGCTCTCTCATTTTCTGTTGTATTTACCTAATTTACCTTAATCTAATCGTTTAACTCTTTAAAATTCCAACATCTCCTTCCATCTATATACAATCATTGAAAAATTTTTGAAATAAAATGTCTCACAGCTGATGCTTCAAAATGAACATGCCAATGTCTTCCCTTTTTTAAGAACAAACTCTTTCAAATTACTCTGATAGTCCGCTGGTGTATTAGTTGAAACATGCTATGCGTAGATATTTTCCGTGATATGGATGATTGATAAAATCACTCTATTCATTCACCTTATCAAACTCTCCTCTAGAATGACATCGTTTCTATCTCGAGTGAAATGCCATTGGAATAGTACTTTAGTCATTCATCAATACATCATTACCATTCCTGTCTTAATTACCTCTTCAAAGAGATAGTCTTGAGTATACTTACAACATAATTGGGCTTAGTCTATCCTAATCGGTTACTTTACAGCAAACAAGTTGCCTTTTTTTTTCATAATATTACCGTAATTTTTTATTCCATAAGTTTTCATTTATCACTTCTATATTTTCGAGCTTCTTACAGTTCTTCTATACGGTTGAAACGTAGGTATTCATTGTATTTTTTATCTTAGGCTCTTTTTCTAGCTTCTAGCTGTCTAAAAATGGCCCTTAGGTATTTTAATATTCTCATATTGTATTTTTTATAGCAGTATGCAGGCATTCTAGTGAGGAGAAAGTTTCCACGCAAAAGGGAAAGTTTCTTAACATTACAGCCATTTCCTTCCCTTCGCTTCAGCTTTCTTTTGAATCTTTAACTTAAATCGACTCTTAAGAATAGCTAGTGACCGTTGTTAGCAACTGCACACTTAAATTCCCCGGGCAGCTTTTGAGGACTCATTGTTGACTCGTGTTTTTTAAGGATGGAAGGAAGTCGGCATTACCTCCTGGCTTATGAAAACAAATTTTCCAATAAAGCTTTAACATTCGCTTGAAAGGAAGAATTCTCTCATGCATTCCCCTTTTGGCCGTTAAAATTGAGACCCATGAAATAATAATCTAGGAGTCAGTGGATCAATTCCTAAGCTCATTCAGATGGCCATGCGCATTCGTCATATATAGTTCAGTCAGCCACTGGGCCTGATCGGACGGCAACCAACCAATATTTTTATTGCTACAATGACCTCTTTTGCAGATAGGATCGAATACCCATAACATTCACATATTGTAAAATTAAAATGTCATCTCAGATAATGAAGTACATTTCTTATATTCAATCATCGCTTTCCAGTATTCAATACCAAACAAATTTCGTTTAAATAAATTTTGTGTCAGCATATATGTAAAGTGAATCCTTGAAACGAGCCTACTGGTCCTGAAAATAATGTGTGACTCCACCATTTGTTGGCACAAAAAATTGCCATAACAGGTTTTAGACTTTGAGGAAAGCTAACTATATGTTTGAGCAACCAGATATATTTAAAAATGTAGCGTTAAGGCAGTTTTCAACCCAATCCAACGCAGGAAATGCAGTTGACAAATATAATATCTTTCTTGCAATACTGAACCGTTATTCATCTTTGATTCGAGTGGTATTAGGCAATAATATCGATGAATTCACTCAGTTCGTATCTTCAGAGATAATGCAACTATTCTTTTTTATAGAACTGTGTTTATCTCTTTGTCGCCCTATTTCCTGAGAGGATTCTGGTCTATCAGTTACTCAGAATTCAGGTAACACGCTTCGCCGTCGCATTTTGATATCAAATCATGTATGATATTTTAAGTATACCGCGAACGAGCCGCGGTATTTCCCAGGAGTCACCCAAAAAAATGGCTGAGAAGATTCAAAATCTCAGTGGAAATATCACCCGCCTTGAACTATATACAACGTCACCGTGCGCGCTAAATGTAAAAGCCAAACTTTGAACATTGAGGTGATCACAATTGACGAATAGTAAGGGCACCTCGAACTAACTACGACATTGCTTTTACGGAGTATCCTGCAAGTGGCACTTAAGGATGACTGCATAACTGGCGCTGATTTCCTCCAACCGTATTTTTATCGTTTTAGAGAACACTGCACGCGTGGTTTACGTTCAAAAGCTAAGGACTAAAAGTGGTAAACTGGACGCTACTTGAAAATACGACCTTGTAACGGAAATTTGAATTATATTCTTCTTTCTCCAAAATCACTTCTCCTGTCGGTTTGATTTTTTTACTCATGAATAATTTCATTTCCAAGAAAAATACTCTCGGGTGGTGATATTTTCAAACGCCTAATCACTACAATTGGCCCCTAAATACAAGGTGCAGATATCAACAAATCAAGACAGCTAAAATACGAGGTTAAATTGACTAGCCAATACACATATAAGTACAAGCTTTCTCCTCATATCAATATGGATAAATCCTCTCTCACTATATCAGATAAATTGTACGAGGTAATTACATTGAACACACATCACTTCTTACAAAACACACAACATGAAAATGCACCGGTAAATTTAATTAAAATATTTGGACAGAATAGGCTAGGACAAACACCATATTAGAAGGAAAATTCGTCAAGAGGGGTACGGTTTCTTAAATCTCGATTGGGAGTTAGTAATAACAGATATTGAGGAAAGCGGTAAAAACTTACCTTGAATTAGTAAAGCATGGCGGACGTTGTCATCCATTGGCGTCTCTCATCCAACACGAATTGCGAAGGGCACTTCAGAATAAAAGCAATGCACGTCCAACCTCGAGTCGCAGAAACGGCAAAAGTGACGATAGCTTTTAAAACGATGCACCAGGGAATATATAACCAATATATTTCGTGAATATTTTGTTCGCTGAAGCACGACGTTTTTTCACGTTGTAAACAAGCAAAATATCGTTTTTCTTTTGTTCGGCGCAGCGCGCGCAGTGCCTCTTGACGTCAGGTTGTTATAACCCGCATTTTTCAAAACACCAAGTTGTCAGGGTTTCAAGCATAGGTTTTGAATCCCTTAAAACTTTTGAGTCGTCTTATAAGTTTCGCCTAGAATACGTGCTTTAAAGGTTCGGTTGATCCATGTCTGAATACAATGCTATAAGTTATGGCTAGAGCCACGATTTTTCAAAAGAATATTACATACTTCCGTGACTCTAGTCGTCACTAACACCGCAACCAACCCCTTGCAATGAATTGCATTTTGAACTTGGCTTGAATCGTTGCATACCATTTTACGCCTGAGTCATCCATTATAGTTGGCATTTTACTTTTCTTCCCGTATTTCATACGAGATTGCTAGAAATGAGATGATCACAATTTTCATGCAGCAAAGCTACGTAGAGGCGATGTAGATGTTACGCATAACATCGACGTGGAACCTTATATGTCATTTCGTAGTACTAAGTTTTCTGAGTCAAAGTTCTGTACCTACTTCTTTCTTCATTCGTGGAATTCCATAAGTAGAAAAGGAAATGGTCAAAATTAATTTTTCAGGTAGCAAAGCTACGTAGTGGCAACGTAATGTTACGTATTCCTCTTCAAAATCATTCTCTGACTTTCCGATGCATTTCTTTCTCTCAATTGCACTCATTTAATTCAAGATCAAGATTAAAAATACGGATTAAGTTTTTCCAATGCATTAGATGTTACGTAGCATCCACGCATATGCTACGCATACATGCTACGTGATATAAACGGTCCCTACTGCTACCTAGGCTACCTAAAGACTGTGTAACGCTACGTTGCTGTTCTGTTGGGGATTTTTTAAGAGAAGTGTCTACCCAAAAAATTAAATCTATCCCTAGTTACCGACTTTACTTTAAAGTAAAACATTCTTGGTGACGCGTTAATATAACCTTACATCCTCTATATCCATGCCTTTCCTTGCAAACTGAATAGAAAGAAAACCGATGTAAACAATAATGCGCACAAACCATTTTCCACGAATAATACACTACAGGATTATTGAGTCGGCTGCTAGACGCGCTGTCACCCACCGAGCATCTTATTGAGTTTACGAAAGTCGCCACTCACGGCGCTGACTGCAAACCGATCCGCATTTCACGGGGGAAAACATGACAATAGTGGGAAATAGAACTGATGTATTGCCGAAATCAGACATATACTGCATGTGCTACTATTGTCAACAATGCAGGAACACTTTAAGCTTTACTGCCATCAACCAGAATGCAATTTCACAGCTGAATCTCAAAGAGGAATCATTAATCAGCGATATATTGAGACGTATACACTGCTAATGCACTCGCAAGCAATACACACGTAATACGCAAGTAACTGACGTCTTCACCACGTCCAAAGAACTGTTTTGTCGTCCTAACCAAGGGCGGTTTAAAGCGTTTGATCTTAAAGTACGGTAAACCTTGCGCATATAGCCATGGTAGGCCTTTTTTACATGGGAGAGATAGGGACTAAACATGTTTTCACGAGATAAAAATTAATCAACTATATTTCATCGAATTTGAGCCATGATAACTTGTGAATGATAAAATTTCCTATAATACTACATCATTTTCAAATCAAGTTTATCCTCCAAAATGCGGAAGTCGGCCTGTATAATACGAGCCCAGCAGACACCTCAAACGGCAGCAGACGACGCCGTCTGTAATATGAGTGGAACGTCGCGATATTTTCCCCGCTCGTAAAGTGACTTATCGTTGATAACAGGCGGAATGGCATTTTAAAATGTTATAATACTACATAAATATTAGCTTACTTGTCAATTAGATATCAAAATCGACTAGGTATAGAATATTTCTCTGCAATAGGAGTAAAACGTCAAGTCAATTCCTCGACCATGAAGTGAATCCTCATAGAGAACAGAAGGTGACCAACCTTGTATTGTCACTGGAATCTTAATCATTCTCAATTAAGGTTAATTTCACGTCCAAAACTCCCTTAGATTCCCTGGCACTTCATCTACAGCGAGCGGACATACTTATCACACGGGTGACAATAATTGTGAGAGAAATAAATTTTGAGATACCTCGGCTTAGTTACGGATCGCACTCCGTACCGGAACGAGACTGTTAACGGCGGCTAAATTCAACACGCTACTATCTAATTTACGTTCTTCATTGTCAAGTCAAGTGAGCACTTTGACAGGATTTACACGATCAGCATTCCATGTTTAACTGAGGCACTGACCATGAGGCACATCAGGTCAGGGCAGTAAAAATAATATCAGATACATGTAATACAATTATCTAATATAAAATAATACGATAACGTACCGTGAGATATATATGGCAGCGATTAATTATTTCCACTTTATCTCCAGAGACACAAGTACAGCGGCACTAAATATAAAGGAACAATACTTGGTAATGACATCAAGTCGAGTAAATGAAAAGATAACTTTTTAGATGGTAAAATTTAATGAATGAAGCATAATGAAACAATTTACATTGCATAAGTAGAAAAAAATCATCACCCTTTCACTTTGACTACACACTCACAATTTATGATACTACAAAATAACACAATAATCCCCGCCAAGGACAAATTCAATTGCCTATTGCTAATTAGTCATTACCTGCCTTAAACGCAAACGGATTAATTATTTCAACAAAATCACATTGGATACAACAATTCAATGAAATAAAAATACACTTGGGGTGGCAACATTCACTGAATGAGGAATAATAAAACACTAACCTGTTTATCCCTTCATTGGGACATAAACAACCACACTTTCAAGACAAGAGCAATACACTAGTCACTAACTTAACTTCAATTCACATAGATTCCACATTTCAATTTTGTCAATAGTAGAAACAATGAACTGATTGCTGTTATGTCTTCTCCAACACATACTACGCATTTTTCACACTTTAATACCAGTCCATAATTTAATACCACACTAATCAGTAAACACAACAAAAATAAATGTAGGTGAAGAAGGGTTAATGCTCGGTTAATAGTTTGCACACTTACTAGTTATCGGATGGTCTTTCTTTGAAGATGGTCATTAGCTAGCTCTAATTGCCTTGGTATTAATTTGAGAACCTGAATGGTATCGATGAACATTATCACAGCAACTGGACGAATCAGTCAACATTGCCATAATTTCATTATGTTTGAGCTTGTTTTCAATAGCACTTGATATGTGACGCAATGTAGTGTGGGACTAACAATATCATCAGCACAACAAACATGGCACGCAATCCTTTATAGTGAAGCACACAAACACAACACAACTAGCACACAAATTTACGGATCTCCCTCTTCAATGACATAAGTTCCCTCCTTAGTTCCTCAATTTCCTCTGTGACATTCTCCTTAGCAGGGGTGGAGTGCATCACCTAGTCACTGCATCCACACGCATTACATCAACAGTTCAATCTATCAGGGGCAAATAGTTGCATTGTGAAGTACTTGTATCAACACTGAAAATCCACGGATCTGAAACCAGAGAACAAGAATCATGATAGGTGAATTACATCCAACAGTATTCCATCAGGAAAAATAAATCTAAATAAACATACGTCTAAATCAAATGCACACAATGAATCAAGGAGCCTAATGTAATATTCGTGCAATGAATAATCCCCACGCCCCATGAATTACTCAAAAAGACATGGCGGACACAAACGGACACGTGGGTCGTAACTGGAGAACACATTTTTATAGACTTGATTACACCGAAATACAATTTTATGAGGAAAATCATTTGATTTACTACCATTTGAAATTGATATTTTAATATTAATACCACGAGGATCATCGCAACCATCTCACTGTTTACACACACAATACCTTTACAACCCACACAACGCGTTACTTTCACTGGCGATAGCTAACCAGTACAATCATCTAATGACCTCATACTATTCACCTTGCGTAGAGTAATTAATATATGATACAATTTAAGCAATTTCACCTTATCATACTTCACATGAAGGGACTTACTTACCTTCGCCTTGAACAGGCTTCCGTTCCGTAAGCCCAACTCCTTATTCCGCTTTTTGGCACTTTCGTACCCAGCGTCGCACCCAGGAACACAACAACGGCGGTTAGTCCTCATCTTAAAATTCTTGCAAGAAGACTTAAACAGTTTTCACCGGCAAAAACACTTCGTAAACACGATTTCGGCCGAGCAAAACATAAACACTTGCACTACCGCTAATGGAGGAAGTCGGAAAGGACTGGATCGGTCGATACAATCAGCGCCGCTATGCGGCCGATTTTGGCGAACGAGAAAAACGCGCGGTAAGTGACAGCAGAAATACGCTTTCCCGTTTCCGTTCTGCAGCCTCCTTATGTAGGCTCCTTGCCATTTTCACTGTCAAAACAAAACACTCGTCAAATGCGAACGGTATTTACAAAGGAGTTTCACGAAGACTTGCGCAGACGCATGGGTCGTGTAAGGCTGTCATATTGTGAAAAGCTCTCGTTCTCGCTGTGTACTTTGGCGCCTTCTACTGCGAGATCTGAAGCTTCTTCAGCCTGCGCAGTAAAGACCCCGTGTAAAACGGCCTTAAGATGAACCTCGAACAGGAAGGCCTGGGCGAGGTTCGTCTTGAACTGACTGACGCCAGATACTGACACTAACACCCATCTGACTGTCAGAGGACTTGCTAAAGAAGTTGGACTCTCGCTTAGGTGATGTGATGAGATTTTAACCAAAAAATTGAGCATTCTTCGGGTTGCAGTAAAGTTTATTCCTCGTTTGATGACAGCCGAGCAGAAGGAACTGCGGAAGGACATTTTTGCCATAAACTCATTCAACAGGCCGAGTATGACGAAACATTCATGCGAAGGGTCATGTCGCGGATGACAAAAGCCGGGTGAACGCTACGAAATCGAAACAAAAGTCCAATCGCCACAATGGGCAGGGAATGAATCTCTCCTTCCGTATAAAGCACAGGGATGATTAATAAAAAGTACTCTAAAAAGGCACTATTCGGATAAGTGAACATTCGAGGAAACTTAAATGAGTGAAAAAGTAAACCTCTTCTTCAATTAAAATCGAAAAAAAACGCAGGATAAGAAATATTTCCGTTTTGTCTTTCGTTATATATTGCAACGAAACAATATGATTCTAATTGGAATGGAAAAGAAAATAAGCGGGAATTAAAGACATTAGACGACGATAAAAATTCATGAAATGATGTCGAAGCTTTCACATTTTTTAAGAAAGAGCCGAAGACCTTAAGGCTTGCATACGATGGACAATATTAGGCACTAAAATATTTGAGCAGTTTATCCATTTGACATTTTCAAAAACATCATATTGCCCCGAAATGTCTTGACCTGGCTTCCCTGGTATTTCTAGGGTTTTCAGGCTCCGGTGTGCCGAAGATTGACGTTATGACCTGGAGATGGCATGAGAATAAATTTAAAGCTAAAGCTCTAAATTAAAAAAGTACGGACAACGTTTGCCCTCGATCGATGCCGTCAACCGAAGCAATTGGGGAAGATATGTGGCATTAAAAATTCCTGTATTATATTAAAAAGTACAATGGATGCCATCATATGCCTCAAACTCGTTTGCTTGGCAGTGAACGTTTAATGGGCATGTGCAATAATGAATGGCACTTGCCCTATGGTTTGCGCTAAGGAACCTTTAGCAACGTTGCCAAATATTTCTATCAAGCAGCTACCCAGCGGTTGAAATCCGTTGGATAAGCAGTACATAAGAGCCACCCGGCGGATAGTACTATCCTGCAGGGGGATGGGGGAGAAATGATGTCATCTCCGAGTCATTGCGGATAAAATTTAATTGGTTAGTGGGCCGTCGTCACTGTTGAAACAATTCCTTCTGCTTTTGTGCATTAGAAAACTCTCTACTCAAACCAATCTATATGCTAGTCGTGCTTTTCATTAGATTTCTTTGGATGTCCTTTTAAATAGAGATAAAGTCTCTTTGAATCTTGTTCAAACTAGACGATTGGGTTGAGTAATATATTTGACATTAGCATTCAATTTTTAAAAACACTTGATTTTGCAATGAGTCTTGTTTTTGGGGTGACTCATGTATTATTTGCATTCGTTTATATAAGTACATCAGTTACAGGTTAATTTCATTTAGAATTTCACCTTTGTTTAAGGAGGGAAAAAGGTTAAGGTCAACATTTTTTTCTTTTTATGAAACATTTAAAATACGTTAGTTAATTCCACTTGTAAGATTTATGGTCACGGCCATATATTTCGACACTTTGTGTCATCTTCAGGTGAAAATACATCTTTTATCCCGATTAAATTTGGTATACTATTGAAGGCTCGTCTCCGTGGAGATATTTTATGATGTTCTTTGGTAGAGGTTTCGGAATACCATGTTTACTGGCAAAGTCTCTCATTTTTTAAAGTTCTTCTTCGAAGTGTTGATTATCAAAGGTATTAATTAACAATGTGTTCTGCCTGAAGACACTGTCTTCCTTGCTCCATTGTGTGGATATAGAAGAGGATGGCATGTCCTTTGTATTCAAGAATGGCACGTTGGTGGTATTATTATATCTAAGTGTGTTTTAACTCTTAAGGTGGTTCTACCGCGACTTTGTGAGTCAAAACAAATACTTAATTAAGACTTTTTGTTAAAAAAACAGCTTTCGTTGATTACATGCTTTACCCATTGAGAACCAAAGTTTTTGCCAATGCAGATTATACCGTGGATATATTTTCAATTACCACTTTTTTACAGCCTAAGGAGCCGACTTCAGCGTCATTTCTATTGAATTACCGCATTTTGACTTCAAATATCGCAGTATCTCATTAATAACTCCCAAAATAAGACGGTAATATGCCTATATTTTATTTTTATTAACTTTATCGCGAGTTTTCCTTATTTCAAACAGTACTTCACAAAAATGGCATTTATATTACATGGAAAAATAATATCTCTCCCCATGTTTCTACCGTTCTCCTATTAAACACAATGTAATTTCAAGTTCTATTTGCGAAAAAACAGCGTGGAAAGGTAACGTTTTGTAGTTCATATCTAATAGAGGACAGGTTCTTCTGTAAACAGCCAGAACGAGAAAAAAATGGCATTTAAGTCATTTTACAGTGGAACCACCTTAAACAAACGTACCACAATGACCGAATATTTCCACCCGCGTGTCACTCCTATGATGCTGCATCCGCGGGTTAACCGCAAGACGTGGCACAACTGTTCTATGCACATTGATGATGACAACCCCTGGTTTAAAAAGAATGGCGCCTTTTTTTGTCGAATGAATAGTGATAAATCACCCGTGGGTCATTCGTTACCGTCATGGAGGTGACACAGCGACGTCGCGCCGCGCGAATGAGTCTAGAAATAATTCCGTCGCGATTTGAGGGCGCTGTTCGAGGTCCTCAAAAGGATGGCGCGATTTATTACACATTCTCTCTCCCAGAGTTTCCTCAAACAAGGAAGAAGAGGAGCTAAGGTTTCCTGAAAAATAACAATGCGTCGGCTGGATCGACGATGACGTGTCCCGAAAGACTGATGAGTTGGAGGGCAAAAAAAACCTGGAAAGCATTGGACGTGAAACTTCTTATGAATAGTTATGTTGGCGCGGGTGATGTGAGATCGCGAAGCAACAGAATTGAACTTCTAACAAAACTTGGAAAGTGTAAGAGATATTCGAACGCATATGCCATTAAAAACGATTGTAAATATTGTTAATTAATTAATTTAATTATTGTTAATTAAACCTGGCTGTTAATTTTACGTCAAAACTTGATTGGGGAATACACATCGATAAGTTTGAAAGAAATTCTTTTAAATCTCTGCATTGGGTGATGAGAAATATTAACGAGGGTAATCAAGAAACAAAAGAGATGGCCTACAGGACTATGGTTCGTCCGGTATTAGAATATGCAACTGTAGTGTGGGATCCTCGTAAAAAAACAGATATTTTCAAGCTGGAGAAAGTACAAAGGAAGGCAGCAAGGTATGCATTAGGCAGGCACAAAAGGTGTGACAGTGTCACAGCCATGTTGGGGTATCTGGGTTGGAAACCTTTGAAATTAAGGAGAACCATAAACAGGTTATGTGGGATATATAAAGCAACTAGAAAAAAACGGGCTTGGGAAGAAATATATCAAAGGCTGGAAGGCCTACTACATAGGAAGTATTACACAATTATAAAATGAAATGGAAGACAAATATAAAATTGAATGTAGAAAGCAGAAAACGGATGTTTTGAAAAAATCTTTCCTAAATAGAGGTAAAAAGGATTGGAATGAGTTACCTGAAGTAATTTTTGAGATGTTTCCTGCTAACGTTAAAATTTAAAAAAATAAGTGTTCCTTAATACTACAATGGTATATTTAGAAGTGTTTTGAAAAAATAATGTATATGTTCTTACATTTATTTATGTTTCTATCATGCGATCGCCTACTTGTAACGTTTTGCATTCAATTAAGTTAAATTTAATTTAAAACAAGGAAGATTCAAAGACGTGAACTGCAATCCTGGGATTTATGACGACTCCATACAAAAAAAATATAAAAGGAAATGCCGTGCACATTATGAACTATTTCGCATTTAATTTCCGTAGATAAAGTATGTACGTGATGCAGAATACAGCGTAAAATTCATGTATTTCCTCCATTGAGGAATCTCACTTTCTCCAGCATTAAGAATGTTGAAAATCATGGACCAAATAGGTAAAATTGGTGTAATATCACCTCTTGCTACTCCATATACTACACCGGGAATATAAGAAATTGTTATGTACAATGTATGATACGGTTCGTGTAAAATACAGTTCGTGTAAAACGAGGTGGTGAAATGGAATGTGTTGATTAATACTGCTAATGGAATGTGGTGATTGAGGTCTTATTCGCTGCGTATGAGATTTCCAGGACATTTAAGATGAGTTCATTCCGACCACATTTATGCCTCTCTCTCTTTATAAAACACTTTAAAGCTGCTAATCACTGTTTTGATATCCTCGCAGTAGATGTTTCTATTGTTGCTATTTGACTTACGATATGATATTAATTTGTCATTTATGCCAATACATCCCTATATAAAATACCCTGCAAACCACCTCAGGGGTGTGTGTCAGGGGGTGAGTATTCACCAACATGCATTACACTATACCCTAAAGTTAGTGTAACTACGACTAATTATGCATTAGCATAAATCGCTAATGCTTGTCACGAGACGAAGCCTCACAAGCATGCACTACACTACAGATATTATCACAATGGAGAGGGACCGTTAATATATATGTATTTTGCAACTACACAAATGGACAGAGACTCAAAACTTATGTAGAAAACATGCACGGCGTGCTGTTTCGTGGGAAAAATGACATTTTAAATCTATCCGTTCTGCAGTCTAGTTCCCTATCTTATCCACTTGTGTGGATAGTGATGTTTGCGTACCACAATGACCCGCAACATTGGAAATATCTATTCCAGCTCGATCAGAAAAATGTTTACCTATTCGTTGGTCTCTTCTAGAATTTGGATAGGTTACATTGGTCCCGGATGCTGACTGTCAGTGACATACAGTAAGCGCAAAAATAGCCTCTTCCGTTGACGCTTTTAAATTAAAATGTTATAATTTTAGCGGGGATAATTGATATTATCCCCGTGTTTCAGTAGGTTTAACAGAGTGAGTTCTTAATTCACACGGGTAAATTCGAGGATGAGTTTTTAATTTGGTCTCGAACGTAATTTTAGAACCTTGTGAATTGCTTTTAACTGATTTTACACATAATTTTCAACTGCAATCTCGGCGTCTCATTCATTAAAATAAATATCTTTTAATTTTCTGCTGTATGATTACTTTTTTGAGCAACCTTTTCGCCGGCCTATTCTTCCGGCTTCGTCAGGCATTCTGAATCAACAAACACAAATAAATACACAAACTTCGGTGGTTATTATGTAAGAGAATTAATTTATACTTGAATTTTGAAAAAGTCTTTTCCACGCAAAAGGGACTTTGCAGCCATCCTCTCTCTCTCTCTCTGTTTAAGGTGGTTCCACCGTAAAATTACTTAAGTGTCATTTTATTCATATTCTGTTTACTTCTAGAAAAAGTTGTCCTCTATCTGATATGAACAACAAAATAATACCTTTCCACGCTATTTTATTCTATAATTGAACTTGAAATTACATGGTGTTCAATGGGGGAATGAGAGAAACACGGGGAAAATAGTATTTTTTCATAAAATACAAATGCCATTTTCGTGGAAAACTGTCTCTAAGAAGGAAATAATCCAGAGAAATTGAATAAAAATGAAATACAGGCATCCTACCACCTTATTTTTCTAGTTATTGAAGAATTAATGTTATAATTGAAGTCAAAATGCGGTAATTCGTAGGAAATGACGCGGCAGTCGGCTCCTATGGCTGGAAACAAGTGCTCATTTAAAATACATTCGTGGAATAATCTGCATATATTGTACCTTACTTTTGTGTTTCTATAGGTGTACTTCTTGTGTGAATGTTACTGACATACACACACATCGGTGATTATTATAGTACACTAGCGGAAGGTACCCGTTGAAATTCAAAGGGTGTGAAAAATATTGAACTTATTTTATAAGAAAACCACAAAGCCTAAAGAATACTGTCAGCGTGGTGTTTTGAGGAGTTCGTAACCTATCTTGTATGTTGTATTCGTTGTAGTAGAAACGATGAGTGAGTGTCGGTCCTCTTTCATAAACGGAAAATCAAAATACTGCTTAAATAATACCTAGGTTGATAGATGGTTACCTCGTCCCTCCGCTTCTCTTGAGCCGTCTTCTAAGTGATTAACAGCTTGATCACTTCCCTTAGGTACAAAAATATTTTTGCATTCAATGACTCAATTGAGTTGCGCAATTCAACGTTGATATGTGCTTTGAGTATCTTAATCAGGATTGGAGAATAGGGTACAATCCAGCGTTTGACAACGTCAAAAGGAGCATTAGCAGCAGCAACCATGTTTATTTGACCTATGAATCCTCCATCACCCGGAATGCGCCTTCGGTATAAACGATAGCCATAATCATTGGTTTCGGTTGCTGAATAAAAAATCTATGGTGATTCTTAGTGCACTCTGCGATTTTCATGCACGGATGTCGTTCATTGCGTAGAGTTTACATTCTTCTTTCGGATAAGAAACATGTAGTGACGTTATTATAATTTCCCCCCTCTTAAAACAGAATGGAGTTTGGAGAACCAGATTTATAGTTGGTTACCCGTCCGTAGGTTGGGTTAGAATGAAATTTGTGTGGTTCTTAGCGTAACCCGAGAAACACCACGGGGAGATGCTCATGTGATCGATAGTGGGCATGTCTTTGAGCATCCAAGTTTTATGGTATTCAGGCTTTTGGTTCTGCGATTAATTATTTAGTATTAAGCAACAGTTTCGCCGTGCTATGCTGCCGGCTTCGTCGGGCTTTTAAGAACAACAATGGTCTTTTTTTAATAAATAAACAATTCGAGCAATTGATGATTTTGAGAAGCAAAAAATTAATTTCAAAGAAGTCTCTTCCAGGTATAAGGGAGTTTATAACTATCCTCTCTATTGATATTATTTGGTCTTTTTTCTATTTCAATCGCCTCTCTTATGAGCCGTGGAAAGTAACTGCTTTCTTTGTGTAGTACTCTTGCCATCACGATGTCAATGGCGTGACTTTCCTCTAATGTAGTGTGCTCGGCCACGGCAGAATGATTACCAGTCTTTCTTCCGGATTGCACGTTCATGTTCTTTAAATCGGCATCCAATTGCTCTCTTGGTTTGCCCCACATATTATCTTCCGCAACTGCAAAGCAGTTCGTATACACCCTCATACATTGTGGGTGGTAATGGATCTATAGACCCTTGTAGATGATCTCCTACTCTGGAGGTAGTGTTATGTCGTGTGATTATGTCATACTTATTCATTATTCTACCTATGCGATCGGTCGTACCCGCAATGTAAGGCAGCATAACATGTCCCAGAGGTTTAGGAGTCTCCTTCTCTTTACGTTATTTTGATGTCACTCTTTTAATGAATTTGTTTTCTTTCTGTACACACTATGTCCAAGTGTACCATCATCTTTTCTTTGGACTAGGACATCCAGGAATGGTAGGTGTCCGTCTTTTTCGATTTCCATCGTGAACTGGATCGAAGGATGCTGACTGCTCAGATGTATGATGTTTTTCCATACGGCCTGTCATATCTATGATGTTTTTCCATACGGCCAAACGACGAATGTATCGTCAAAGTATCTTAACCAAATTATCTTAAACAAAATCTGGAATTGTTTATTTATTTAAAAAAGACCATTGTTGTTCTTAAAAGCCCGACAGAGCCGGAAGCATAGCACGGTGAAACTGTTGCTTAATACTAAATAATTAATCGCTGAACCAAAAGCCTGAATACCATAAACAATGAGCTGCGGAAATCTATAAAAAAAGTTAGTCTAACCTTTGTCGTTTTTCATGCAATGACTCATTTTCTCGCAAAGAAGACTTTTTTAGAAGATTTATTCGAAAGTTTGCTCTTTTTTCTATTGGGCTTGTTAATGGATATATTTTTAAGTCCGAGGAGGAGAAACACATTAGCGAGTGAGAGTCTAGAATAGACAACTCGATGATTGAGTGAATGTAAGTTAACTACACTTTAACACTTTGAAGCATATTTAAATAACTCGTAGCTTAAATGATGTAGGAATTGGTCTAAAAAACAGTTCGAAGTCGTAATGAGAGGCAAATGGTCCCACTACGTGTAATATATCTGAGTATTAAACAATGCCATGTTTGTTGTAGCATCAGCGGAATTATTACCATTACTATTCCCTGCACGTAAATACTCTGGCACGTTTAATTCCTTTATGTGTGCCGTTTACTACTTAAGTGTTCTCTCATATACATGGATTGCCCTTATGAGAGCTACTTTGAGAATAGACATGGAAGAGTATAGATAGGTACTTGTAAAAAAGCGTTGAGTTTATCGATTACCCCCTAAAGCAATCAATCATGGGGCCCTTGGGACTCTGGGCCCTTGTTATACGGATTTTCTTTTTACCTGCTGTCATGGGCCAGCAGGAAAACTCAAATGTATCAACTCAAAACTCAAGGTGTCAATATCCTTTGAAAATCAAATCTCGAGTTGTCAAGGAAATATGTTATTGTTGATTTCAAAGAAAAATGTGAGATTTTTCAGCAAAAAACATGATTTTCAGACAATAAGAAGCGCAAAAGAAAATTGATTGAAAGAATTAGAAACAACATTTATTCAGCCATCCGATAAAAAAAACCCAGCCCTCTATTATGAGTGAAAGTACTTTTAAAAAGCAAAAAATGAAACCACTGCACCGAACCCAATGCTTAGCAAGGACCTCCAGGGGGGGCCTTTGTGGGCCCTGGGGGCTTTTTAATATATCCTATGTCGTGAGATATGCAGATACATTGAGCCCAGATACATTTTCTCACTACATGCCAAATTTCAGCTCAATCGGTTCAGAAGTTTTTGCGTGATACAGCAACAGACAGACAGAGACACAGACACCATTCAATTTTTATATATTAGTATGATGATTATGTTACCCTATTCAAACTGGTACAAGTTTGGTTATTTAGCAATATTTCAAAGGATTTCCTGGTCCCTGAACATGTTGCATTTTCACTGCCTTCCACGCGAATGTGTAACCGCCCACAAGGCAGGAACCCACCCAGCATTGTTATTCCCGCCGCGCGTCCACCGAGCGAATCCTCCGTGATCGATGCCCCCTCTGCCGGCTAACGCGTCCACGCCCACCGCGGTGCGATTCGTCCTCGCCAGGCGACGCGGAAGAGGATTTGCACATCCAGGGGGGGCAGGAAGGGAGGGAGCACAGGGGGGGGGGGAGGTACACAGTTCGCAGATCGGCGCCAACCGCTCATTGTTCGATCAAATTGCTCACTCCGTTCGTTCCACGGCGAGTTTTCTTGAATCGCGAAATTACTCCCCGAACATCGCTCGATATTTGTATCTCGTTTGACCTTTTGGCCTGACCTAAGAGAGGCGGGCAATTTGACTTCACTTCTTTCTCTCCCCCCCCCCCCTGCCAACTTTTTCTATTACGAGTCGAATGCAATGGCTGGATGTTCAAATGCGACATCACCCGCGCATTTCGGCATGAAAATCTAAATGCTTCAAAAGTTTTTCGTCAAAGGCGTTTAATTTCGAGGGAAAAACGAATTGATCTTTCTCTTCGACGGTGTACCCCTCTTGTTATTGACTCACCTGCGCATATTTTCAGTCTCATTCTCATACAATTAGAATTTTTCTAGTGAACTATGTAAGGTGTGTACCATTGAGTACCTATAGTTTTTCAATTCCAGCCCCTTCATCATTGGTATGAAATTTTTTAAGTATTTGTCACCGGTTTTTGACCGGATCACCCAGATTTTCTTTACAATGTACTTGTTTCATTTGTTAAATATTTTTAATTCGAGCAATAAAAATTTATTTCTATGTTGAATGGCAGAATAAGTAACAGGTAGTGTTCACGATACTTATTCATTAAATACTCATTCCGTGAAAAGTCTTCTTGAGAGCAGGAGGTGAAATTTTATGTAGCTTTTCGAGGAAGACATTCTGGGATTCCTGTAACCTCTATCAGCATGGAATTTACCTTTTTATTTATGAAACATTTAGACATTTTCCCGGAAATACACAAACTTTTTAAAGTTTCTCAAAGTGCACAAATGAAACAGCAACTTTGTTTTCTTCCACAGATTTATTCTCTTGGTTATATCTCTCTGATGACACCGTTGTGTCGAAACATGTTGTACCAAGAGAATAAATCTATGGAAAAGTTACTTTTTTATTTGTGAAAATCCACTTCCTCATCGTTTAGCCTGAAACCATGGAACGTTTCTCACAGTTAATTTCTCTAATTTTATCCCTCTATGAATTCAACTTGTTTCTGAACTTGGAACGGTATAAACGCTCTTTAACTCTCACGCACAAATCTACGTCTAACTACACTAATTATATGCTGACGATGACACGTAATCATGCATTAATTTTAGGTGGTCATATTCTCTTGTATTGTGACGTTATCAATTGAAAAATGGCTATTTGTTTTATTCTGTGGTCACTGTGTTTGTTGGTCAGTAGGTTACTTGAACATTTCACGTCCAAATCTGCATTGATTTTTAATTAGAAATTTGAAAATTTTACGGAAGTTTGCCACTCATCTGAACGAGTGAATAAACAGAGAAAAACGAACATTATGGCAGGGTGCACGGTGATGGCTCATCGTAGCATATAGTTTAAATTAAACAGCCTTTGAGGTAAAAGCCCGATTTTGCCCTCAGGAAGAATGAGACACTATGGCTGTTTAGTGCGCAGACTGAACCAGCAGGGAAAGCTAATAGGATCGGAGGAAAGCACAGAAAATGGCCACGAGCAATATCTGAGGAGATTTTTACTCGCACTCCGGTATCTTCTCGTTCAAGTGTGTGGCATTTCGACTTTCAGGTGCCCTGACTGCAGACATGCTTGGCACAAAAAAGCGACGTCCTCAAAGCCCGAAGATCGCGATTAGAATCCTACTTGAGGTATGCCTGTTACATTTCTCCAAGATGCATGTGGACTAATTGTAAGATAAGGTGACGTAGTACAGTCTTATCATGATAAAAGCAAAAACTTTGCGTATTTTACTAGTAAGTTTGTTCTTTTTCCATCATGGAGAAATTTTACAAAGTTACCCCTGACATTGTTCGTTTTGTCAAAAGTGTTATCAGTTTAATTCTAACATCGTATTGCGTCATCCGACTTAAGACCTTATAAATAAGAGGAATGTGCCAATGACACATTCCTCTGTGTAGTTGTCTTCATACGCCACATTTAAGGCACTGTATTATTCTATGAAAGAGGAAGTCGCGGGCTCTGTATCTATGGCACAGGCCATCAGATATATTTCCACGTCCATGCAGATATTCTTTAGAATCCCCATGGCTATTCAAAATTTGTCTAATACTACTTGTGAATTCTAACTTAATTATTTACGTGCACCAATGCTGGTAAACACTTCGTGTGTGTATCTACCTTTAATTGAATCATTCCACTTTTCATTCCATTTTCCTTCTGCAATTTCCCTCAGTTTTGTCATTACCCTGCCTACTCTTGGAGATTCAGTTTTGGTGATAATCTCTCCGCAGTATTCTGTTTGCCCTACCATTTTCAATTATTCTCTAGCCAATCAGTCCTTGATCCTGTACTACTCAAATAGTGGTTCCAATGCAATTAGTGCCAGCACTTCTGTTCTAACTCAGCGGTGACAATGGGTAATGGGGATGGGATTCACTCGCTAACCTTCATTGCATTTCTTTACATTTCCTCTGTGGTTAACCTTTCCTATCCATACCCGAGAGCTGCAAGTAAATATTGGCATTGTTCTCCATGATAAACGTCTCGAATAGGCTTATTGACGAGCATTACTCGACGTATCTTCTTATGGCTTGGAATATTTTCTTGACTTAAACCACTGCGTGAATAGCGTGGCACTGGAAACCTAGTTTTTCATCTATGCATATTTCCATATATTTAAAGTAAGAGACTATTTTTATTTGCTTTCCGTACATCTTTACATTTGGGTGACGACTCAGGCTTGCTCCGAAAAGCACGTATTCGCTCTTAGTCGTGGAGAGTTTTAACTTATTGATCTCAGACCAACTCTCTAGAAGCCTCACGCATTCTTCTGCTCTTATTTCCATCTCTCTTATGCGACTACCTCGGATCATGATTGCCGTATCCTCAGCATTAACAATGACATCACAGTCACCTAGGAAGTCCTTAATTAGTCTCAGGTTCCTAACTAATATCCAGACCAGTGGTTTCATTAACTAGCCTTGCGGGTAAGCTTTCGTGGAGATTGTTTCCGTTATCGGCGTATTTTGTCCTATAAGTTACAACATTCTTTATATTTCGCCTTATAACTTACAAATTTACTTTCATCAATGTATTTACAAGTAGTGTCTAATATTGTTTAGTGTTTAATTTGATGTTTTTAGTGTGTTCCTTTCATCCAGCACCGAAGGCCAACATGCAAAGTTAGAAGCTCCCAGTATGTCCAATTACCACTTAACCTTACTTTTGACTCAAAATACACTATCAATGTAGTCTTCCAGCAGAAAAACAGCTTCTTCAGAATTTTAATCTCTTGTAAATTAATTTTGGCAAGAGAGAATCATCCAGTTCGCTTTGGCTTTCGTATAAGTACTTTCGCCAATGCCGGAGATAGGGTGATAGGTCGGTAAACCTTGGTATTGGAAACATCATTTACTTTATATATTAATACAGTGGTAAATTTTCCATATTTCATCTACATCTAAATAAAACCTGCCAGCCACCGCAGAGGCTTGTGGCACGGAGTGTAAGAACGCCAGCCATAGAAATTGAGAGGAAGCCACCGGCCAAGGAAAAGGAGAAGGGAGAGGACAGGGGTGAATTATGTGTTAGCAATGTGTCTTAGGACAGTTTCACGCCGTTTTTGTTATAATCACTAGGGGTGCATAGAAAGAGCACCTCTCAGTTTGACAGAGAATCTCTCTTTTCTGTCACTCCTATCGTTCTAGGGATGTAGTCTCCAATGGTTCCCAACCTAATTCTTCCACCTGCTGTGTTATACTCTTTGCTTGCTCACAGTAGTTTTGTTGTTTTTGCGAATGAACATCTTATCGATCGTTTTCTGTGTCATGTAAGGTTTTGCTGCGACCAATATGTATGTACTTACGAGGGCCTCGTGTACAAAAACTATAAGGATTACTGAATATCTAAAACTATGACTGGATATCTCGTTTCGTCAACTACTGGAAATGGTTTGCTGCGAGCGGTAGGGGGGTTGCGAGGTGACGTCACAGCGCTGCGCGTTGGGGTCTAAATTTGAGCTTGTGTGGGCACGGCGCGCGCGCAGTTCAGTTGTATCTCCGGAACGAGTAGGTCGATTATAGTGATCGAGGTGTCTACGGAGAGCTGAGAACGTGAGTTATACGTTAATAACACAAGAAATATAAAATAAACATTGTAAAGCAGAAAATATTAGTTACCATCGACCATTTGTTCATAGGTTAGTCATTTGTACTAATGATTTCGATGAATAAATGTTATGTATAGCGTAATTTTCTTTCTTTCATTTTAACTTTATTTCTGAAAAACAAAACAAAAAATTCTCCCAATAACGAGAGTGACGTATGTAATTTCGCATTCATAAAATAAAGATTCGACGGGAGTATCAAAAATACTCCCTGTATTTTTTAACAAAGCGCGTGCTTTTCTTTGTATTTTCTTTACTTCACGAATTAAATCTTTCTGTACAGGGTCCAATTAGCACACGACGTATTCGAGATGTGGGCTAACCAGAGAAATTAATGAAAAAACAAGCACTTGGTTATGATTCCACTCTTTATATGAAGCAACACGACCTAGGTTTCGGCATATCATCAGGCATGATATGTCGAAACCTAGGTCGTGTTGCTTCATATAAAGAGTGGAATCATAACCAAGTGCTTTTTTCTTCATTCATTATGAAGGAGTTCCACCAAGTAACGCCAGAGACAGTGACCCATAACCAGAGAAATGTAGCATTTCCCTTTCAATTTTTCATCACAAAGCCTTTCAACTATTCCCTTCATTCATCCTAGTTTCTTTAATGCAGCATTTCACCGATAATGTTTAGTACGTGTTCCCCTCACGTTATACCTCAAGAAAAGGTGATTCCCAAATATTTCACTTCAGTTGACTCCTTTATGTTAACCCCTCCCATTTTATAAATATAAGTTGGTGTGATTTCTTTTTTAATAAGTGTACTGCAGTACATTTACTAAGGTTAAGTTCGAGCCCACACTCAAGACACCACGAGTTAACGTTGTTCAGGTCCGATGAGAAAGCTGCTAAGTGAGCATTTGTGGCAATTTCTCGGTACATGATGGTATCGTCTGCAAAAAATCTAATTTTGCTACTTAATCTAGAGTTAATGTCATTTATAGAAATGAGGAATAAGAGGGGACCAATCATGCTTCCTTGCGGGACGACGCGTCGGATGTTACTCTAACCATGTTGGGAATAACGCCGTCAATTATTACTTTTTTCTTGCGGTCAGTTATAAAATCACCCATCAAATTGACTATTTTTTTACACACGTTTGTAATCTGAATATTATTTTTGTGAGCGGCTTTGCTAAATGCTTTCTTAAAATCCAGGAATAACGCATCAACTTGCTTTTTCACTTCACCTGATTTTAGAATACCAGGAAGAGTTCAAGCTGGGTTTCACCAAATCTACTCTTCCGAAAGCCTAAAGGGAGGCGGGGACTGCGTTGGCAGACTTGTTGATTATCCAGGAAGGTCATGTTGTTACTAAAAATAAATGCTCTATGATCTTGCATAATAGAGATGATAACAATATAGACCTGTAGATTCCTGGGTATTATTTGTTTCCTTTTTGAAATATTGGAGTAACTTTGGTTAATTTCCAGTCATGTGGTACTTTACCTTCGGATAATGACTTATGAAATATGATTTCTAGACATGGTTTGATTCATGGAGCACGCGTGCAGGTATTACTCTGGACCTGGGGACTGGCTACATTTCATGGAGCGTAATTGTTTTATTATCCCATCGCACTGTATAATTATAATACCAGTCAGTACACATCTGACAGGTATATCTGCGTTGTGCATGGTGTTGTTCTTAGTGTATGCACTATCAAATAAGTAGTTTAATTTGTTGGCTATGCCAATACTGTGAGTGACTACTTTACCCCTTTTGCCCCGTAAGTGCGTAGTTGGGAAATTTTGTCTTTAGAACGACTACGTTGTAATCTACGCCTTATTTGTTTCAATTTGTTTTCCATTGCAGTTAACTCTTTGTTCCGCCTATGGGCTGTTATTTTTCTCCTTGATGACTGGAATCCTTAGAGTAATTTTTTAGTCTTTCAGAACGCTCCAGGAAGTTTTTTCCCCTTATTCTCGATGTGCTAATATGTTGGTAGCCAAGCATAATGTTTTTTTTCCATTTGCCACAACTGCTTCTCCCACACTGAGATCTCCATTACCCAAATGCCCAATTGGCTCCTTACATTTTAAATGTTGAACTGTATTTTTGCTCCTCAGTTTCTTCATAGTTAGAATATGATCAGTTAATGATCACAATGCATTTCGCTCTTTTTTAGCTTCAAATTCAGGAGGCTATGTATCAATGAATTTAACAGGTTAAGTCAGTATTTCACTTTCCTATTGGTCCGAAGAATGTAGAAGGGCAGGTCATCCCTTAGAAAGATATTCTCTTCGCTATCTTATGACTTCTCCCATCTTTCCTCCTCTCGTGTCAGTGTATTGACTAAACCATAGCCCATTTTTAGTCCAGGCCTACCACCCTCCTGTTATTTACAAATGTTCTTATAGTTAAGAGTAGGTGAGTAGTAAATATGTCAAATTTCCTGAACAGGAGGAAAGTAAGCGCAAGCGTTAACAACTCAAAATGTTATAGTTTTTACCTCCACCATGGTGCATTATCTTGTGGTGAAAGAGGAAATTAACATTTCATCCAACTCTTCATCGAAAAAAAATATTGTTGCGCACATTTTTGCATAGGAATATTATGGTCCCATTTGCGTTTGGATTCCAAAGCCTGACGCTTTTCACTTCGCAGATATTCCTATTTCCAGAAAAAATGGTTCCAGGATTAGAAAAGAAACCATGTATCCTTTTCCTTTAAAAAACTGGAGCCTGCTAGTGAAGTTTTAGCTGGACAATGACTAACCTTTTATCCTGATTCATAATTTATTCGTTTCATTAACTGTTCCACCTTCTGTTTGTGAATTAGACACACTTGATAGTTGGATTTATGTTAACTTTGGTCTTCTTCACTGTTTTTTCAGTTAATTCAAACTGGATCATGACTAATGTATGAGCAGTCAGTGTATGTGTGCGGTTTGGTGCGTTGATTGCAGAATTATACATTCTACAGTTCCTTGCAAAATGTCCAAAACCTTGACCTTTATAGCATCTTATGACTTCAATGTAATAATTTACGTTGTCAATTATGAAATCTACGTTAATTCTACCTCTCTTATAGTATTTGTTTACTCTCAGGAAGATTTTATATCACCCAATTTGTGGTACGGCAATCCCTCCTTCGGACTTCCAAAATTACCTTTACATCCGACTCTTTGGGGAGGCCATTTTGCTTTTTCTGTGTTTCTAGCAGTGCTTTTTCAATAGTTTTACTGTTCCTCAAAGATGTACAGACCATAAAACTTTTATAAATTTGTCCTACAGAAAGCCCGGGAAATGCACTTTCTGTGATCTTTTCAAGGCAAGGTTAAAAAAAAGTTAGACGATTATTTCTTGTCGTATGCTATATTTTAAGAGAATTTATCTTTAGGAAAATATTTATGCACTTAAGAAAGCATTTAAAGTATTTAAATACACTTTTAAGGTAATTATTACAATAACTTGAGGTTAATTTATTTCCATCGCATTCTTGATAGGTTTACACGATCTGAAACCAAATTATATGGAATAAGAAGATTATTTGACACTAGCTAACGAAAGACAAGATTATAACTGACGCTGGCTTATCCTTTACATGTGATCAAAGAGTTCAAGATCATTTATAAGTTCTTGGTTTGAAGTAATGCGAGTCAATTCCTTCCAAATAGTCATTCGCTTATTCATGATTAAGTGCCTCCTCGACAACACAACTGTCGTTTTCCTGACGCGCAAATGCTATTTATTAATGACACTAGTTGAAATTCCGGCTAAAATGTTGGGAAAAAAGCAAAAAAGTAATGAATAAAGTAAATAGTTAAATTTAAAGTACTTGGTGGGTTTTTATTTTTAATGAAAACAACATGGAACTGTGGTAAACAATGTATCATATCTAAATGTCAGAGATTTCTTTGTATACAACATTTTTGTTGAAGTAGGCGGAACTGTTACTGTGCATTTTCCCTTGAGTGTATTTTGAAAAATGCTTGCGCCCGCGCCATGTGTGTTAGTGGAAAACGTAAATGGGAACTCGCTTGCCATCTATTGGCGCTTATCTGAGTCACGACGCCTAGCACCTTAATTATACGTATGTACTCGTAGCCTATTGTATAGTAGATAAGAGACATGATCCAGATAAATCACAAATGAAAATATCTTCACTTAGAATCAGGGTTTTGGAGTCGAGGTCTTGGTGAGTGGCCCTACCTCCATCTCCGGCTTACTACGTGGCTCCGGATTCAGCTCCAGCTCCGTTCCGGCTCTAGTTAAAATTTTCGGTTTCAGTTAACGATTATTATTTTTATATTTCCATATAAAAAGATTTAAATCTGTTTTCATATAGAAAAAAATGCGTTCCTGTTTTAATCAACATGTGTTAATTTCTTTTAAAATAATCAAGTATATACCTAACTACAGTTATAAAATTTTATTTGAAATTCGCAGTGAGGAACTGCAAATATAAAATCCCTGCCATAATAGAAGCCGTAAGCTCACCTTGTCTCTTCTTTAATTGTTGTTTTAACATTTGCTACTCTTTTAAAAAATTCACCAAGTGGCATGTGATGTCCAGCTTTGAATTTTGATGGGAACATCTTATGGCTCTCCCAGAATTACTCAAAGGCACTTAATATTTTCTGATACGTTAAGAGATAAATAATATACAGGATCTATTGCAGCAATTTGCTTACAGAATGGACGCTAAGCAAGAAGTCACTGAATCATGTGAAATGTTTATCCCCACCGAGTTCGTTATCCAACACAGGAACACATTTGTTCTGCATCTTTGCTAAAGAAATCGAACTTGGCCCTCAACAGATTATTCAAAATACCTCGAATTTTCTCCAATAATGTTCGTGCATAGTTATGCTCGTATTCATCCATCACGAATAGCCAGTTATTTAATGAGTGGATCACGCAGTGCAAGAAATGACTGCCGCCGAAGCCATTTCGGTAAAATAAGAAAAGGCTACCAGAAGAAAATTACAACCGAATACCTAAAAATGATATAAAAAGACTGGTAATTTCTGCCTCTATTCGTTAATCTGCTTAAAGATAAGGATGGAATCATGATGCTCTCAAGAGAATTGAGATAATTTATCAATAGAAAAGCCCGGACGTGTAAACACGGCTTTAAGCACTCCTAAATGTTGGCACTATGAGCCGGTAGTTCATTGCCTCGACCTTTAAGATTCACGCCCTCACATTACTCCCTAAAGGGTAAAGTAAACTGTGCCCAATGTAAAAGGCCTAGTGGCTGTTTTTGTGATGAACTTAAATAAATAAATAAACGCTTCTAAGGATTTTGGACGAAATATATTCTACCGGCTCTATGGAGAGAATGATGAGGTAAAGTCATGAAAGTATCAAGCAAAGAAAGAAGTCAGGGGAATCATGCTGGCGTATTAGTTTTTCATACAAGGTGAGGACAACATTATGACACTATCTAAAGTACTATTGAGTCTTTTGATAGTGTCATACTAGAGTTAGAACACGAAATGTTAACAGAAATAAAATTTACTTTTTTGTAGCGTGGCACAAATACCATTATTGTAGACTAGGTTAATTTATAATAGGTGATCGGACCGGAGTTGGAAAATAATACAATTCCGAGATCCAGCTCCAGCAAAGTTGGGGCTCCAGGTAGCTCCAGCTCAAAAGCCCTGCATTGAATAAGCGTCCTTAGATTTTGTGTCCTTAAATCGTGATAACATCGTATTCCAACTGTTTATGAACTGTGAAACTATCAGTTACGATTCATTGAGTTCTGAGAAAGAAATATGATGGCCAAAAAGTCTTAGATTCCATATAAATCTACTTTTCAAGCATTCTCCCTTAGCTCCGTAAGAGCAATGACAATCTCAGAGCTACTCATTCAGGTAGCGTGAGCGAGATATCACTGTCAAAAAAATCAATGAATTTGATATCATTGTAAACACAAATACCTCGTCTTTCAAATGATAACAGCATATCAGCCACATATCACGCTTTATTTGTAGAGATATTGCCAAAAAATAGAATAGTTTTCCGTAGGTGTGGTTTAGCTGCGTGTTTAAAAAAGAGGCATTATTTGAAAAATGTGGAAGTTCTGACGCATAGACCGCATTAAATATGTGATCTTTTTAGATCGTATGTTTTTCCTGTTTTTTACAAATTAACTACACAGTGTAATACTTATATAAACCAGAGAAAACTACGGTTTTTTGGCGTATTCAGCGTATGAAATGAGATAAAGATGGGACGTAAAAAACTCCAATATGAATATTTCGATAATTATTGAGAAGTTATGCAATAACTGACATGCATGTTAGTTGAGAACATGAATGCTTTGAAAACACAGAAGTTTAAAAAAAAATTAAAGAAGTATTTTTTTGGAAATGTGATATCAATGATAAGTGGGAGACTGATGGTATTTTCTTGTATATCATTCTATGTATACATTCTATGTATATGACACAGTAATAAGGTAATTTAAAGAGATAAAAAGAGCACCACCTGATGAGACTGTTAGGGCTCATAAGGACTCGTAAATGAAATTTAACTGTGGATATTTTTGGTCATTTAATGTAAAATTTTGTGTTTTCGTTACAAACATTTTTTAAATTGTTTCCTATGTCAATGTATTGTAATTTATTTAGTAATTTTTAATAATAAATTTAACGAATGAAAAATTTAAGTAATAAATAATAAAAAAACAAAGTTCGTGCGTCATTAAAATCATTATATTTACTTCATGTATACATATATGCATACATGAAGTAAATATATTAAATGCAAATATAAGCATATGCATATTATAAAATATGCATATGCTTATATTTGATTCTAAAATTCGAACGTGGCCACTAAGATGAATAGATAAAAAATCTCGATTTAAAAACAGGTGAAGATTGAAATTAGGGTTTATATCAGGCGTCTATATCTCGGAGGCTCCACGCTCAAGTAATGCGTTGCGAGGATATCGCCCGCTGTGTTCTCGTAGGTATGTGGGTGGCCAAAAGGACCGAACGTCCGGGCGAGCCAACATGATGGAAATAACGTCATGGTGATGACGATGAAGCGCCGGCGCCCGGAGGACCCCGGAGGAAATAAACACATACACAACACGTGTATGTGTTTATTTCCTCATTCATTCGAAAACAAGACGCTCAAAGGCGCGAATAAATTCATACATTCATAGAAAATGGAAATGGATAGGAACATATAAAAGGACGAACACAGGGTTTGGTGAGGAAGATGAAAATGTGTCGAATCCAGACAGAAAAAAATATATACATAGTAATTTGAACAGAAGGTGAAAGAAAGGGATAGGACACATATAATTGAAATTGGACGAAGACAGTGGTGATGTGGAAGATGGTAAAGCCGAAAACTCAGAGAGTAAAAATGTGCCGTGGCCGGGACTCGAACCCAGAACCTCCCGATTTCGCGCCGGGAGTTCTACCAGTTCTATAAGCCCCAGCCGAATTTACTGTAAATCTATGTTTCCTGGTAGATCAACTGGTAGAGCATCCGGCGCGAAATCTGTAGGTTCCGGGTTCGAGTCCCAGCCACAACACATTTTTACCCTCTGAGTTTTCGGCTTTACCATCTTCCACATCACTAGTGGCTTCGTCCAATTTCAATTATATGTTTCCTATTCCTTTCTTTCACCTTCTGTTCACAATACTATATTTATTCGCCTGAAGGCGGTGTGTGAGTGAGTGTGATAATAAATAAATATTATATTTTAAATATTATATTATGTATATATTAACACACAATACGTGGGATGATGGAGGGGGAGAGAGAGGAGGGGAAGTGGGTTGTGAGGGGAAGGAGGTACCGAAGGAAGGCGGAGGTTCCCGAAAGGGAGCGAAGGGGAGGGACGAGAGGGGAGGGGAAGGGTCCACCCCTTCCTCCTTCCCCCTCTCCGGTGCTGCTGCAGTGTCAGCTACTCGCCTCAGTCGGTCGCCAGGGAGAAACAGAAGCGGTCACCACAGCAATTGCACAGCACATTCCGCGTCAGGCAGACATATCAGGGACTTTTCGTCGCAGCAAAGCAATCCCGACTCCGTCTCACGGCCGAGTCTCAGTGACGAGCGCATCACTTTCCCGGGAATTGCGAGGAATTAACCGGGCGTTCCCGTGATCCTCTGCTTCGCGGCCGGGCCGCCATTGAAACCCGTGTGTTTCCGGGAGGAACCCTCTACGCGCTGACAGCGGACCGCTCCGGGAACGACCGCTCCGGGAAATAGCTGACTGCTCAGAACTGTGAGTACTCCCATCGCAAAACGTCAGTCCCGCTCACGATCGACCCGGAAGTATAAATCACTTTTCCATTTTGAAATAAGGAGGGCGACGATATCGGAAGCAAATTAAAAATTCCCTCGGCTGACAAGTGACGATTAAGAGGCACGGTTCTCGCACTGAGGAAAAATTAGCTGTTTGCACGAAAATTTTATTTTTTTTACTCAAAAACAGTTTTGGGTGTAGGATTTGCTATAAAAGCGTCCGAATTTCAAATCTATTACTTTTTTTGTCTCATTTTTTTCTTCAAATATTTTTGTGATCTCTGCAGTTCCTATGATAGCACTAACGAAAATCAGTTAATCGGCGATGTTGCAGACGCCAGGAAACTTTTATCGAGAGGGAAAACACCGATGAGTTTTATCGAGAAAAAAAAATGCCGTGAATTTTTTCTTTCAAAAGTCTAATTTTTATGCCGACGTAGCCTTATCTTTCCGGAGCCCAGGGATAAAGTATGACTAGAGGTGAGATAAGTCTCATCCCGCGGTGCGTCGTCGTAAAAAGACTACTTTGAGCAGACGTGCGCAAAAATCCAAGGATTCTGAGATGGGGGAGAGAGGATTTCGGACAAAAGGGGTAAAGTTCTAGGTAAGGGAAGCAGGGGGAAAGGCGCGGGGTCAGCCCACTGCGGCAAGGAAGGGGCGTTGGGGAGAGGGTCCAAATATTTAACGACCCAAGCGATGGGCAGTTTTCTGCGGGCAATTTCCCACTCTCCTCATCACGGCGATCTTAACAGAATTACCCCTGGAGTCATTTCATAGATCCGGACCCTGTACCACTGAGCGAAATCGCTGGTCACGAACGAGGCGATTTCTACGCCCTCAAGTGGTTCTCGTGAAAGCGGTCCATTTCCGAGCCACCCAAGGCTCGACTCCCCTAACCACGGTCTCCGGCGCGGAAGGACTTGGAAGTTTTGAGCGGTACATTACCCCCGAAGAATAGACTTTTTTTTTTAATCAAAATACTCGTACCTTTGGATAATTCATGGAAAGCTGCAGTAAATTCTTCACGGGTTTCCGTCTGGGTTTGTGACTCCATCTTCTCCTCTGCCTACGTTTCGAAGGAAGACTTATACTTCGTCATTAACGGCCCTGATGATGAAGGATATGTCTACCTTCGAAACGTCGGCAGAAGAGACGATGGAGTCACTAAACCTGACGGAAACCCGGGAAGAATTTACTGCAGCTATTCGCCGGGAGAAAATCATACCCTATATATCAAGAAGACCTACCTATAAACATAGCGTTTGCAATGTTCGTAAAAATTACTGTAAATATTCATGTCAGAACCATTTTTTATATAAATTAGGAAATAATAGACACACTTCGTACAAGAATCGCTTACCTTCAAACCAAAAGTTTGGTTGAACCAGCCTTTATTTCTTCCATTTAACACCCTTAAGTTTTTTTCATTCCTTCTTATTTATAGAAAAATTTAACGTCAGCTTCTATTTACTGATACATTCCTTGGCCATAGAAAAAGCTTTGATTGAAAAATCCATAAAAATATCGCAATTATAGGCAACCCATAAGAAAAAAGTGTAATTTTTAACTATATGAGCATGATAGTTAATATTCCTGGATTCGTTAAAAAATATGGAGATGAAAGAGCGCTTTATTTATCAATTAACTGCCTCCCGCATTTTTTGGGAATTAAAATTAGTGATGCAAGACCAAAAAGTGGCCAAAAAAACCTTGTCTTCCATCAGAGCCCGGACCGCAAGTTTGCTCTGGGCTAATCGCTTCCACTATGCAGCGGCAGCAGCCGTCCAGCTCCGCATAAAGGCCTGATGAAGTCTTAATGCATTCCCTCAATTCCCTCCTACGCTCCAATCTATCCAGCGTCGCTGCCGCCGAAATCTTTCATGAACATACCGTCGAACTTTTCCGTCGGAGCCGTTCGATAATGTCTTGCCTTCGTACCGTCACTACCTCGGACTCAACTAATTGCTAAACGCCATTTTCCAATTCGGAGTAGCACCTACTCCATTATTTGAGGCTCGTTTCAGATCGCGGCCATCACGGAGTCAGTAATAATCTCTGAATCTTTTCTCACGTCATCCCATCTCTCCCCCACGCTCTTCGCAAATCCCATCCTTCCTTTGAAGCTTCCCCAAGTCCTCCGTAAATCTTTTATTCACTTCTCCGCCTCCGCCTTCCTTCCAGTTGCAGGACTCCGCGTCGCGATCTCAAGAGCGAATCCTCGCCCGCTACGCACTCACTGAACTGTATCCGCGTCGTAGACGGAGCGAGGGATATGAGGGAGGGCAAGGGAGCGGCCCGCCCCGGGCAGAAATATTCCGGAGAAACGTTTTTAGTGATAAAAGGCGAAATATTCTTTCTTTAACACTCTTTTAAAAACACCACTTTATGAATTATAATAACTGTTCTGGAGTTTTGGTCAATTGACTTATTGGAGAGGGGCGACTCAAGGTGGACTTTACTGGTTATATATTGAAAAAATCTGCGTTTGAAGGATGTAATTTAGCTGATTTGGTATTTTGGGATGTTGATTTTGACTATGCTTATTTCAAAGATACTATCCTAAATATATATATATATATATTAGAGGAGCTAACCTTGCTAATTGCAGATTTTCTGATGGCTATAAAGAATATAAAATTCAGTGCATTGGATGCTTTGTCACAGCACCTGGACAAACAGCCCTATATAAGGCAGCCAAAACAGCTTTCACATGATGTATGATTTCAGGATTTCCAGGGGAATGGTGCTGATATGTTTTTCTCGGGTTTCCCACCGGGTTAGGCATTCCATGGTCGCCGACGTTTCGGCAGAAGACTTTTCTGCCATTTTCAAGGTGACCATGGAGAGCCTTACCCGGTGGGAAGCCCAAGAAGAACTTATCAGATTCTTTCACCTTCGACCTGAAGACGATAGCAGGATGGCTATCGAAGCCGTTGTCAGCCAAAGTCAACGAACGCGGAAGGAGAAACCGAAAATGTAGAGTGCTAATTATTATTTTTCATTTATTTAGGGCAGGGATACTGTCAGTATACGTAAGAACGAGCAAAATTTTATTTTTCAATGAAAAATTAAGCCTATTAATGCCAAACTGCGTGGAATGTAATGAGATATGTTTTCAGGCTGGGGCGGGAAACTGAAGGATTACCCCTGGTGGCATAAAATAGAGCTGTTATCTGATAATTAGGTCATATTTTTTTAGTCCAGTTCACGTTGAGTTCATGTCCTTTGAGTACAAACTCTGAGTGAGGTAAACGTAAACTGATTTTTTCACCACACCTCACATTCAAGGGATATATCTCTTCGCAAAATGGTTATTTACCAACACTTCCGATAAAACCGTATACGACTAGGTAGCACAGTATAGTATTTGGAAGTCAATTTCAAAATAAATTGCGACGGAAAAAGCGGTCTTTCTCTCACTACCACGCAGTTAGGAAGATTTTTTCAAGTTGATAACTATGACTTTCCAGCTTCAACTCAATTTCCTTAGATACAATCTCTGAGCTCGAAACTTTCTCGTGTTTTTAGTTAAATCAGTTGAAGCCATTATCGTGGGCGCGATTGGATAACTTGTAGATGGAGGGAGTTTAAGCTTATGATAGATCAGCATAATAGCTCAAAAGAGGAACCTAAATTACATTTCCTGATAGGTAAGTATTGTTAGATTGAAGTGATTGTGCAGATCGATGCCGTCTACGCTCGACGAGCACTCAAACTGACGCACCAACAATGAATTACGCTCTTCATGTTTCGCTTTTTCGTTGATTTTTTTTAAATATTTGACGTGAACTGGCCTTTAACTTTGTCTCCCTTGTCCGCGATTTTTCCTCATAGATCCTACATTCGTGGAATATCGTCGATTTGGTTTCGTCGAAACACATAATTTATTTCCAGGGGTCGTCCAATTTTTTGTGATAAAAATCAATTAAAAATTATTGGAAGGTAATAAATAGTTTTTATAATGAAGAAAATTTAAAGTAATACCGCATCTGCGCAAGCAAAATGCGCGCGTTTTCTTCCGAAAATTAGAAAAGAAATTAAATACGCAAAATATACGAGGATAAGTGTTCAATACCCACCGGGTGTGATTTTTTTCGTGATTAACATTGTGAAGAATATGATGTGGGTCGTACATGAGGGCGCATGATACAGGCACAAGTACGATAACATAGCCGGTAAAATATAATACATAGTATTAAAGATCTACGAGGAAAGAAAATCACAATTTGGGAATAATTTCCTTTGAAAATATGACACATGAAAATACGATAGGTTTATTTTCATTGTGAATTTCAAATTAAACCGAAGAATGTGGATCGCGAGCCACAGTTTTCAGATCTGAAATACGAAGTTGATTTCTATGACGACGCAAAAAGAGGGAAAGGGCAACGCCATTGTGAGTTTAAGCTCGGCAACCGCTTTCATCTAAGATGAGTTTGGAAAGGAAAAACAGGAGAGGAGAGACAAGAGAGACTGGAGATATCGGGTTGCTGTGGCAAAAATACTGGCTTTCCATCCAGAGGGTTCAAGATCGAATCCCAGTAGATGTAGAGATTTTTCAGTGGATTCCCGATCCTTATTTGGGTGGTATATGGAGAGCACTTCAAGTTCAGTACTCCGTCCGTTGCATGGGACGTCAAAACTGAGGACTCCTTGACGCCATTCGTTAAGTAATAGCAGGCAAATGGAGGATGGTGGAGAGATATTCATCACTGGGTTTCACTCAACACTTTCTCCTTCCGGCAAATTATTCTTATCTTTAAAGCGAGGCTTGTCACAAAATTAGGAGGGCAGAAACTGGAGAAAATAGATCAATTTCAATATTGATAGTATTATGACACCAAATGCCTAAACGTCCCAAGTCAGCTAAGAGCCTTTAGAAAATGTTTGGAAAATTTTGGTGGAAATTTTGGAAAAATTATTACCTAAGTCCACAGAACACCAAGGATGATAAAGCAAGACAATAAAACTCAATCAACGTAAATATCACACAATAACCTTATTATTTCAAAATTCTTTCAGATTTAAAAACATATCTTATCAGAACAAGGACATCAATCCAAAACAAAAAACACCAAAAATCAACACCCGTTACTAAGTGATAAAACCCATCCAAGGCCTTCACAAATTTTATTTGTGAAATTAAATGTAAAATTAAAATGTTACATTAATCGTTACAGTATGTGGGAGGAAAAGAGTCGTAGTAGTAAAGAAATTTTAAGGATAATTACGAAAGCGGAAGAAGCTTTCAGTATTAGAAGGGAGCTGATGTCGTGGCCCTTGTGTAAGGATGTAAATAAAAGGCTGGCGAAGAGTATAGCGTGTCGAGTTATATGGTGCAGACATGTGGAATCTGATTAAAGAGGATGAGAAAAAGGCTGCAGGCATTTGAGATGTGGGTGTGGAGGAGACTATTGAGAGAGTTCAGTGAAACGGAAAGGAAGACGAAAGAGGAAGAGCTGGATATTGTGGCTGAGGACAGGAAATTGCTGGAGGAGATAAAGAAGAGGCAGAGTAGGTGCATAGAACAGGATAAGGGATGCTTGAAGGCCATGATAGAGGGGAGGATGTTGTTTACACACGAAAGGGGGTGAACTAGAATAGGCTTTATGTACGGGATGAAAAAAGCAGGATGTACGCTGAGAATAAGTTAGAAACTGAGCAGGGAGATACGGGAGCCTGCGCCAGTAAATATATAGAGAATAGTTTACTCTCTTCCATTTATTTACATTTACCGGTATGCAATCAAAATAAATAAATAAAATAAAACTCAACGCTATACCCACATATACTAGTCTGAATGACTTCAGCTGTCGGCCGCCTCACAAAATAAATAGCCAACCAATGAACAAGAATCAACAATGAAGGTTTTCCCAGCGAATAAAATCCATTGAAGGAAGAGTTCCGTGTTCTTCACCGGGTATTAGAATTAATTGACACCGATGCTTGCAAGACTAAGAACACCGTAGTCTTGAGGGTATAAAGATATATGAGTAAAGATTTATACCATGAACACGCTGGTAGTCTCAGCCTTTGAAATACTGGAGCCAATAAATACTGAGACTTGGGGGGTATACCATGAACTCATCTTTATTCTTAACTTCTTTCCATATAATACATTCCATATAATACATACCACCCTGCGAGTCGCCACAGGAGCGTGAGGCAGGAAGTGTTAGGATACCAGCCATGAAAAGGAGCGGGAAAAGGATGAAGTAATAGGAAGAGGACAAAAGTGAAGCTTTTGCAAACGGAGTGCCTTAGAATCCAGCTCTGTTTTAGTCATAAATAATGTGTTGGAAGAAAGAGTATTTGTACCTATCATTCCGGAAGTGTAATTTTAAAAATATTTTTCCTTCTGTTAGTTATGGAAATATAATGAGGGGTTAAAATAATATAATTCGTGCAACACCGGGACACGCGAGATCTGAAATTTTCAAGTCATTTAAGCTTAACGTGTACCAGGGCCGCAAATGCGTCGTACGTGTTTCCCCCACGCCAGATTTGAGGTTGCGGTGATTCCCAAGTATTTGACATCAGTTAAAACCTATTAACCCAGTACTTCCCCTACTCCTTACATGTGGTGATGCTGTGATACCTTTCTTAAGAAGTATACTGCAGGGCATTTACATAGATTAAGTTATCCACTTTGAATAAAAAAACTTCTTACTTTTCCACACTTTATTTCAAAACTGCGATCGGTTTCACCTTAATAATGCATCATCTTGGTGAAACCGGTCACAGTTTTCAAATAAAGTGTGAAAAAGTAAGAAGTTTTTAAAATTCAAATGGATATCTATAACTTCCACGAAGCCAAGCCTGAAACAATCAAATTTATAGATTAAGTTAACCACGAGTTAAAGTTGTTAAGATGCAATGAGAGATCTTCCAAGTACGCATCTGTGGACATTTCTCAGCAGATGACGGTATCGTCGGCAAACAATTTCATCTCGCAGCTAACTCTACACCTACAATGAGCAGGAGCTTCAAAGCTGCAGATTACATCTAGGAGAGAGGACAGTTCTTGGTCGCCTATGCGTGATAAGTATTCAGGCGAAAAGGGCTTTTCACCACCAAAAAAAATGCGTTTTTTTTTCAAAGAGAGAACGGGAGGGTAATTCCTTATCCTGCGCGATTTCTTTTTTTTTTAACGGTCCAACTTTTGTCGGCGCTCGCACACAAAAAGGCGAGTTTTATTTTCACCCCATACGGAGGCAAAATCCCTTTCCCTCTTTTTCTCTCTCTCTCTCTCTCCACATACATGGACACAATCGTGGATTTCGATTCCTTCTCTGCCCTCCCCTATTGTGGGAGGGGTGGAGGATGGGGGTGGTGGAGGTGGAGGATGGGAGAAACCACCCTCCCACATTTCGAATCCTCTCCGGTCACGTAAATCGTCCGCTCTGCTCGGCTGGCTCCCAGAGATCTCGCGAAATCCAGCGTCGTCCTCCTGCGGCGAATTCTTGAAAAATTCAGAAGAACGCACGAGACCATGATATATTCATGAGTACAGTTACGCTTATGGGATTATCTGTCACCAATAGTGGTTTTATCGTGATATTAAAAAGAGTAACGGTCTTCACAGCAGTCTTCTCTAGCACCTCCCGATAGGACATAAAAGTTTACATATTTTTACAATGGCAATTTATATATTACTATGGGCAATTTATCCATAGTTTCAAATTTATTCCTATGTATAAGGGTTCCTTTGCAATTATTATGTACATACTTTAGACGTTCATAGCATGATTTGCAGTAGATAGCGGTAGGACAAAGGCATGTTACAGCGACGGTCTTCAATGTATACGAATCTGAGCCCTCCTGATTGAACATTTTATTTTTTTTATTTTGAAGAAAATACTACACAAAAGCTACATTGCCAATTAAAATTATAATTGTAAGACACACAAAATGAGTCACACAAAAAAAGAAAAAAATAATAAAACAAAATACAACTTTACGAAGATGGAATAGGGATGCTGATTATTGTTCATTATTGCCTAGATTAATGATTATTTCCGGAAAGATGTGATGGCCAAGCTGGTGAAATGTTTAGACGATAGGGAAAATGAATCAATATCAGAAGGGCGTGAATGTATTAGGGAGGAGAGGTGGAAGAACGTAGAACGTTTAATCAGTGATAATCTGGGTGTGGCGTAATAGTAAAAATTATATTATTTTTTCTGGGGAGGTTTTCAGAGTTCAGAATAACGTCAGCATTTTTAAAGTTACTAAAGGGTTTAATAACATTGATAAGATTAAAATAAAAGTTTTATGAATGATTATAGGCGAAGAAATTAAAAAACTAATTCTGTAGTTAAAATTTGAAATATGAGTCATAAATATTTGAATTTTCTATGTTGTTATTTACATTGGCTCGAAGCAAAAGAGTCAAATTGACGTGAAAAAATATTCTTGACTAAAATTTAACATGAAAGTTTAGCGGAAATGGTGTACTTGTTTGTAAATTAATATATTTCCACCGTTCTTCCTTAGCCTTCACGAAGAGTTGGTCAGGAGCCTGTATTGTTATATTATACCATAACTAGTTCTAATTCTAACATATTGTGATCAAGAAAATTTTGCTCCCATAATCAAGCGTTTTTATTTATTCTATGTCAGCTTTATAAAGTTTATGTACCAATTTTGGACTAGAGTTTACTGTTTCTTACAATTTATCCCCAACTCCAAAGGGTTCGTCATCGCTATTAAAGTCTACGAAAGTGGAATCTTGTTGTGTAATATTACGTCTTCGACTCAGTCGAACGGGGCCGTAAAAAGTTTTTCTGCCCAATTTCAGAGTTATACTTTGAATCTTTTTTCGATAAAACCTCATTTTAGGGGATTTAGTCAGAAGAATTGGAAAAGGAAATAACAGGATTATTACGTTGACTCACGCATTCTTTGCTTCTGCATTTCAAGCCCCGTATGTTTAAGCTGGCATAGTTATCATTACATCCTCCAAGTAAAGGGGATAGAAAATTTTGCGACAATGCGGACTGTATGTACACGATGCATGTACCTAAACCTTTTTTGCTCTCTCAGGTTCTTTGTTCTAAGCAACTGTGGGAGTCAGTTTTCATTTCTTACTTCAGCATACTGCGACGTATTCACGTCTTTACCACGAGTACTTACATAGAGCACTGGAATTTTCAAGCATCGGTGATTTAATGTGTTATGAGAAGTATCTAAGAGGAGTGAAAATAGGTTAATAAGGAAATATGAGAGAATGTGTACAAAATGCACGCTCGTTCATTTTTAAACGCTTGGCCTAATTTTAATGAAAACAAAAACAGAAACATATAGCCTGATGGGTGTGGCATACACAGTTAAGGTTGCTTAGCGATAGCAAATCTTGGTGGCAGTCACCTGCGCGAAGTGTGACGTCAAAGAGGACAAGAAGTGCAGGGGAGAGGATAGCACCTGGTAGGGAACGCTGCCAATATCAGAAACTTCAAGTTGAGAGGGTGAGGGAAAGTGTCATCATAGCGTTTAACGACAATGTTTACGGCCAAAAAAAGAAACTGAATCGAAATACGCTGAAACTGTTCGTAACCCATCGAAAGAGCCATCTAAACAATTTGACTTAGAGTCATAGAGAGCTAGGAAGTTGATATGAATAACAGATTGAGCATTTTAATGCTGGCAACGAAGCATTGCGACATATGGAACCCTGGTTGTCAAACGCGGAAACTACCTTACTCTATTTTGTGTGGAGCTAGTTTGGAGGCAATGAACTATTCCCCTGAAAAGCTTCAAACTTGGACTTCCTCCGCAACTGCCGCCAAATCTTTCTACCATTATACGTTTGCATCCAGCTTAAATTGATTACGAGATGCGTTGCAGGAAATAGCAGTCAATTGCCGCAAGTAATTGAAAAGTGGTGGTCGAGTAAGGGAGAGAAGGAAATAAGGTGGCGGAGCATGCACTTAGAACCAGAAATTAACGTGGCAAGTGATTGAGTTCTTCCGGAGTACCAACCTGATAGTAACTAACTGCTAACTCAAACACCACCCTAGGTGTGGATACACTTTAAAAAATCCCAGGGGATACTGAGCGGTATCAAAACGACCAATCATGGTTCGTACCAATATGTAATTTGGAGCATCGTCACAAACTAGATAAAACTGAAGTTGATAGGTATATACTGGTAGTCAAACGTGGAAGCTACCTTACTCCTGCGTGCGGAACCAGTTAATAAGGAAAGTACTCATTCTACTGAAACGGGCCTTCTGTGCACATTTGTCCCCATGTTTCACTACAACTAAGCACAAGAAATTTGACTGGCGATGATATTTTTGCTCCGTGAGGACTTGTTAATGGTTGAAGTGGCCTCTGCCTACAACCAAATCGTTCCTCATATCCACATTGTTTTCCACAATGCATCCTAGTATCAGTACAAGTCACGGAATGATGAGAAAGAATTATATATTTCATTGCAAACTTCCATTGTGATGACACATCCGCCCTTTTTGGCGTAGCTAAACTTGGCAAAAGAGAAACTTTGTGGAGTCTATGGTTAACTTTTTATTTAATTTGTCGACCGAGGTTTCAAATTACTCAGTCATTATCAAGTCATAATCAAGCCCTTGATAATGACTGCGTAAATCGAAACCTTGGTTGGCTAGTTAAATAAAAAGTTTACCATGGAATATACAAAGTTTTTCTTTTACCTAGTAATGGAGTGTCACAAAGTAGCGTCGGAGAAAATTAATTCTATGCAGCTAAACTTGATGGCAGATGTACCGAAGCGTAGTCTGAGCGAGTAGAGGTCACCTAATGACTCTCTGCGGGACCCCTGGAGAGACCCTCCACCCATTTGTCCAAAATGTATTCTATGCTTTCCTCTCCCTGACACCATGTTCTTCACAAGTAAGTACCGCCAAGTTTTGCTAGTCGTTTACTCCACTTACTCCCAATCATACTGTAATGATATTTATTGCATCTTCCACCAGGAGGACGGTACTTCCCAATGCCATTGCAGTTTTGCGTGCTTATATTAAGGAATGAAATCTATAAAGCACCAGATGCTCTACCCCTATGCAAACAACGATGAAATTAGTTGGACTTCCACAAAAGTACAATGTACTTATTTTCAAGGAATAGTTCGCAGAGCATAATATGATCAAATATGTACCAGACTGTCTCGTTGGTTGGGTTGGGCATAAAATATCGTGGCTCTAGGAGCTATTTGCTATGAAAAGGCTGATTCTGGCACCGTCTTTCACTGTCCGCTCCTAAAGCCTCTTCTCTTCTCTCATGCCATTTGCCCATCGATGCGTTCACACCTGCGACCCACCAGAGGGACTGTCTGAAGGAGCCCGGAGCAACATGCACAAGCTCAGTAACTAGGAAGAAATATGGCAGAGCTTGAAGATTTTCAGAGCAACGGAAAATGTTTTATCTACAGATTAGCACACACAACAATTTTCGCAAATTTTATCTAAAGCTATCCCAACGATTTGACAGCGATAAAAGGGATACAATGCAAAAATGTCCACATTCCAGCGCTGCAATGATATTCGTTCAACGCTGATCTCATCAGCCGAAATACTTCATGCGTGAGTCTCTAACCCAATGTTTATTTGAAGGATATCAAATAGGAAATTAGAAATCAATTTCCGCTCTTCGTTATCGTCTTTCTCTTTCTTCAAAAAAAGAAGAATTCGGATCATCAATGGCTTTTCCATGCATGACATACTCATTTATCTAATGAATTTATGTATTTTTCGTATTTCAGTACTTACGTAAAAAAAGATAAACTTACGAAAGTTTCTAACCAAATATGTCAATTTTGATAAGGGTTCCAAGGAAAGAAAAAAGTTATATATTTGCTTTTTATTTTGAAATATTTAGTTTTTAAACAAGGCAAAAAACCTCACAACTTTCATTTCCCTCAGTTAATGAATCACAAGTGAGGAACCATTGGCTGATATACTCAAATTTCACCAAGCGCCTTTGAAAAGCTGCATTTTCCTCGTGTGATCCAGTCCTATTAATTGAATTGGAGGGAGAGAAAGTGAATTTCTACTTCAATGATGATGGCTTAAGTGTAAATAATCTGTTAGAGCTCCTGATAATTAAATTTCACGAATCTGATATTCTTGATTTAACCTCAATTACCATACAGATTCAGATGCTAGTGATTTTATCAGTAGGTATATCCGCTCTTTTAAGAAAAGCAATATCTTGGAGCTATAATGGCTTAGAGAAATCTGTAATTTTCGACTCACGTTATTTTTCAAAACAGTCAGATAGTCAAAGTATATTTGAACACCAAGCAACTAGAGTGTGGTAGAATACGACCGAATAATCTGTGAACAATAATGCCAGTATTAACACCTTGAGTTTACCTATTTTTCGACGGCAGCGAAATGAAACGTCCCACGTATTTCTGAGACTTTTCGCGGTGGTCTTGTCTTCTTATACAAATTGAAGGGCTCTCACATGGTCTTCTTTTTTTTCAAGATCCCTAAGGCACTTACCCTTGCCCCAATTATGATCCGCAGGCTCCAGGGACGGCTCAAAAGCCTTGCGCAACCGCGCGCACTTCGTGACAAACCACATCCACACGCGGCTAATATTATCCCCGGATGAAATCGATAAATCTTTCCCTCGATCGCCATCTTCCTATCACGGCAACTCATGAGAAGTGAGTGGACACAAAGAAAACATGTCCCGTTCACCTTCGTGACGGGCACCGCGGCCCGAGCATCTTCCTAGCATTGGTAAACACAGTTACCGACCACGGATTGCGTACACAATGTTGCCCAGTAATCACTAGAGCTATATTTTTAGCAATACTCTTCCATTAAAATGAAGCCAATGAGGTAATGGTGCAAAAGAATCAGTTTTTAAATGATGAGCGGAAAAATAAGTCTTAACATTCGGATTATTCCATGCAGAGGTTGAGGACATAGCATCATAAATGCTAAATTCACTGAATGTAACCCCTGGGACTGTTTTATGGCTGGCTCGCATTGGAGGAATCGGCAATAAATTAAATTGAAGTCCAGAGACTAAATATACGATTGGGCTTCAAATGGAATGCACGTCGGCTATAATCGTCCATCTTCGCTGGCTCAGCATTTCGACGGTTTTATCGCCTGCAGCGTCGATCATAATATGAATAGAGGCCATCTGGCTACATAAAGGTATGTGTACGTTGAACTGTCAGTAGTCTTTTTTTTAAGTAACGAAAGAAGTAAACTATGCAATGGCTCCGACAAAGGTTTTTTTTTTAATCTACCAGCGTGTATGTCACACATAATAGTTTAAAATCCTCACCGATTCCGAGATTCTGTCTTAATCGAGAGGTAAACGACGGCATAGATCTACGGGTTAATGTTTCAATTCTAAATATGACATATTAACAAGTTATTTTATTACATCTGCATCTAGAAAAATGTTCCCTGCAAGCCACTTCAAGGGTGTGTGGCAGGGGGTGAGTAGTCACCAACATGCATTTCACAAAACCCTAAAGTTAGTGTAACTAATTACATTATTCCCTAATTTCACACTGCCACATTTTCAACAATTCACCTTCAGGATCTCCATCAAACCAGAGTTATTTTCTTTTCATCACCTTTTTGAAAAGCAATCCAGTAAAATATTGCAGATTGAAGTTTGGGACTGGTTATACAACATGACTGGGGTCGGTTGAAATCCCAGCTCACGGGAAGGTCACTTTCCGAATCGTAAATACTTGAATTCATCTCTGAAATCACGTCCGTCGCCTGCATCCCCCACTCAGCTCTAGCCAATCCGGACCCCGGCCGTCGAAATACAGTTTGCGGGCGACATTTCTCGTTTCCTTCCGACGGTGCACGCGGCTGACAACCAACGAAGTCAAGATCCGAATTCGCTCGCGTCCATTTTCCGCGTGACTTCATTCTCTCCGTCCGGCGGCCGTCCGTTGCGTGCCCTGGCTCTCGACTCTCCGTGGAGTGAAAGAGATGAATGGTTTACGGGAGGAAATTTGAGCGCTTTTTTACGCCATGAAGGGAGATGGATTCGTCATGAGGTGGGTGTCAAAATAGAACAGTTAATACGTTTGGGCCGTCATCTGCTCCGTCAGGTGTAAGCATTTCTGCCAGTTCTACTCCACCATTGGGTAGGCTTAGTCGGCCTCTAATTATTTTCCGTGGTGGGACATATTCCATTAGACTTCTCGGTATTCTCTTTAAGGGCATTCGCTAAACATGGTCTTTTCATGAAGATATTCATCCCTGCCGCAAATACGGCGATGATATAACGTAGAAATTGCGACAGGAAAAAATCGGTCTGAAGCGGGAATCGAACTACGTACCTTTGGCTTTCCGGGCCACTACGCTACCCATGATTCCTGATTCCCGTGACAATTTAGGAGGATACAAGGGAACTGGAAAAATGGCTTAACATCCAGTTCCCTTGTATCCTCCTAAATTGCCACGAGAATTAGAAAGCCTGGGTAGCGTAGTGGCCCGGAAAGCCTAAGATCCGTGGTTCGATTCCCGTTCCAGGCCTATTTTTTTCCTTTGGCAATTTCTACGTTATGTCTTTTCAGTTTGTCTTGTTACGATGAATTGTTTTCCTAATTTCTTAGACCTCCAAAGAGGCCCCTATATCGTCATTTATTATTCTAACTAGTATCGAACACCCTCTTACGTCTATTTGGAAACTCAGCTATGATGTCTCCGAAGTCCTTAGGCCTGTTTTCCTAGGTGCCTATCACTCCGCATTAGCCTTATACAGTCTTATCTATGTTTCTTTACGGATCTTTTTTCTTAGAGTTCTCTAAATGGGCCCACTTCTTTGAAAACTGTTTGTCTGGACAATTATGCCCTTATCATCTTCTTAAGTCGCATATAAGCCTAAATGATTGACATGTCATCAATCTTCCTAAGTCCCATTGTTAATTAGAATTATCGATGTGGCATTGTAGTTGCCTCTGTGTTTCTTTACTATATTTTTATAACTGATCTTTTTCAATGATGCCTTGGCTAAGGGTGTGCGTAATGATGGTTGTATTAGACTGACGGAGAAGCTTGTTTTTGCTGTATTGGAATAATTCTTGATCGTCTGCAAATAATATGGTTCTAAGACACAGTTGAACAATTATCCTTAGTTCTAGGGTAGCTTCTTTCTTCCATTCCCGGATGAGGTCGTCAATATATGCATATATTAAATGTTGTGGAGGATATAACACACCCTTGTCTAACCCTTTCATTAATTCTAGATGCCCACTGCAATTTCTCCTTTATTACATTGCTACCCACTTCGCAACAACGCTTCATCTTCTTCAATGAATTATAACTGACTTCGTTCACTGATATATATAAGGTTGGCTGACGAAACCCAAGAATTGGTTGAGCTATCTAATTTGATAGAGACTGGGGAGCCATCCAGTTGATTAAATGAGGCTACCACTTGCATAAAAGCTTTCCAAATATCCAAACGAGTGGTCAATCTAATATACACTAGGTTACTTAAATTCTTGGCGAAGGTTGTAAAGACCAGTACTCTGATGTGTAAGACAAGTTACCGAATATCCATTTAAAATGGATGGTGCACACAAGCGCGTTCGATAATGCATCGATTTGAGCTGCCGTTTGTGGCCAACATATTCGGTATCGATTCATTCAATTAAGATAAAAATACGACATATATCTTTCAACGCTTTTGTCTCACGACCCGATGCACTCTGAAATGAAATTGCCGCAGGAAAAAATTGGCCTGGATCGGGAATCAAACCGTGGACCTTTGGCTTGCAAGGCTAATGCGCAGACAACTACGCTATCTAGGCAATGGCCCAGCAAGCCAAAGGTCCGTGGTTCGATCACTTCTCCAGGCCGATTTTTTCCTGTGGCAATTTCTATGTTATTTCATCGCCGTATTTGCGGCAAGCATGAATATGTTCTCGTAAAAACGTCTTTCTCTACGTAAATCGTGGGCGTTAAGAAGTCAGTTTCCATTCCTTGAAAATACTCTTCCACCAAATAACGCCCAATACGGTTGACTCCACCTTCTTGCCTGCATCACATCCTATCTCTGCTCACTGTACTAGTTTTTATATTGCTGTTGCATTGCTGTGGCCTCTTTGGCCACGTTTTCTTCCAAAGCGTCGCTCTCCAGTACTTGGTCTTCGCCTCTGCAATTGTTTTTCGATTCTTCCAAGCGTTTCTCATCCAGTTCACTCCTTGCGAGTACACAAAAAGCCATCTTTCACAATAGGGCTTCCTCATATTTGAGATTGCGGTTTCTTTGATGATGGAGACGTTATCTCTTGAAGACAGGCGCTATCTTTTCTTCGGGCTGTTCTGGCGTCTTCTAAATTCACAACATGGTCGATGTCCGACATCTGCACAAGGCCAAGGAATTCTATCGTCCCAAAGAGACGATCACATAGTCCTATCCACATGGGCAAGGGCCTTGTATCACAGCCATGTCTTCTCAAAGAACTCACGGAGATTAAATTCCTCAAAGCTTAATGGCATCCAACATAATCATGCAGTAGTTATATAAACTCCCGTTGCAAAGTTGAATGATGGTTTTGGTATTCACAGTGATTCCACACAGTAATGCTGGAATGAATTAATGAAAATGGTATTTGGAGAATTTGAGAAATTACTAGTGGTTCTAAGGCACGTCTTCAATGTTTTAAATGCCACAGGTTAGTATCAAAATTTCATGTTTTGGTACCTCCTAAAAGTTAACTCAAAATTTATCTAAGAACCTATCTGCGTGTGCGGTGGCTGCAAGCTTCCTGCCATCAATATCTGTGTCGACTTGCAGAATAATATCTCCAGAATTATTTTCGCTTTTTTTTAAATTTGGCATGCTTATGGCTCTTTGAAACGATGAGCTGTAAACGACGGTTCTTCTTGGATAAAGAAAAATTAATCTGACATCATAGTTTAAAGAAAAATATTGTTTGGATTTTTGGATCGAAATAAAAAAAGTTTCTTTCTTCTTTTTTCATCAGGAAGACATTTTACTTGCTGGAGATAGAGAGAGAAAGAGAGTCCTCATCTGGTATCCTTCTCAAGGTTGTGTGAGAAAATCGGCATTCACGTGCATATACATATCGAGCTAAAGGAGGCTATGTTAATATAGTTTTCCTTTTTCCCGACAATATTAATGTTAAAAGTGAACCTTAATTAATAAAAATATTAAGGGATAAAATACATATACCTTTGGCTTTAATTAAACTTACGTTTTCGTTGGAAACATGTAAATTAGGATTCAGTACGGTTGAGGTTAGGCCTCATTTTAAAGTAACGGAGTTATTTTTATGATCACAAATTGAAAATAATAAATAATTTTAACAAAACATTTACTTTCGCTCGATAGCCCTGAGGACGATGCACGAGTTGGGCATCGAAACGTTGGCCAGTATGGAGAGCCTTACTCGGTGGAGGAACCGAGCAGAACTCCTACTACATTTACTTTTCATTCTTATCCTATCTTTATTGCCTGAGACAACGTTTTTTACTCTTACCTGTATGCCCAGCCTAATAAAAGCCTTCAAAGTCACGTCATGACAAATCACTCGCGTTTGTAAATTCCGATATCAACTGGACAATGCGACTTCTGACCTATTCACATTTACCAAGTAAAATCCGTTATTATTATATTTTATAGAATTGTGGCCATAATTTTATAACTAACCCTGAAAACAAAATTCAAGGAAGGACCAAGAAGGTTCAAGAGAAAGTTTCGGTGCTTTCCTGATGAATGCCCTGATCACATTTCTCGGGTTTTCCACCGAATGTAGAACTTGATTTCTCCCTCGTTTCAAGGAATGATTCCTTCATCGTTTTTCTTTGAATAGAGGAAGATTTCACCCTACCCCTGAAGGCGATGAAGGAGTCTTGTAAAGACATTTCGCGAGACATAAGGAACCTTACCTAGTGTAAATCACTATAAACACCAGCACTTCTTATATTTGCAAAAGTGTTTGAAATCTACAGCTTTTCCCATTTTTATTCCTGCCATGATAAGAACTTCCAATGTTTTTCCATCCGAGTACAGTTTTTGTGGAATGCCTAAAATGTTTCATGCCTTCTCATTGCATAATTAGAAATAATAAACCACCCGCATGGATCCTGAATATGAATAGCGTATGCCGACAATAGTGAAACTGCTTACAGAGTTCTTGGAGTCTTGAGATATCTCGTGTAATAACGTACATTTATCTAAGGTAAATGTTATCTGATTTCATCTTGGCATGCAGGACAGATTTTAGAATACTAAAATTTTACGCCAGGTACTTTTATAATTTAAAATTTAGCCTAGATATTTACATTAAGCTTCTTTAATTTCCGAATTTCTTAACCCTTTCCCTTTTATTAGTTATGCGATTTCTAATTATTATAAAATTTATAAAATTAAAATAGTTTTTCATGTATGATTTCCGGGTAGCCTGTGGTAACAAAGTGACTAAATAGCCCTATTGGGATTATCAGCCGAGTAGTTACATACTTAAGATATATTTAGAGAGAATTTGAAAATTATGTAGGCCATGGATGCCACTTTTAATATTACATCGCATTAAAAGTATTCCAATTCGAGGTTATGCCTTTTCATTTTTTCGTTTTTTATTCGTTGTCTCTGGGGTAACTATGTGGAACTTCAAAGAGGGTGAAAGTATGAAGATAAATTATTTAATTTGATTTGATTGGGATTCAAGCCCGGATCTCTCAATTGTCGGTCAGGTGTGTCAGCCAGTAACACCACCTAGGCTAGCCAAACTAAGGATTGGTGGTGTGAACGGTTAACACACCTGACCGGGAATCGGAAGATCCGTGCTTGAATCCCGATAAGTTAAGCCAATCAATTTTTACATGGTGTATTCCACCCTCTCTGATGCATATCTTGAAACTCACACGCATGACTACGCTCTGCATCATTTTTGCAATCGCAAATTTTGTAAAATCTGTGGAACTGCTTCATTATCAAATAACTGAAAATTGATTTAAGAATAACGAGGTTAGGTCGTTTTTATCTAAAACCACTGGGCAATAAAAAAAAGGGCAGGAGAGACTTTAGCTTAGGAACTGTTCGATGTTGCACCGACATATGAGAAGAGAGCAGCGTCGAATAGGTGACCTCATTTCCCAAAAGCATACCTATCTCTCTCTTCCCATCTCCACGAGAGTAAACATTCGTCCTGAACAGCCTCCTCAGTGGCCACTTGGCGGGTTTTACACCAAGGGTGGCGTTTCTAAACAGGAAACGGGACGACAAATAGGCGGCATTCACCAGTCGCCAACCAATCGCCTCCATTTATAGCAGAACTGACCTCTCATTACCCACTTGAAGAAGCGGTCTTCGACTTGAAGGTGGGTTCGAGACTCACCCGCCACTGAAAAGCGTGGCACATACCTATAGTAAGGCGCGAGATGCGCTCACATAAACAGTCCAAAGGAGAGAAGCGAGACCAGTCAGTCCTTAAGGCGATCGATATAAAACAGCGAGGTACTCAAGAAGGCAACCTTTGTGCTCAGCTGTTGACGATCAGCCTTGGACCCAAAGTCTATTGGAGCATATATCCTCCTCCCACAAAGCTACAACCCCACAAATCTATGTGTATAGATCTTCAATCATCACCGTTATCCCCTAATTTACAATATCTGTTATTGCCTTATGAATAATATTATTAATAACATTATTTCGACAGGAAGTTAACGAGAAGAAACTCATATCTAATGAATTCAATCCGTTCTGGCGTAACTTTGTGGGAGTCCATTTTCAAATAATGACAAGGTCATCTATGTTTAAATCCACAGAGTATTTTATTGGTACAACTAGTTTCAACGCTACGGCGTCATCATCAGGTAATACGGCGTCATCATCAGGTACCTGATGATGACGCCGTAGCGTTGAAACTAGTTGTAACAATAAAATACTCTGTGGATTTAAACATAGTTGGCCTTGTCATTATTTGACATATCTAATGTATTAAAACTAAAGGAAACGCCATTTTTTGGCTCCCGGACGATTCTGGTGTTCCGTGTGCCCCTGCGATCCCGATAAGCCATTGGCTTGTCATCAGGTTTTTCAGGGGCCGAACTGCCAGAACTTGACATAAACACCCATGCCCTGGGCATGCGAAAAACCGACCAAGGCGGGAATCAAATCCGTGGCTCCCGGATTGGCAGGTGAGGACTTAACCCCGCCGCCACCGGGGCAGGCATAGAATATCATTGATATATTTATATATATTTAAGCGTCTAGGGAATATATAGCTAAATATAAAACTATTTAAGTCTAAAAAGAAAAGTAATAATAAGCAATAGAGTATTTGCACAATTTTTGGAAACTATGTTAAATTTTGCTTTGGTGCGTAAAAACCATAAATCCAAAATTTTACTGCCGTGACTTTCCTACTTTTTAAACAATAAGCGATTTAAAATCACATTTCGAACCTTGCGCACAAACGGACTGCGGCCATATTGAATCTGCTGTGACGTAATCGCCCTTACTCCACAATCGCTGCCGGGTTTGTTTACATTCGTCCTGTGTTGTATTTACTGCCTTGTGTGGTAAATATCCTTTTTTACAGGCTAAATAGTTCCAAAAATTACCATGTAGATGCCTGATAATATCAATTAAAAACTACTGCGAAAAAGAAGAGCTACAAATAGTATTGTTTCGTGCCATAATGCAATGTTGCTCAGGAAATCTCCGATCATTAACGCGTCCACACCCGGAAGATTATTGGAACTTGCCTTGGCGAATCCAACTTCCATGATGAGCACCAACGTTTTATTTCAAATATCGAAATAACTTCGATAAAGCAAATACTATTTCACTCTCAATGCACAGCTAGGCTATTTCGCTTCTGCTAATATGTGAGATGACGTCACACTACGTTTAGACCTTGGAAATTTCGATGCTAAAACAATGCATATTAAAAGCTATTTATTAAATTAATTAGTAGGAATTATACCTTGGTATTTCGTACGTGGCATTTCGAAACCAAACACTACTCGCTACAATAAATTTCAACAAAATACCTCACATACGCAAATACTCTATTAGCAATATCCACGGGTTCAAAATCTTCATCTCTGACGATGTTTCGATCGTCAACTCAGCCGTCGTGTGAATGGCTACCGACAATCGACAAGTCAACCGACCGACAGTGATGAAAAGTTTGACCCACTGGAGTGCCCGAGAGGAGTTCATCATCAAAATTTCCCGAGAAAACATCAGATCATTTAGCAGTAACATGATAATCTCTTTCGGTAGACATATCGAATCTAATCAATCGAATTTAACAATATAAATAAAATGAAACGCTCAAAGTGGGAAAAGTTAATTCTGGCAGAGGGAATTCGAGCGATTCGACTATGACAAAATTCGATTGCAATAAATACATACAATTATTTGCACATCCTTCTGCATTATTTGTCTATCAATCAATTTATGAGGACGTGCATCATTATTAGCGCATTTATTTATGCCTAATTCGCTTTTTTTCCTTCGTAAAGCAATAAATGTGCCAGTATATTTTACTCACTTAAATTAATCAAACTGCAATAGCTGCCATGAACCATATGGTACATCTGTTAGTTAGAATGCACGTAAGAAGCGATGGCAATCTGGACTTCTGAATAAATGGGGTACTAGTCCAATATAGCTTTGCTGCTTTTTATGTAATATTTTTTCGCTTACATCTGTAGAATTGAGATAAAAATAAATAAAACATTACAAATAGTATTCGTTTTCATAGGAGCTTGCTCCTTTCAATAATCTCAGATCAGTAATTCTACAGTCTGACGCAATTATCAACAGAAAAGAAAATCACCGAGTGCATATAAGGTTTCACTTGGTCTACATCGTTCATTGTCTACCTACTTGTAGTTCTTCCCCTCTCTTTTCCCACTAATGATGTCTTGAGAATACTTCTTTGCCATGGAAAGGTGTCGCAGATTTTTTGCATCCTTATTTGTAGCGTTCTCCACGGGCTTCCCTCTTCACCTACTCTTCAAAATACGTACTTTGATGCTGTCCACTCCGCGAATTTCACGCTCGGCAATAACTCTCTCCCTGGGTAAGAAAAATTCAAATTCCGCTTCCACTCTTTGCCCGTATAACTTATTTCATTTACAATGAATAGGGATAAAATCATGAGACTAAGAAACGTAATATAATCAATAGCATGTGGTTCGTGCTAAACGCATCAGTACTTGTTAATGAGTGTTTGTAGCTACATCAATGCTCGCAACTGAGAGGTGAGAAACATTTTAGAATCCAATGTTAACGCATTTATTTACCACGACACTTACGTTTCACCGGATGCTCCTCACTTTCAATCACAATCGTTTGAAAAGTACATTGAAGCCTTACTCGTACAATCTAGGTAACTTGAACTCTTGAAGTATATATTTAAGCTCGCCACTCTGTATCGAATAGGCAGTTTCTTAAAAAGACTCGCCTTTTTCACCAAACTAGTGTTTAGTATCAAATCAATGGTTCGTGAGTTCACTTCGTGGAATGAAGACATGATAGTTTCAAAAATAATCTCTGTTATATTCCAGACAGTATTTATTAAAACTCAACCGGTTTTGATCTTTTCAGGTCTTTCTCAAGAGTTAACTTTTCAGGTCATAACTCTTGAGAAAGACCTGAAAAGGTCGAAACCGGTAGAGTTTTAATAAATACGGCGTGGAATATAACAAAGTTTATTTTTGAAACTATCATGTCTTCATTCCACGAAGCGAACTCGCGAACCATTGATTTGAACTTGAACTCTACTTGCGCCTCTTAATGTAACAACAAGTCTTTAAAAAATCTCCAATGGCCGTAATAAATTGGCAACACTCGTCAAAAGTACACAAAAATGGCTGTGTTGGTTTGCAGGAACAAAGAAAAATTCCACGCCGGTGACCAACCACAACCTCTCGACCAGAAAACCCTTCTGTGATGGTTTACGGGAATGTTTCTTCCTCGCCAGGGACACAACCACAGACGCACACACTCAACACAAATAGGGATCCTTCACTAGAACTGAAGGGACCCCGCTAAAGACGCCTGGGTTATCACCATAAGCACTCAGAAAATCACTCACTCACTCAAACGGGTCCAACTTCTGGGAGAATCTAGCTCAAACAGAGCGTAATAAAAGAACGATACAAAGACAAGGAATAGACGAGGGTGAGCGTCGGATATGCGTATTTCGGCCTCAAGGTGGCCCTCTTCAGTGAACTGAAGGGAGTAGGCACTTGCAACGCAAGGTTGTAAGTGAATCGAGAGGAGGACAACCTAGAATAAATACGAATGATCCCCACGAAATGTTGCCTTACTCGTAGCTAAAGAGTATACAAGGATTCAATATTTTGTATTGTCAACTCCAATCTCAGTGTAACATGATTCCTAGACTTTCAATGCCCTATGCGACCATATCATATCATGCGATCTTTATTCAAGTGTTAACGAAGGTTGTCGTAACATTCAACTTGCGTCGGATGTAAATTAACAATCCAAATAGTAAAATGACACTTTAAACGGAATTTCTGATTGTGGAGTGGATTGATGTCCATTTATTAACTTCGACTAAATAAAAGCGAGCCTAAGTTAAAGCTTTGACTCTTCCTTTGTGAAGCCTATGTCCTTCAAAATATTTTCCCGAGAGTTTTCATAGCAAATAGCAGGCACGTTGAATTGTTACAATATTACATTTCTGAATTGAGAATGGCGTAAGTTGATACGCATCCAAAATATTATCATGATTTAATTACTATGACTTACCTCCGGGATTACTCAAATGTGTAGCCTAGTTTAATTTCAAATGTTTTCGCTACACCAGTGAAATTCCGCACTAAAGTATTCTCTCTGAAGCCGAGAATCAATCCAAATTGCACATGTATAGGAGAGACTTACTCTCCTTTTCCTGTAATGACAATATTACCTTCAAAGTTGGATCCTACATCGTTAACTTAGGACTCCTCCTAGACAATCTGCGCTTACATGCTCGCTAGTCTGAAAGGAGAGTTAACGAGTTGAAGTGGTAAGATTTCTTGCTGCAAAGTAATGTGGATGGAAGGCAAAGAGAAGAATATGCCACATTAACGAAAGAGAACATTAGATTATTCCAATTACATTGCTTGGCGGCCTGAAACACCATAAAGTATCTACGGAAGTAAATCTTGAGAAATAAAACATTATTTTCGAGCATTACACTCACATTTTCTTTGCTAGCTCGTCCTTTAGTGCTTTCAGACCACCGAAATGGATGTCAACTAAATATTAGTGGGTCACAAAAATAACTTTGGGACGAGGAAGAAGTAAAAAAAATCTTTTTGACTTTTCCGAGTCTGAAGAGAATTTTCAATGCGCATTGAAGAGAAAACCATAAAAAATCAACATTTCGCGCTTATCTTTCGTTTCGCTCGAGGGATCAAACAATAAAAATGTCCCCATATCCACGGACGGAAAATAAATAAACCGAAAAGTAGCTGGAGAAAACGCAGAAATTCTATTTATAAGAGGAGGAAATTTTTCCCCTAGCCGAGGGAAATATAAGAGAAAATAGCTCGGCGTATTTTGATTCTCTTGGGAGGGAGATTGGCCCGCGGCTATCCGTTTCCTAGATTACGCAGAATCCCGACCGCCTTAATGATCTGAGCGGAGTCGGGGGGTCACCTCCCTCCCTCGAGAGGGTGAGGAAAAGAGGGAGAAAAAGGACAACCTTTTGAACTTTCGCATTTAGGGCGGAGGGGGGAAGGGTGGGGCTCTTATCCTTTGGATGATGACATTTCCTCTCCTTCGGGCCGTCAGCCTTTTCATTGCACGCCCTCATCAACACCGCTCCGGAATATTCATTCTTGAGGGCGTCTCCGTTGCGATCGTTCAAGGAGCTGACGGCTCCGCCTTTACGGCCGCCCGGGAGAGCCAACCAACCTCCTTCTCGACCCTCCCCCCCGGAATGGCCCTCCGCCCTCTTCCGCGAATTATCCCTTATGATGACACAGTGCACCGCACTCTTTGCACAACTCGCGGAATGATTAAAACTTTGCATGAACTCTTCTCGGGTTTCCAACCGGGTTAGACTCTCCACGCTGGCCGACGTTTCGATGCCCGACTCGTGCATCTTCATCAGGACTGTTGAGTCTTGAGTTGAGCTGTTGACTCAACAGCCCTGATGAAGATGCACGAGTCGGGCATCGAAACGTCTGCCATCTGGGAGAGCCTAACCCGTTTGAAAACCAGAGAAGAGTTCATTCATTAAATACGCCGGGGAAGCACCAGATCACGCGATTAAAAGTTTAACGACGTGCTCCCATTTATATCTTACGAGCAATGCGTTGGTATGCAATCCACATTTACCTCAGTGCTCAGAAAATTTTCCGACACAGTTCAGAGTATATCATTCATATTAATGAGTTCCAGTGAGTTACGTTTACAGATTCTGGTGTTACTTTGAGAAATTTTGCCTCAATCACAATATTTACGAATAAATACTGACATGCAACTGCGACGAATGTACAGGTTGTCAGTGCCCAAATATTTTAACCTCCATGGCAAGAGGTCTTTGGCACATTTAGTCCCTGGGTTGTTAAATGAATTTCCTAATTCAATGCATGATATATAATGTGTATCTGCTATTAAGAAATCACTAAAAGCGTGGTTGCTTAGTTATAATTGTTCAAAAGCTACACAGCAAAAAAAAACATTTTAACAAAAGGAACCTGCTGAAAAGCCGCTTTGGCTTAGCAGGGCCTGAATTGTATTATTTTTTATTATCTACTTTCTTCATAATTGTCTTTCTGGATTATTGATATCATAATCTTTGAAATTTTCTCATCCAATGTCCAATTTTAATCATCTAGATGAACAGATAGCTAAAACCAAATTATATGTGATGAAAAACTGTTACGCCTACTACTTTGTCTATGATGATGTACCTTGTTTAATTTTTGCATCATAGATTATTTAAAAAATATTATTTTGTAGACAACAAAATGTAATTTTTTTATTTTTATAAATGTCTTGTAAAAAATCAACGTTATTTTCCTCTTAAAAAAGAGCACATTTGTCCAATTTCACACACTTTTTTATCTGTCCAATCGGTTTTGGTTATTTATTCATTTCCAACAACCACAAAAAACAGCTCCCAAGGATGTTTACAACCGGTTAATTACAATTAACAAAGGACGAGCACACACAACAATGCCTGGCGAGAAGATAAATCCACCAAGACGGAACTTGTGCCCACAATACTATGTTTAACCTATTTCGACGGCTTACAGCGTCGTTTTCAAGGCACTTAAACGGATATTTTACAATCGCTTATTTACACCTTGGCTTATAAATTTAAAAAAAATTGGAGAAAGGAAGAATTGGCGAGGTATGAAGTCCAATTCTCCTCTCTACTTACGTCCTATAACATCCCCTCCACCCACAATAATTTTTATTTCTGAGCCAAAGTATACATAAGCGATTGTGAAATCTCCATATAAGTTCCTTGAAAATGACGTTGCAAACCATCGTAGTATGCTAACCCTATGGTTGTACCAATTTTCCAATCACTTCGAAAATGCACAAATGATGGAGTAGGTATGCTGTCATAAGAACGGGCATACAGATGTACACCAAGGGGATGAAATTCGCCGTGAAAAAATCACTTGGCTCGACTGGGGTTCAAACCCTGATCTCCCAATTGCCGATCAGGTGTGTGTGCCAGCTACACTACCAAGCCATACTCATTCAGGATAAATTTCAGTGGGGGTTAATGAGGAAAGATGGCTTGGTGGTGTAACCGGCTAACGCACTTGACCGGCAATTGGGAGATCTTGGTTCGAATTCCGGTCAAGCAAAATGATTTTACCAATAGTGGTAGGTTTAAGTTCAGCCATCCTTCTTTCAGAGCATGTGTAGGTGTATTCATCCACTTTCACTTGTAAGATCCTCCGATATAAACACTCTAAGTAGATTTTTTCGGTGGCTGTTGAAAATTAAAAAAAAAATAATTAAAATCTGTGAAATAAAACAGCATGCGTGGGACCGCACAAAAAGCCTTTGATTCGTAAATATGGTCCAGTGAGTACAACTATTGAAAGGATATATTAGGTGAATAATTTTAGAACTAGAAACTTTAGGTGAGAGAGTGCGAGGCATTTATGATTCCGGTGGACAGTCAGTTAACTCTCGGTCTCAATAGATCAAATGACTCTTTTGAAAATAAAACAAAAAACATAAGCAAGAATAAAAGAATAAACACTGCCAACTGTGACAGCACATTGGTAATTAGGGAAGTTGTTAATTAAGGGTACCACGAGTAGCATCAATTGAGTTTACAGCTAATGCACGTCAGGTAAATTTAATTTTCGAGTCATTAATGTTTCGATATTTCGCATCAAAGCCAAAGAGTTGTTTATCAATTAATGTGTCGATCAATTTATTCAACCAAGTTATGAAATGATGGAGAACGTGGATAACTACCGAAAAAACTGGCTCTGACGTCGGTTGATCATCATTTTGTAAGTGGATTCAGCTTAATTTGATGCTAAATTCAGCTTAATTTGATGATGACAAAAAAATAAAAATGAACGCGCAATCAACTTAGCGAACTATTTTTAACGACGATATGTAGCCTAGGTTACGAGTACAACTATTGCTCCAAACGCAAGTCAACATAACAGAGACATTTCAGGAGGCATGACGTTATCTCGTATAGCTTTCGTGGCTGCTCCAAGCAATTTAATCATACGGGGAAGAGCTTAATGCTGATTATTGAGTGGATTTCTGAGACTACCACTTTGACCATTTTAGGTCACCAACGTGCCTTTTGGGGGTGTCAAACTGTCTGGATAGCGAATTCATTATGGGTTATTCAAGGGTTTACCAATGCGATCTTCTAAGGGATAGCGTTCGTAATCAGGAAGGATTTAATGACCACAAAAGCTCCACAGCAAAACCTTGGGAGACGTGAAAATAATCTCGTGTGGGTTGGTTAAGCCTACTTATGAAATTTAGAGTCGGCTAGTCCCCTTTGCTTATTCATGCTGCTTATCCAATCGGGGCAGATTTAATGAAGTTAAATACTCACCCTAGTCACTCTATTAGTAATAAATTACTCTACAAATGTACATAGTGAAAAGAGAGAACTTTGTAATATTCCGCACTATTTCATTATTCACTCAACCGGTTTCAACGTACTTTACGTCATTTTTAAGAGCTGAGTAAATTACGAGCAGTCAACTCATTCACAAGACTTTCACCTTACAATTTACGAAATGCCCCAATTTCAAAACTTTCAATAGTGTCCAGTTTGGCACTTTTGTCAACTACATGTAAAATATCAAAATTAAAATAACTGTTTCGCACCGTGACGCACTCACCGTTTCTTACTGTTACTTCCCTTAGAACCTTTTTAGAAGACCCTGACCTTGCTCCTTCCTCTTAAGTTAATCCCCAAATCACCACCGATCCAACTATTATTCTTTCGTCATGTTACCCCACCTATACTTCTCAACTATGTATACAAATATCAGGCTAACTGCTCGTCATTTAGTCATCTCTTGAAAATGACGTGAAATACGTTGAAACCGGTTGAGTGAATAATGAAATAGTTTGGAATATCACAAAATTCTCTCTCTTTACTAGAATGAATTTCCACAATATGAACTCTTTTACCATTGATCTTCAATCTACATAGGGCTTCTTTATAGTCCAAATCTCTTTGGTCTTTTTCCTTATAATAATTATGCTACTTCTAAGTATTATTCAATTTGTAAAATGGAAATTTAACTTCAGATTTATATTTCATATGGCCATTAGTGACCTGTATGGTAGCTACGAACCTGAGATGTATCTTGATAGTGAAAGCTGATGCAATGGATGTCACTTAGAAGGATGGAGAAAGTTCTTGAATAAAAACAATCGAAAGGAATTGCAAAACATATCCGTTGGTCATGTATCGGCGAGCATCTTTTATAAAAACAGGTTTCTGAACTTACTCAAAAATGTGAACTTTTTCTAATATCACATTTCTTCCTGCTATTCAAAATCTGCCTTGATCAAGATTGAAGAGGGAACAACAAACTCAACCACTACTTCCCCTGCATACATTATGGCATAACGTAGGCTTTAACTTTAGGCCACTTGGTAATGTAAGGACGCTACTAGTTTCGCTGGAGTAGCACAGCGTCATTTTAATACAAGTAATATTTTATGAGGTCTTGGGTAACGACGTTGCATTATAAAAATTGTTCCCATCCTACTTCTCTTTTGAATTTTATGGTGAATGGTCATACGCTATTGGCAATTATTTCTTATATGTCGTCTCGAGCTACTAAAATTTCCTACCTTCCTCAAGGTCGACCACTAGCCACAAACTGAATTACCCTATGACAGCTTTGACAAAGAGTTTCCTTGTTTTAGACGTCTGTTTTTACTCAATGAATAATTCCCCCAACGAAAAAAACTCTCACAGCTAAGAATAGAAAACTTAAAACCATTATTTCTACAAAGTGTTCTTGCTTTAAGCGTATGAATTCATATATGGTGAGAAATTAGTTATTCATTTTGACGTGCAACCACAGCTTTCGTCAGATCACACTCTGTTCCGAAAAACACGAGAGTATCTACTGTATTCTCTCGTTTTCAGAGTCACACCTCACCGTTCTTATGACAATTCTTTGACTCATATTTCAACCCCACATCTCGAGTTTGAATAACAGCAATAGCAGTTACTTCTTTCCATAAGATTGAGTCATTTATACAACTTCCTTCACCTAACATTTCTATGGTCAGCAATGAGCAGTGATTCGATGTGGATAGTGGATGAAATTATAATCACGGAGTGTAGACGATTAGAAAAGAGTAGAGAATAAAGTATTGACACTTACAGAAGACTTCTTCATACGAAATCTCCACTGGAAATAAATGGAATCCGTTGGTCTGCCAATTCCCCGGTTCCGGTCCAGAGCGTTCCAAATTCCCTCCATGCCCAGAACACCATCACTCGTTTCAAGTGATGTTTGCCTAAATCGATTGAAGAAAGAAACATGATGAATGATAGTAAATTTACACAACGCATAATTTTCACGAATGTTTTATCCGTAACTACCAGTTTCAGAACAAAGGTGTCTATTCACTTTGTCACTGTGTCAAATTACAAGGTTTATTTAGGTACTTTTCACTACCTAAAGATGGAATTGGTACCTGAAAATGTCGTCTTTGTATTGAAACAGGTAGGTAGTACCAAATAAAAACATTGTAAATATTTTACATTGCGTTTATTACCGTTCAAGATTAATTTTCACATAGTTGAAACTCCATCGATTTCCAAGGGAACATAACATTATTGTACGTAAGACTTGAATACTTCTCCTATGCTGCGAAAGTCTAATTACCATCGAATGCGGTAAAATCAGACATTGTCTTCTACATCTACATCTACAAAATACCCTGAAAGCCACCTCAGGGGTGTGTGGCAGGGGGTGAGTAGTCACCAGCATGCATTACATTCTACCCTATAGTTAGTATATCAACGACTAATAATGCATTAGCATAAATCGCTAATGCTTGTCACGAGGCGAAGCCTCACAAGTATGCTCTACACTACAGATATTATCACAATGGAGAGGGACCGTCAATATATATGTATTTTTCAACTACACAAATGGACAGAGACTCAAGACTTATGTAGAAAACATGCACGGCGTGCTGCTAGTACTAGGTAACAGATAAGGATTCAAGTATTAGGGAGTACTACTACTACTAAGAGCTACACTACCTATCGAAAAACCTAGACAAAAGTCTCATTGGCAGCTGTTATATTCCCTTATCGTTCGTGGGAAAAATTACATTTTAAATCTGTCCATTCTGCAGTCTAGTTCCCTAAATTTATTCTCATGATCCGATCTACCGTAATATGTCGGATTTCGTAAAATATTATCAACGTCGTCAGAGAATAGACCGGTCTGAAACTTACATAATTGATTGAGTCTAAATTTTAATCGACGGTCTGAAAGCGTTTCCCATCCCAGTTGCTGCAGAAGGTCAGGTCTTGCGGCTGTTTGGCACACGGTTATTTAAATTAGCATTATTTTGGCAAAGTATCCAGCCTTAATAGGTCAGCTATGAAATGCTTTCAAATATCCAAAAAATATGCAACAATCGTCAACCCTAAATCGGTCAGCTTCGTTTTTCTGTTTTAACCCATCTGAGAAATCCAAAATAACTCCCTATATATCCCCTATACTTCCTATATACTCCCTATACATTAAAATAATATGATATCGGTCAAGGCAGTAATTAAACCTTTTATAGAGTAAATTTTCGATTAGGACTTGGCAGACAGTGGCCTCTAAACAGATTAACATGTCCATCACAGTGCAATTTTTTATCTTTTTGGAGGTGAATTAATAACCAAATTTCCCTCTCCAAAAAATGTATTATAAGTTAAACTGTACTACAAATATTCAGCTGATTTTTTTTCATCAGTTGTAATATGTTTGCGCCGTTTGGCGTATTTGCATAGGACTCTGGATTCACTAATCTAGTTAGTTAACAGAGCGTTCGGGCTACAAAACTTTAAACCCGGTTTACAAGAAATAAGAAATGGTTAGAAGTGAATATATTATGATTCAGTAAATTTTCGATTTTTTTAATAAACTCAATATTTGATTCAATGCATGAATGTTATGATCTTTCTTTAAAAGTTTTGAATGAATATTGCATGCAGGTTATGTAATTCATTAAAATTTGGGAAATTATGGTAAGTGTACTTATCAATTTCATTTTCAAAGTAATTTCCTGTGCCATCGCGGGTTATTCCGAAGCGTGAGTCCTTGAAAAAATATTGAAGCGGATTCATGCTTCAAGTTACAGAATAGTTTTTTACATTAAATTTTTCGGAATAAGTAAAGAAAACACATATTGAGAGCGTCCATTCAAATCGCGTTGGAAAAAATGTGCAGAGGTATCCAAATGGAACAAAACTGCAAATCCGATCCAAAATGGAGTTGAGAAACGGGGAAACATTAAGTTTCACTCAGTTGATAAGAGATAGGGGCCGGAATCCTGCTTTTCAAACTATAATTCATTGTCTTCTTAAATAACCATAACTATGACGTGGCACATTATGAACCTCTGACCCGGTTACAATAGTATCGTATATTTGTTGTTGAAAGAGATTCACTCTCATTAAGCCAGAGCTACGTCATAAGGAGTCAGAAATTAATGGCTCGTGGCTTTGAGAAGCCAGCCTTCGCTCGTTGAAAGAAGACGAAGTGAATGGGCATGGAAGGGGGGCAAAGAGGATAGGGGACTGCGCCACAACGAAGACGCGGTCGTAGATACAAACAATGAAACAAATGACGACAAAACTGCGAAACACTCTTCGTGACAACGGGCGAGTAACCGACGCCGTTTCATTACCGTCCATTCTTTGTATGTCCCTCAAAGCATTTAAAAAAAAAAGAAGTTACACTTTTAAAGAAGAAATGAAAAATAGAAAGTAGAACCAGATGCTTGATGACATAAGGGTTATATAATTCAATGACGAAACAACTGAAAAATCGTAATTTTCAGAACACTTTTTTTAGTACCTATACTTTTAAAATTATGAACACAACGATGTGACCTTAGGACAAAACAGATACTCTCGGATAACGATGTATGCAAGCTCCAAAATTACATTTCTGCATAATTGGTTTTATCATTCGATCGGTATGTGGCCGAAAAATATGAGGCCATTTATGCCATTGAGGACAGGCGGGTAGATTGGTAAGGGAAGTATTGCATGGAGGATGGGGAAAAACTTGGCGTCTGCAGTAGCTTGCTCTTCTCCGAAGGCGGCAATTGGCTCACAGTATAACGTCCCATCCGAAGGACGGAGTACTTTACCTTAAGCCTTCCTCACAACCCATTAAAGTAAGGATCGGGATTCCCAGAAAAATTTCTAAAAATGCCGGGATCTGAACCCGGAGCTACGGAATAGGAAGTAAGTACTATAGCCAATACACCTACTTCGTCCTCCATTTTTAGTTCACACGAGTAAATAGTAAATTCACTTTAATAAGACTCACAAAGGACGTCATCGGTACGATGTGATGCTATTACACATTACAGCGTAACGGTCTGCAACCTATTTTAACACAGTAATTATCGCTCAACAATTTCAACTGGAAATGGAACTGCCAAAACCAGGTAGGTCATTGAATATGCTACGTTCTCATCGAAAGGATCAGTACAAATCCATTTTCCATCACCGAATAATACGTGGCGCTCCCAATAGCACATTCGGAGATTCGAAAATGGCTTACCGGATCAGATCTTCACGAGAGTATACCTTTGTCCCGGTAATGAGAAAGTCGGAGCTACTTCCTCCACCAAACCAATCCGCTTAGAAGTATCGAACCACACCACTGTTCTTTTTCCCCGTTTCCCCGCCTCGCAAACCTCTGTCACAGCGAGAGCAACGCCAGACGCCGCTCACTGGCTCTTACAACTCCTTTCTTCTCCAATAATTCCTCACCTTGCACACGGCACTCCTCGAGTAGGGCGAAAAAGTAACGCCTCAGCCTTCGCACCCGACCGTGAGTGAAAAAAACTCCTGCTTAATCATCAATAAACGGGATCTTATTTTAAAGTAGATGATGAGGCAAGCTACATAACCTGCACAAGGCAACATATTGCATAAAATATTTTTATTCTTCTTTTCATTGTTAGAATACATGTCGACATATGATCACAGTGGCGTTTAGAAAAGTTTAAAATATTTCTATACGTATAAGAAAAGCCCTTTTCACTCACTCACTGACTCGGGAACGCTGTAAGATGGAGCCTCAAGCCTCAGTCACTTAAATTTTAAAATGCCGTTGTTAGATGGATCCACAATCTCTAACATTTTAAAATGCCGTTAATTGATGGAGCCACAGTCACTAAAGTTTTAAAATGCCGTTATTAGATGGAGCCACAGTCTCTTAAAATTTAAAATGCCGTTAATTGATGGAGCTACAGTCACTTCAATTTTAAAATGCCGTTGTTAGATGGAGCCTCAGTCTCTGAAATTTTAAAATGCCGTTATTATATGGAGCCACAGTCATTGAAATTTTAAAATGCCGTTACTAGATGGAACCACAGTCATTAGAATTTTAAAATGCCGTTGTTAGGTGGAGCCACAGTCTCTCAAATTTTAAAATGCCGTTATTAGATGGAACCACAATCACTTAAATTTAAAAATGGCGTTATTCAACTGCTCGAAACAAATTTCATAAAAGCGAGAATCATTTCTGATTTGGCTCCGACTGACACAAATCTCCCTTTCATCTTGCACCGACGACAATTCTTTCACTCGAGAAATTCTGGCCAAGTGAAAATCTTTATCGAATAGCCCAACTCTCAGCGAGGACCACTGGTCAACGATAATCGTAAAATCACACGCAATGTGAGAAATAAACGGAAATACTGTAATTTTTTTAGCGTTTGGCATAAACTCATGATATCAAGTGTGATTTAATTTCAATATCGTCCTTGAATAAGTGGGCGCCTCGGGCGCCTTTTAAATTCTAGTATAGTAGATTCATATAAAAGGAAATAATAAAATATTCTTCAAAATACTTGAAAGGAAAGAATAAAATATTCTTTTAAATATTTGTTTAAAGTTTATAAAAGATGACTAGAAAATTATAGATCAAAATATGAATACATTCCATGTTAAATTCTATTCAGTTTTTTCAACTAACACTAGTAATACCAAATTCAAAATGTCACTTTGACATTAAATGAAAATTGATAATGTTGTTCGTTCGCAGATTTCCGCGGCGTTGATCAGATGATAACAACATTTTTTGGGTTGCGTCTGCGTATGTTGTGATTCTAATTCTAAACAACATACGCGGACGCAATCCGAAAAATTTTGTTTTCATTGATAATGTTGTTAAAATGGGTTTTTAATTACTCAATGAGTGAAAGTACAGTAGTTGAGTCCAGTAGGTACATAATACAGCAGGCGGAAATGCATGAAACGTGTCAAACGCTAGAAAAAATAAGCTGGGCTTAAAAAAACGGCTGAAAAAAAACGGTTGGCAACGTCACTGGGAAGGATCACGTTAATGTTTTAGTTCACATTATTAATGAAAAGGCTTCCGGGACTTGCTCACAAGCGCAAAATAAAAAATAATTTCACAAGGCTTTTAGGTTTTGCTTGAAGAAGAATGAACTGTGGCCGGGATAAGGTTAATTCTAATAATATAGTAACAAGGAGTTTATAAAACAAGGCAAAAAATTGGACGTTACCGACATTGGGGTAGTAAATCCAAACTTGTGAGTGATGCAATGCACAAAGGGTAGATGTAAAAATTCATCTTAAGTTAATGTAGTGAAGACTTCGTACACCAAAAATGCTCTTTCCGTTGACATTCTCGCACAAAAGCAAGGTCAAGAGTCATACGCTGCGATGTTTACTGCAAAGTGACGTCAATATTAAAGCCAACATGGCCGCCTGCCTTTTTCAGCGACTGTCTTTATAAAGGTTTTTATAGCTAACTTAACTTTTGATAACTAACAACACAGTTAAAATACTCAGGATATTTATCATCATTCTTTATATTTGACATGCACTTTTGATTGCAAAACTTAAACAATATCTGCACAAAAAGAGTCGTTAAATGTTCTACAACCATGAGATTTTAAGGATTTTAGCTCAGTTCGTAGTCATGTAATTCAGCAGAGTGATAAGAAATAACGGGGATAGTAACAATTATTTATAAATAGCTCACAAGCCGAACGAATGACAGCTATGTATCACTTCCAATCCCACAGGATGTGAGCTATTCAGTCATATCTCGATAACAGCTGTTTCTCAAAGGATCTGAGATGCCGTGAAATCGCATTTTCTTCACAAAATCCTAAAATAACCGCTACATCATGCCGAACCACACAGGGAATGCTCCATTCCATTTGACACTGCAAAAGGACGGCGTTTCCCCGCCTACTACCGGCTGATCCCTGCGCCAATCCTCTAGGTACGGGGGATGGTCCACCCAACCGAACAAATTCCACAGCAAAGTAACCGCCGCGGTTACCGATGCCGCTGAATGCATGCCTCTGAAATACATCCCCATCCACAGGGATTTGAACTCAATCCCTTTGTTCATAGAGCCACTGCACCGGCCCCTTGAGCACATCTCCCGTCTCTATGGGCTCACCAAACAGACGGGAAAAAAACAAAAATAAAAACTCGCTGAGTCATTGGAGTGAACATTTTATTCAATTAGGACCTCTTGGTTTGCTACCTTTATACATAAAAATTCAGCCTAGGTATGTTTGTGCACGCAAAACTTGAAAAGTAGCACGTCGATTCACTTGAAATTTTGACACAACGTTGCATTTGAATACACAAAAGATTCTAAATAATAAAAATTGCAAATATTTGTTTTTTTAACCGCAATATTGTTAAATTTTACTCCCATAAGAAAAGCATTGAATTCGGTGCAGATTTTTCTTTGTTTGCATTTTTAAACTACTTGCACTCAAGATATTGGATGGAACATTTTATCATAGAATGCATAACAGAATACAGTATTTAATTATTTCATTCAATTTTCTCATACGCTTGGTTTTTGTCCAAGCATTGCGTTTTTATGTCTAAATTCACCAATTTTTATTCCTTTTCAACAACAGAAATTTCCTTGGCAACCAGGTGTGAATATCAGTTTAATAGCGATTTCATGACTGGCTATTCATGACTTCAGCATTTAAAAGCCAGGTTCAGTGACTAATTTGATAGTTGTTAGAAACGACTACAGTTCCCCGATCGTCTTGCCTTCTCAATGACCATCAACAAGGCAAAAGGTCAATCGCTTCAAGTGTGTGGATGAAATCTGGAAAATCCTTGCTTTTCACATGGTCAATTATATGTTGCATGCTCACGAGTAGGACAACCGAAATATTTATTTGTTTTTGCAAAGAGAGCGGTAAGACAAAAAATATTGTATATCTTTGCTTTCTGCTTTGTATGCGTGCATACTTATAAATAAAAAGGCATTGCAACGCATGGCGGGCACAGCTAGTATTTTAATATATTATCCTCATTTCCGGAAAAAAATAAAATTACTTTGCATAAGAACCTACTTCAATAAGCAACATTAATTCCTTATTTTATGCCTACTGTTGACTTAATTCGCGTTTTATGCAATCCTTGTTTAACTGGATCTGTTGTAATTATTTCTTCCAAGTCCCTATCCTCACAAGATTCATTTCCTTCAGTTACACTGACACATTCCTTCATAAACGCCTTCCTGGTCTCAAGACTCCTAATGTTCCTTCTCTCAAGAGTCTCTTTCATCACCACATTTGCCCATGACATCCTCAGTGTACCCCTTCCTCTTACATCATTCACTCCTCTACCATAAATTTGTTTAGCACACTTTTATACATAGTGCATTCACAAGTCTATTTCCACACTGTTTTAATCAACCGACCATGGTTTAGGCTTGACAATGGCACTACGTGCCGAAACCATGGTCGGTTGATTAAAACAGTGTGGAAATAGACTTGTGAATTCATTGTGTTTAATATCAAAGATTTCCACCGAATTACGCCGGAAACTGTATTTTTTATTTTTAGCACACTTTTATTTGATTAATACCCCTTGCACAGTTTTGAAGAGAAGGAAGATAACTTCAGCTTAAATACCCATAAATTATGATTCACTACTGAATTATTGACATTTGATCTCACTTATTTTTGATAACTAATATTTTAAACATTCTCATGCGAGGATAATTCTCACGGTGACAGATAATTGCTTTAATAGAGAATATCACGTTTTCAGCACACTACATTTCCACAATAAGCAAATTCTATCCGTATTTTAAGCCGTGATGAAATGCGAAATAATTTTTGACGTTACGATGATGATAATTTTGCCTTGAAATGGAAAGGCATCGCAAGAAAAAAGTGAATATTTCATTTTTCAATCTGAAGATCAAATTGCTGTGCAGAATGTAATGAAAGGAGCTCACGACATAAAAATCGACGATGAAGCAAACTTCCGGTAAACAGAGCTTTCATAGTGAAAGGAGACAAAGCGTAAACACAACGGCTCGGAGAGCACTCCGACCACATTTCGATCTGGGGCTTCCTTCCCACGGGCTTCGAGCTGACTTCATCGCCAAGAGGATTCCGGAAACAAGGAGAGATCGTTCGCAGGCTTTGACCGCAGAGGACGGTCGTGGGCGAACGGGCGAGGAGAGACCAACTCAAAGAGCATAGCAGTTGCCACCGTCATAAGCGATTCCGTTGCGAAGATAAGCGTTTCCAGGGTTTCGCATACATTATGCGCTTTGTTCATTGTACTGAACGCTTTCATTGCACCCCATTTGGTTAACAGGAGAGGATGACAGGAGATCGGCATCAGAGTCAAAGTGGAACGTTAAACTCCTTTATGTTTCATCCTTCTCTCATTGGCCCTTTTCTCGCAGTTCTGTGATCATGACGAAGGCCAGCAGAAATGCATTCTTCTTTTAATTAAACTATGACATCGCCCATCAGATTGATTACCAAACTTTCGATGTTATCGCCAAAGTTAAATGCAATACAGAAATGTAATTAACTTCTCGGAGAAAAATACTCTTTAACTTTTAGGTTTCACTGGTCACGAGTGATCTTCTCCTTCATCATTCTACTCTGGTCTCCAATCACCCTGCTGACTTTATTTTGGTACAACTTCCATCTCTCTCTTCCATTGTCTTTCTCTGATTTATTCTGATTTACCGGGCCAGGAACTATTATTAGCGATTAAGGCAAGTGCAAACGAGTGTAGATGAGACAGCAGTGACCGCTGATTGTGGAGTTAGTCGTTACATCGATGATAAGCAAAACGTGCTCCAAGTACGGCTAAGTATTACACGCCTACGACAAGATTACACCTCAGATTTCAGTTTATTTCTGCGTTTTCCTACTTCTATGGACGATGGGTGGTTTTGCTGACGTTGTAGTTTATCTTCCATTAACCAAGTAACTTTTTTAATAACCTAAGCCTATTTTTATGCGGTCAGATTTCTGAAAAGTTTACCACGAAAAACAGAGGATAGCAGAAGTGCATTAAACAATGCACAGCTGAATGGAAGGATATTGAATATAGCATATATTTGGGAGAATAAACTATAGCATGTATTTGGGTGAAATCATCTCGTATTAATTTTATTTTCGAGTTATTTAATTTTTATTCCAAGATTAAATATTCATTCATGCTTCTCAAAAAAGAGATGCATAACATACAACTTTTTCAAACCTTTTGAAATAAACTCATTTCAAGATTTTTCACAATAAATTATTTTTTTCACAACATCTAACTTATTAAATGCAAGTCATATAATGTTTAACTGATAGTTAAAAGCCCGACCAAACCCCTTTACGACGAAACCTGAAAGTCTTCTAGATTTTATGATACAAGCATTTGCTAATTTTCCAATGGGTCATAAATCAGCAATGGGTGATGTAAAAGTTGTTTTGAAGCAATTTCAATTCCATTCAACAGTTCTTCCATTGGGCCAAATTTCATGAAAATCGAAAAAGTTAAGATTGAAAATTTTTGCTGATTTACTGACATGGAGTGCCCCAGCCCCAGGGAAAAACTTTGATTTCTGATTGATTAGTGATGTATACACTCATATCTCATAATGTGTCCAACATATCTCAACGTCCAGCTCATATATCCACAACTTCGCACAGTTCTTATCGAGCCTCTCTTCTCACTAACTCCTCATGAGATTTCTTCATACTTGAATCCCTCTGTTTATTGGACCTTAATCATTCTATTGTATAGCACCACAGTGCCACTGCGTCCAACCTTCTCTGTACTGCTGCTTTTATTATGCAAGTTTCAGTGCCATATAAGAGCAGGCACCATACGTTCGATTCAATGAAGTGCTTCCTTTCTTCCAAGATTATGTTGAAAGCTGTTTGAAGAATCAGCTTCTCATTTAATACCCTCTATGCTAGGGCAAATCCCTCTACATCTCAAATCAAATTCAATCTCTCTACATCTCTCTAATGCTTCTTCTATCATCAATGATATTGGACGCACGAATGAAAAACATCAGTGAGGATTCAAGTACAGCCAATTTGATATGAAAATCTCTACCCTGGCATTTTTCAAAGCTCACTAATGTCGTATTTCTTGCGTTTAATAAAATTCCCCCTCTAATAAAAAACCTTAATGCTTTCTGAGGTAACTTTAAAGAACTCTCTCTTCATGAGACTACAACAAATAACTTGTTTGACGAATGACGAATATCTGTAATTTAGTGCATTCTTGTGAGGCTATGCCTCGTGATACGCATTAGCGGTTTATGCTAATGCATAATTAGTCGTAGTTACACTAACTTTAGGGTATAGTGTAATACATGTTGGTGACTACTCACCCCTTGCCACCCACCCTTGAGGTGGATCGTAGGATATTTTGTAGATGTAGATTAACGAATAACTTTAAGTAATTCTCTAATCATGAGATTACAACGAATAACTTTGTGAATCCACGTGTTTAATTTTTTTCCCAGACCTAGGTTTCGTCATAAGGGCAGGTCAGACCGGATAACATTGTGCAACGACGATACCTAAGAAGCGAAAAAAGTTACTATGCACACACTTGGTTATTCATTGTTGTTTCATATTCCCACGATGTTTATCTACGGGAGCGAACTCCGCCTTTTCGTCGCGAGCGAGTGTATACCTTCCCCGGACACACAGTGCGGCGGCTCCTTGCTCTCGATGGCACTAGACGGCCCTTGTGCGTTCAGCGTGCCATGTCGCAAGGGCCCTCGTCCCAGTTCGGACGAGATGGCGGGTTGGGTGGGTGATAAAAACACACACACTCAAGTCAAGTGCCCGCCTTTTTACTGGGAGTAAGAAAAAACACCAGCAGTACAACCATGGCGCTACTATTACATATTTATACATTTATTCATTCACAACTACATTACTCACGGTTTAACCCAGGTAAAATGTATTTCAAAATGCAGTACTTGGCTATAAATCGTAAAAATAGGGTAAAATTAATATTTTAATGCTAAAATTATGTCAATATTGTGTTTAATATGGCTCAAAATTTGTAGAAAGTATCATATTAATCTTATATTGACATTTATTGCCCAGTGGAATATCCTCATTGTGATAAAACAGTAAATAATCGCTTAATATACTTTTAATCAATCTTTAGCGAATAATTTTGTTACAAATCTGTTAGTAAATTATTTACTTATTCTTAAATTAATCTATAGAATTAGGACTCATCCTCACATTGCCCTATTGCATTGTGTTCTCTTTGTACCCTTTTCAATTTCAGGACATCCTGGTAACATTCTTTAATGAAGCATTAGCATATGTGGTAGACGCGTGGATTTCAGCGTGCTTTGAATTTTAATGGAGTCTCTCGCGTAGTCCCTACATTCTCCGAGCACTTGGCTTGACAGTAAATGTCGCTCCTGCCGAGCAGTCTTGAAACAATCCTCAGCCGCATGCTGTGCGCGTCCGGTAGAATGGCCAGGCTGGTTAAAAAGCCTCCACTTCATGAGGTTGGCCACACACTCTGTTGCAAAAGCCTTAGGGACGTGTGACAAAAACGTCGTCGCCTAACACTCTTCATCCTGAGCCTAGCAAAACCGGTCTACAAAGTTTAATGCTGCTGTTACGGAGGAAATATCCGAATGGATAGTGCGAGGGGTGAGGGAATACGAGAGGGGGGAAGGGGACGAAATAACAGTGCAAATGCTCCAATAGAAGCGTGATCTTTGTAACTCTGCGCACGGCAATCCTCCGTTGATATAAAATTCTCATTTTCTTAAAAGGCGTCAACCAGAGCGAATCATCAATCAGCCTTGGCATCAAAAAAGAAGAAAATTACAAAATGGAGGCAGGATTTGCTTTTCACCCAAAATTAATTTAGAAAAAAAGGCTCTGGCGATGAATACAACGATGAGAAAATCTGCTTCAATTGTGAATTTTACCACAGGGAGAGCAAGATGGCTGTCGCAGCAACGAGGGTGAAAACCTTTCCTGCTAACGGACGTGATAACAAAGATTAATGCTTTTCAAAAGGCAGACTGCAATTGCACTAATCACTTTGAGCAGATAGTTAAGACTCATGCAGAGAAATTTTCAGCATGAAGGGTGAATATTTAAATAAAAATTTATTTATAACCAAAATATTGTAATAATTCTTCTGATATTAAAAATGCTGATACATTACTTTTTAATGGTTGTTTATGACATGCATTATTTTGCATGAAAGAAAGAAAATGTTTTCACCGTTGAATTGATTATTAGAATATCATTCTTTCAGAAAAACAAAACACTAGTGCTGATCATTATGTTATGTAAGTTCATGATATTTTGACAGTACCCAGATAAAATGTTCTAAAATACTGTGTATGAAAAGCACCGGTAAAGGTGACTCGCTGTGTTGCAATTTATTGGAGTTTTTCCGAAATGTTGGAGATTTTGGAAGTGAGCGGATATTTATTTCAGCATGAATTCAATTTCAAGCGTTGATATGCTCAATCGTAAAATTAAAAAAAACCAAAGGTGGCTTAGCTGATTTTTTTAATAACGGCTGGAAATTTCAATGCTCTGAAATGAGAAATAAACCTTTGCCGCACGACGCTTATGGTTCTGAGCTGTAAGAGCCTGAGAGATAGAGAGAGAGGGAGAGGCATTTGACGCATTATTTGCAATAATCACTCGAATAGTTTCTCCAGCAAACCCTGAAAGTTCCGAACCGCATTATACACAAGCGAAAAACTAAATTGAAAGCTCGAATTTTACATGGTGTACAGCATTTCACAAATGGCATAACTTGGGATTTGTTCTTTTTATTTCTTCCCCGAGAATTAGTGGAACCAAATGAGAAATGGAAAATGCCAGCATTAAACATAATAAATTGATTATAAAGAGACACTTGAGACGCAGTACTGCCGAGTGATAAGATTGATGTTTACAATGCATGGAGCGACAAGTGAATATTAGAAGCCTCAGGATAACTAGTCTCCAGAGTTCACTTTTGAGGATTCAGTTATGCCAAAAAGGTCATAATTAAATTTCAAATTAACATAGTTTGAGAGCATCTTTTGTAAAATACAGAGACAACATTTGAACTTCATTTTAAAATTCAAGCAACAATAAAAAACAAGAAGTTTGTGTGTCAAAAAATGCTTCTTATTGCTGCAATTCTCAGTAATTAACTATATATATACATATTCGAGTCTATAACTTGGCTTATTTGTTTCAGGCTCTGAAAACGCTTTTACAATTGAATTATTTCCTAATTTATGAAAAGGAGTGCAGTGAATTATAGTTTTATTTTTAAAAGTAATTGAGAAAACATAAGGTGCAATTTTCGCGTAAGAAGCTTCTCATTTGTTTCAATTTGTCCCTTTGGAGCGCATAATTGTATCATAACCCGTGAAAAACTGCTCCTATGTTTTAGCAAATATATGAAAAAGCACGACTAAACGGCTTATATCTTGATATCTTTAGAAAGCTGAAATCTTGGTGTTTATAATGAGGCAACATTCATTGAATCTTATGCGAAAATCTCATTGGTAGCCGAGTTTCAATGAACATTTACTACGAAATCCTCTCTCAAAGACATGCTGCGGTGCATACCCAAAACGCTTTACATAAGTTTTGGCAATTCATTTTAAGAATACCTTTATCTGTTCGCTTTCTCACGCGTTTTTACCAAAGTAAGCCGACCACTCATTCATTCATTCATATTTTCTGATCCCGATGACAGGTTTACTCATGGGCTCCTCTTCCACTCCACTCTTCTCTCAGCTAGGCGCTTTGTGTCCGCGTACCTTCCGCCTATTTTAATGTTATCTAGCATTTGCTTCCTTTTCCTTCCCCTTCCCCGCTTTCCTTCCACCATTCCTTCTATTCCCGTCATCAGCAGACAATATTGCCTCAGGGAATGTCCAATCCAATCCAATTCCAAGCAATCCAATTCCTCTTTCTTCTTCTGATCGTTTCCATCGGAGTCCTTTCCTCGCCCACTCTCCTCAGTACCTCCTCGTTTCACACTTTATCTTTCCAACTCACTTCTCCCTCCATTTCCACATCTTTTGGACACCAGTCTTTTTTCATTTCCATTCTTAACTGCTTATGTTACCACCTCATATATTTCCACAATCCATAAATATTACTTGAACTAGTTTCTACCTCAATTATGTATTCAAAGGCTCACAGAGTAGCTTCTCTTTCCTTTGAAAGCCTTCTTTAGCTAATGCTATCCGTCTTTTTATCTTTTTTTTAAGCCGATTAAAGTTATGTCAAAAGAAATTTCAGAAAACTTGCATCGATATTCGAGCCTTGAAATATATTTTAAAAGTCTATTTTGAAAATACAATTCTCTATTATATCTATTCTGGAAGTATCGATGAATAATAATATAATGAAATATCGGAGTGGTGGAATAGGTGTGGCTAATTTTTCGGGTTTTTCTCCGTGTCGATACTTCTTAGACGACAGTTTCGCCGGCGTCTTCAGGTGTGAAGTTCAACAGAGAGGACGGCTATCCGCTCTCAAACGCCTGGAAGCGACTCTTTCACCTTCTAAACAACCAGAACACAGCGTAGAAAAAACCAAGGCCACTACAAGATGGACAAAAACCTGCATCTGCACTTCACACCTGAAGACGCCTGCTGGAACGTCGGCCAAACTGTCATCTAAGATGTATCGACGCGGAGAAAATCCCGGAAAATGAGCCACGCCTATTCCGGAAGTAAGTTACCACGTAATTATTCAGCATCTGAGTTCCGGATGAGAAGATCCAAAGTGACCGGATCTCGGCTGGTGAAGTGAATAACAGCGCCATTCGCTCCTTCTCCAATGAATATTAATTCGCAAAGGGTTCAAGGGAATCTGTCCGCTTTTTGCGCTAACCGGGTTGTAAGGGAGGAAAATTGCGGCGTATAAACCCCCACGCACTCTGATTATCTGGGGGGGGAAGCATGGTGAAATCGTTTAGGGGGAGAGTAACTGAAGAGGACACTATCTCACGCAGTATGAACAAGGCTCCAACGGCGACTCCATGAGTACCAACAAATCTGAAATCCCAAATTTCGTTCGTACCGTTTAAAAGTGGCTCTTGCCATTGATGACGTGCATATCTAAGGGAAGAGAAAACAATAATAATATTCTGAATAGTCACACATTCAATTTCGAAGAAGCTAAAATTATAAATTCAGGACAAAATTTATCAGAGAGGTTATTCAAAGAAATGTTCCATATTTCCAAAAACAAAAAAAGTTGTAATAAAAGGAATGACAACCAAATATAAGAAAAATTTACTATAATTTGATAAATGAAACATAATTGTTCAACAAATAAATAACCCAAGCAACGAAATTACTAATGTAAATAAAATTTCAACAAGCTTAGAAGGTAATGTAACCTTAAAGATATCTGTATATTTTTCTTTTTTTGACTGTTAATTATATATTAAAAACCATTCTGTTTTCAAAAAAAGGATTGTAGATAATTTTTTTCAAAATATGTAACATTTCATTATAGCCATGAGGATGAATACATAAAATATCCGAAACGTTGGCAGAAGTTTTACATTTTTTATTTTGACCTCAACTCCTGATATTTACACCATAAGAGGTCGAGAAAACACATATATGCAGATATAAGACTGCACTTAATATGCAGATTGTAAGACATAATTTTTTTAAATTATCTAATACCTTTTTCTCGCACAAGATGCTAACAACAGCGCCATTTTCTAAATTACCGCATATTCGCTTTAACTACCGCAGCTAGTAGCTAATAAATAAAAAAACAAGCTGGAGGTTTCCATTCAATTAACGGAAATATTCGCAAAAATGTCTTTTGTATTTGGCAGATACAAATCCTGAATTTTTTCTCTGCTACGCCTATTCTAGTTTCAAGTTCATGTAAATTCAAATTTTGATTTAAAAAATTTGATTCGTGAAAAAATAATTTACAGGGGCCGGATTTGATTAAAGGTACATGATTACATATTTTGTTCTACTAGTAGCACGAATCTAAAAAAAAATTCCTATAAAATAATTATACGTTGAAATTTCCCTTGCACGAACAAAGTAATTCGAATAAAGCTTTTCCATGGGGCTAAAATGACTACACTGGCGCAATGCCCGTAAAACTGCGTTCTTGTTAATTTATTTGCAAATAAACATTGAGTTAAGAAATTGCAAGTTCTCTCGCAAAGTGTGGGTGTTCGTCATATCCAATTTCTTCTGTCAAGTAAGTAAAACGCCGAAGTAATTTACGGACGATTTTCAAAAACTAAGCAAAGTGCACGGTGAAAACACTAGGGAATCAAAAACATGTAATACCTCACCACCGAACCTTCATCTTCAATAAATCATTTACTGTAACCGCTTGCCGCAAGTGGAATAATCTTGACATTACCTTACGAAATGCACTATCACTGTCTTATTTCAAAAAGGGATTACATAAAGCATTTCTCAAGGCACAGCAGGGTGACTAGTAAAATACACATCGTAATAATCAGAATACACATAAAATACTCTCTGTTCAAAGAAATGCATATGCAAAGTTCAATGTTGGTATTTATTGTGTATTTATATAAATCATTATTATGAGTCGCATTAGCTTCTCTCAGTAGGTTTTCGCTGGTTTTTCACACCCCCTTTATGTGTGGGTGTTTTCCTGCAGTGGGTTTTTTCCGTGACGGATGCCAGCCAAAATCCTCATGTTTTTCCCACAATTGAACATATCTTCTAACAATTATTTCTGATGCTTATTATGTCAAGTTAATATTATATTTCTATTGTTATTAGTATTATTTCTTTGATTTATATATATTGCAGTGTGTTTCATGTTCAATGACTCAAATATACTGACGAGGGGTTATGTGGAAGAAGGGACTTTTAAAGTCTTAACCTCGCCCCATATAAAGACGTTTATCTAACTATCTATCAAAGTTCATCATGAAATTTGAGCATGTAGCCAAACATCCTTTCTCAATGGAATGACCCTGTATCTAACTCTCACTTCCTCTGCTTTGTTTTTTTTACCACCGATAGGCCAGCAAGCTGGGAATGACAAAGATGGAAAATATAACAACCCAAACCATTTGATTGCCCCCAAAAAAATATTATGGCGAGAAAACGAGCAGACATTTCTTGACAGATAGCGCTTTTAAAATCTTCTCTGAGCAGTACGTGATGCACCCAAGTTAGCCCTTTGCTTTGAAAATTTCAAAGTACCCGATTCGTACCGAAGCAAACTTCTCACCGTGAGAATATCAAGGGTACAGCAAATGAGAGTCTATTTTTAAGCTCAAATTTCGTTCAAAGAGTCCACAAAGTAAGCCTTTGACGGGAGGACATTAGCTCGCGGAGCTCGGTACGAGGGCGTGGGTGACGCAGGTGTCAGACGTCCATCCCGAGGGCAAACTTTCGACTGTCAGCTCTTTGAACAGATTGCTGTGCCTTCTTTTTTTCGCTCGGCGGTAAGCATCCAATTAACCAACCCGCGCCCTCGCGAAGCAAAACAAAAAATAAAAAGTTAATCAAACAATTGAGTCATGACACGCGAGCCAATGAAAAACGTAGCCGTTGAAAAAAAATCAATCTCGCGTACCTCCAGAAGGAAAATAATAGCAACTGAGCTTGCGCGCATTAAATCATTCGTCGAATTTTTAATACTTTGGGAGCGATATGCTCGCTCTTTATTTTTTCATCCGACCCGCGTTTTCAATATTCAGGGCCTCTGCGGACGATTCCATACTGTGGTACGATTGTTATGTAGAGAGTTTGTAACATACAATATCGAGGCACGTGGAAGAAATCGATATCTGCACATCCACATACATATTTACGAATACATGCCTCGATGACGCACGGGAAACAATCGAGAAAGATGCCGGATCGATATCTGCTACTCGGTCAGTCTGGAATAGCTTGGTGCTTGTGTAGAATCTACCACAGCTGGTTGCGGTGTCACGATGCACGAAAAATGCCGGAATCATTTTGCCAACTTTTTCGTAAAACATCATTACCTCTGTAATTTGAAAGGCTTCGTCCGTGAATAATTTATCTCGGCCGAGCTTTATGCATAAGACTAGAGATTCCCGTCAAGTGGTTCGAATACAATTTATGAAGCAGTCGTTTTTAAATCTACACGAAATGTTATGCCTTCATACTAGCAAGTTATGCGCTAATACCTACGAGTTTTCGTTGATTTGATGTCATTTAAAGCCTAATATATCGCCTAATCACTGGTATCATGCATTCCTTATCTAATTAGGAGAAGGCAGTTCAAAGCCAACATAATGAGCGGTTTAGAAATTACATTTCCGCAGCAGAAATTACAATGAACTTACATTTATCAAGCACAATATCGATACAAATTTTAGCGAAACATAGAGTCAGAGAATTGAGGTTTATTCGCTCATAGAAAATAACTCTCAACTTTATGTGCTTCGCGAGCAGGATGGCCTAAAAAAGTACGTTATAAGCACTGATTTATGTGGCCATCCATTAACACGATAACGAGAATACGCTTAAGTGAACTAACACGAGTATTTACTACGTCAATAAGCGATTCTCGTAATCAAAGGCACCCCACACTGGCCTTTGAATCTTTCGAACTGTGACCCCACTTGGTTTCAATGGTTGAGCGTCTAAGTGCTCATCTATTCACAGCTCAGAAAGAAAGGAAAAAATTAAATGTCTCCCTAATCTTCAAGTAGCATCAAATGCAGCAATTGAAAACTCAAGCAAGCTCATCAAGAATTGGAGTGTAGCAATACACTTGTCACATGCGGTATTGAGCGAAGCGAGATTAACCAGAGTAAGAAGAGTTATTAAATTAATAATTAACACATTAAGTGTTTGCAGAGCGTTTCACGACTATGTTATCATCCAAGCAAAGCTGGATCATAATATGCTGATATTATTCGCAACCAACCGGAGAAACCTATCCCCACAATTGGATTAAGGACCACGGGTAGCTTAAACGTCGATACGAATAATATCAGGGTGTTTCAAAAAGGACTTTACAACTTTAAAAATTCATATAAATTTAATGAAACAAGGTACAGAGCTTGTTTTGGTGTTTTTTCAAAGGAAAACACTTCAAGTTTTTTAAATATTCTATGTGGCTTCCGTTGGTTATCCTGCAGAATTCCCATCGGTAGTCAATTTCTTCCCAGAAGCTCGCTCGCTCCAGACGCTCGGGTCCAGTGAAGGCAGCCATCTTTAACGTAATTGCCGCTAGCGCTCGTGCGGATTATGCGGCGCAATTAGGCACTAGCGGACTTCGCGAGTCAAAACTTGATGTATTTCCCTTTAAAACAACACTAAAACAAGCTCTGTACCTTTTTGGTATAATTTTATATGAATTTTCAAAGTTGTAAAGTGCTTTTTGAACCACCCTGTATAACGTGGAGACTACTTTACTCCTCCGTCCGAAGAAAGTCTTCAGGTAATGAACTCTTCCACATAAAAGGGCCTTCTACGCAACTACCACCAAGTTTTGCTATCACTATGCTTAACGGAATTCGCGAGGAGGGAGAATTTACAAGGAATTGTGAGAATTCACTCACCATGAAATCAATTTCTCTCCAGGACTCTTCAGCCACAAGAGTACAGATTCAAGCTCTAACACGAGTAATATTTACCTTTAACATTCTGTAATTTGTTTCACCATCCACGACTGACTTCACACCATTTTCAACCCGAGCCAGCAATCCAAAACAGCGTAATTTAACCCCCATCCCCGTAAAAATTACGTGACTTTCCTCCCATATTTGACCGTCCCCTGTTTATGGTTTTGCGTAACTACGATCCATGTCCAGTAGATCGTGATCGATGGAGTTCGCTGGACTCTTCTATTCTGAGCGTCACGCTATCCACAAGGCACTAGCGTGTCGCCCCTCGCGATTCCAATGATGAAGCCAGGAGATTCACATCAGGTGAACTTGGCGGAAGTGGATGACCGACAACACACTGATAGCTATTTCTTTCCGATTCGCCAAAAAGATGTTTTCAATGCTTTGGCAAAAAATCTATTTGATGAACTAAGGTCGTCCACGAATGAGTTATCACAGAGATTTTCAGAGTTCACCAGGTCTTCGGCGTGATGGGTAGCCGAACAATCATCGGGCCCAAATCCCACGCCTCGTATCGCCACAATCAGTGGCACTCAAAGGTTAAATGGGGATGTGATCAACAAGTGAGGCCATGTTTTCCTTTAGAATATATGATTAAGTCGGTAGGGAAAGGATTATATGAGTATTGGAGCAAGTGTGGAGAGAAAATCAGTGAGAGATTAAGCCTCCTGAAAACAATAGGCGACATGGGGTACAAAGTTATGATGCAGAATCCGGCGGAGAAGGAACTGCCCGCGAAGTGTTCCACACATGGCACCAAATTAGAGATCGGAATTCCTAAGAAAAGTCTCCGTCAGCGCCGGGATTCAAATTCGGACCCTCGGGACGGAAAGCTTTGGCTACCACACAAACTCACGTCCCATCCTTCTACAAAAGGATTAATGCCATTGATGAATGATGAACGAGAAATACCGAGCAAACATTGAGGAGTACAAAAATTAGTAAAGCCGATATGTCTGTTTAAAAGTCTAGCTAAATTTTTTTATAAAATAGGTTATAAGATAAATTTGATCAGAAGATGATGGCGTTCCTTATTTCTTCGCTGCCTACGTTTCTGATGGAAGCTCATAAGTTTCGCCCTTTAAACTCATGTCTTTTGAACATAAACAACTGCTGTTAATCAGAAAATCCCCACGTAAGGAGCTGCTGCACTTCCGGGGCTTCCATCTTTTGAATCGCTCGTCGAGGTCATAATACTGAAATTTAAAAAAAAAGAAAAATTATTTACGCACTTATTTTCTTTAATATGAAGTCAAACTCCGTTCTCTCCTAAAAATCCCTCTGGTCTTAGTTCCACACCTCAATCCAAATGTGTGGAGTATCTAATATAACTGCGATTGACTTAACGTTCATTTACTGATATCTCGTAGTCTATTCACTGAATTGAATATTTCTTCAAATCTGAAATCAAGATCCGTTCTCTCCTATAAATCCCTCTAGTCTTACAATAGTTCCATGCCTCAATCCAAAGCTCATGTGGAGTACTATCTAATATTACTGCGATTGACTAACGTTTATTGACTGGTATCTCGTAATCTATTCACTGAATCGCATATTTCTTTAACTCTGAAATCAAGTTCCGCTCTCTCCTAAAATCCCTATACTCTTAGTTCCAAACCTAAATCCAAAGCTGTGCGGAGTACTATCTAATATTACTGCCATTGACTGATATCTCGTAGTCTATTCACTGGATCAAATGTATATTCAAGCTACTTCCGTAGTTTCTCAAGAACTCCTAGTGCAAGCGAGGCAAGGGTGTAGGTAGTATCAAGTAATTCGCTGGGATGAGTTTATTGAGGTCAAAGGATCGAAGGAACACCATCAAAATAAGTGTGAGCTTAATGCAATGGCAATAGGATGCCTGAGAAGTGTTAGCGGCAAGAGTAAAAGCGATAGGATTAGGGGTCACTGGGGCATGAAAGAATGTGGAATGGATACGGCAATGGATGTATATGAAGCTAGTGGACTTCCTTGGTTTGTCCATGTCGATGTCGATGAGAGTCAATCAGCGAAACAGATAAATATGATGCTAGGTGCTAGGGGAAGAGGTAAACCGTTGCTGTCACGGTTGAATGTGGTGGAAGAGACTGCAGTGAAGAAGCATTGTCTTAAGGGCGTTTTACAAGAGGCACTTAATTGAACAATTAGAAGTAGCATCTGTTTTCGCAATGCGAGAATGCAGGCTCAGAATTAGAGTAGGGGCTATTTTCCCATCTCTCTTTCATGCATTTGCGCGTGCATTCTAGCAATTCACCGCTTTACACGGCGCAATTTTCAATGCACATCAATACGTATATCCGATGGTGAAAATAAAAACGGCCTTTTAAAAGGTGTATAAAGCAACATATTAATGCATTAGAGCCAAAATAGTTGTCGCAAGGATAGAGCAGTATGGAATAAAGTATTAAAACAGAGACTTTTCTTAGCCTAACACACCTATAGTCAGGCTCTTTTGTGACTGTGCCTGTCCCTGAAGGGAACAGTTGTGATGGTTACGTATGTATCTAAGTAACAACACCCGCCATAGGAGCCCTCCTCTTACAGGAGCACGCCCCTTAATCGCCGAAGGGGGGGACAGGGTGGGGTAAGACGGGGGTGCATAAAAGGAAGTATAAAAGAAGTCAGGAAGCCGCGAATTAAACAAAAGACAATCGACCGGAAGTCACCCTTGTGGAGAGTGGGGTGGGAGAAGAGAGGAAGGATAACAGCGGAAGCACTACGCAGCGGCCGAATTGACTCCCCCTAACCCCAAGCTCCGCCCATCCCCTCCCCTCAATTCCAGCAGCAAGATAGCCGCGCGGCGTTATTCAATTATTCACCGTTATTCAACTCACAGAGAGAGAGCCACCCGCTGCAAAATCCCCACCCTTTTTTTGCATCCCCGTGCTCTCTCAAAGCGGCGGTGGCAGGGAAGAGGAGGAATTATGTATTCCACTCCTCTTTTTTGCATTTTTTCCAAATTCCTCCATATCTCTTTCTCCCTCTCACACTCTCTCTCTCCCACTCTCCCTCTCTCTTCACCCTTTTTATTCGTAACAATGACTTTTTTTAAACGTCCCTCCCAGACCTTAGTTTTTCGCTAAAAGCTGGAGTTGGGAAATTCGAAGTGCAGAAATCGCGAAGCGGCCCAAACACATCTACGCTCCGATGAATGCTACCGCTGGAACAAGCCGCCGAGTAGAGCAATGTCTAATGCCCAGGGTTCTGCGAGGGACTTCGAGACTCTTGGAAAACGACAAGAGGGACTCAATTCGACTCACCTATTGTCTGGTCTGGAAGTTTTATTACGAGATTGATATATAAATTTCATTAAAGAACCAGCTAATAAATACGTCATTTCCAGTTAAAGTTTTTAAACGATGTCCTTATATCAATTGCGAAGGATAAAAATGAATGGCCAAGGAACGAGCATATTTGGATCAATTCCTCTCGTGCGTCCCACCGGGTGAGGTTCTTCATTTTGGCAGACGTTTCGAAAGGAGACTTTCCTGCCATCATCAGGGTTGTAGATGACTAGAAGAAAGTGTCCTTTTGGAACGACGGCCAAAATGAAGAACCTCGCACTGTGGTAGGCCCGAGAAGAGTTTAAAGTAGTTCGAGAGAGATAGTTCCCTAGTCATAATGGAGAACATTTTCGAATTTCATTTTTGAATATGAGCGTCTGAAAAAAGTATGAAGTAAATATTGTAATATTGATGACGCAAAACCATAGTTATCAGTAAAGTTCTCAGTAATTAAATGAATATATCCTCACAAGTCTCTAACTTGACTCATTTTTTCATGCCGTACGGTGAAATCGCCTTCACAATAGAACGTTTTTTTTTAGATTCTGTAAAAATGTAATGAGGTGAGTAATTGGATAATTTTTATAAAGAGATGAGAAAACATGGACTACATACCGTTAGTATTTTGTTGAAATCTAGGCGTTCTAAATCCCTATTTTTTTCAATATTCTCCCTCTGGAGTGCACAGCCGTAATATATCCCATGTAAATCAGCTTATATTATCACGCAATTAGAAAAGTTTTTCAGAAAGGGGTTGATATTTTGATACCATTAAAAAGATAAGATTATTATTCTTTAAGATGACGTCAAATTCATCAAATTTTAGGTGAATTGATTTTTCGCTCAAATCTTAACAGTGTAAATCTTCGGAAAGGCATTGGAATCGGAAAGGAATCTATCAACAAGAGCACATGTACTCGGCGCTTTTCTGGCTCTTGCATACCCTATAGATGATGGCTGTCTCATCCTTCAAAGCGTCGCCATAAAATATTTGCTGCCGCAAGCGGACGCAAAAGCTCTCTTCAGATTCATACACTGAAAGCTTTCTAAAATCTCGAGATGAGAATAACTCTTCGTATAGGTACCACTTCAAAGCCTGAATTTTAAAAAAAAATACTAAAAACAGTATCCTCCATTTTTTTGTATGGCGAACGCAAATAGCCTTCATATATAACTTCAACTACATCAATTTAAAGACAATGAGCTTCAATATAAAACAAAATAAAATAGATACATAAGTTAACTGCCAAGTGTTCTGACAGAGTTGGAATCCGGCGGTTTTCAGATATGGGATTTCAGATGTGGAATGAAATCAAAGGCAGACAATTTTTCGTGAAATTAGTTTAACTTTGGAACATTGCTAAATTTCAATGAGCAAACACTATGAGAAATGGCATGAAACACCACATGCGGGAATTGATGGAGAATCCCAAGTAAGAATTTATGAAGAGCCGCCATGCAAAGTTTCAAGTTTTGAACTGGAAATAAACATTTTTTTCAATTTCATCACACTATGTGTCGGTGCAGGTTAACCCTCCGACCCAGAGGAAAATCCGATAACACTTCATTCGAATACATTCGCCAGGAAAACCAGAGAGCCTTTACAAATAAGATGGAATTATGGCATTTTGATGTATTGAAATAGGTTGAAATAAACCAGAGAGGTCGTAACTGGCTCCAAGCACGGAACGGGAGTGTGGCACGAACAGGGAAGGAAGGTGCTCATGCCAAAACAACTTAAATCGAAATATTGAAATCGCGATCGGTAAAAGGTTATCCAACCACTCGATTCCAGATTAATTACAAGAGGTTGAGTGGCTTAATACCCCATTGAAGCCTTTTTATTGAACGCGAAGATATGTACAAGCAGTGTAAAAGAAGCCCAATACGTTGGTTTGGCCATGTTTAGAGAAAACATGAAGATCGAATAATGAAACTAATTTATGGCAGAGGAAAGGGTAGACCGAGAAATTCATGAGTATATGCGGTCGAAGAAACTGTGAAGAGGAGGGATAATCAGGAGTGATGGGGAGGTTTATAAGGTGTTCTTATGTGCGTTAGACCATCCTGGTAAGCCACAGGCGCTGCAGGGAAAGATTGGTCCCGTAAACTGATGTCGGAATATTATGCGCCGTTGGGTTTTTATAATAGGTGAACTTTAACCATAAACATCTACCGAAATTTAGACCTATCATTGTAGCGATAATAAACCACACAACTATCCACATCGGTGCTAATTAGCTCATATATTACTCGCCGACCGCAATAATCACTACTGCGTCCGAGAGATCAGCTCCATTTAATTCGTATAAATAACTAATTTGCTGTTTACCCATGAATGATTTTGTTTCGTGATGTTTTTTTGTTTTCCGCCAGCCAGTTCAATTATCATGCATCCAGGATTATATTGCCCCACACCCAAAGAGCATGAAATCATCCACACAAAGGCAGACCGGAAAAGTGGGTCAATTCGCGATTGTTCCGGGCCATAAAGCTAGTCGATCACGGTGCATCACCGTGCCAACAACGCGTAGCGTAGGTCACCCCGATGGAGAATTCCCCACCTTTAACTGATTCAAGGCATAATCTATGTAAACCTCTTACTTGAACCAATGTATGATTCCAAACTTGGTGAATGAAGTTGAAATTCATGACCATAAGTACTTTGAAGGTAGCATACTTTGTTTAAGCACGAATGTTGCACGCATAGCATATCCTGGGTTACGAAACCAGTTACCCTCGTGAAGCTTACAACTGAAATGGTACCTCCATGTTGGTGTATAGGTAACAAGAAGAGAGTATTCTACGAAAATGGATTTGTCCTTTATTGAATAATTTATGACTAATGACTTAAGTAGACTCTGTGAATAAATTCAAATTTTTTATTGCGTTTATTTGGAAAGCTCTGTTTAAGATAAAAAAACATAAGTATACAGTATAGACACTGTAGACTCTCCATGAGTCCATAATGTTAGTGAAGAACTGCCAATTTCAAATAAGAACTGTGAGACCGATTTTGCCAGGATAAGTAGGTCTATTATCATGAATACCTTGAGCTGGAGTGGTATGCACTAAATAAGTTGAGCAAACCCATGGCAGAGTATGCCTACACCATATTGTGACTACAGAGAATTGCTACGGCATTTTGTTTACTTACGTGTCTGCATGTTTTAGTTGCTTATTGAACCATGGAATTCTGCAGGCCATGAGTTTTGCATTGCATTATAAAAATTGTGTCACCAAGTGCCGTAGCAATGCTCTGTAGTCACAATATGGTATAGGCGTAACCATACTCAGCCTAGGATTTGCTCAACTAATTTAGTGCATACCACTCCAGCTCAAGGTATTCATAATAATAGACCGAATTATCCTGGCAAAATCAGTCTCACAGTTCTTATTTGAAAACGGCAGTTCTTCGCCAAAATTATGGACTCGTGGAGATTCTACAGTGTCACTACTTTATACTTATGTTTTTTAGCTCAAATAGAACTTTCCAATCAGACTCCTTGGAGGTAGTGGTTCGTTTCCTCACAAAAAACAGGAAGTCAAGTGTTTTTATGCCACTTTTCATTTTTATATCCTAATCCGGCATTTGAATAGCTCAATCTTTCACGTTTGATCCGCAAATTTTAAAGTTTCGAAAGAGTAAAATCCGGGGTATTTGACGTGACATGGTGAAAAATAATTTTTTCCCGATATGGAAAAGCAAAGACTGCGATGCTCATTTCATTTTTTAATCACAACAAGTGTCTCTACGGAAAAATCGTCAACATCAGGTACACTACTCGATTAGAAAAAAAAAACAAAACTATATATATATATATATATATATATATATATATATATATATATATATATATATATATATACTTGACAGTCCGAATTCGCTGTAGAACCGAAAAGGGTAGTAGTAGGGTTGGTTGTGGAGAATGAATCGCCAACGACGGTCATTTCGTATCCAATACTTATCACTTAAGATAAGTTCAATTGTGAGTCAAATACATTTATAATAAAACATAAATTTATAAGAATATTTGATAATGTCATATTCGTTAAGATAGCCATTAATTTAAATTAAAAAGTCAAGTTTCTTGTCAAAATAAAATAATTCTGCTTAGGCGATCGTGATCAACCCCTATAACGTATTCTAGGCCGTTTTCCAATTCAAGTATAAGCCTTGGTATATACCATATAATATGGGATTGTATACGCTTGGGGTGTACTAGCAAATTGGAACCATAGAGTTATGAAAGTACCAGAGGTGGCGCTGCGTATACTCGGCCGTGAGCGAAGGTGAAGCCGCCTCCGCCATATTGAGTGTCCGTGATATACAAGTAGCGTAACTAGGCCGGAACATATTTATCTACACGTTTGCTGTACATAATGTTTTTATTAAAAATAAATGCGGAAGTAGGAAAAATTAAAAGCATTTCGTCTGCTCTTGAGTGCCTATGCTATATATACGTAGCGTGTTTCAAATTAACAAGAATGAAATACCGGAAGTGATCACGAAATATATCAAACATTACCATTTCAGAATTATTTATATACACAGCGCAGGCGACGATCTATGAAATGAGCACTTTTTCAAATTATTGTTCGCATTGTTTTTCACAATACGTAGTAGAATTAATTTAAAAAGAAATAATGCTTTTACGTACATCAGGTATTTCACTTTAAAACAGGAAACAAGAATTCTTCGTTAGAATATCCTTTCCGGTTTCACGATCTCATGATTATGGCAATCACAGTATTTATTCTGGGGACGCTCAATATGGCGGAAATGGCTTCACCTGAAGTTCATCACGCCATCTCTGTTTAGGTATATATTAGTGAATTGGAACAGTCAACTAGCGCTCGTACACGGATGAGACCACTGACGAATTCAAAACAAAAACATATCGGTAAGCGTCGTATATCAGTGAAGATCAGTGTCAGGCGTAACAGTGATTTCTCAATGGATATCGTTCGCAACGTAAACATCTTACTGACCCCAGTTATATTAATATATAAAACGCCTATCAAACAAATTTAAGTAGGGGTGAATCACCATTAAAATGATAATATAAAGCAAAGACAAAAAAATGCAAATAAATAATCAAACACTTGGTATAGATTTTTCCTTAACCCGTTTACACGTGACTTATAAATAAGTTTTCAATACTATATTAGTAACTAATAAGTGCACGATATTTACTAACAATACTTAAAAAATAAATCCATAAAAGTCGTCTGTAGTATATTTTGTGATTCACTAATATACTCACATGACCACTCATTCATTGCACGCTTCGAAGCCACGTTTATTTAGTACGGCTTCGTGAAATAGTACGCCCTCTTAGTGAGCCTTTCCTCGTACAAGTCGTACTAACACTCACGCGGCCGTGAAGTTACTTACACGTTGGTTCCATCAGTTTTATGTACATGGGAATTAAATTGAATTGCTTCCTTTCAAATTAAGGATCTGATAAGCATTTCGGTCTCAAAAACCTGGCATTTCGGTCATGTGCTGAAACACTAATGTTGGAGACTGTTTGAGTTCGCGTCAGGGTGGTTTTTATTTTCTCCAGGGACGAAATATGGAGGCGGCGAAGGAGAGGTAGGGGGGAGAGGGGATGGGAGTAGACCGTGCTGCCCTCTACGAGGAGCGGGGGTTGATTAATGAGCTCGCGGAGGACAGCGCACTCCACTCCACGGAGCGAAAATGTATTGTTTCGTCGACGCTGAGGGTTCAGGAGCATTGTTGGCCGGCTCAAGTGTCTGCAAGACGAATTGCCGAAACCAGCATCATCTATTCAGGCGATGAAAGTGGTGACCAGGATTTAAGGGGGATGAACATCTATGATTAACTTCATGAGCTGCTCCTTATTTATTAACCTCAGAATTCAAATGTGGATGTTAATTACGGGGATAAGATTTTATGCAGAGCAAGTTTCCAAGAAGAGCTGTACCTGTTTCGGAGAGGATAGAAAAGTTGAGATCACGCAAAAGCGGAGTATAGGATGAAATTACGGAATGGTATATCTTCCCACACTGAAGGCCCATATATGAGAGATATAATGGATATATATATATGGACATATATCGCCATACATATTGATAGCCATTGAAAATTAGCTAATGCATCCGTGTATTTGCTCACGATATGTTGTACTGCCGATATATGTTATATATATGGGGATTATGAGGGTTTCACATGAATGTTTCATCAACATGTTTTCCATATATGTATTATGTATGACATTTAAATGTATTTTATCCATATTTTTTACATAAATAGGTGAAAAGTTCTATGCGTACGTAGTTGTTTTTCTATATAAACGTATAGTTTTCTATAGATATGAATAGGTTTCCTTAAAAACGTATAGATTTTAATATTAACGTATAGATTTGCATATATCGATAGGGTTGCAAAGTCGGTAAATGGCGTTAACCACCGTTGCTTTCGCATATGAACTATATATTGTTGCCGCGCCATCTGAAAGGGTCTTAGGGGAAGTTTAACATCGCGTAATTAATTGAGCAAAAATAACATTCAAATTATATGTTTTCTCGACCTCTTGTATTTTATGGTGTAAATATCTGGAGTTTTAGGTCAAAATAAAAAATGTAAAACTTGTGCCAACGTTTTGGATATTTATCTATCCATCCTCAGGGCTATTATGAAATGATATACAAAGAAAAATGTGTTCTACAATCCTTTTTTTACGACAAAATGCTTTAAATATATAATTAACACTCATTAAGAAGAAAAATATGTGGAAATATTCAAGATTATATTACCTTTCAAGTTTGTTGATGTTTTATTTACAATTTTAATGTCGTTGCTTTGTTTTATTTCTTTGTTGAAAAATTATGTTTCGTCCCTTAAATAATGGTAAATTGTACTTAGATAAGAAATTTCTGTCCTTTTATTGCAACTTTTTTTCTTTCCGGGAATATGTAACATTTCTTTGAATAACCTTTTTGATAAAAAATTTTCTGAATCTAAAATGTTAGCTTCTTCGAAATTAACTGTGTGACTATAGAGTATTTGCACACTTTTGGGAAGTGACATCTAAAAAATCTATCGATACTTCAGTCAGACACTAAATTTTCATTCTGACGCTCGAGAGGCTTTTCTTTAATTTTTTACTAGCTAATAAAATCTAATAAATTATTATTGCGCCGAAACACTGGTCCGCCATGTTTTGTAGGCTCTGGCGTCATCTCCCATAGTCGACCATTTGTTGATTTGGAGATTGTGTGACTGTGTAGTCTTAGCGTTCGGACGAAACTTTAGCTATTAATTAGCAAATATCGAAATAACTTCGAAAAGGCAAATACTATTTCACTCTCAACGCACAGCTAGGCTATTTCGCTTCTTCTAATATGGGAGATGACCTCACACTACGAAGAACCAATGGTTGGGCGTTTAGACCTAGGCAATTTCGATGCTAAAACAATGCATATTAAAAGCTATTTATTAAATTAATTAGTTGGAATTATACCTTGGTATTTCGTACGTGGCATTTCGAAACCAAACACTACTCGCTATAATAAATTTCAACAAAATACCTCACAGACGCAAATACTCTATTGTTAATGGCATGATTTACTTATGAACAAAGTTGAACTATCATACAAAGTACCATGCGTATTGAAGTACCATAAAAATAAAATTAACAAGAGGTGCAATTTATGTCATCACATCATTCATGATGAACGATTAATAACTATGATCAATTGCCTCTCGAAGAGACTCTGCCGCGTAGACGCGGTATCGCGTATATGTATGTGAAAGGTATCGCTCTAAAGACATGACCTATATACGGCTCTTTAGAGTGTGTGGGCTGCTTCACCAAACATTAAAATAAAGTGTGAGTTCCGAACCGTGGCTCAACCATTGGTATCCCATGCCCACGGTAGACACCATGGACCTTTCCAATTGACCACCAATTATGTAGTCAAGCTTGGAGCATACATGACCAGAGGTTATTTTTTTAAACACGGGACCGACCAGCGGTGAAATCGGCGGCGAATTATAAAACTTTAAAATATACACAGATGAAATAACCTCTGCCATTTACCAGTATATTTAATTTGCAAAAATTAATATAACTTAAGAGACAAAAGCAAGTTTGTTAAAAACTCCCCCAAATACGCGCTTAGTGCCACACGGAGGTACTGGTACGGGAGCATCAAGATATTCGAAAGTTACACATTAGGCTCGAGTTAATTGAAAAAAAAAGTTGAGTTCGCCAGAGTTTGAGACTGACACAAAGAGATTAATTAATTCTTCTCGCCACATCTGCACTTGAGATGAAAGCGACGAAACAAGAGAGATAATCCTTTGAACGGGTGAGTTCGAGAACGCTTTGTATCCACACGCACGATTTACGACTACAGTACAAACACAACGAAGAACAGACGCGCCAAATACATCTCCGTTTTTTTCTATCGCACTCCCATTTTAAATGTAACCCCAATAACTCTCCCAAGCCTGCAGAGGGACTTTGCATTTGGAAACCCGTCAGTGAATAGCCCATGGATACTATTGTGAACAGGAGGAAGTTGTGAAACACAATACTTGTCTGGAGAGAAAGAAAATAAGAAAATAGCACACATTGGCGGGGAAGGAGGGAAGGTGGGAGGAGCTGGAGGGGAGGGGAGGAATAAAGGAAATTCCAAGAAACAGCTACCTCGTCCCTAGAACTCCAAAAGATCCTTCAAACTCCTCAGTAAATAACCCCTCCTTGGTAACGCGACAGCTTAGATACGGTTACCTTTCCATTCAAGTTATTCTCCACCAGAACCTTTCGTCCATGACATAGTAACTAATGAAGACAATTATAAAGCCCAGAGCATACTCTCTGTTCATCCTTAATTGGTTCCCGGAAAACTCTCTCAACTCAAGCCATCAATGGAGTGTTTTCCTTCCTCGAACCGAGCGGTATAAATGAAAGGAAGCAGGCACGATTTGTTAGTATATTTAGAGGGAGAGACGAGCTTGCTGGAGATATTGACATTGAAGGATCCTATGATTACCTCAGAATGAAACCCCAGATTAATATTTTCGAAAGGCAAACAGTTCTTGGGCCAATCCCTTAAGTTGGATAGGTTGTAATAGTTATAACAATATAGTTTATTCTGTCAACAGTCATGGCATAGATAGAACACGTCAAGCATAAAATATGGATATAATGACACAAACATTGGTATTAAGAAATTGAATACTTATTATCATGCAAAAGAAATGTATTAAATCACATCTTGTCACACAAAATCATTGATATTAATAAAAATTGTCAAAGAGCATTGTTTTCAAATTTCTCTTGAAGCTCTCTATTAGAAGCTCCTTCAGGTTCTGTGAAAGATGGTTAAATACTTTTGAAATGGAGTAAAAGGGATTCTGGTCCGTCAAAGTTTTAGGAAATACAGCTGTGCATGAACATTATTACTTATTCTAATGATGTGTTCATGATATGTAGCATTTGTAGTAAAATACTGATGGTTATTCTTTGCAAATAGAGCACTATGAAACATATAAAGACTTGGCAGTGTTAGGGTCTGTTGTACAATGTCTGGTTACAGCCGTAGTTACGTTTAGAGTCACGGTTTTACGAGGACATGGTTCGTACATAAAAAAGACACCTGTGACCATGACTGTAGCCGTAACTAGACGTTGTGCAACCGGTCCTTGGGTTGTTTAGATCCTGTAAATGGGCTTTCCAGGTTGTCTGATTGGCATTCCAACCATCGCTTTTATTGCCCTTTTCTGTGCAAAGAACAAGGTTTAGGTTACTTATGCATTTCCCCAAAATATTATCCCGAATAATAAAAGTGACTGAATCTTAGTTTCACATAAAAGGTTTAGGGTTTCAGTGGGCACAATGGTGCACGTATGTTTATCATAAATAAACGTGTAGAAACCTTACTAGTAACCATACTTATGTGGGCAGCCCAATGAAGGTCATCACTTAGCACTAATTGTAAGCCTAGAAATTTTGTGCTCCCTGGGCGGTGTACGGTATGGCTCCCTGCCATCAAGCGGAGACTAAAAGTGACTATTCATTGTGAAAGTAGAGATAACTGGTTTAAGTGTCATTCAAGGGTAGTACATTTGACGAACACCAATCAGATATGGTAGAAATTGCTAGTTGGACATCATGGCTTAGACATTAGGTGTTGTTACACGAACTCAGGATGGATACATCATCAGCATAGAGAGTTTTCGTTCAGTTCCATTTATACGGCAAATCATAAATGTACAAGTTAAATACAGGTAGACCCTGAATTGAACCCTGAGAGACTCACAATTATTTCTTTAAGTCTTTGACTTAAAAATCAGGCTGCCATTGCCATACACATGGTTAAGATTTGCAATTTCCTGGCGATCCGTGAGGTAAGATCTGATCCAGCAGAGGGCATTCCCAGAAATGCCCTATAGGGGCAGATTTTAAAAAAGCAAGTCATGATTAATCCGAGAAAAAGCTTTAATTGAGTAAAATAATGCACCAACAAGCATTTGTTCATTTTAAAAGGAGTTGTAAATGTAGTTCAAATATTCAAATACTGCCGTGAGAGTTGATCTACCTTTGTAGAAGCCATGCTGATAATTATGTAGGATATTGTATTTTTCTAAGTATTGAATCAGACGAACATGAAATACTTTCCCATAATTTTGGGAAATCCTGGAAGAAACAATTTAGGCCTATAGTTTTCAGAGTCTAAGACAGACCATTTCTTGGGTACTGGAGAAATACAAGCAAATTTTGGAGCAGAAGGGAATATGCCATTTGAAAAAGAGGCATTAAAGATGCCTCACAAAGAATATGCAATAAACTGTACAGCCGTCTTTACAGCAAACACCTATTTCATCAACTCCTATGGACCACTTTTTTGAAAATGAATTAATTAGATGCTTTATCTCCTTGAGAGTGCAGGGAAACAAGAACATTCAGTGAGCCGATAAGGACAAATTCAACGCTGGTAACTAATATAAGATTCTGAAGGTATATTTCAAGCAATAAAAGTGAATACTTTAAACTTAATTCCAACTTTTTTCAGCGAAAGAATATAACAGCTTGTTTTCATGGCAATAAGTCAATTCTGCTCATACTAATGTATCAATGATATGAAAAATAAACAAAATTGTATCGATTCAAATAGTGCACATTTAAAAAAATAATACTTTTATTAATATATGCTCAGCAATGTGGAAATATTTCTTTCACTAAGCGAGGCAATTTCCCAAATTTACCGCACCCCAGGAGAGGCATTCCAAAGTTAGCGAGAGGGAACAGGTAGACACGGGCGCCATTTCCTCGCACTGCGTTGAAAATTCTCGGCGTTAAATCAAAGAGATGGCGCGAGTTAATATCGAGCGGCAGGTTTATATCGGTTCCACATACCCATTTAGAATCTCCGCATGATGCGGATTGGCATCATGAATAATGAAATAATAATATCTCGACACATTTGGGGCGAGAATGATACTGGGACAGTCTCTTCTACCATCTATCCCTTCGTCAAATACATATACGAACCAATGACAATTTGACTATTAAAATTATAGAAAAAGAAATAAATGGCCATCAATAGGTATATTATAAGAAATGAATGATTGAATAGCACCATAAAAACATTAAGGCTAAGAATATGAATTTTTAATGCAGTGTCCGAATAGGCATCAAACACAGGATTTTTCAGGATGAATCTGTGTGACTTCTGGAAGTTTTATGGGATGTGATTTCAAGCTTTTCTTTTGTACGTTGGACATAGAATCGCAACTCCTTACTAACGGAACGATGGAAATATAAACATTTTATTCAGCTCTTTTTGCAGTCACCGTGAAGACGCCGATTAACGCTATTTATATCTACCCACTGAAGTGATCTGAAACTTGCTACCATAAGCATGGGCGGCAACAGTTAAAGTATGAGAACTATGCTATGTACCTATCACAGAGGAAAGTTTCTCCAGAAACATCGAGAATATTATTTTACTAAATTGCTTTCATGATTAATATATAGCTTGTACCAGAGTAGCGACGTGGAATTAATGTGAGCGGATTAATTTCTAAATAAATGGATTGAAAAAATAACACAAATATTGGAATAAGTTTGGGCTAAACCTAAACCTGATTGGTGGATACGAAAGCAGCATGCGTTACTTTTTTAATGTTTGCATTGAGCCTGGTACTAATTTCCTAAATTGGAGGCTAGAAGGATAGGAGATGTCCTCTAACAACCACGAAGAAGGGAAGAAAGAATGTTAAGTCAATCACAGAACCTGTACATGTAACACCTTGGGAACCAATAACATATATCATAACTCTTTGTCTGTAAAAACAGACATTAGTGAATACAACTACAATTTTCTAACAATGATTACCAAACTAAGGAAGATAAAAACAAGAAACAAATGTGACATCAAATATTACTGTCAACAAGAAAGGGCTACATAATGACTACGAAACCGACTACCGGAATCAGTATCACAGGAAATAATACAGAACAATTAGGATGGAGTACAATAGTACCGTATTTCATGGCTTTTTTGTCGAGACACGAGCAAAAGATGATATTCATGTAGGCCCTGCAGTATATATTGATAGGTGCAAGAACCTTATATAAGAGGACGTTTATCTCCTACTTCGATCGTGTTATCAACGGCCGCGAAAGAAATCAAGTTCCGCCAGAGGGGCTGCAATCGCGTGGTAGGCCTAGCATTTCTAGTCTTAAAATAATTGTGTTAAATGGCTGTTGCGGGGCGAGTTTGAGTGGAAGGAGGGAAGAAACTGTGTTGGAGAGGTGTGCATATGCTAGAGAAGCAACTGCTCGATCGCTGCGCCACGTACAGTGCATAAGAGGAAACGGCATTTTTTCACAAGATGGCGGAGAGGAAAAATCGCACTTATCAGGTTTGAAAGTTTCCCATTCCTAGAGTAAATGATGCATTGTTGTGTTGAAAGTATTTTACAAATGCGCAAGGTTTGCATAATAAGTGAGGTGAATTTGGTTACGATATTTCTGTTAAAAGTGGGTGAAATTTACGAAAACGCTGGCGGGACGAAAGCTCACATTTACCGAGGCCTACCTCGCAACACCAGCGCATTAACTGACGACCCGTAATTTGAGCAAATGACGATCGGAAGCGCATTTCCGTCCTCATTGTAAGGTTCTTGGATAGGTGGAAATAAGTTTGCCTTGTCGGAACAAATGAAGACCTGGCAAGCGTAGAAAGGAAAGAGGAGAGTTTTCGGCGGGAATTTGAAGGTGGTAGGTTAGGGTGATAAAGCGGACAATCAGGCAAATTAGGATTTATGTAACGCTGTTAGAGAGTCACCGTCCGGTAAAAGGGATCAGGTCTGTACAGCGGTGTTGCAAAGGTCAGAAAGACAGTTCCTGACAAGTTATGAAAACGGAGGATATGTTTTCTCATTACATGAGGCTTTGAGTATCTGGTTTCAAAATACATGACGCCATGGACTGCTCTTCAGGTAACCTTGTGCACCTGCAATTTTCACTGCACATTCATCCATACAACAGGCTATGTAGTAAAGTGCCTCTTGTAAAACGACCTCTACAACAGAAATTGCATATTGCACCTGCACCTGCAATCGGCCAACTGCAGATTAGGTGCAATATGCAATTTCTGTAGTAGAGGTCGTTTTACAAGAGGCGCTTTACTACATAGCCTGTTGTATGGATGAATGCGCAGTGAAAATTGCATCACGTAAAGCGGGACTGGCTAGAATGACTGCGTAAATGCATGAACGAGAGACAGAAAAATTGCCCCTGCCTGCGTTCTCGCAATTTATGTATATCAAACTGAAGCAATAAGTGCCTCGTGCGATACGACATTTTTATTCATGGCAAAGAATTTTAAAATGCAGCCAAAAACAGCTGTTTGAAATAAGTAAAGCTTTTTACCAAATACTAAGAAATACATACGTACAGTAACTTTTTAAAAGCATATGTATGACATTAATTTGCTCAAAAATTTAAATAAAAGTATTTTAATATTTGAGAAATAAAAACATAGCCTGAATCATAGACTAAAGAAGAGAGTAGATGAAATCTTGACAAATGAAAATACTGAACCCAATTTTTTTGTGGAAAATTATCCACCTAGCATGGCTATCGCGCGATACTTGTCCATAAATTTCATGAATAATCCAGAGATTTTTTGAAAATTATTTGTATCTTGCACTTTCACAGTGTGCGGTACCGCTTTTCCGCGTGATTCCATGTTTTCCAAGTCTCGGCGTATTAACTGTACAATTGATCCATTCAATATGGTCGAATGCGCATTTTAATGGCTTCAACGTCCCCCTAAGAAAAGGGAGGGGAGGAATCAGGCGTGATGTTGTGGAATATGAACATAATAAGAACTAAGATATTACAATTTTCCACAGATAAAGTTTTAATCGACCCGGGTTTCGATGCACTGCTTCATCATTACGACCTGATGATGATGCAGTGCATCGAAACTCGGGTCGATTAAAACTTTATCTGTGGAAAATTGTAATATCTTAGTTCTTATTATGTCCCCATAAGGTCCCCCTATGGTTACTACTTATGATCATATCTATTCTATTCTTTAATTGTTAGCCTGAACATACAGATCTTTACTGTGCGATATTTCATGGACATCTAGTCCGTAAATAGATAGTGAAAGTCAATAACTTCCTCTCAGTCGAAAATCTAATTTAAACTAAAACGCACAAGTGAAGGGTATTACTTGGGAAACGACATTAACGGTGACAGGAAATTCGTTATTAAAAAAGTGTTTATTGCCTCTTCACTTTGTATTCAGCAACTCTCCTCGTGATATCGCAATGAGATGTGGGTGTGGAGGAGGATGGAGAAGGTGGACGGAAAGGAAGACAAATGAGGAAGTGCTTGACATAGTTGATGAGGAGAGGCATGGTAGGTGCCTGGAAGAAGTAATGAGGTTTTTTAAGGCCGTGATGAAGGGAAGGATGTTGGGCAAGCGGGGAAGGGGAAGAAAGAGAATAGATTTTATGGACGGGATGAAGAAGGGTAGAAGTTACGCTGAGATGAAGAAAGAAATGCTTTAGTTAGTAAAATCACGTGTAAAAATCTGGAGGATTTTTTTACTTCCATTTAAACCTACATTTAACCGTTAAATTACTTTAAATGAATGAATTGTGATAACAAAGACAGGCTGCTGATCACAGAGGTACAAGAGAAGGGAGAAGATGCTGTATGACGTGTGCACTCTGTCCCCTCAGCCAATCTACGTCCAAAACCAACATTCACTCTTCCCCTCTCCTGACCCACCCCATCTCCTCACCCACCCCCCTGACCACAGTCCCGTGGAAACAGAATTGCGAGCGATTTGGACGTTCCCCAGGCGCAATCAACTATAAACAATTGGACCTTTCCGAGGAAAACACATCTCCGCTCTTTCAAACTCTTTGCACGGAATGTGTACACGTACATACGAATATATATATGTACATATATATGGTCGGCTGCTACATGGCACCGATCGCGTGAATAGCTCAAGGATCCCTTTTGTATTCCACGCGGGGAGTTTGAACCGAGCGATTATTTACGACGGAGGCAAACACTAAACTTTATGGCCTCAAATTTCTACATTTTTAACGGCAGGCCGGTGGCTCCCTCCCTCGGCGACGACAGCGCCTCTATCGGCCTATTTCCAAACACGGTGCGAAATGAAAGCCATTGTCATTTTGCTGTTTTTATATATTTTCGTATCTCTATTATCTTTTTTATTTACATTGGTTCTTTGAGTGAGATAGAGAGAGAGAGAGAGAGAGAGAGATTAAAAATGAAAGAGACGATCTGAGATGTACACACGTACATATATATTCGCGCAAATATAGGTACATGCAGATGCTTGCTTGTTTTCCGAGTGGGACTGCTTTTGTTTTCCGGCGTGTCCACGCAGCTGCTCCCACGTGACCTCCATTCCTTGTGTTGCGTCTGCGTCCGACCTCGCCACGCCCACCAATGCCCACAAAAGGGGGATTGATTGCTCATTCGAGTGCCCACTCAAAAAGTCTTTTTTTTATTTACAGACGCCAAAGTGCTCCCTGCTCTTTTATGGAGGGCCTTACGGCCGTGTGCCTTAAGCATCCCATTCGAATTCAAATCACGCTCCTACATTTGTCAAAATAAACGCTAAAACCGAAGGATAATGGTATAAGTGCGTCGTTCACGACAAATTACATTCGCCACCGGATTGTTTCAGCGCTTAAAAAGATTTAAAATAGTTCTTCCTCTATGACGCATCGCAAGATTTGTGCTGCTTGAAATTGACACGTCACCACTAGCGGATGCTCCTCCTGCTGTTTATATTCCTTTCTTAAAAAAAATTAAATATTGAACTTGTATGTGATGAACTTGTTGCCCTTATTGGTAGGAAAATCATGTTTTTTTATTCATCTTTACTAAATTTGACAGAAATGTTGGTCGCGAAATATTTCAACACTAATTTTCTTCTCCAAAAAGAAACACGTTTCGGGCCCCTAGTCAGTCTAAATCTCCGTATTCCATCTCTCGAATCTAAAACTTTACAAAGTAAAATTAGTATCACAATTTTTTTTAAAGAAATACATAAATACCAACACTATAATGATGTGGGGTCTAAACAATAAAGACCTTTAGCTACTCCGAAATCTTATTTTCGTACCGGCTGTAATTTTCAAATTCTGCGTTTTTCTCGCCTAATCAATGAATGTAGAGCTAGGCCTTTATCATGCTTCTATTCTTTTTCAGATAATTGGAAGGGAAAGTTTTTAAGAAATTATACAGACTGCCTTAACGAAGGCGACGGTATAAAAAACCGATGGTGGATAAGTATGGAGTCAAATATAGCTCTAAAGTGCGATGGGCAACTTTTGTCTCCAAACAACAGGCCAAAGAGGAAAATATTTTCAGTGGTTTTCCAATAATGCCAAAGAATACCTCAGCATTAAACAATGATCTTAACGGAAGAGAGCGAACAAGGGGGTTATAGAGTTCGGTTCGTGTATCGATTTTCAGAGGCTTCTTACTTTTCGGCAGTCTCTGCGGCAGAAGCACATCTCTCGGATGTGGAGAGACATACAGTTGGACGGTAATGTATCCAAAGAAATGTACTCCCGAGCAAGTAACCAAGGATTGCAACATCGACGGGTACTCTCATGAAATTAAGTTGTTTTTTCCGGTCTAAGAGATCTTCAAGTTCAAAAAGTCGTGAACGATTGCAACTTTTTCCACCAAAGTAGAAAAAAGTTTTAACGAATGATTCTATCTTAACATCACTTTAATTTTTTATTGATACATTTATTTTGTTAATACTATCCTCACTACATGACTAAACATGAGTCAATAAAAGATGCAATGAATTTGTAAATAGAAGAACCACCAAGAAAACACATTTAATAATAATATGTGCATGCGCAAACAGTTTTTCTGATATGTCACAATAACGTCAATATCGGAAAATTCTAAAATTTCATCCACTCGACGACCATTTAGCTGCTACTTTAATCTAAAATCGGAGTCGTGGTGGACTAGTAGGTAGAGCGCTGGGCTACCGACCGGGGGGTCGCGGGTTCAAATCCGGGTGGATCCCCTCTAAACACACCCTCCGAAAATCCTCGTGGTGCAACTATCTGATTGTCAGAACCTCATGGAAAATCGTAGGTGGCCCAAGGAAAGAAACCGGGCCCTTAACTTTGAATATTTGAATTTTTCACGCTAATGGCTTAGTACGGGGTGAGCTCTACTCTCACCTATCAAAACCCAACCTCCGGTTTGTAGCACTGAGTGAGTGATTGTTAATCTAAAAGCGGTAATGCTGCCATAACAATATATTAGGGAAAACGCGCGGTTTTTCACAGACCGACAAAAAACCAATGTTATTCTTTTATATACCTTTGGGAAATCTAAGAAATAAAAAGGGTAAAATAAATTATTCCTAAGCTAATGCATCGTAATCAATCATCTAAAACTTCATGCAAAACACATGCCATAACCATGTAGGCAGTCACCTGCTTGCCATGAAATGCGGACAGGTAGACATGCAGACGTTTTATTTGCCCTCAATGGCTAGCAGACGTCTGGATTACTATTTAAATCCAGGAGCTATTATAGCAGAATGGAGAGGATTTATTTCTACTTCGATAAAAATCGATTACGTCGATAAAATAGGGAATTATAGAAACCTTCCCTTCTTTCCTGGTAGAAATTAAATAATATAAAACCAGCTGACTATGAGACCCCAGCTCGAAGAGATGAAATTAAAAAAGTTGATCAATTTTTGAATTTTATCACGGCGTAGCCATCACGACCTTAGCTTCGGGACACGAAAATCATGCGCCGATATCCGAAGAGATAACTTTGAGTGGCGCAGACCGTCGTCCGATAGTGAGTAAGTATATGTCGAGCATTCTTTCCGCAAGGGCTTGCCTACTCAAGATATAAAAGCCTCTTTGTATGCCTTCCTCTTTGACTCAAGTGCCGTGGACCTTCTAGAATGCAATGCGGCAAGTGCTTTCAGAGAAAAAAAATCCGATATTAAAAAGGCCAGAATCCTCATATGTGTGGAAGGAAGAAACTCATAATACATTTTCCCCTGAAAGTAAAGCAAGCCGGAGCAAATGGAATCTTTCACCCAACTCGGATGCTGTTCCGTAAGGGGCTGTAAGAAGCACGACTGGCTCCAAACAATGAATAAGTTCAAGCCAAAAATAAAGCCTTCATCTTAAAAGAGCACCGACTCAGTTCAAGAAGCGCACAGTTGAAGATAAGGTTAAGCTCTACGTGAAAGCATCCATATAGATTGAATTGATGTACGTATTTATCGGATACGACAACCATCAGAAAATGTCAACACTAAAGAATTAAAAGCTTTTCAAACCTGGTTATTGTCGCAGAACGATCCTTCTTCAATACTGTTGACTTTAAGTTTAAAGAGTCAGACTAGTTTTCAAAGAACTGCAAAACAGCAAAATTCCTATTAATCAGACCCACTTCAATTGTATTTAGTAATTATTTAAATTCTCCAAAATCAGCACAGATCGGTACTTTCATTTCCATTGCGTAATTTCAAGGAAAAATGACTTCTTATTTCAGTTTTCATCGAAAATTATGTTTTAACAGGAAAATCTCCCGGTTTAGGTTTCTTTCTATATTACGCCAACTTAGTGTCCCGTATTAGTTTTGGAAAAAGATTCTTGCACAAAAAGGAAAACTATTTTTGAGCAAGTAAAGTTGCGAAAGTTTGTAGGAGATCTTTTCCTAAGGCTGCCATAATTTTTCAAAAAAATTAACCCGAGTTTCATTACACGATTCAGTCTCCAAAATGGGGGAATGGATTAAGGGAGCACGATGCTCTTGTCAGCCATGAAACTTCCATGGCTTCCTCATCGGCCAAGGGCTATATTCCCTCGCTTTCACATTAGCCTTGACAGTGGTGTGGACACGATCCCGGGCTTACAGGAGCTTGGGAAATTGGGGAATGCTCACGATGCTGGTGGTTGAATGTTTTCAGGTGGTGTGCAAAAAAAGGATTAAAAATTGAAATAATTAGTTCATGTTTACAGAATATTCTATAAAATCGCGCTTGCAACAACTTTTCCGGATTAAAGGCGTTGCTGAAATTTTGATGAGGGAGATAAGAACATCACAAGACACGATAAGCAAGTATATTGAGTAGTGATTTATGGAAACGAGTCAATGTTAAAATAGTGTCATGACTAGTATGATTATTTATAACACCATTATTACCTGCAATGCAAAATGCAACATGGACAGCTTAGCATTACACAATGAATACGAAGGGTGCATCAACGTGTGGACGGTGGTGGTTATATACCGAATGTAGTAACACTCTGGCGTCTATAATAATTGATGACGTCGACTATCGACGAATAAGAGGCTAAAGCATCTTTCATCCCCTTCCTTAAGGAGCCCTCATTCATAATATTGTTCATTTTGGAAAAAGGACATATTTCACTCTTGGGCACAAAACAATCCAGAGGATCCAAATGGTTGCTCTTTATTTGATCTTACGTTTCCCTTAACTTTCTCTCTACGCCTTAGTTCTTTAAGGCTCGTCAGAGGCTGTTATCAACTGATCTTGCTACATAAATATAACCGAAAAGAAGTAATTCCGTGAATGGGATACGGTTGTGACTCTTGTGAGAATACCTGTGTATGATTTGTCCTTGACCTTCGTAAAGATGACATATCTCCCACCACCTTCACAACTTGTCATGGCTTAAGACCTCCGCTCGGAGGAAATATTTGCTGGGCTCTTTTCTCTTTACCATTTTAACAATAAAAACCCAGCGTACTTATATTCCATGTTTAAACCCAGATCAGTCTCTGTCTTTAGACCCTCTAGGATTGACCCCTTTTTCCTCATGTGCCCTATATCCCGGGAACTTTCCCTCAATCATTTATTATATCTGGCTCAAACCTTTAGAAATTGCTTCCGTTGTCCACAAAAAAAATCTGCCTCTCTGTCAATTTTTAATGAGAAACTATTTAACTATTATTATAGAGAGCAATTAAAATATTTGTAACCTCACTTTGTAAGAATTTGTGCCCATAAACCATTGTGTTGACTGCAAAGGTTTTACTTCAACTTACTGTTCCTGTATTTGTGCTTTAACTTTGTATCTCATTTTATAGTATTTTATTTACCTACATATTGGTTCTTTTATATTGTTTTTTCTTCTCTTTCTCTCACTGCTAATGACAATTTCCTTTTGCCTTAGTAGTGTACTATATTTGTTGATGCTATCCTTTTGTAAATTGATGACTTGTTTGCCAGCTATATTTTTATTTTCTAAAGGAGAACTATTTATGTTATTTTTCTATTGCTCTTGTGAAAACCTAGAGCATAATTTCATTCATTCATTCACAATACGTCTTATTTGGCGGGTAATTTTCAGCGGCATCGTTAGCGGCGGCGCTCGCATCGTCGAACTTACAACGCTCTTAAGTCGTGTCTTCCATTCCTCCTCGGACACAGTGGTACTCATTGAAGGCTAACTGGACCATCTTTCTTATGCGATGCGATTATCAATTTCCTTTGGGTGTATTGGGGAGTATGGGCTGGAAATTGAAATTTCAATTGAAATATCATATTTGTCACAAAAGATTATGTACAAAGTCAATCTCTCTGCTTGGTTGGACGCATACAGGATAATATCTTTTGTTGTGCCCAAAAATCAGCGCGGAAGCACATCTAAATCGCGTGATGTGCTAGCGCCCACTGCTTGGAGATTTTCTCTTACGCCCGAAATGGGCTTCAGTCACTGAGAGCCCTCCAAATACGCCTCAAGCATGCGCGGTGACAACTCAACATCATTCTCGCACTGTAGTCGTATAACCGATCAAACGAGACCACATTTACTTTAACTGGGTCATTACAAAATTATAGCGTCGGATTTGATCACCCTGCAAACAATAGACCGACCTGGGGGTCTCCGACCTGGGGGGTTATTTTGCAATCTCACTTAAGTGAGAATACGTTATAAAATACGGAAAATTACGCCATTTCTTGTAGTTCCACTCCAACACTCAGGGAGCGTGACCACCTTCGGCTCTCGAGTGGTGATCTGGAGGTCTTTGACAAACCCGCTCTTCCAACTCTTGATCCGTATCTTTTGACTTTTGATCCGTTTAATTTGCCTCCGTCTTTCATTAGTTCCATCTCACCTGTCGAGAGGGGCCGTTCAAGTATTACGTAAGACGTTTTTGGGGATGGGGGGCTGGGATCATCTTACATTGTCTTATCTAGGGGGGCCAGGGGGTCTGGAACCAATTGACGTGAGATTTTTGTCCGTCTTGAAACGTTGTAACGTTTCCGAATTACATTTCGCAGTGACATGGAGCGTCCGCTCGTTAATGGCGTAATTTCCGTAATCTCACCGCTATAACCAATGATCCTATTTTGTCACCAGACTGGCTAGCTACATTACCTCCATGCTCAACGAATGTGGTACTCCAACACTGCATAATTGTATGATATCCAGTGCTCAAAGCTGTGCGATGGAAAGATGGAAATTTCAGAAAGCAGGCATTTAACGAAGAGTAGATACAAATATCTAACGTCTTACGTAAGACTGAGAGGGAGGGGGGAGAGGGTTAGAAAAATCTTACATTGTCTCACATAGGGGAAAGGGGGGGGTCAAAAATGGCATAAATTCTCTTACGTAATACTTGAACGGCAGGGAGGCCAAATCCCATACCGGGCTGTAGTGCCGAGGAAGTAAGTAAGTAAGTAAGTATTACTTGAACGACCCCTAAGGAACGTGAAATGAAGCCACCATCGGACCTTGGCCGATCGTGAGCCGGTCATTAAAAAAGCGAAACGGGTTTCCCACCTTCTCGCAAAGAGTCATTAAAAAGGTGAGATTACAAAATAACCCCACCGATTGTGGGTCTGATTTTAGAGACGCATTCACGCCAGTAAAAAAATAATTAATGCACCATTTAAGGTAGTTTGAGCGAAAAATCACTTAACCTAGAGTTTGATGGATTTGGCCTTATTTTAAAGATGAAACTCCCATCTTTCCAATTATGTCAAAATATGAACCCCCCCTTGCCGAACTGCTTTTCGAGCATTTTGCCTAAAAATATACGCTGTTTTACATGGGACAGATTACGGCTGTGCGCTCCAGAAGGAGAATATTTTTTAAAAAATAGGAATTTATAACATCTAGAGTTCGTCAAAACCAACGGTGTATAGTTTGCATGTTTTCTCAACTTTGTACAAAAATTCATCTATTACTCACCTAAGTAATTTTTACAGAATCGAAAAAAAACCAGCCGTTTTGAAGGGTTTTCAGCCGTACGGCGTGAAAAAATGAGTCAAGTTAGAGACTTATGTAGACATATTTAGTTAATTACTGAGAATTTTTGTCGTACATAACTATATATTTGTGCCATTAACACTACAATATTTATTTCATACTTCTTGTAGACGCTGAAATCAAAACATAAAATTTTAATATGGTCTCCATTATGACTAGGGAACTATCTCGCTCAAACCACCTTAATCCCCGTCCAACCTCAACACTTTAATTCGTGTCTCCTGTGGGTAGTAGAGGAGGGGGAGGCATTTAAATGGAGAGGAGGGAAGGGGGAATTCTTCCCCCTCCTTTTCTCTCACCGCCAACTCCTTCCAAACCCACGAGGACGGCCACCGAGAGCAGTTGACCAGCCGAGGGCGGTCGCCGTTTCCCAAATTATTCCCGTGTTGTCACGAAAACTTTCCTCGAAATGAGTAGCGTCTCCTCTCGGCGCCAATTACGAGAGCAGCGCTCAAGTGTTGACTCTTTATCTCCCTCCTGCCGCGTGCAGACAATGAACAAATCCGGGAACGACAGTGAGTTTCAAAACCAGATTAGCCTCCCCACGGACTTCCTGCCGGGATAATTTCGACAGAGCTCCCTGGACGCATTCTCGTCCCATGAATCGTTAAAACCATTCGCAGGTGTAGGCAGGCAGTCCACGGAGTTTTAGTTAAAACGTGGCACGAATTATTTGAAGGATTCTAAATAGTCACAATGAGAACTGTTGGCCTAGAGGTTAAGTGTTGGGCTGCTAGACTGAGAAGGTCATCTGATACAGGTTCAAGTCCCACTCTTGCTGTATTTTTGGCATGCTGAAGAGGGTGATAGAGGGGAGAACAATGGGGAAGCGTGGAAGAGGAAGGAAGAGGATAGGAATTCTGGACGAAATAAGGGAGGTAGAAGATATGAGGGATTTAAGAAGGATCTAATGGTGGGATATCCTTAGGAGGGAAAGCGAGACAATGTCTATGAAATGTGGATGCAGAATGGGGGCTGTCCAAGAACCTAACAATCAGCTGGTAGAATAATTAAATGAAAAATAGTCTCAAATAATTGTGAGTAGTTATTGTTTCCCCAATGGAGCTGCAGAATCACCTTCTGGCACATTGGGAGCTGGGATATTCATGGTGTTGAAGCTAGGGTGAGTCGGAACATAACAGCGCACACGAACGAAGTTGAATGTAGCGACGATGTACACTGACGAAACTTTTGGTACCTGACGAAAGGTAGCATTCCTTAGGTTCACAATAGTCATGACCGAATGTTTACTCTTACATAGTTAGCAAATTCATTCAAACTACGTCCTTAAAAAGGTTAGGGTACATTTACTTTGCTCCAGATTTGTTTTGAAGCAGGTTGCCTTGTGCTCAGGGTCTGAAATAAATGGAAAGCAAGTGTCCCTATTGTATCGCAGAGTCTGCAGCGTACTACTCAGAGAAACTTTTACTAGATATAAGATTTGAAATTTTCTTTCTGTATGAATTATTCAGTGGTTATTAAACTAAATTTCTGTTGAGGCAAAAAGAACTTGTTCACTAAGCCAGTCGTTTCTGATGATAATACAAACATAACTTATATATAGATAAAAATGAATGTTTCTTTGTCTGTCTTTTATGCGTTCCTATACCCTTCATCCGATTGCGATAAAATTGTGGTGAGTTGTGCGCGCGCCCGTAAAGGTTTATGTATTATTAAATCGCAATTGTTGGGGTTGTTTTTACCCCAATATTGTTAATATTTACTCCCGTAAGAAAAGCGTTGTATTCGGTCCAGGTGTTTCTTTATTTTCTTTTTTAATTAAATTGCCCTCAAGATTTTGGATGCAAATTTTTATCATAGAACTCATAAAAGAGTGCAGTATTAAATTCTTTCATTCCATTTTCTTATACGCTTCGTTTTTGTCTAAGTATTGCGATGTCATCTCTAAATTCATCAATTTTTCTTCCTTTTCAACAATAGAAATTTCCATGGCAACCAGGTGTTAATATCCGTTTAATAGCGATTTCATGAATGGCTATTCACGCCTGCAACATTTTAAGGCCAGGTTCAGTGACTAATTTGTTAGGTTGTAGTCAAACGACTACAGTTCCCCGTTCGCTTTGCCTTCTCAATGACCATCAACAAGGCACAAGGTCAATTGTTGCAATTGCGTGGATTAAATCTAGAAAACCCATGCTTTTCACATGGTCAATTATATTTTGCATGCTCACGAGTGGGACGGGTGAAAAATTGGTCTTTGTAGAGGGCAGTAAGACCAAAAATATTGTTTATCCCAAAGCACTTGAATACATTTTTTCAATTTAAACTTAATACACAATATCAATAACTTTCATTTATTTTGTGCATGCAAATGTGTCTGTTTTGTATATGTGTGCCTACTTATGAAGAAAAAGAGGCATTACAACGCATGCCGGGCGCAGCTAGTAAGACTATAAAAAAGACGTTAAGGCTGTAGTTTCATATGCAAACAATGAGTGGCAGTAGTTCATTCACTCCTTAATCTCCCACGGAAACAAAAGAACACTTCACCAGAGCTCCTGGAAACAAATTTGCTTAGAAACGCTGATTAAAACTTATGTACTATCGTTTTCACTGAAATGTAGACACCCACACTGATTGTACTGATTTGATTAAATGGGGCCGGGTCGGAAAAAACATAGAGGGTTGGCACACGAGGCTAGCTGCGGCCTTTGCCTTTACGTCACCGAGAGCCGACGAGGACGGACGTGGATGCGACCGGGCTAGCAGAATTAGAGTCAAATAAACTCCGAGAGCATAAGCCCCAGCGAAAGGAATTAACTGAGGAAACTCACGTCCATGCACACGTTGGGCCGATCGGAGTCTTTTCTTTCGGGCTCCGTCGCGAGGTTTTTCCTCTCCCTAGATTCAGATTTGGACTCACCGTGAGTTATTCACCAGGAAGCGGCTCCGTACCCGAGATGGTTAATTCCATGCGACGAAGTAGGTGTGCGGTTCTGGCAAGGTTCGCATCCGTAGTTAGGCAATTTTTTTAAAATCTTTTAGATTAAAAAGATGCATTCTTAATATCAACACAATTTATATAGTTGACAAAAGAAAGAGTTAATGCGGTTTTTTATTTATGGCTTAATTTATAAAAATAATGACTATCTACGTTACCACATTTATTTCTCAACAGATTTAATTCACTTAGAGGAAAAAAGCATTGGAAGTGGCAGTGGTTGCATCTTTGTGTCCTTGCAGTGAAATACCTACTCATAGTATCTACAATCCTCTATAAATAACCAAATGCATTCGTAGTTTCGATCATTTTGATAAACCCTAGAGTTTGAAAAAGGTTTGTAATTCAATTGATATTTTTATCTTCAAACTTCTAGTACTTGGTCACGTAAAAATGTGGGAATTGAGGTGTTTTGAAGAACGAACGCTTTCCTCTCAGTGGGTGTGCGCAGAGCCAGATTAACAACAAGGCAAAAGTAGGCAGTTGCCTATGGGCCCCTTGTTATGAGAATTGTTTTCCCCTTTCCTCTCTTGCGACTTGTTTATTAACGTGGGCCCCGTTGCTTTCACTGCCTACTGGCCCCCAAGTGCGTTAATCTGTCACTTGGTGTGCGAACCATAGTAAGCTATAAGGACCAGGTGGAAATAAATACGCATATCAGCTCTTCTACCCCAAATTATCCGACGATTTTTAATAGTTATATATGTTTGACCGAAATCAACGTCAACGATATCTAACGTGGGTGTCTACATTTCAGTGAAAACGATAGTACTACTCCGTTTTTGGATCACATATAAACGATAGAATCAGAAAATGATCGGTCATCAAGTATTGATCTGTGTTTGCGAACCCGAGGCCCGTGGAATACAAGATCTCTGACCCCTGTTTCCCCTTAAGGCCATCCCGTTCGTTTTTTTACGGAGTTAAGTATAGAAAAGTTATAACCCTCCAGGGTCCTGCTCCCTTGATTATACGAGACGGGACTGCTCCGACCGAGCTGACGGACCCATTCGTTGTTTCTATCCCGGAAAAGGGAAGCCAATGCCTTTCCGAGGGATCGGTTTCGGGAAGGGTTCGCTCTCATTCCCTGCCTTCCGGGGGACGGAATAATTGAGTTTGATTCCAGGAACTGCCTTCCTCCTCCCTCCACTCCCATATCCCGAGCGAATTTCTGGAGGGCTCTTCCCGTCGAGCGCTGCTCCGCTCTGAACAGCAGATCGAGTCCCTTGTTGACAGCTTATCGTCAATTTCCATGGAAACGCGCATATTCCAATGACAACGGATAATCCTCTTGATTGGGAGTGGCTCGATGCTTACAAAATTTCATCACTTTTCACGTCGACAACATTCGTCACAAAATTCGTCAGATAAATAAAGAGTACGTTAATGAGGAATGACGGTTTTCCCGAATGATTTTGTTTCCTGATAATCCTGCGCACGCAAGAAATATCCAATTTAATATTCTAGCGAAGAGGTATGTTTATGTTTGTTACGATATACTCTTCGAAAAAATAAGCATTGTACAGCAAGAGGAAGCCGCAGGTCAAATGTTGCTGGCAATTTAAAGGCTACTTCTCCGTCATAATCGCCGCGCTTGATACATGGGTTGAGTTTTGGTTGAGTTGGGTGGGTTTAACTTTTTAAAGACGGTCTTTTTTTAATCTAAATATTTAAAGGGCTACTCATTATAATAGTCCAACATGGCCACAACCCTAATAACACTATACAATGGTGACTATAACGGAAAACTCGCCTTGCAGTGGCAGTGACAGAATTTTACCACCGAATGGAGCTTGCAAAAAAATCTATTTTCTGAAAACAAGTGTGTGTATAGAAATGTGTTAGAGAATAACTGCATCTGTGCAGACTCAGTTTTGAGGTGGAGCCACGTGGAAACCAACTTATATGGAGATTTGCACATTTTGGCATTTATATAAGGCTGCAGTTCATCGTTTTGTACGAGGCAAATTTCAAAAGTTCGGGCCGGTTCTTAAAAAAATTAGAACAATAAAAAATGAAAAATTTAACAGTGGTTCAAAAACATACATTTTCATTTTAATTATCTACATATTCGCCGTTTCGTTCCAATTACTTTTGATGTCTTGAAACAACCTTAGTAATTTAAACCCTTCGCCTGTAATTCCGCCGCCTGTTATTTTAGCCAGTTTTACACTAAGGGATTCAACTCTTTCCAACCAAAGGCAAGCTTTGTCGATTTTTGGTTGGGATAATAACTACGTTGTAAAATGATGACTCTGTTGACTAATATAGCATGTGTTACATACATAGATACACACTATCTTTTGAGAAAACGCGCTCGGTGCACATAAACACAAAAATAAATATAATTTTTAAAACACAGGCACAGGAAAATAAATTGAAGGACACTCACAAAAAATATAATGACGTTTCGGCGGTCATGCCACCATCTTCGGAAATAAGAGACAAACTCAGTAACTAACTCATGCATTAGGAATCACTAATAAAATCTCCATGTTTGCAATGGTTCACATTTTATTACCTGCTGGCCCTTGGATTTGTAAAGCGCGTAATTTCGATCAAGAGCTGATGTTATTTTTAGACAATGCAGCATTAGTCATACTTTTTTAATCTTTTCTGGTTACTGTGTTTGAATGCGAATGATGGTGTTGCAATCACTAACTTTGAGTTAAAAATAAATGGCTGGACTCTTCTACGGTTTTCTCTAGCTAAATACTAGCTGAATATGGTGCTACCTGCTAGGCGTATAAAACAAACATTTTCATGAGCAAATGTTTTCTTGCTCGGAATCACTTACGCAGTTACCCGTAAATTAAGTCTCACGCCCAAAAGCGTCGCTACTGTTTTTCTTAGTTTTTCATTGTAATTACCTGCATGAGTAAAAATCAGCCAGTGACTTAATGAGCTTCGCTCGCCTCTGTGTGATTAAAAGCAAACGAGAAATTCTTCCTCGCAATTTATATCTTGAATGAAACGCTGCTCTCACAAATAGCACACCCGAGCTCTTGAAAGGTAATAAAAGAAACTCAAGCTGCTAATTAATGGATAAATGTATTTTTCTAAGGTGATTACCTTTCCCCAACCCTAAGAACCTATTTCAGCACTCTTATCTAACTATCTCGTCCCGTCCACATTTATTACGGTTTTTATAACAAACTAGCAAAACTCGGCAGACGTTGTCCTGCCTGTGTATATTTCTTAACCCCTGAATATATATGTAAAATGGATGATCTCTATGTAATTTAGAATGCATAAGCTGTTGTAGATAAGAGTGGAAAACTGAAAGATGGCTCATACTGATGAAATTCCATTATTTTTATTGGTTTAAATCAAGGATGGACGGTATAAATTTTTTATGAATAACTCACGTAAATGATAAATATTTTTTACTATTTCACTCGCAGTATAATTGAATGAACTTACAATTATTTATACTAATGCTTACATTTATTGTAACGCTATATGATAAACTATATTTTTAGTTTTATGATTTCGGGAATAGATGCACAGATTTTTTGGACTTCCTACACTGGAGCAAGTAACGTATAGTTGACCATGCGAAAAACAAGGACGTTCTAAATTTAATCCGGCAAAGCGCACCATGATTATTCAAATAAACGAGCTGTGCCTCAAAGGTGCTTGTGCGATTTATTATCTAGTCATAATAGAAACCATATTTGAATTCTAAATTATAGTTTAAGCAGTTGTAAAAAGGATGAAGTAAATAGAATAATGTTAATGAAGCAAAATCTTTTTAACTGAATCTCCCAGTAAATTATTAAACACACAAATATTAGGATTTAACTTGGCTTATTTGTTTCACGCTGTGAGATGAATACGCCTTCGCTACCGACGAGTTTTTTAGCGACTTCATCAAAAGATTTTTGAGGACCAATATGTTTTTTTATGAGAAAACATGCAAACTGCACACCGTAGAATTTCTTACATGACCTGTGGGGCGGAAAGTTTGTATTAAATTCTTTATTATAATTTAAGCAGTTGTAAACAGGATGAAGTTAATAGAATAATACTAATGAAGCAAAAACTTTGAAATGGAATCTTCCAGTAATATATTAAACACAAATTTTAGGCTTTAACTTGGTTTATTTGCTTCACGCTCCGTAATGAATACGCCTTCGTTACCGACGGGTTTTTTTAGAGACTATATAAAAAGATTTTTGATGAGCAATATGTTTTTTATGAGGAAACATGCAAAATGCACACCTTAGAATTTCTGACATGACGTGTGGAGCAGAAAGCATGCATTTTTTTCAAATAATATCACTCTGGATCGCGCAGCTCTATCATATATCATGGAATGACGTTTTTTGCCAATATTTTGAATACTAAAGCAATAAGATGTTGATATTTTGGCATCTTTAAAAAGATGTCATATTTTTCCTTATAAGGTGGCCAAATTCATTGAATATTATTAGGATCAATGAATGTCTTATGTTTACTTCCATGAGTCTTTGAACCTGCCGCATATCACAGGCTGGTATTTTGTTAGTATTATATCCTGCGAAATATTTTTGCTGATATAAGATATTTTACCAATGGACAAGCACCTATTCGCCCAATGGTTTTTCATCAATGCAACAAGCAAAAAGGGAAATTCTAATCACACATTTAATTAAACTTTCTCTTCATCTCAAGAACCTAATTTAAACGTAGACTAAGTTCATCATGGATTTCAATATTATTTTGAAACTCCGTTTGTTTTTTTACAAGTATTTTACTCTTATTCACTCACTGTAGCCTCCAACATATCATTTCGTGTCCCAGATTTTCATGTTTGATATTCACATATTTGTAAATAATACGTAATAAATTTAAAGTACTTACCGAGCTAACTCTATTATCGGGTTATATTATGTTAAATGACATTTATTTTCCTTTCTTTTCAGGTAAGTTCCACATCAGAGATCGGCCAAGAGGAAAATTTGCTGTTTGAAAACATATTACAGTGTAAATAGAATTATCACCAGCTAGAGCAATGGAGTATAATTAACGTGAGTTGTTTAGTGCTAATTTTTATGAGTGTGAGCACAGGTAAATTTTGCAATTTATACTTTCGGTAGAGCTCTTTGAAATTTTGCAAAACATTCAATTTACTCACCGCATAGCAATACCAGGACACCAGGTTTCATTATTGCTTCGCATTTAACATTCTGGAACCATTAATTGGTGCACCAAAGGGTCCGTTACGTTTCACTGGCTGATCTGAATTTCTATTCGCCAGCGAAAGGTTCAGTCACCTTCCAGTAGGTTAGATTTCTGTATGTGCCCAATTTTTTCACAGTCAAATATTTTGTAAATAATTATAGAATTCATTCAAAAAATTATTTAAAATGTAATATTTTAAACTCACAATAATTAAGCATTTTAGGCTAACCACATCTGGCGCATTAACGGAAATTCTTTTCAAGGACAACGATCTCGAATGCGATTATCTTAGTTCTTTGATTCTCCACCGAGCATCAATTCTGCTCCTGATCTACTTTGAAGAGCGCTGCTGAAGAGACGTTTATTCCCTTAGCTAGGATATATTGAAACCATCCAAGCATGTTCACATCCCTTTCAAATTTCCGACCTCCCTAGCATTCCACGGTAAGTTTATTTCAGCGTTCGCGATCCAAAACTAAATGAATTCGATTGTACGGCCGGAATTCGGTCCCACTTGACCCAGGACTTATCTGAGTGTATGCTAAAATTCTAATGTTTATCGGTGATGGTAAGGTACAACTAACGTATTTCAAGCTCTCAAGCTTCCCATGTGAGTGTCTTTCTAAGAAGTTAAGGTGCTTCCACCGTAAAATGACTTAAATGTCATTTTATTCATATTCTGTCTACTTGTAGAAAAAGTTGTCCTCTATCTGATATGAACAACAAAATAATACCTTTCCACGCTATTTTATTCTATACTTGAACTTGAAATTACATGGTGTTCAATGGGAGTATGAGAGAAACATGGGGAAAAATAGTATTTTTCCATAAAATACAAATGCCATTCTCTTGGAAAACTGTCTCTAAGAGGGAAATAATCCAGAGAAATTGAATAAAATAAAATATAGGCATCTTACCACCTTATTTTTCTAGTAATTAAAAAATTAATGCCGTAATTGAAGTCAAAATGCGGTCAATCGTAGCAAATGGCGCTGCAGTTGGCTCCTATGTCTGGATATAAGTGCTCATTTAAAATACAATCGTGGAATAATCTGCATTTTTTCTACTTTACTTATGGGTTTCTATAGGTAACGCATTGCATCAGTGAAAGCAGGATTTTTTTGACAAAATATAAAAAATGTGGAATTTAGTATTTGTTTTGACTCTCACAGTCGCGGCGGAACCACCTTAAGTGAAGATCGCGCGAGTAATCCCTCTACCGTGCAATGCCGCGAATGGTTTTCAGCGCCTCCTGAGAAGTAAGCATAGATGGCAGCTAGAGATGTGAGCGTTCCGTTCGAGAATCAAGCAGAGCAATAAAAAAACACAAATTGATCCTCAGAAGCCGCGCGATAAGACCAATCCGCTGATGGAATCTCTCACACGCTCTTAAGTTTTCTCGTGACACGAACAAATCTTCTTCCACCGATATCGCTAACACATTCCCGCGCGCACATAAATCTATTCCTTTGATTAGTCTAATGTCGAATACGGCATTTTACTCGGATGAATTTATAATGTGGAAATCATCGGGCGTACACTGAGGTCATACAAGATGTTTCAGGAAACCTTTTTCAAGATATAGTCACGAAAATTTTAAAATATGGCGTTAAAAATAAATATTTAGGTTGTTGCGTTGAAAAATTACGGTGGGAGATTTCCAATCGCTTTGGTTACGCTGCTCACTTTGCAACACTACAGTAAAATTGCTTTACATTCGTTCCGGACCCAAAATAGATGGCGATCAGAGTTCATGTTTGCTAAACAATAAAAGAACTTTGATATAGTCGCAACCGTATTTGCTGTTTTTGTGTTGATTGAAAGAAAGGCGTCAAACATAAAATTTTAAGTTTATTAGTGCAGTGTGGTAAACATTTTATTTTTTTTAATTCATATTTTGAAAATAATAAAACATGCATTTACGAAATATTCGGCCGTGAAGACCGTAGACACACAAAATTCTTCCCACCAGTAGATTATCGAACGTTTCTTTTGTTCAGATCGTTCCATTTATCGTCGTTTTTATTGAGTGCCGATGAGCACCGATCTGCGCTGACACGTTGAATGGAATGCTCCAGAAATATCGAATTGGTAACGTCACATAATTTACACCAACTCGTCTCAATCTGTGGAACGTCTCCTACCATTAGAAGTGCACGCTTGGCAGTTTCGGTGTATGCGAATTTATTTAAATAATGGCGGTCTTAACCAAAGTTTAATATAAATAAATAAGCATTAAAAATTAAGTATGCTATTTCGGGGGTTTGTCATTAAGGGGTACGCAAATCAGAAGAGCTGGTAATCGTTGATTCTTTGTCATTTTATTCGTACGATGGCTACTTCTAAAAAAACGTGTCCTCTGTCTGATATGAACAACCAAGTCAAACCTTTTCACTACACTTCATTCCCATACAGAACTTGAAATTGCACAGTGATACTGTTGGAATGGGTGAAAATTGAGGAATTCGTAGTAATTTCCTTTCTTATGTAAATGCCATGTTTGCTAAAAACTTTGAAGGGAAAAGTGACAGGGAACGATATAAAAAGTTAAATGTAAGCAGCTTAGCATTTTCAATTTGTACTAATTAGCATATTACAGCAACAATTGACTTAAAGATGATTCTATGGAAAAGGCGCCGCTGCCATTAAAAATGTGTTCGTCGACAAATTGGCACTTTTTCTACCTTATTTTTGTTTTTATGCCTATTAAATATCAACAGTGAAAACAATATTTTAAACAAAACAAAAAGGGAGAATTCAGTCATTTGTTTTGACTTACACAATCACAGTGGAACCTCCTTAATTGGCTTTAATTGAGAATTTCGAGATCTTGACGCCGAAATTCCGTTATTGTCAAGGCGAGGAAATTTTATGGCCTTCCTGAATAGGGCAACTGGATATTGTTTTGGCATTGTTGATGACAGGTGCGTGTGGGTAGGGAGACGTTGTTTTCAGCATTGTAATCTGTAGCACGTGGAACTAATCTATCAGGAGACCTGATTGTTTATTTGCACGTGCCAAAGATTACCACCATAGAATGTCTGAAGTCCCACTCTCATTTTCCTCACAGTCGGCCAGTGTGGCGTATCGTGTAGATGAAGTTCCCTTTGAAGTGCGAGTGCGTGGAGCAACATTTTGAAGGCACTTCCGGACAGGAAACCGTGGCCTGAACTTGTTTCGTGGATGTTAGGGAGTTAGTCGTGGGGGAGTAAAGGAGCTGTCTTCTCAGTCTTCCCTACTTTCCCCCCCCCTTCCATTCCTCCCCCTCCTTTCCCACCATCTTCCGCCTCTCCGCTCCAGTTCACCTTTTCCAAACATCTCACTCCCTCCCCTCTGCCGCTATCACCCCTTCCTCAAAGTACACTTCCTACCCGGCTCCTCTGTCTCTCCCTCAGATCAAGTAAGGCTTAATGCGCGCTCACTGCAGAGAAAATGAGAATGGGATTCGCTAGTAGAGGTGGCCCTAAAAGAACACAACAATTTCATTGTAAATGTCCCGCAACCGAAACAGTTTCAAAACGAAACAGTTCCGCGAAACACCCTATTGCGGACAACAGCTAGAGGCACACCAAACAACAGACGATCGATCGGCGCTGTTAGAACATGGCTGGTAGTTCTGTATTCTATGAAATTAGAAATCATTCACTTAAAAAAAAAAACAATTTCATTTGCATTCAAGCAAGATAGGTACTTCACAGTTTTAATGCTATCTGCAAAGATGGGCGGACATGTGTTGGCTGAATAAACCAGCAACCGCCCGCAACAGATTCAAATCCAACTAATTGTAGCTTATAACCGCAACGCAGCCACACTTGTAGTGCAACTGGAACAGAACACAAAGCGAAACAAAGAGTTTCAGCTTCATCAGTTGCCGCCGCACAGCACGGGGCGCAACTGCGCGGCGCAGCTGCGGCACGATCACGAAGCTAACTTGTTGTTCACAACAGTTATTTGAAACAGTTGTCTGACCGAAAGAGTTACGGCTGCAGCCGTTTCGCTCCGACAACACTTTATTCCACCATTAGTGGCTAGAGAGTATTGACTTCCCATCCCGTGGGCTCTGATTCGAATACTGACGTTGGAGGAGAGGAATTTCAGCAGAATCCAGATTTATAGTTGAATACTACGTTGTGAGAGCACTTCAAGTGCACTGACGAGACGTTGAACTGTTGAACCCTTAATACGTTGAGCGTAATGCCTTTTCTATTCCACCCTTTTCTTGAGTGAGCACCCGAGTGTTGTCGGTAACCTCCCTAGGTAATTAACTAACTAGTGAAGAAAGCTTAGTATAAAGAGCTCATGGGTTTTGAACCGGGTGTTGAACTGCACCGACGCGACTTTTCGATGGCGCAGACTGCCATCGTCTTCAGGGAGGATTGTTGTCGCCAGAGTCTGTCAGATACGGTCAATTTTTAGTTAAGTAGGGTGTGATTGGTCAGGTTTTCCCCGCCTTTTTTCAGCATTCTCAAGAGCTGGCTTCCAAGCATTGCTAAGTTGGAAACCTTTGTCTTGGTTGAAGTTATTCTTTTGGAGCCTTATATCTACGTCTTCCTTCACCTCACGGTCCCAATAATCCCTTGTTTTGCACAAAACTCTGGTGTTGGCAAATTCAATTTTATAGCCATTTTCCAGGCTACAGACGATGGCAGACTACGCCATCGAAGCGTCGGTGCAGTTCAACACGATAACCCAGATGGAAACCCGAGAGATCTTCAAACTAAGCATTCACCAGGGAACACTCAGATCCTACAGTGAATAAAGCTGTCTACGCAGCAACTACATGGCGCGAGAATTTACTAGCGGAAATTCAATCGTTTTAGCTTGTCAAACCCATGTTTGTAGCCTCATCTTTCTGGTTAAAAATTTGTGTCCCAGGTGTCTTTATGCGACCCAGTGCTGGTGTCCAAGAGGATACAGAAAATATGCTCAGTCCGCGTATGCGCGCCACATAAATGCGTTAAATTAAAAGTGATAAACCGCTTTTCTCACTTTCCTTCGGACACCCAGATCCTATAGAGTGATATGGTATTTCACAATTCCTGAATCGTGAGCGTTTTTTTCCCACCAGGTAATTGGGCTGCACCGTGCAAAAGCTATGAATGTAACCGTGGCCGACGTCACAACAATCGTCTACCTCTAGGGGGTTTATTTTGTGAACTTCATTAACGATCGTTTCTAGGGTAAATGTTGAGACCTATGTCACAACCGAGTGGATCATCCGAATGGTACCATTTCGTGAACTTTTCCCAACAAATATTCCGTTTTTTTCCATGCAAATATTTTAAATCCAATCCGTAGCAATCGAATCATTTTTTCGATCCGGATCCGAAGGGTTACAAAATAAAACCCACCACCCATACGGTCTCACTACCTACCTCTACCTGTAATAGCACGGGTAGAGCGAGCGCCCTCTATTCTACAGAGTGTATGATCGTAGATCTCTCCCTTTGTATCTCCTCCACTTCCTCCTTTCAGTGGACCACCAACTCCCCCGACCCAACCCCCTTCTCTCTCTCCACCCCCACCCATACCCTCCCCCTCCCTTGCCATCCCTCCCTCTAATGTGAGTGTGTCCCTATCGATCCCTGGGCCCCCTGCCTCGACCCCTCCCGAACAACGGGGTCAAGTGCCCTTCCTCGCCCCCGCCAGAGCCAATTAGAGCAGCGGCGGGCACCGGAGCTAACTCGGCGCGGCAGAGAGAGAGAGAGAGACCCAATGGCTGGCTGTAGGCGGGCGACGATGCCTGGCGGAAGTAAACGCACCCCTTTCCTTTACTATACACTACTACACTCCCAGTTCGGAGGTGTATATAATAATGTGTAGGAATATATATGTATCGCTCAAGTTGAGCATGGGGTGTGACATAAAATCCCGTCGAAATCTGCAGTTGGCAGCAGTCTGCAGTTGAGTAGCCTGGCTAGTGTAACTGGTATCATGCCTGGCCGAAAATTGGGAGATACGGGTTTGGATACCAGGTCATGTGATTTATTTTCTGTTTGAATTAGACTCATTTTCATCTTCCCCACCAAAACCTGTATTCGTCCTTTTCCATGTATAGGTGTAGCGAAACTTGGTGGCATTCACTTGTTAAGAGTATGCTGCAAGGGAGAGGAAAGCATACAAGTGATGTGGGATAAAGTGGCCGAGACTTCCTCCAGATGTCACTCCGGGAGTCCTTCGGTACCTTTTCCCGCTCATCAACGCTTGATTTGCTCTCAATGATAGTTGATTCTTCGCTGGTGAGTGCCACCAAGTTTCGCTATACCTATACCTATTCTTTTCCAATTCCCATGTTAGAATAAGTATATGTAATATATATCTACCTGTGTTTGTCCTTTTATATGTACCTATCCATTTCCAATTCCTATATATATATGTGTGTGTAATAATATGTATGTGTGTGTGTTGCATTTGACATTTCCCTCCCCTCCTACCTCACTCTCCCCTCTTTCATATCCGACAAATTAAATCAGCCCGCGCGTGCATGATGGGAAGAGAGAGGGGTGAAGAGGGCGCGCTTCAATTCCGCTTTCACTCGTCCTCTTTTGTTTGATCGTCAGGCAGCCAGACATTATTATCGGCGCTCATTTTGCTGTTTACGCGACGACCGAGTTTCGAGGCATTGTTGTTATTTGACGGTCTCTAACGAGGTTTGATCACGTGCGGTGGGCGGTTATTGTTTGTCGCGTGTTCAAGTGCATTTGCTCAACGCGTGTTGTGCTTCGAGATGAAAGTGAGTCGGAGCCTCAAAAGGGGTAATTATAAAACGTTGTGACCATGTTATTTCAGTTTTAAAACGTGAATTTGACCCGCTATGTCGATGCGATTTTTAGCTCGGCTATTCTTGGATAAATTGTCTGGCCATCTATAAATCGGTGCATTAAAATGAATGGAATATTATGAGGGACGCACTAATTCTGGGACTTTTTTTTCCGAGTTTTGACGTTGCTTCATGTTGTATTTCCCATTCTATGAGTCAACAAAATTCAGCGGAATATTTATGACTTCATCAAATATATAATTTTTCGTGTGAAGGCTTGAAATTTAAACAAGAAGGTTATTGATCCATCCGAAAGGTATGTCATAGGTATAGGAAATATCTAACCCCCAAACTTTGATTTCAGAACACTAGAGAGGATAAATAAACACTATCATCGCTTTTGCTTATACGGTTTTAATATCATCAGACGGGAAATGTTTGCCTGATTGCATGTAACTTAAATCAATTGCCTTCATTTGCTATAAGAGCAATTAAAGTGTAAACAGGAAATAACTACATCACTCCTCCATGCCATGGATAAAAAGCAAAATTTGCCTTTGATGTAGGATAAGCGCGTTTATACCATTCCAATTGAGGACATGTGTGAATACAGTGAAAAGCTAGCAATAGAGTGAGGTGTAGCCCAATTTAATTTACCCAGGTCTCGAAAATACATAAAGAATTGTATATTTTCTGTAGTCATGAATGTAACCTGTGGGCCATGCGAAACACTTACATAAATCGCCTGTAATGAGAATAAAATAAATGAGAAATAAAAAAAGGTATCCGACATTAAGCACTATTTAAACATCCCTACATACAGGGAGTTGAGAGAAATAATTACGCAATAAATAGGTAGCATACGAGAAGAGTAATTACTGTTGAAAGCCGAAAATCAACAAAGGCCTCACAACGTTTATTCCGCGCGAAAATTTACATGACGTCAGAACAAAAGCAGGAGATTTCGAGCTAAGTCCTCAAGTTAAAAATCATCAAGCTTCGACTATGACGAAATTTAGGTGTCACATCACAGGAAATTCTCAATTGATTCATTACAAAAGATGATGTTTGTCGAGCATATGATGTCACTGACTCGTCATTGTTAAGGTTCTATAATTTCGCCGTATGTCAAACGTCACCTGAGCGTCAAACTGAAACATCCTAGATCAATGAAGCAGTCTCCGGTGGAAAAACCACTATCTGATGCCACTTTTAAACATTCTTCCGACAACAACTCATCTTGGGTTTCACGCCGCGTCTATTAAAACAAGCCGCCGGCGTTTCTATGCGCAACTAGCCGGTAATCTCCAAGGCTCCGATTAATCTGAAAACTGCGCCCAGCCACCTATGGACCGAACGGTTCCGGGTTCAAATCCCAGTTAGGACTTTCACAAGTGGAGATTATAAGCTCCACGTTCCGTTGAAAAATACATGGTCCTAAAAACTTTTTTATGACATTATAAATACTATTTGGACGAGCATTGTAGGGCATACATTTAAGTAAAAATACTCAAACATACGCCGCTAAGTTTTTGCTATAATTAAGCTTTGCTGCATCAATAGACAATCAATACACCAATCAATGGATGGCCGCAGTAATGTGGTGTTGATAAATCGTGCAGAAATTAAAAATGCGGATATTTCATAAAATTGACCTTCCAAGCTGAATAAATATTGTTTTTGTGTTCAGAGTTTTCAGAGAGAAATCACTGTCCATAGTGCAGAATCTGGTGTCTGCGGCTTGTCAGAACGTTACCTGCCACATAAACATCCTTGTGATATAGTAACTCATGCACATTCAAACCCGGGGAAGCGTAAGTGTCCCGCAAGGGATGTGCTTGATACCGTTAACATTATTTTGTAACAATGGAGTCAAGAGGTCCGATGACGAAGATTTTGAAGAATTTTCATCGCTCAAACTGCATCCAACAAAATTGCTGTCTTGATTTTTATTTATTTCTATTTATTTATTTATTTCACCACCAAAAACGGCACAAAGGCTTTTACATTGGCTGACCACAATAAATAAATAAAAGCTTAGAGAGAATAACATAAATAAAAAACAAAAATTATTAAACGTAAAAAGGGGACTAAGGGTTAGAGAGCGGTGAATTTTTCAGGTGGCATTTAAGGGAGGATTTGAAATTAGCGGTAGAGGAAAAGAGGTCCAGGGAAGGATATTTTGAGGCCATGGAGTTAAACAAGGACGGGATTCGGTAGAAAAGGGAGCGTTGGGAGATGGAAAGACGGAATCGGGGAATATGAAGCAGAGGGTTATTACGTAAGGGGCGAGGAGGAACATGAAAACGAAAAAGAGGGAGAATTTCATTGGTCCGGAGAGATCCGCTGAAGATTCTATGCAGGAACATTAAATCATATAAGACACGGCGGTGAGTTATGTTGGAAATCCCGAGGGAGGAAAGGATAGAGTCACGGGTACAGTTTCTGAGTGTGGGGATTCGATGGCGGGCTACAGCGAGAAAGAAGTTGACAGGGCGTTTGAGCAAGTTTAGAGTAGTGGGGCAGGCGGTAGACCAAATTGGCGAGCAATATTCAAGGATGGGGAGAATACAACCAAAAAACACTGTGTTTAGAGCGGTGGGGTCCTGAAGGTCAGTATGTCGATAGAGCATACCAACTATGGCCATTGCTTTCTTCACAGTCATCTTAATGTGTTCCTGAAAATTTAATTTTTCGTCAAAGATCACTCCAAGTTCGCATAGGGAAGTTACAGGAGGGATAGGTTTGTTTAAAAGGGTGTATGAATATTTCTGGGGATTGATTTTTAATGAAAACGTCATCAGCGCCGATTTTGAGGGGTTGACTCGTAGCAGCCAAGTAGAGCACCAGTCAGAGACAAAATTGATGGCAGATTGAAGGGAATGTGAGTCGGAGGGGCGATCCACCTTTTTGAAAATTTTGCAATCGTCCGCGTATAGGAGAATATTGCAGCCAAGAGGGATTATGCCATCAGTAATGTCATCGACGAATAGTGCGAACAGGAGGGGGCCAAGGACGCTTCCCTGTGGTACACCAGATTTAACAGGTAGATAGGAAGATGAAGTGCCGTCAATTAATACACGTTGGTAACGGGAACTGAGGAAGCTGTGGATCAAAGATAGAAAATTTGAATGGATATTATACCGGTGTTGAAGTTTATGTATGAGTAAAGAATGGTTAACGGTGTCGAAGGCTTTGGAGAAGTCTATGTAGCAAACATCGAGTTGTGAGTTGGACTCGAAAGAGTTGGTGATATGGTGGTGCAGTACAGCGAGGTTAGAGAGACACGACCCGCCGGGAAGGAAACCATGCTGATAGGGGGATATGTAGGGGAGGGAGAAGTGAAGAAGACGACTATGTATGATACGCTCAAAAATAATGGAGAGCACGGGTAGAATGGAAATCGGACGATAATTCTCAATGATACATTTGGGGCCGGATTTTAAAATTGGAGTGACATTAGCGTTCTTCCAGTGCGCAGGGAAAGCGCCAATGGAGAAGAATCTATTGAAGAGGATGGAGATAGGTATGCAAAGGGTGGTAGCGGTGCGAGAGAGAAAGAGAGAACCGATATTGTCGGAACCAGTGGCCTTTGAGGAGGGCAGTGCTGTTAGAAAGGACAGAACTTCTTTAGGATTGGTGGAAATGGAGGAGAGGGACTGGTGGCATACGGGTAGAAGCTTAGGGAGAGGGAGGGCTGGAGTGGCAGTGTTGAAGTTGGCACAAAAATACTCGTTGAACACATCAGAACGCTCTGCACCTTGAGTACTCAGTCCATTATGGGAAACAGAGGTAGGGATTCTGTGCGACTTTCTTCTGGCATTGATAAGGGTCCAAAATCTTTTGGGATTGTCACGAATTCCATCCGAAATTTTCTGTATATAGTTCTTGTAGTCCCGGCGAATGAGAAAGCATGAATGGCGCCGTAAAGTAACGAACAAGGCGCGGGACAGAGGGCTAGGGTGTCGTTTCCAATGTTTCCAGGCCCTGAGTTTATTGCTCAGGGCAAGCGTTGACTCCGGGGAATGCCAGAGGGGTCTTTTTTTAGACAGACGGCGAACTGGGACGAAATCCACAATGGCAGCATGGAGAAGGTCGTAAAAGACTTCCGTGCCCTCTTCGGGAGACCCTCCCTCCAAGAGGGCCCAGGGAAGAAGTGAAAGTGCATGGTTAAGCTCAGGCCATGCGGCTTTGTTCCACGCTCTGAGGATCCTGGGGGGGTGGGATGAATGCGACAGTGGGGGGAGGGGGAGAACAAGGGAGCACTCGAGCGACTCGTGGTCAGACGTGAAAATGTTTCTCCCAACAGAAATAGAGGGAAGTTGGAAGGACGATAGCACTAAATCAAGTGTTGCCAGATTTCTGGTGGGAAAAGGGTTGCACTGCTCAAGCCCTAGCCCATTGATAAAATGATGAAAGAAATAATCATCTGCGGGGGTGGCGGTGCGGCCCTCGGTGCGCGAAGTCCACTGAATAGATAGATTGAAGTCCCCAAATAACAGCACGTCACCAAGCGAGCGTACATGGAGAACCGAGGCAAAACACTCCTTGAGGACGGATAGAGCGCTATTGGGTGGGCGATAAAAGCAACCAATGAATATTTTCCGACCACAGTTTTTGCCAGGATTAAATTGAATCTCCGTCCATACTATCTCACAGTTCAGTTCCAGATCCGTCCGCCGAATTGCAGGTAAGTTTGCATCAATGGCCAAAAGTACACCCCCACCGCGAGAGGGCCGATCCCGTCGGAAAATTTGGTGGGAGGAAGCGAAATTTAACTCATAGTCAGAAACTTTATCACTTAGCCATGTCTCGGTAAGGGCAATCACTTGGAATGAAGAGAGTTCACTGATGTGGGCGGCGAGGTCCGATAGTTTGTTCAGAATGCTTTGATGAGTTGTATAGCCTTGGCTTTAACTATAGACTGTGCTTTAACTCTGAGTAAATACACCTCAATGAAATTGCTAAAATCCTGTAAATTTCCACAGATTGATTTATCTCGGTAACCAATAGTTTCCAATGTATATTTAATTATTCTTCTGGTTTAAACGTTTCAAGAAAAATTCACTCAGTTTTTGAACTTTTTCAAGACTCAGTTTTTCCCACCATCGAAAGTTCATAGCAGGTTTTGCAAACTACTCCCCACGGTAAATAAATACCGTCCCACAACCGAAATGTCATGATATTGATGAGCCCACGAGATTACTGTTATGTGTACTCCACACACTTCCACGAAAGCAATCTGCTCGTGAGTGAGTGAATCAATTGATGTGCAGCACTGCATCCTGCCGGGAAAAGGGTGGTAATTCACGGACCCCCGAGGTCTGTCTGTCCCCTCGGCCACCCATGAATACAGTCAAGTAAACTGAACTGACCCCTTCAAATCCCCGTCCCGTTTTCCCTCGGCGCCAGTTAAGTGGCGCCTTCCCCTTCTCCGAGGTTGACTTCCCAGCAAGCGAAGCATCTCATCGCTCCCTGCGACTGGACCGAATGGCGGCCTTCTTGGGCACTCAATCCGTCGCTAGGCTGATCTAGAACAGCGTTCCCAATTGATCTGTGTCCAGCACTACCCTTTTTATTTTTACATTGTAAACTGAACACAAGATTTCATTAGTGTTTACACCTCTTGGACTTGGTACGGATTAGGGTAAGGTACTTCTGACTGGTGCAATCCAACAACATTGGGCTACACCCATGAATATACATATGGATCTAAATATTTGGCAACACTATATGGGCAGCAGTGTTGCCTAGCTTTCCGCAATAGAGAGGTAGCACTGCAGTCGGCATGGTTCCGTTTCTGTGTCAAAAATGGCTGGTGTTAATAGGGAGGCCAATTCCGGTATCTTTATTTCCAGTATCTCCATTTGAATCACGACCTTTCCTTATTAGAACCACCTTCTCTAGAGTGGCGGCGCTACAATCTGCTTGGTCCTGATTTTTCGGTGCATGTGGAATGTTTGGCAACACCCACTGGGGGCAAGTTTAGGATCCATATGTATATTCATGGCTACACCAAAGAGGATGAAATTCGTGATGAAAAAATCGTTGGACTTGACTGGGATTCGAACCCGGATTTCCCAATTTCCGGTCAGGTGTGTCATCCAGTTACACCACCAAGCAATCTCAATTCAGGATGAATTTCAGCAAAGGTTTATACGAACAAGTTGTCTCGTCACACAGTGTGTGTGACTGCGCACCACATAACTTGTGCAATCGCAATGTTTGGAAAATTGTTAAAAGTTCGTCGTTCAAAACGACATTGTTGGGTATATTGTACGCGACTGTGGCATATCATGCACAAAAACGTCTCCTGTGCTACCATGTAGACTGGGGACAAGAACAACTTGTTCGTATAAACCCCGCTTAAATTCGTCCTGAATTAAGATGGCTTGGTGCAGTAACTGGCTAACACATCAGACCAGCAATTAGGAGATCCGGGCTCGAGTCCCGGTCTAGTCAAATGATTCATTCATGACGAATTACACCCTCTTTTGTGTACATCTTTGCACCCGTGTGTGTGACTGCGTACCACATCATTTTTTCAATCCCAATAATTGGAAAATTGTCTGTATTGTGTAAATCCAACATTTTTTTTATAACTCGGAAAGTAGGTACATGATATATCCCATCGTAACAAATGCAATGGCTGCCAAATATGGCATAAAATCACATGCCACCGCCAGCCTAAAATTAGTGCAGATGGACGCCAATTGGTGCGAGAATTCCTCGATTGGGATCATATTAAAATTACCGGTATTGTTCTAAGGGATTAAATCATAAATCTTAACGTTTTCATCATTCATCCCAGCTCATAAATTAATGCTTTCATATTTAAATTATGCAGTCCATGGAAAATATCAAAATACTTTCAAAATTAGGAAGTAAATGCCCACAGAAAGTTTAAAGAATGGGGAGCATCAAATTCTGAATCTAAGAAGCCTTGTATACTTTCCACGGAACTCCTTACTCGAACATTTTGGGAGCGACAGAAACTCAAAGCGACATCCGAGTCAGTGCCTGTAACAAAAGCGTGAATGCAATGGAAGTGGACAACGATGTTCATTTCATTTATGTTTCAAGAAATCTCACCCACATCGCCAACTAAAAAAAAGACGTCTCGCGCAATAAAATCCTACGACACTGTCCTTTTTTGGCTCATATTCAGCAACTATTTCATAATACGGTTCAGTCACAGCATTTATCCCAAAATGCTTTGAATGCACCTGAACTTTTTTATTTTTACTGACTCTCCATAACTCATTTACAAAACTTTGCAAATATTGGAGCACATTGTCACGCTAATGGGTACATTAATTTAGGAAAGACGCTAAATTAAAAAATATTGGGGCAGCATTGTATATCCTAAAATACGATCATCATCTTGGTTTAGGTCACTCCGTAAAGGTAGTGATTTTTCTTCGGTTTAATTCAGCAATGGAAGTGAAGCAGAAAGTTTCTACCCAGGCGGGATTCGAACCCGCCACCTTTGGTTCGGCAGGCGAGGACTTTACCGGAAGGCAGCTGAAGACGCCGCCACCTGGGCCGGCTAATTGATAAATGCTATGGTGATTGATTGTTTACCTCAACTGTCCTCACAATGATTGATTATTTAACTCATTGTCAGTACCCGCTGACTTAACAGGTGAATTTCCTAAAACATTACAAATTATAAAGGAAACGGTTGTAGGCTTGACCTTGTGGCATTGATCCATTACGGAATAATTCTAATAACTTTGTTGATTCCACTGATGATTCATTAACGCCTGAAGATGACACCAAGTGTTGAAACCCGGGTCGTGTTAATAAATAATCAGTGGAATCAACAAAGTTATTATAATTATTCCGTATTACAAATTATGTAATACTTCTATGTGGGATGCATATATATTTTAAATATGTATGATCACACAACTCCATATTATGTTAAGTTGAACCGCTTGAATGTAATCATTGAGGAATCATAATGATAAATACTCTCAAACTCTTTTTAATGTCTACATACTACCTTGTAATATCTATTAGTATACTGGTCGTCAACAATTAATTTATTCAAGGATTTAGATGATACACCAGACCGCATTGTTCTTTCAAATAATGTAATATAAATTTCATTACAAATGTTCTTTTATTTTCGTACTTATTATAGTAACTTTACTTGATAATTTTCTTTGTAAACTCGGGCATTATATCTTTTTCATATTTTGTTTGTATTGCAATAATATCTGGAATTGTTTTTAACTTCGTGTTGTTTAATCAAGGTGACTTGTAATTTTTTCTATGCCACAGAGCTTATTTTTCTGTATCAACTGCATGTTCCATAGGACATTCTGTCCAAGAACAATAATTTTATATCCTCTTCTATTCGAACAAATTATTTTCTGGGATAATATTATTTTTATCTATGTATAAATGCTAATTTTAATTGCTAAATTCTTGTACTAATTTTAGATTATTTCTGAGCAATTTCTTTCCCTATTCCCGCCGCCATAACCAACCAGTCCGAGATTATCGCGCTTCCTCGCTGGAGTATTAGCTTGACCTGCATTCCCTGGGCCCATTTCGGGAGAGGAGAGCACGTGATTTCCGATTGCCTCGTCCCCTATCGTCCGTGAGAGAATGTTCACCCTCTCTCTCTCTCTTCGTGGCCCAGCCACCGCATACACTCACTCCAGCGAACCACCGTCAGCCGATAGACGCATTTCAGCCCGTCTGGGGGAGTGAATAGAGAGGTGAGGGCCACAACAATCGCCTTAGCACCTCCACAACAATGACCTGGGGGCGCTCGCATCGATCCCAGGGGTCGATCGCACCACGTGACCTGCGACACGCCAATCCTGATAGCGTCATGCATCCCTACGAGGGTCATCGTGAACTCTATCGGCCAACTAAGTCAAAGAAAACAGGGCGAACAATACTCCGCTACTGTTCTAATTCAATTTAAAATTTATAATAATATTAGAGAAAATGCTCGTTGAATATCAAAGGGAAGAATATTATCATTTACATTGATTGTAATAAATCATATCCAATAAAATCTATATCCAAATAATACATACATTCATATCTTATTTAGTGCAAAGAATCATTGAGTTAATGGATATGCACGGAATCTTGACTTATGAAATAAGTATGGTGGTCATGGGGACGATGACTCAAAAACGTTAAAATATTGCAAAAAATCGTTACGTTTCAGCAAAAATTTAGGAACTTCGACCGAAATACAAAATTTGATTGAAGGATTAAGAATCTTTATTTTATTTTATTTCTATTGATACCTTTCCCAATAACAGTAACCCACAATTTCTAATTTAATTTTGCAAATAGAAAAAGGCCTGCAGCCAAATGAAGATTCAGCTTCACTTGTATTTCTTGTATGAAAACAAAATAAAAGGACCTGTAGGTGGTCTCCAAGATCATTATATTTGAATTGAGCCACCAGCAAATCATAAAAATTTATACTATTAAAATAAAAGCTGTTACTGTTCCAAATATATGGTTCCATTTAAAATACAATCAAGTTAAATGTTCAATATATTCTTGAGAAAAAATCCAGTCTTTGGCAAGTTTTCACATTTTTTTGAGAATTTATTTTTTTTAAATTTCTAGCGGGCAGTATATTAAACATCTTTGGCCTCAAATACTAAAAAGGAACGTTTATATAATGCTAATCTTGGTCTGTTTGCTACAATGTTTGAGTCATTCCTTAAATTATATTTTCATTTACCGGATACACTCGGCATGTTACCTTTTTTGGCATAAAACATTTTTAAAACCTTAAATAAATACAAATGCCTTAGTGATAACAATCTGAGGGCCACGTACAACGGAATAGAGCGTTTAGCGCATTGCCTACTTCTCCCCTTGATCTCCTTCGCCCTTCAGCCCTCATTCTCCCTTTCCCTAAAAGTGGCTGGAGCGGCAATGAGGCGTCATTGACTGAGAATTTTAATTTTATTTCGAGCAAGTCGCAAAAAAATTCTTAGATCACATTTCATTTAAGTACATCTGTTTATGTGGATGAACTCACCATGCATGCAGTAATGGAAACGATACAAGTATTATGTTTTACATTTTTTCCTAATTTTAAGCATTTTATGACTTCAGTTTTTGGAGCGGTATTCGAAATTCAGACAGAATTGTATTTAAATATGTTTTTTCGAATCTTTGACTCGGCGTAACACCTTGATATTTGTTATTGACAGTTATAATGATGAGAAATGTATTACTCACGTTTAGAGAAAAATCTGTACATATATAATGGAATAATGACAAAATATATGCCATGTGGCATGAGGCCACGTGTTAAAATAGCATTGAATTGTCAAAAAGTCAAATCGGTAAGATTGACTTTCATCTATAGACTGTGAGGGTGACCATTGAAATTCAACGGTCAGGAAAAATATAAATTGGTGCATAGGATTATAAAAATACTTTCAATTACCACCCGTTAACCATGATGAGAAAAACCAACTTTGTGATTTATACAATTTTTCCTTGGAGTTGTGGAAATCACAAAGTTGTTTTTTCTCATCATGGATGTCAATCATTTCCACGACGTCAGGCATGATACCATCAGATTTAACACCCATTAATTTCAATTACTATCAGTATTTAGTATGTGCAGTCATTTATTTATTCCTTAATTAGTTCAGAGTGAATATAAAGACTCGGGTTCTACAATTAGCATGGTCGTTATAGGGACTAAGACTCAAAAAGTCTGCAAATCTCGACACATTGTATTAAATGTTTTTCAATTTCGATTAGAAAACAGTATTCGGTTAATAAATAAGAATCACTAATCAATTTACTTTCTGTTGTTACTTCTCCCGATTTCGTACGACTTTTATTCCTAATTACATTTTGCAAATGAAAAAAAGGTCTGAACGAAACCAAACATCAACTTTACGAGTTTTTCTTACGGGAAAAACTTAAAAACGTATAAATACATAAATAAATTAAAATATTTTACACGAAACAAACGTTTGGCATTTTTTTCTAAAATCAGCTCATCAAGGCGATTAATTTGAGTATAAGTTGATGGGTGTCCGACACCTGGAAGTGGTTAAACATTTTGAACAATCAAATAAACACACACATAAACGCACTTTCCCATTTATAAATAGAAATATCACTAATGATTACACGCGTGCAAAGTTTCACAAAAACGGAAATCGCTCCAAACACCTTAAAACCGTCGAGTGGCGTCATATAGTGTAAATTAAAATAAAGATAACTGATGGCAGCGATGAACTGGCCAAAAAAACGCGAATGATCTCACTCAGTGTTTCAACCCGAAGGTTGGTTTTAATAGCTGATAGTAGAACTCACCCTGTACTAAGCCATTGGCGTGTGAAATTCACACATTCAGAGTTCCTTTCTCTAGGCCACCTGCGCTTTTTCATGAAAGCATGCGTTTTTTCGTGAAAGAAGTTCTGATAATCAGAAAGTGGCACTGCGAGGAATTCCGAAGGGGGTGTTCAGAGAGGCTCTACACAGATTTGAACCCGGGGCTCTCCGGTCGATAGCCCAGTGCTCTACCCACTGGGCCACCACGACCCTTGTACATTATTATGGAGCAACGTCCGTCTCCAAGCTGTCCCCGAGCCAACTAACCCAGAGGTCGGGCGGCATCTTCCTAATGTACTCGCGCGGCCGACATGTCGACCACAGGGTATACTCATTGTCAGAGAAGAACCGTCAGGGAGGGCCGGTCGGCAGGGTTAGCATCGGAGGGAACGTAGCCCCACGTAACCTTATGGTTACCTTCCTCTATTAATAAGTCTACAAACAATTTTCTTACAATCTAGTAATCAAATTTCTCCCACCACCGTGCACTATCTGACCTGACATTCTTACACAGTATATTGAATGGATATCTTCGTTCCTGCGACCTTCTTTCTCTCTTTCCGATTCGTGTCCCTCCTCGCCCCATACGAAACTTCAATCTCCTACACATCCCGAAATTCCGGCTTTCCCTATCACATTGTTCCCTGTTTTAACGAATTCCCTTCAAATTTAATATATTGTCCTCAGTGTATCCTTCCCTTGACCTCTTCTCCTCGTCCAACATATTCAAATCATTCATCAAATGACACTTGAGAAATGGAAACCCCAAATTTGAGTTATTTTTGTGTTAATTTTGTTTTTATTGCATTCTTCATGTTATCCTTTATTGCTGTTCTATGTTTATTTATTTTATTACATCGACCAATATACCCATAATATAGCCACTGTGCCGATTTTGGTTGTGTGAGATAATAAATAAATACCGCACCTCAATCCATGTTAAAAGAGTACGTAACTGATTAATTATCAATAAACATATTTACAAATATGGGAGCGTATGAAACACATAATCTTCAGGTACAAAATCCAATGCAATTAAAAAAGCAAGGGCTTCCATCAATTATCAATTGCATTTCATAAGTGCCATGAAACAAAAAAAGCTCTGGTAATATTAAAGACAGTAGGCGAATGATAGTGAATTGTAAAACGGGCTACATCTTGTTACTTGTCCGTCATATTCATTAAAATATGATTATCCCTCGGTTAACTATTCTATTTCTACTCACTTTGACATCCATCCTCACTTGCCTCGTGTATTCCATCTTTGGTCTACCTCCGTTATTCTTACCATTCATTTCTCATGCAATTATTGTTTCCAATGGGCAAGTATGTCGCAAAATATTCCCAATTACGTTCGTCTCTTCTTCCTCATTTTTCGTTATTCATCTTTTCTCTCTTACTCTGTGAAGGACTACCAAATTGACGATTCTCTCCGGCGTATTCGATTTAAAATTGAGTCTTAACTCAATGCGTTACGGAATTTTGGCAGAAATTCTAACTCAAGCATAGCCCTAACAACTGCTGGTCAAAAGATTTCTAATATTTCATCTTTCGCACAAAAACGTGGAAAAGCCTTGTAAGTTCTCTTGCGGCATTCTTCCCTGGAGCAACGCCAGAGGAAATCTTATCGTCATTTTCAGAAAAGTTTTCCCCACAGATTTCTCCAAAATGGATTGCCGTAAAGTTACACAAATTCCCTAGCAACATATTGTATAGCTTCCCCCTTCCGCCGGCGAACCAGATCCCAAATCGCATTTTGAAGTCCTCGTAACTTTTGAACGATTCGTTGCCAACATTGCATTTCTTCGGTCACTGATTCTTGAAAAACTACAAACTCGAACACATGGAGTTGGAACGGTTACCAAAGAGTAGTTCTGCTAAGCAAACAACGATATTGCATGCGTCAAAATATTTCAGACGCTTGCCGAATCAGCACTCCTGTGAAAAAATGGAAGCCTGATGGAGAATATGAGCACATTAATTCATATCTGACGAGGACCGAATGCAAAGGCAACCGCATCGAAAACAATACACTTACATTTCTATAGCGGCTATTTGGAAATGAAACCCCTTCTATTTATCTTTTAATGTCTTCCCGTCGACACACGTAAGTTGCATGGAAACCCGAGGGAGAATGGCCACATTTATTGGCCCTCACATGAGGCCATCATAAAACCGAATTCATTCCATTTCCTTTCTTCGGAAATTCTGAGTAAGCGTCTTCCGAGCCAGTTAAATAAGCCAGTCTCTCGTCAGGCTCAGAAGTTTGCATTGCGAGTTATAGGTGCGCATTAAACTTGGATATCATATTTAAGATTGACATTTGAAAACAATAGAGAGTTGATTGAAATTTTGTTTGAAATTTATTTAGGGATGTCATATTTTTAAGCAATATTGAGAACAAGAATAAATATCTTGATACGGAATGGAAATAGAGTTATGATAATGACGACCGAAGAGAGAGTCGCCAATTAAGAAGATTCTGCCGCGACTGTGTGAGTCAAAACAAATACTAAATTCCACATTTTTTATATTTTGTCAAAAAAATCCTGCTTTCACTGATGCAATGCGTTACCTATAGAAACCCAAAAGTAAGGTACAAAATATGCAGATTATTCCACGAATGTATTTTAAATTAGCACTTTTTTCCTGCCATAGGAGCCGACTGCAGCGCCATTTCCTACTAATTACCGCATTTTGACTTCAATTACGGCATTAATTCTTCAATAACTAGAATAATAAGATGGTAAGATGCCTGCATTTTATTTTTATTCAATTTCTCTGGATTATTTCCTTCTAAGAGACAGTTTTCCACGAAAATGGCATTTCAATTTTATAGAAAAATACTATTTTTCCTCGTGTTTCTCTCATTCCCCATTGAACGCCATGTAATTTCAAGTTCAACTATAGAATAAAATAGCGAGGAAATGTATTATTTTGTTGTTCATATCAGATAGAGGACAGTTTTTTCTATAAGTAGACAGAATATGAATAAAATGATATTTAAGTCATTTTACGGCGGAACCACATTTATACGTTCCACTTAGAAGTTAGGAAATTGAATATGAAAATTATGAAAAAGAGACGAACTTATTGGTTATGTTCCGCGAAAGCGCAGACTCATGACTTCAATAATGAAGTGGAATAAAAGGTTAGAATTACAGAGTTCGTAGTCAGGTACGCACTGGAATACATGATGAAATTCTTGAGAGACATTCAAATGAAGCCCTGACGAAGAAATTGAGTGGCTAGCTGTGAGTAGAAACGTGTGGAGCAATCTATTCAACCCCAAAAAGTCTCATAATTACATAAAGGATGAACGCAACTGCTACTCATGCGGCAAGCATAATCATTAGGCATTATAAACATAGCAAGTTAAACAAATTTTAATATTAAATGCAGGTTTAAAAGGCATTTAAGAAAAATTACAATGCTGCTGGTGATCCATGCTACGGTAGCTCACGTTACAAGTTGCTCTCCCCGTATCCAAACGAAAAATTATTTTGGAAATATTGTAAACACAAAAATTTTAAAATAGGCATTTGCTTTTTTATTCAAATAATGAAAAAGTGAAAATATTACATCGCTTCACAAAAAGTATATAATACTAATAAACAAACATAAAGCTTATGGAAATATGAAGCAAAATTTAAATGAATAAACAGTGTGTGGAATTCCTCGCGGATATTGAGTAAAGAATATAATCTTGGCTTTCATCTTGCTGTACATTGCTATCAATATCCTACAAACTTCTTCTCTATAAAAGCGTATCAGGCTTAACATTGTGGAAATACTTTATGTCCATTTTAAATAATACAAAGTTGGTAAATTTCCACACAGTATATTATCAACCACAAAATACAACACCGACCAAGGTTTCGGCACGTAATGCCATTCTCAAGGTGAGAGATACCTTGAGAATGGCATTACGTGCCGAAACCTTGGTCGGTGTTGTATTTTGTGGTTGATAATATACTGTGTGAAAATTTACCAACTTTGTTTTATTTAAAATGGTAACTTCTTCTCCTTAAAAATAAACGAACTGCTGCGTTTAATTTTTTTTCAGGGTAAGAATATTGTCCTTGTTTTCATTTTATGATATCAAAATGAGCGCCATCGGGAGAGTATTAATATTTTTTCTATAATATTTTGTTTATTCTCTGCTTAGTCTCCCATGTCAAAAACATCACACCCATTCCGCTAGATACCATCTAAAAAAAAGCCTTGTTGTTCGCTGTCGGGAACCCAGGAGGACGAACTTCACGGATGTTCGGGAGGCCACCCGCAGAGAGACGGCTGGGAATCAATCACGCATCATCTCCAAATGGGTTTTTGTGGGTGGGAGGAGGAGGAGTAGGGCGAAGGTGAGAGGGCGGGAGGGGGGGGGAGGGAAGGGAAGGAGGATGAACAGACTGCTGGCCCTCTGACACACAAACACACAGCGATATGAATAGGCAACTATTTTGGGTCATCGACGTGCAGTTCCATCCCGTACCACCTGGGGTCTCCACTAATAGTGTCGGAGAAATGACATCGCATCACGTTGCGAGCAAGGGTCATGTGAAATAGCGCCTGCCGTCATCCGGGCATTTCTTCAACGACATCCGATGAAATCCTAAAGGAGGTTTTTGGATAACTGATACGGTATCGAGGCTATCATGAGGGAACTATTACTGTGGGGTTATTTTTCAATCTCACTTAAGCGAGAATACGTCATAAAATACGGAAAATTACGTCATTTTTCCTAGTTCCACTCCGACACCCGTGCGACGTGACCATTTTCGGCTCTGAAGTGGTGATCTTAAGGTCTTTTATTTTACTAAGCCGCACTTTTTACTATTGACCCGTATCTTTTGACTCTTGATCCGTTTCATTTGCCTCCGTATTTCATTAGTTACATCTCACCTGTCGTAAGGAACGTGAAATGGTACCTCCATCGGACCTTGGCCGATCGTGAGCCGGTCATTATGAGTGCGAAACGGATCATGGTAGAACTTCAGTTTAACGTGCTTCGACTGTTAAGGTAATTTCGCACTTATGCTGTCCACCCGTGTGCAGACAGGAGCACAAAGCACTCGGACGATATTGGTGCCCATACCTCCGTATTTGAGTTGAGCCCAACGACTTTTAACGTCGGTGACTGAGCGTGAAACCGTGTTTCCATCATGTCAGACCGTCTCTCTTGAGGGATTCGTTTTGTAATTATGAAGAAGCAGATAGCATTCCACTCTTATATGATATTCCACAAAAATTTAATATTTATATTTCAAATCATTTTAGAATTTGAAATTAGAAAATGATTTACAACAACGGTGAAATTAAATCTACATTTAGTGAGAAATTTTCCGTCTATTTCTTTAAAATACGGTTTTTGAGAGGTGGAGGGAAATTTAGTAATCATCCGAGAAATATCGCACATAATTGCTATTATTGGCTTGCTCCCGGGTATGAATGTACAAATGAGTCGATATCCATCACCATAAAATTGTTTGGCTTTAGCAAAATCCGAGACCTGATGCCGTCAGCGTTCATTGAGGAAATTAGTCACCACTTGCCCATATTAGCTGGAGGGGAATACTTTGAGGGCGCATGTCCTATCAAAAGTGTCTATTGGTGTCCCCACGCATATTGGATACAGTGGCTCGACACTCATATTGAAAAGAGTCCTACAGTTTTTATCTCCGATTGTATTTGAGGAACACGTGTTTTTCAGGTTTCGGAGTAGAGTTTTTAATAGTTTAGAGGCGGTGAATTAGGAAGGATTCCTGAAAAAAATTACTTCGGGGAGTCAGATACCGTAAAAATGGGGGTTATTACGGGAATTCTTCTGTGTGATGTCAGATCAATCCATTTCGGAGGAAGACAATTCAGCGAGATAGAATGCAAAGCTTAAGCAAGAATTCAGTAAACTTTACATTTTTTTAATTCAACTCTTCACGCATTTGTGAGGATACATGGACCAGCCACGGAGTTTCATTTTTCGGCGTCACCTGCAAGTGCACATAAGTGCGATATTCCAGAGAGGAAAAATCACTCACCCGGTGCATTTCATTCATGCCGGTCAAGGCGAATGATTTTTTTCTGTGGAATATCGCAGTTATGTGAACTTGCAGGTGATGCCGAAAAAGGAAATACCGCGGCTAGTCCCGGTATCCCCAAAATGCGTCAAAAGAGCGAGCACCTCATTGTTTTCCATGCGTTACTTTATCCCCGTGGATTGTGGCGCTAAGCGCACGCTTTGGACTGATTATTTCACATCATATCTCCGGCAGTCCAGAACAAATTGTTCCTAAAAAAAACCCTCAAACATCCACAGGAGATAAGGACGCCACGGTAGTTCAACTGGCTAAAGTACTCGGCACGAAATCGAGGGATCCGAGTTCGTATCCCGGTCAAGGCGAATGATTTTTTTCCTCTGTGGAATATTGCACGTCTTTACGCATATCATTAAGGATAAGGTTAGAAGTCACTCTTGATGAGTCTGCTTATAGTTCCACTCAAGACATCATCTAGACCAGTGTTTTTCAACCTGTGGGTCGCGCCCCCCGGGGGGTTGCAAAAGCTTGATTGAGGGGCCGCGGTCGCAAGCCAGGTAAAATAAAAAGCAAGGCTTATACGTCCTGCACTACAATAAAAATACAAAAATTTCAGAGAAAAGTTTATTTTTAAATATTACAATCTACACCTGCATTACATTAAAGATGCAACAATAATTTCAGTGAAAAGGCTGTGCCTGTTTATTTATTTGTCGAATCGTGGTTCTATTTCTTAGACGTAAATAGGGGGGTCGCAGGGGGTCGCATATTCAAGAAGGTTGAAAAACACTGATCTAGACCATGGAGGGTATTTTTCAGATGCTGCAATCCCGGCTGCGCTGTTCAGACGTTTCTTGAAATAAACCACTGCCACGGAGAGTATGTTATTCTCAATACGTCCCCCTCTCTTGCGTCACCGAGGCCTCGCATATCAATGTTTCATGCGATCCCATTCGACTGCTTTCAATGCAGTCACTTCACAAACCACTCTCAGCGAATTTCGCCGCTCACTTGTTAATTCCTTCTCGCAATCAGGGCCCATCCCAAACCGATTAACCGCTCCTCTCGACAGCCTCAATGGCCACTTTCTCTCTTTCTTTCCCTCCCTTTCCAGCCTCTCCCTTCCTCCCTACCTGCACTTCCATTCGGTCTGCCACTGTCACTCCAATTGCTTTTTCTCCCATTTCTTTCCCTCCCCCCTTCTCCTCAACTCTTCCCTTTTACCCAATATTCACCAAATTCTTCGAGAAGCATTTTCATCAGTCACTTGATCCATCAGTTTGACTTTAAGGTAGTTTGAGCGAGATATTTTCCTAGTCATAATGGAGACAATCGAAATTCATATTTTAATTTCAGCGTCTGTTCGAAGTGTGAAGTAAATATTGTAGTATTAATGGTGCAAAAATATAGTTATATATGACAAAAATTCTTAGTAATTAAATAAATATATCTACATAAGTCACTAACTTGACTAATTTTTGAATGCCACGTGGTGAACACGC